>CM049433.1:12948515-14198515 GCA_026929855.1 Poa annua | reverse complement strand
AACTTTTAGCATTTCACGTATTCATTCGGTTTAGTGGTAATTTGACCATAGAGAAGTGTGGCCCTTTAGATTAATAGAAGCAGGCGATTTGGATAATGTAAGGCAAAAAGACCAGCCGCTAGTACTCAAATATTTGTCAGATTGAGGCTATTTAAATGTAGGAGTACTAACTTATCGTGTGTTGGACAAATGGGGCTTGAGCTCCAGGTCAGGATGTAAGTGGCGTGTTCAATGGACAATTTCATACACGCCTCTTCGTCCATGAATTAGATTAACGGATTTTGTGGCCGCCATTTATATCGTTTGGCGGTTTTCGTGGCGCCACGAAAGTCGCCAAGGCGAACTACTCTGTGCACATTTCCCGTCTGATGCGACGATATGCCTCCTCTACGGATCAGAGCGACACAAACTGAAATGTATCAACACAATTAATTCTACCATTAGCAGTTCGATGCCGTTAATTAGGTTCGTGCAGTCTCTCGCGTTGGACGCTTCCTATAGCTTAGCTCCTCCGGATCAGATCAGACTTGCGAATCTCTTTTGCTAGGTGAATTGCTAGCTAACCTATCGACAAACATACAAGCAGATGTTCATTGCCGCGGCTGTTCCCGGGATCGCCACAGCGCCGCCGGTGCACGTCGGCACATGGCCACACATCCCCGGCTCGCGGCGCGGCGCGAGCAGTCTCCGCTCAACCCGAGCTCGCACTCTCAGGCGTTCTGCGCGATGGCGGCCTCGAGCCCTTGGTCATACCCAGCCACTACCAAGACCATCAGAGCTCATATCGTCAACCTTGATCGCGTCCTCGGCAAGCCGTCCATGGTGCCGCATCCTACGAGCAGCCTGCACGCAACGGCCGAGAGCAGCCAGCAGCCCAGCACTAGCATGGAGCCACTCAACGTGTCAGGCACGGTCTCCTCAACACGAGTTGAACCTGTCCTTCGTGCCCATGCCCGGCATGCGGGCGCGCACGGCCACGCCTCGCAGCCTGATGCACATGCACGGACCGCTCGTACCGCCCGACGCACAACCTCTTCACCACCTTGGCCCTGTCCATGCCGCCCTGGGCTAAGCGCCCCAACACGCCCGAGTGCCGATCGGCTACGTCGTCGTCTGCGAGTCCGAGCGCGAGGTCGCACGAATGGGCGTGAGGACGCCGCCGGAGACGCCAAGGTCGCGAGCGGGTTCCCAGAGCCTCAAGGCGGCCGCCAGAAGGAAGGAAGCTGATGTCGGCAGGAGGCCGCGCCGCCGGCACCGCTGGTCTCGTCCACTTCGGCCAGTTAAAATTCACGGTAGTCCACATACGCCACATAAGCTTTTTTTCGCAGGCGGCGTAAACGGGCCCGTTGGATGCCGCTGCCATTTACATCCTTAGCTCCAGGTAGCTTTTTACTCTGAAAAAATAAAAGTCACATCTTATAGTTTCAAAAAATCCCGGATGTAGATAATGTTCCAACATGTAAAATCTCAGCTAGAAATTTCTTATATTTTAGGGTCTATATGAAAATGACAAATCTGACAACTGAAATTAGTGAACAGTGTAAAAATTCAACATCCAAATCTGTCAGATTTGTTATTTTTTAATAGCCCAAAATACAGATTATTTTTATTTAAGATTTCACACGTTGGTTCAATGCATCACATTGTCTACATTCAGGATTTTTTAATATTTTTTTGGAATTTCAATTCGAATCCATGAAGATAAAGGGCTCCCTGAAGCTCAGCCTACATTTGTGGCTTCCAATTAGCTTACCCCATTTTTATATGTGCATGATAAAATAATAAATTGGCCGAGCATGTGAGGCTAGATTACCAACAGGCAGCTGTGAACAAGGTGCTAATCAGCACGGGTGATGCAACCCACAGTGTCAGCGCAAATACACGATACCCAGAAACACTAGCACAGGAACGACCTAAAGAGAAAATGCATTGAAGGTAACTGTTATATCACAGGACGCATCCCCAGCATCTGGGTTTACAACTAGGAAGGCAAGTTAGCCTTGCAGACAAGGCAGACACCGAACCAGTATCTACACACACAAACAGCATAACAAGTTTGGCAAGGCAGCTACTATGCTGAAAGCATTTCAGACTACTGTCATGTGCCAGGAGCAATAACAAAGGTAGTTTTCATAAAGTTCCCAATACAAGATTGTAACCACAGAGAGCAATTATACGTGCTTCACTGAACACCTTTTGAACAGGAGAAGCTTCTTGAGTCACTACCACCGACTTGGTTGAAACCAACTGTCGATATTTGATGTGTGCATTTTAAGCTCACTGCATAAGAGCAAAGAGGGCCATATCATCAGGCACGATTATCTTGCCTGAACAAAAGAAATAACCCTTCTATGTCCCCTTCGAGTCTTTGGTTGCAGAACCAATTAAGTGACAGAAGTACTATCCTCGTAACAGTAACCATAACCTGAGCTGTTTCCTTCGTTCTACAACTAGGAACAGAACCAGTAGCCTAATGACAGTTTTGACTCCCACTAGCAACACGACATCTATTTTCAAAGAAATTATTGTCATAATGAAGACGAGCCATGATACCAGATAACCAGAACTCGCAGTGCCCATCCAATTTGATCTGAGGAATGTGCCAAGGCTAAGTTTTTCCTTTAGCAGCTGGAGTAGCATCAGCCACTATTATGTTCATTGACAATGGCTGCCAGCCGAAAGCATGGGGAACAAACCACTTCATTTTATCAGTTACCGTATGCGAAAGCTGGATAACTTCACCAAGGGCAAGATGTTTCAGGCATGCTTTCTTCAAAAGAGTTGCAGCTTCATACCTACAACCAAAAATAAAATGTAAATACCTCAACCATATTCAAGACAAATACAGAATAGTGGACACATATTACTGGGTGTCAGGCCTCACCTGGATCGGGACTTCTTTATCGCAGAACAACCACGGGCAGAAGATATGTACCTATGAACAGCATCTAGTGTCTCTTTTGGGAATTTTGCATTGGTATCCAATGTATTCACGCATTTCCAGATATTTTCATTTTTTCCTAGAAAAAATGATATTGATCCTAACTTTGTTGTGACAATGGCCTCATGCTGAATGCCAAGTTCAAGAGCCTTCTTAACATCAAAATTTGGTAGATTGGCACCTCCATAACGTATGCAATCTGATATATTCTGTTCTGTTGGTGGAAGCTTCTCGGTCTTCAAAACTTCCAAAGCACTTAAGATACTTTTTATAAGAATTTGAGAGTCAGAGGGTGGCTGTGGACATCCTGTGTTTACCTCCCTTTGCCCAGCATTTTGCGTGTTGCTGGATACATTAGGTGGTGTTGGAGGTCTGTAACCATAACAACTACTGTAAGGAGGTTGAACAGCACCAGACTGGTTTGGATGGTAGTTGGTATTCAAACCTTGGTTGTTGTGACCTCCTACGGGGTATCCAGAAATATTCAACCTACTCATATCAGGATAATTAACTGGCGGGGAATGATAAGGAGGAGCACTTGGCCAGGACTGCAATGGTGCGGTGGGAACAACATTTTGCCCAGCTTGTGGTGGCAATGAACTGCTTCTATGTATATTTGATGTGTGAAAATTACCAGATCCATTATAAGGACGAGGAGCTGCTGAATTTTGTGGGTTTGGCGGCTGAGAGGACTGCTTCTGGTGTTTTGGATGAAAACCCTTAACAATGCCAGAATCAGGAGCACCATTTTTTGGTGCTGATTCAGTTGACACACCAGACTTCTTACTACCAAAATAGTCGTGGGGAGCACTATTTTGATTGGAATGAGAAGATTTTTCTGGCTTTTTAGGCACGAAGAGGGGTGGGTTTTTTGGTTTACTCATCTGGTTAACCTTTGCCCCACCACCCTCAGAACTTGATGAAGTTGATGATGGTGTAGAAGTCTGGCTTGGCTGGTTAGCAGTGCTACCTTCAGAATTATCAGTAACTCCATCAAGTGAATTTTCCTTTTTGCTTGCTGGTTTAGATACACTGTCAGTCTGGTTTTTTCGAGGTTGCTTAGCTTTAAATTGCTTATCTGCCTTTCCATTCCCACCATTTTGATGATCACGCTGAGAAGTATTCTGAACCTGAGGGCTGGTATCTTGAGTCGTGTCTGGAGATTTTGACGCAGCCACATCATCCTTATTGCCACTTGATATGCTGCTTATGTATGGTGACTGTGATAATGGTGGTTCTCCAGCCACCAGGCTTTTCCAGTGCCAAACACTCTTTGCTGCAGCAGTAAGTGATTGAGACACATTTGGAGGTTGTGCTAATAGTATTGTGTACCGCTTCATCTTAAGCTTATGAAGAGCATTAGAGAAGTCCCGGTCACCAGAGATTAGCAGAAAATTTGCTGGCGGAGGGTTGTCAATAGCCCAGAACAGCATGTCAACCAAGATCTTCTTATCACTTGCATCTTTAATGCCTGCAATTGTTGGGAAACAATATAAAGAATAAGCAGACATGCAGATCCGGCAGATGGAAATGGTAACTAATCATAACAAGCCACCCACTCAATGAAGAATTCAACTTTGTTTCACTATTTCTCATAAGAGTACACAGCATGTAATTTTCAAATGCAAGCTCGTAATGAATCCTTGCTTATTTGGATGTGAAGAAAAAATCTAAGAAAAACTCAAATACAATCTAGTTTACGTGTCACGGAAAAACCACATCTACTTTTCAGGCATACACAATTATGTTAAGAATATATTCCATACAGTCTTAACCTAATGCTGGTTTCTAATTTTTTAATGCCCAATCTATGTATTTACTACGAAGGGTCAGGTTACAAAGATTGGCATACATAGAAGACGTTTATATTGTTGGGATTCTCTAATTAATTATTAATAAACCCCAAAAATTATTTCTCCCAAGTTCCAACCGGACAATACCAACAATGAGTTACTGCGATAGAGTTCTAGTCAATTCTTACTCATCTTCTTCCTCCCACGACCTGTCCTCCTATGCCGCCAAACCCATTGTTTCCCCAGCTGGCATCACTACCTCACCGCCCATTCTGACCAAGCACCACCGCCATCAGTCCTGCCGCTGCACCTGGCCATCCCTATAGCCCCAGGGAGGAACAGGTTTCTTCTACGGCGTGGTGCCTTAACACTAACCCACACACAACGAACCTAAATCTCTACCGTTCCAACGTCTCAGACGCTCCACATTGTCGGATTTTCTGCCTCAGTCCGTGCCTGCCTCCACCTTGATTGCTCCCATGTGGCTAGACGTTGAGGTCAAGAGAGCTTTAGAAAAAAAGCAGCCGCCTACCGTCTAGCAAATGCACAAGAATATCACCAAGCCCCATCATCAGATGAAAAAACCTCAACAATGCGTCAAACAAACAAATGAGCAAAACCTTAATCGAGTGTTTTCTGACCCAGACACCAGCACAAGATAATATCCACAATCATGAACATCAGATGAAGTCGGGCCCAAAACAGGAATTTTGTAGGCCAAATCCTCTGAATCGACTATTATCCTGACCCATGCACCGCGAACCTAAACCTCTACCCTCGTTCCACCGTCTCCGTCGCTTCGCATTGTCACCATCACGGCCTCCGCCTCCATCACTCGCGCATAGCTGCAGATTGAGGCCGACTGTGCTTCAGAAAAAAACAACAGTCGCCTGTCATCTTGCAAATGCACACAAATATCACCACGCGCCATCGTCACATGAAAATCCCCAACAATGCGTCCAACAAATTAATCGATTCTTCTGATCTACACACGAACATAACACCGGGAGAAGACCGTCAAAGCAAGCAGAACCCACAATCCTGATCCATCCGCTCAAGCCCGCCCCGGGACAGGAAACTTCTAGGCAAAATCCTACGATTCCACACATACATCCTGAAAATTTACGGCAGATCCATGGACCATACCAATCACTGAACCGGCGCAACCGACATGCATTGGCGAGAGGTGAACGGATCGCCACGGCAAGAGCTGGTGATTAGATAAGAGAGCAGGACGGGGTGGGGGTGGGGGGAGGGGTCCGTTACCGGGCGGGACGTGGTGGAGGGAGACGCCGGTGCTGGAGAGGGCGTGCGCGACGTGCTGGGCGATGGCGTTGGTGTCCCCGTAGGCGGAGACGGAGATGGGGCCTACGTGGCCGGCGGTGGCCAGCGCGGAGCTTATGTTCTGGACGATGAGGTGCGGGTCGCAGCTGCGGGGGACGGCGCAGTTCTCGATGTCCCACCACACCGACGTCTTCGCCGCCGCGTACTCCCCCATCGCCGCCCACACCCCTGCTGAAAGTTTCGCCGGCGGCGGAGACCGGAGTGGTTCGGGGGGAGTGGAGGAGGGTCTTGTTTATGGATTGCGACGACGGCGGCGGCGTCGAGGTGGACTCGTGAACTGCCCGTCCCACTAGCACGGGCCGCCGAGGTATTCTTGTTTTTCTTCCAAGGTAAAAGGATCCGTAATCTGATTTTAACCCACCGAAAATTCTGGCAACTGACCCGTATTTGATGCCGCACATATAAATGATACACAATGGTAACAATTTATTGGTGAAAACGGAATGTGAATTGTGACGATTGATCGTTGGCGGAAAAAGGATTTGTTTACCATAAAGTTACCATGCTCCCGTTGCTGATCTAATCATTAAGATTTTGTTAGAGTACAAAGTGAGAAGATAATCATCGAATTGTTATGAAATATCCACCAAGAAACAATCACACGTAAAGTGTGAAGAGTGAACATCATAGGGCCCATAACCCAAACCTATGTCGTAGCCAATTACATTGTTCACCGTAAAGTTACGATGCTCCAAGTGCTTATATCATTGTACAGCATAAAGGCATAACATAGTGTGATCAAGCCTAGCGTGAGGGGTTCTTGAAACTATTTGATTGTGCATCAAACCGTGGAGCTAATGCGACTACTTGGCTTGCTTAAGTTGAATTTTTAATGGTCCATATTAAATTGTGAGCCATTGGACAAGATAGATGAAGTTTAGCTTGACTGCACAAGCTCGTTAATATTGGTAGCACAATATAGATGTGATGGAGATACATTTTCCGTAAATAACAACTTATTACAAAAGTATCAAAATCAGACCACCATTACTTAGTGATGAAGAGAAAGAGAAAACAAGGGATACGATAATGAGCTACTACATGGTCCAGGACTAAAGAATGAGGACAACCAACCCCATGACAATCGCTTTTTTTTTTTTTGAAGAAATACAGTACAGACGCAGACGCTCACAAACGTCCGGCATATCTTGAGTTTGACGAAGTCACCACGGGCGCCTCGCTGTTGACGGGCAGGTCACCTACCACTGAAAGCATAGCGCCGGTTAAATTCTAGAAAATGCGAGCACCCATGCCAAGTCTGGGACTTGAACTGGGTGGGCTGGTTCCACCACAAGGAACCAAAACAGTTCAGCTAGACTCTTTTTTAATCTTCCATGGATACTTAACCCAGAAAAGTAGGCAAAAGAAGGTAAAATAAACACAAAGATGGATAAAAATCAGGTGAAATTATGATATGATGATCAAGATGTTGATTTATGTTTGTCGTGACTCGTGAGGGTCCTTTGACTACACACGATGGTGTGCACCGATCTCATCGGGCTGCAAGTGGATATTTTGATTATTTTCCATGACACTTCACCTTCAGTAACAAATGTAGACAGTCGACGGTAGAAAGAACATGGCATCATCATGCGGAACATAACGCGGCAAATCTATAAATTTGACACGTGATCTTCTAAACATTGTAGAAAGCAACAGATGTTGTGAAGTTTCTCCAAAAAAAAAAATGACAAGCTTAAACGCTATATAATGTTCTTGTTCAATCCGTTGTTTCTTTATATCCTTCCTCTGTCAAATTTTCCTGGCAGAGCCCAGCATCGCCAGCGGCTTGTTAATTTGTTCGATTTTGGGTCCTGAACTCCTGATGCTTCTGCACTCCATTCCCTCTTCTGCCACTAATTAACATGGTCAGACATAGTTCTCACGCGCTCGTAACAGTCGTCCACTAGCGATTTGTCCTAACTCCTAATTAACATGGCCAGACACATTTGAGACTTCTAAATCCGATTTTAGTACATCCAATGACATATGCAGATACGTAGTTTAGTACAGTACATCCAGTGGCATGCAGATACATAGACGACCTCTCATACCTACTTACTCCATCTCTATTTACATGGCATAGCACATTTCAAAATTCCGCTTTGAACACAAAGTTGACCAACAAAATGTGGGTTATATTCTAAAATTTTATAACATATATTTGTATTAGAAAATATTAAATTAATGGGCAAAGTTACATCAGAGAAAAGAGCAATGTCGTCTAAACAAAAGGCATAGGGAGAGAGTATATGGTTTTGAATAGAAATCATCGAACAAATGATTAATTTTGTTGTTGTAAGCACTTATGAATTGCTTAGAGATTCATGCACCTCTCACTTATCTCCCCCCTTCTCTCCTATGTCACGATCCCCCTGATCTTAAATAATCCCAGACGCTACAGCTCCACGCCGCCTGCGCTTCAACCAAATTGATATCTCTGTGCCATCGCCTTGCTTTCACCCCAGCGAAGATGTCAGCAGCGGGTGCCTATATGACAAAAGAAAGCGAGAACAATCAATTGAAGATACGCACTTCTGCACACCTGTACCCTCTCACCACTAGTACGACACTGAGTTGAAACAACATGAAACTTCAGGTCAACATGCAGAAATTGTTCAGAATTTGAGTCCACTGAGTATCAACAAATGAAGTGAAACAGTTTCTTGGTAGCATTCAAATGTACTTCTTGTACTAGAAGAAACCAAAAGGTAAATAAACTGAAAAGCAGAGCTACAAAGAAGACTGACAGGAAAAGAAAACTGAAAAGTTGAGCTGCAAAGAAAGAACACGAAAAATAACACAAATCCAGGCCAAAGACTAAAAGAACATCAAAACTGTACATCTTTTCTATTACGAAAAAGAAGTAAAACATCAAAGGAAATGATTTGCAAGTGGGAAGTGGCCACAAAAACATCGAGCCAAAAGGGCGAATGACTAGATGCATGTAACCATATCTAGCCAATCAACATCATGTGAGTTGTTTGCAAAGATAACTGCAAAATTCCAGGGAGGCAGTTGGATTCCACTACCTTCACCCCTGAAATGTATTAGCAAAGCACTGAAGCTGAAATACTTAAACACCACCTGGGATTGATGTATTTAATGAATATGTGACATCATTTTTTTATAAAGAGAACAAGCTTCCTGCCTCTGCATCAAGTGATGCACACAGCAATCATGAGCCTTCATGTTAATTATTTAATATATCTTTGACCGCAACATGTCTTGATCAACAAAACCTAGCACACTACTACATAAAAATGCATTTATCACATAGATAGAAGCATTGACATTGAGAACTTTGACACTGCATCTAATATTAGTAATAGTAGTACATGTTGAGGAACAGGATGCCACCACAAAATAAACTGATGGAGAACTCTTGAACAGAAATCCATGTCACAGCCAAGAGCCTCAATGTGAGTGAAGATACACCACAATGCTGCAATACCCAGGCTATGGGCAAGCTAAAATACTACCACACACTCAAGATCAAAACGACAATACTCAACCGAGAAAACCTCCCGTAAACATGCTTATATGGACACACAAACAAGATATTTGACAGAATGCAGATCCTAGACATAATGTGAGAGTAAACATTCCACATACATAATTCAATATTAAGTGTAACACACATACGGCACATGGCCCTGTGATCACTGCCACCCCAGCCGTATCCCAGTGACATTGGGGTTCCACCTTCCTACTTATAAAGATTTAAATTGGTGGTAATCCGTTCACTCATCTGCCGCTCCAGGTAAAAGAAAGCACCAAAGAGAATTAATTTGAATAACTTGTGTAAACTATATTCTGTGACGTAGCACAGGGTCTTACTGGTATAAGAACATATAATCCAAGTAGGGTTCCTAGCGAGTACTGCCTTGGGGCTTCGCCTCAATATGCAAGAGTCATAAAATAATCTTCAAGGGCCTAGCTACTAAATATAGCATGGTACTAAGACTTTTCACTACATCTCCAAAAGTGCTCTAGCAAATGATCATGTGAGAGTGGTCTTCTGAGTGTTTGCATGAGCACATCCTGATCATGTGTTATTCCCTCGAGTAAATTGCTAACAAAAATAATCACCTAGCAATCTATGGAAACAAAATAATCTGTGTTCAAAGATTACGTAAATACAACCAAACGAAAAGACACCGTATGAAAGCACAAGATTATCTGACAGCATTAGTTCATTTGCAAATAGATTACAGCAGTTCAATGTTTTCCAAAAACAAAAAAAAATCGAAACCCATTCAGTGTCAAATGCATGCATGTCAAAACATAGGTCTTAGCAATCTCAAATAAATAAAAAAGCCAGAAATCTCATCCATAGCTTATGCCGAGCATAACTATAATGACACCCTTCGGTGGCCACCCCACCCTCATCCACCCCATGGAGTGTGGGGTCTCCAAGCTGGTGGGGTGACCTCCAGGTCCTGGAGGTTCATAACAAAGGTCTGCAACCTTGGAATGCATATGCAACAAAAGCATTTTATCTCATCATAGCCATAAGTATGAATTATTATCCATAATCCATAAATATGGGTAATAATTTTCAACATAATAAGCATGATTCATTAGCCATATCCTATGAACATAGACGACAAAAAAGAGCTTCGCAAGAATCATGAGCAAGAGATATGATGAATAACAAGGAGCAAAATATTAGCAAATATCAAACAGTGTCAATGTTGGTGTGCACTCTGCCAGCATGCATCTAGTTGCCTCGCCCACGCAGTGCAAGGTGTCATTCCAAAGCATTACAATCAATAGAAAATGAGATTTTGCCTCTAACACTCTTGTCCAAAACATTGTCGACAGTCCACCTCAGCCCCTACAAGGTGAAGTTCAACTAAGCATTCAAATGCTGGAAAACATGTATGGTGTGGGTGAACAACTTACCATACAACTCTAATTGGGATTTATCATGAAGACCATGGTCTGAAAGCCTGAGTTACGGCTAAGTGAATATTTTGGTCAATCATAATTTTTCACCAACTTTGGTAACTGATAGAAATTTTGCAAGTCAAAACATAGCAACTGATGGGTGTTCAGCATCTACGGAATATACCCTACAGCTTCCATGTTGGATGTTATTTTATAGTGCTAAAAGAGACAATTGAACAATATAAACATAATCACAGATATTCCATTTTTAAACCATAACATGGGAGTTAGGCAAACAAATACTTACTGGACAGCTAGTGAAAACCTTCTCACCTCTTCTTTTTGAATACAGCCCTCCTTACTCTCTTTCTCCTCTCAGCCGGCTGAAGGGAAGGGCATACAAAGAATCAACTGGGAGTATACTTTCCATGGCCTGCGGACGTGGAAGGGACTGGGGAAAATCTGGAGTGAGCTAGTCTAGGAGAAGCTGCAACACCCGGCTGTGGCGGCACGGGAGCTGCAAGGGGAACCGGACATGGCGACGACACAACAGGGGCCGCACGCCAGAGGTACCCTGGGTTCTGTGCCCAAGCTGGAAGCAGCTGAGAAGTACCCACTTGAGGATACTGTCCCGGGACTGGCCAGTAAGCTAGAAGCTCTGTAGGAGGACGAGGGGCTGAAGATGTTGGTTGCCTCACCACATCTGATTTACCCAACGACGCAGGAGTAGGCGTGGCATAGACTCCAGACTGAGCTGGGGCAGAAGAAGCTGCAAGAGACGTATGTGGCGGTGCAGGAACCAGAGATGGAGAGGGCACAGCAGGAGTCGCCTGACACAAGGACCCCGGGGGTGGTGCCCAAGTTGGGCGCAACTGAGAAGCACGAGCGATCATGTGGATCAACCCTTGCGAGAACATAGCCAAGTTATATGCATGCGATATAGGTGCACGGCCAAATTGGCCACGGCGGCAGGCATCAATATAGGTGCACTCAGCAGCAGAGTGTCCAACAACACCGCACTTAAAGCAGATCATGCCCTGCCCTTGGCTTGGTTGGTATGCTGGAACCGCCATGGAAGGACAGGACGTGGACGTGCTCGGTTCCGCCACGTCTTCTCTAACCACTTCTGTAGCGGAAGGAGCTGGGCCAGAAGAAAGCCCATCACCCTTCGGTGGCAGTGCAGGAGCCATGGGAGAAGCTGGAGACGGAGATAGCACACCAGGGGTTGCCTGCTGGGAGAAGACCGAGGGAGATGAGCAAGTTGGCTGCAACTGAGAAGCAGGATTAGTTATCTGGACAGACCCTGGCGAGGATGTGGCTAAATCGTGTGCGTGTGCCGGTGTCCACTTGACAATGCTGTTAGGGTTCTCTTTGCATACTCGGCCCTTGTGGCCAGGTTGGCCACATGTGTTGCAGTCACCATTAAAGGTGCAGTGTGCAGCGATGTGTCCATCATCACCACACTTAAAGCAGATCATGCCCTGTCCTCGGACTGCTTTTAGTTGCCCTATGTTTGGTTGCTTGAACGTGCACTGTTCTGTGCTATGAAAGTCTCCCTTGGACTTCTTGAAAGAAGTTTGCTCAGTAAACTTGCTAGCCCCAGGGTTACTCCTCTTCTGCTGCGACACATTTTCTGCCCGAGTTACGGCTGAAGAATTTGAAACTACGTTCTTTGATTTATCCAGATCATGCTTATTGCCACTTGATGTGCTGCTTATGTATGGTGACTGTTCTAATGGTGGTTCTCCAGCCACAAGGCTTTTCCAGAGCCAAACACTGTTTGCTGCAGCAGTAAGGGCTTGAGAAACATTTGGAGGTTGTGCCAATAAAATATTGTATCGCCTCATTTTAAGTTTATGAATGGCATTAGAGAAATCCCGGTCACCAGAGATAAGAAGATAATTTGCTGGTGGAGGATTGTCAATAGCCCAGAACAGCATGTCAACCAAGATCTTCTTATCACTTGCATCTTTAATCCCTGCATTTGATAGGAAACAATTTTAAAACAATGAGAAGATGGGCTTAAATATATAGCATGCTAGACATGTAATTCGAAATGCAATGCAATCAGATCAGAGATTTTGCCAGCTCCAAGAATAATATTTGAGATACAGGCCTATAGCGATAACTTGGGTCATTCTTCGAATCGGAAGAGGTCTTATACATCAATTGTTATGACAAAGGGAAATAATAACCTCAATTCACTATAAAAAAGAATCGATTAATCTCAGTTCACTATAGAAAAGAATCGATTAAGCTCAGTTCACTATAAAAAAAGAACTCATTGGTGAACGTAAGAACATTATTTCGTACTCGATTAAGCTCAGTCCACTATAAAAAAGAATCCACAATCCTCAAATCCATTAGAAGAAGCACATCCCTAAACCAGGGAACTACTACAGAACCTAAAATTTCGCTATTATCGTCCAAAATTACGCCAGACCTACCAGTCATACCCAAAGCCACAGGAACTATGTATCAGAACCATCTAGCGCAGCAATATATACCATAGATAAAAGAAACAGACCGCTGACCAAGTGATAAGATTAGGGAGCAGAGCAGAGCTTGCTGGACGTGATGGGGATGGGGGTTCCGTACCGGCGGGGACGTGGTTGAGGGAGACGCCGGTGCTGGAGAGGGCGTGCTGGACGTGGTGGGCGATCTGGTGGGTGTCCCCGTACGCGGAGACGGAGATGGCGCCTCTGTAGCCGGCGGTGGCGAGGGCGGAGCTCATGTTCTGGACGATGAGCTGGGCGTCACAGCTGCGGGGGACGCAGCAGTTCTCGATGTCCCACCACACCGACGTCTTGGCCGTCGCGTACTCCCCCATCGCCCGCCGCGCCGCCGCTGGACCCCCTAGGGTTCCCGCCGGCGGAGAGGTGCGTGAGTCTTCGGGGTCTATGTGAATTGAGTTGCGGCGGCTATAGTTTTGGAGATACACGAAAAGGCCTCGTTTCGATACTCGTATTTGTGCCCAAAACGATGAAATCCGTCGGAAAAAAATCCAAAGCATTTTCAATTTTCAGCTAAGCCCGCGCTTAAAGAGTCGGAATGGAGGGTGTTTCAATGCGTATTTTTTTCAAAATGGAGGGTGTTTCAAATTTTCAATGCATTTAAAAGATGCACACATCAGTTTGTTTAATAATAAGAGAAGATGAAAGAGATATATTGATTGGTCAGAAGCTACCGTCCAGACGATAACTCGTTACACGTACAAGCTTGATAAAGGGGTGGACCGATCAGACACAAGTGTCCGTACCTCACACACCAACGTACATCATCTAAATCCAGAGGTTTCAACCAAACCGTCCAATAGCGAGTCATGAGCACAAACCGGTCCAACAGACCCTCAGCGCACACCACATGCGTACTTAGAAGTCTCCACCATCCCATATTCAGGAGAGATCAAGCGCAACAACCCTGTTCGACGTGCAGGCGTCCATCACCAAGACCCTGCTGCACCATGCCGCCGAGACTCACCGTTGTCGATGCGGTAGATGAAATGCCGCTCCACCTCGAACTCCCTCCAGCCAACATATGCTCCAAAATGTTGCCCTCGCGGGGGGCGACACCAAAGACGTCGCCATCATCAAACCCAGATCTAGGGTTTCCCGTGGAGAAGCCCGAGCAGATGACGCAGACTGCAATGGCAATGCCTCGAGAAGGAAACAACGTCAAAGATGCCACCATCGTCTGCCATAGTCGAAACCAGACGCGATTTTCACCGACAGTCGCACCACCCAACCCCGTAGCTGACTGGATCGCGCAAAGCCGCGCCAAGAGACACAAGCCACCGTCGAGACGCCTACAGAGGACCTTCAGCTGCCCCTCACTGACCCCTCCGAAATTCGTCGGCTGTCAAAGACTGCACCGCAACAGATCTGAATGGGGTCAGATCTATGGCCGTCGCCACCATATCCCCCGAAAGCACAAAGCCCTCCAACCATGGAGATAACCGTCGCCGCCTCCTGACCAGGGAACACCGTCGTGGCCACCGCCACCACCCGACGTCCCGCGGCGCGGCTCCCTCGCGCCGAGGCGCTAGATCTAACCCGTTCATTTTCTCATGTATTGTTAGTCAAATTCACTGCCAACGTTACATCACAAAAAAGGATGTCATGTTAATAAAAGACATAGTGAAAAACAAATATAATTTGAGTATATGGTTCTGTATAAAAAAATATTTGAAAGAAATACATAACTTCGCTTTGAGATTCATGCACGTGTCTCACTCTCACTCATCTCTCCCTTTCTCTCCCAAGTCAGGGTGCAAGCGGAACGCACCACGGGAGTCTGCGTGTACGCCGCTATGTATACGCGGTATGCCGCGTATTAGCCGTATACCTGACGCTACCGCGGGAGTCCCAAGTTGCGATCTCGACGCTATAGCAAAGATGTCGGCACTTCAACCAAATGGACATCTTAGTGCCCTTGCTTTGCTTCACCCCAGCGAAGATGTCGGCACCGGATACATGACAAAAGAACGCGAGAACAATCGATATGCACCTCTATAGAGAGTGGACAAATGGAACCGAGCTACATGATGCCCTTTATTTTGAAATTTTTGAAAATCATACTTTGAAGTTTTAATAAAATCTATAAAGTTCCTATTAACGTGTAAAATCTCAGTAAAAAATATTTATATTTTGCCTGCGTATAAATGTCAAAATCTAACATTCCAAAATAGTGAACAATTCAAAAATTCAACTCTTCCAAATATGTCAGTTTTTTATTTTGTATAGCCTAGAATATTAGTTATTTTGATGTGATTTTACAAGTTAGTATAATGCAATATCATCTACCTCCAAGATTTTTTTTCAGATTTTTTTTTAATTTTTTAAAACAATCTGATTTTCAAAATAAAGGGCACAATGTAGGTCGGGCACAGTTTTAGGTTTCCGAGCCCGAATGCCCGATCACCTCTGACCACTAATACTACACTATGATAATTGAAACAACATGAAACTTCAGGTCAACCACACATAAATTGTTCAGTATTTGCGTTAACTGAATATCAGCAAATGAAGTGGAGCATTTTACAAACTAACACAGGTATTTTACAACAAAAAGCGACATTACAAAGAAACAAACCGAATACATTAACACAAAGCCAGGCCAAAGGATCAAACAATACGAAAACTGCACAACTATCCTACAACGACAATGAAGTGAAACGTCAGCATACCATATCCTTGGATGGATATGATTTGCCAGTGGCCACCAAAACAGCGAGCAAAAAAGGTGAATGACTAGAAGCACTTAACCATATCTAGCCTCACTAGGCCCAACAGGTGAATTCTTTGCAAAGATAACTGCAAAATTCTTGGGAGGCAGTTGGTATTCCACTATCTTCACCCATAGCAAAGCACTGAAGTTGGTATTTCAAAGAGGAGAGCAAGCTTCCTGCCTCTGCATCTAGTGATCCTTCATGCTGATTATATTCAACATATCTTTGACTGAAACATGTCCCCATAGACAAAAACATTTATCACATAGAAGGATTGACATCGTCAACTTTTACACGGTATCTAATTTTAGTAACAGTAAGTACATGCCAAGGAATAGGATGTAACAAGAAAATAAACTGACAGAGAACTCATGAATAGGAATCCGTACGTCACAGCCGAGAGCATCAACACGAGTGAAGATATCCCACAATGCTGCAATAGGCCATAAAAAAACTGACAGAGAACTCATGAATAGGGTTCCACGTAATTCCTATTAATAAAGTTCACTCCTTTTCTAGTCCTTCCTGTCTCAATCCATACAAGAGGGATAATGCAAACCTAGAGAATAGCGTCAATCTATCGTCTCCGCTGCCGATGAAAGAAAGTGCCAAAGTGAATTGATTTGAGGTTAATTTGACATATAATTCGAGTAAACCATGTTATGTGGCGTAGCACAGGGTGTTACTGGTATAAGAACAACCGAGTAGGGTTTCCTAGTGAGTACTCCCTCCGTTTCACAATATAAGACGTTTTAGACATTTTCCACATTCATATGTATACACATGTATCTAGACATGTTTTAGTGTACATGTGCGCTCATTTTAGTGTGAATCTAGACAATATGTGTTACACCTATAACATCTTATATTGTGAAACGGAGGGAGTACTACCTTGGGGCTTAGCCTAAACATGCAAGATTCATAAAATAATCTTCAAGGGCCTGGCTACTAAATATAGCATGATAATAAGACCTTTAACTACATCACCAAAAGTGCTCTAGCAAATGATCATGTGAGAGTGATCTTCTCATTGTTTACATGGGAAAATCCAGATCATCTGATATTCCCCAGTAAATTGCTTACTTAAATAATAACCTAGCCATCGATGGAAATAATGGCAAGAACATGTGTTCAAATATTACGTAAATACAACCAAACGAAAAGACACCATATGAAAGCACAAGACTATCTCATGGCATTAGTTCATTTGCTATCATACTATAGCAGTTCAATGTTTTCCAAATTTCGACAACCATTCAATGCTCACATGCATGCATGTCAAAACATAGATCTTAGCAATCTCAAATAAATAACAAATTGGACATCTCATTGATAGCTTATGCTGAGCATAACTATAATGACACTCCTTGGAGTCCACCCCACCCACATCCACCCCATGGCGTGTGGGGTCTCCAAACTGATGGAGTAACCTCCAACCCGTGGAGGAGCAGAACCAAGGTCTCCAACCTTGGAACGCATATGCAACAAACACATTTTATCTCATCATAGCGATAAGTGTGAATTATAACCCAAATTGCACAAACATGGGTAATAATTTTCAACATAGTAAGCATGATTCATTAGCCATATCCTGACGACAGAAAAGAGCTTCACAAGAATCATGAGCAACATATATGATGAATAGCAAGGAGCAAAACATTAGCAAATATCAAACCGTGTCAATGGCGGTATGCACTCTGCCAATATGCATGTGCTTGCCTCACCAACGGAGTGCAAGGTGTCATTCCAAAGCATTACAAGCTATAGAAAATGAGATTTTGCCTAACACTCTTGTCCAACCCCATATTGTCGGCAATCAACTTCAGCCCCTCGAAGGTAATGTTCAACAAAAAGCACTGAAATCCTAGAGAACATGTATGATGTGGGTGACCAACTTCCCACACAACTCTGTTTGGGATTTATCATGAAGATCGTGGTTTGAATGCCTGAGTTACGGCTAAGCGACTAGTTTCATCAATCATAATGATTAACCAATTTTGGCAACCGATAGAAATTTAGCAAGTATAGACATAGCAAATTATGGGGCTTTAAGCACCTATGGAATATATTGTCAGAGTTGTGTACCACGGGTATCAACCGACGATGACTATACGGGATACGTACACATGGCGATCATTGAGGTGGGTTAGTACACGAGAGATACGATGTATACAGGTTTAGGCCCCGGGAAACATCGTCAGGTAAAGACCCTATTCCTGTATGTGGCTGCGTCTATTCTGTATGCTCATGCCATATGAGCCGGATACAAGGTGAGCCGTGTGTGGCTTCTTTTTGGTCGTGCCTCTCTTGGTGCCTCTCTTGATGGCTCCCTACCCCTCCTTATATAGGTGGAAGGGGGCAGGGTTACAAGCAGTATCCTAGTTGGATACAAACTAGTCTTGGCTTCTATTCCAAGTCTTGGCTACTCATACTCTTGAGGCGGCCTGCTTGGCCACCCCCATGATGGGTCAAGTTCCATCCTCCATGAGGATACCCGTGTTCCATATCCACGACATATACCCTACAACCTCCATGTTCCATCCAAAATCAAATCTGATTCTGGTATGATGGGTTATTTTAGTGCTCAAAATGATAATTGAACAACTCAAACATAATGGCAGAAATCCATTTCAAAGCATTGGACATAGGCAAACAATACTTACTGGACAGCTAGTGAAAACCTCCTCCACCTCTTCTACCTTATAGCCCTCCTTACTCTCTTTCTCCTCTCAGCCGGCTGAAGGGAAGGGCATACAAAGAATCAACTGGGAGTATACTTGTCACAATGACCTGCCGAAGGGGAAGGACATGGGGAAATTCCGGACTGAGATGGTCTAGGAGAAGCGGCAACACCCGGCTGTAGCGGCATAGGAGCCACGAGGGGAGCCGGACGTGGCGACAGCACAACAGGGCACACACGCCAGAAGAACCCTGGGGCGGTGTCCAAGCTGGAAGCAGCTGAGAAGTACCTACTTGATGATAATGATACTGTCCCAGGACTGTTTGGTAAGCTGAAGCGCCGTAGGACGACAAGGGGCTCAAGATGTCGGTTGCATCAGCACGTCTGTTTCACTCAATGGGGCAGCTGTCGGCGTGGCATCGTCTTCAGACTGAACTGGAGCAGAAGAAGCTGCAACACCCATATGTGGGGGTGCAGGAGCTGCAGGAGCCGGAGATGGAGTGGGCACAGCAGGAGTTGCCTGCCACAAGGACCCCGGGGGTGGTGTCCAAGTTTGGGGCAACTGAGAAGCAGGAGCGGCCATGTGGACTAACCCTTGCGAGGACGTAGCTAAAGCGTATTCATGCACTTGCTCCCACTTGATGATGCTATCAGGGTTCTCTTTGCACACTCTCTCCATGTGACCTTTGCCACAATGACGACAGACACCGATATAGGTGCACTTAGCAGCACGGTGTCCAACAGCACCACACTTCAAGCAGAGCCTGCGCTGCCCTTGCCTTGGTCGGTAAGCTGGAACTTGCTCCCACTTGATGATTCTATCCGGGTTCTCTTTGCACACTCTCTCCATGTGGCCTTGGCCACAACGACAACAGACACCGACATAGGTGCACTTAGCACTATGGTGTCCAACAACACCACATTTCAAGCAGATAATGCCCTGACCTCGGCTTGGTCGGTAAGCTGGAACCGTTATGGGAGGACAAGGCGTGGACGTGGTCAGTTGCACCAAGTCTTCTCTACCCACTTCCGCAGCCGTCGGCATGGCGTGGACTCCCGAAGGAGCTGGACCAGAAGAAAACCCATCACCCGTGTGTGGAGGTGCAGGAGCCACGGGAGGAGTTGGAGACGGAGATGGCACACCAGGGGTCGCCTGCCGGACGCAGCCCGAGGGAGTTAAGCAAGTTGGGTGCAGCAGAGAAGCAGAACTAGTTATCTGGACAGACCATGGCGAGGATGTGACCAAGTCTTGTGCGTATGCCGATACCCACTTGACAATTCTGTTAGGGTTCTCTTTGCATACTAGGTCCTTGTGGCCAGGTTTCCCACATATGTCGCAGTCACCATTAAAGTTGCACTTGAAAGCGTGGTGTCTATCACCACACTTAAAGCAGATCACGCCCTTCCTCCGGGCTGCTTTTAGTCGCCCTTTCTTTGGTTGCTTCAACTTGGACTGTTCTGTACTATGAAAATCTCCCTTGGACTTCTTGAAAGAAGCTTGCTCAGTAAACTCGCATCCCCCAGGGTTACTCCTCTTCTTCTGCATTATTCTTGTTGGTTTGGACACAACTTCATATTTCTTATCTGCCTTGCCATTAGAATCAGTTTGAGGATCACATACAATATTCTGCACTTCAGGGTTGGTATCCAGAGTCACGCCTAAAGAACTCGAAACTATGTTCTTTGACTTATCCAAATCACCCTTATAGACACTTGATGTGCTGCTTATGTATGGTGACTGTGCTAATGGTGGTTCTCCAGCCACAAGGCTTTTCCAGAGCCAAACATTCTTTGCTGCAACAGTAAGGGTTTGAGACACATTTGAAGGTTGTGCCAATAAAATATTGTATCGCCTCATTTTAAGCTTATGAATGGCATTAGAGAAGTCGCGATCACCGGAGATAAGCAGATAATTTGCTGGTGGAGGATTGTCAAGAGCCCAGAACAGCATGTCAACCAATATCTTCTTATCACTTGCATCTTTAATCCCTGCATTCGCTAGGAAACCATACAAAATGAGGGGCTGTGCTTAAGTGTACAGCATGCTAGATATGTAATTCGAAATGCAATGCAATCATAGTAGAGCTTGTACCAGCTCCAAGAATAATATTTGAGATACAGGCCTATTGCGATAACTTGGGTCATTCTTCCAACCAGAAGAGGTCTTATACAACAATTGGTGTGATGAAGGGAAATGATAACTAATCGCAAAGTCTCACTAGCTACTTGAAGAAATCAGTTACTCATAAGAGCATATGCCACACTGAAAACCAATATTATGAATCATCGAGTCGGACTGTGCAAGTGCAGTTCATGGGCTTGCTTCCACTGCAGTGGATTGTTCATTCAACTGGTGTCTTATGAAGGAGGAGAAGGCGTTAATGTAATAATGTTTCATCTTCTGGAGGTTAAGGTATGTGCCCCACGGGTGAGCATGCAGCCAGGGGTCTAGCTCACTTAGGTGAGCTTGAGCCAGAGTTGTGATGTGCAAAATGATACAAGGTCCAATCGGTTTGTTGAAAGTGCTCATGCGTGAACGTAAGAACATTATTTCGCATTCGATTAAGCTCACCTATTCACTAAAAAAAATCCACAACCCTGAAATCCATTAAACGAAAGACATCTAGAACCTAAATTTTCTCTATTATAGTCCAAATTCGCCAGATCTACGGATCATACCCACAGCCACAGGATGTATTATGTATATATACGAACCAATTAGCGCAGCAATCGCAGGGGCAAACGGAACGGCGGGAACCGGCGAGAGGATGGGGGTTCCGTACCGGCGGGGACGTGGTGGAGGGAGACGCCGGTGCTGGAGAGGGCGTGCTGCACGTCGTGGGCGATCTGGTGGGTGTCTCCGTACGCGGAGACGGATATGGCGCCTCTGTAGCCGGCGGTGGCAAGGGCGGAGCTCATGTTCTGGACGATGAGCTGAGGGTCGCATCTGCGGGGGACGCAGCAGTTCTCGATGTCCCACCACACCGACGTCTTTGTTATTTGTTATGTTTCTAATCTTGTCTGTCAGAGTTCAGTAGACTTTCAGTTAAGTTCAGTTAGCAGTTTTTCTGAATTTCCAAAGCGCGAGTCGCAAGTCTGTTGCGTACCGTGCCTGTTTTCATGTTTTCCGTAGTCGTGGTTTGACATGATCTGGTCTCGTGGGATGGCACGAGATCACCGGATCGTGGCGTAGAAGTAGGATCGCTACTGGGCTACGTTTTCCCGAGACTCTATGTTCTTGAGTTTCAGGTTCAGAACTGACATTTGGTATCAGAGCACCACGTTCGTGTTCTGGGAACCCTGGCCGGCGACGAGGCGAGCGACGTGAACCGCTCGAAGACTCCACCGCGGCAACGGACGCAAAGCCGCGGTCGGAGTCACTCACGGCGCCGTAGCAAGGGCCACGGCGGCCACGGCAAGGAGGTCATCGTGCACGAGCGCACGGTGCAGGAACGCGTCGTCTCCGGCGGCAACGTGGTGTGGCCAACGCTCACGGCCACAAACTACATCGAGTGGGCTCTTGTGATGCAGATCAATCTGGAGGCCTGCTACATGTGGGACGCGGTGGAAGGAAATCCGATGAGCGTGGCGAACGACAAGGCTGCGCTCGCGGCGATTCTGCGGGCAGTGCCGCCAGAGATGGTGGGCGCGCTCGCGGTGAAGAAATCGGCGAAGGCGGCCTGGGAGACGGTGAAGGTGATGCGTGTCGGAGTCGATCGCGTCAGAGAAGCCACTGCGCAACGCCTGCGCAAGGAGTTCGAGGAGATCGTGTTCCGCGACGGCGAAACTCTGGACTCCTTCGGCATGCGGATCACGGCCATCGTCAACAGTCTCCGATCTCTCGGAGACACCGTCGAAGAGGTAAAAATCGTCCAGAAGTTTCTACGAGTTGTTCCAGATCGCTACTCCCAAATGGCGTGCTCGATCGAAACGCTACTTGATCTGAGCACCCTGTCGGTTGAGGAGCTGATCGGACGCTTGCGTACTTCGGATGGACGGGGCAGCGGCTCGGCGACGCAGACCACCGGCGGCGCTCTGCTTCTCACAGAGGCGGAGTGGGAGGCGCGGCGGAAGCAGCGTGAACAAGGGTGAACAAGGGCAGGGCTCTGGCAGCGGCAACGCTAACGGCCAAAAGAAGGGCAAGCCCAAGACAAATCCCGGCAACGGCAAGAACGGCGGAGGCAATGCCGGGAACGGACAACGGGACATGTCTCAGGTAAAATGTTACAACTGTAATGTTAACGGACACTACTCCAAACAATGCCCACAGCCGCAGAAACTAGATCGCAAGGAACACGCAAACCTTGCGAAAGAGGATGAGAAAGAGGATGAGGAGGAGGCGGCCCTCTACCTCACAAGCCTGTGCGCGCTGGAGGCGACCGGCGAGAGCACGACTCCTGTCGAGCACGTTCTTCTCAACGAGGAACGCTCCAAGGCGAAAGCGACAGCGGTCGCCGGCCAGTGCGACACGGCGTGGTTCCTGGACACGGGTGCCAGCAACCACATGTGCGGCCGTCGCAAGTTCTTCAGCATGCTAGACACCGGCGTGCGCGGCTCCGTCAAGCTCGGCGACGACACGTCCGTGCAGATCGAGGGGCGCGGCACGATTCTGTTCACGTGTCGCAACGGCGAGCACCTCGAGCTGCGGGAGGTGTATTTCATGCCGCGGCTGTGCAGCAATATCATCAGCTTGGGACAGCTGGATGAGATCGGCTACGACACGCGCATCCGCCATGGCCTGCTTCAACTACGTGATCCAGATGGTCGGCTCCTCGCTCGCGTTCAGAGAAATCGTGTGCGCCTGTACGTGCTCAACCTCAACCTTGCACGTCCAGTGTGCCTTGCCATGCGCGGCGGAGAGCATGCCTGGCGCTGGCATGCTCGCTACGGGCACATGAACTTCCACGCCCTGCGACAGCTCGCGCGTGGAGACATGGTGCACGGCCTCCCACTGCTGGAGGAGGTTGATCGGCTGTGCGATGCATGTCTTGCGGGCAAGCACAAGCGGGCTTCATTCCCGCACGAGGCGTACAACCGAGCAGGAGCTCAGCTCGGTCTTGTACACGCAGACCTTTGTGGTCCGATCGATCCGCCGACGCCCGGAGGTAAACGGTATTTCCTCCTACTGGTTGATGATCATAGTCGACACATGTGGGTGTATTTGCTTGCCACCAAAGACCAGGCTGCATCGGCGATCAAGAGATTCCAAGCCGAAGCTGAACTGGAGTCAGGACGCAAGCTCATGGCGCTACGTACTGACCGAGGTGGGGAATTCACCTCCAAGGAGCTCGGCGAGTACTTCGCCGACATCGGCGTCAAGCGCCAGCTGACAGCGCCCTATACGCCGCAGCAGAACGGAGTGGTTGAACGCCGCAACCAAACCGTCGTCGGGATGGCACGCAGCCTGCTGAATGCAAAGGGCGTCCCGGCGAAGCTTTGGGGAGAGGCTGTCACGACGGCAGTCTACATCCTCAACCGCGGCGTCACGAAAAGTGTCGCGGGCAAGACCCCGTACGAAGCGTGGTCTGGACGCCGCCCCAACGTGCGTCATCTACGTACTTTCGGCTGCGTCGCCCATGTGAAGAACACGCAACCGAACCTGAAGAAGCTGGAGGACAGAAGCTCGCGGATGGTCCTGCTGGGCTACGAGCCCGGCACGGCGGCCTATCGTGTCTACGATCCAAAGACGCAACGCGTGCAAGTCTCCCGCGACATCGTCTTCAATGAAGATGCAAGTTGGGACTGGTCCGAGGCACAGCCTGCCGACGGACAGCATGGCAAGCTGGAAAGCTTTGCCGTGGAACACTTCTGCACTCCGATGCCTGGAGATGGTGCAGATGGAGCGGTGACGCCAACGCAGATGCAGACACCCTCCAGCGGCATGCACCACGACGCAACGAGCCCTGTGTCCACGACTCCAAGCTCCGGACAGGCATTCACCCCTGTCTCTGGTTCAGCGTCAGAAACTGAACCTGACGGGCAGTTCTCTGAAGAGAACACTGCTGCTCCGGCAGTCCGAGGCCATCCAATGTGCACACGTGCCAAGGACGGCATTGTGCAGCCGAACACACGCCTTGCTGACTACGTCCTGGTCGGCGAGGAGATGTCGCCCTTGCGCCTACTCATGGCGGAGGAGCCGGCGTCGTACAACAAGGCCAAGGAGGAGAAGGAGTGGTGCGGAGCCATGGATGAAGAGATGGCAAGCATCGAGGCGAACCAGACCTGGCAGCTCAGCGATTTGCCGCCAGGGCACCGAGCCATTGGTCTCAAGTGGGTGTAGAAGCTCAAGCGAGATGCTAACGGGCAGGTGGTGAAGTACAAGGCACGGATCGTCGCGAAAGGATACGCGCAGCGGCAAGGAGTAGACTTTGAAGAAGTGTTCGCTCCGGTGGCGAGGATGGAGACAGTGCGCATGCTGATCGCACTCGCTGCACACCACGGGTAGCCAATCCACCATATGGACGTCAAGACGGCGTTCTTGAACGGCGAGCTCATCGAGGTACGTCGAGCAACCTCCGGGATATGTTGTCAGCGGCAAGGAGCACAAGGTCTTGCGCCTGCAGAAGGCCTTGTACGGGCTACGCCAAGCCCCACGCGCCTGGAACGCGAAGCTGGACTCCAGTCTGCGCGCTCTTGGCTTCACACGCTGTCAAGCGGAGCACGCCATCTATCGCCGTGGCGGTGGCGATACACTGCTCCTGATCGGTGTCTACGTCAACGATCTCATCATCGCTGGCTCATCATCCGCAGAAATTGGGAAGTTCAAGCAGGAGATGACCAATCTGTTCAAGATGAGTGACTTGGGCGAGCTCAGCTATTATCTGGGAATAGAGGTACAGCAGAAGGCAGGTCAGATCACGCTGAATCAGGCCACGTATGCCAGGAGACTGCTGGAGAAGGCAGGGATGGATGATTGCAACCCCTGCGCTGTTCCTATGGAGACACGGTTGAAGCTAAGCAAAACTGGCGACGGGAAGCCGGTGGATGCAACAGTTTATCGCAGTATCGTGGGAAGCCTCCGCTATCTAGTTCATACAAGGCCAGACATATCCTTTGCTGTGGGGTACGTCAGCCGTTTCATGGAGGCGCCAACGACAGATCATCTAGCTGCTGTCAAGCATTTGCTGAGATATGTTGCAGGAACCCTAACCCTCGGGGTTCAGTACAAAAGGGGGCAAGGAGATCCCAAGCTGCTGGGATACAGTGACGCAGATATGGCCGGAGACGTTGATGACAGGAAGAGCACGACGGGCCTCATTTTCTTCTTGGGTCAGGGACCAATCTGTTGGCAGTCACAAAAGCAGCGCGTGGTGGCACTATCGTCTTGCGAGTCTGAGTACATCGCAGCCGCTACTGCCGCATGTCAGAGCAATTGGCTTAGTAGGCTCCTCGGCGAACTGCTGAACGAGGAGCCCCAAGCGCCGAAGCTGTTGGTGGACAACAAGTCGGCGATCTCTCTGTGCAAGAACCCCGTGTTCCATGATCGCAGTAAGCACATCGCTACTCGGTTCCACTTCATCAGAGAATGTGTTGAGCAAGAGGAGCTTGAAGTCGACTACGTTCGCACGGAGGTGCAGCTTGCTGACATTTTGACGAAGGCTCTTGGGCGCATCCGTTTCCAGGAACTCAGGAGCAAAATCGGGATGGCAGGAATAAAGTGACTACAAGATTAGGGAGGTGATTTGTTATGTTTCTAATCTTGTCTGTCAGAGTTCAGTAGACTTTCAGTTAAGTTCAGTTAGCAGTTTTTCTGAATTTCCAAAGCGCGAGTCGCAAGTCTGTTGCGTACCGTGCCTGTTTTCCCGTAGTCGTGGTTTGACATGATCTGGTTTTCGTGGGATGGCACGAGATCACCGGATCGTGGCGTAGGAGTAGGATCGCTACTGGCCACGTTTTCCCTTCCTCATGAATAAAAGGAGAGAAAGAACAGAAAAGCCGTAAGGTTTACACGGCACCAAATCTTCAGAGTTTTGTCCACTGTCTCTCTGTGTTCTTGAGTTTCAGGTTCAGAACTGACAGTCTTGGCCACCGCGTACTCCCCCATCTCTGGCCGCCGCCTGCCCCCGCCCCCTACGATTTCGCCGGCGGAGAGGTGCGTGAGTCTTCGGGGTGTATGGACAACTCGCCGGAGAGTTTTGGAGATAGAAATCCCCACCAAAAATCCTACTCTTGTTTTAGCGGACCACGGACCACCACGATAACGCAACGCAGGAGTACATGGACAATTCATTTTGGCCGATAGGAGGTAGCAGTAGGTAGATGCTCTCACTGTCGAGAAAAGAGTATTTAAAATATTGAACTAATATAGAAGAAATTTTGGTGTTCATCTCCACATTTTGTGCACAAAGTTTCATTAAATATTCATTTTTGTGGCTTTCTAAGAGGATAAATTTTGATATTTCAAAATGACATTTTCATGGGCGATTTTTATGTCATTTTTACACAAAACTATTTCACATAAAATGTGGTAACAGATGCCGAATATTATGGATTTATGAATTTTTTGAATGAATTTCATGCTGCTACCATCGATAACCCTCGGGGCTGCGAGATTTTTGTGACTCTACCATCGATACCCCTCGGGACCGTTCTAAATTTTTTGAATGAATTTCATGCTACTACTATCGATAACCCTCGGGACTGCGAGATCTTTGTGACTCTCTACCATCGATACCCCTCGGGACCGTGGAGGCTGACATCAGGGTTTCCTTGTATGTACATCCGGGATTTTTTTTCACTTTTATTTTGTGTTGCCATGTTCCATCCGTAGTCACATGTCTAGTGTTGTCATGTTTCGTCCGCTTCACCGACCCAATTCAATATGAGTAGGCGCATCTTGAACGGCCCACTATAAAATGAGGTCGTGGGGTGGGGGTGAACCCAACGGCCCCCAACATTTTTTGCCCCTAATCCGGGCCTAGCCATTTTGTTTTCCTCCTTGCTCCGATTTCACACAAATTTAGCAATGAATATCAAATTGTAGCAAATGAAATAGCCCATAAATATACAAACAACATAGTTCACACAATGAAATAAACAACATAGTTCACATAATGAAATAAAATGGAGAGAAGACACTACTGGTTTCCTGGTGAGTTCATAAATATTCAACCAAATCATTCTAAAGTCGATAGCAGGTAGCTCAATCATGCATCTTGTGATGCACGTCGAGCTATTGCTACAACATCGACGGTCCTGGCGCGGGCTCTATCAACTGCATCTTGTGATGCACGTCGAGCTATTGCTACAACATCGACGGTCCTGGCGCGGGCTCTATCAACTCCCCCTAAAATTCCCATCTTTGATTGAAGAGCCTCTCATCATGACATGATCACATAAGTTCTCATCACCTCCCACATCGCCTCCTTGCTCCATGTTCTAGCAGACTGCCAAACAATAGCAAAAAAATATTAGAGCACACCAAATACTAGCTCCACATCCTTCCTAGCGGCCTCTTGTTGTTGAGCAACCTCAAATTTTTCTCTTCAAACCTCAAAGTTTTCTCTTCAGTAGGATAATGGATTGTCTTCACAAATGTTGAACATGCATGGTAGTTGTCATCCGCTAGATAGTACCTCAATAGGATTACATATTGCCTGTTCTTCCACTCCTAATACATGCAATCTATGCACCCAAACATTTCCGGAAAGCCTCTGCTCTCGTCGGTTGACAACAGATGGGTAGTGTTTGCAACAGTTGTCTCCGTCAGATACTCCTAGCAAACACCTGAACCATAGCTTTACAGAACCGATACATGGAGACTCTAGGCAAGAAGACTTGCTTATGCGCAAATACTCATCAAGAAGATCACCAACTACTCCATATGCAAGCATCCGCATAACTGCACTCAACTTCTAGTACGAAGAGAAGCCAGAAGTACAAGTTGCATCCGGCTTCGCCTCAAAGTAATCATCATATAGCCTCGCCCCTTCTAGAAGACGCATGTTAGCTTGATTGAGTTGAAGTCCTTCCAAAGTTGGTAATGCCTGTTTTCCTTCAACGTTGGTGCACACCCAATAACCGACCCTACATGTCGTGGGAGTGCACTCTAGTTGAAGTTGTGGAGGAGAGTTGCTGCGGCCACCCAAATATCGCTATCACTGTCCGATGACTCATCCGTGACTCATCCGAAGTATCGATGAAAGTAGAGCAGAACAACTCGTCCCCACTATCCATCTACACAAAATCGACAATAAAAAAATGTAAGGGACCAATGTATCGGCCGTTAAAAACGAAGAGAAAGAAGGTCATCCCCATACCTAGTCCGGCTTGGCAATCCGTCGAACGTCTTGGGTGCGTTGGAGTTCGCTGTCGAGTCCAAGCAAAAGGCTGAGGCGGCAGAGCTGTCCCCGTGAGAAGGAGCTCACGATACCGTGTGTGTGGGCCGCACCGGGACGTCTGCACGGCCTCGAGCCTTGTGCTGTTCCCTTCACCAACACAATAAAAATCAATTTTCTGAAACAAACGAAGAAAGCTTAGTTTGCTCGCTTGATTTCTTGAGAACAACCAGACATGTGTAGAAATGAGCTGGGCGTGGATTTTTTCTAGAATGAACAAATATAAGTAGAAATAGGAATGCAAAAACTGATCATATACCTTGGTATTCACTAACTCTAATCTCACAAAATGCTTTGAAGCCTTTGTGTGCTTTCCATCTGAACCAAAACCAGCAATCCTGCAAAAAAATAAAATCATAAGAAATTTATTACACACAGTCACCACCCCTCAAAGACTCTCTCCTTTCTGGCTCATCTGAGAAGCCAGTGGTGTTCCCTGCACAGAAATCATCACAACTGATCCCTCTCTCGCAAAGAATTTGCACTGAAAGAAAAATCAAAACATGGTCTAGATGAGACATCTGCAGTATGAGAAAGTATGTACTGAAACAAGTTCTTTGCTCGAGTAGACCTTCCCTAGTAAGATCAAAGGAAAAGACCAGCAATGAACCTTTGAAAAGCCATTCAGCAATGTATTTTTTCATCAGAACAAGGATTATTGTCAATGTTACATCACAAAAAAGAGGATATCATGTAAATAAAAGAGTAAACAAAAATAATTTGAGTATATGGTTTTGTATTAAAAAATCATTGAACGAATACATAATTTGCTTTGAGACTCATGCATGTCTTGCTTATCCCTCCACTTTTCTCCCAAATCTCAATCTGAACGTTACAGCTCCGCCGCCTGAGCTTCCACACCCCTTCAACCAAACAAATTGACATACCCGTGCCTCGATTTGCTTCACCCCATACCCCAGAGAAAATGTCAGCACTGGGTGCCTACATGAAAAAAGAAAGCGAGAACAATCAATTGAAGGTATGCACTTCTGTAGCCCTATAACCTCTGACCACTAGTTTAACACTATGATAGTTGAAACAACATGAACTTCAGGTCAACCATGCATAAATTGTTCAGTACTGGAGCCAACTGAATATCAGCAAATGAAGTGGAACATTTTTCAAAACAACACAAGTCTTTACAACAAAAGAACAACAGGAAAGGAAAACTGAAAAACTGAGCTACAAAGAAACAAACCGAAAAGATAACACAAAGCCAGGCCATAGGCTCACAGAACACCAAAATTGTACAGCTATCTTAGTACGAAAATGAAGTAAAACATCAGCATACCATATCCTTGGATGGATATGATTTGCCAGTGGCACCAAATAGCGAGCAAAAAAGGTGAATGAGTAGAAGCACGCAACCATATCTAGAGCCAGTTCTTTTGGGGCTTATGGGCAGCTTCTCAGTCAAAATAAGCTAAAGCCTAAAAGAACTGGATTTTAAGCAGCTTCCTGTGGCAGCCAGCTTCTCCGAATTCTTCATAGTGGGGATAAGCTGGGGTACCCCAACTTCCCGCCCCCGCCGCTGGCTTCCCGCGAGTAAACTGAAGCGTTTTTCGAGTTGCCCTCGTTGGACATCAAATTTACACGGAAATGCCATGCGCTGGCCTGAACGTTTTCTTTCTCCTCTCCCTCGAGCGAACCGTTCCTTTTTCATCCTCTCCTGATCTCCTCCCCAGCTAGGGTACCAGCGCCGCCAGGAGCAATCCCGTCGCCGCCGCCGCCGCCGCCAGGAGCAAGCTCACTACCGACGCCTTCACCTATCGCCTCTACCGTCTCCCCTCCCGAGCCGCTAACCTCGGTCCCATTCCATGGCGGATCGGACCGAGATCGAGCTGACCGGCCGGGCTCGATCTGATGAAGATGTCCACCACCGCATCCGGCCGACCTGCTGCTCTGCCGGGGCTTGATATGCTGCAGCACCCAAGCAGCAGCGCCTCCGCCCCCACCCCTGGCGGCCAGCCGTGCAGATCTTCCCTCCTGGCACAGGACGTGGCTCCTCCGGCCGGGCTGCTTGAAGCCTTGAAGGTGCCGTCCAGTACGCTGACGCTGCAAACGATGCAGACAAGGCCAACCAGATGCAGTTCATCTTCATGGATGCGTTCATCAATGCACATCCCGGTCAATGGACATACCGGTCCGTATCAGTTTAGTGCACTGCGATGTACTATTATAGGAGTATTTCGTTTTGCTTTTTAGACAGCGATCAAAAATTTGTTGGGTCCTAGAGCTGATAGAGTATCTCTAGTTCATTATCTTGAACTGCCGCTTTGAAAAATAACTCAATTTATTAGTTAGAACATCAAATCATTCCAGGGGCTTTATAGACATTCCATCATGCAGTTTAGGCAATAAGCTAGGAGAGCGAAAGCTGAAAAGAACTGGACTACAGTTTCTCACGGGCTTATTTCCACGGCTGTTTTTCTTGACAGCTCAAGCCGGAGCGGCTTATGCACAAGCCGGAGCCGAAAAGAACTGGGCCCTAGCCAGTTACGCCTTCACTAGGCCCAACATCAGGTAAATTCTTTGCAAAGATAACTGCAAAATTCTAGGGAGGCAGTTGGTATTCTACTACCTTCACCCCTGACCTGTACCAGCAAAGCCCTTCTTCTAGTAGATGAAACCGAAAATAAAATAAACTGAAAAGCTGAGCTACAAAGAAATTTGACAGGAAAAGAAAACTGAAAAGCTGAGCTACAAAGAAAGAAACCGAAAACATAACACAAAGCCAGGCCAAAGACTCAAAGAATACCAAAACTGTACAGCTATCCTACTAAAGACACGATATTAAAGGATAAGATTATCTCAGAACACTAGTTCATTTGCAATTAAACTACAGCAGTGCATGTTCCTAATTTTATCAACCAGTCAATGCTCAAATGCATACATGTCAAAACTGTCATGTTTCATGCACTAGCCAACGCAACCAAAAGTACGAACTGATGGAAAGGGCTAGGCAATCCACATATACACTTCAACACCCCCTTTCACGTGTGACTCGGAGAGGCCAAACACGTGCTTAAAAATCTCAGAGGTATGGCTCAAGAGGCCAATACATGGACACAGAGGGGGCAGCAGCAATTTTTGGATAAATTGTGAAAGCCAGGCCTCGAACTCGAGACCTGCTGCTCTGATAACATGTCATGTATGTTTCATGCACTGGCCAGCGCAAATAAAAGCCCGAAATGTTGGAAAGGGCTAGGCAGTCCACATATATACTTCAACAAAAAAAAAATACTCATCTTAGCAATCTCAAATAATAATAAAAAGGCAGAAATATCATCCATAGTTTATGCCAAGCATAGTAACTATAATGACTCGTTTTGGTGTCCACCCCACCCACATCCACCCCATCGAGTTTGGGGTCTCCAAACTGGTAGAGTAACCTCCAGCCCATGGAGGTTGTTAACCAAGGTCTGCAACCTTGGAATGCATATGCTGATATGCAACAAACACATTTTATCTCATCATAGCCATAAGTGTGAATTATAATCCATATTCCATTAACATGGGTAACAATGTTCAACATAATAAGTACTCCCTCCGTTCCTTGATATAAGGTGTATAGTTTTTCTAAAAAGTCAAACTTGACAAACTTTGACCAAGATTTTAGAAAATAGTATTAGCAGCTACAATATGAAATCATTATCATTAGATTTACCATGAAATATAATTTTCATATTTTATTTTCTTAGTATTTGAAATATTGATAGTTTTTCTAAATCTTGATCAAAGATAGTCAAGTTTGATTTTTCAAGAAAAACTATACACCTTATATATCAAGGAACGGAGAGAGTATGATTTATTAGCCATGTCCTATGACCAACATATATGACAGACAGAAAAGAGAGCTACACCAGAATCATGAGCAACATATATGATGAATAACAAGGATCAAAACATTAAAAAATATCAAACGGTGTCAATGGTTGTGTGCACTCTGCCAATATGCATCTGTTTGCCTCGCCCACAGAGTGCATGGTGTCTACAATCAATAGAAAATGAGATTTTGCCTCCAACACTCTTGTCCAACACAATACTGTCAACAATCCACCTAAGCCCCTCCAAGGTGAAGTTCAACTAAAAGCATTGAAATGCTAGAAAACATGTATGATGTGTGTGACCAACTTACCATACAGCTCTACTCCCTCCGTTCCGATGAATAAGGCGCCCTTGTTTTACGTGTTTTTTCTTTGACTGAGAATTACTCTAAATATATAAACATTATTGGTAAAAAATTAGCATCATTAGAAAGTGTTTTTCAATATGAATCCAACAATACTAACTATGTAATATAATCAAAAGTATTTTTGCTCAAATTTTAGGTCAAAATTCGTCTTGAAATGCGTGTGCGCCTTCTTCATAAAAACGAAGGTAGTATTTCGGATTTATCATGAAGACTGGTTTGGAAGCTTGAGTTGTGGCTCAAGCAATTGTGTTCGTAAATCATAATGACTAGCCAACTTCGGTAAGCTATAGAAATTTTGCAACTTGAAACATAGAAAATAATGGGGCTTTAAGCATCTACAGAATATACCCTACAACTTCCATGTTGGGTCCATAATATAAATCTGATTCTAACATGATGGGTTATTTTAGTGCTGAAAGTGACAATTGAACAATTTAAACATAATCGCAGTAATCCATTTTCAACCCAAAACTTGGAGTTAGGCAAACAAATACTTACTGGACAGCTAGTGTAAACCTCATCCACCTCTTCTTCCTTATAGCTATCCTTACTTTCTTTCTCCTCTCAGCCGGCTGAAGGGAAGGGCATACAAAGAATCAGCTGGGAGTATACTTGTCACCACGGCCTGCCGAAGGGGAAGGGCATGGGGCAAGCTCTGGGGTGAGCTGGTCTAGGAGAAGCTGCAACACCCGGCTGTGGCGGCACAGGAGCCGTGAGGGGAGCCAGATGTGGAGACGGCACAACAGGGCCCCCTCGCCAGAAGTACCCTGGGGGCGGTGTCCAAGGTGGAAGCAGCTGAGAAGCACCCACTTGATGATACTGCCCCAAGACTGGTCGGTAAGCTAGAAGCGCCGTAGGAGGACGGGCTGAACATGTCGGTTGCGTCACCACGTCTGGTTTACCCAACGAAGTAGCAGTCGGTGTGGCATAGACTCCAGACTGAGTTGGTGCAGAAGAGGCTGCAACACCCGTATGTGACGGTGCAGGAGCTGCAGCAGCCACAGATGGAGCGGGCACAGCAGGGGTCGCCTGCCAGAAGCACCCAGGGGGTGGTGTCCAAGCCGGAAGCAGCTGAGAAGTACCTCCTTGATGATATTGTCTCAGGAATTGTTGGTAAGCAAGAAGCGCCGGAAGAGGACAAGGGGATGAAGATGTCGGTTGCATCACCATATCAGGTTTACCCAACGATGCAGCAGTTAGCGAGGAATAAACTCCAGACTGAACTGGGGCAGAAGAATCTACAACACCCATATTTGGCGGTGCAGGAGCTGCGGGAGCTGGAGCTGGAGATGCAGGAGCTGCAGGAGCTGGAGCTGGAGATGGAGTGGAAACAGCAGGAGTCGCCTGCCACAAGGACCCTGATGGTGGTGTCCAAGTTGGGCGCAACTGAGAAGCAGGAGCAGTCACGTGGACTAATCCTTGCGAGGACGTAGTTAAGGCGTATGCTTGCTCCCACTTGATGATGCTATCAGGGTTCTCTTTGCACACTCTCTCCATGTGGCCTTGGCCACAATGGCGACAGACACCGATATAGGTGCACTTAGAACCACGGTGTCCAACAACACCACACTTCAAGCAGATCACCGTCTGCCCTTGGCTTTCATTGAAAGATGGAACCGTCGTACCTACGGCGTATTCATGCACTTTCTTCCACTTGATGATGCTATCCGGGTTCTCTCTACACACTCTCTCCATGTGGCCTTGGCCACAACGGTGGCAGACACCAATATAGGTGCACTTAATACCACGGTGTCCAACAACACCACACTTCAAGCAGATCATGCTCTGCCATTGGCTTTTTTTATATATTTTCTTCCATTGGCTTCGTTTGTACCCTGGAACCGCCATGGGAGGACGAGGCGTGGACGTGGTCGGTCGCCCCACGTCTTCTCTACCCACTTCTGCAGCCTTCGGCATGGCGTAGACTCCGGAAGGAGATGGGCCAGAAGAAAGCCCATCACCTGTCTCTAGTGGTGTCTCTAGTGGTGCAGAGGCCACAGGAGGAGCTGGAGATGGCACACCAGGGGTCACCTGCTGGGAGCATCCCAAGGGAGATGAGCAAGTTGGGTGCAACCGAGAAGCAGAACCAGTTATCTGGACAGATCCCGGTGAGGACGTGGCTAAGTCTTGTGTGTGTGCAGGCATCCACTTGACAATGCTGTTAGGGTTCTCTTTGCATACTCGGTCCTTGTGGCCAGGTCGGCCACATGTGTGGCAGTCACCATTAAAGGTGCAGTGTGCAGCGATGTGTCCATCACCACACTTAAAGCAGATCCTGCCCTGCCCACGGACTGCTTTTAGTTGCCCTATCTTTGGTTGCTTCAACTTAGACTGTTCTGTGCTATGAAAATCTCCCTTGGACTTCTTTAAATCAGTTTGCTTAGTAAACTCGCTTCCCTCAGGGTTACTCCTCTTCTTCTGCATATTTCTTGTTGGTTTGGACACATTGTCTGTCTGCATTTCTCGAGGTTGCTTAACTTCATATTTCTTATCTGTCTTGCTGTTAGCATCACTTTGAGGATCGCTCAAAATATTCTGCACTTTAGGGTTGGTATCCCGAGTTACGGCTGAAGAATTTGAAACTATGTTCTTTGACTTATCCAAATCATGCTTAGTGCCACTTGATGTGCTGCTTATGTATGGTGACTGTGCTAATGGTGGTTCTCCAGCCAACAAGCTTTTCCAGAGCCAAACACTCTTTGCTGCAGCAGTAAGGGTTTGAGACACATTTGGAGGTTGTGCCAATAAAATATTGTATCGCCTCATTTTAAGTTTATGAATGGCGTTAGAGAAATCCCGATCACCGGAGATAAGCAGATAATTTGCTGGTGGAGGATTGTCAATAGCCCAGAAAAGCATGTCAACCAAGATCTTCTTATCACTTGCATCTTTAATACCTGCATTCATTAGGAAACAATTAATAAAAGAGAAGATGTGCTTATAGCATGCTAGACATGCTTTTCTTAGCATGTGCTAGACATGTAATTCGAAATGCAAAACAATCAGAGCTGAGCTTTTGCCGGCTCCAAGAATAATATTTGAGATACAGGCTTATAGCGATAACTTGGGTCATTCTTCAAACTTCGGTACTTGTTAGTTGTTACTTCCTCTGTAACAAAATATAAGACGTTTTGGTAGCCAAATTTGAGCATATGTCACACATGCTTGCGATCAACCCTCACTTATTTGGATGTCAGTATAAGCCCTAAGAATATTCAAAGAAAACCAATACTAAGAATCATCGAGCCAGTGCGGTTCATGGGCTTGAGTCCACTACAGAGGATCATCATTGAGCTGGTGTCTTATAAAGGAGGAGAAGGCGTTAATGTTTCTTCTTCTGGAGGTTAAGGTGTGTCACTCCCAAGGGTGAGCAACCAGGGGTCGCAAATTGTTTAGCTCCCTTAGCCGAGTTGTGATGTGCTACATGAGGCAGGTCATGTCCAATGGGCGTGTTGAAACTGCTCATTCGTGAATGTAAGAACATCATTTGGCAATCGATAAAGCTAACCTGTTTACTACTCCCTCCGTTCTAAATTAATTGACTCAGATTTAGTACAACTTATACTAAATCTGAGTCAATTAATTCAGAACAGAGGGAGTACAACAAAGAATCCACAAGCCTGAAATCCATTAGCCGAAGCACATCCCTAAAGCAGGGACCTATAACCTAAAATTCCACTATTATCGTCCAAAATTACGCCAGATCCATCAATCATACCCGCACATAAACAACAATCCAGGTTCCACTGGCGAGAGGAAGACCGTTGACCAAGTGATAAGATTAGGGACAAAGACCAGAGCTTGCTGGGCGTGACGGGGATGGGGGTTCCGTACCGGCGGGGACGTGGTGGAGGGAGACGCCGGTGCTGGAGAGGGCGTGCTGCACGTTGTGGGCGATCTGGTGGGTGTCCCCGTACGCGGAGACGGAGATGGCGCCTCTGTAGCCGGCGGTGGCGAGGGCGGAGCTCATGTTCTGGACGATGAGCTGAGGGTCGCAGCTGCGGGGCACGCCGCAGTTCTCGATGTCCCACCACACCGACGTCTTGGCCACCGCGTATTCCCCCATCGCCGGCCGCTGTTGTCCCGGATTTCGCCGGCGGAGAGGAGAGATGCGTGGGGATTTTGTGAATCGCGGCGACGGCGGCCTTGACGCGGAATACGGCTGTTGACAAGACAACACGTCGGATAGTTTTGGAGATACACCGGCGGACAAATCCGGAAAGTGTCTTCTGCTCCGGGCCACCGCTTAAAAATATTCGAAAATCATATTTTCTGACTTCAAAAAATTATGAAAAAAATTCTTGATGTAGGTAATGGTCCATAAATGTATATATTTTAAATTTAAATACTTTGTATTAGGGGCTGCATAAAAATGACAAAATCTGTTAAATTTAGAGATTTAAAACTATGCATATCCGCATTTTTGTGTAGCTTAGAATACAAAAAAAATTCAAAAAAATTGCATGTTTGTTAGACACCGTTGGTTACATTCGAAAAAAAATCAGATTCCTTTTAAACTCATAAATATGGTTTTTTTTAAAACAATGGCGGGAGCACTCGATCCCGTGAGCCAAAAATCTCCACTGGAATAAATCAGAGATAGAGATAGAGTTTCGGTGGACCACAAAAAACAAAAGAGTGCATAGTGTGATAGTGGTGTGTAGACTGTAGGAGGGCAGCTCACCCCGGACCCGGACGGCCCGAAAATATCGGCACGGGCCAGGATCAGGTTTCACATATGTACGGATGATAAAGAAGTTCTGTAATTGGTGGCTAAGAGATTTCTTGTGGGCACATGCACCACTAGTCCTTAAGTCACATGGTTCTTCATTGAAAGAGTTGGAACTCCTTTTTTATAAGCTGCAATATCAAACTTATTTTCTTAATTAGTTTGTTATAAATTTTGAAATTATTTCACGTTTCATGAGATTTGTTTTGCCATTTTCACATATGCCACGAATTTTTTTCTTTCTTTACAAAACTCTACGGTTGGGACATAGAATGTGGTGATTAGTTTTAGGTTGACTTCTTTTTGGGCTTCCTAGATGGCTTCGAGGTCCTGAACCGCATAAGCGCAAAACACAAGAGTGCGTAGTGTGATAGTGGTGTGTGGCCTGTAGACGGGTAGCTCACCCCGGACGGCCCGAAAATATCGGCTCGGGCCGGGATCGGGCTTCACATATGTACGGAGATAAATAAGTTCTGTAACTAGTGGCTAAGAGATTTCTTGTGGGCACATGCATCACTAGTCCTTAAGTCTTATGGTTCTTAATTGAAAGAGTTGGAACTCCTTTTTATTAAGCTGCAATATCAAACTTATTTTCTTAATTAGTTTGTTATAAATTTTGAAAATTATTTCACATTTCAGAAGATTTGTTTTGCCATTTTCACATATGCCACGATTTTTTTCTTTCTTTACAATACTCTACGAGGCTCGCACATAGAATGTGGTCATCAGTTTTACTAGATTCTCATGTGGTGAACGTGCACCAGGAAGACAGCCACTTGAAAAAATAGCAAACAAGAAATAAAAGAGATTCCAGCCTATTAAACAAGCCTTATCTTAGCATCTAGCCACCTACCGAAATGCTAAGCCAAGCAAAGGGAGATAGGAAATGACAAGCTACCAAAATTTAGGAGAAGCAAAGTGTGTCGTCACAATCACAGCACAAGAAAAGAAAAGGCTGAGTCTTCAAGAGCCAAAACCCCTCGAGATATATCAACAATGATGATTGATTAAAGCAACAAAGAGTAAGACACATAGTGACATGAACAGCTGCGTTCAAAGCATACAAGATACAACTTGTACTCCCAAAATTGCCAATCACCAAGCATATATTTTGTTGGGTAGGAGAGCGTCTCGGGTTTGCTTCACCTGGTGAGTCTGAAACTACAGTCACAGAAAATCGTGCTCATAAAAAACAATGCCAAACTATGCAGCAGAGGCATAATAGCTGAACTGTTGAACATACTGTAGCTAGAAGATAAAAAGGTTAACAGCTATAGATGGCTGACCCTTAAACTATATTTGCAAACCAGCTAAGAGATTACAATAAACATCAACCTAATTACAGATATCGTATCGGAACAGAGAGGTTACTAAGGCAAGGGCTCCTCCGAGTCCCCCAACCGTGACAAGTGGAGGTAAGCATCAGTGCCTACATAACACGAAAGGCAAGAATGGTCAGGCATATAGTAGTGCGCTGTACCCACATCATGAGGATTGGAGCAGAAAGATATACATGAACCTTCAGTCAAACGTCGATAAATGGTTTGAGGTTCACGCTGAAAGAAAAGCAGTGAATGAAGTGAAACATGAGCATACCGTATCCCTCCATGGATATGATTTGTAAGTCACCACCAAAATATCGAGCATAAAGGCGACTAACTGGAAGTCCAAAACCATAGCCAGCCATAGTTACTCCTTCACTAGGGCCTTCTATATCAGGTGGATTCTTTGCAGTGCTGTAAAGATATGTGAAAATTCTAGGGAGACCACTTCTTCGTATACCACCACCTTCATCACTCACCTGCATTAGCAACTGAAGCTCAAACACTGCTTGGGGATGGTACCTCGTGTGAATGCTGATCTAATTTTACAGGAATGGATCTCATATTCTCATAAACAAGTACTATATAGTAGTGTCTACCGCTTCCTTGAAAGTCAGGTTGTAATTTTACATGAATGAGAGATTGGCCGAGATATGCAATCAGCTGGATGTTTGGCTTTAGATTTGCATTCAACAGACCGCGTTAATCCATACCTTTGTCAGCCAGGTTGTATTCATATTTTTGGTTTGTAAACTGCAATGTTTCAGTAACTGTTTTCGTAAGATTAAACCAAATTGATGCTAGGTGATGTCACAGAGTTCCTACCTTAATAGTAACATCCTCTGTCCCATCAGCAACTATAATTCGGACAGGAGGAACATCTTTATCAGAATTCATGTGTTTCTCCTGTACAGCACGAAGGGAATTTTTCACCAATTCAAACAGCATGAGATGAAGATGTGACGCGACGTATCTGCGCATCGTAAAGTGCAAGTAGTTAGTTAGCTAGCAACGCATAAATAAGGGATGCTACTTACACAATCAAGATGATGAAAAAATATACTTCAGGACAACACAAGCATACACCAGTCTGAACAGATAAGATAACAGCAGAGAGGAGATGATGCTAATGTGTGACTTAATCCAGGAAAAAGCAAAGGTAACGGGTGGAGTTTAGTTTTGAAACTTACGGAAATGTAAAATTAGGATCTCCATAGATGTTGATGTCAGGAGCTGATCCATACTCCCTCAAACAAATTGAACGTGCATCCTCACTAGCAATTTGAGCTACCTGTATGGGGGACAGTTTTGTATTGATGAGGCCTATGACGCCAGGCTCTGGTTCAGGCTCGTGCAAAGCCACATGCTGCCCTGAAATTAAGCAAGTTAGTGTAACTCAGAACGAGCGTCTAACAATTAACGCTCGAATATCATATCTATCATTTGATTCACAACTTACACATCTGGAAAACATTTATTTCCATTTTTTATGCGAAACAATATCATAGGAGTAATACATTTAGATGAAGTAGCATTTCAATACAAAGAAATTAAGTAACCGCTTATCCAACCAAAAAACCGTGTCACAGTACAAGTCAAATTTGCATATCATCCAAAATAAAAGGGCATTTGTCAGGCTTTACTTGACAGATTTACATTTAATTTCAGGGCGTGTTACTGAATTAGCTCTTAGAAAAGGCACATAAACATTTGTTCTGAATGTCAAGCAACCAAAGCTATTTGTTTTAGTGCATCATTTGTAAATATAGCTCCAGAGAGAAGAGCAGTACCAAGCTCACAAACCTATGAGCATGCGAATACCAATCCTTGACATGTAGAATCGATCGAGGAACTCGTGGATCTCGTCGAATCCTGGGGGAAGCTTCCTTGAGCTGAACTGCTCGTTTTTCAGCTGCTGCACTCCCAAAGCCATTGTGGGAACCACATTATTGTGCCGCACTTTGATCATCTTAATCATCTGCGTGAAAGCAACCTCGTCGTCCCGGTTCCTCACATCTGGAAAATATCGGATGTCGCGGAACGAGTCCAAGTACCAGTCCCTCACCTTCACAATTGAGAGTACACTAACCATTAGTACCACAAAAGGATGCTCAAATCGGCAGGAATTTAAAAAAAATAGGTGTCAGATTTTTCTGGACAAAATATTTACTCTTCCATGAATTCAGATTCTTCTAGTAGTATTGACGTGATAAGATCAAGAATACAGCCCAACAAAACCTTCAAGCATACTATTCCTCAAAAACAAAAGTGAGCCCCCACCCAACTCCTATAAAAAAAAGTGTAAACAAGTTGGCAATTCGCAAGCAGTAATCTCCAAACAATCCTCCTTATCAGATAGTAACCTTACACGTTAATTATAAATTAAAGTGAAGAGAAAGGAAGAATAAGAGTAGACACCACATCAGGTGGTCCCTCGAGAGCGCCAAGGTATCATTTTTAATCAGTAGATACCGAACAGTGGTGTGTTCGAGAAAATACTGACACGGTGACAGTATCTTCCTCGTATTCCATTTCCCCAAATCAACAGTAATAAACACAAATATAAACATCCGCTAGCCTTTTTTCTGAAACGCTCCCAAGAAAGCAACACCAGAATTTCCATTTCCCGAACCAAGCAGAGCGAAACAAATTTTGGAATAGGCGTGAGGAAAACAAGACCATCCAGAACCAATCAGCGAAGCGAAGGTACACCGGAACATGTCGAAAAATCCTGTCTTGGGAGACGGAAGGATAAAATACGTGAATTACGACAGCGACCAGCAGCAATTCCAACCGAGCATGAAACAAATCTAGTAAAATCAGGCACCAAATTAAATCAGCGCGCACGGAGACCTTGAGGATGGCGGGCTTGGCGGAGAGGCCGAAGGGGAGGGAGTCGAGCTCGACGGCGCGGCGGGCGATGCGGATGGGGAGCTCCTTGTGCAGGAACTGCGCGGAGAGCAGCAGGTTCCGCTCCGTGGGGACGGACCCGAACTCCATCATGTACCGCAGGCTCACCCCCGTCTGCTTCATGCTGCCCCACCGCCCCACCTCCTCCGCCACCGCCCGGGCCACCGGCTCCGACGCCATGGTCCGTCCGCCGCCGCCGCTCGCCGGTGATCGCCGTGTAAACTGGAGGATTAGAGCGCGAGGAGGCTAATTAAGGCGGCATCAGGAGAGGTCCGAAGCCTTGTGTTGTGTGGCCAAGGCGAAGGCGTTGTTTGTGCGGGCGTGCTTATAACCGACGAAGGGATCTTGGGTGGGCCCGGATGTCAGTGAGTGGGGCGCAAACGGTATCTGCAGGTGGGACCGATGTCAGACTCTGAACGGGTTATATCGGATGGTATCCGGGCTTTAGCGGAGCTGGTCCAATCGTGTGGGAGCGCACCTGAGCTTATCTATGGTGATGATTTGGGAATAGTAGATCCGAGGAGAATCCGACCAGCTTTTTAAAATTTATTTAAATTATATATAATGCTCACAAAACAAAAAATAAAGTCTGTATTTGTATCATTTTTCGAGGACCCGACATGAGCTAAAGGGTTTGAGTAAGTAGAAGAAGAACTGACAAGTTGATGAAAAACCGTTCAAACTAAAACTTGCCGAAAATTGTTATATCAAAAACTCACATACACCGGCATTGAGATCGCACACAAGACGGAGAAGAACCGACACCCTACGACATCTCTGTGGGTTTTGTAGAGCAGTCGCTCCGGCTTCCATACATACCAACAACACTACTTTCATACCAATAAAAAGATGATGTGTCGGCCTCGAGGCCACTCTCCAGCTGAGCCAACACCCTATAGAGCCTTGATGGTGTCTGGAGCCTCCACTTTGGTTTCCGAACCATCGAACCACTGACAACTCTACCACCCATGTGTCTAGAACCGACACCGAGCCGATTCGTAGCCCAAACTACCACCAACATCTCCTATAAATTTAAATTTAACTTCAGGTGCCCTAAAAGAAAATCAGAACTTCTATACTAAAACTCTATCTATGAAAAAATAAAATCTTTAAAAAAGTTCTTTCAAGGCATATTCCTACAAATCAAACAACTACAATCGAACAAAATTTATACGGGTTTGAATCCACCTTATCCTATTAAAATTCTTTGAACCCAAGAGAATTTATTCTGTTGGAATATGGTGTTTCTTGGAGCTCCTTTGATTAGAACATGCATGAAAAATACTTAGCGTCCACTAGGATTGAGAGTAACTAGCCTTCCCCGCAAAGAAAAAAAAGAAATTGAGAGTAAGCCTTTATCTTCATCGACGAGGACCACAATGACTTCGGGATTTTTTTTTTGCAAAGGTGCACTATCAATGTGTAAAGGGTTGTGTTGAACGATTCATCCTCATTAACAAGTGGATAATATTCCCTATTAAAACAAGTGGATAATATCTATGGGTAGATTCACGCACCAAAAAACATTCACGGCCCGCTAAAGCCGATACCCTACAAGACCTAAAGATGTGGGCCCCGAGACCGCCCACCACCGGCAACTCTACCACCCAGGTGTCCATAACCGACACGACACCCAACCGATTTGTAGCCGAAATTGCCACACAACATTTCCACCGACGAATCCTATAATTTTTAATTCAAATTCAAATGCTCTAAAAAGAAATTCAAAACTTCTATACTAAAACTCTATTTCTATGAGGAAGAAAAATCATTTGAAAAAGTTCCGTTAAGGCATATTCCTACAAATCAAACAACTACAATGGAGAAAATTTATGTGGATTTGAATTCTCCATATCCTATTAAATAATTGGAGTTCTCGGAGCTCCTTCGATTAGAACATGCATGAAAAATACTTAGCCTCCACTAGGACCGAGAGTAGCTAGCCTTACCCACAAAGAAAGAAAGAAAGAAAAGTGAGAGTACGCCTTCATTTTCATCGACGAGGACCACGATGACTCCGGGAATAATTTTTGGCAAAGGGGCACTACCAAGGAGTAAAGGGTTGTGATGAATGATTCATCCTCATTAACAAGTGGACAATATTCCCACAGAAATAAAAACTAGTGGACAATATCCATGGGTAGATTCGGACCACAAAGTCACTCCCGGCCTGCTAGGAACAACTCATAGAAAATGACCCAAAGCTAGCTTGCGCATCATGGTTCCCCTTTGAAGATGTCACACGATGATCCACAATGCGAGTTGAAAAGTACTCTGAGAGGATTCCAATTAGCCTTGTGTTATGTGTGTATACTTATTTTTGGAAAACAAAAGGCAATCTTTTGATAAGAATCTCTTGTCGGAAAAAATGACATGAAGAGAGATAGAGAGAGAGTTCCAGCCATAGAGCACGACAGCAAGGCCACACGTTTCATCCTTGGTAGGGTGTAGAGTTCCAGCGATAGAGGGGCAATGGTCGAACCACATATCGGTTGATGGGAACATCCTAACCTAAGCTCGATCGATATAGTCTAGTCTAGAATTAAACATGGTTGTATTATTCTTTTCTTTTCAAAACCAGGTATTTGACGCTTGTTCCTCGAGATTAAAAACATCTTTAGATTGTATGATTTCTAAAGATATTTCATACGATTTTATTGGTCTATAGAAAAGTTCTTTCAATCATATAAAAGGTGAGGTATCATGTTTCCAGAAAGTCACGCAATAATATGATTTGTTGAATTACATGCAACTATCAGATCATCGACATCCAAAAAGTTTCATTGCATGTATACTCCAGTAAGTCTTTGAAATAGATTGATTCATGATCAACTAATTACTGTAGGTGAATTATTATAATACCATGTCTCAGACGTAAGATGTTTCTAGTTTAAAACTAACTCGGCTAGCGGAATAAATTCAAAAAAAAAAAACTCGGCTAGCGGAATAAATATTGAAGCGTCTGAAAAGCATCACTATTTTTATGTTGGTGTTTGATGATCGATTTTGACTACTACTATATACTAAATTATGCAGATTGAGAAGGTAGCGTTGAATCCCTTTAGCAAAAAATTCTTTCAGTTCATATTTTTCACTAGCTTTGTGTGGACATATTATAAATACAAATCATACTCAAAGCTAGATGTCGTTGACCAGCAAAACTTAAAGACGTCCTATATTTTGAAACCGAGTGAGTATACAAATTTAGCAATCGGTTCAAGCATTGGATTGCATGAGCCAAACAGTTAAACACTTAACGCGCAAAAAAGCCTCAGGCTAAGCATCGACCGTTTTCTCCATTAGTTCGAGGTTTTTCTTTATTTCATGCAGCTCAATAATTTTGATGTATATACGTGTAGAAACAATGACCGTTTTGTCTCAACAGTATCCGTCATATAATAAAGAAAAGTACAGATTCAGTTACTAGTTTCGTGTCATTTTCCAAAAGGAGTACGATGTGATCATCATTCAAGGTAGTAGCAAGTACACGAACGCTGCAATAGGTCGCCATCGCATCAAATCGGAGCTCAGAGGACAGAGAGAGGTTAGCTTTCGCCCGCAATTGTGAGTTGAGCAATTCTCACTTCCGGTTTAGAATTATTGGCGGCCCTACGACGTGAACGCGTATCGTTAAAGATGGTACGAGTCCGACCGTGGGGTGGATCCATTGGAATCTTCTGCGTCAATCATTTGTCGGCAACATCGACGTTTCCCTGCCAAGTGTGTGATTTTATTTGTTTCCGTCGAACCATTGATGAGCCAGAGCAGAAGCTCGATTCATATATTTTTTTCTTTCCAATTTACGACAGGCTAATCTGGATCGCTGTCAATTCTGTCTCGAGCTATCGGTAGTCCAAGCGATAAATCATAGATGGGAAAATCTATCAAGAGGCGCCGCACTGTTGCCTCGCCGTGCGGCGGTGCCTCACGATTCGCGAAAGGGCATCGTACGCTTCAACAACCATCCCCTCGTTCTTATCCCTTTAGGGTGTTTGGTTCATTGGCTATAAAAAAGTGGTTGGTGGTAGCCATTTTTCATGTTTGGTTATGTGTAATGGTTAGCCAAATTTTATATTTGGTTGAAGGGATAAAAAGTGGTTAAGAGTAACCATATTTATGTTTATTTTGAGAGATTAGAGATGCTTAGAGTGATAAGATAGTGAGAAAACCCCATATTATATTTGTTAAAGGAAAAAACTTGTTTAAATATCTATACTATAATTTGGAGAGGAATTTTTTTTTATAGGTCGAGATAAAATATCAGCATGTCACGTAACTTTGTCCAAATATTTAAAAAGGAAAAGTTTGTTAAATATTTTGAAAATGAATATTTTGTTTAAATCATTAAAATGGAAAGTTTCTTTAAATATTTTTAATATATAATAGGAAAATATTTCCAAATATTTAAAATCGTAAAATTACTTATTATATTTAAAGGGAAACGTATATTCCAATATTTCTAATAAAAATAAAAATGAAGAGTTTGTTCACATATTTAAAAGGAATATTTTGTTCCAATAATTTAAATAGAAAAGTTTCTTCAAATATTCTTAATAATATATCAAATGAAAATGTTTTTAACTATTTAGAAGGGTAAAATTTCTTATTATATTTAAAGGAAAAAGGTTTTCAAATATTGTTAATATATAAGAAATGAATTTTTTGAATATTTAAAAGGTAAAAGTTTGTTCAATATTTAAAAGAGAAATTTTTCCAGATTTTCTTAATATATAATAAGGGAATGTTTTTCTAAATATATAAATGGGTGATACGTCCAAAACGTATCTACTTTGCCGAACACTTTTGCTATTGTTTTACCTCTAATTTGTGTGTTTTGAATGCAACTAACACGGACTAACGCTGTTTTCAGCAGAATTACCCTGGTGTCTCGTTTTTGTGCAGAAATATCAACTTTATGGAAAAACCCCGAAAAACACCTGGGAGTCGTTTTCTCACCCGAAGAGTCCAGGAACCACGAAGATCAAACGGAGGGGAGCGACGAGGCCGCGTCACCCCCTGGCCGCGCGAGGACCAGGTGGGACCGCCTCGGTCGCCTCCTCGCGACCCCCTCTCGGCTATAAGACCCTCCTGGCCTAAAAACGCACGGGGGGTATCCACTTTCGCCAGAAACATCTCCGTACGCCGCCGCCACCGCGAACCCTAGTTCGGGGACCAGAAGTCTCTGTTCCGGCACCCTGCCGGGACGGGGAATCGAAGGGGATCATCGCCATCGTCATCGCCAACGCCTCTCCATCAACCATCCATGTTTCCCCCATCCATGTGTGAGTAATCCACCGCTGTAGGCTTGAGGGGATGGTAGGGATTGGATGAGATCATTCATGTAATAGCTGTAATATCGTTAGGGCATGGTGCCTAGTATCCGTTATCGGTGTTTTACGTCATTGTTGCAACTTGTTATGCTTAATGCTTGACACTAGGGCCCGAGTGCCATGATTTCAGATCTGAACATGTTATTGTATCATGAGGATAATTATTGTTTTAGATCATATCTATGAGTTGTATACACATATTATTGTCCGGAACCGATGGCCCCAAAGTGACAGCAATTGGGATAACCGGAGGGAATGGCTGTGATGTGAGGATTACATGTGTTCACGGAATGTTAATGCTTTGCTCCGGTACTTTATTAAAAGGAGTACCTTAATTGCCAGTAGTTTCCCTAGAGGCCCCGCTGCAAACGGGCTGGCAGGACAAAAGATGATGTGCAAGTTTCTCATTGCGAGCACGCACAACTAAATTGGAACACATGCCTATGGTTAATAAATACTTGGATGCTTTATCTTATTTATCTGCAAATGTCTATGCTATGATATTACATGAATTATCTTATCCATGCAACGCCCGTACATCCGTCCCTATGCCTACAGTATTTTAATCCTGCTGTCTACCGTAATCACAATCGCTGTCTTAATTCTGCTGCTGCTATTATTTCACTACTGTATGTGCTATAAAACTGTTAGTACTGATAATCTGTCCCGAGCAAGTCTATTCACAGGTGCAGCTGATCTGACAAATCATCTGTTAAAGCTTATAAATATTCTTTGGCTCCCCTTGTGTCGAATCAATAAATTTGGGTTTTACTTCCCTCGAAGACTGTTGCGATCCCCTATACTTGTGGGTCATCAAGACTATTTTCTGGCGCCGTTGCCGGGGAGCATAGCTTTATTTATAAGCCCAACTGAGTGTGATATTGTTCGCTGGAATTTATTCATCATGGGAAAACCTGCTGATAAGAAGTTTCCCATACTGCCATCCACTACAAGAAAAGGTACGACTCTGAGTACCGCTGCTGCTCTTGACTCTCCAACTGTGATGAGTAAGTTTGTTACACCACCACAACCTGCACGTTCTGTTACTACTGCTGAATCTGAAATTACTTATGATGATGCTTCTACTGCTCTTGATGAAACTGGTTCATTAGGTCTCTTTTTAGATGCTACTATTGCTAAATCTAAACAAATTAAAAATGCTGAAATTCCTGATGAAAATGCTGAAACACCTGTTAATTCACCTAAATTTACACGTGATACTTATGATGAGCGTGATGATATGTATGTGGATCTTGATGATGCTCTTGTTGAAGAAATTAATGCTATTAAAGATGCTAGTGCTATTAAAAATCTTGTTGAAAAACGTGCTGTTAGATATAAATTATCTCCTGATGCTAAGTTTGCTACATCTCCTATAAACATTAAAGATAAAGCTTATGATTTCTCTCTTGATTTGGCTCATATAGCTATTGTTGAAAGAGAACCTTTTTGTGGAACTGAAAATGAAAGTGCTGTAGAACACATGAATGTATTGTCTGATCTAAGTGGAATATTTGCTGAGGACATTAAAAGACGCACTTACTTTGTTGCTAAAATATTTCCTTTTTCATTAAAAGGAGAAGCTAAAACCTGGTATAATAATTTGTCTCCTGGTTCCATCACTAGTCCTAAGGGTTTGCTTGATGCTTTCTTTCAAAAATATTTTCCTGCTAGTGCTCAACATGATGCTTTGTTAAGAATCTATAATTTTAATCAAGATGAAGATGAGAAATTGCCTAAAGCTTGGACACGCTTTTGTTCCATTTTAAGAGGCCAGCCCAACCATGATTTGGAGAAAAATGATCTACTTGATATATTTTATAGTGGACTAACTGCTGAATCTAGGACATACCTGGATAGTTTTGCTAGTTGTGTTTTCAGGAAAAGGACTCCCGAAGAGGCTGAGGAATTATTAGCCATGATATGCAAGAATAATGATGATTGGGATAATCCTGAACCTACTCCAACACCACCACCAACACCGAAGAAGGGAGGTATGATTGAATTAAATGAAAAAACGATGAAGGAAGCTAAAAGATCTCTTAAGGAGAGTGGTATTAAATCTGAAGATGTGAAGTATTTACCTCCTATTGAAGAATTATGTAAGCCAATTCCTCCTTCAACCGTAATTGAGGTACACTCTCTCCAAAGGTTTGATAATGGGGATATCCCTTACTCTAAACCTCCTGCTCAATGCTTAGATGAATTTGATACTTTTATTACTAAGCAATGCAATTTTAATATGAGAATAGAGAATCATTTAATGGAAAATTCTCGTGCTATTAGTGATTTGCATGATATTGTTGATATAACTTCTAATGATGTTAAAGTGCTCATTAAACACTTTCATATGGTTCAAACTCAAATAGATCAAGTCACTAAAGTGCAAAAAGAATTGCTAGCGAATGCCTCTATAGCTAAAGAAAAACTTGTTTGTGAAGTAACAACTAGAGGTGGTAAATCTACTCAAGACCCTTTGTATCCTGAAGGACATTATAAAAGAATTGAACAAGATTCTCAACGAGTTAATGAAGCTAGTACTCCTTCTAGGAAAAGGAAAAGGAAACATAAAACTGTTGTAGAATCATCTGAACCTGTTAATGATCCTAATAGTATATCTGTTTCTGATGCTGAAACTGAAAGTGGTAATGAACACAACAATGATGATGCTAATAACAATGATAATGATAAAAATGCTAATTCGGATAGAGAAGAATTAGAGGAGGAACCTGAAAAGCATGTTAAAAATAAAAAGTACACTAAAGAAGATTTCATTGCTAAGAAACATGGTAATGAAAGAGAACCTTGGGTCCAAAAACCAATGCCTTTTCCTGCTAAGAAACTTAAAACAAAAGAGGAAGAACATTATAATAAATTTTGTGATTGGATGAAACCATTGTTCTTGCAGATTCCTTTGACTGATGCTATTAAGTTGCCTCCTTATTCTAAATATATGAAAGATATTGTGACTAACAAAAGGAAAATTCCTAATGAGGAAATATCTACTATGCTCGCTAATTACTCTTTTAATGGCAAAGTTCCAAAGAAGCTGGGTGATCCAGGTATTCCAACTATTCCTTGCTCTATCAAAAATAATTATGTTAAAACTGCTCTATGTGACTTAGGAGCTGGAGTAAGTGTTATGCCTTTCTCTCTTTACAAGAGACTTTACCTTGATAAATTGATACCTACCGATATATTTTTGCAAATGGCTGATAAATCTACTGTTGTTCCTGTTGGAATTTGTGAGGATGTTCCTGTTCAAATAACTACCAATTGTTTAATTATGACTGACTTTGTTGTTCTTGAAATGCCTGAAGATGATAATATGTCTATTATTCTTGGAAGACCTTTTCTAAATACTGCAGCGGCTGTTATTGATTGCAATAAAGGAAAAGTTACTTTTAATGTTCATGACAAGGAGTATACTGTTTATTTTCCCAAGAAAGTTGATAAAATGCCTGGAGTTAATACAATTACCAATTTGAGATCTATTAGAGTGGGAAGTATTGATTGCCCATATAAAGAAGAATACAAAACTCTCATGATTGGATCCATACCAATTCAATATAAGGTAACATGAGTGTCTCATATAGTTTAAAATCTTTTATTTCATATAAAATTCATTTGGTGGCAAGACTTGATCAACCTTGTTAACAAGTGCATTTTAAATGCATAAAGAAGCTAAACAATTTTCTTTCTCTCATTCTTGTTTTACCTACTGTAATGTATTTAGTTTGCAATGTTTAGTTGAATTTGTTGTTAGAAAATAATTTTTCAATATTGAATTTAATAATGCAAAATACCAGAAAATGAAAAAAATAAAGTTTCTCAGAAAATTAAAAAATTTATATCAAAAATCATATTTTTCGAGGAAGGACCTGGAAGTGCCAGAGAGCAACCAGGGAGGCCCACAGGGCCACCTCACCACATGGTGGCGCGGCAGCCTCCAGGCCGCGCCGGCACATGGTGTGGGGCCCACAGGCCCCCCACTTTCTCTCTCTCCTTCCCCTGCCTTCCTCTTGCCCGAAAAATCACTTTTGGATAGCTCAAACTCGTGTTCTTGCTGCTCATTTCCTGTGATTTCGATCTCCACATTCAGCCAATTTCTGTTGCTGAAATTTGGTGCATCTACTCTCTGGTATGTGACTCCTCCGAATATCCAAGTAGAATTTTGTTTAGTGGTGTATATATGAAGTATTTTGCTGCTGTAGATATCTTGTTTAGTGAGTTTGAATGCTTGTTCTAAGTTGAAATAACTAGTTTTGATGCATGCTTAAGCCTCTAGCAAGTCACTATAGTAGTTTCCCTTCATTTAGTTGACTAAAAATCGATTTTTATGATGTTTTTCAAAAATTTCAGAAAAGGGAGAAGCATAACCATGACTTTGATGACATGTTTGAGGAAGATTTCCAGAGGAGGACAAGGCCTCCAAGGGCTGCCACATGTGTTAGGCAATCCTACAACGAGGAAATCCTAGCACCAACGTTTGGAGATGAGCGAGATGCGGGAGTTCCAAACTCCGCGTCCCGCCCATGTAATGATTTCCTTCGTGCTGCAGGTTTACTTGAGGACTTCCTAACTCTTGTGGAGAGTGTAGGCTTGACCTCCTACATGATGGATGAGAGGCCTCAATACTATGGGCTCACCAAGACTTTTTCTGAGTCTTTCACTTTTAACTCCAAGTCTTATGGGAAAACCATTTCTTTCAAGATATATGATAGGCATGTTAGCTTAACTTTGCAGGAATTTTGTGAGGTGATAGGTACAGCGGACGTGGGGACACCGAGGAGGATTACACCGGAAACCACGCCGGCGCGTCCTCGAGCTCATACTACAGGGAAAGCTCTTCCACCTACCCCCGCGGCACCGACGGATGGGGACATTGGGGCTGATCTCCACTTAGGCCAAAAGCCTAAGCTTGGGGGGAGGTATACCGATAGCACACTCATCTACATATCATTACCATTCGGTACTTTGTATATCCATGTTTCGTTGTAGTTTTCTTTCTTTCTCTCATTTGTTCATGCTTTGTTTGCTTTCCATAAACCCAAAAACACCAAAAAGATTTTTGTTATCTCTCTTGCTGGTTTGTTTTAGTATCTAGTATTAATATGCCTAGTATTTATTTCAGTTCAATATGCAAAAGCACAAAAATATTTTGCTTTGTTGTGTGCTGTTTCGCGCAGGGACAGATTTCTACTGTCCACCGTTTAAATCATAACTCTTCACAGAAATATCGGAATGACCTGAAATTTCGTGTGCATGTTCCTCAGATGTGTACGCAACTTTCATCAGTTTTGAGTTTTCTGATCTGGGCATGTTAAGGCCCTCGAAAAAATTCGTCTTTGCTGGCTGTTCTGTTTTTAGTTCCTAAATCCGAAAACCCAAAAATATTTGCTGTTTCTCTTTGGTTTTGTGTAGTTTGTTTCGGAGGTCATTACCTTCGGTTACTCCATGGAGGTTGGTTATTATTTCATATCTTTCAAGCACACAAGTGATAAGGCAATTATGATGATCTATGACAATACGAGTCGGGTAAGAGGCTGGTACTGAACTCTATTTGTTTCTCATTTTTGTACATATACTCATTCATGTGAGCATGCTTAGATGGTTCGCATAAGGTATATGTCGATTGGTGGATGCTTAGTAGTTCGTGTTCTCTTATGATCGTTTCCAATTTATTTACGATGGATGTCACGTTTCTATGGATATTTGCTTGCATTGTTTTGCTCATAATAGAATATGACATTGTGGTATCCTCCTCTGAATATTTCATTTGAATTGACTTGGCACATGTTTACACATGTTATGACTGAAAACAAAAAGTCAATTAAGTCTTGATGACATATTTTGCCTCAGAGTTCTAGTATCATTTTTATGCCTCTGTTAATTTTATTTCGTCGCAAGCATGATTATGACGGTTATTGCTCTCTTGAATTGTTACTTTCCCATCTTTTGCTAGCCTCCACTTGTACTAAGCTGAAAATGCTTGTGCTTCCAAACCCCTGAAAACCAAGTTATTCCAAAGAGTCCATCATAAACACCTATGCATGGCAATTTCGAACCATTCAAGTAAATTTGCATGTGCTATCTTTAAAACCTTCAAACACTTCTCAATTTGTGCCACTGTTTTGAGCTCATGAGGAAGTAGTAGTTGGGCTTGTTATCTTCCATACTAATTAAGTAATTGACTTGCATGCTACATCTGCTCGTCACTAATTTTGCAAAGGGCTGGTTAGACCATTGTAATATCAAAAAGGATTTGAGAAAATAAAAAATAGGCACTCCTCCATGGTCTAAGATTGTTTGGTGGGCACCCGAGGATTCGGTTAGCCATGGTTATGTTAGCAAGGTTGGGAGGAGTGTCAAGCTATCAAAATGAATGAATATAAAGATGCATATTATAAGTGCCTTGTTTTAAAAATAATTCGGAACCGCTCTCAACTTGCTTAGTATGGAAGATAACAAGAACTCTATTGCCATTCGTTGACCAAACAACCACCACTCAAAAATAATTTTACCTCTGTTTTCAAAATGATAAGAAGCTCTAGCACATGTTAAATCCCTGCTTCCCTCAATGAAGGGCATATCTTTTACTTTATTGTTGAGTCACCATCCTTTTTTTAGCACCTTCTTGAGAGCATAATTGTCATTCTTAGTGTAATGTGCTTGTCCCTTAATATGTTAACTGCGGTGTAATCTTGATGCTTTTATCTTTGATATCTTTATCTCTAGTCTTCCCTTGAAACTCAGAGGTGCCTGGGCATTTATGTTTTGCTGTTCCATTCGGGCAAGCGAGATACCACTTTATCATGCTTTCTTATGAGCCTTGCAATCCTGTGAATTGATATGTTTCATGTTATTTATCATCGGTATAATTGGCATCTTTTCATGGTTTACATAACTATTGGGTGACACCGTTTATATATGTCTTGTTATGAATAGTCTAAGCATTTGTCCTCATAATGAGAATATTTACATCACATGAGCAAATGAGTTCGTGAAAGTTCTTTTATCGCACTCAGTTGTTAACTGAATTGCTTGAGGACAAGCAATAAGCTAAGCTTGGGGGGAGTTGATACGTCCAAAACGTATCTACTTTCCCGAACAATTTTGCTATTGTTTTACCTCTAATTTGTGTGTTTTGAATGCAACTAACACGGACTAACGCTGTTTTCAGCAGAATTACCCTGGTGTCTCGTTTTTGTGCAGAAATATCAACTTTATGGAAAAACCCCGAAAAACACCTAGGAGTCGTTTTCTCACCCGAAGAGTCCAGGAACCACGAAGATCAAACGGAGAAGAGCGACGAGGCCGCGTCACCCCCTGCCCGCGCGGCAAGGACCTAGCCGCGCGAGGACCAGGTGGGACCGCCTCGGTCGCCTCCTCGCGACCCCCTCTTGGCTATAAGACCCTCCTGACCTAAAAACGCACGGGGGTATCCACTTTCGCCAGAAACATCTCCGTACACCGCCGCCACCGCGAACCCTAGTTCGGGGACCAGAAGTCTCTGTTCCGGCACCCTGCCGGGACGGGGAATCGAAGGGGATCATCGCCATCGTCATCGCCAACGCCTCTCCATCAACCATCCATGTTTCCCCCATCCATGTGTGAGTAATCCACCGCTGTAGGCTTGAGGGGATGGTAGGGATTGGATGAGATCATTCATGTAATAGCTGTAATATCGTTAGGGCATGGTGTCTAGTATCCGTTATCGGTGTTTTACGTCATTGTTGCAACTTGTTATGCTTAATGCTTGACACTAGGGCCCGAGTGCCATGATTTCAGATCTGAACATGTTATTGTATCATGAGGATAATTATTGTTTTAGATCATATCTATGAGTTGTATACACATATTATTGTCCGGAACCGATGGCCCCAAAGTGACAGCAATTGGGATAACCGGAGGGAATGGCTGTGATGTGAGGATTACATGTGTTCACGGAATGTTAATGCTTTGCTCCGGTACTTTATTAAAAGGAGTACCTTAATTGCCAGTAGTTTCCCTAGAGGCCCCGCTGCAAACGGGCTGGCAGGACAAAAGATGATGTGCAAGTTTCTCATTGCGAGCACGCACAACTAAATTGGAACACATGCCTATGGTTAATAAATACTTGGATGTTTTATCTTATTTATCTGCAAATATCTATGCTGTGATATTACATGAATTATCTTATCCATGCAACGCCCGTACATCCGTCCCTATGCCTACAGTATTTTAATCCTGCTGTCTACCGTAATCACAATCGCTGTCTTAATTCTGCTGCTGCTATTATTTCACTACTGTCTCTGCTATAAAACTGTTGCTACTGATAATCTGTCCCGAGCAAGTCTATTCACAGGTGCAGCTGATCTGACAAATCATCTGTTAAAGCTTATAAATATTCTTTGGCTCCCCTTGTGTCGAATCAATAAATTTGGGTTTTACTTCCCTCGAAGACTGTTGCGATCCCCTATACTTGTGGGTCATCAATGGGTAAAATGTCTTAATATATTTTACAGAGAAATGGATTTTCAAATATTTAAAAGATAGAAAAAAAAATATTTTTTCAGTAAGATGAACATGGCGCAAAATATTTCGCAGGTGATGGTAGGGACTAGCCAAAAGTGGTTGGCTTCAACCACCACTTTTGTGGTGGTTGAGCTCAACCACTTTTTTGGGGGAATATGCCTAAAATTTGGCTAGCCACACACACTCAACGTCACGAACCATACAGGGGCTAACCACATAAAAAGTGGCTACCCATAACCACTTGATGGCTAGCCACCAAACACACCCTTACGCTTATATCCCCTAGCGCTATTTTGCTGTCCACTCGTTCTCTTTCTCACAAATCGCCACAGGAGAGCAGCGCTCCCGTCGCCGACACGCACGAGGAGGATGCGCGACGGATGGGAGGGCCTCGGCGGGCCGACGAGAGCGGGCGGGAGTCGGGACGGGGGGAGGGCTTCACCAGTCCGCCGCTGACTAGCGCGTGGAGGAGGCTTCCCGCTTCCGTCCCTAGCGCGCTGACGCCGCCGCCGAGCACGCAGTGGGGCACCGCTGCCATCAAGCTCCAGGAGGAGGTTGTCACCATCGAGCGTTAGGTGGCTGCTGCCTTGACCGCAAGGAGGTCGTTGATGGCAAGCACATGGAGGCGTCCTTGCGATGAGGAGGTAGCCACGAGCGATACGGGACCAGACATGGCGGCACCGGCACAGATGCGACAACAAGCACCGCGGCACAGATGTGGGAAGATATCATCCCCGCTCAGGCCGCAGTCCGCACCACCTCTGCGTCGTCTGACTCCGACGAGGTCGCGCGGGCCGGGGGGTGGGCTTGGCGTGCTCTCGACGCTGGGGCTAACCAGCGATTCTCACTAGTGAGTTCACTGTCTTCCTCTTATTCTGCAGGTTCAACCCCAACCACTTGCCTCTCATCTTTCTAACTTGTTATTGTGTCTCAGCGGACGGAATCATCAAGATAAACCTGGGATCAAGTTTCTATGTACCAGAAATTCCTTGCTGCTGGTATTCCATTTTGGTTGTTCGCTTAAATATATGGATTGCTAGTAATGAAAATATTCTGATAGCTGGGTGGGAAAAATCTAGTAATTCTTTTGTTTAAATCTGGTAGTTTTTGTGAATAAATTGGTTTGATGTATGACCAGTTTGGCATAGCAAAAAAAGCTGGTAATAGTATCTATTTAATCTGATAATTGTGTCTAAATAACGAGGTAATATGATAATTGGTTTGTTGAAACATAATAGTTATTCATGAATGAACTGGTTTGATGTATAACCTGATACTTTGGCATAGCAAAACTCTGATAACCGTGTCAAAATAACCTAGTAATTGTGCTTAAATAGTATGATAATTGTTTTGTTGAAACCTTGTAGTTATTTGTGAATGTTGTTACCAGTTTATCAGTTTTTGGAGATTACACAACGATGATTTACTACTGCTGCTCTCTGGTCTTGCAGCCGACTTCCAAAACGAGGCTGAAGTTTGCCATGCGCTTGTGGATGCACCGGCACAGATGCGGTTATTCTGATAGTTGATAGTTGTGTGGGAAAATCTGGTAACAGTGTTGTTGAAAGCTAATAGTTATTCGTATACAAATTGGTTTGATGTATAGCCTGATACTTCTGTATAGCAAAAATCTAGTAATTGTGTCTCGATAATATGGTTATTATGCCTACGCAATTAGATAGTTGTGTCTAAATAATCTAGTAACTTATTTTGGGATAATTTGATCACTAATACTTGGATAATCTGGTAACCTGATAATTGCTAGACAGGGTGTGTTGACATACTACTAAACTAGCTAAAAATTTCCACTATTTTGGCAGCAGTCATGTGGTATTTCATTTGATGTTGCTTAGGGAGGTGAAGCATGAGGAGACTTCTCACAAGACCTCCAATGCTACATTGTCGTCATGAAGCTCGCGTCTGGCCCAAAGTTGTCCATCTGAACGTGGCGAGCTCCCCGGATAGAAGAGCTGGATGAACCAATTCCGTTGCAGCCTGAGCTGGCGGTTCGGATGGTGAAGCTGCACATGATGTAGAAGAGGAGCCGGTATTTATCCGAGGGCCCGAGGTGAGACTGAGCTGCACTCTAAACTCAGAAATGTTACTTGATAGTACTGATGTCGGAGAATCCTCCATGACAATCTTTGAACCTTGTGCTTCTCCATTGTGTGGTTTAGAAATACTATGCTACCTACCCCATTGCCTCCTATTTGTCGCCATCCCGACATTCATGTGATTGTTCTTTTTGTATCTAGTCATGTTTTAGCTAGTTGGAGAGAGAGCGACTATTATGTAACTGTTAAGTAATGATGATAATCGTGACCAATTAATCTGGTAGCTCCTACTGTGATAATGTGATAATTGTGACTAAGTAATTTGATAACCGTGTCTATGAAATATGTTAACTGTGACTAAGTAATATGGTAATTGCTACTGGGATAATCTGGTAATTGCTTCTCTTAAAGACAGCATGGTAATTGTTGCAGACATATCTTGATAGGTGTCCCTAATTATTCTGCTAACAATGTAGGATAATATGGTAATTGTTTTATTAATAGTTTGTCATGAGGGCTTCTTGGGAAAAACTTGGTAATTCCTTTATTTAAACCTGATAGCTATTCGTTAACAAGTTGGTTTGATGTATAGCCTAATCGTTATTCGTTAACGGACTTTACTCATTACTTCGGGTAGATGTGGGCGTTTGTGCAATTTTTTTGAAGTGTTTCATCAATTGTTTTTGGAAGATACGTATATATGATTATGTATCCTCAATTGTATATATGGTTAACTTGATTCTGTTTTTTTCCCAAGCAGGGTCTGTGCAATGGCTCGGAGGAAGGGCAGCAAGAATAAAACTGTTGGTGATACCAAGGGGAAGGGCACAAAGAAGAGGCGTAATGTGAGTTGTTTGGCCAGTACCTTTTTTTATTTGTGCAATACTACTGTAAATGTCACTGGGGAAGGTCTCTGATGTAGTTGTATGATGGATTTGGATGTAGTAACATTTTATGTCATAGCAGATAAGTATCCGGTAACTATTACGAATTAACCTGCTAGCTACCACAAAATAATATGGCAAGTAACTCGGAATTACCTGGCAATTGGCAGTAAGCTCACATATAACCAATAGTAAAATAACCTGATAACTACAAGAAATTAAATTGATAGCTAGGATTGAATAACCTGATTGCTAACATGAAACTTCTTTGAAATCAACTAGCATGATTTTAACATGATAGCTAGGATTGAATAACCTGATAGCTAACATGAAACTTCTTTGAAATCAATAGCATGATTTTAACATGATAGCTCGAATGAATGAACCTGGTAGCTAGATTGAATTAACTTTGATAGCCAGCTTTTGACTTAACCTGGTGGCTAGCTTTGAATTAACTAGCATGAATTATCTAACATGATTTTAAAGACGATAGCTACAATGAATTAACATCTCATGATTTAACTTGGTAGCAACGAAAATTTCAGTACAAATTTCACTATTTGGAATCTTTCTTAACATGGGCATTTTAATCTACTAGATGATAACTTTGTCGAAAATAGCATGCGAAGTAAAAAGCACGGAAATGTCTTAATAGTTTGTATTAAAATGGCAAGCCTTCCTGTCAAATATGGTAGTTGTTTTGTGGATAATCTAAAAGTTGTATTGAATTAACCTGGTAGTTGAATATTGAATTAATCTGATAAGTGTTTTTGTGGATAGCCTGATAGCTGCATTCAATTGAACTGGTAATTGTTTTGTGGATAACCTGGTAGTTGAATTGAATCTATCCAATTAGTATTGGTGGACAACCTGATAGTGACATTAAATTATCTAGTAAGTGTTTGGTAAATAACTTCATAGTTGTAAGAAATTAATCTGGTAATTTTTTGTGTGTGTCGGGGATGTAATCCCCGTTACCCTAAATTTATTGGTGTTATTATGCTTACCTCAGAGGAAAAAGAGAAGTTAAACGAGTGAGGGGGTGAAAGATAAAGTGATAGGCAAAGAAATGAAACTCGGGCCAACTCGGCGTCACCCCAGACTTCCCCGACTCGGCGTCACTCCCGGCTTCCCCGACTCGGCGTCACACCAGGCTTCCCCGACTCGGCGTCACCCCAGACTTCCCTGACTCGGCGTCACCCCCGGCTTCCCCGACTCGGCGTCACTCCCGGCTTCCCCGACTCGGCGTCACCCCAGACTTCCCCGACTCGGCGTCACTCCCGACTTCCCCGACTCGGCGTCACCCCCGGCTTCCCCGACTCGGCGTCACCCCCGGCTTCCCCGACTCGGCGTCACCCCCGGCTTCCCCGACTCGGCGTCACCCCAGGCTTCCCCGACTCGGCGTCACCCCAGACTTCCCTGACTCGGCGTCACCCCCGGCTTCCCCGACTCGGCGTCACCCCAGACTTCCCCGACTCGGCGTCACCCCAGACTTCCCCGACTCGGCGTCACCCCAGACTTCCCCGACTTGGCGTCACCCCCGGCTTCCCCGACTCGGCGTCACCCCCGGCTTCCCCGACTGGTACGGATGATTCGGAAGACAGGCGCAAGCAGACAAGACAAGACAAGGACGCGCGCCGCACGGGTTCTGCCTGCCCTGAGTGTGACCAGGCATGGCTACAGTGCCCTAGATGTGACAAGAGTACAAGTCATGATGCAGGGAGCAGTGCTGACAAGACCCCAGTAGTCATGTCAGCTACAGTGCATGTATAGTGACTGGTGGGCCACCTCTTGTCCCTGGGCTCCTCCTATATAAGGAGCACCAGGGGGAAGGCCAAAGACACACAAGGCCACGGCCGGCCGAGTGATGACCCACAAGTATAGGGGGTGTATCGCAGTACTTTCGATAAATAAGAGTGTCGAACCCAACGAGGAGCAGAAGGTGTTGACAAGTGGTTTTGATGAGAGTTTCACTGTAAACACTAGCAGACAAGTTTTCAGTAGACTTTGATATGACAGATAAATAAAGTGCGAGTAAATACAGCGCGGCAATTATAATTGCAGCGAGTGGCCCAATCCTTTTTAGAGCAAAGGACAAGCCGGTTTGTTTACTTATGATGACCAAACGTTCTTGAGGACACACGGGAATTCTGTCTAGTGCTTTCGCTTCATATTGATGATTAATCTTTAGTGTTTGGATAAGTGTCGTGTGGATGAACCTATGCTAATGCACCGCCCTTCCTAGAACTAATACATACTTATGATTATACCCCTTGCAAGCATCCGCAAATACAAGAAACTAATTAAGATAAATCTAACCATAGCTTTAAACTCTGAGATCCTGATATCCCTCATGCATCGGAATATCAACGGGGGTTTAGGTTTCTGTCACTCCGGCAACCCCACAATTAATAACCGAGTACACAATGCATTCCCCTAGGCCCATAAAGGTGAAGTGTCATGTAGTCGACGTTCACATGACACCACTAGAAGAATGGCACCACAACTTAAATATCAAAACATTAAATATTACTCAACATAGTTCACTACTAACATCTAGACTTCTCCCATGTCCTCAAGAACTTAACGAACTACTCACAACACATCATATGGTACATGATCAGAGATGATATAATGATGGATAACAATCTGAACATAAACCCTAATTCAACGGTTTCACTCAATAGCATCAATAACAAGAGTAATCAACACCGGGAGAGTTTCCCCTATCAAATACACAAGGTTTAGCCCTAGATGTTACAGCGGGAACGGAGTGGACCGATGGAGATGACGGCGTCGGCGGTGGAGATGGTGGTGTTGGCGATGGTGATGGAGTGCAGCTCGATGACGGTGACGATGGCGACGATTTCCCCCCTCCGGGAGGGAATTTCCCCGGCGGCAACGCAGCCTGCCGGAGAGCTTTTCTCTCTCTGTCTTCTCCGCCTCGTGGTGGCGGCGAAGAGGATTTCTGAACACCGTACAGGTCTTAGGTTTTCGGGGCGATGAAGTACGCGAAAGGGCACGACCAGAGGTGGGCCAGGGCGGCCCCACCAGGTGCTCGCGCGGCCAGCAAGGGCCCCGCGCCTGGGCATGGTGTGGGCCCCCTGGGCCCCACCTCAGGCTCCCCTTTTGGCCTCCTTCGTGATCTGGTGAGAAAATACTTCCCAGGTGTTTCGTTTGATCTTCTGAGGTTCGCAAATATTGTATCTCGATGACGCTTTTTCCAGCAGAATTCAGACTCCGGAGTTCCATCCCCCAATGATCATCAATCATGCAAAATAGATGAAATAACATAAGTATCATCTCCAAATACGAAATATATCAATGAATAGCAGTAAATTATGATATAAAATAGTGATGCAAAATGGACGTATCACCGAGCCACGGGCACGGCTCTTCTTGCTCTCTTCTCCCCCCAAGACCTCTTAGAGGCAAGCTTAGCTCATCTCTTAGACTACTTGTAATGTTCGTACGCAGAGTAAGAAATACACCAAATAGGCTAGATGCTGCAGTAGGGGTTTTATCTCCTCACGAGAGCCCCGAAGCAGGGTAAATCCTTGTGTTCATCTGTTTGTCTGTGTGCGATCCCTTCGCGCTATCCCTCCCCGAGTCCTCTAGCGTCCAACGGCCCCACATCTTTAGCCATCCTATGGCATCTGCCGTGATACCAAAACGACAGTTGGCGCCTACCGTGGGGCATCAGTGGCGCTTGCTGGACTAATTTCGAACGGGACCTTCTTCATCAACGCGGGGACTCAACATCGCCATTGTCCTCGCACTCCGACTCGCCGCTGCAGGCGGAGGCCGGCACAGCCGGCATCTGCGCTCGTCATCGACGGATCCCGGGTAACTTCCCGACAGTTGCCAGGGTCCTGTCGATTCGCTCGGTCCGCACAACACCAACTAGGCTCCGTGAGTATTCTTTTCGGTACCGCATGCAGTTAGCTAGCTTCGAATATTACTCGGGGACTGCCCCTTCGTACCTTGCTTAATTATTTACCCCGGGAACTGCCCTGTTATATTGTTGGTATATTTCCCCGGGGGCAAGATGTCTTGACCCGGGGACTGGCTCACTAGTCGGGTATGTGTTTTCTCCTAAGTCGGTAGAGTAACTCGGGAATTAGTTTACCTGTATGCATGTGGTTCGTGTCTGTTTTCCTGAGTTATTGCTATGTCGGCACACCGAGATGAATTTCGGGGATTGCCTTATCTTTGTGCGTGGTGTCTGTGTCGTTTGTATGCCGAATAGCTTCTAACCTCGTTTCAAAGTTCAAGTAATGTATGCTATTGGATATAATCCTGTGACTCAACTGGCGAACGCCTAAATGGTAGTCAAGAGCAGAGGTTGTGGAAAGTGGTAAGCATGAAAACAAACTCGGGGACTCGGTCTAAAAAGCAGTTCGGCATATGTTATTTTATTAACCATGTTCCGTCATTATGTTTTGTGACTCGACTGTCGAACACCAACATGGTAGACAAGAGCAGAAATCATTAAGTATGGTGAACACGAAGTAAACTCGGGGACTCGGTCTGAAAAGTAATTCGACATATGTTGTCTGAGTTTTCCCCGGGGGCAAGATGTCTTGACCCGGGGACTGGCTCGCCAGTCCGTTCTGTTCTTTCTGCTAAATCTCTAAAGTAACCCGGGGACTCGGTGCCGAGTCCGCATCCAAGTGTCTAGCTCGGCAGCTCGTCGTAATTACTGTCTCGAGTTAAATTTAGTTTGACTTGTTAAGTAGAGCAGTCGCTCATGTTGAATATTTATTATGCATGCATTCCTGGACTAACATTGAAAGGTGATGTCGGCCTTACCGCGAGAATATTCACGTCAAAGGTCTTAATCATGTCGGTTATTATGTCGGTTATCTCAGATCCCTCTTACAGTTATTATTGTCTCAGTGTATATCACGGATAGTCTTTGGTATCGGCTTGCCGAGTTATAATGGCATATCATACCAAGTTGTTGCTTATGTCGGTTCGCCACTGTATCACAACATCCTTCCATATCCCAGATCGCCGTTTATTTCGGTTCGCCACGGTATCACGGCATCTTTTCATATCTCAGATCATTGTTTGTGTTGGTTCGCCGAAGGCAATATGTGTGATATGCACAGAGTGGCCGAAATACCGAGACATGTGTGAGTTGCCCAGAGTGGCCGAGATACCGAGACGTGTAATTTGCCCAGAATGGCTGAGATACCCTTATGTCAAACCAGCAGTGGCTGGAGACATTCATGTCGGTATGTGCCCAGAGTGGCTACCGGACATTCGAGACACCCGAGGTACCTTATGTCAAACCAGCAGTGGCTGGAGACATCCATGTCGGTATGTGCCCAGAGTGGCTACCGGACATTCGAGACACCCGAGATACCCTTACGTCAAACTAGCAGTGGCTGAAGACATCTATGTCGGTAAAACGCCCAGAGTGGCTAAGGAACCGGCATATGATTGTATTTTTGCAGGTACAACGTGAAGTATGTGAAGTCGGTGGTGTATTTTTTCTAAGTCTGCGCGCGACTCTGCGAGTCCCCCGCAGCCTCGGGGACTAGTGTCGGGGATGTAATCCCCGGTACCCTAAAGTTATGGTGTTATTATGCTTACCTTAGAGGAAAAAGAGAAGTTAAACGAGTGAGGGGGTGAAAGATAAAGTGATAGGCAAAGAAATGCAACTCGGGCCAACTCGGCGTCACCCTAGACTTCCCCGACTCGGCGTCACTCCCGCCTTCCCCGACTCGGCGTCACTCCAGACTTCCACGACTCGGCGTCACCCCAGACTTCCCCGACTCGGCGTCACCCTAGACTTCCCCGACTCGGCCGGCGTCACTCCCGACTTCCCCGACTCGGCGTCACTCCCGGCTTCCCCGACTCGGCGTCACCCCAGACTTCCCCGACTCGGCGTCACTCCCGGCTTCCCCCGACTCGGCGTCACTCCCGGCTTCCCCGACTCGGCGTCACCCCAGGCTTCCCCGACTCGGCGTCACCCCAGCCTTCCCCGACTCGGCGTCACCCCAGGCTTCCCCGACTCGGCGTCACCCCAGACTTCCCCGACTCGGCGTCACTCCCGGCTTCCCCGACTCGGCGTCACCCCAGGCTTCCCCGACTCGGCGTCACCCCCGGCTTCCCCGACTTGGCGTCACCCCCGGCTTCCCCGACTCGGCGTCACCCCCGGGTTCCCCGACTGGTACAGATGATTCGGAAGACAGGCGCAAGCAGACAAGACAAAGACGCGCGCCGCACGGGTTCTGCCTGCCCTGAGTGTGAGCAGGCATGGCTACAGTGCCCTAGATGTGACAAGAGTACAAGTCATGATGCAGGGAACAGTGCTGATAAGACCCCAGTAGTCATGTCAGCTACAGTGCATGTATAGTGACTGGTGGGCCACCTCTTGTCCCCTGGGCTCCTCCTATATAAGGAGCACCAGGGGGAAGGCCAAAGACACACAAGGCCACGGCCGGCCGAGCCACGGGCACGGCTCTTCTTGCTCTCTTCTCTCCCCAAGACCTGTTAGAGGCAAGCTTAGCTCATCTCTTAGACTACTTGTAATGTTCCTACACAGAGGAAGAAATACACCAAATAGGCTAGATGCTGCAGCAGGGGTTTTATCTCCTCACGAGAGCCCCGAAGCAGGGTAAATCCTTGTGTTCATCTGTTTGTCCGTGTGCGATCCCTTCGCGCTATCCCTCCCCGAATGCTCTAGCGTCCATCCGGCCACACAAATTAGCCAGCCGTAGGCATCTATCTGTTCACCACGACGACAGTGTGGAACCTGATAGATGTGTGAAGATAATCTCTTAGCTGTTTAAGTTGAAACTGATGTTTACCTTTTTCTTCTTTCTACAACAGGTGGATGAAGATAAGAATCTACTACTTCGAAGAATTAAGATTCTGTTGGTCCAATATCTACTACTTCATCGCATGTTAATGATTTTCAAGTTAATTCAATACCCTATGTGAACTTATTTTGCAAATTGTGGGAAACTTTGTAAGTACCAAACCTATCGAGCACTATGTTCTAGTCACGAAAAAAATACTCAAGTGATATGTATTTTTTAATGTTCCGGTCTGTGTTTTCGTTCTTGTTGCTTAGGAAAGATGTTCCAATTTGTTTCCTTGATGAGCATAAGAGTCTATTTGGATTTTTGATCTACAGTAATTGTATTTGTGGAAAGTGTTGAGGAGATAGCAGAGTGAAGATATTTTGTGTTGGACAAAAATTTGGCTACCCGTTTGTTTGTCATGCCATTTTTATCTCTAGATTATCCACAATTTTTCTGCTCTGGTCGCTTGGTAATGGTTGAGCTGAATTTATTTTTCAGAGTGTTTTTTTGGATGATAGTCCCTCGTGGGCCTTCAAACTAGGCACTTTTTTTTCAGAGTTTTTGCGTTGAGACACAAGGTCAGATCGTTTAATCAGGCAATTTGGGTGTGGGCCATGTTATTAACGCTGACACCAAGATCACATTAGGTAGTCGTGGGCTTCTTTAACGCCGGCCCAGTAGCTAGTCATGCGCTCGTTCGCTCGCTCGCTCGCTCGCTGGACGTTGGCGTCGAGACAGCCGCCGCACGCAGCTACCAGGATGCGGCGCCGCTGCGTAGTCTCGTCCATCATAGATACTAGATGACCGGTTGCGCCGCCGGCGCAGGTGGCGGATTGAAGAGCGTAATGTCGCCTTAGGTTTTATATACGTTGAACATATCATGACCGAAATTTTCTATATATGCGTGTGTGTTTCGCGGGTATATGCGATTGATAAAGTCCTCAACTAAATTTGGATTGGATTTGAATCTGGCTAATTTTCCTTACCAAATCTTTACACTGTTTCAACCATGAGTATTGTAATGTAGCCTTAAGTTTTATATATTTTGCATATATTGTTGTTTGTGTTTAAAAAATTTGTGGCCTTCATGTGGCTACTATCGATAATTTATGAATACGGTTTTTGAATTTATTTGTGCATGGGTAACCTTTCTGGTAATCACAATTTATATTTCTGTTAAGTCTTCAACTGGAGAAACCTTTTAGTTGGTTGCATATGAACATGCATATTTCAATGGTAGTGGATTTAACTCAGCCAATATATAAATCTGTTTTTATGGTTATGATTGGATTCCAGATGAACATGCATAGTTTTACTGCAGATGAACATCCTATTCGTGATCCATATGATTTGCGGCCTATGCTTTGAATTTATTCGTATGAACCTCGTTACGCCTCTAACGCAAATGCCGGAAGCAAGACATCATTGTAGCCATAATTTTTATGTTCTTTGCATGTATATTATTGTTTGTAAATGAAAAACACTTGATGAAAAGTAGGTAGGTAGATCGTTGTAAGTTGTAAGAGTAATACTCTTATTACCCTGGGCTTGCCTTGGACGACTAACGGTGTAAACAAGAACGAATGTCAGATAAAATTCAAGAGAACACAAGGGAATAGATCAGAATAACTTTCATTTGTCAAATTAGTGCAATTGTTGGCCTAATTGATTATATCTACTCAGCTCTTGGTGGTTGAATACTTGGGAGTTAATACCTGCCTACTGTTTATATTTACTTATAAACAGTTGCTTCTGTTTCCTTGTCACCACACGATAATATCTTGCGGTATCTACAACAATGGATATTTGAACTTTTTTGGAAAGCATTTGAGTTTGCTTCCCTGTGTACAACAATTGCATTTACTTCCTTGTCTACAATCTGGGAATTTTTAATCGCTAAAATCATGGAAAGCTACTCAGAGCCGGCGTGTCACCTCCAACTTAAGAGCGCCGCCGTCCCCGTCATATACGTTCCTTCCGGCAGGCCGGAGGTGGCTGCAAGGCAGCGGCAGCAGCGACTATGTGTCCTGTGAAGAATGCCCAAACTGCTGGTGAGGACCGGGACCAAGCTGCCTGAGTTCGGGAGGCCGACATGCCATCGGCCACCATGGCGGCGGTGGGTGGACCAACGAGTCTGGGGCGGACGGCAGCATTGGCAGCCGTATGCTGTTCTTCTCAACCGCATCCTTATACCTCCCCTGCAAAACAGATTCAGAACCCAAGCATATGCATGATTCAGCATTAAAGAATGAAGAAAACTGGTACTGTAAAATGACATCAGGAGATGTGTAGGTTTGGTTCAGATTCAGTTGTACCTTCAGGAACAAAACCTCCCCCCACACTTCTCCTGCAAACAAATCCCCAACGATGGCCTCAGATCAATGATCAAGTATAGAAAATAAATCAACCAGCAAGGCAGACTTTGGTTATTCAGATTTTAACACGACATACATTGAGCTAGATAAGTAGATACTAATTAAGATGAATTTGAGCTGGGGAGGAATGACCCCCAATTAGTGTGGTGTAGGTGTACCTTGAACATAAGGCACCCAACATTCATCTAAAGTTGGTCAAAAAAAAATGGAGTGTAAACAAATGGGCGATGACATCTTACCGAAACAGAAGTTGGAGGAGATGGGGATCATACCACACGCACCAGCGATGACCACCTTCACTGAAATTTAGGAAGTTGCTGAAGAGCACAAACATACAAAATGTTCCACATCTGCAAAAGAGCTTAACAAGAAATATAACCTGATCCCCTGTTTTCTGTTGTTATCTACATCAGAGCTTCAACAAAGATAAATCTACATATAGAACCAGCAAGTGATGCATAAAAATCATTCCACCACCAAAACTTCCTGCAAACAATTCATGAAGCACTCCATAAGCAAAAAACTCTGAAGATATAATTCAATCACTAAGGAGAACTAAAATTTTGAATCGTAAGGCTGAAATTCATGTTTTCGCCATGAGCACAGAGAAAAAAAATACCAGTTCCACAAAACATAATATTTTTTTAAAGGTAGGATGGTACGTGCAAGCAAAATTGTATTGGTAAGCAATTAAATTCTATTGAAAAGTAATTATGACCACCATCTCAAGGATTCATTTTATAATAAAAGAGAGACGTGCATAAGAACTAAAGGAACACAATCTAAGAGGCACAAATGACCTACAGTTTATTTGCTACAATTAATCAACTCGATAAAAAATATAGGTAAATAAGAAAGTGGATGATCGAATATAAACAACAGACAATTCATGGACTGTAGAAACTAAGGAGAAACTAAAACAACGAACTTTAACTTGCTCCAACCACACAAATATCGATAGTCCCAGTTCCGACAACGGTGGTCATGATGCTTGCCGAGGTTGGCGAAATCTTCCCAAGGCTAGTGATAAAACAATATTATTAACCAGAAATTGGAATTATGTGCTATATGCAGTAACATATAAATAAGATAAAAGATGCATCAGTGGCTAACGTGACCAGTACCCGATGCAGCGAAACTGAGAGAATAAATATTAAAGAGAAAACAGACAACCTACAAAAGATGTTATCAAGACCGGAAGTATCAATAGAAGTCATTAGCAAAAAACAATCAGAGACAAATAAAAATGTATTAGTCTTATAAGATCTTCTAGTTCAGATAAAAAAAGCAACAGATTGTCATTAGCGAGTCTTAAGAGTTAAGACCAAGATTCAGATAAGAAAGCAAGAGATTCCAGTAGAGCTAACAAATAAAATAATAGTGACACTATATGAACCACAAAATGTATCTTAATATTCAGTACAAAAAACACCAAATCTGCAGCAACTGAATATTAAAAAGGAGCGGCAGTATTGTTTATTGTAGTCGTAACCATTTAAATAATCATCTCAAATGAAATCATTTGCTGACAGGCGAGCACATGACATTGTAATTGAGTAGTATGACCCATTTCTTTGATCCACTGCCTTTGACATTCAGATTTCCTCTATGAAGAAGGTACATGAATCGTTGATGCATATGAATTGCTAGATATATGAGTTTTTGTATATGAAATTGTACTGCAAGAATCAATGTTGTGTATGAAATTGTACTCCAAGATAGTGCCGATGATCGATAATGCTATTTACATCACTATCTAGGTCCTGATAATCTTTTTGTGTGTGTTCCATAGGAGATGTAGGTCACTCGTAAAGGAGATTGTGGGATAAAATGCAGATCATACAAATAAAGATGCAGGACAAACGAACGTAAAACCAATGAATAAGCAGTGCATATTTAAATGTATGTCTATCCATCATTAGAATACAAGATCATTGTCACCGACCAACTTTCGTAAGTAGGCTGATACCAACATTATGAGCATGGACTGAACCAGTCGTTGTAACACATGGAAGCCCCATATAAAGGGATTCACATGTTATCGTACATAGTCCAAGCATACAGAACCATATAGAGGCTGCGAAAACAAGACAAAGTTTAGTCATTTGCTCAGGAAACACTGATAAAATGGCTACACGAAAGAAGTAAAATGCTATAGCCCCAAATATCCAATAAGCGTTAACAGGCCAATATCCAGCTCCTATGATTCCCAGTCTCATTAAATATATTTTGTATATACTCTCTAGCAAATTAACAGATCACTCTTATCTGTTTTGTCACATACTCCCTCCGTTCTGAATTAATTGACTCAAATTTAGTACAACTTGCACTAAATCTGAGTCAATTAATTCAGAACGGAGGGAGTAATAATTAGTTGCTGGTTTCCAGGATAAAACTGATGAGTTACCTAGTGAGTGAATCTCCTAATTCTCCAGAAGAAAGGGAGAACAAAAAAAACCATATCTTCACAAGGTCAAGAGGTTTGACAATAAGAACTGGTGCTGGACTGCACAACAAGAAATCAGTAAGTACTGGATAATAACTACTCCCGCATTTGTGTCAAATTTTGCTGTGTTTCAAGCATTTGCAAGCAATAGTATATTTGTGGACACGAGCATAATCAGGACAGCAAGTACTCCAGCAACAGATAATTACTGTAACAGTTAAGCAAAAAATAGCATACATAAATCCATATTCCAATAACCAAAAAAGTAGCTACTAACAATAGGATAGTACAATTACCCACTGAAATGGACAAATTATTTATTTTCACTGATTGTTATCTATTATCTATAATGGAAATATTGGTGATGGGACGTACTGCAATTGGCTTTCACGCGTTCCAAACATGTAATACAAAGACCAAGAAGCTCCTTTGTATAGCTACTTTTACTGTTAAGCGATTTAGAAGAAAAGCAACACAACCCTTCATCGATAAGGTCAAACTGCATCTAAAGAAAACCATCAATTCTCAAACTAAAACCCATCTAAAGGAAGCTCTATTCTAACCAAGACACGGTTTCTCTCTAAGATCTGATAATAATCCAAAATATGTAGCGTTGTTCTGAAAAATGCAGATCTGATCAGACTGCTCGGTTTAATAAATCTGAAATGACAATTTTGAGTTGATTAAAAGATTCTGTTAATACAAATAAGCCTACACACCAACCAACAGATCAAGACTCAAGAGATATTTAGAAGAGGGGAATACAAGTAGCAGCAGCATCGTGCACGCCAGCCAAGACCTTCCTAGACATGTACACCTCCAAACCGAGAGATCGATATATGTGCGAATCATGGCACCACAAACTTAGCTCAATGGAGGACAGTTGAACCTAAAACATAATAGAGCCAGGCTACACAAAAACAGGAACATAAATGTCAACAGCCCGAAGACAGTGTGCTCACCCCAAGGCGAAGGCAGCAGCATGTTAGAAGAAATCAGATGCAAGCTCTCCCTCGTCGCTGCAAATTGATGTGTAAAATGGAAGATCAGAAAACAGATTTAACATACACACAGAAACAATATTCTAATTTACACCATATAAGTTTGCATGAAAAGCAAGATATTTAGAACAGATCAAAGGTAGGGGATCATTAATTAGGGTGCTAACTAACCATTTTGCATTAATAGCAGTGGAGAATGTATGGAAGTTCTAATCATTCTTTTCCTACTGCTTCTATTTAGAATCCTTTGTACATTTCAGTGCCGAAAGGAGGACAAAGAATATTATATATACCAAATGTTATATATACGAAATGCATCAACAGCCAGCAAAACATCTGCTGCCTCAGTGACCCAGTAAGAAACAAAAAAGGGATAACGCCCACCATGTTTTCTGACAGGTTGGAAATGACGAAGTTGCTGCTTATCCCAAATTGTTCCAGAATAACACCTGGCCACGGAGCAGCCACCGAGCAGCGCGTGAGGCCCTGCCGCACAAAGAGCACTGCACCTTGAATCTTCTTTTCCTCTTGTGTACTTGCATGGGGAACAAAAATAATATGTTTTTTAGAAGACATCATCACTAAAAATGTTGGGAAACAAGCATATCCAACCACCTAAGTCATCCAGGCAGATTATGGGCTTGCATCAACCATCGTAGAATTTGTACCCTAGAAATCAAACCCGATTCAAACCAAAGCAAACAGAATCTCAAATAGTGGCATATAGATAGATCAATAAGGGAGAAAAATCCTAGATGGTGTGGGCATAACAGGAGGAGCTCACCATATTTTCATACAAGGATCTGAAAGAAAGTGTAGTACAGAGAGACAGGAGAAGGATAATCAGGCTCACCTGAGCGTCTCTCAATGTCGCATTTCTATTTCCATACCTCCATTGCTGCTCACCCATCCGCCCCAAATCCAAACCTCCAATTCCTGCAGCAAATCGCCCATAAACCAAAATACACAACAATGTAAACCAATAACTTTGCAGAATGGCTGAAGAAAATAATTATGTCTCTCTATTCTGAAGGAGGAGACCTGTCAGGGGGTCGGTGTCACCATTTATACCACACGATAACATATATAGTACTAAGCATTTTGTATACTGGCCTAAAAAGAATAAAACTGAAAATAGATAGCTCAAAATTAATTTGATTTTAAGCACCATATCAAAATCGTTGCTGCTCACAATAGATCAATTCCAAAAAATATTTTGAGATAGTGTACACCACGTAATTCTGGATCAGATTTTTCTAGTCATCTAGCAATACCAAGCAGAAACATTTAACAACTATATAGCATAGCCCAATTCCCAAATTTTCACACCTGTGTTTGTTTCTCTATCCCGTGCTTGCACACCAAATCGAGAAAAGAGCAGCATACCTCCTGAGGTGCTGGAGATGGTAAGGTCATCCACAAGGAAACCCAGCTCTTGCAGTCTTGAAGAGTACTTCCATCCTTACGGGTGAAGGCTGCTGTGATGGTCGAGCTTGAAAGCCCAAATAAGAAATCTCTCAAGAGCTCCATGAATAGATCAGAAGAAAAGCAAATGGAGAGTTAGTGTTCGGGAACCTCAATCAGTTGTTCGTATTGCTGTCGCTACCCTACGCACGTCCGGGACGCGCACCTGCAGCGCCTCCTCCCGCCTAGCACCGTGACCTCCCTGTTTGCTCGCCGCTCGCCCTCCTCCAGAGATTCTTCCCGACGGGCACCGCGTCCGTCCCGTCTAGCTCCTCCCGCTCGCCAACGGAGGGACGCGAGCTCGGTCTGGGTCTCCGACCTGGCTGCTCCTCCTCCCACCCCCATCCTCTTTACCCTCCCTACTCTCTCACACCCATCCACCCACCACCGCTTCACTCCCATGGCGACGACCTTGCAGGCACGGAGATGGTCGGCGGTGCAGCAACAGTAGAAGAGGCAGCGGCGGAGGACGAAGGGGAGGGGGGAGGATGCGCACGGCGGCGGTGGAGTTCACGGGGAGAGGCGAATGCGAGAGGGGAGAGGAGAATGGGAAGAGGAGAGGACGGAGAGAGAAGGAGACTGCCGCGCCGTCTGGATAGGGTTTGCACCCCGAGCGCCTCTGCCCTTTCGCGGCGTGGAGAGACGCGGAGGGCCGCGGAAAAGCGAGGGTGACGCGGACGCAGTGCTGCGGGTGGGCCCGGAAAGCGTGAAACCCCACATGTCATCCACCTTGTGCGTCCGCCAGCGAGTGAAAAACGGGAAAAATCAGCATCGAACGGCCCCAGGCGAATGGACGGCGGCAACGGGCGGTCAAGATAGTGTGCCCCAAGCCGGCTGCGGACACGCCTCGCTGGTGCTGAAGATTTATAGGTTTAATGCGAACATTGATCTTTCCTGGATAAGCTCTAGTGTCATTCTGCTCTATTTTGAGAGCATCTCCAACTAACGCGCCATCGTTTCACGCCCTAAATTCTTTTGCAACGTCGAATTAGCGGTTTACAGTGCGTGGTGGTAGGCGAAGGTTTTCCAGCCACGTTGTTTTAACGGGCCGTCAAATACGCGAACAAAATAAAATCGAAAATAGTTCTTTATTCAAGCATTCAAATTAAAATGCGAAAAGTAAACTACTCCCTCCGGTCGAGATTGATTGTCGCGAGCCCTGTACACTTTGTACTACCTAGCTCATTTCCTACGTCAACTATTTCGGATCAAAGGGAGTAATTGCTTAAGTAAAACTAAACTAATCATTATCCTTCTTCGATGCGGTGAACTTAGACTCAGTCCAGAGATCACCCCACCACGGGTCGTCGCTGTCCTAGTCAGCGGCCGCGTTGGTGCTCGGGCCGTAGCCATACGGCTGCACCTCGGCCGCCGGCTTGCACGCCCGCTTGCCGGCACTTCGCACCACCCAATGCGCCATCTCCTTTCGCGCGCTCGCTCTCTTGCCATGCCCAAAACACCTCCGCGACGACGTCTTGCGAGAATCTAGCGCGCCATGCCGCCATGCTAGTAGAAAAAGGGCTAGTAGCACCGGTTGTAAGGGTGCATATAGCACCGGTTGCGTAACCGGTGTTAAAAGGTCGGGACTAAATGGGTACCCCTTTGGCACCGACACAATTTGCAACCGGTGTTAAATGCCTCCACGTGGGCAGAGCTGCGCGCGCGTGGGCGGAGGCCTTTTGTACCGGTTGGTTTTACCAACCGGTATTAATAGCTACTGTTTTTTTTTATTTCGCTTATTTTTCAGGGTTTCTGTTTTTTTCTTTTGCGCTTATTTTTAGGGGTTTAGGGTTTCTGTTTTTTTCCTTTTCGCTTCTTTTTCAGGGTTTCGGAGGAGATCACGTATGAAGTACCCATTACACATATAAATTGTACTCACTACGTACACATATAATTGTACTCACTACACATATAAATTAAGTACCCATAATTACATATAATTAAAGTACTTTCTTCACAGAGATATCACTGCTATTACATGGAGGGAGTCTATTTTTCCACATAGTGAAATTCACCGGATGGATTTATGACATGCGTAAGGAAAAATCCCGCCAATTCCTCCGCAATTGCTTTAACGCGGTTCGTTGGTAGGAGTTGGTTCCGCTTCCTTGCGATCTTTAAAAGGAGGAGATCAAATTAGTTATGATTGAAACTAAACACAAGTGATAGTAGAAAAATAAAGTTGTGAATGATTTTTGCGTATCTCTATGTTTCTTTGACTATTGACTCTCTCATTGACTTTCATGTGAATGAACTCACAAACGTAGTATCCACATAAATCCGTCACATCTGGTTGTTGCAGACACCACTATAAAAGAATATGATTTAATCAAATAATAATAAAGAGAATTAGAAAGATACACGGACCTAATTAAGTAGTAGTACTTACTTTGTTAGCTTTGAACTCCAGCTTATCTTTCCATTCACCGGGTTCTTGCTCGGTGAACTTTTTCCAAACCCTGCCCAAAAAGAATATGAATTGAGGAGTTATTACTTACTTTTGATATCAAGTAAATGAACGAAATAGAGGCCTAGTGCGATTGAAATTACCTCTTTTTTTTTAGTCCCAGATTTCAACTTCTCCATCGTCGAGTTTAATGATCAGGAGAATGAAGTGGTAACTGCGCACGTAATTCAGAACTCATCAATTGCACTTAATATCGGGAAAGCAAAAAATAATGTGTACAAGACATTAACACTCACTTGAAGTTGTAGGGAAAAAGTATTTCTTTTTTGGTACTTTGTCGCTTAAAGAAATTCAGTAGAACGTACTCTATGGCGTCGGGTTGATTTTCTAAAGTCTGGACATGAACTTTATCCGGGTCAATGAACCCAATGTACCAGATTTTGAGCTGTCTGCATTCACGAATCTTCATTCTGCATATATAATAGCGTACAAAAGAATGATGTGAGGATAATTACTGGCAATGAACGAGCTTAACTAAATAACGAAAATACACAAATAAATTACTTACAGACAATAGCAGCTGATGATAGATTTGTCGAGAGCACGTTGATTGTACATCTGAAAAAGTTCAGAGAACTCAACCTGTACAACATATTCTTGGAAGTAGTGCTCATCCTTAACTCCCGCCATGAAATAGAAAGTCCCATCTTTTGAGATGTCCATGTACCAGTTATGCAATCTCCATAACTGTGTTGTTAGAGCAGTGGGGTTTGTCACCAGAGGCAGCCCGAGAGTATATTGATATGCTATCTCAAGAGTCTCGTACTCTCTGTCTGCACGGTATACAACTTCTCCAGGCTTGATTTCCTGAGGAGCCCGAGACGACACAATGAGCGGGGCCATCGATTGTACTTCTTATTCCCCGAGCTGGGCAACTTGTTTCCCGCATTTCTTTTGTTTCCGTTGCTCCTCCTCTTCCTCCATCTGCGAGCTATGTACCTTGTTAATACCGCGCTCATAGTCTGTAAACGGCGCCGGTGGAGGGTTATATAAGTTGTCAATGGTGCGATCTTTTACCTCAATTGGTATAGTCTTCAGAAGTTCCTTTAAGGGATCCAGTGTTGCGGCATGTTTTTCCTCTTTTCTCCGTTCAAAAAAGGTTGCCGCATCGGCATTTAAGCTCACCGTTATTTCCTTCATAGTCATCTCGCAAGCCGGTTTCTCAGGAGCTAACTTCTCAGGAGACTTCAATTTATGCGTTTTCTTTGCACGTTTAATGACAGGGGACCTGTCTTTCCTGAACAAACTCCGCTTTGTCACATGACTAGTGGGCGCATCAGTCGGCTGACGGGACGGCGCGGGCGATGGACTTGCGGTGGGCACCCAATCATCGCGGAAGGCGGGTGGACTTTTAGGTGATAAATTTCTACCCGGAGGAGTCGGTGGCCTTGGCGTAGAGTCTGTAAAGATGATGTATTTCTTCTTCCATAGGACGATACCATGCTCGACTTCTCCCAAAGTCTTCTCGTCATCATTTCCAGGAATGTCAAGTTCCATTGAGTGGAATCCCGGCATAACTTTTGTGACCCCGACACGAGCATATCCAGCTGGAATCTGACCAAAATGGAAGGTTGCTCCAGGTTGATGTTGTAAAGCATATCCTTTCGCCACCGGATAACTGATGTTCTTCATTGGCACATGTAACTCACAATTTGTCTTCTCCGTGATATCATCCACGGGGTAGTGAGCCGCCGGTTCATCAACTTCAGGATATTCTAGATGCGTGGAACCCACGCTACTTTTCCGCTGAGATAGGGAGACATCGACTGGAGGATCTTCTAGCACCATCCGAGATTCCCTTTGCTGGGTAATTGAGTCCAGTTGCTCCTGCTGCCACTTCACCTGGGCCTCCCATGTGTGGACCTGGCGTTCTAATTGTGATAACCGGTCCGCCTCCGTCTTCTTACTTCTGGAACGGCTTTTATATGTTGCAACGTCCGCGGGAAACCCGTGAAGGAAACCAACCCCGCCTCCTTTACCTCGACATCGTCCCCAGTGTTCAGGATTCCCGAGGGCGAGTGTCAGCTCGTCGTCCTCTCTATTGGGAACAAATGTTCCCTCTCGGACGGCCGCTATTGCCTTCTCTAGCTTTTTTACAACTCGTGTAATTCTTTTCTTCCATTTTCCTTTTGCAACAATTAGCCCTGTCTCTGGGTCCAACACTGCTCCATGCGCGAACAACCAGTACTTGGACCTCTCGGGCCAGTCATCTGTCTGTGGAGTGATCCCTTTTAGACGCAGTTCGTTTTCAAAGGATTCCCACTTAGGCAAGGCAGTCTTGTAGCCACCTGACCCCAAAGTATGGTGGTATTTCTTCTTCTTAGCATTCTCCTTATTTCTCTCGGATCGGGCCAGAGCGACGGCTGATTTCTTATAAGCTACAAATGCAGGCCAATCATCTTTTATCTTCTCTAGAGGGCCCTTGAATTCTGGAGTCTTTTTCTCATAATTTTTCCACAATTTATTCTTCCAGCTGTTGAATTGTGTGGCCATCTTCTTAAGAGTCCACTCCCTGACTTTCTGCAGCTTCTTCTCTGGGAGACCTTCCGGTAGGCTGAAATCACTCAAGATTGAGTCCCAAAGTGTTTGGTTAAGTCTGTCGTCGACATAACTTGCGCCAACGTTGGCTTTCTTTGGCTCATTCCATTCTGCAAGGGTGATCGGGATAATGTCCCTAACAATCGCTCCGCATTGAGCTACATATTTGCGGCAGGTGTTTTCGGGTTTCAGCGGTTTGCCATCATCGCCTACTTCAACGATCGACAGCTTTGCACCATCTTCTAGCTTCAACCTTTTGGCCGGGCCTCGTGTAGGGTTTGTCGGCTTCTTTTTAGATCCGGAGGGCTAAAAGAAAAATGTTTTGTTAGTAGGTGCAATATAAATCAATTTATGCATCAACAAGACTTAATATATATATATATATATACCTGGCCGGAGTTTTCCGCGGGCACTTGATCGTCGTCTATTATTTCTAGCTCAAGTCCCTCACCGGAGTCGTTCAGACATCTTGAGCTGAAATCATCCTCTTGTTCATCATCAGAATCTTCTCCATCGGAATTTACTCCAAGACTCTTCTCATATATTATTGCTGCCATTTGCTCTTCAACGACCTCGTTTCGGATGAAGGGGTTGTTGTCCATAGCTCAATGTCACTTCAAATTTAAATTTGAATCAAGGTTACAATTAAAGTTGATACAAAAATTGCAACCAATATTTTTTATACACATAAATTGGAACAAATATTTCTTATACACATAAATTGGAACAAATATTTCTTATATACATAAATTGGAACAAAAATTTGCTTACTTTGCAAAAATTGATACAAAAAATTGATACAAAATATGATACAAAAATATGATACAAAATTTGCTAACTTTGCAAAAATTGATACAAAAATTTGATACAAAATATGATACAAAAATATGATACAAAATTTGCTAACTTTCCAAAAATTGATACAAAATATGAAGTATTAACAATATTGCAACAAAAAAATTCAAATTTGCTAAATTTCCAACTTTGCTAATTTTCTAATAGTTGTTTTACAAAATTTGCTAACTTTGCAAAAATTGATACAATAGTTGTTGTACTAAAAAAAAAATCTTCAGGGATCTAATAGTGAAGGACTTAGCCGATTTGGGGCGTTACAAGTCATAATAATATATATCGCATCAATAATACATCACGCTAATCAAAATGGACGTCGAACCGCCGGAAACATGCCGCGGGAGGTGAAAACCCAAAGTGAAGGAACCCAAACAGGATCATAACTAATGTGAGATCCCTGAAGATGCTGCCAAGTGTTGGACGGACGGACGTCCAACGCGACCATGTACCGACGGACGTGCTCGTCCTCCGCCCTGACACGACGACGTACCAACTCCTCGGGGGCCGGCACCCTCTGTACCCGTCGTGGCCCACGTGACCGCCACCAAAGAAGCTCCGGGTCGACGATGGTTCCCTCATTCCTCACCAATCTGCGCACACCGGAAGGTGGCACCTCCCAGTGCCAACCCGGCGGAGCCCAGTCCCGGACATCCATAGTCCCGTCCATCTCGAAACTATGAATCTTTACATTAACTCTTAAAATTCCAAGACATTGTATAAAACATTGTAAAATTCAAAGACATTGTATAAAATTCCAACATAGTGCTAAATTCTAACATTGCAACTAAATTTAACAGAAAAATATTGCAACTAAATTTTCCAACTTTGCTATATTTTTTAAGTTCTTAAATTTCTAAATTTGCTACACATTTGCTACATATTTTTAAAATTCCTAAATATCTAAATTTGCTACACATTGCCTAAACAACACTAAACATAAATTCAAAAACAAAAAAAACAGTACTAAACATATCCTAATTAAAGCTAGCAATAATCAAAAAAGAAGAGAAAAAAATACCTTAATGTGGCCGGAGCGGGGAGGTGGAGGTGGGGTGGCCGGAGCGGGGAGGTGGAGGTGGGGTGGCCGGAGCGGGGAGGCGGCCGTAGCGGTGGCCGGAGCGGGGAGGCGGCGCGGTGGCGGTGCCGGAGGCGATGGCGGTGCCGGAGGCGGTGGTGGTGCGCGGTGCCGGCCGGAGGCAATGGCTGTCGGAGAATGACTCCCACGTAACAGGGGTAGTCTCGGCCCCGAAGAGAGGTTCGAAGGGGGACTGAACACGGAGGTCAAACAACCCTCGATGCACGCCGCGACGTTGCTCGCGGTGCTTGGGGTGGAGCGGCACGACAGAGAGAGACACCGGCCCGTACCCAGGTTCACGGCCCTCGAGAGGAGGTAAAACCGCTACTCCTGCTTGTCTGTATTGCACTGTGAAGGTTACAGGACAATGAGCTTGCCGAAGGCTCTCTTGAGGCAGTTTAGTGCTTGGAGAGGGACACAACGGTCGTCTTCCTCCCCCAGCAGTTAGCTATCCTACGCGCTTAGGGTGCGATTGCGCGATTGGGCGATCCCCTTCTACGGTGGAGCTCCTGCTCCTTTTATAGGCGCCCCGGGCTCCGCCCTCGGGCTGGTGGGCTCCCGCACGTCAGTCGCATGGAGGAGCGGGAGTCCACCGCACCTCGTCCGTCCATGGACGCGGTCCATCCGTGCTAAAGTAGCGCGCCGTGGCCGACAGGTTGCAGGCGGTGCAGAGCGGCTTGCAGGAGCAGCAGAGATCGTGGTGGAGCCCACGATGACGATCGTCTTGGAGCGTTGCGCCGTCCATCAGCTTTATCACCAAAGAGGAAAGTCCTAGCGGTCCTGGCGCTGGCGGCGCGGCTTTGTTGACCCCTTTTATCACGGGAACGGCAATGGTGACGCTGCTGCTGTCGTGCGCGCTGGTCGCGCGCGTCACTCTGCGGCCGCAGCGGAGCCCATGTGCGCGCTGCAGCGCCCATGTGCGCTTTACAGCGCTACCTTCGTCGCGAAGTATTCCCTCAGGGGCCTGAGGCTCTCAAGGGGATAAGGCCAAATCGGCTCCCCGCTGGGGGAGGGAGCCCTCAGGCGGGACGCCCTCGGGGGGAGCCCCCTTCAGGCCTCTCCAGCGCCGCAGATCCCCCGCAGGGGTTTCTCCCTTGGGGGGCACACTCCAAGCGGTTGGCTTGGTCCTTAGTCGTTTTGTAGACGCTGTCGCGTGCACGGCCCGTGGAGAGTGGGCCATGCACACCCTAGATTCCACTGGGCCGACAGTAGCCCCCGGGCCCACGATGGGCGCGCCGAGGCCCATCGGGACTAGGCGAAGCGTCGTGGGCCCAAAACAGCAGGCGAAGCGTCGTGGGACACGCGTCACCTAGAGGTCGACTCGCGGCGTCTCGGTTACTCCGGCGGAAACGTGCGTAGTGGGGGGGGCCCACCACGCCCGCCACGCTCATCATCATCGTGTCTCGGTAACTGCTCGGGCGGGGTTAAAAGTCGCGCGCTGGTCCGCGGCGCAGTCATTACCCCGTCCCGTCTTGTCCATCTAGTCCATCGGCACTCCGCCTCTTAGTCTCCCACCTCCGGCGAAACTTTCTCTTTCCGGCCAACTCCTTCCGCCCTCCGAGCCCCCGTCCCTCTCCGACAATGGGAGGATCCAAGGGCAAGAAGACGGCGGCCTCGGTCCGCCATGGCGCGCACGGAGAGGCGGAGTTCGGCCCCGCTCTGGTCGGGGCGCGCATTGACGCGACGGCGCTGGATAAGATCCAGCACCTGGTTGCCGGGAAGCACAACGAGCATGGCGCCAGCGCCATTCTGCCTGCGCGGACCGGACGCTTTCCCGCCGGCTACTATCCCATCTTCCTCCACACTCTCTTCGCTGGGCTGGTGCCGCCCTACTCTCCCTTCTTCGAAGCCGTTCTTGAGTTCTACCAGATCCACCTTCTGCACCTCCACCCCAAGGCCATCCTCATCCTCTCCATCTTCGCCTTCTTGTGTGAGGCGTACTTGGGGGTGAAGCCCTCCATCGCTCTCTTCCGAAGCTTCTACGCCCTGCGGAATACTGCGAGGAAGGAGCGGACGGGCTGCGTATCCTTCCGCATCGCAGACGGCATGGGAGATGTCTATATCCCCATGGCCTGGAACGGCGACAAGCCCATGACGGCGGTGTCGAAGAAGGTGGAGGACTTCAGGCAGAAGTGGTTCCTCATCCGCGTTCCCTCGGAGAGCTCCCTCCTTGAGGTCCCCGAGGCGGCGCCGGTTAAGAACACTCACTGGAGCATGCGCTCCCTGGAGGGGCACGCAATAGCCGACCTCGTGGGCCACTTGAAGGCGCTTCGCGAGCACGGCCTGACCGGCCAGCTGGTGGCGGCGGAGTTTGTGAGGCGCCGCATCGCCCCCCTGCAGGCGCACAAGAAGCCGATGTGGGCGTACTCAGGGCCTACGGATCCGCTGCGGCTGCACCTGAGCGACCATCGCCCCGCAGTCGTCGAGACCATCCTGGGGGGCCTCTTCGTCAACCCGGAGGTGCCCGAGAGAGTCCACGTGGCGATACGGCCTCTGTTCGAGGCCCCCGACAGGCGCCGGGCCACCCTGGCGCAGGCGCCCGCGTTCACCCCGCTAGGCCTGGCGGGGGATGAAGAGGAGGAGGAGCCCATGCCAGCGGGCACCACCGAGTCGCCAAGCGCGTCCGACTCGGAGCAGGGCGATGCGGAGACGAGGACGGGGCCCTCTGCAGGCGTCGGGAGCTCGGCGGGCGCGGCGAGTTCTTCCGGCGTTGCGCCCCCGGCGGAGGAGGCTGACGAGCATTCCTCCGGCGACAGCGAGGAGGCCGCGGCGGGGCGCTATGAGCCGAGGACTAAGGCGGCCCACGACAGGCCCGCCGGAGAGCCCCCGGGCGCTCCCCACAAGAGGAAAGCCGAGGAGGCCCTCGAGGCGGGGACGCGGGCTGTGCCCTCGTGGCGCTCGCCAGGCATGACGTGGGTGGACACCCGCGCCAAGAAGACGAGGTAAGGTTCTTTTGCTCTTTCCTTTCCTGGTCCGGCATGCTTGCTTTTGTTTCTTGACCAATCTCCCCTTTACTCCACCAGCCCCGCTCCTGCGAAGCGCCGCAGGCTTCGGAAGGCCGCAGACGTGAAGAGGGCCGCCCCTGACACCGCACCGGGGACCGAGGCCGGCGAGGCCGCAGTGTCGGAGGCCTCGAGGCCTACAGGCCCTCGGGGGGAGGTTCCTCAGGAGGACGCATCGGCGCCGCCACCCGAGGCAGAGCGGGTGGAGGAGCAGGTGGAGAGGGCGCCCACTCCTCCCCGCGCAGCTACCCCGCCGGCGCAGCCAGAGGCTCCTGCGGGTGCCGAGTCGGCGCCGTGTCCCCCCAAATCTCGCCGGGAGGGCACTCCACTGCCGCCACCGGGCACCGCGGGGGAGGAGGAAACCGCGAGGGCCGGGCCTCACGCCCCTGACTCGGAGGCGGACCGGGAGGTGCCGCCCGAGGGGGGAAGCACTGGGGGCCGGGGACCGAGCACGGAGGAGGTCCTGCCTCCGAGCCCCCAGGCCCACGCGAGGGCGTCTGCCGCGGAGCCTGACGCGGGTGCGGGCCCTTCTGGGTCGCGCGGTCCGCCCCAGGGCCTTGCTCTGGGCCGGTTCGACTGGGGTAGAGGGCGCCGCGACGTCGCCTTCCGCTTCGTGCGGGAGTCCCTGGAGGGGCTCGAGGCCTACCTGGCCACCGAGGACCGGGCGCTCGCCCGCCAGAGGGACGAGCTTGCCGACGCATGGGCCGCCTTCCACGCGGCGGTAGAGGCCCGGCGCAAGAGCGATCAGGCGCTGCAGGCGGAGCGCGAGGAGGCGGCGCGCTTTGCTGAGGAGATCCGCGAGGGGGCCTTGCGTGAAGCCGAAGAGCTCCTCCGGCCCCTGAGGGCTGAGCGCCGAGCTGCCGCCGAGGACCTCGCCGCTGCCAAGGCGGAGCGTGAGGCCGCGGAGCGCTCGCTGGCGGCGAAGCACACCGAGCTCATCGAGCTCGAGAAGAAAATCCTGGCGGATGCCGGGGTTGTGCGGACCGCTCTCGAAGAGCTCCGCACGGGCCTGGAGGCCCGCGGACGCGCCTTGAGCGAGCGCGAGGAGGATGCTCGCCGGCGCGACGAGCAGCTGGTGCTGCGAGAGCAGGAGCTGTCCGGACAGCGCACGGCCCTCGAAGCCCGCGAGGACAGCGTCGCCGCGGCGCTCAGCAAGCTCGAGCGCGATATCGCCGCCCACAAGGGGAATGTGGAGCGAGCCAACGTGCGGCTTGCCGAGCGGAAGGACGAGCTCAACAAGGAGCTCCGGGAGAAGGAGAACAAGATCCGCGCCGCCGTCTCCCAGGACTACAAGGAGAAATTCTCCAAGCAGGAGGATCGCTTCAAGGCGAGGCTGGGGGAGAGCGGCGCCCGGATCCAGCGGCTCGAGAAGGAGAACGCGAAACTCGCCGCCAAGGCGAAGCGCGAGACCGATCGCCGCCTCGCCGCCGAGAAGGCCCGAGAGGACATCTCCAAGGACCTCGCTGCCCTCATGGGGGATATGGAGGAGATGAACCGGCAGGTGGGGCCTGCCGTGGAGAAAGCGGTGGAGGCGGCGGAGAGCATCCAGGCGGCGCAGGTGCTGTCGCAGCAGCGGGAGCGCATGTTCCTGTCCTTGACGGGACGGGGCCGTGAGCTTGCCGCGAAGCTGGGGGCGGAGGCGCCAAGCGTTCCGGCTCAGGGCCACGCTGACGCCGCCACATACCTCCTGTACTTCGAGCAGCTCTTCACAGCGCTCGAAGGCCCCACGGCGGAGATCCGCGAGGTGGTTGAGGAGGAGTGCCGCCAGCTTCTGGCGGTGGCGGTGGACCGCATCTTCTCCAACCTTGTCCACCTCCAGCCCGGGTTCGACTTCGCCACGGTGACCGAGCCGCTGGAGGGGGAGGCTGCGTGGAAAGCCTCTAGCTCCGTCCGCGACCAGGTGGACGACTTCTGCAGCCGCTTCAAGCGGGCCGCTGCGGAGGAAGGTGGCGAGGGGAGCGAGCCCGAGGAGGAAGAAGAGAGCGACCAGGACGATGCTGAGGCCTCCAGCTAATCTCCTCCTGCAACGCGTCGCGCTTGTAGCGCTTTAGGGGCGTTTGCCTGTTAGGGAATTTCATTTTCTTCCTCGTAATTTACTTCTTCGCTTTGTAAACATTTTGCTATCAATTAAGTGTGCCTCCTTCGCGGGGTCTTTGCTTCATCTCCGTGTCTTTTTCGCTCTGCGTCGTTGGACCCTACCCCTCGCGCTATGACTCCTGCCGCTGCGGTATGCGCGAGCAATGACTCGGCAAGGCCGGGGGGAGTTTAAGGCTTGGGTAGGTAAGAGCCCTCAAGTCGCGATGCTGAGGGCCCCCCTTTGGCGCGCAAGCAGTCCACGGAGAGTAAGGGAAGAACCACTTGAGGGGCGCAGAGTGCCTATGAGAGAAGTGCGAGGATCCCCTTGAGGTGGGCGAGAAACTTAGCTTCGCGAGGCGTTCGCCCGATGTGGGCCTTCTCTGGCGGAATTCTCCCCTTCAGGGGCCGAGGGTTCTCCTCCGCAGGCCTGGTGGGGATTTTCGCTCTCTGTGGATGTTAGAGGGGCAAGCCGAAACGCTAGATCATAGCATCAGGGACTAATGCGCGCTTATAGGTCCCCTCAGGCGTTTCTTGCGAGGAGAGAGAGTACCAAGGTCCTTTGAAGAGATGGCGTGCTTGGGAGGGCCTGCCCTCTAGCCAGAGCTCGGATCCTTGGGTTTTGCAGTGCTGCTGGTGTGTCATTTGAGGCACTGGCACCGTACTCAGCCCCCGCTCGCGAGGTACGCATGTGGTGAGATATAAGTGCCCATTTTCAACAAAGGAAATAAAGCTGGAATAAAACTCACCATCAAAATATTACATAGCGGCGCCGTAGCGCATAGTTCACTTAGGAACGAAAATGGCGCCAGAGCGCAAAGTTCACTTGGAACGAAAATCGGTTCATTACACTTGGGTTTGCCAAGCGAACGTTCCTTCCATGTCGCGGCATGGGGACCACCCATTAGTGGCAGAGGTTCGCTGCGGCCTACGAGGGCTCATTTGCAGGAGAGCTCGGAGGACTGGGCCTCGGGGGAAGCTTTGAGAAGCTTGGAGGTGAAGCCGTGAGCTTCCCTCTAGAGACAAAAAATGCCTGGCGTGACGGCGATCACGGGTAGAACTTGCGCAGGTGCGCGATGTTCCACGGGTTCTTGACGGGGATGCCGTCCTCGGTCTCGAGGCGTACTGCGCCGGGCCTGGCGACGTGGGAGACCCTGTATGGGCCTTCCCACATCGGGGAGAGCTTGTGGAGACCTTCCCTGGAGAGGATTCGCCTGAGGACGAGGTCGCCCGCCTCAAGGGTGCGTGAGCGCACTTGGCGGCTATGGTAGCGTCGCAGGTCTTGCTGGTACCCTGCCGCCCTGAGGGCGGCCTGGCGGCGCAGTCCCTCGAGAAGCAGCAGGTCGTCGTTGTGGAGTCCCTCTTGGGTGTCCTCATTGAAGGCAAGGACCCGTGGCGATCCATGCTTGATTTCCGCGGGGAGGACCGCCTCAGCTCCGTAGACCAGGGCGAACGGCGTTTCGCCTGTAGGCCTCGAGGGGGTCGTGCGTATGGACCAGAGCACTGAGGGGAGCTCGTCGATCCAGCCCTTGCCGTGACCCTTAAGGATGTTGAAGCTTCTGGTCTTGAGGCCCTTGAGGACTTCTGCGTTTGCTCGCTCGGCTTGACCGTTGCTGCGTGGGTGAGCTACCGAGGCGAAGCAGATCTTGATACCAAGCTTGTCGCAGTAGGCTCGGAAGATGCCGCTGGTGAATTGCGAGCCGTTGTCAGTGATGATGCGGTTGGGCACGCCGAAGCGGCAGACCAAACTCCGGATGAACTTCACCGCAGCCCCAGTTGGTATGGTGCGCACCGGCTCGACCTCGGTCCACTTGGTGAACTTGTCAATGGCCACGAAGAGGAAGCGGTAGCCCCCCTGCGACCTCGGGAAGGGACCCAGGATGTCCAGCCCCCAGACCGCGAACGGCCAGGAGAGCGGGATGGTCTGAAGCTCCAGCGCCGGCTGATGAATTTGCTTGGCGTGGAACTGGCAGGCGTCACAGGTTTGCACAATGGCGATCGCATCTTGAAGCACCTGAGGCCAGTAGAAGCCGCTCCTGAAGACCTTGCCTGTGAGGGTACGCGCACATGAGTGGTGGCCGCATTCCCCACTGTGGATGTCCTTAATCAGCTCTCGGCCTTCCTCAGGAGGGACGCATTTGAGGGCGACACCATTTGGGCGCTTGCGGTAGAGGTTCTCCTCGAGGATGCAGTATGATTTTGCTTGTCGAGCGACTCGCTCCGCGTCAGCATCTTCTTCAGGGAGGATTCCTTTCACTAAGTAGTCCTTGAGCTCGTCAATCCAGCCTGAGGCCTGGTGGGTTGCCGTCAGCAGCAGACGCTCCCCTGTGCTGGGACCGCAATCAGGCGCCCCAGACTCAGGAGGTGGTGGGAGCGCTTCGCCTGTGCTTGCGGCTGTGGCCTCGCGAGGCTGCTTGATGGATGCCTTGGTGAGCCTTTCTTCGAAGACGCCGGCCTGCTGGGGTTGCCGCCGCGAGGCTCGCTTGGCGACGTCGTCAGCCTCTTGGTTTTCTTTCCTCGGGATGTGCATGAGCTCCATGCCCCTGAAGTGCTTTTCGAGCTTGCGGACCTCTTCGAGGTATGCGGCCATGTGGTCGTCTTTCGGCGAGTAGCTCTTGTTGGAGAAGTTGACGAGCAGCTGTGAGTCTCCCTTGACGAGTAGGTGCTTGACGCCTAGAGCGATGGCGGCCTTTAAGCCGGCGAGGAGGCCTTCGTACTCGGCGATGTTGTTGGAGATCTTGTCGATAGTGAAGCACAGCTGGACGGCGTAATATAGCTTGTCACCTTTGGGCGAGGTCAGGACGACGCCTGCTCCGCCATTGCGGCAAGCGAAGGCTCCATCGAAGTGCATGGTCCAGTGGCTGGGCGCCGCGTCTCCCGAGGGCTCAGCCTCTGCCTCTCGGGGCTCCTCGGGGCTTGGGTCAGTCCATTCGGCGACGAAATCGGCCAGCGCTCTTCCTTTGATGACCCTTGTGGTGTCGAAGCGCAAGTTAAATGGCTGCAGCTCGATGTTCCATCCTGCGACGCGATCTGTGGCGTTGGGGTTGCGCAGGATCTGCTCCAGGGGGAAGGCAGTGACCACCGTGATGGGGTGGCCCTGGAAGTAGTGTCTCAACTTCCTGGAGGCGATGAGGAGCGCGACGAGGAGCTTTTGCTGCATTGGATACCGCTCGCGAGCGTCCCGCAGTACTGTGCTGACGAAGTAGACGGGGTGCTCGACGAGGGTTACTTGAGGTGGCGCAGCGCCAGCCCCGTGCGGAGGCTCTTCAGGGCCCCTGTCGAGATCTGCCTGTAGAGGCATGTCGACAGGGGTGAGAGTGGCAGACTCGGCTTGAGGCGGTGGGCCTGGCAGTGGGTCCGTGGAGGCTGCTCTCTTGACGGGGCCTTTGTCGGGGGGTTCTGGGCTTGGAGTTGCAGTGCTCCTCTTGGGGAGGACAGGCTCTTCCCTCTCGGCCACCAAGACGGCGCTTGCGGTCTGGGGGGTGGCTGAGAGGTACAGCTTCAGGTGCTCGCCTGCCCTGGGGGCCACCAAGACTGGAGGGCTAGCCAGATACTTCTTTAAGTCCTCGAAGGCTTTATCCGCCTCAAGGGTCCACTTGAACGTGCCTGATCTCTTCATGATCTTGAAAAATGGCAGGGCTCTCTCGCCGAACTTGGAGATAAAACGGCCAAGGCTGGCCATGCAGCCCGCCAAGCGCTGCATTTCCTTGAGTCGGCGGGGCGGCTGCATTTGCTCTATAGCCTTGATCTTGTCAGGATTTGCCTCTATGCCGCGGTGGGACACGAGGAATCCGAGGAGCTTGCCTGAAGGCACCCCGAAGACGCACTTGGCGGGGTTGAGCTTGATGTTCACCTTTCTCAGGCTGGCGAAGGTTTCCTCGAGATCCCTCAAGAGGGTGTCCCCCTCTCGAGACTTGACCACGATGTCGTCGACATAGGCCTCAGCATTTCTGCCCATCTGGGCCCCCAAGGCTATCCTCATGAGCCTCTGGAAGGTGGCTCCGGCGTTCTTCAAGCCAAAGGGCATGCATGTGTAGCAGTACACACCACAAGGGGTGAGGAATGCCGTCTTCTCCTCGTCCTCTTTAGCCATCTTGATCTGGTGATACCCAGAGAAGGCATCCAGAAAACAGAGGAGGTCACAGCCCGCGGTGGAGTCCACGATCTGGTCTATCCTTGGCATGGGGTATGGGTCCTTGGGGCAGGCCTTGTTGACATCTGTGTAGTCGATGCAGAGTCGGCCTCCTCCGGCGGGCTTAGGAACAACCACGCCGTTGGAGAGCCAAGTGGGGTGCGCGACTTCGCGGACGACATTTGCCGCCTTGAGTTTCTCTACTTCCTTGACGATGAAAGCTTGCTTCTCGGGGGCTTGCTTGCGTGCTTTTTGCTTGACGGGGCGTGCGTCTGGGCACACGGCTAAGTGGTGCTCGATCACCTCCCTTGGTACACCGGACATATCTGACGGAGTCCGCGCGAACATGTCAGAGTTTGCCCGAAGGAAAGCGACGAGCGCGCTTTCCTATTTGGGAGGCAGGGCAGCGCCTATGGTGACGCTAGCCCCCGAGCCTTCAGCCCCCGAGCTGGTGGTGTCCAGCGGCACCTTTTTCGTGGCGGCTTGCTCCTGGGAGAACACCTGCTTCTTCTTCTTGGGCCTCTCGAGAGGCTCCATGTCCTCGTCAGCCGGGAAAGCCATGGCGGCTGCCTTGTAGGCGCTCTCGACAGCGCGCGTGGCGTCCAGGACATGTCCATGGATGGCGATGGTGCCGGCGCTGCCGGGAATCTTGACCATGTTGTAGGCGTGATGCGTGACGGCCATGAACTTCGCGAGGGCGGGGTAGCCGAGGATGGCGTTGTACGGCAAACCGATGTGGGCGACATCGAAGTCGATCATCTCTGTGCGATAGTTCTTCTGCGTGCCAAAGGTGACCGCGAGGCGGACTTGCCCCAGAGGCTCGATAGAACCGCTGGTGACGCCCGTGAACGGCCTGGAGGGCATAAGCCACTCGTAGGGCACCTGAAGCGTCTCGAAGGTCTCGACAGAGATGACATTCAGGCCTGCTCCCCCGTCGATGAGCGTCTTGGAGACGGTGATGTTGTTGATGGTGGGGGAGCAGACCAGGGGGAGGGTTCCAACAGTCCTGGTCGACTTGGGGTGGTCCTTGGCGTCGAAGGCGATGGTGTACTGGGACCACTTGAGGGGTCTGGAGGTCTCAGTGCTCGGGAGCGCAGCGTTGAGTTCGCGGGCGAACCGCTTGAACTGATTGTTCGACTTGGGCGCCTGAGCTCCGCCGAGGATGCAGGCCATGGCGCCTCTCGGGGCCTGGTAGCCTCCATCCTCCTCGTCGGGGAGGTTGTTGTTCTTCTCGGCGGCGTTGGCTTGAGTGCCCGACGGCTTCTGGTAGCCGCCATCACGCCTGCCCTTGCTGTCTCTGCGGTAGCCGCGGCCTCTGCCGCGGCCTCCGCTGCCTTCTCCACGCTCGCGTTCCCTGCTCAGCCTCTTGAGGTCAAAGCAGTCGTCTGTGGCGTGCCCGCGCCTGTTGTGGTAGACGCAGAACGGGCGGTGGTCCACCTCATTGCCGCCGCGCTCGGGGGAGCCCCTGCGGGAGCTCTTCGCGCCAGGCTCTGCCGCGAGGACCGCGGTAGCCTTGCGCTTGGGTTCTTCCCTCTTCTTGTGGCCCTTGGACCCCTCGCCAGGGTCGTCCCCCCGGGCGCTCATCTTGACGAAGAGGAGTCCCTCTTCAGCCTTGGCGCACTTGTCCGCCAGATCGAACAACTTCACCACAGAGGTGAGCTTGTCGTGGATGCCGAGCTTCTCGAGCATCCTGCGGTTTGTGACGCCCTCGCGGAAGGCAGCGATCACCTGGGTGTCGGGGATGTTTGGAATCTTGTTCCGCACCTGGCTGAAGCGCTGGATGTACTTGCGGAGAGTTTCATCCTTCTTCTGCACCACAGCGCGCAGGTCGTTGTGGGTGAGTGCGCGCTCGTACGTGCCCTTGAAGTTGGCGACGAACTGCCTGCAGAGCTCCTCCCAGGAGTCGATGGAGTCCTCCGGCAGATTGAGTAACCAGGACAGCGCGGAGTCCCTGAGGGCGTGGGAGAACCAGTTGGCCATGACCTTGTCGTCGCCCCCTGCAGCCTGGATGGAAGTGGTGTAGAGCTGCAAGAACTCGAGAGGGTTGGTGGACCCGTCGAAACCCTTGGGGAGCGCTGGCCTGAACTTCTGCGGCCAGACCACGCGACGCAGGGCGCGCGTGAAGGCCATGCAGCCAGAGGCGTAGGTGGCCGTTCCTCCTTGGAGGGCCCTGCGGTTTTGTTGCCCCGCCTGACCGAGCTCCTCGACGAGGCGGTTCTGGAGGTCGCGACGTCGCTCCATGCCCACACGCGCGTCAGGTGCGGCGCGCTGCACGATTTGGCAGTCGTGCGGCGAGGAAGCGTGGGAGGGAGCCCGCTGCGCCGCGGCCGGAGGCGGTCCCGGCGGCGGCGGTGGCGCACCCGGCGCGGCCGTCCCTGCCGGGCCGGAAGGCACGATGGAGCGCGACGGAGCGGGGCGCGCGGTTGCGATGTCGACGAGGTGGTGGAGGCGGTCCAGCCACTGGTCGTGCGCCTCGGCACTGGGCCGGTAGCGGAGGAGCTCCTGGGCCATGAGTAGCGCGGTGTGCGGGGCGGGCTCTTGGTGTTCCCGCGTGGACACGCTCTGGCGCCGGGACGGGTGCGAGGACTCGGCGTCCTCACGGCGCCCAGAGTGGTCCCCGTCGTCGCGCTGGTCTCCGCCGCGGTGCCCCTCGCTCTCTGGCTCCTCCACGCGCGGGCCGGTGCCAGCGCGCTCGGTCGTGCGGGGGCGACCACGGCGGCCGCGGGTGGGGGCAGTGCCAGGCTCGGTGTGAGCCCTCTCGGAGGTGCGCCTGTTGGCGCGCGTCGCGCGGGTATCCATCATGGCGCGGAGTTCGGAGGTTGAAGACGCGCCTCAGTCCCCTACCTGGCGCGCCAAATGTCGGAGAATGACTCCCACGTAACAGGGGTAGTCTCGGCCCCGAAGAGAGGTTCGAAGGGGGACTGAACACGGAGGTCAAACAACCCTCGATGCACGCCGCGACGTTGCTCGCGGTGCTTGGGGTGGAGCGGCACGACAGAGAGAGACACCGGCCCGTACCCAGGTTCACGGCCCTCGAGAGGAGGTAAAACCGCTACTCCTGCTTGTCTGTATTGCACTGTGAAGGTTACAGGACAATGAGCTTGCCGAAGGCTCTCTTGAGGCAGTTTAGTGCTTGGAGAGGGACACAACGGTCGTCTTCCTCCCCCAGCAGTTAGCTATCCTACGCGCTTAGGGTGCGATTGCGCGATTGGGCGATCCCCTTCTACGGTGGAGCTCCTGCTCCTTTTATAGGCGCCCCGGGCTCCGCCCTCGGGCTGGTGGGCTCCCGCACGTCAGTCGCATGGAGGAGCGGGAGTCCACCGCACCTCGTCCGTCCATGGACGCGGTCCATCCGTGCTAAAGTAGCGCGCCGTGGCCGACAGGTTGCAGGCGGTGCAGAGCGGCTTGCAGGAGCAGCAGAGATCGTGGTGGAGCCCACGATGACGATCGTCTTGGAGCGTTGCGCCGTCCATCAGCTTTATCACCAAAGAGGAAAGTCCTAGCGGTCCTGGCGCTGGCGGCGCGGCTTTGTTGACCCCTTTTATCACGGGAACGGCAATGGTGACGCTGCTGCTGTCGTGCGCGCTGGTCGCGCGCGTCACTCTGCGGCCGCAGCGGAGCCCATGTGCGCGCTGCAGCGCCCATGTGCGCTTTACAGCGCTACCTTCGTCGCGAAGTATTCCCTCAGGGGCCTGAGGCTCTCAAGGGGATAAGGCCAAATCGGCTCCCCGCTGGGGGAGGGAGCCCTCAGGCGGGACGCCCTCGGGGGGAGCCCCCTTCAGGCCTCTCCAGCGCCGCAGATCCCCCGCAGGGGTTTCTCCCTTGGGGGGCACACTCCAAGCGGTTGGCTTGGTCCTTAGTCGTTTTGTAGACGCTGTCGCGTGCACGGCCCGTGGAGAGTGGGCCATGCACACCCTAGATTCCACTGGGCCGACAATGGCGGCCGCAGCTCGGGAGGCCGCGAGGGCGCGCGGGAGCAGGCCGACGATGGGCGCGCGGGAGCGGGGCCGAAGCGACGACGGTGGCGGCGGGCTGGCCGGAAGAGGGGCCGAAGCGGCGACGGTGGCGGCGGGCAGGGCTTCGCCGGAGAGAGGTCTCGCGAAGAAGAAGACGATGCGCGCGTGAAGGACTTAGCCGATTTGGGGCGTTTCCCTGTATTAACTGCTCAAAATCGACCTTTAGCACCGGTTTCTGTTACCAACCGGTGCTAAAGGGTCTTTAGCACCGGTTGGTAACAACAACCGGTGCTAAAGGTTGGTTTTCGGACGCACCAAACGGTTGCGCGCCAAGCCAACCCCTTTAGCACCGGTTGTAGTTACAAACCGGTACTAAAGGGCTTTTGAATTGAATTTTTTTTTTGTTTTTTGTTATGTTTTATGTTTTCTTATGTTTTCTGTTTTCCTTTATATCTATTTGTTTTCAATTTTGTTTTTTCTCTAGTTTCTGTTTCTTTTATTTCTATGTATAAGAAACAACCTTGCCAAAGGAAATCTTAAAATTAATTCCATAAGTATTATTTTCCATTTTTTATGTGAAAAAAATGACTTTTTTTGTGAACAAAGTACCAAAAATATGATGCAAAATGGGACCCATTTAATTTTCATGGAAACTAGTACACATATGATGGATAATCCCCAAGTATTAGGTTTTTCCTTGATTTCTAACTAATTTCCCATAGTTTAATGAGTTCATGTTGATTTATCGAAAGTAATTCAAATTTGAACTACAACTGTTTGATAGTTTGTTCTGAAATTTTTGGAAAAATCATTTTGAGGTACACAACTAGTGGTTATATCACAGAAACACTGATAATTCTAGAAAATATTACCTCTTTCGACGAATAGTCATCGCGACCGTTTTGATCGCTTTTAAGAAAAAATGAAATAAATTGATAAACATCTCAAAAAATGAAATCCTTTGGCATGGGTTGAGCCACCAACCGGGACAAAAGAAGCACACGGATCGTGTGTTTCTTTCAAGCACTTGTGAGCCGTTAGATCAGGAGTGTGTTTCTTTCAAGCACTTGTGAGCCGTTAGATCAGGAGTGTTTCTTCTGTCCCGGGTTGAGCCACCAACCGGGACTAAAGATGCCTCCCCCTGGCGATGCTATAAATAGGTGCCCAGACCTTCTGGGTTGAGCCACCAACCGGGGCAAAGACAGAGGACTCCTCTAGGAACCAGCTTCTCGAAGATGTCCTTGTGAGCATACTAAGGACATCTTCGAGAGGCTGGGCTTAGAAGCATTCTCTTTTGAGGTAGGAGGAGGAAGCAGACATGTCTAAGCTATGTCAACACTTAGTGTAGTTCATTTGATATACAAAGCATTCGGATTCCCTGCATACGCCCAACAGTGCATTTGATATGCGGGCACTCACGAGCCACTGTTGGGCTGTTGAACGGACAGATGTCGCCTAGAGGGGGGGGGGGGTGAATAGGCGATTAAAAACTTTTTCCGGGGAGCCGGAATTTCCGAGCCAAGATGGACCGGAAATTCCGGTATGCTTGATAAAGGCGGAATAAAACTAGTGTTTTACTTTAGCAAGCATACAACCTAAATATACTAGGTTCACCTATGTGCACCAACAACTTATGCTAAGCAATACAAGTAACAAGGTGATAGCAAGATATATATATATATATGACTTCAAGCACGAAGGCTATCACAATGTAAAGTGCATAAGTAAAGGGCTCGGGTATAGAAATAACCGAGGCACGCGGAGACGAGGATGTATTCCCGAGTTCCACCCAAAGGGTGTACGTCTCGTTGGAGAGGTGTGCGCAACCACAACAGGTTAGCCGCAACGCCACCAAGGCTCACCTTCTTCTCCTGATGAACTCAACCACAAAAGGTTGCGAGGTCACCTTCCACTATTGATCCCCTTTTGGGCGGAGATCGAATCCCTTACAACAATCTTGAGGCACACACCCACAACTTAATTGGGGGCTCCCAAGTCTTGAGGCACACACCCACAACTTAATTGGGGGCTCTCAAGTGACCACAAAAGGTCTTGACCACAAAAGGTCTTGGCCACAAAAGGCCGGCCACAAAAGGCGTCTAGGGTCCAATGACCCAAGAGTAACAAGCTCACAAGTATCACCACCACGAATCCTCGTGGAGGGCTCAAACCGATGCAAATGCAATGGAAAGAGCACACGAAGTGCTCAAGTCCTTCACTCTCAAATTCCAACAAAGCAACAAATGCTTATGGGGGAATAAGAGAGGAAGAACAAAGAAAACCACAAAGGAGTCAAATCCCTCACTCCCAAATCCCACCAAAAGCAACTAATGCTTATGGGGGGAGAAGAGAGGAAGAACAAAGGAGAAGAACCACAAAGGAACTCCAAGATCTAGATCCACTAGGTTCCCCTCACTTAGACGAGAGATGGATTGGTAGGATTGTAGATCTAGATCTCCTCTCAACTTTCCCTAAAGAATATGCAAGAATCAATGGAGGGATTGAGAGGAATCAAGCTTTCCAAGGTCAACAATGGAGTAGGAGAGAGGGGAAATTCGTGCTACCTTGGTTGTCCAAGGGAAGAAGAAGAGGGGGGGTATTTATACCCCCCCAGAAATTATAACCGTTGGACCCAGATTTTAGACCGGAAATTCCGCCCGAAAGTGAAATTTCCGAGCTGAATTTCCGGCTCCGTCCAGTGCCACTTTTTCGAGAAAAACTGCGCGAACCGGAAATTCCGGTCAGTCCGGAATCGGAAATTCCGAGTGCCTGAAAACTGACAGAAACAGCACAACGAAAACTGCAATAACTTTTTCAGCCGGACTCCGTTTTCGATGATTTTCGGCTCGTTGGAATCGTTACAACGAGCTCTACTTGAATGTGCATAGAAACATCATAGTCCATCATGTGAGGATAAAACCAAATGGGGAAAGGTTAAACTTTCCTAAAACATGTAAACCGGTAAAACCTCCAATATCAAAAACGCAACAAGTTATTCATATGAAATCCGTTTTTGATGAACTAGAGCTTAGTATGGAAATGAACCAAGCTCTAAATACTCACATGGATAAAACACAACAAGTTTTCCAAAAAAGACCATTTCCAAAGAACTAGAGTTTGACATGGAGATGAACCAAGCTCTAATTCCTCACAAGCATAAAAGCCAAATAAGAAACAAGAAATATGATATGCCAAGTATGCAAAGGTTTGAGCTCCCCACAACGATGCGATAAGGTTACTCACTCGAGAGCCCCTCTTGATAGTACGCCTATCTATCCTATAACCCGGTCTCCCGAAAACAACGCGAGACCGGTAGAAAAGAAAACCTATCAAGATCATACCTTTGCCTTGAGCATTCCACTTGAGCTAGATGATGACTATCTTGATCTCTTCAAGTGGATCATCTTTCTTGATTGCGCGTGCAAGCACATGCTTGATGAAGACTTCTTCAAATACTCCCCCATACCCATAATGGGAGAGTCTCGCTAAGTTTCGTCTTCATGTATCCATAGCAAGCTCCAAGCATAGGATCTCTTCGAGAAAGCTTCTCTTGGTCTTGCGCATCTTATCCTTGATGACGTTCACCACATGACGTCATCCTCCACGAGCTATATGAAATCTTCATTTGATGCAAGCCCATGGGAAGATACCTAACCCCACATAAAGATACCACACACACATATCATGGGTTAGTTCACAAAGCTATATGGACAAGTGATTACCATCCCAAGAGATACATGATCCCACTTGGGACATCTTGTAGCTTTGTGTGTTGATCAACAACTTGATCAACCTTTTATCTTCCAATCTTTCTTTGCTAATATGATGTCTTGACTCCTTCAAGACATACTTGCAATATGCTCAACCCAACACATGACCATCCATCATATACACCTTTAGATGGAACCTTGGTCATCAAATAAGCTTCAAGAGTACAACACATGAACTCCACTATTTGCATGGACAAGATCTATAAAGATATCTCAATGCAAACATTAGTCCATAGAGGTTGTCATCAATTACCAAAACCACACATGAGGGAAAATGCTCTTTCAATCTCCCCCATTTTGGTAATTGATGACAATCCCTTTTACGAGGGTTTATATAAGGAATTGAACAACCATGCAATGCACTAAGCGAAGCAAGGATGCAAGAGAACAAACACGTATTCCCTTAAACCCTCTAAATCTCTCCCCCATTGGCATCCATTGCCGAAATGGGCGAAAAAATTAGAAGGCCAATATAGTAAGAGCTCCCCCATAATTTATGCATTTCTCATGATATGAGTGAAATCAAATGCACATATCCAATGACGAATAGATGGAGGGGATCAAACTATATTGAGGATCCAAAGATTGCACAAGAAAGATACCAATTGAAATCCACTAGAAGGATACCAATTGCAAAGGAAGGATGCATTCACAAAGAAGCAAGCAATCAAAGGATCCAAGAAAAACAATTGAGCACAAGAAGATATTATGATAAGATCAACCAAGTGTTCTAAAAATAAAGAGGGAACTCCCCAAGGTACATGCACAATGAAAGATTTGTATTTCAATATAGTGTGCATAACATGGAATCCTCACTCCCTCCTAGATAATTTTGAACACAAACAAATGTTGAGCAACAAGAAATAGAAGTGACAAATGAAGACTTGCTCAAACAAGAAAGGATGGGTGTGACATGGAAATACATTTTAGGAGACTAAAACAAGGATGAGCCAAGGCATCACTAGTCTTTCAAAATATGAGGCACATAGTGCATATCATGTATTTCGCATACAAGCACACCAAAGAGGATACATCAAATACGATCACAAGCTTATTAAGAGGCAATGTGATACCAATAGAAAAACAAAGCTTGTGCCTTTTAGAGATCACCAAAGAATCAAGAAAGTAATAAAAGGTGATCACTAAAGATTTTGAATACCAATTAAAGATGTAACTACACTCATGTGTATAAGTTTCTAAGTAGACACTAAGTCCACAAAGAAACATGCACACACAATGTAGGTACACGGTAAAGCACATGGTATCCAAGCGGAAGTCATAAATACACCGATAAGATTTTTGCATAAAAGCAAAGCACATAGCTCAAATTAATCTTAGAGGGCATAGATGAACTTCCAACACCAAATTCTCAAAGCATCACAAATACCCACATAGGATAAGTGATAGTTGAGATGCTTCGAGAAACATAACAAATATCACATAAGGCAAATGATTTTGAGAATTCATCTATATTGCACATGAGAGACTTTGAAGAAGATTTGCTATATTAACATATTGGGGATCGGTGAATCATGAAAATGATTATATATATTCCCCTTGATGTGTAATCATCCCGGCTTACTCACATTTGCAATGAAGATGTTTTGAAAGGAACTTTGCAAAAACCATATTAAATGCAACTTAGAGATACTCATGCCAAAGAACAACCTACACAAGGTTTGAGAGCTAGAACTATATGCATGAGTTAGATACTTGTTACCGAGATAGCATTGACGGTGTAGAAGATGAGAGTTCACACTCATCCAAGCTTGGCTCCAAAAAGCACATGGTGAAGACATCTTCTTTAATATGTGACAAGCTTCCAATGCATCTCCCATGTACCTAAAACAAATCAAGTACACCATGGTACCCAAACTAATTGGGTCCAAAGTAGTTAGAGCAACTACAATACATAGGAAAAACTCCACATAAATATGTGCATATTGATATGAAATAGAATTTCATGCACATCTTAATCATTTAGGATTTGATGGAGTTTATCCTATATATTGGATCAACGAAATTAAGCATGCCATAAGATATACATATAGTAAATATGCATGCACAAAACTTTCAAGAACCAAATGAGATACAATTTGGACAAAACACCAATTAAATCAAGAAGCTACACAAAAGTGTGGCAAGAGAAAGATTTGTCCACATTATATCAAAGACCCAAATCAACACATGATTGGAGATACCAATATGAAAAGATATCCAATGAAAATATAGTCAAGGAATGACCATAACCCTCTACACTTTTCATGATGGTCCGAAGTACCAAGATGAAAAATGTTTGTCTTCCTAAGAGACATGTCATCGGGATCAAATACCAATTGAAGACAACTAATGTTCAATAACATATAGGATTGCTCCCCCAAGATTTGTGCATTCTTTATGATCTTGTATATGAATACAAAATGCACACAAATGAGATCATCACTCTCCATATACATTGTTAAAACATTAGTCATGTTCAAGAAGAGTAATAAGATACCAAACCAATTTTAAAGAATAGTGTTCTAAAGAGTATAGAGTAGCTTCCCCATGATTAGTGCATTTTTAAGATCTTGTATGTAAATACAAAATGCACACAAGTGGGATCATTACCCTCCATATATCTTTTTGAACACAAAGTTCAAGAAAATCAATAAGACCCGATATCAAATAAAAGGATGATGTTCTATTCAATGTAGGATAGCTTCCCCAAGAATAGTGCATTACTTAGAATTAAGACTTTGAGTGTAAACGCACAAGAATGGGATCCTTGCTTTTCCTAACTCAAGAAAGCACAACACAAATTATGAGTAGAGCAACAAAAAGATCCAAATGAAGCAAGGATGACAAAAGGGTGGTTAGACCAAAACAAACTTGGCGATAAAATAAGACAATTTATGAACAATAGCCAATGTGAAGATGATCAATGAATTTACCACAAATATAATTATCACTTGTCAAAGACAATGATTGTATGGAGATAGTTCTCGGTGGTACATGACATATATGTATTCAAGATCATATTCACAAAACATAAGCATGTGGCAAAATAAAAGAATTGAAAAACAAGCTTATCTAGAGATTCTTGATGGCTTCAAATAATCGATGATCATACTAAGCATCAAGAAACTCTCTCACAAACAAGATACCAAAAGATGGGTGAACAAAAAGCATTTAAGCAAATATGGAACTTGTTTGAGTACCATGCCACCTCGGAACAAGATAATCAACAATATCAACTCTAGGTGACACTACCTCACATGTTCACATTTTCTAGGCTTGTAATATGCACATAGCTTATTACTCCCCCATAATGTGATAATCCATTCTTTTTAACAAGAGGCAAAAGAAATCCAAGAGATAATTAATGGACATTAGAATTTGAATTTCTCATGAGTAAGACATACCACAAAGAGAGTAGATAACATTGATATATCACCACTAAGTGGTAGTCCTCATGAATACACATTTTAGGATAGTGAGTTACCAAAAAGCACATCACTCCCCCAAAATGGGATAGTCCATTAATATCCTTATAAGAGCCAATTAAGATGAAAGCAAATAGGCAAGAGGCTCAAAACATACATGGTGTGCAAACCAACATACACAAGCTTGATTACTCAACATAAGTAAGTAGAGTGCACAACACATATAAACACTTGTAAGGTACAAAACCAAACACATGCAAGGGTGCAAGTAACTTTCAATGTATACATATGAATTAAATACAAGTTACCGCAAGGAGGAGCATTGGATATATGCTAATACAATATAATCCACTTGACTTGACTTGAGATAATATGGATGATGAAGATCCCTTAATTCTTCATGATGTAGTCAAGTCTCCAATGTCCTCCACCAACACCTATCGATCAAGTTTTAGCTTGTTGGTCCCCAACCAAGTTGGGTCCTAAGAGGTTAGTCACAATAGGCTTGGAAACCCAAATGGTTCTTTTCTTGACACCACTTTGAGTACCAACAAATTGGGCAAACACATTGCCAACCTTATCCTTCCGAAGAGAATGGACATTATCAATTGTAGTGGGGTTGGATAAGGTACCGTGAGTGCATGAAGAAGCAAAGTGATCCTTCCCACGACATTTGTAGCAAAGTCGGCTTTTACCTTTGTTTTTGGGAAGGGAAGGTTCTTCAACTTGGAAAGCTTGAGTTTGGACTTGAGGTTGCTTCCCTTGTTGCTTCTCACTAAGAGGCTTCTTCTTCAACGGGCAAGATCTAACATGGTGCCCTTCAACCTTGCACTTGAAGCACACAATCTTGGCCGAATCACTAACTTGTTCTTGGCCCTTCTTCTTGATGAACTTGTGCTTCATCTTGTTCTTGGACTTGTTCTTGTTATTGGAGTTGAATCCAAGTCCACTCTTGTCATGAGGAAGTTGTTGCACTCTCAACATGTTGTCGAGGGTGGACTTCCCTTCATGACACTTCTTCAAGTCTTTCTTCAAAGAAGTGACTTGTGCCTTGAGCTCTTTGAGTTCCTCTACATGGTTAGTTTCAACACAAATACTAGAGGAAGTAGATGCTACATTGTTGGAGCAACAAGGCAAGGAAAGTAATTCATCACAAGATGTAGCAATTTTATGAGTGGATGAATTACAAGAACTAGCACATGGCAATAAAGCATTAGAAGTAGAGTTTGTGCTAGTGACCACAAGAGGCTCACAAGATTTTACCTTCGTAGTGACCGCCTCATGAGCTAACTTTAGCCTAGCATGGGATGCTAGAAGATCCTCGTTAGAGCTAAAAAGCTTTTCATGAGTCTCTTCCAACTTCCCATACTTACTAGTTAGCAAATCAAGTTGAGCCCTTAGCTCAACATTCTCCTTCAAAATAGATGCTTCACACAAAGTGGAGTTAGTAGCACAAGCATCATTATTATTAGAAATGGAAGGAGACAACATGACAAGCTTATTATTTAACTTAGCATTTTCTTTACTAAGCACATTACATTTAGTAATAGCATGGTCATGTTCTTTAGTGAGTTTAGCAATTATTTCATTATTTAACTCCTCACTAGATTCAAATCTCTCCTTGAGAGCAACCCGAGTTTCTTGCTCTTCCTCAAGAGCATTCTCAAGATTGTGGATCTCACCCGCGGAATCACGAGCAAGACCCCACCCTTCATGACAACGGGTCTCCAAAGCCTCAAGGGTCTCCTTGTGCTCAAAAAGGGTAGTCATGATTTCTAAGAAGTTCTCATGAGCATTTTTATTATTTAATAGAGCATGAGAGACAATATCAAACTTTTCCTTAATTAGATCATCATCATCATCGTCATCATCATCATCATCATCATGAGATGTATTGGAATTCAAGGTAGGAGATACCTTAGACTCCTTAGCCACAAGGCAAATGAGAGTAGTGGATGAAGACAATGAAGAGTTACTTGAAGCACCATTGAGGTCCATGTCTTGTTTCAACAATTGTTGGGATTCCTCTACATTGTTAGCCAAACAAGTACTAGAGGAAATAGAAACATTTTGATCATGGCAATAAGACAAGGAAAGCATATCATCATGAGATTTAGTTAAGCAACTACTACATGATATGCAAGGACTATCAACACAAGCATGTATGACATTTAGAGTGCTAGAGGTGTTTAAGTCCAAAGATAGAGCATTGCAATGAGATGGGTGTGAAGTATAGTCAATAGTGGATTCACCATCAAGAATGCAATTTCTATCACCACTCACCATATCATTACCTTGTGGCAAACCACATGTCGGTGAAGTGGAAGAAGACGTGAGCTCATCACGGCCGGAGGTGGAAGGAGGACAATCATCCTTGGAAAAGTTGGACACCTCATATATATCTTGAAGTTTTGTCCATAATTCATGAGCGCTCCGAAAAGGCATGATTGACGCAAGAACTACATCGCTCAAAACACAAATAAGACCATTAGATGCTAGAGTATCGAGATAAGAGTTTTTCTCATCCTCTAAAGATAATTCTTGTGAATCCTTTGGAGGAGAAAAACCCATATCTACAATACTCTCTAAATTTGAACCCATGTCTCTAAAGAGATTAAGCATGCGAATTTTCCAAACATCATAATTTGTGCCATCGAATATATAAGTGGGATTGTGCACTAATTCTCTAAACGACATCTTTATCTCTAGGCGGTTAGTCCTAATAATGAGATAACCTGGCTCTGATACCAATTGAACGGACAGATGTCGCCTAGAGGGGGGGGGGGGGGGGGGTGAATAGGCGATTAAAAACTTTTTCCGGGGAGCCGGAATTTCCGAGCCAAGATGGACCGGAAATTCCGGTATGCTTGATAAAGGCGGAATAAAACTAGTGTTTTACTTTAGCAAGCATACAACCTAAATATACTAGGTTCACCTATGTGCACCAACAACTTATGCTAAGCAATACAAGTAACAAGGTGATAGCAAGATATATATATATATGACTTCAAGCACGAAGGCTATCACAATGTAAAGTGCATAAGTAAAGGGCTCGGGTATAGAAATAACCGAGGCACGCGGAGACGAGGATGTATTCCCGAGTTCCACCCAAAGGGTGTACGTCTCGTTGGAGAGGTGTGCGCAACCACAACAGGTTAGCCGCAACGCCACCAAGGCTCACCTTCTTCTCCTGATGAACTCAACCACAAAAGGTTGCGAGGTCACCTTCCACTATTGATCCCCTTTTGGGCGGAGATCGAATCCCTTACAACAATCTTGAGGCACACACCCACAACTTAATTGGGGGCTCCCAAGTCTTGAGGCACACACCCACAACTTAATTGGGGGCTCTCAAGTGACCACAAAAGGTCTTGACCACAAAAGGTCTTGGCCACAAAAGGCCGGCCACAAAAGGCGTCTAGGGTCCAATGACCCAAGAGTAACAAGCTCACAAGTATCACCACCACGAATCCTCGTGGAGGGCTCAAACCGATGCAAATGCAATGGAAAGAGCACACGAAGTGCTCAAGTCCTTCACTCTCAAATTCCAACAAAGCAACAAATGCTTATGGGGGAATAAGAGAGGAAGAACAAAGAAAACCACAAAGGAGTCAAATCCCTCACTCCCAAATCCCACCAAAAGCAACTAATGCTTATGGGGGGAGAAGAGAGGAAGAACAAAGGAGAAGAACCACAAAGGAACTCCAAGATCTAGATCCACTAGGTTCCCCTCACTTAGACGAGAGATGGATTGGTAGGATTGTAGATCTAGATCTCCTCTCAACTTTCCCTAAAGAATATGCAAGAATCAATGGAGGGATTGAGAGGAATCAAGCTTTCCAAGGTCAACAATGGAGTAGGAGAGAGGGGAAATTCGTGCTACCTTGGTTGTCCAAGGGAAGAAGAAGAGGGGGGGCATTTATACCCCCCCAGAAATTATAACCGTTGGACCCAGATTTTAGACCGGAAATTCCGCCCGAAAGTGAAATTTCCGAGCTGAATTTCCGGCTCCGTCCAGTGCCACTTTTTCGAGAAAAACTGCGCGAACCGGAAATTCCGGTCAGTCCGGAATCGGAAATTCCGAGTGCCTGAAAACTGACAGAAACAGCACAACGAAAACTGCAATAACTTTTTCATCCGGACTCCGTTTTCGATGATTTTCGGCTCGTTGGAATCGTTACAACGAGCTCTACTTGAATGTGCATAGAAACATCATAGTCCATCATGTGAGGATAAAACCAAATGGGGAAAGGTTAAACTTTCCTAAAACATGTAAACCGGTAAAACCTCCAATATCAAAAACGCAACAAGTTATTCATATGAAATCCGTTTTTGATGAACTAGAGCTTAGTATGGAAATGAACCAAGCTCTAAATACTCACATGGATAAAACACAACAAGTTTTCCAAAAAAGACCATTTCCAAAGAACTAGAGTTTGACATGGAGATGAACCAAGCTCTAATTCCTCACAAGCATAAAAGCCAAATAAGAAACAAGAAATATGATATGCCAAGTATGCAAAGGTTTGAGCTCCCCACAACGATGCGATAAGGTTACTCACTCGAGAGCCCCTCTTGATAGTACGCCTATCTATCCTATAACCCGGTCTCCCGAAAACAACGCGAGACCGGTAGAAAAGAAAACCTATCAAGATCATACCTTTGCCTTGAGCATTCCACTTGAGCTAGATGATGACTATCTTGATCTCTTCAAGTGGATCATCTTTCTTGATTGCGCGTGCAAGCACATGCTTGATGAAGACTTCTTCAAATACTCCCCCATACCCATAATGGGAGAGTCTCGCTAAGTTTCGTCTTCATGTATCCATAGCAAGCTCCAAGCATAGGATCTCTTCGAGAAAGCTTCTCTTGGTCTTGCGCATCTTATCCTTGATGACGTTCACCACATGACGTCATCCTCCACGAGCTATATGAAATCTTCATTTGATGCAAGCCCATGGGAAGATACCTAACCCCACATAAAGATACCACACACACATATCATGGGTTAGTTCACAAAGCTATATGGACAAGTGATTACCATCCCAAGAGATACATGATCCCACTTGGGACATCTTGTAGCTTTGTGTGTTGATCAACAACTTGATCAACCTTTTATCTTCCAATCTTTCTTTGCTAATATGATGTCTTGACTCCTTCAAGACATACTTGCAATATGCTCAACCCAACACATGACCATCCATCATATACACCTTTAGATGGAACCTTGGTCATCAAATAAGCTTCAAGAGTACAACACATGAACTCCACTATTTGCATGGACAAGATCTATAAAGATATCTCAATGCAAACATTAGTCCATAGAGGTTGTCATCAATTACCAAAACCACACATGAGGGAAAATGCTCTTTCAGCTGTATGCAGGGGAAACCGTGTGTTTTGTTCTATCTACATAATACTTCAGTTCATCGACCGAATACAAAGCATTCGGATTTCCTGCATACGCCCAACATTGCATTTGATATGCAGGTTTAATACATTGTTACACATCACGAACAACCACCCTATCTAGTTTTCATTTTTTCTTCGTGTGTGTCCCTTTCTTCTCACTGCGCCGTAGCCATGGACAATCTTCATCATTTAAAGCGATGGTTGGGTCAGTTCTCACTTTGAAGGGCGAAATTTTATCAAACTTATTGTAATCTTCTGACATGTCTGTCTTGTCCTCCACTCCCACGATGTTTCTTTTCCCTGAAAGAACTATGTGGCGCCTTGGCTCATCGTATGATGTATCAGCTTGCTTATCTTTTCTTTTTTTCGGTCTGGAAGACATGTCCTTGACATAGAAAACCTGAGCCACATCATTGGATAGGACGAATGGCTCGGTGTAGTACCCAAGATTGTTGAGATCCACGGTAGTCATTCCGTACCGTCGGTCTATCTCTACCCCGCCTGACAGGTTGACCCATTTGCACTTAAACAAAGGGATCTTAAAAGAAGGTCCATAGTCAAGTTCCCATATCTGCTGTATGCAACCATAATATGTGTCCTTTGTCCCATTGTCGTTTGTTGCATCAAAGCGGACACCACTGTTTTGGTTAGTGCTCTTTTTGTCTTGGGTTTCCGTGTAAAATGTATTTCCATTTATCTCGTACCCTTCGAAAGTCAATATAGTCGAAGATGGTGAATTGGCCAACAAGTATAGCTCTACTCCAACATCTTTGTTATTAATGAGATGTGTACGCAACCAACTGCCAAAAGTATCCACGTGTTTTCCTTTAATCCAGTAGTCAGTCTGCTCCGGATATTCGGAGCGTAAAATATCCATGTGTTCCACGATATACGGAGCCACCAATCTGGAATTTGCTAAAACTGTGTAGTGTGCTTGGGTGAAAGAATGTCCATCCATACTTGTTGTTGCTTTCTTTCCTAGCGTTCCTTTTCCACGCAGTCTCCCCTCATGGCGCGATTGAGGAACACCGATCGGCATAAGATCAGGAATAAAGTCCACACAAAACTCAATGACCTCCTCTGTTCCATAGCCCTTGGACATGCTTCCTTCTGGCCTAGCACGATTATGAACGTATTTCTTTAAGACTCCCATGAACCTCTCAAAGGGGAACATGTTGTGTAGAAATATAGGACCGAGAACGGAAATCTCTTCGACTAGGTGAACTATGAGGTGCGTCATAATGTTGAAGAAGGATGGTGGAAACACTAACTCGAAGCTGACAAGACATTGCACCACATCCTTCTGTAAACTTGGTAGAGTTGCTGGATCGATTACCTTCTGAGATATTGCATTGAGAAATGCACATAGCTTCACAATGGGTTCTCGAACGTTTTCCGGTAATAGCCCCCTCAATGCAACCGGAAGTAATTGTGTCATAATCACGTGACAGTCATGAGACTTCAGATTTTGAAACTTTAGCTCTGTCATGTTTATTATTCCCTTTATATTCGACGAGAAGCCAGATGGAACCTTCATACTGTGAAGACATTCAAAAAATATTTTCTTCTCTTCTTTCGTAAGAGCGTAGCTGGCAGGAGCTGGTTCATTCTCTGTCCCATTGTCGTCTCGATGCATCTCTTCGCTCATACGTTGATGGCCCTGCCTTACTTTCGGTGTATCTTTTGACTTCCCTTTTTTTTACATCCCCTTTTTGGACTTCCCTTTTTTTGACTTCCCTTCTTTCGACTTCCCATACACGCCCAAGAAGTTAAGCAGGTTGCAGCAAATATTCTTTGTCACGTGCATCACGTCGATTGCAGATTGAACTTCTAGCAGTATCCAATAGGGCAGCTCCCAAAATATAGATGTCTTTTTCCACATGGGTACGTGGTTGTTTGCGTCATTCGGAACTTGTAGTCCCCCAGGACCCTTTCCAAAGATTACTTTTAAATCCTTAACCATATCATATATAACAGAACTACAAGGGCGGGTAGGCCTCAGCCGATGATCTGCCTCACCTTTGTAATGTTTGCCTTTCTTCCTTAAGGGATGCTTGGGTCCAAGAAATCCACGATGCCCCATGTACACAATCTTGTTACACAAATATATACTGTCAGTCTTATCTAAACAATGCGTGCATGCATTGTATCCCTTGTTTGATTGTCCAGAAATGTTACTAAGAGCAGGCCAATCATTGATGGTTACAAACAGCAACGCTCGTAGGTTAAATTCCTCCTGTTTATACTCATCCCACACACGTACACCTTCGTCAGACCACAACTGTAAAAGTTCGTCAACTAATGGCCTCAGATACACATCAATGTCGTTGCCGGGTTGCTTCGGGCCTTGGATAAGCACTGGCATCATGATATACTTTTTCTTCATGCACAACCAAGGAGGAAGATTATAGATACATAGAGTCACAGGCCAGGTGCTATGACTGCTGCTCTGCTCCCCAAATGGATTCAAGCCATCTGTACCTTAAGTTCCTTGCGTCAGCTGCAAAATCTCGAAACTCACTGTCAATCTTTCTCCACTGCGACCCATCAGCCGGGTGTCTCAGCATCTCGTCTTCCTTACGGTCTTCTTTGTGCCATCGCAACAACTTGGCATGCTCTTTGTTTCGGAACAAACGTTTCAACCGTGGTATTATAGGAGCATACCACATCACCTTGGCAGGAACCCTCTTCCTGGGGCTGGCCTCGGACTCAACATCACCTGGGTCTTCTCGCCTGATCTTATACCGCAATGCACCGCATATCGGGAATGCATTCAAATTCTCGTACTTCTCACCGCGGTAGAGGATGCAGTCGTTGATGCATGCATGTATCTTCTGCACCTCTAATCCTAGTGGGCAGACAATCTTCTTTGCTTCGTACGTACTGGAGGGCAATTCATTTTTCCTTGGAAGCATCTTTTTAAATATTTGTAGCAACTGTTCAAATCCCTTGTCAGATACTCCATTCCTTGCCTTCCATTGAAGCAATTCCAGGGTGCTACCCAGCTTTTTCTGGCCATCTTCACAAGTTGGGTACAATAATTTTTTGTGGTCCTCCAACATGCGCTCTAACTTCAACCACTCGTTTTCAGTTCCGCAGATTATCTGTTCATCAAGAATAACCTGACGAAGATCATCATCAGACTGATCATCAACAATGACCTCATGCTCAGCTTCGTCTTCCCCCATTTTAGTATCACCGTGTTCAGAGAACAGAGGATAGTTGTCATCATCATCTTCTTCATTGTCCTCCATTATAACCCCTGTTTCTCCGTGCTTGGTCCAACAAAAATAATTGGGCATGAAGCCTTTCCGGAACAGGTGGAAGTTTAGGGTTCTTGCGCTAGGGTAATTCATCTTATTCCGACACTCATCGCATGGACAAAATATAAAACCATTCTTCTTGTTTAACTCAGCCGCACGGAGAAATTCATGTAGGCCACTAATGAACTCCGGAGAGCGTCGGTCAACGTACATCCATTGTCGATTCATCTGCATTATATAAATATATCTAATACCATTACACCACAGCTATATCATATGACTAAATTCATTAATACAAATTCACCGGATTTAAACAAATCAAATACATAGTTCTCATAAACATTCATTAATTTAAACTAACATATAACTAGATAAAGAATTTAAATCCAACGATAAATGCGATCAAAATCGCAACTAAGGTAATTATTGAACCAACTAACATGTAATTATTGAACCAACTAACATGTAATTATTGAGCCGGTGTGGACAGATGTCAAAAGCATGACACTATATATATAACAAACAATTATCAAGTAAGAAAAATATACAAGTAATAACTATGCATCTAAACCATACAACTAATATTTTTTAAAAATATAAGAAAAAAAAAGAGCCTCACCGAGGTGGTGTCGGTCACGGGGCGCCGCGGGCGATCGGCGGCGGTGAGGAAGTGGGGACGACACTATAAAAAAGCACAAATCTTATTTTAAATTGAGCTCAAAATGCATATAAAACAAATAAAATCCATAACTTAGACATTTCATCAAACACCTTGCTTGCACTAGAAAAATCAAATGAGTTAAACTAGCAAAATGAGCTAAAATTGAAATGCCGGAAGAGAAGATGAAGTTGCTAACCCTTATATAAGTAAGTGCTACCAATCTTAACAAATATTGTAGAGATCAAGTAGTGCTAGAGCTTGGGAGAGCAAAGAGAGAAGAAATTGGAGCTTGAATGAAAGCAATGGAGCTGTGCGTCGGGTGGAAGAAGGCAATATAGGCCGAACCTTTAGTACCGGTTTGTATTACAAACCGGTACTAAAGGGTCTGGCCGTGGGGGCCGGGCGCTGCAGGCCGAACCTTTAGTACCGGTTGGTAATACAAACCGGTACTAAATGGTCTGACCGTGGGGGCCGCGCGCTGCAGCCGACTGATGCAACCCTTTAGTACCGGTTTGTATTACCAACCGGTACTAAAGGGTCCAACGCAACCGGTGCAATTAACTGCCGGGCTGTCTCGCCTCTGGAACCGGTACTAATACCCCTTTAGTACCGGTTCCAGTCAATCCGGTGCCAAATGTGGCCTCACCAAAGCCTTGTTTTCTACTAGTGATGGCATGCTTGTCGGCCTCGGCGGCGGAGTAGGCACTCCTCCGGCGCGCGGTGCTGGTGGTGGTCCTCCTCCATGACGAGGCGAGGTGGCGGCGCGAGGTCTTGCGCCTGCTGCGCGTTCCACACGTCGGAGAAATTCATGGTGCTCTGCGGGCGGACGAGGCGCCACGCCGCCCCGTCATAGGAACAAACAGCCTCGTGCGCGGTGTCGAAAGTTCCGAGGACGAGCCGCTTCTCGTCGGAGTTGATCTCAGTGTAGAACATGTCACTCGGCTGAGCACGAACGACGCGGAAGCCCACGCTGGTCTGGCAGCGCGAAGGCATCGCGACGAAGCGGCGGGGAAAAGTATTCAGCGCGGGCGTGGAGCTGAAGTGAAGCGGTTGGGAGAACAGAGAGAGACGAGATTATCCAGCGCGCTGGAAGCGGCGAGGAATATATAGCGTGTGCGGCGCCGCTTTAGGCAGCGCGGGAAAAGGTTTAGCACACACACTTTTTCCCGCGCCTGCTAGAGCACGCGAACACTCTCTGCGTGCTAAACGGGCGTTTTCCCCGCGCTAAAGATGCCGCGTCTGTTGGAGATGCTCTGAGCTTCTGATGCTTCATTTACATGCCGCTACTCTCGACCAGTCGAAACTTCCGAGACTTTAAGTCTTCATTTCTTTCGAAAAGTGTCTATGCCTCCAGAGCATCTTTGAAATAATATTTTCATGTATTATTTTTTGGAGAAAATCTGGACAATAGCCATTGATATATCTGATGAAATGTAAAAACATATTTTGAAATACTTTGTATCCTATGCTACACAAAAATAATAAAATCTAATAAATTTGAAGATTTGAAAGTATATATGTTCAGATCTGCAATTTTGTTTTTGATTTTAGTATAGATTAGAGCACAAAGTATTTAGAATTGATTTCTACTCCCTCCATTCTTTTATATAAGACATTCTAGATCCTTTCCAGGTTCACCTATTTTAGTTTGTACCTAGTCTATTTTTAGTATCCGGAACCTTTTTATATATTTTTCTGAAAATTTTAAATATGTTTTTTTAGAGAAAGAGCTGTATCGGGAGCACAGAATCTCCGTTTTTTCTATTCTTTTTGGAAGTCACAAGGTTTTATTTCTTTGGAGCGGTGAAATTAAATGATTTTGGTTAGTGGGAGGATTTTCTTTCTAAGTGGCGAAAAGTTGGAGACCCAACGTCAGAACCTAGTTCACAGGCTATATCACGATCCAAGGGGGCCGTAACCGTTATAGGGGAAAATCTTTGGGACGATCCATTGGGCTCAAGCAGCTGGACTACGAAATCGTACCATGCCAACAAACACCACCCAACGCACCCGGCGTGCGTTAGCATCAAAACGCTCACAACCGCTACAATTGCAGGACCGCCCAGGTAGGACGTTTTTCTTTTTAGTTATTATTTATATTTATGTGTTTCTCAAAAAACAATATGTTCTTCTTCCATTTATTTATTTTTATATTTATTTTCATTATTTTACAAATCACATAAGCTGTGTTTTTATGGTGTAATAAGTGAATTATTTTAATCTTGTGAACATTTTCATTAACCCTATGAACATTTTTTGGGTGTGATTAATTAAGTTTTCAGTGCACAAACATTTTTTTGAACTCGGCAAAAAATATTTTGAATCGTATGAACATTATTTTACTCGACTATTCTCTAATTGCACTAACATTTTTTATCTTATGATTTTTTTAACCATGCAAAACTTTTTTCAAACTAGTGAACAATTCTTTATAAGTGTGAACATTTTGTTAATATACGGACGTCTGCTTCCTCTCTGTTGGACTTTTTTGATCAGTGAACAACACTTTAAAATGTAAGACCATTTTTTAAAAATGTGTACTACCCGTGAGTATTTTTTCAAAATTTGCATTTTTATGCTTTTTTGATTAAGTTTACCTACCTTCCTAACATGGATGTTTTTTTTTTGGAGAAAACCAACCAATAAAACCAGAAGAATTTGCTTATCTTCCGTTTGCTATAGTCCACGAGCATAGTTTTGATAGGAAGCACAAAGCTACCAACTTTAAATTAAGGAAGTCGAAAGATACAAGAGTGTTATCCCACCTTACAACATAACGCACATCCCAAGCGCATGAGAAAAGAAAATGAGCGCAGCTTAAATAAGGCGATGACCTTTTCGTGCTTGCACGCAAAGAAGAAGCAAACTCGTATGGATCTGCCGGTCGACCCGACAATGAGACTAAAAAATAGGGGTGGATATTGAGCCAACTCGACTCGACTCAACTCAACTCGTAAATACTCAGTTAGTGAACGAGCCAACTCAATTCAACTTATTAACTAAACGAGCTCCAGACCCCAACTTGGCCTGACTCAATAAGAACTCGAGTCTAGGTAAACACATTAAGCTTGGTAACAAACACAAACAACATAAGCATGTATAACGTATAAAGTGAATAGTTCATATTACAACAAAAACTTAAATATTTAAACATTTCTTAACAAATAATTGTCCATAGCTTAAAAATTAACAACACGTAGCTATGACCTATGTATTGTGGGCACTACAGATCTGGACTTCCTATAAACTGTTGACAAACAAAAATATACTCGAGTACTAGTAACTCGACTCATTAAGCTCGTTTCCTTAATAAGCTAGAAATGTCAGTTTGGCTTATCTCGTAAGTGTCTGAGTTCGAGCCCAGTTTTCGAGTACTCGTTAAGCTCACGTTCAAGGTTAAGCTCATGAGTTTCAATTTTTTTCCAGTACAACCGAGAAGCTCATACATGTGGAAAAACTCAGTCCCATAAATGCACGCATGCACATCCCTACCCAGACATCCCTACCCAGGGGCGGAGCCAGGATTTAAACTTAGGGGGGTCGAGCAATGAAAACCTCGGAGCTAGCCGATGTCCCCGGGAGACTAGCAATGAAAACTTCGTGCACAAATACTTAATTTGGGCATAAGTACTACAACATGCAATGATTAACTATGGCATTTAGTACGTATTAGTATCATCTACTCAATATTAAATGGAATAGAGCAATAAATAAATAAGTACCCAACACATTCCATTTTTTATTATTAAGGTGAATTACTAAAATACAACTAAAGAACAAGATGTAAACATGATCATGGATGGTAAATTAATATTCATTATACTTTTCTGATCAAAATTCATATATAACATATTTCATATTAAGCTATAGAATAAAAGATATGAATATAGTCATAATTTGCAAAATAGAGAGAAATATATAATAGACAGAGAAAATGGTGCTGCAACTGGGTATTGAACTTCGGTCTTCCTGGGTGCAGTAAAAGTAGCAGAACCACTGTGCTACGAGAGGAATTTAGTTAGTTTACGCATCTGATGAAACATGAAGGGTAAAAACGACCGAATCTAAACAAACATGCACTAGTCGCCGCTGTAATTTCTTGAGGGGGGCGAAGGGTTGTGTGTGGGGGGGGGGTCTGACCCCTGCTAGCCCCCCCCCCCCCCCCCCCCCCCCCCCCGCGGGCGGATCCGCCAATGTCCCTACCCATTTGAGCGCCTCGACAAGTTTTATTTCCACCCCTAGCAGCAACAAGGCCGATGAGCAGGAGCACATATTTTAATATGTTTTGATTTCCTATTTATTATACCTGCAATACTGTTGAATTCGTAAGCTTTTATATTTTCTGTGTTTTCTAATCCCGCTATCAAAGAAATCCCCACGCTTTCTTGTGAACCACCTGAACCTCCAATAATCAGTCTGCTTTTCTCCCAAAAAATATACAGTACCTGCGTGCCAGCTCGCAGCTCACAGCTCGGATCCCACGTCTCTGTCCCCCAACCCAACGGCTCGCTCCTCCTCGCCCCAACCGCCGCCATCCTCGCCGCCACCGGAGAGGAGCTGCTGCCCCCGGCAACTGGGCGGATCCCGCGAGGTGGAGGCGGAGATCCAGTAGCCAGTACTGCAGGGAGCCCCCATGGCGGCGAGCGACGTGCCCATGAGCCCCGAGCTCGAGCAGGTCGACGGCGAGATCCAGGACATCTTCCGCGCCCTACAGTGAGCCAGATCCCTCCACTTTTTTTTAAGCCGCAATGCTGTTGTTTCTTCAATCTTTTTTTGGGTCTCAATTTCGCTCTGTAGTATTGCTTCCACCAAACGTTAGCTGTTGAACTGCGGGCTGCGTGCTGGCACCAGATTTCGCCTGCTTCCTTGCTGCGTAGATTGATTCTGGATTTCTGGTGGGGGTTTGTTTGCTGCAGGAATGGGTTCCAGAAAATAGACAAGATCAAGGACGCTAACAGGCAGTCCAAGCAGCTGGAGGAGCTCACTGGGAAGATGAGGGAGTGCAAGCGGTAGGTCTGCCTGAACTGACCACCGCCATGTGCTCTGATAATGCACCATTTCTGTTCCTACTTCTTGAACATGCGGTTTTCAGATCTTCTTCACGCGGCATGATGAATTTTTGCAACCTCTTTATCTGGAGAATGTATCACTGCTGAGTTCTTATGCGATTCCATAAAATTTATGTAAATACGCTGCGACTTCTTGCAGCTTAATCAAAGAATTTGATCGTGTACTCAAAGATGAGGAGAAAAGGAATACTCCTGAGGTTAACAAGCAGCTAAATGACAAGAAGCAATTTATGGTTGGTAGTTTTCTTCATCGATGTCTTTGTTATGTCATGTTCCACACATGTATAATTTGTACCTTTGGTGTTATGACAGATCAAAGAATTGAATTCCTATGTCACCTTGAGAAAGACGTGAGTACACGCTCCTAATTCTTATATTTTATGTATACACTCGTCCTGGAATGTCTACCGCCCCATTGTATATCTCTTGGTGCTAATAGATGTGCTTTGCGATCTTTATGGTGTTGCAGGTACCAAAGTAGCCTTGGTAACAAGAGGATTGAACTATTTGATGCTGGTAATGACCACGTGGCTGAGGATAATGGTCAAATGGCATCAGGTGAAATTAATTATTATAATATCGTGTTTATTATTATTCTGTGCATGTAAGGGTAACATTCTCATCAAAGTACCTCGTTTTTCTTGCAGAAATGTCAAATCAACAACTCATTGATTCTGGGATGAAACAAATGGACCAAACAGACCAAGCTATTGAGCGTTCTAAAATGGTCTACTTCGAACATATACTTTTCTTTTGTTGGCACTCTGTAGTAAGGAATTTTATAGAAGACTCAGAGAAGATATAAAATTGATAGAAAGTTGTTTCTGTAGGTTGTTGCACAAACTGTTGAAGTCGGAGCTCAAACTGCTACAACTCTAACACAACAAGTAAGTTTTCTGGAACGGTGAAATCACTGCCATTTCATTTGGTTTTGTCTCGTTTTCAAGTATGTTCTCACTGGGAGTTGGGACACCATATTACGTCCTTTTTATGCTTAATAGATAGTCAACTGTGGTTCCTATTCTATTTTCCATTTGAAGTATGTTCACAACACTTCTTTAAACCAAAAGCAACATTCCGCCAACTACTCTTCATTCAAGGATCTTATGTAAGGAGCATAGATCAGTCTGTACTTTCCCGAGCAAGCTGGTCACAAAACCAGGACCAATGAATTTATGTAAACTGGAACTTCTTACATGGATAGCTGTAAAGCCTGAGTAGGTTATGTAAACCTTAATAAATAGATTAAAGAATCTTGTTTCTTGATCTGTTAGAAGCTGTGCAGCTTTGATAAATTTCATGTACTAATGAACATGTGTTATACCCTAGCTCTCTTAACTGATCCATCATTTTTCAGACTGACCAAATGAAGCGAATTGGCAATGAGCTAGATTCCGTTCACTTTTCATTGAAGAAGGCTAGCCAAATGGTGAAAGAGATTGGTCGCCAGGTTCTCTTTCCCTGTCATTTCGTCTTTGTTGGAGTTATGTGATCAGAGAATTGCGGAGACTTACAATTTTTGTTGTTGCAGGTTGCAACTGACAAATGCATCATGGCGTTTCTGTTTTTGATAGTTTGTGGTGTGATTGCAATCATTGTTGTCAAGGTATGATATATGTCGTGTTATTGTTTCTATTGGACTTGAATAGCATTAGTTGCTAGTTAAGTGCAAGTCTTCCATAAGTACAGGTTCAACTAAAAGAGCCCCTCCAGTGAACGGAAATCTGTGTACTTCCTCTGATCCTAAATACATGTCGCTAGTATAACTATATATTTGTACATCGTACTTTCATTTTCCACGACACTTTTAGCGGATTGGAGGGAGTACAGTCAGTTGAGTCAGCTCGTGCAGTTAGCTAGTTTCCTCATAAGAGTATACATTCGAATGTCCAATAAATAAGTGGGAATGATCAAAGTCCATGCACAATCAGTGGTGGACTCAGCACTTAGCTAATGTCCTTATAAGAGGTTACATTGGAGAGAAAATATGCACTGAAAGACAGGGATATCTTAGTAAGTTAAAAAAAACTACATCACATCAATTTTGGGAAAAGGCAGTGAAGCCAAATCCCCTCTTTGGAGATAAGAATATCATGGGAGATAAAATGTCCCATGACAAGTGGGAACTTCATTCGGATAGTAACATCAAAACAGAAATGAAATGTCACATCACATGACAAGTGGGAACCTCATTAGATATAAGTGACATTAAAACGCAGCACCTCAATGTTTGGGAAATGAAAGTTGAAAAGTGGACATCTCATCTTTAGCAGCTGAAGTGCACACTGCTTTGTCTCTTGTGAAGCTATGATATGTTATTTCTTGATTTTAGGTTTTACATCGCCTGCTAGTTTTCCTACTCCTTCAACCCATAATCGGTCCAGTGTCTTTCTCACAGATCGTCAACCCGCATAACAAAAGCATCCCAGACATCCCGGGACTGGCACCTCCTGCGCCTCCATCTCAGAACCGGAAACTGCTATCCATCAATACTTTTGGAATGCTTTGAGCATTTGGGAATGGAAGTCTCGTGCAGAGCAGATATCTTCTCTTCCGCAGAAGCCAAAACACGCGCTGTTAACTGTCCCATTTGTGCTTGTATAGTATCTCTGTGGGTGTCATTTTCTTCGATTGGTTCATTCTTTCCACATCGGCGTTGTTAGTTTCAGATTACGAGTAGCACTTTGGTTGTGTGATGTTTGCAAATCGCCCGACTTTCGTGGTTGTGTGTATATGATTAGTGGTGAGAACTATGACATCAGTGTTGTCCATTCATTATCCTGGCCTATGTGAATTATAAGCGCGTGGATGTTTCAGTATTCAGTTAGCTCAGATATCTTTGGGGACTGGACTATAGTGCAGCGCCTTACCACGGCCGACTAGCTCCCCCAGGAGTTCTGTAAAGGCAGGGCAAAAGGTTAAAAAAAGACACAAATGTTTAGTGGCAGCGCAAGCACCTGGAGTCCTGGATTAAACATAAGTTCCCCTGAGGCTAGCAGGTAGCAGCGCATGGCATCTACAGCATGTTCCAGGAAACACATCGCGCAAATATAGAAAAAGCAGGCTGCCACTCGGGAAGTCCATTTGGATTACGGGGCTCCATGGTGCCCTTTTTTTATTTTTCTAAATCAACATTTTAATGTTTCAGAAATCTGCAAATAATCATAGATGTTGGCATTGATGTATTATATCGTTCGGTAAATTTTCAACCCGAAATAGTTTCTATTACAGCCTACACAAAAATGACAAATTCCTAATGTACTATAGGGTTCTTTAAATTTTCAACCCGATATATTTTCTAATACGGCCTACACAAAAATGACAAACTCTCACAATCTGAAAATTTTCGGATTTCGCACTGTTCACATCTCAGATCTAGTGATTTGCCATTTATACACAGCCCATAATACACGATATTTCACACTGAAATTTTGCACACTGGTAGAAATAATCATTGTAGACATCTAGAATTTCTTTCACATTTTTTAGAAACTTCAAACTGTCGTTTCTGAATTTTCCAAAAAACCGAGCTCTCTGGAGCTCGTCCTCCAAGTCACCTCGCTCGAGTCTGTTGTACATATAGAGCTGTTTGGAGAGCTATAAGAGCATCTCCAGCCGGAGGCCCCAAACCCACCCCAAACGTCCGGGCGGACAGCCCGGATAGGGTTTGGGCTAAAAACCGCAACCCAAAGGAGACCCTCAAAGTCACCCCAAACGTCCGGGCTGTCCGGCACACCCCAAACCCAGCCCATATGTAGGGAGGGTTTGTGGGCGTCCGGGCGCGCCCGGACAGGCCGCCACGTCGGACGCGGCCCAACATGACCCCACATATCCGAAAATTCCCCACCCCGGTCGGAACCCTAGCTCTCACTCTCCTCCGATCCCCTTTCCACTTCACTCCATTTCCACTCTTCTCCGTCCACACCTTGCCAATGGCGGGCTCCAGCAGCGAATCCGCCACCGAGCTGTAATGGCATGCGTTCGCGGAGGAGGAGGCGGAGGAGGAGATTGGGAGCTGCCCCGGGCCGGATCCCGCCGCGCCGTCTTCGGCGGCTCTGTTCAACGCCGCTGGCAGTTCCGTCGCCGCCGCCGCCGCTAGCAGTTCCGCCGTCGCCACCGCCGCGTCCGACGAGGTGCTTTCCTAGAGGTCCGGCGTACTCCGTCGGCGATGATAGGATGTTGTGCAATGCGTGGTTGTCCACCCAGGAGGATCCTGTGACCGGAAGACTCCACCGTGCTTCGTTTTGGGACCGGATCGGACAAGTTTTCAATGCAAACTCAGAATTTGTCCGCAGTGAGGGCTCCCTACGCCATAGATGGAACACCATAGTGGCGGAAGTAAACAAGTTCGCCGGATGCTTTGCTCAAATGGGTTCCGTAAGTTTTTATTGTTAAATTTTCTACGGTGTTGGATCCTACCACCGATTTATGGAGTATCTATTTCATTTCATAGATAGACGATGCCATCCTACTGTACAACGCACTTGGGGGAAGCCGGAGACGACAGAGTGGAGGTTCCGGCATTGTTTGGATGTGCTAAAGGATAGTCCGTTCGTGGACTACACGCCGGATGAGGAGAGGAGGGACATGATCCGCCGAGTGGAGACCCAAGCTCGACAGGCACGCCGTGCTCATCAAAGGGATCGCGAAGCACGAGAACACATGGAGGCCGTCGTCGCTCGAGAACGCGAAGCTCAACGTGTAGAGGCTGCCGTTCACGACCAAGAAGCTCAACGTGTAACCTTCGCTGCTCATGCACGGGAGCTGGAGCGTGAAGCGGGGGTCCGCCGTTGCCTTCGCCGTCGCGAAAGGCAACGACGTGACGCAGCGGAAGCCGCCGCCCAGGCTCTCCATGATCTGTGAGACCTCAATACCTCATGTTGGTCCTGCTTGAGCGTGCCTCCGCTCCGGTGTGTCGGATGACCTGTGTCTGATTTAATTTCTATGTTGAACCATGTTTGTGGATGTTTGAACTATGCTTATCCGTATGATGTTTGAACTATGATCACTCATTTGATCTACGTGCATGTCCAATATGGTTTTGGGGGCATGTTTTTGGGGCTGTCTGGTCACCGTGCCCGGATGCGTCCGGACGCATCCGGTCACAGTTTGGGGGCCGGATTTGGGGGCTCCGCTTGGAGATGCTCTAAGTCAGTTTTAAAGCCAGTTTGAAAATATGTAGATTAGAGTGCGGTCAAATAAGAAACCAGCTCCTAACCTTTCGAGTCAGTCTCTTGAAAAGCTGACTCCAATACTAAAATGGTTAACCTCACTCTGAATGTTTTGGAGTCGGTTTCTTATTCAACCTGACTATGATTACGTATTACAGAGTGATCAGTTAGGAGACTGTGATAATATATTTGGAAAACCCGACTAAGGGGGGCGTTGCTTAGAGTCAGCCACACTCCCACACGACATAAATTTGATCGGCGAAATATCTTTTCCTGGTGGCTAGGCGGACCGCTGTGATCCATCTTCCATTTTCTTCATATCATGGTTGCCGTTACGATTTTTCATGGTGGCAATTTTGAACAGCTTTGGGAAGAGGTCTGAGCCCGCCCATGGCCATGGACGCTCCGGGGCTGTGATTATTACAGCAGTCGTTTCTCTTTGGAAAAACCGACGAAGGGGGTGTTGTTTAGAGTCGGACACACCACATAAAATTTGATTGCAAAAAACACATTTTTTTCCTTAATAAGCCGAAAATAAAATCTTTTATTCAGGCTCTCAGTATCAAGTTACAATGTGACCATCTCACTACTGCACCAAGAGCAGCCAAACAACATGCTTCAAGCAAACTGACGAAATGCAACGAATGAATTTTACACGGACAGATGCTGCAACTTAAAAGGTGAAGAAATCAGAAACAGAGTGCGCGCACGTTTAAATGTTCACTTCAAATGTATGGCCAACAATCTTATTTGTTGACGACCCTGCAGTTCTTCCTGATCTCACCATTGGCCGCGGTCTTGAGCTCGATGGCTGACATCTTGATCATCGCCTTGGCAAACTTCTTCTCCCAGACATCGGGGTGAATGGCGTTCTGGTACACCTTCTTTGCTGTGAGGGTCGACGTTACCAGCTCCGCGTCGGAGAAGAAGAGAACATTGCGCTTGCGCAGGTTCAAGTAGTACTGGTTGTCCAACTGGCCTGGTGTCACGATGTCCTGCACCACAACGGGGTCATTGGCGAGGGTAGGGGTCAGAGGGCACGTCTTCTGCAGTACGACGGAGAGAGCGGCGTTCATGGTGGAGGGGTTAGGAGGGAGGCGGTCGATGAAGGAGGAGCAATGGGAGATCCCGATGGAGTGCGCGCCGGAGAGCACCACGAGATCGTCCTCGTTCATGTTCTTGACCTTGAAGCTGTCGACGAGCTGCGAGAGGTTGAAGACTGGTGGGGGAAGGAAGTCGAGCGCCTCGCTTTCGAGCGACACGCGGCCGTCGAACCGTCCCGACGGGAGGTCGTACTTGATCTTGGAACCGCTGAGGAAGACGGCGGCGTCGCGGGCCGCGAAGGCGAGGACGTCGGCGCAGGAGACCTTGCCGGGGCAGTACTTCTCGAGCGCCGCCTTGGCCTCGTCGATGATCTCGAAGCCGCGCAGGCTGGGGAAGTTGGGCGGGCTGAGCTTCTCGGGGCGTGGGTTCGCCGGCGTCGCGTCCAGCAGCACCGAACCGTCACAGCCCTGCGATGCATGCGCATGACATTAACCACGTGTTGAATGCTTCACAGCACATGCATGCATGAGCAAGCCATTACCATTAACAGCACGTACCTGGACGAAACAGTCGTGGAAGGCCATCCGGATGAGGCCGGCGCCGAGGCCGGGTCGCGATTTGAGGGCCTTTTCAACGACCGTCTTGACGATGTACTCCGCGGCGGGGCACGACTTCTTGTAGTAGCCGACCTTCAGCCGAGGCGCTGCCGCCGCACCCTGGCACGCCGCCGCCAGGAGCAGCAGGCACGACACCCACATCATGGCAACCCTGCTGGCCATCCTTCTTGAGCTCGATCCACCTGCTCTGCTGCAAGAGACTGGAAGTGGAAGCTAGCTGCAGTGTGGAGACGATGTTCTTCTGAACGTCCATTTATAGCCTCGGGGTGGAGTCAGAGGAGTGGGACTCGGGAAGAATTAGCAGCCGGGGTTTGTCTTGTCTGTACTACTCAATCAGGAGACGCATGTTCTCTTGGGGCAAACACAACTCAGCATATGCATCTAATCTGAATTTACAATGCCGGAGATCTGACTTTATGGAGTAGTGAACGTATAGTGATGCAGGCATGTGAAGTGCGCACATCTGTCTGACTGTCTGGCCTGGTAGTTCGGGATGATTGGGGTTTTAGCTAGGATGTTTGCGGGGCAGGGTGGATGTTTACATTATTTTCCCAAGTGGAGTTTAGTTTTTTTTTCTGGATAAATACAAATAATGACATATGCACGCCAAAAAGAGAAGGAGGTCTGGGAGATCGTCATCTGCAGGCTGTTAAGGTTATCTCTGGGTTTCTTTCCAAGGCTCATTCTAGCGGCAACCTGGAGGCTGGCCCAAAACCCCTGGGTTTCTTTCCAAGGCTCTGAAGGCCAAATATTTTCCTAACTCTACGATTTGGAGGCCCAGCCCAGATGTCCCTAAATATGCGTTTTGTTCGTTCATCATTGAGGTTATCTCTCAGTTTCAAACCAATTCTTTCTATCAAATTTCGTGATTCTCAAAAAAAAAAAATCAAATTTCCAGTGGTTCTACCCCTATTTGGAACACCCCTGGTGCTCGGCTTGAACTTCACTTTAGGATAATCTTATATTCAGTCTCACCCCTTTTCCTCCTCCTCCAATGTTAAGGACCTTTGGATTCAGAATAAAAAATGATGGGATACTGCTTTCGTCGATTCCCCGTTGCTTAGCCCCACGACGACCTACATTAAGAATACCCCGATTTTTGACTCTGAGGAATATGTCATTCTCTGCTGGAAACAAACCCCTAATGGTAAATGCAGTGCTGAATCTACTTACCGTGTTTGTTTAGCTTCTTTCCATTCTGCAGGCCTCCCTGCTCCTCGTTAGGTAGAAGATGCAACCCTTAAACTTCTCAGCAAGGTGCGGTCAAATAAAAAGCTCCTTACTCGCATCAAAACCTTTGCTTGGAGATTCCTTGGGCGAGCCCTCTCTTCTGGTGCTAGAGCCTCGAGGTTTTCTCTTCACATTGATAAGCTTTGTTGTAGGCGCGGTATGCTGGAAGATGACATTCATCTCTTCTTTACTTGTTTTTTGCTCAAGCAGTCTGGTTTCAATTCACTGGTTCTTTCGCCCTGATGTGTTAACCCAGAACTGTTCCTCCTCAACTCAAATCATTTCAGAGTTTTTATTTTTCGGTCATCTGCATGTATCCATAGAAAATATCTTTACTTTCATGTGGTGCCTATGAAAATCGAGGAACGATCATAATTTTGCAGAAAGCAGGGACAACTGTACCAGGTTCATCTTAATGCGAAGGCTTTGATGGATGACCTCGAGATTCAGCCAGAGCCTCCTCCGCATCAATTACCCAGGCCATCATCAATGCAACATTCGTCGCCTGCTCAAGGATCCACTGTACCAGATGATTTGTGTTTTGTAGGGCCCAAGCTCTATGTGGATGTTGCATGGAAGAACGGAAGGAACACATCTGCTCATCCTGCTGGTTTTTGAGTCTACTGTCAATTCACGGAGCATGACAGGAAAACTGACAGGAAAACAGACGTATTTCTTCAGGCTACGATGAATTCTGTTGGCTCCCCTCTTCAAGCAGAGGCCTTTGCTCTTCTTATTGTAGGAACCTTGGCAACAAACCTTCACCTGGACCGTCCCACTTTCTTCACGGACCGCCTTGTTAAAATATATAACCTAGCCCTTTCCATCAGTTCGGACTTTTGGGATAATTGGCTAGTGCATCAATTTAATATGTCTTCCCGTTTGTCCAGCCTAGACGTGAGGGGGAGTGTTAAAATATATAACCTAACTCTTTCCATCAGTTCGGACTTTTGGGATAATTGGCTAGTGCATCAATTTAATATGCCTCACTCTGACTCGTGCAACAGCGGTCACTTCTCCTTTTGAAGCGACAATGCAATGGGAGATCAGAGAGAAAGTCCTCCTCTTTCAGGCTATTGTCAGGAATTTGCAACCAAACATCTTTCGTCTTAACAGGAATGCAAATGGAGTGGCCCACAACTGCGGCCGTCAGGCTCTCAAATCCTTTGGATCTCAGCCTACATGTTCCTGCAAGAACGTAGTTCATAGCACTAGCTCTTGCCTTGTCCTTCTTGTTGTCTCTCTGATTCAATTTGAAGGCATTATAATCAACGATGTAATGTGCTTCTTAGCTGCATTGAATCGGGCACCCTAGTGCCCACCCCTCGTTCAAAAAACAAACAAACCATCTGCCACAGAGAGAAAAAAGAATGGAGAGAGGGGGTCTCCCTGTCCTTTTTTTTTACGGGCAAACGAGCAGGAGCTCTGCCATTTCATTAAAAGAAGAGGGAACAAACATGCTTACAAAATAGTAAGGCCAAATAATTGGCCGAAAACAAAACAAAGTCAGAAAACTCCCAAAACAGCTTTCTTAAGAGGGATAATCGGCTCACAATAACTGGAGAACCCCACTTGCTGGCAGCGATTTCCCTTGAAAGGTTCGTCTGTTTCGCTCATTCCACAGGTGCCAGGCCACATAGCGCGCGAAGCTCATCTCCTTCGTGCGCACATCCTTTGGAACAGCAGTGCCAAACACCACGCCACTAGGTGGCGATCGACGAACTAGACAGGGCCACCGCAGCCAGTCGTGGATGATCGATCGAGGCCAGATGCCACACTTCCTTCGCAAAGGGGCAAAGCAGTAGAATTGAGAAGAGAAGCAGTCTCGATGACCTGATCGCAGAAGCCGCAGACAGGGGAGTGTGGCCATCTGCGCGTAGCAAGCCAATTGGCTATCCAGTTTCGATTCTGCAGCAGCAACCACATATAGAAAGTCCGCCTTGAGACTCGGGTCTCTCTGTCTTAAATCACATGCAGAAAAAAATCCTTCCAACAAAGTTCCATTAAATTTGACTGAATATCTCACCGTGGTAAGAACCCCATTTTACGCAATGTAGTCTTCAAGAATGACCAACCAACTCTATCGTAAGGTTTAGACAAATCAATTTATAAGCACAAAGGAAAAACTAGGATTTGTATTGTGCTCCATAAAATGCAAACATTCAAATGCCAGGAGGGCATTATCTGTAATCATCCTACCCGGAATGAAGGCACTTTGTCTGTCATAAATCAGATCACTGAGAAGAGGCTGCAGCCTATTAAAAAAACATTTAGACACCACTTTATATGATACATTGCATAACCGATTGGCCAATAATCCTTTAGCTCTAATGGGTTATTGTTTTTCAGAATAAGAAAAATGGAGGTATCATTGACTCCCTCCGACATAACACCCATTGTGAAAAATGTTCTCACAACTTTAATAATATTCACTTTCAACAAATCTCAATTACGCTAATAAAATTAGCCTTAATGGGACTGATCTGAAAAAGGCCCTCCAAAATTTCTGTCGTGTCTCGAAGGACGGACACCGAGGATGCGAGGCACCCCCTTTGTAGATTCGGTAGGGACGCGAAGGAGGCTGGAAACGTCTCCCGGGGGACGATCGCCGGCAAGCTCTCACTCTCTCTCTCTCTCCGATCTCGACGTGGTGGGTAAACAAGTGAAGCACACAACGATCTACCCAGGTTTAGGCCGCCCGAAGGCTAACAACCCTACTCATGCATGTCTGGATAGATGGTCGGATCATGGTGTGGCTACAAAGGTGTTCTTCGGCGAGGAACCCGGCAGGGTTCTTGGCTAGAGGAAGAGGAAGGACAGATCCTTGTCTGGAGGAGATCACCTTCCCTCTCTTCCTCGCCCTAGCCTATCTCAGTGGTCGTCTTCTACCTTGGGCTCGCCGGAGTATTCCTCCTTACTTGAGTTTGCGTGCTTTGTCACTTGTCCTTCCGTCCCCCTCCTCACCATGCCTTGGTCCTCCATTTATAGGTAAATGAGTTGCCACAGAGGTCATGCGAGGAGCGTGAGGGGGTCTTGGCGGGAAGCAACCCCTCTCCATGGTGGAGGTGGCGACATGGCCTCTCCTCCTCCAAGTATCGTTTGCCCGGGTTGGTGAGATCTCCATCTCCTTTGGGAAAGCGGTGGACAGGGGCGAACACAATGCAGGTGGTGTCCCCTGCCCGCGCCTTGCTTCCCAAGCCTTCTAGGGGCTACTACCATCTTCTGGAGGATGGTAGAAGTGCTGGCACCAGACTTGCCCTCCAATGGATCCTCGTTAAGGGATTTAGATGGTACTCATTCCAATTACCAGACACTAATGCGCCCGGTATTGTTATTTATTGTCACTACCTCCCCGTGTCAGGATTGGGTAATTTGCGCGCCTGCTGCCTTCCTTGGATGTGGTAGCCGTTTCTCAGGCCCTTATCTTCAACTCGTACGGAGTGGTACCCGGGAGGGAGCCCAGCCCCGCCGGGGACACGCCCTCTCGGGGTCTTCCGCTCTATCCGGGGTGCGGGGGAACCGGGGGTCCTTTGCACCCGGAGGTCTTGGCTGGCGCAGCGTGCCCGCCAGGTCTTGCGTCGAGTCTTGGCCTTGTCCATCTTCGTGTTGGGCCCACAGGCAGTGTACCCACTTTGGCAGCACTAGGGGAATCCCATGTTCCACTGCTGCGACAATTTCCTCATCTGAGAAACCCTTGCAGACGAAGATGTATTCATTTGACATCTCAAAATAAAAAAAGATGTATTCATTTGATACGTGGCTTGTTCTAGGATCAGACGGATTTAAAACACCGTCATCCGCTGCATATCAGTTGGCACAATCTGCACACGCCATCATCATCCCGGAGTTTGGAGATTTATTGCGCAGGGCACGCCAAACTGCCTTCTGTTGGAAATTTTGGTATTAGATTGCATCACTAGTAGGCTAAAAGCATTTTTGACAGTTGGAAAATGAACAAGGATATTTCTAAAAATAATTTATTAACTCTGTTTGGTACCACTCTTTCCCATGTCAATATACATCTATGTGTCCAATACGGGCAGTTTGGGTGTGTTTGGTAGGTCGCATGAGCCCGGATATTACCTCACCCCACTTTTCGTTGTTTGATAGACTGGGTCAGCTGCATTGGGCTATGCCCGCCTCATATGAAAACAGCCTCTCAGCCATGCCCGGTTGAGAAGCTGAAATCGAGCTTCACAACCCGGCCATGCCCAGTCCATCTATAGCTGGCCAAATGGGCCGGCCCGAAGCACGGCTTTTTTTTGGCACGGCACGAGCACGGCACGGCACAGTTCTAAACGGGCGGCGGCACGGCACGGGCCCGTTAGTGCCTGGGCCGCTCCTCGATTTGAAGCACGCGGGTCGGCACGGCACGACACGATTAGCTATTTTTTTATTTTTTATTACCTATTTTTACTCATTTATAGGATTAAAAAAAAACCAGACGAAACGTGCCTAACGGGCCGTGCCTACCGTGCCGACGGGGTCTATTCGTGCCGGCCGTGCCGTGCCGTAAGTCGAGCAGCGACACGCGTGCCGGCCCGGGCATGGCCCGATTACCTAACGGACCTAACGTGTCGTGCCCTAAACGTGCCGTGCTTTTTTTAAAGCGGGCCGTGCCGGCCCGATGGCCAGCTATAAGTCCATCCCAAAAATTGCGCTGCACCCACCCGAGACAGCCGAGCAGGGGTCACCGCCCCGCACCAGAGAGCCCCGTCAGTTGCAACCCTCATCCCCATCTCTCCATCACGCTCTCTCTCCCGTGAATTTCCCCGCCCCCGCCCAACTCCATGCCCGCCCCTCCCCGGCTCCTCCGAGCACCTCACCAGCAACCGAGCAGGCCGAAGGCCACGCCGCCTATCTCGGTCGTGTCCATGGCGCGCAGAGAATGAGAGGCGCAGCCTCCTGGCGGCGGCGCGTGGAGGAGAAGGAACTCCTCACGGCGGCGGCGCATGGAGGAGAGAAGCGCTCCTTTCTCGACGGCTGCGCGACGCAACAGCTCCTCTCGCTGGCGGTGGCGGATCCTCTCGCCGGCGTCGCGTGGAGGAGAAGGAGCTCCTCCTGGCGGCGGCGTCCACTCTCGCCGGCAATGACACCGAAGCCAGAGCCCAACGCTGCCAGGACCTGATCGCTTTTTATTTTTCTATCCAGGGACCTGATCGCTTTTATTTTTCTATTTAGGGACCTGATTGTTTTTAGTGTTCAACTCAGCTTGGCTCATACAGGACACCACACAAGAGCTCGGTTCAGCACAGCTGAGCTTATACAACCTACCAACCACTACCCAGTAAATCACGTGGAGTCGGCTACGCTAGACTCAGCTTGTATGACATAAGATTGACCATACAGGCTAACAAACACACCCTTTATAAATAACTATTGCACGGTAATGATCATAACTTGGTCAATTAAGTCGGAACTTCCATATTTATAAATGATAGATCTTTTTGTGAAGATTTTTTTGAAATGTTTTAAAAACTTAAGTTTATCATTTTCCTAACAACTAGTACACATAAAAGGACTCCATGCTAAATGAATTTTTTGAGTATTTTTTCACTTTATTTGAGGTTTTGAAAAAATGATCAAAATATCCACCATGCCTATTAAATGGAAGGGGGCGATTTTTTCCAAAACCATCGATGGTTCTGTTATAAAATCAATACTTGTGTACCTTAAAATATTTTTTGGAAAAAAATCAGAGCAAATTATCAAACACCTGTAGTACTTACAAAAAATCGGCATACAGTTATTTAAGTAGGCGAAATTGGGTAGAAAGCCAGGAAATTACTGATACATGGGGATTATCCATCACATGTGGATTACTTTCTGTGAAAATTAGATGGGTGTTATTTTGCATAATTTTTTTTTACTTGCTTCACATGAAAAGATATTTTTGACACTTAGAAAACAGAAAATAATATTTCTATAAATAAATTGAAAACCCCGTTTCCGCCACTCCTTCCCATGCCAATATACACCTATGTGTTCAATATGAGAACTTTATCACAAGAAGATAATGGCCTTAACTTGGTCATCTATAAACTACTGCATGATAATGGCCTTAACTTGGTCATTTGAGTCGAAACATATACGTGTTTATAGATGATAGACCATTTTGTGAAGTATTTATTAAAATGTTTTCTAAAACTTAAATTTATAAGTTTTCCTAACAATTAGTATAGTACATATAAAAGGACTCCATGCAAAATGATTTCTTTTATTAGTATTGTTTCATATTATTTGAGGTTTTTGAAAATATGATCAAAATGTCCACCAAGACTAGCTCAATGGAAGGGGTCAATTTTTCAAAACCATCGATTGTTATGTTATATAATCACTACTTGTGTAACTTAAAATGATTTTAGAGAAATTTCAGAGCAAAATATCAAACACTTGTAGTTCAAATTTTAATTACTTTCGGAAAATAGGCATAAAGTCATTTAAGTAGGCAGGTAGAAAGCAAAAAAATTACTAATACCTAGGGATTATCCATCAAATATGGACTATTTTGCGTGAAAACTGGATGTGTGCTATTTTACACCATATTTTCTGTACTTGCTTTCACCAAAAAAAAAACATATGTGTTACTTAGAAAATTGAAAATTATATTTCTAAAAATAATTTGAAAACTCCGTTTGGCGCCACTCTTTCTCGTGCCAATATACAACTATGCGTCTAATATGGGAACTTTATCACAAACTATTGCACGGGAATGGCTGTAACATGGTCATATGAGTCGAAACTTATATATGTTTATAGACGATAGACCTTTTTAAGAAGGAATTTTATGAAATGATTTTCAAAATTTAAGTTTATCATTTTTCCTAACAACTTATACACAGAAAATGACTCCATGTCCAAGAATCTTTTTTTGAGTATTTTTTCATTTTAACTGAGGTTTTTGAAAATATGGTTAAAATGTCCGTCATGGCTATTCAATGGAAGGGATCAATTTTTAAAAACCTTCGATCGTTCTGTGATATAATCATTATTTGTGTATTTGTTAGAGAAATTTCAAAGCAAACTATCAAACACTTATAGTTAAAATTTAAATTAATTTTGTGAAATAGAAATAAAGTCATTTAAATAGTCGAAATTATGTAGAAAGCGAATTTTATCTCCTAGTATTTTTTGGATTATCCATCAAATATGAACTACTTTGTGTGAAAATTGGATGTGTGTCATTTACACCATGTTTTTATACTAGCTTCATAAAGAAGTCGTTTTTAACACTTAGAAAATGATAAACGGTATTCTAAAAATAATTGAAAATTCAGTTTGGCACAATGGTTTCCCATACCAAGATACACACCTATGTGGTATTTTTATTTACAAGAAATAGATAATATTTTTTAATTTACTAAAAAAGATAAAGTAACAGAAATTTAGAAAAAATAATATTGGCCTTTACCGTGTCCCTAACATTAACGCGTGCTCTGCGTACGCCGTGTTTTTTTTGTTGCTATGTGCAGCTCTTTGCCGTATGGCACACACGGTAAACACTTCTTTGCCGTGTACTCCATATACAGCACACGGCAAAAATGGGCTCTCCCATACTGCGAGACGGTAAGCTAATATTTTCCCGCCAATGGTAACGGGCAGCGCTGACGGGTCGGCGGTACTCTTTAATCCAATCAACGCGTGAGCGTTGAATCCCAATCATTTCTTCCCCGTACAACACTTCATTCATCTGATCCGTGTGGTAGCACGTATTTCTTCTCTTAAGGCATCTGAACCTTTTCAACGTATCACGTACACGTAGGCACGTAGCCTGCTTAGCTCTGACATTGCCAAATTTCCTCCGGTCCCATGTGCATGCAGCTGCTGTAGCATGCTTTGCATACCCAGACTTACCGATCCTAGGTCAGTCAACATTCCCAAGCCTTTCCAAGCATTGTCAAAAGTTTTCTTCAACGCCAAAGAGAGCAGGATCGGTGCATGGTCGGTGCATGGTGACACTGTAGGTGCACCTTGGATTCAGAGAAGATATATCCCAGCAAGGCATGGCTACCTTGGGCGCGCGAACGCTCACGCGAATTCCGACCGCCGCACGTGCCTTCCCGACCGTAAAATGACAAATGCGACGGGAGGAGGAAGACGAGCTCGCCCCACCGCCATCGGTCAAAAAACCCGTATATCACCCACAGACGAGTGATCCACCGGTGGATTTGATTTACCACCGTACGATAATTCTGATAAGGGAAGAGCCGACATGATTTGATTAGCAGGGAAGCCACGTCTACCATGGTGTGGGTGGTCCACCGGTGGGTCGTCGGTCAGGAGGGTCGTATAGGATTCTTTTCCGCGGCCGATGTCGTCTCAGTGAAAGGATCCGTTGCTGGATGAGGAAGAAGGCCACGTGGAGCGTGAATAAGCCTTTCGGCTCTCCAGCTGTTTTCAGCGGCAACGCGATTCAGCCGAAAATGAAATGTTTATTCAGGCTCATGTCACCTGTTACGAATACCACTCTTAGTACCAAATTACAGTGTGACCGTTTCACTACACCAATGGCAGTGAAACAACATTCTCCAAGGAATTTAACGAAATGCAAGGAATGAATAGGAGGAAAGATGTTGCAGCTTAAACGGTCAAGCACCCTAAAACAGAGTGCTCGCACATTTCAAATGTTCACTTCAAATGTAGTGGCCAGCAATTTTAATTATTTGTTGACGACCCTGCAGTTCTTCCTGATCTCGCCGTTGGCGGCGGTCTTGAGCTCGATAGCTGACATCTTGATCATCGCCTTGGCGAACTTCTTCTCCCAGACATCGGGGTGAATGGCGTTCTGGTACACCTTCTTCGCCGTGAGGGTCGACGTTACCAGCTCCGCGTCAGAGAAGAAGAGAACATTACGCTTGCGCAGGTTCAAGTAGTACTGGTTGTCCAACTGGCCTGGTGTCACGATGTCCTGCACCACAACGGGGTCATTGGCGAAGGTGGGGGTCAACGGGCACCTCTTCTGCAGCACGGCGGAGAGAGCGGCGTTCATGGTGGAGGGGTTGGGAGGGAGGCGGTCGATGAAGGAGGAGCAGTGGGAGATCCCGATGGAGTGCGCGCCGGAGAGCACCACGAGGTCGTCCTCGTTCATGTTCTTGACCTTGAAGCTGTCGACGAGCTGCGAGAGGTTGAAGACTGGTGGGGGAAGGAAGTCGAGCGCCTCGCTTTCGAGCGACACGCGTCCGTCGAACCGTCCCGATGGGAGGTCGTACTTGATCTTGGAACCGCTGAGAAAGACGGCGGCGTCGCGGGCCGCGAAGGCGAGGACGTCGGCGCAGGAGACCTTGCCGGGGCAGTACTTCTCGAGCGCCGCCTTGGCCTCGTCGATCACCTCGAAGCCGCGCAGGCTGGGAAAGTTGGGCGGGCTGAGCTTCTCGGGGCGTGGGTTCGCCGGCGTCGCGTCCAGCAGCACCGAACCGTCACAGCCCTGCGATGCATGCGCATGACATTAACCACGTGTTGAATGCTTCACAGCACATGCATGCATGAGCAAGCCATTACCATTAACAGCACGTACCTGGACGAAACAGTCGTGGAAGGCCATCCGGATGAGGCCGGCGCCGAGGCCGGGTCGCGATTTGAGGGCCTTTTCAACGACCGTCTTGACGATGTACTCCGCGGCGGGGCACGACTTCTTGTAGTAGCCGACCTTCAGCCGAGGCGCTGCCGCCGCACCCTGGCATGCCGCCGCCAGGAGCAGCAGGCACGACACCCACATCATGGCAACCCTGCTGGCCATCCTTCTTGAGCTCGATCCACCTGCTCTGCTGCAAGAGACTGGAAGTGGAAGCTAGCTGCAGTGTGGAGACGATGTTCTTCTGAACGTCCATTTATAGCCTCGGGGTGGAGCCAGAGGACTGGGACTCGGGAAGAATTAGCAGCCGGGGTTTGTCTTGTCTGTACTACTCAATCAGGAGACGCATGTTCTCTTGGGGCAAACACAACTCAGCATATGCATCTAATCTGAATTTACAATGCCGGAGATCTGACTTTATGGAGTAGTGAACGTATAGTGATGCAGGCATGTGAAGTGCGCACATCTGTCTGACTGTCTGGCCTGGTAGTTCGGGATGATTGGGGTTTTAGCTAGGATGTTTGGCGGGCAGGGTGGATGTTTACATTATTTTCCAAGTGGAGTTTAGTTTTTTTTCCGAAAACTCCCAAAACAGCTTGCTTAAGAGGGATAATTGGCTCACACTAACCGAAGAACCCCACTAGCTGGCAGCGATTTCCCTTGAAAGGTTCGTCTGTTTCGCTCATTCCACAGGTGCCAGGCCGCATAGCGCGCGAAGCTCATCTCCTTCGTGCGCACATCCTTTGGAACAACAGTGCCAACACCACGCCACGGCGAACTAGACAGGGCCACCACAGCCAGTCGTGGATGATCGACCGAGGCCAGATGCCACACTTCCTTCGCAAAGGGGCAAAGCAGCAGAATTGAGAAGAGAAACAGTCTCGATGACCTGATCGCAGAAGGCGCAAACAGAGGAGTGTGGCCATCTGCGCGCAGCAAGCCAATTGGCTATCCAGTTTTGATTCTGCAGCAGCAACCACATATAGAAAGTCCGCCTTGAGACTCGGGTCTCTCTGTTTTAAATCACATGTAGAAGAAAATCCTTCCAACAAAGTTCCATTAAATTTGGCTGAATATCTCACCGTGGTAAGAACCCCATTTTACGCAATGTAGTCTTCAAGAATGACCAACCAACTCTATCGTAAGGTTTAGACAAATCAATTTATAAGCACAAAGGAAAAACTAGGATTTGTATTGTGCTCCATAAAATGCAAACATTCAAATGCCAGGAGGGCATTATCTGTAATCATCCTACCCGGAATGAAGGCACTTTGTCTGTCATAAATCAGATCACTGAGAAGAGGCTGCTGCCTATTAAAAAAACATTTAGACACCACTTTATATAATACATTGCATAACCGATTGGCCGATAATCCTTTAGCTCTAATGGGTTATTGATTTTCGGAATAAGAACAATGGAGGTATCATTGACTCCCTCCGACATAACACCCATTGTGAAAAATGTTCTCACAACTTTAATAATATTCACTTTCAACAAATCCCAATTACGCTGATAAAATTAGCCTTAATGGGACCGATATGAAAAAGGCCCTCCAAATTTTTTGTCGTGTCTCGAAGGACGGACACCGGGGATGCGAGGCACCCCCTTTGTAGATTGGGTAGGGGCGCGAAGTAGGCTGGAAACGTCTCCCGGGGGACGATCGTCGGCAAGCTCTCACTCTCTCTCTCTCTCTGTGATCTTGACGTGGTGGGTAAACAAGTAAAGCACACAACGATCTACCCAGGTTCAGGCCGCCCGAAGGCTAACAACACTACTCCTACATGTCTGGATAGATGGTCGGATCATGGTGTGGCTACAAAGGTGTTCTCCGGCGAGGAACCCGGAAGGGTTCTTGGCTAGAGGAAGAGGAAGGACAGATCCTTGCCCGGAGGAGATCACCTTCCCTCTCTTCCTCGCCCTAGCCTATCTCGGTGGTCGTCTTCTACCTTGGGCTCGCCTGAGTATTCCTCCTTACTTGAGTTTGCGTGCTTTGTCACTTGTCCTTCCGTCCCCCTCCTCACCATGCCTTAGTCGCCTTTTATAGGTAAATGGGTTGCCACAGAGGTCATTGATGACCCACAGGTATAGGGGGTGTATCGTAGTACTTTCGATAAATAAGAGTGTCGAACCCAACGAGGAGCAGAAGGTGCTGACAAGCAGTTTTGATGAGGATTTCACTGTAAATACTAGCAGACAGGTTTTTAGGAGTTTTTGATATAACAGATAAATAAAGTGCGAGTAAATAAAGCGCAACAATAATAATTGCAGCGAGGGCCCAATCCTTTCTAGAGCAAAGGACAAGCCGGTTTGTTTACTTATGATGACCAAGCGTTCTTGAGGACACACGGGATTTATGTCTAGTGCTTTCGCTTCATATAGATGATTAATCTTTAGTGTTTTGATAAGTGTCGTGTGGGTGAACCTATGCTAATGCACCGCCCTTCCTAGGACTAATACATACTTGTGATTATACCCCTTGCAAGCATCCGCAAATACAAGAAAGTAATTAAGATAAATCTAACCACAGCCTTAAACTCTAAGATCCTGCTATCCCTCATGCATCGAGATATTAACGGGGGTTTAGGTTTCTGTCACTCCGGCAAACCCACAATTAATATTCGAATACACAATGCATTCCCCTAGGCCCATAAAGGTGAAGTGTCATGTAGTCGACGTTCACACGACACCACTAGAAGAATAGCACCACAAATTAAATATCAAATCATTAAATATTACTCAACATAGTTCACTACTAACATCTAGACTTCACCCATGTCCTCAAGAACTAAACGAACTACTCACAACACATCATTTGGAACATGATCAGAGATGATATAATGATGGGTAACAATCTGAACATAAACCTTAATTCAACGGTTCCACCCAATAGCATCAATAACAATAGTAATTAACACCGGGAGAGTTTCCCCTATCAAACACACAAGATTCAGCCCTAGATGTTACAGCGGGAACGGAGTGGAGCGGTGGAGATGACGGTGACGGCGGTGGAGATGATGGTGACGATGATCCCGATGAAGTGCAGCTCAATGACGGTGACGATGGCGACGATTTCCCCCTCCGGGAAGGGATTTCCCCGGCAGATTTCTGCCTGCCGGAGAGCTTTCTTCTCTCTGTGGTTTTCCGCCTCGTGGCGGTGGCGGAATAATTCTAACTCTCCGTAGAAGTCCTTAGGTTTTCGGGGGGGGGGGGGGGGGGGGGATGAAGTACGCGAAGGGGCACGGCAGGAGGTGGGCCAGGGCGGCCAGACCATCTGCTCGCGCGGCTCTAGGCTTGGCCGCGCGAGGAGGGGGTGTCGGCCCCCTGGGCCCCACCTTGGCCTCTCCTCGTGGCTCCCTCCATGATCTGGAAAAATAATATTTTCCACGGTCTTCGTTCTGTATTTTGATCTTCGCAAATAGTGTATCTTGACGGTGCTTTTTCCAGCTGTTTCCAGACTCCGGTGATCAATTCTCCAATAATCACCAAACATGCAAAATAGATGAAATAACATAAGTATCATCTCTAAATATTAAATATATCAATGAATAACAGTAAATTCTTATATAAAATAGTGATGCAAAATGGACGTATCAACTCCCCCCAAGCTTAGACCTCGCTTGTCCCCAAGCGAAAGCTGAGCTCAGTAAACATGACCACAGGTTTATGGAGTGAAGTGTCGATAAAGAATATACGGACAAGAAGCATCACATTTAATAATGCACCAGTCATCTTAGATATCAACTCCATTCATATAACTCAACTTGTAACAAGTAGAGGCAAATCACAATAAAGTGCATAGAGAAAACCATAGTTGGTATTGGCAAACTTCGTTCTTGGTCAGAGAACAATGAACATATTGAGCTTACTCTACAAAACATCCCTATTAAATAGTTGCTAACTCTCAAAGTCATATTTATCAAATAACAGCAATGTGCCCAACAAGAAAGAATAAGAGACATGATTAACAATACGAATGTATAGATGGTTGAATCACAATCAACTCAAATGCTTGCTTAAGACAGAAGGAGTTAGGTTTGCTGACTCAACATAAAGTAAAAGATAGACCCTTCGCAGAGGGAAGCAGAGATACAAGCATGTGCTAGAGCTTCTAGTTTTTAAATCATATAGAGAGCATAAAAGTAAGTTTTTGAGCGGTGTTTGTTGTTGTCAACGAATGGTAATAGAGTTCTTGTCATCTTCCATACTAAGCAAGTTGAGAGCGGTTCCGATTATTTTAAAACAAGCCTTTATAATAAACAACTATTTTGATAACTTTGACACTCCTCCCAACCTTTGCTTACACAAGCCATGGCTAACCGAATCCTCGGGTGCCTACCAATCAATCTCAAACCATGGAGGAGTGTCTATTTTTAACTTTCTCAACCTTTTGATATTATAGTGGTCTAACCAGCCCTTTGCAATATTAGTGACGAGCAGATGAAGCATGCAAGTCAAGTGTTACTTAATTAGTATGGAAGATAACAAACTAAACTATTATTTCCTCATGAGCTAATAGACATTGACACAAATTAGGGATAGTAGTTTTGAATAAAGATAGCACATGAAGTATTTACTTGGAGTGGCGCAAAATACCACATAGTAGGTAGGTATGGTGGACACAAGTGACAAGGGTTTTGGCTCAAGGTTTGGAAGTATGAGAAGCATTCCCTCTCGATACAGGTCTTTGGCTAGCAAGGTTGGGTAGCAAGCATAAGAGTTGATGGATACAAACAAATATACATGTAGTAAAGGCAATCATGCAATTCTTACTTGGAGGCACAAACAATTTTAAATTGTGAATACTAAGCTTATCATCTACTCCCTCCGTTCGGAATTAGTTGTCTCAAAGTTGGATGTATCTAGACACGTTTTAGTGTGGAGGTCATTCATTTAAAAGACAAGTAATCCCGAACGGAGGGAGTACAAGTGAGGGAGATCATTGAAAACTATATCTACATGTAATTCTTTCCTCCACTTAAGTCTCAAAGTATTGTAGCTACTGACCAATGCTAAGTTCGCCAAAACCAAAAGATTTACTATATGCTTCCAAAGTGATAACAATACTAATGACAAGATCAATCATATATGATAGAAGTTGCAAACTAAAATAAGATGTGTAAAAAATAAATGATAAAACTTCTCATTAATATTCCATAACGACAACTCACACCAAGGGATACATAGATAACCAACTAAAAGAGAGATACTTCCACATTGCAAACCATCATATAAGATAACTTCCCTACTCATGATATGACACTACTAAAAGATAAAAGATAAAAGATGGTGGTGTGATACCGCGGCACTCCCCCCAAGCTTCGAACAAGCTAAGGGAGATGCCGATACCGATGACGAATTACTCCTTCGGTGGTGATGGATGATCCTTAATAAGCTTAATAACCAGCTCCTTCAATTCATCAATATTGTGGGTGAGGTTGCGAATCATCTCGGTGTTGCTCTCAATGCGGTTCATGAGTATGTCAGTCTGTGAATCCCAGCTTTTGGAGTTGTTTCCCCATCCTTCATCAGACTTAGGATTCTCTTTTCCTGCATTGTTAGAACGATGCATATTCCAAGGATTTGGCCGCTTCACCTCAGGAAGTCTTTCAATTTGATCAAAATAGATTAAGTTGTGGAAAGGTTTGTTGGTACTCGAGGAAGATGTCCTTGGAGCAAGAAGATTACGTGGAACTCTCCCTCCGGTGCTCATCCTTGCGTTCATCCTGCGGTTGGAGGGGTTTGCTACCACTCCAATGCTTGCAACTGTGGCGCGAGGGTTCCCACGTGGGTCTTCCTCCACCTCTTCTCCATCTTCATCCTTTGCCTCCTCTTCAAGATTGGGATCTTGGAGATCGTCCTCCGGAAGCTTCTTGTTCTTGTCTGTGGCGTAGACCATGGTGGCTCTAAAACTCAAAGTTTTCTCTGGACAGAAACAGCTCGAAACAAAAACACGTCGAAAACGCGATATACGGACCTCAGGGGTCTCGGGAGATTATATAGCAAAAACATATGCAAAAAAAGGAAGGCAACAACACGAGATCGAGTAGGAGACGGAGTCTGGGGCGCCCAGACCCCCTGCTCGCGCGGCCAGGATGGGGCCCGCGCGAGCACGTGGTGTCGGTGCCTCGGACTCCGTGTCCTACTCGTTTTCGTCTTGTATTTTTCCATATTTTCTAAAAAAACTTCTATGTCTTCCAAAATTAAAAATGTGAACTTTTTCTTACCGAAACTGTACCTTTTCGAATTCAGCTTCTGCAGACTCAGAAAAATTCTCTTTGATAAAAGTTTCCGGAGCAATAACTTGAATAATATCAACATCTTCATTATAAGAATCTCCAGAAATATAATGTTTGAGTCTTTGCCCATTCACCACTTGTGTAGAGTCATCTTTAAGTGAGGCCATTTTAATTGCACCCGAACGGAACACCTCAACAATAACATATGGTCCTTCCCACTTGGAGAGTAATTTCCCTGCAAACAATCTAAGACGAGAGCTATACAATAAAACTTTTTCACCAACATGAAACTCTCTCTTAAGGATTCTCCTATCATGCCATTTCTTAACTTTCTCTTTAAAGAGTTTAGCATTTTCATAAGCTTCACTTCTCCATTCATCTAAAGAACTCAAATTAAGTAATCTTTTCTCACCAGCAAGTTCAAAATCTCTATTTAGTTCTCTCACTGCCCAATAAGCTTTGTGTTCTAATTCTAAAGGCAAGTGACAAGCTTTTCCATAGACCATTTTATAAGGAGACATACCCATGGGATTTTTATAAGCAGTTCTATAAGCCCACAATGCATCATTTAATTTATCAGCCCAGTTCTTCCTCGTTCTATTAACAGTCTTTTGCAAGATAGATTTAATTTCTCTATTTGATAATTCTACTTGCCCACTAGTTTGAGGATGATAAGCTGAAGCAATTCTATGATTAACACCATATTTAGCAAGAACTTTTCTAAAACCACCATGAATAAAATGTGAACCTCCATCAGTCATGAGATATCTAGGAACACCAAACCTAGGAAAAATTATATCTTGAAGCATTTTTAATGATGTCTCAGCATCAGCACTTTTAGTAGGTATAGCTTCTACTCATTTAGTAACATAATCAACAGCAACAAGTATATGAGTATAACCCTTTGAAGGAGGAAAAGGACCCATAAAATCAAATCCCCAACAATCAAATGGCTCAATAACAAGAGAATAATTCATAGGCATTTCATTACGTCTAGAGATATTACCAATTCTTTGACATTGATCACAAGATAAAATAAACTTTCTTGCATCTTTAAAAAGAGTAGGCCAATAAAAACCTGATTGTAAAACCTTTTGTGCAGTTCTATCTCCAGCGTGATGTCCTCCATAAGCACTACTATGGCATTTTCTCAATATCTCCTGTTGTTCATACTCCGGAACACATCTTCGCATAATACCATCCACTCCTTCTTTATATAAGTGTGGGTCATCTCAGAAATAATGCCTCAAATCATAAAAGAATTTTCTTCTTTGTTGAGCTGAAAAGATTGGAGGCAAATACTTCGAAACAATAAAGTTAGCATAATCAGCATACCAAGGACTACCTCGTGAACTCACCCTTATTGCAGCTAATTGTTCATTTGGAAAACTATCATTAACAGGAATAGGATCATATTCAATGTTTTCCAATCTAGACAAATTATCAGCAACATGATTTTCAGCACCTTTCCTATCTACAATATGCAAATCAAATTCTTGCAACAGTAATACCCATATAATAAGCCTAGGCTTTGCATCTTTCTTTTCCATAAGGTATCTAATTGCAGCATTATCAGTGTGAATAATAACTTTAGAATCAACAATATATTGTCTAAATTTATCACAAGCAAAAACAACAGCTAGAAATTCTTTTTCAGTTGTAGCATAATTCTTTTGAGCAGGATCAAGAGTCTTACTAGCATAATGAATGACATTTAACTTTTTATCTACTCTTTGTCCAAGAACAGCACCAACAGCAAAATCGCTAGCATCACACATAATTTCAAATGGTAAATTCCAATCAGGTGGTTGAACAATAGGAACACTTATTAAAGCCTTCTTAAGAGTTTCAAAAGCTTTCTTACAATCATCATAAAAAACAAATGGTACATCTTTTTGCAAGAGATTAGTAAGAGGCTTTGATACCTTAGCAAAATCTTTGATAAACCTTCTATAGAAACCAGCATGACCAAGAATACTACGAATACCTTTAACATCTTGGGGGCAAGGCATTTTCTCAATTGCCTCCACTTTAGCTCTATCAACTTCAATACCTCTTTCAGAAATCTTATGTCCAAGGACAATTCCTTCATTAACCATAAAGTGGCACTTCTCCCAATTAAGAACAAGATTAGTTTCTTCACATCTCTGCAAAACTTTATCAAGATTGTGCAAGCAATTATCAAAAGAAGTTCCATAGACAGAAAAATCGTCCATGAATACCTCCACAATTTCCTCACAAAAACCATGAAAGATAGCAGACATACATCTTTGAAAAGTAGCAGGAGCATTACATAAACGAAAAGGCATACGTCTATAAGCATAAGTACCATAAGGACAAGTAAACGTGGTTTTCTCTTGATCTTGAGCTTTAACAACAATTTGAGAGAAACCAGAATAACCATCAAGAAAGCAAAAATGAGTTTTATTAGCTAACCTCTCCAACATTTGATCAATAAAGGGTAAGGGATAATGATCTTTCTTAGTAACTTTATTAACCTTTCTAAAATCAATGCACATTCTATAACCAACTACTACTCTCTGAGGAATAAGCTCATCATTATCATTAGGCACAACAGTAATTCCACCTTTCTTAGGGACACAGTGCACAGGACTAACCCATCTACTATCAGCAATAGGATAAATTATACCAGCATCAAGGAGTTTTAATACCTCATTTCTTACCACTTCCTTCATTTTGGGTATTAAACGGCGTTGATGTTCAACAACTGGCTTTGCATCAGGCTCCATATTAATAGAATGTTGACATATAGTAGGAGAAATCCCTTTCAAATCATCCAAAGTATAACCCATAGCTCCACGGTGTTTCTTCAATACTTCCAATAATCTTTCCTCTTCTTTGCCTGAAAGGTTAGCACTAATAATAACAGGATATATTTTCTTATCATCAATATGAGCATACTTAAGATTTTCAGGCAAAGGTTTTAAATCAAAGACAGGATCCTATTTAGGTGGAAGTGTTTCACCCAAGTCTTCCACTTGTAAATTATGTTTAAGAATAGGTTGACGAAGAAATATTTCATCAAGTTCATTCCTTTCTTCCATAAAGACTTCACTTTCATGATCTTCCATAAATTGCTGCAAAACATTGTTAGGCGCAAGAGCAATAGAGGCAAGCTGTTCTACTTCAAAATCCTCATTAGGCAATTCGGTTTCATAAGGGACTTTGGCAAATTTCGAAAAAATGAATTCATACGAATCACCAGCAAATTTAGTAAAGATTTTCTCTTTCTTACAATCTATAACAGCACCACAAGTATTTAGAAAAGGTCTACCAAAAATGATAGGACAAATCTTACTAGCAGCAGCACCAAGTACGAGAAAATCAGCAGGATATTTAGTCTTACCACATAGAACTTCAACATCTCTAATAATACCAATTGGAGAGATAGTTTCTCTATTAGCAAGTTGAATAACCACATCAATTTCTTCAAGTTCACAAGGACCAATCTCATGCATAATTTCCCTGTAAAGCTCATAAGGAATAGCACTAGAACTTGCACCAATATCACATAATCCATAATAGCAATGATCACCAATTTTAACAGATAACACAGGAACACTAGTTTTCCTTGAACTTTTAGGATGAGAAACAACATTAGAAGCATCCTCACAAAATATAATATACTCATCTCCAACATTTTTAGTAACAAGATCTTTAACTATAGCAACAAGAGGTTCAATTTTAATTTGTTCATCAGGTTGTATAGCTTTCTTTTCACTTTTGTTAACAACACTAGCCATAACAGAATGTTCTTTCACCTTAACAGGAAAAGGAACCATTTCAATATAGCGTTCAGGAATAATATGATCAACAAAATTAACTTCAATGCTTTTAGTTATAGGAGTGACAGATTTATCTTTATATGGTTCATGATATTTTTCAAAGCCCTCCTTGGGCAAACCGAAATAAGCAGCAAAGGATTTATAATAATTTGCAACAACTTGAGAGTCAAGACCATAGGCATTATTAATATTTCGAAATGCATCAGTATTCATGAAAGTTTTAATGCATTCGAAGTCATATTTTATACCTGACTCCCTACCTTTGTCGTTCTCCCATGCTTCAGTATTTTCTTCAATACGATCAAGAAGATCCCATTTAAACTCCTCCTTATTACGCGTGAATGACCCAGCACAAGAGGTATCCAATAATGTTTTATCTTCAAAGGAGAGTCTTGCATAGAAGTTATCAACAATAATATTACCAGGAAGCTCATGAATGGGGCATTTGAGCATTAGTGACTTCAATCTCCCCCAAGCTTGGGCAATACTTTCTCCATCATGAGGCCAGAAATTATATATAGAATTCCGATCTTGGTGAATCTCACTTGGAGGATAAAATTTAGAATAAAAGAGAGGTACGATTTCCTCCCATCCAAGAGAATTCCTGTTCTTCAACAATTTATACCAATGCGCAGCTCTCCCAGTAAGTGATATGGAGAATAATTTCTTCCTGACTTTGTCCATTGTAATACCTACACACTTGAACAACTCGCATAATTCATGTAAAAACAGTAAATGATCACCGGGGTGGACAGTTCCATCCCCTTCATAGCGGTTATCCGAAACACGATCAATAATTTTCATAGGTATTTTAAATGGCACTATTTTTTCAGGTGGCGCCTCATTTTCTACCTCAGTAGTGGTAGAAGACTTTCCAAACAGGAAAGCAATAGTTCCTCTCTCCATAATTAAGCAAATTAGGAGACAGAAATAAAAACAGCACTTACAGCTAAAGTTTTCCTTACCAATTCCACTTACCAATAGCGCTTCACTCCTCGGCAACGACGCCAGAAAATAGTCTTGATGACCCACAGGTATAGGGGGTGTATCGTAGTACTTTCGATAAATAAGAGTGTCGAACCCAACGAGGAGCAGAAGGTGCTGACAAGCAGTTTTGATGAGGATTTCACTGTAAATACTAGCAGACAGGTTTTTAGGAGTTTTTGATATAACAGATAAATAAAGTGCGAGTAAATAAAGCGCAACAATAATAATTGCAGCGAGGGGCCCAATCCTTTATAGAGCAAAGGACAAGTCGGTTTGTTTACTTATGATGACCAAGCGCTCTTGAGTACACACGGGATTTATGTCTAGTGCTTTCGCTTCATATAGATGATTAATCTTTAGTGTTTTGATAAGTGTCGTGTGGGTGAACCTATGGTAATGCACTGCCCTTTCTAGGACTAATACATATTTGTGATTATACCCCTTGCAAGCATCCGCAAATACAAGAAAGTAATTAAGATAAATCTAACCACAGCCTTAAACTCTAATATCCTGCTATCCCTCATGCATCGAGATATTAACGGGGGTTTAGGTTTTTGTCACTCCGTCAACCCCACAATTAATATTCGAATACACAATGCATTCCCCTAGGCCCATAAAGGTGAAGTGTCATGTAGTCGACGTTCACATGACACCACTAGAAGAGTAGCACCACAACTTAAATATCAAACCATTAAATATTACTCAACATAGTTCACTACTAACATCTAGACTTCACCCATGTCCTCAAGAACTAAACGAACTACTCACAACACATCATTTGGAACATGATCAGAGATGATATAATGATGGGTAACAACCTGAACATAAACCTTAATTCAACGGTTCCACCCAATAGCATCAATAACAATAGTAATTAACACCGGGAGAGTTTCCCCTATCAAACACACAAGATTCAGCCCTATATGTTACAGCGGGAACGGAGTGGAGCGATGGAGATGACGGTGACGGCGGTGGAGATGATGGTGACGATGATCCCGATGAAGTGCAGCTCAATGACGGTGACGATGGCGACGATTTCCCCCCTCCGGGAAGGGATTTCCCCTGCATATTTCTGCCTGCCGGAGAGATTTCTTCTCTCTGTGGTTTCCGCCTCGTGGCGGCGGCGGAATAATTCTAACTCTCCGTAGAAGTCCTTAGGTTTTCAAGGGGATGAAGTACGCGAAGGGGCACGGCAGGAGGTGGGCCAGGGCGGCCAGACCACCTGCTCACGCGGCTCCAGGCTTGGCCGCGCGAGGAGGGGGTGTGGGCCCCCTGGGCCCCACCTTGGCCTCTCCTCGTGGCTCCCTCCATGATCTGGCAAAATAATATTTTCCACGGTCTTCGTTCTGTATTTTGATCTTCGCAAATAGTGTATCTTGATGGTGCTTTTTCCAGCTGTTTCTAGACTCCGGTGATCAATTCTCCAATAATCATCAAACATGCAAAATAGATGAAATAACATAAGTATGATCTCTAAATATGAAATATATCAATGAATAACAGTAAATTATTATATAAAATAGTGATGCAAAATGGACGTATCAGTCATGCGAGAAGCGTGACGGGGTCTTGGCGGGAACCAACCCCTCTCCATGGTGGAGGTGGCGACATGGCCTCTCCTCCTCCAAGTATCGTTCGCCCGGGTTGGTTAGATCTCCATCTCCTTTGGGGAAAGCGGTGGACAGGGGCTGACACAATGCAGGTGGTGTCCCCTGCCCCGCCTTGCTTCCCAAGCCTTCTGGGGGCTACTACCATCTTCTGGAGGATGGTAGAAGCCTTATCTTCAACTCGTACGAAGTGGTACCCGGGAGGGAGCCCAGCCCCACCGGGGACTCGCCCTCTCGGGGTCTTCCGCTCTATCCGGGGTGCGGGGGACCCGGGGGTTCTTTGCACCCGGAGGTCTTGGCTGGCGCAGCGTGCCCGCCAGGTCTTGCGTCGAGTACTGGACTTGTCCATCTTCGTGTTGGGCCCACAGGCGGTGGACCCACTTTGGCAACACTAGGGGAACCCCATGTTACACTGCTGCGACAATTTCCTCATCTGAGGAATCCTTGCAGACGAAGATGTATTCATTTGACATCTCAAAATAAAAAAAGATGTGTTCATTTGATACGTGGCTTGTTCTAGGATCAGGGAAGTGATGACCTCACAATTCAAAGACGGATCCCTAGTATAGAGGGATTTAAAACACCGTCATCCGCTGCATATCAGTTGGCACAATCTGCACACGCCATCATCATCCCGGAGTTTGGAGATTTATTGCGCAGGGCACGCCAAACTGCCTTCTGTTGGAAAATTTGGTATTAGATTGCATCACTGGTAGGCTAAAAGCATTTTTGACAGTTGGAAAATGAACAAGGATATTTCTAAAAATAATTTATTAACTCTGTTTGGTACCACTCTTTCCCATGTCAATATACATCTATGGGTCCAATACGGGCACTTTGGGTGTGTTTGGTAGGTCATATGAGCCCAGATATTACCTCACCCCACTTTTCGTTGTTTGGTGGACCGGGTCGGCTGCATTGGGCTATGCCCGCCTCATACGAAAACAGCCTCTCAGCCATGCCCGGTTGAGAAGCTGAAATCGAGCTTCACAACCCGGCCATGCCCAATCCATCCCAAAAATTGCGTTGCACCCACCCGAGACAGCCGAGCAGGGGTCACCGCCCCGCACCCGAGAGCCCCGTCAGTTGCAACCCTCATCCCCATCTCTCCATCATGTTCTCTCTCCCGTGAACTTCCCCGCCCCCGCCCAGCTCCATGCCCGCCCCTCCCCGGCTCCTCCGAGCACCTCACCAGCAACCGAGCAGGCCGAAGGCCACGCCGCCTATCTCGGTCGTGTCCATGGCGCGCAGAGAATGAGAGGCGCAGCTTCCTGGCGGCGGCGCGTGGAGGAGAAGGAGCTCCTCACGGCGGCGGCGCATGGAGGAAAGAAGCGCTCCTTTCTCGATGGCTGCGCGACGCAATAGTTCCTCTCGCTGGCGGTGACGGATCCTCTCGCCGGCGTCGCGTGGAGGAGAAGGAGCTCCTCCTGGCGGCGGCGTCCACTCTCGCCGGCAATGACACCGAAGCCAGAGCCCAACGCTGCCAGGACCTGATCGCTTTTTATTTTTCTATCCAGGGACCTGATCGCTTTTATTTTTCTATTTAGGGACCTGATTGTTTTTAGTGTTCAACTCAGCACAGCTTGGCTCATACAGGACACCACACAAGAGCTCGGTTCAGCACAGCTGAGCTTATACAACCTACCAAACACTACCCAGTAAATAACGTGTAGTCGGCTATGCTAGACTCAGCTTGTATGACATAACATTGACCATACAGGCTACCAAACACACCCTTTATAAATAACTATTGCACGGTAATGATCATAACTTGGTCAATTAAGTCGGAACTTATCCATATTTATAAATGATAGATCTTTTTGTGAAGATTTTTTTAAAATGTTTTAAAAGACTTAAGTTTATCATTTTCCTAACAACTAGTACACATAAGAAGGACTCCATGCTAAAGGAATTTTTTGAGTATTTTTTCACTTTATTTGAAGTTTTGAAAAAATTATCAAAATATCCACCATGCCTATTAAATGGAAGGGCGGGATTTTTTCCAAAACCATCGATGGTTCTGTTATAAAATCAATACTTGTGTACCTTAAATTTTTTTTTGGAAAAAATCAGAGCAAATTATCAAACACCTGTAGTACTTACAAAAAATCGGCATAAAGTCATTTAAGTAGGCGAAATTGGGTAGAAAGCCAGGAAATTACTGATACACGGGGATTATCCATCACATGTGGATTACTTTGTGTGAAAATTAGATGGGTGTTATTTTGCATCATTTTTTTTACTTGCTTCACATGAAAAGACATTTTTGACACTTAGAAAATAGAAGATGATATTTCTAAAAATAAATTGAAAACACCGTTTCCGCCACTCATTCCCATGCCAATATACACCTATGTGTTCAATATGAGAACTTTATCACAAAAAGATAATGGCCTTAACTTGGTCATCTATAAACTACTGCATGATAATGGCCTTAACTTGGTCATTTGAGTCGAAACATATACGTGTTTATAGATGATAGACCATTTTGTGAAGTATTTATTAAAATGTTTTCTAAAACTTAAATTTATAAGTTTTCCTAACAATTAATATAGTACATATAAAAGGACTCCATGCAAAATGATTTCTTTTATTAGTATTGTTTCATATTATTTGAGGTTTTTGAAAATATGATCAAAATGTCCACCAAGACTAGTTCAATGGAAGGGGTCATTTTTTCAAAACTATCGATTGTTATGTGATATAATCACTATTTGTGTAACTTAAAATGATTTTAGAGAAATTTCAGAGCAAACTATTAAACACTTGTAGTTCAAATTTTAATTACTTTCGGAAAATAGGCATAAAGTCATTTAAGTAGGCAGGTAGAAAGCGAAAAAATTACTAATACCTAGTGATTATCCATCAAATATGGACTATTTTGCGTGAAAACTGGATGGGTGCTATTTTACACCATATTTTCTGTACTTGCTTTCACAAAAAAAAACATTTCCGCCACTTAGAAAATTGAAAATTATATTTCTAAAAATAATTTGAAAACTCCGTTTGGCGCCACTCTTTCTCGTGCCAATATACTACTATGCGTCTAATATGGGGACTTTATCACAAACTATTGCATGGGAATGGCCATAACATGGTCATATGAGTCGAAACTTATATATGTTTATAGAAGATAGACATTTTTAAGAAGGAATTTTATGAAATGATTTTCAAAATTTATGTTTATCATTTTTCCCTAACAACTTATACACATAAAATGACTCCATGTCCAAGAATCTTTTTTTGAGTATTTTTTCATTTTAACTGAGGTTTTTGAAAATATGGTTAAAATGTCTGTCATGGCTATTCAATGGAAGGGGTCAATTTTTTAAAACCTTCGATCGTTCTGTGATATAATCATTATTTGTGTATTTGTTAGAGAAAATTCAAAGCAAACTATCAAACACTTATAGTTAAAATTTAAATTAATTTTGTGAAATAGAAATAAAGTCATTTAAATAGTCGAAATTATGTAGAAAGCGAATTTTATCTCCTAGTATTTTTGGATTATCCATCAAATATGAACTACTTTGTGTGAAAATTGGATGTGTGTCATTTACACCATGTTTTTATACTAGCTTCATAAAGAAGTCGTTTTTAACACTTAGAAAATGATAAACGGTATTCTAAAAATAATTGAAAATTCAGTTTGGCACAATGGTTTCCCATACCAAGATACACACCTATGTGGTATTTTTATTTACAAGAAATAGATAATATTTTTTAATTTACTAAAAAAGATAAAGTAACAGAAATTTAGAAAAAATAATATTGGCCTTTACCGTGTCCCTAACATTAACGCGTGCTCTGCGTACGCCGTGTTTTTTTTGTTGCTATGTGCAGCTCTTTGCCGTATGGCACACACGGTAAACACTTCTTTGCCGTGTACTCCATATACAGCACACGGCAAAAATGGGCTCTCCCATACTGCGAGACGGTAAGCTAATATTTTCCCGCCAATGGTAACGGGCAGCGCTGACGGGTCGGCGGTACTCTTTAATCCAATCAACGCGTGAGCGTTGAATCCCAATCATTTCTTCCCCGTACAACACTTCATTCATCTGATCCGTGTGGTAGCACGTATTTCTTCTCTTAAGGCATCTGAACCTTTTCAACGTATCACGTACACGTAGGCACGTAGCCTGCTTAGCTCTGACATTGCCAAATTTCCTCCGGTCCCATGTGCATGCAGCTGCTGTAGCATGCTTTGCATACCCAGACTTACCGATCCTAGGTCAGTCAACATTCCCAAGCCTTTCCAAGCATTGTCAAAAGTGCTACCTTGGGCGCGCGAACGCTCACGCGAATTCCGACCGCCGCACGTGCCTTCCCGACCGTAAAATGACAAATGCGACGGGAGGAGGAAGACGAGCTCGCCCCACCGCCATCGGTCAAAAAACCCGTATATCACCCACAGACGAGTGATCCACCGGTGGATTTGATTTACCACCGTACGATGATTCTGATAAGGGAAGAGCCGACATGATTTGATTAGCAGGGAAGCCACGTCTACCATGGTGTGGGTGGTCCACCGGTGGGTCGTCGGTCAGGAGGGTCGTATAGGATTCTTTTCCGCGGCCGATGTCGTCTCAGTGAAAGGATCCGTTGCTGGATGAGGAAGAAGGCCACGTGGAGCGTGAATAAGCCTTTCGGCTCTCCAGCTGTTTTCAGCGGCAACGCGATTCAGCCGAAAATGAAATGTTTATTCAGGCTCATGTCACCTGTTACGAATACCACTCTTAGTACCAAATTACAGTGTGACCGTTTCACTACACCAATGGCAGTGAAACAACATTCTCCAAGGAATTTAACGAAATGCAAGGAATGAATAGGAGGAAAGATGTTGCAGCTTAAACGGTCAAGCACCCTAAAACAGAGTGCTCGCACATTTCAAATGTTCACTTCAAATGTAGTGGCCAGCAATTTTAATTATTTGTTGACGACCCTGCAGTTCTTCCTGATCTCGCCGTTGGCGGCGGTCTTGAGCTCGATAGCTGACATCTTGATCATCGCCTTGGCGAACTTCTTCTCCCAGACATCGGGGTGAATGGCGTTCTGGTACACCTTCTTCGCCGTGAGGGTCGACGTTACCAGCTCCGCGTCAGAGAAGAAGAGAACATTACGCTTGCGCAGGTTCAAGTAGTACTGGTTGTCCAACTGGCCTGGTGTCACGATGTCCTGCACCACAACGGGGTCATTGGCGAAGGTGGGGGTCAACGGGCACCTCTTCTGCAGCACGGCGGAGAGAGCGGCGTTCATGGTGGAGGGGTTGGGAGGGAGGCGGTCGATGAAGGAGGAGCAGTGGGAGATCCCGATGGAGTGCGCGCCGGAGAGCACCACGAGGTCGTCCTCGTTCATGTTCTTGACCTTGAAGCTGTCGACGAGCTGCGAGAGGTTGAAGACTGGTGGGGGAAGGAAGTCGAGCGCCTCGCTTTCGAGCGACACGCGGCCGTCGAACCGTCCCGACGGGAGGTCGTACTTGATCTTGGAACCGCTGAGGAAGACGGCGGCGTCGCGGGCCGCGAAGGCGAGGACGTCGGCGCAGGAGACCTTGCCGGGGCAGTACTTCTCGAGCGCCGCCTTGGCCTCGTCGATGATCTCGAAGCCGCGCAGGCTGGGGAAGTTGGGCGGGCTGAGCTTCTCGGGGCGCGGGTTCGCCGGCGTCGCGTCCAGCAGCACCGAACCGTCACAGCCCTGCGATGCATGCGCATGACATTAACCACGAGTTGAATGCTGTGAATGCATGAGCAAGCCATTAGCATTAGCAGCACGTACCTGGACGAAGCAGTCGTGGAAGGCCATCCGGATGAGGCCGGCGCCGAGGCCGGGTCGTGATTTGAGGGCCTTTTCAACTACCGTCTTGACGATGTACTCCGCGGCGGGGCATGACTTCTTGTAGTAGCCGACCTTCAGCCGAGGCGCCGCCGCCGCCGTACCCTGGCATGCCGCCGCCAGGAGCAGCAGGCACGACACCCACATCATCGCAACCCTGCTAGCCATCGATCCTCCTTGAGCTCGATCCACCTGCTCGATCTGCAAGAGACTGGAAGTGGAAGCTAGCTGCAGTGTGCTTGAGGTGTGGAGACGCCGCTCCTCTGCACGTCCATTTATAGGCGTGTGCGTGGAAGCGGAAAGCCAGAGTGATGGGAAGAATTACCAGCCTGGGTTTGTCTTGTCTGTATTACTTAATCAGGAGACGCATGTTCTGAATTAGCAGCCGGGGAATTATGCAGGGATCATGCAAACACAACTCAGCATGCATCTGATCCGAATTAAGAATTCCGGGGATCTGACTGTGCCGAGCAGTGAACGTATAGCGATGCAGGCATGTGAAGTGTCTGGCCTGGTAGTTTGGGATGATTGGGTTTTTAGCTGGAATGTTTGCGGGGCAGGGTGGATGCTTACATGATTTCCCAAGTGGAGTTTAGTTAATACGTTAATTTATTACGAACCACTAGTTCATCTCTGTATCATTTCCAACTTATAATTAACAAAACGAAGCCCAGTGAAAAACAAAGTTATCCTGAACTCCCGGGGGTTGCTCTCCCCTTCCCTCCCCTGCGCCGTGAACCACTCCGGCACCGGCGAACACTAACCCCACCGTCTTACTTTTTTTTTAAGAAACACAGCACAAACGTAGATGTTCACCTACACGTGCACGCATTCACATCTATGAACACACACCCGCACACCCTACACTTATGAGCACCTCCAAAATACAGATCCGACGGATCGAGTCTTGAAATTGACGAAGTCACCACGAGCACCTCACTGTCGACAGGAACGTCGCCTCCCACTGAAAGATTATTCCGCCTAAATGCAACACACACGTCAAACCTGATATTGATTATCTTGAATGTTTTTTGAATGCCCATTAGACTTATTATTTTGCTTCGAAGCACAACGCCAAAGGAGGAAGTAACGCAATAGGCAATCATGCCAATTCTGTCACTTGGACGAGCACAAAGAGCAATAACAGCTAATAGCCTCTGATCTACGGATAAGAGACACTAAATTTTCAAACTAGATTTGCCCACTCTTCGAGAAGAACAGAAAATTTAGTCAAAACTTAACAAATGGAGGAGAAAGTCAGTTGATATGGTTCCACTTTGGCAGTAAACTCAAGTGAGAGTGCTCCCACTCAAAGTACACAACTGTAATCTTGATCATACAGATGTGCAGTCTCGACCAAGGCCGGATTACATAAAACACGTAGCTTAGACAGATATATACAAGTAGTCCGGCAAGAGACAGCAGGCATCAGCAGCAAGTAGTTAGATACTAAAGGTGGCCGGGCAACAGCAGCAAGCTCTCTTGCACACCATGCAGGGACGAACAAACTTGCTAATCCCATTTTCAGCCACGTTTCTCACAGGTAGGCTAATAAAATGCAGTAAAACAAAAAAAAAACTAACTAAGAAAACGTTTATTCATCTGGCGGGATGCAACTATAGGAGAGGCATCGCAAAGGGCCTCATATCTTCCTCTTCCAACAGCAGATCACTGAAAATGGGATCAGCAAGGCAGTTTCTAGCAGAACCACACGAGGAAAGCCGCTTCCTGAACGAGCGGAGCTCCCTCTCGTCTTTGGTGGTGCACGTCTAGTAAAGTATTCACAAAGTTAGAGAATCTCACAAATTTGATTTTCCGAAAATGGAAAGACACATACAAACGCAGGAATTATTAGAAAACGGTGACTTACCTCGTATTTCTTCTGTAGCACAATATCGACAAGGTAAATTAACCAGGCGACGTTTGTCTCTGGGAAGCTGCAATAACAATTACAGGATCAGCACCCGTTGGGCCTGCAGATTTTGTAGTTCAGAAGTAATAGCTAATCCACTTCTAATTTCCTCTTTTTTTCTGGTGTTACTTACTGATAGCTGATTACACATTTATGCAGAATATTTTTGCAAGTGAAGGGCCATGATGGTCATTAATGTTCCATTGAAAACAAGAATTTGTACATGCTACAAGCTACGGACATTTGTAAGTAACGATTAAGGTAGGTCTGGATCCCATATCCATGCCAATGAGACAGCTATTGCCATGCATTTGGTGAAGAGAACTCTGCTGTCATATATAAATTTACCTGCCCTCCCAGCGTTCCTTGGTAATTTTTTTCATTTTCCGATAAGTTTCTGCCTGCATATATGAGAACCATGTGTTAAAATAGCTCTAGATGGGTTTATCATGGAAATCCTAATAACAATCATCTGAAACCTGCTTGTCTCCTTTTGGTCCTTTAAATAAGTCAGGGTCCTCAGATAGGTCAAAAAAGAGAACGGCATCCCCTGGAGATTTACATTACAAAGAAAAGAGATAACCAAGGGAACGGTACAGTTTCAAAAGTTAAATTTAACTGTATGGAATTTGGCATTCAAACTTTTTAACTTTTATGAAGGTAAGTATCCGGTTCTTTAACATATTATCCTATGCAGATAATGATTATTCCAATCAAGGGACAATTATGAATTATCCTACATGAGTCATATCTTGCCTTGTAACTATCTGCAAAGAATTCTATACCAACTCATTCACCATAAAGTTAGTAAACAAGCTTGGACAATTCACAAGTTTGTCATGTGCACCCTTTGTGGATTTCTCGAACCTACTTAAAACTAATTGACCACTAAGTATTTGTAATTTTGTTCTATTATTACCGCAATTTGGTTTCTAATTGCCGAAATAGTTCATAACTGTCACATTTCCAATGGTAAGAACTTCACTGGTTTCACCTTTTTTTGCATAGTTTTGCACAAGGAATATAAGCACAATGTATTCCAAACGAAAAGGCCAATGTAAGCACCTGTATTGATCCGAGAAAGAGTGAAATCAATTATGGAAACGCTCAACCCAAAAGTTCTTGCACAAATCCTCTTCCCTTCAATAGTAACGGTCATTCTATGATTCTTGTCTGCCATTTCATCTCGAGCCAAGAGAATATTACCCCTGCCATGCACGTCATGCTAGTAAGTAACCATTAATAGCTAAAAGCCTAAAACTGCAAAACAACAAGAAATAATAACATGGAACCATAGGCTATGGATAAGAAACAGGGCTGTTAGTACAAACCAATGCAAATCTCGATGTTCAAATTGGCAGGCACTTTCAGCTACAGCTAAGGAGGCAGTGACCTGCATCAAGGAAGTTATTAGATACCTCACAACTCTGTAGCTAAAATAAAATGTCAAAGCTTAGAAAATGCCAAGTGCATACTTGAAGCAGTAAACTGCGAGCCTCATTGTAGTCGAGTAAAGAGAACTTTTCAAGGTCTCTCCCGCCATCAGCTAGTACAAAGATAATATAACACTGAAAGAAAAGTTACTTGTGTGAAGGTTGGTAGTTGAGAAACATAATCACTGGTTCTTGTTGATGCTCCACCATAATGAACGAGTGACAAGTGCTCTTCAACCTAAGCTCTTACCTGATCTCTTGAAAAATCATTTGGATGATCATTCTCAGATCCATATTTGGCATCCCAATCTTCCCAAGCACTAACCAGTGAAGGGTCATATGGCCCCTGACAGACCCAAAAGCTGCAAATACACAAAATTCAGGACCATGCTGAAACACCCAAAAACTATTATGCATGATCATGTGCAGATCAAATCAAACATCTTACTTGTTATGTCAGATAGGCTTAATCACTTTTTATGATTTTTAGAAAACAAAATTGTAACATCTTGAAGGTAAGACATACAAAGTCTTCAAAGAATAGAGTGATATATGTGCAGTAAGATTGTATGGGTGCAATTTTTCCACAGCAAGCATGACGAAGGGACATACTCTTTAGTTTCAATGAAACCATTACATGAATACTCTTTCCTCTTGTCTCCCCGGTCCACTCTTAGGTTATTGAGTGTTAGACAAAGCAAAGCTTCCTCAAGTACTTCTTCCGATCTCTACAAAACAGAACCATCTAATGAGTAGCAGAACATTTCAGAGTGGACAACAAGTCAACAATACAGATGAATGAAAAAAAACCTTCTGAGTCTCTCCATTGACAAAGGAATCTCCATCGAAGGGAACCACTTTACAGACAGTGCTTCCAGCTCTGTAGGCCTCCCCATAAGTTCCTTCGCCAAGCTTCACTATGCTGCTTAACTTACTGTTTGCACAGACATATTTGTTATGTGATAAATAAAAGAAACATTGTAGGTAAATAAAAAACTGCGCTTTTGGTTTTTCCACTCAACTCATTTTTAACATGTTATGATTCCTCGAACTGCACAATAAAACAGCGTATACAAAAAAAAAATTGGGAGCTTGAAACACGTACCAATAAGTAGAAAGAACTTCTGCTAAAGTAGCTGGTACAGATTGCCCGCAAACCATGAGAAGTTGTGCAAAGGCAGTCAGAGCTTCACTACTTAATGGTGGAATGCTGGTGCGGGTGGGTTCCTCCTGAATCGTAAGTTCACCCAAGGATGTGTGAATGCTGGTTTCGCCTGAAATGTTCTTTAAACTGTTGACTGTCCTTCTTGTAGGGCGCATGCCTGACTCTCTATCTTCTTCAGGGGTTTTAAAATTCTTGCCAGAATAAGTATCGGTACTGCAGTTACTGAGGACTGATGGTACGAGTGGAGTCTCCATAATATCAAACAAGGGACTGGATGTTGCATATCTTGCAATCTTGGAGATTTTCCACCTCTCCAATATTGCAGACAGATCATGCACGATGATATTCTGCTCTATTCCTCTAGTCCAAGTGCCAAATTTCTTGGGCGAAGGACTCTCTTCCATCAACTCAAAAGCATCTACTTCTTCAAAATAAGCTTTTTCTTTCCTCAAGTCGGGTGGTCCCCCAAGATTTTTTTTCTGTAATAGAGAAGCAAGCTTAAAAGGCAAATCACTTTAACTTTATCAGAAAATACGCCTGAAAAATGTCTGCCGCACCACTCTGTTACATGGTTTTGGTGGCCGTTTGAGTGCTCCGCAGGGTTTCTGTTGAGGCTGGATATTTGTTCCAGGAGCAAAAAATATACTTTCCCGTCCTCTATCAAGTTTCACAAAAATAATTTAGCGGGAAACTGTTAGAGATCCATAGTACTAACTTCCAGTAATTAATGTTAAAAGAAGATAATGCACACGGAGTATAAGTTGAGGAAACAAAATTGTCCACCCTCATGTAGTGAATTACAGGTGACAGATTGACATCATGCCAGGTGACAAATAGATTACTATTTTCCAAAAAAAATGATGCAGAAAAAAAGTGTTACAGTAAGTAAGCCCAGACCAGTTGACTAGGGGAGTGGCTGCACAATCCCACTAGGGGAGTTTCGTAAGAAATGCCCAGCGTAATTTATGTTCAAAAGAACACACAACATATTTTCAGTTTAAAAGACCATGTGAACTGTAAAAAAAATATGAACAAGAATTTTCTGAAACAAAACACAAATAATCACACAAAAAATTCCCAATGATGATACTGCATGCCGCCTAGGTAGCTAAATTGATATTGTTTCAGATAAGTGTTTGAACCAACTTAGTTGTGCCACTTAAGCACGTTTATCCATCAGTTAAACAGTAGCTATGACATCGAGGGACCTAAGACTTTTTACACAGCTTGAAAATCAAGTTAATTTCAAAGTACCAAATACTGACATACATAATAACATGATTCACAACTCTAACTCTTAAGATAAATATTAGTCATTCACGGAAAAAAAGAGTTGATTTGATAAGGCAAAAACATATCCGTTTCTATACTTGAACCGCTGTAAAGTGTAAAACTAGGTACTACCCACAACGCGTAGCAATCTAACAATTGTCAACTTCATAATGACAAAAAACACTTGAGATATTACTGTAAAAAAACACTCGAGACATTAATGACAGTTCCTGAAATATAAACTAGAATATGTCTGATTCAGAGAACCGAGCAATGCTTGGTCCGCTATCCGCTAGAGCGCGCATCTGCATGCTCACTCAGCTCGCGCTCAAGGCCCATCCTCCCCAGGGTGCCTCATTTCTTAAGGAAGTGCACTGTGTGGTAGTGCCCATGGGTCAAAGTATTTTATAAAATACCTGATTCGCTAGCATTGCAATACTTTTTGTTGAACACAACATAATCCACCAAATTTTTAGCTCTACAATGAAAAAGAGAGAAGAGAAACACATCCAAGTTTGGATTCAAACACCAGTGAAGCACATCGAAAATTTATGCATCGGATTACTAAAGGGAAAATAAAAACCTTAAGCACATTCTAACTCATCTGAAGGGCAACTCAAGGGACGAAACAAGCCTTTCAGAAACTTCCCTGATAAGCCCAGCCTCCTCACATAAAAAGGTTCAGAGTTGTCTCGTTGCTATGCAGAAAGATACAAATGACTGCGGCACATACAAGGTAGATTACTCAACTGAAATTTCAAAAAAAAAAGGTTGATTACTCAACTGAATTTATTTCCTTTTTTTTACTAGATTACGAGAAACAACCATGGACGAATTATATCGTAAATAAAAATAATGAAGAACAGCCAAACACATTCGTGGTGAAAACCTTGGTTCGGTTTGGCGGACCGGACGGCGGCGGCGCTTTGGCGTCGTTCCCTTCCTGAAGGCGCTGTCTTGCAGCTGGTCGGTGTGGGTTTGTTTTGTTTGTTTGCGGTGTTGCCCTCGGAGTGGTCGGCGCTTTTCAGGTATCATGCTTAGTGTCTCTTCTTCTTTGGTGGTCCGGTTTCCAGTTGCTATTCGAGCTCTAGGGTGAGCATTCTGTCGTTTGACGGTCCGGCGCCTTTCGAACCAGGCAAGGGGACAGGGGTCCTCTTCGGCGACAGACGAATGGTACCGTGACGAGGTCCGTCCCTTGCTCGAAGCTGAGGGTATCTCCAGTCGTCAAGCCCCCCCAGGACGCAAAAACGGCGCTAAATTAGGCTCGTTGGGGGGGGCAACGGCCCAAAACCAGAAGCTGGGGTTGAAATTCTACCAGTCGCACTCACCCCCAACGGGAGAAGATGAGAAGAGAAGTTCTAAAAAAAAAGGAACTCCGGCCTCCGGCGGCGGCCTGCTGCTCGCGCCCATGGAGAGGTCGCCGGAACGGCCGCGACCGAAGATGGACAACTTCACCTTCCCCGCAACCGGCCGCGTCCGCGAGCTCCGCCTCCGGCCGCGCGAGACCCGGGCCCGGCCGCGAGCTCCGCCCGGCGACTTCCAGGCGGTGGCGCGAGGAGGTGAGCCAGGCGGCGGCGCGGGCTCGGCGGCGGCCTCCTGCTCGAGATGCCGTGCGTGGTGGGTGGGTGGGAAGAGAGAGAGCGCGTGGTGGGCCTGGATAAAAAGAGAGCACTGTGTGGCTGACAGTGGGCCAATTTGCATGCAATCCCCCCCCCCCCCCCCCCCCAGGCCGAACCTAGCTCCTTGGGTTTGGCCTGGGTGCGCCGGCGCTAATTTGGCGCAAAACGGCGCTTTTTTGGATCCTGGGGGCACGACTGGTAGCATTTCGGCGCTATTTTGCCATCCGAGCGTAAAACCGAACCTAAAAAGCGCTCCTGGGGGGGCGCTGGGGGGGGGGGGGGGGGGGGCTGACTGGAGATGCCCTGACGAAGGTCACTCCCCCTGGTGGTTCGCTTCCCTCTCCTTCGGCATGCTTCTGTGTCTACCTTGGTCAACGAGCGCTCCGGTGTCCGAAGTCTCCCGCTGCTCAGACGCTTTGTTGTTTGTGTGTGTGTGTTTGTGGGCTTTGTATGCTGTTCTCCTCAGCACCTTGTAATCCTCAGCCGTTCTTGGCTTTATTAATTTAAAGCTGGGCACTTTGTGCCTTGTATCTAAAAAAAAATGCCACAGACTGAAAGAAAGAAATGGAGTTCCGTGCGCACGCACCTGATGGAGAGCGACCGGTTCCAGCTGTTCCTCCTGATCGGCGCGAAGCTCGGCCGGTTCTCGCCGGCCGCCAAGCCGACTCTCCTGAGCAGCAGCAAAAACATGGTGGGGGATCAGAGAAACCCTAGGACGGACAAAATCCCCCAAAGTCGGCAGCACGGCACTTACGCATCCGGGTTCCTCTGCCGCGAGGCCTCCTGCGCCCGGCGGCGCACGTACACCGCACGGATGTGAGCCCCCCCGCCGCCGCCGCCGCTGGCCAAGATCTCCGACCAAGCTGAGTCGTCGCCGCGAGCGCCTGCGGGGAGAGAGGCAGAGGGAGATTGGGTCGGTTAGGGGTTGGCGGGGGACGCTTGGTGCGGCCAGGGTTTGGGGCTTGTACCTTCCTGGGAGGACGCCATGGCCATGGGGCGTCGGCGTCGCCTTGAAGGGGAGAGAGGACTGTGGAATCTGGGCGCGGAAGACGAGGTTGTCAGGCCGTAGCGAGAAAGTTTGAATTTTGTGTTCCGCTTCCCCGGCCGTTGCCCGTTTCGGAGTGACCTGTAACATCCCAAATTGGGTAAAGATTATTTGGATTTGATACAGCTACTTGTGCAGGCATTTTACAATTAAGAATCAATTTCCTCTTGTACAGATTGTGCATTAATTTACTATAACTATTGAATACTTCATATATCCGCGTTGCTGTGTTTATCCGAGTGATCCACAAATGACGAAAATCCCTCTTTTGCCTACCTCTATCTCTATCTCGATGAGAGGAAACAAAACCTCTTTTTACCTGTTGGGTAATCATTCAATTAAGTGTTAAATAATCCCCTCTAAAGTTTGAGCCATTTTTATTCGTCGTCTCCGGGCTATATATCCTCACGCAAGTCTGGTCATTGAATCAAATTAACCTTAATGTATAACTAATTATTTCTCTTCTTTTAGCCATCATTTTTTTCCATTAATAACAAAACTAAATATTCCAATATATAAAATATGAACACCAAAGGCTTTTGCTATAGTAACCTTCCCAACCATTATTTTTTATCCCACTTTATTCAGTTATTTCTATGCGAAATAACAAATGGATTCTAACTATACTAAAAAATAGTGGGTTCCATCGTTTCTATGGTTCCCTTTTAAACGGCAAGGCCCTCTATACACCGGAACTCTTTCTTTTATAAAAAAAAGGTATTATGAACTTGTATAGTTCACATTCTTTGGCTCTACCTATCCATTATAGAGTAAATAGATCTTTTCACAATAAGAGTTATCCATATAGTGACATTATTTAATTATGAAAGTTGACTAAGTAGCTGACCCTGTTAGTCTGTTCTTTTTAGAGAAAGGAGCATAAGCCTTTTTCTTTTTATTACTATTTCCTCCGCTTAATGGATAACCATTTGCTGCCAATGGGGGAATTGCTTCTCAATTTCCAATTTAGATAATTGGATTTGCACCAAAGGAAACCAGAAAATTCCATATACCATAAAAATACAGGATATAAAAGCTATATCTTATTCATTGGTAGTAATCATGGATACTTCCAAAAAAATTGTTTGAAGTCATGATCTGAACGAGTCACACATACACCCTAGCACATGTTCCTCGACGCTGAGGGCATCCTTTAAGCGTGGCCGTTTTTCTAGCATTTGGTATTGGCTGTCTTGCGTTTCTAATAAGTTGTTTAACCGATGGTATATTGTATGTGTATAGAAAAAATGGATTGGTTTTGATCCATCTTAACGTAATGATTGATCATCATGAAGTTTTTATATTTCTATTTTAAGTTAAATCGAAGAAAACCCGAATTTGGGTCTGAAATAACTTTACAAGAAATCCGGACACTCCCAATCCTTAAACATTTCTGGAAACCACATTGGATCAGTTTCGCAGTGGTCGTCAATCATTTCATCCCCTACAATATCAACAAGCCCATAAGCTTTGTCTTCCTCTGCTGACATAAAAACATCCCTTTCCATGTTTTTGGATACAACCCAAAAAGGTTTGCATGTTCTTAGTGCATAAACTCTTGTGATCATTTTGTGAACTTTGTGTAACTCTTCTACTTCTAGTAAAAATTCTGGTGTCCTTGCCCGATAATAAGCACTAGCGGGTTGGTGAAGCATACCAGATTTCCTAAATTAGGATGGTATTAAAAGTGCATTTCATTCCAGGCATATTCTCTTTTGGATGCATTTGGATTTATTGGAAGTTGGATTTCATAATGGAGAGAGGGAATAAAATGACTTTGCCAATTAAAGATTTGATATTTGGAGTTTGAACACGTGCTTTTTGAAAACAAAAGAAATTTTCTAAAATTTCATTTGAGCGGGAAATATAATTTCCTAGGCTCAGTATAACTATTTTATAAACAAATCACATAAAGAGGTGTTTGTACGTAGATTGCCAGTTGGGCCCAACTCCCAGCCCAACTCGGTTTCCCTTTTTTCGTCTGCCTCACTTCTAAGCCCCCGAGATCGGTCTAGTTGTTGCTAAGTGTTCCCTTTGCCTTTGTTATCTGCTGATTAAGATAATAATGCAATATTATAGGCTAATTATCTTTACTATTAAAGCAGAATGCGTGGTATGGTGTCACAATCCAAATGGTGTCACAAGCCAAATGCCATCGCACTTCGAATTAATTACATCCCCTACCACCTTCGAATTAATTACATCCCTGCCACCTATAAGTGGATACCGTTGACAAAAAGAAAAGAAACAAAAAAGGAAGGGAAAAAAGAAGGGATATGGCGTGCAACAACTCCATACGCATGCACAACAAACTTCAAGCCGGACACAAACGGCCTCTCCTTTTATCTTTCCTTACTACTAGGAACGTACAACTCCAAACAATCTCTTCCTTTTATCTTCTGTCCTTACTAATAGCAACAGCTAACCACCATCAAACACCCGAGCAACCACACTGTCTCGACAAAACACCTGCTCCGGGAGGCACACCTACCTGCTCGGCGTCGGCGCCGTGCATGCCGTCTTGTTCACAAGCAGCTCCGCCGCGTGCCCCTGGCAGACAACAACGGAGTCGGAGCGCCGTAACATCGACACGCGCATGTCGATGAGCGCGGAGCGCCACACCTTCCCTGTCAACAAGGGAACGTTCCGAGAGCCGGAGCAAGGAGATAATGTCAAGCACCACGTCTATGATCTCCGGCACCGAGATGGCTAACTGCACGTCCGGCAACCCGGGAGCGCGGCGACGAGCTCCCTGCGCCACTCGCCCTTTTGCGGCCGTGTCCCTGATCACTCGTAGCACGGCAAGGGTCTCCTGATTTGGTCTCTTGGTGTCGGAGAGCCGGGAAGAGCAGCACCGGCGCCACTGCTGTTAAACCGAAGTGGTCGTTTGATACTGAAGTTTAGCCCACACACGCCCGTCCGCCGCCATGGAAAGCTCCCGTATATACGTATGCTGATCCCAGATCTTTGCGATCTATACTTGTAGACGAAGCTACCGATGAGGTCAAGTTGCGTATGGTGATCGATCCCATATCCGGTATCTTGTATATCCGATTTGGTATGTGTTTTTCAGCTTCCTGCATTATTTTGGGGCAATGCAGCCATGCATGTTAAGTACATGGATTAAACAGAAGTAGAAGTAACGAAGTAGTGCACATATGCTCTGGTGTTGAGATTGTGCAGCATGTTAAATAGTCTATCTGGTGGATTAAGTTCACATATTACTATTTTTCTCTGTGACATATATTTAGGGGTGCGCCTAGAGCTCAGTCGACTGAGAACTCGTGACGTAAGCATGAGTTCTGGCCCAAAATGTTCAAATTCGAAAATTGTCCCGAAAAAATCCAGTTGCAACCCACTTGCAACCGAAAAATCCAGTTACGGCCTACTTGTTTCGACCAATTTGCAACTCGAAAAAATTCAGTTGCAAAACACTTGTAATCAGAAAATCTCAGTTACAGGTCGCATGCAACTGGAAAAACGTGAAAAAGAAAATAAAAAAGAAAAACGCAAAGCATCTTGGCGCATGATCGAACTGTGGTGGACGCGACTGAGAACTCACTTAGAACTAGCAAAACCGTATATTTAGTTACAAAGCATGGCATCGAGATGGATGCACTGAAGCGTATCTGTATGTATATCTTATTTTGGGTGGTATACATGTTCTTTTGAAAGATAGTCAGAAACTCAGAATTGACGACATCCTATTCTTGGTCAAGTAGAATTATACATGTTCTTTTGGATGATAATCAGAAGTTCAGAACTAACATGCTATCTTTTACAGTAGAATCCAAAAACTCAACAATGATTTAGTTACTATATAGAGTTCCTATAGAAACTCTAAGAGTGGATTAGTTGGTTTGTACTGCCCAAAATTGCTATGAAGTTTGTGTAGAACCTGAGACACATAGTGATCTGTCATTTTCTTTTGGAGTTTATATTATACAGATCAATGAATAATAAATGCTAACAAATTTAACACAGATGATGGTATGTTCCCAAACTCTCAATGAATCAAGCTTCCCATTACAAACTAAATGCCACTACACAACTAACAAAACTATCTCGCACGCCCACACACTTTGTTGTTACTAACGCACCAAAAAAAGTACATTTAGGAGTTTGTTAGCCACGCACGTCGTAAGTTTATTTTTTCCTCTCGATATATGTAAATCCATTTGTGTTGTACTGGATTGTACATGCTCTCGAAGGCGGTGATGTGTGGATTTATGAGAGTTGATGGCATCCGCTCGCCAACGTCGGAACTGGAGGAGGCGCCTACATGCCCTCCGCGTATGGTGCCTCGCCCGTGGCACGCCATAGAGCTGACCGAGCCCAAGTTCGACCCGGCCCTCATCCGATGATAGTGCAAGACTTGACGCCCTCGCGCTGCAAGCTCTCACCTGCCACGGATGTCGCCTGTCGGATAGCTCCAACAACAAGGAGCCCGCCAGGGAAGGTACGAAACTGAATCTCCTCACCAGCTTAAACGTATAGGCTTTACAAGGAACTCCTAATCCAAATAGTTACTATGTTTTGTTTTGCTCATCTAGATCGACATAAGGCATGCTTTGAACAGGGAGGCCGCTTACAAGACCCGGTTATGGTCAAATTTTGAACCTACGTGACTATCTATGAGACCCCAAAACTATTACTCCGTATCTTAATTTTCTTTTGTCAATTGCTTATATTTTTTAGACAAAGACTCAATTGCGTACATGGAGACGAGCCCCAATGCCCGATGAAGCTGTCGTCCAGGTCAGGTCAGGTCTCTTGAGATTTTTCAATAGAGATCCTTATACCATTATACGAGTGGTGTTGTTGTGGTAGGTGCAAAGCAAACCTAACGGGAGACCTGAGGGTGGCGCTACAACAGCAGCCAGACGTGCCCGAGCTTTGGCTGCCGACCGAAGATGGGCTCGCTCACTAACCGGATCTTCCGGGCTAAGACCAATGCCGCCAAGTAGCTGAGTCTTCTTCGTCATGTATGGCATGGCGCCAGCCGAGGAGCCAAAGCGAAGTTGTAATTTTATGAAAGAGAGGGACCTACGGAACACCATCTAACTACTACAGTTTGAAAATTTGAATACAGGGAGAGGAAACCGGATCAACTCCCGGCTGGCTAAGTCATGGTGTTAAGAAAACCGTAGCTCATATCGAGGAGGGAGCAAGTAAGCAAGTCTTCTCCAAGTGAAAGTATCCATCTCACTCTGCACGCATATATACTTTTCTTGTCGAACTTCGTATCTCTGGGTCACACCAAATTTGCATTTCCAAGCGTATTACTCCTCGCTTCTTTTCATCTGAGAATGCCAATCTAGCTATTGTGTTTGTATTATTATTTAATACTTTGTACTTTTACTGATTCTTTAATGTTCAGAATGGGCTTTATTACCACGTAGGCAGGATAAAATCAAAACTGTTGCAGCCGCACACGCTCATATACAGACGTTAAAATTCATCATGTTCAAAGTAATAGAGTCACGGTATCAAGCGTGTTATTTCTCGAGTTTTAAGGCCACTAAACATTGCAGCTATGTTTGTTGCCAATCGACCCATTATAGAATACATGAACATGCTTCCACACAATTTTTTTTTGTAACGAGGCAAAACCTTTGCCTTTTATATTGGTATAGTAAAACCAAACAACAAACGGCCGAAGCCAAAAGAAAAGGCGATACAGGCCATGGCCTACTAAACGAAAGAAAAGTAGCCATGCGGGGATCCGAATCATCCTACTCTGTCCAATCTCGTAGAGAGATATATCATCATTACTTCAAGATGCGACTCTGCGGCACGGTCTGGAACGGGAAGCAGATCACACGGAGACGTCCAACGCCGATAATAGCGGGAATTCGCTCCCCCTGGACCAGCAAGGCCAATCAAGGCTTCATCCACTGCCATTATGGATGGTATGTTCAGTCTAAAGATGGTATTCAACGCGTCGATTGCCGAAGCAGACTGCGTTGACTGCTTACAGGTGTTCGCGAATTGTTTCGTAGCCTGGACCAAGGGCATATCTCCAAAGTCGAGCCCATTTTTTTGTGGAGTACATGCCGCTCTTTGTCGACTGCTAGGAGTTGTGGCTTCTTCGCGAGCTTGCTGCTGTGACGGGCGGGGTCGGGTAGGACCACAGTAGCACGTGGCAACAACGGAAGAGGCGTTGACATGGCACAGCCGGAAGGCTGAACATATCATATTTGATGTTAGGGTTCTCCTTTACGGATTGCTATTTCATAGATGCATGGTTGTGTGTCCCCGTTTCAGTTGACTTTTTGGCCATACCATGATGTGTCAAGATATGTAATATTGTTGTGATGTACCTTGTTGTTTACCGAATGAGAAAGATGTAAACAGAAGTCCAACCCTAGCTTGCAAGCTCCGCCCCCTAGGGCGAGTCGGTGTCGTAGACGAAACTCGACGCGGAAGCATGGGTATTGTTGGATGCGAGGAAGAAACATTGGTGTAGGGGCCGCCAGCGTGTTCAAGCCTGAGATTATTGAGTGGCTCCCTAGCTTAGAGGGATGGTCCGTGGTTAGTGTCGGACTAAGAGGGGGGGGGGGGGGGGGGGGGAGAGATTTTTGATTGTTAGGACGGATGACAAGATAGTGCGGTAGTGTTCTCGACCGATGGGAAAGCTGGAACATCGGCGAGGCTAGCGTCAAAATTCGGCAGTTCAGGACGAGCGATGTGACGGTGTTGGTATTGTTAAGCACGAATTGGATTTAAAAGGTATGATTGAACTTTGCGCCCGTTTCTTTATGGTTATTCTATGTGAAGTTAGCACAAATAGAGAAAATGAAATTGACGAAAGGAGAAAACCGAGAAGAAGAGTCACCCATTTACCACCATAATATATATGATTTAAATTAAGCTTCATCGGAGCTACTCTTTTTTAAGAAACATGCGAGAAATCTATAAAGAACGACAAAACAAGCAACAAAACACAAGTTGAACACACGAGAGAATAAACCAAGAGATAAAAAAAGAGAAAGAGAACAATCCGCGTAACAACTCGTCTAACCAAATAAAGCTACGAACAAAATCTCGCAGTCAACATAACACTTAATATGTGTTCGCAAAATACAACAATCATTTTGTCATCGCTTCTAAATACCACTGCTATCCCGTTGCAACGCACGGGTATTTAGCTAGTAATCTGAAATGACAAATATACCCTATCAATTTCTTCACGCGCTGGGCAGCAGAGAAGTTGCTTTTTTCTTCTGCTCGCCCCGTCCCTGACCTTGCCGCCGGAGCCGCCGCGCCTCGCCCCTGGCTGCTGCGCCGCATCCCAAAGTTGTGTGCCTCCTTCCATTGCTACCCCAAGGTAAGAGACTCCATTTTTCGTGGATTTTTGCATGTGTGCTCACCCCAGTTCGGCCGACCGGAGCAGAGATTGACAGCGGCCGGCATCGACGGGCGGAGCGGCCGAACCATGAGGTCGCGCTCAAGCTGGATATCACTCCCGTGCCTTAGGTTTGTGTTCTTGCCATTTAATGAGCAATTTCTTGATGCATTTCTCTGGTTTCCATCCTCACAGATTTTGGAAGGGTAAGAATTAGCGTGCAAGATTTAGAGCGGCGAGAATCTTTGGAATTAGTGTGCGGGATTTAGAGCGGCGGGAATCTGGCGTGAGAAGATTTGGCGTTCAGTTGGACTGGTGGCAGCGATTTGTAGCTCCGCCCGGAGATGAACAGCAGGACGGCGGCGGTAGCTCGTGTGGAGTGGAGGCCGGAGCAGTGAAGGACAGTTCTGTTAGTCATGTGCCTAGTTGTTGGTTATAATTTTGACAAACATGTTAATCAGGCCAAAGGGGGCAACCAGCGACAATTAGGCTAATTTGGGGGCTTAGAAGTGAGGTAGACGAATAAAGGGGCATATGATCCAAGGTGCACGAACTGAGGGGGTTAAAATCAATTCTCCCGTCTTCAACCTCCCGTCCGAACTACCCGGCGCAGAAACGCGCAAGCGCACGCCCTCTCGATCTTCTCGTCTCAGTTCGTTGTACCTGAAGGAGGGGATAGAGCTGCGTCCCGTCTTATCCGCACGGAATCGCTAGTCCTCTCCCTTATCTCGCGACCCCTTCCCGAAAATCAGCTTCGTCGTTCCAAACTAAATTCGTCACCCTCGCTCGACCCCTCCGCCTATAAAAGCACCCCTGATACCCTCTCCTTCAAGAGAGCTCGAATTTTTTCGAGACGCCGCCACCGTCGTCTCGAACTCCGGCGAAAAATTCTTCATCGGTGAGGGTTTCCGTCGACCCCTGACCCTCTCTTCTACTTTCCCTCTCTCTCGTACACCTCTCTAACACTGTAGTTCGTCTCCAGGAGCTCGGGACCATCGTTGTCGAGAGGAAGCCGAGGTTGCCGCTGCCGTTTGTCGTCGCCGTCGCCGTTGTTCTGTCTTCCGGTGAGCACCGTGTCCGTCGCCTGAACGCCCGTGCTCTTCTATTTCTGTTTCACCACATGCCGCCGAAAACTAGTTGCCGGCAGCGGATGTCGCTGTTTGTTGCCGGCATGAGCTTTGCTTGATCGTCCTACTTTTGTAGTTCCTGTAGAATTTTGAATGCAGCGCTGCTGCTTTTGTACAGAAACATATTAGATTAGTCTGTTCGTGATACGAACATGGCATAATCATTTTAGATCGACCGGACTCTCCAAAACTGTAGCAAATATTAGCATAGTGCATGAGTCGTGTGTACCTTCGGCCATTCTTGAGTTGATCGTAGTTGTACAATCTCATATCTTGGCCATGTTTAATCTTAATTCAGATCTTCCTTTTGCACCGATTGGATCATTAGAGATGATGGAAAGTGTTTAGATCAAACACAACGCGAAATACTATTTTCGGCATTACTCTCTTTGCGCCACACCGTTCTCACCCATTTCTTTGCCTAAACTCTAAAATTAATATATATACCCTACTAAATTATTGCATCGTTTTAAGTTGTTTTTATGGATTTTATCGTTGTTCTTTTATTTCCGAATGGTTGTTTATGTCGACCGTTGTTTAACGGTAAATTGCGCTGAGCGTGAGGACAATTCTTAGGAGGAGTTAGGAAATCATTTTTACACTTGTTCAGACAAGTTGCACCTCATGTTCATCCCATTATTTCTGCTATGCTATTTTGATTACGAAATGTTAGGAATGCATATGCGATAGTTTTAATTTATTAATGTCAAATATTTTTGAAATGTCGATGTTTTGACTAGCTATGTCCCATAGTAAATTATGCCTTATGATTTCCCACACCCACGATACCCTAGGTAAAATGGTGCTAGAATAAATTCTAGTAATCTTTAAGATTGTAGATATGGTTAGCCCTACTTTGTGGTAACCGTCGGTAGGTTTTAAATTAAGAAATGTTTATGAAAAAAATAATAGTATTTCAAAAATCTTTATTAAAGAAAATTGAAAATGTTTTATCCTGAGCGGAGTGGTATGATGGGAAAACGCGTGTGAAGCTATGTGTTCAAGTAGGTGGGGACCGCTGTCCAGGGATCCAAAAAGGACATACTTAGTTTTAGTTTGCTCAGTTGAGCTCCGTACAACCACTTGCTAAATGGCTTTGGCTTGATCTAATAATTAGTGGAAAATCTACTTAAGGAACCTCATTTGAAGAGGGACTTAGTATCCATTGTGGTGGGCGTGCCTATAAATAAGTAGTTAGATACTAAAAAAGAGTCTCGACTTATCTCGGTTGGTCATGTTTGAAAGTGTATAAACTCTACAGAGTCTTAAAATCTGATCGATTAGCCATGCCCACGGAAATGGGTGAAACTACCTGACTAACTTACTTAGTAGAGATAGAGATATATTTCTCAACTTTGTATTACAAATCAAATGAATTGCAAACCCTATATTCGTGTGTCGTTCATAGGTGGAATTTTGAGGAAAGTCCTATTTTCGTATGTCGCTCATAGGCGTCTTTCGTCTCGGCTAGTTGGACTTTGTGGCCTTCTAGCTCTATAATTTTTATAAAAAGTTTTATGAAACATAGGATGAGTTAGAGTATTGAAAACTCAAAGGATTTGAATTACTAAAATATTGCTTCGCGGAAAAAACTAAATCCTTATAGCCAATCTATTTTGTCAACCTATGCATGTAATATTAGATTTATTAGGTCGCATTGGTATAATTTGCAAGTACATTCAATGTACTGAACTGTACCTACTCATGTGCAGATGTTAGTGAGTATAATGTGAAGATTGATGCCTAGGATCGCGATACTCCCATCGATTTGCCTGTGGCATGTGCTGAAGCCACCGACATTTTATTTCCGCTGCTATTTAGCCTATGAGCATTTATGTATAATGACTATGTAATCAATATTCGATGCTATCACTAGTAGACAACCCACCCTTTTGTCCCGGTTTTAGAGGGCCTTTTGTCCCGGTCGTGCAACCGGGACAAAGGGTTCGGGACAAAAGGCCCCCCCTTTTGAAAGGGCATGTGCCCTCTTATATGGTTTTGGTAATTGATGACAATCCATATGGACTAATGTTTGTGTTGAGCATATTGCAAGTATGTCTTGAAGATGTCAAGACATCACCCATATGAAGATAGATGGGAGCATATTGCAAGTATGTCTTGAAGATGTCAAGACATCACCTATATGAAGATAGATGGGATGATACGAGATTGATCAAGATGTTGATCAACACACGAAGTTACAAGATGTATCAAGTGGATCATGTATCCCTTGGATGACATGAAGACGAAGCTAATGGAGCTTGGAGATTGACATGAAGACGAAGCTAAGCGAGGCTCTCCCATAATGGCGTATGGGGGAGTATTTGGAGAAGTCTTCACCAAGCATGTGCTAGCAAGCGCAATCAAGAAAGGTGGTCCACTTGGAGAGATCAAGACCGTCTTCGTCTAGCTCAAGTGGAATGCTCAAGGCTCAAGTGGATTGTTCAATGCAAAGGTTTGTTCTTGATAGGGCTATAGGATAGACAGGCGTACTATCAAGAGGGGCTCTCGAGGGAGTAACTTGATCGCATCTTTGTGGAGAGCTCAAACCGTTGCATGCTTGGCATATCATCTTTCTTGGTTCTTATTTGGCTTTTCACCTTGTTGGGTTTTGGTGCTTGTCGTGATCTTCATGACAAGACCAAGTTCTTCGAAAAAGGTTTTAGTATGGAAAACTTGTTGTGTTTTCGGTGTGGAAATATGACCGGTTCAACCTTGAGCAAAGTTCCACACCTTCACATGTGTGGGGACTTTGCTCTATTTATGGTTTGCAATATTTCCAGTTTTTGTAGCTTTCTCCTTGTCGGTACCTTTCCAACGGAGTTGGTTTCACCTCATTCGGAGTTTTTTTTTTGCGATTTTTATTTCAGTTCTGGTGTTTCTGCAGTTTTCGGAGGGGCGGAAATTTCCGGACCCCAGACCGGAGATTTCCGACCCGGAGAATTTTTCGCCAAGTCTTAAAGATTTTCTGCACTGCACCAGTCGGATTTTCCGCCGGAAATTTCCGGTCCCGGTTCGGAAATTTCCGAACGACCAAGTTAAGTTTTTCGCCAAGTCTTATTTGATATCAGCACTGGTCGCTTTCAGCTCTCAGTCGGATTTCCTACCGGACAATTTTGGAAATTTCCGGGCTGACGATTCCCAACGGCTAGAAAACTGGGAGGGCTATAAATACCCCTCCCCTTCTTCTTCCTTGAGCAGCTCGTTTTTCCCCTCTCTCTCCTGCCATTGTTGACCTTGGAAAAGCTTGCCCCCTCTCAATTCCTCTCATGATTATTGCATATCTTTGAGGGAAAAGTGAGAGGAGATCTAGATCTACCTTTCCACCAATCCATCTCCTCTAAGTGAGGGGAACCTAGTGGATCTAGATCTAGTAGTTCCTTTGTGGTTCTCGTTCTTTGTTCTTCCTCTCTTCTCCCCCCACAAGCATTAGTTGCTTTTGGTGAGATTAGGGAGTGAGGGATTTGTCTCCTTTGTGGTTTCTTTGTTCTTCCTCTCTCCTCCCCCCCATAAGCATTAGTTGCTTTTGGTGGGATTTGGGAGTGAATAACTTGTGTTCTTGCCATTGCATCGGTTGCATCGGTTTGAGCTCTCCATGTGATTCGTGGTGGTGAAATTCGTGAGCTTGTTACTCTTGGGTCTTTGGACCCTAGACGCCTTAGTGACCGGCCTTTGTGGCGGAGACCTTTTGTGGTCGGTTAGGACCTTTTGTGGTCAAGGCCTTTGTGGCTAGTTGGGACCTTTGTGGTCAAGTTGGACCTGTTGTGGTCAAGACCTTGTGTGGTCTTTTGGGAGCCCCTAATTCGGTTGTGGGTGTGTGCTCCAAGGTAGTTGTACGGGATTGTTCTCCGCCCCAAAGGAGTTCATAGTGGAAGGTGAACCCGGACCTTTGTGGTCGAGTTCATCGGAGAATAAGGTGAGGCCTTTGTGCCGTTGAGTCGGACCTGTGGTGGTCACTCACACCTCTCCAACGAGACGTACTCCCCTAAGAAGGAGGAACTTGGGAATACATCCTCGTCTCCGCGTGCCTCGGTTATCTCTATACCCGAGCTCTTTACTTATGCACTTTACATTGTGATAGCCTTCGTGTTTGAAGTCATTTACATTGTGATAGCCTTCGTGCTTAAAGTCATTTACCTTGTTATCACTTTGTTGCTTGTCTTGCTTAGCATAAGTTGTCGGTGCACATAGGTTCAACTAGTATATTTAGGTTGTGTTCTTGATAAGTTAAACACTAAGTTTTTATTCCGCATTTATCAAACCTAAATTGTAAAAAGTGTACCTCGCCTATTCAACCCCCCCCCCCCCCCCCCTCTCTAGGCGACGTCTTTACTTTCACCTTTTGTCCCGGTTGTAACACGAACCGGGACAAATGACAATCTGTGTGGACAAAAAACAATCCTTATTTTCTATTTCTTTTATTATTTCATTTTCTGTTTTTTGTTTTTCTTTTATGTTTTCTATTTAACTTTTTATTTTCTGTTTCTCACTTAGCCACACATTTAACTATCCACTAACCCACACACTTCATCACTAACTATACACTTAATCTCAAGTCAAACTTCCCATTCGGTCACCCATCCTCAAACTGTTCCAACCCAAGCACGCTTAACATTTAGGTTCATTTCAAATTAGATACTAAGAGAGAACTGAGAACTTACTGATATTACTATCTTATCAATCATATTAACAACTCAGTCATGATATTACACTTTTTCATTGCTTGAACTATAAAAATTTAATTAAATAAACAGTAATGATTATATAATTATAATATTGAAATAAATAATTATAAAATAACTTTTACTTTATTTTTGCCTTTTTCATTTAGTATGGAATAATTCGTATTTTTAAATCCTTAAATCGGAATTTAACAAATAAAATGTCTAAATTGATCAAAAAAAATAGAGGAATCCAAATATGACATCCAAATCATCTTTTGCATTACAGAAACATCGATAGCCATGATGACCATTTTGATCGGTTTTACGAAAAAATGAAATAAAACGATAAACACCTCAAAAAAAGATATCCTTTGGCATGGGGTCCTTATAGGAGTACTAGTTGCTATGAAAAATGATAAACTTGATTTTTGACAAAATTTCCAAAAAAAATCTTCACAAAAAGGTCTACCATCTATAAACATTTAGAAGTTTTAAGCCAAATGATCAAGTTGTGGTCATTTCCACGGCATAGTTTGTGATAAAGATCTCATATTCCACAAATAGGTGTATATTGGTATAAGAAACAATCATGCCAAAGGGATTCTTGAAATTATTTTCATAAATATTATTTTCCATTTTTTAAGTGCAAAAAATGAGTTTTTTAGTGAACAAAATACAAAAAAATATGATGCAAAATGGCACCCATTTAATTTTCATGGAAACTAGTACACATATAATGGATAATCCCCAAGTATTAGGTTTTTCATTGATTTCTACCTAATTTCGCCTAGTTAAATGAGTTTATACCGATTATTCGAAAGTAATTCAAATTTGAACTACAGCTATTTGATAGTTTGGTCTTAATCTTTCAAAAAAATCATTATAAGGTACACAACTATTGGTTATATCACAGAAACATCGATAATTCTAGAAAATCTTACCTCTTTTGATGAATAGTCATCGCGACCGTTTTGATCGTCTTAACGAAAAAATGAAATAAAACGATAAACAACTCAAAAAAGAATATCCTTTGGCATGGGGTCCTTATATGTGTACTAGTTGCCATGAAAAATGATAAACTTGATTTTTGACAAAATTTCCAAAAAAATTTCACAAAAAGGTCTATCATCTATAAACATCTAAAAGTTTCAAGCCAAATGATCAAGTTATGGTCATTTTCACGGCATAGTTCGTGATAAAGATCTCATATTCCAAAAATAGGTGCATATTGGTATAAGAAACAATCATGCCAAAGTGATTCTCAAAATAAATATCATTTTCAATTTTTTAAGTGCGAAAAATGAGTTTTTTGTGAACAAAGTACAAAAAATATGATGCAAAATGACACCCATTTAATTTTCATGGAAACTAGTACACATATGATGGATAATCCCCAAGTATTAGGGTTTTCCTTGATTTCTACCCTCGCCTAATTAAACTAGTACCCATTTAATTTTGACCATTTCCTTAAAAAATGAAATAAAATGAAAAAACCCTAAAAACAGATATCCTCTGGCATGGTGTCCTTATATGTGTACTAGTTGCTATGAAAAATGATAAACCTATTTTTTTACAAAATTACCGAAAAAAGTCTTCACAAAAATGTCTATCATGTATAAACATCTGGAAGTTTCCTCGTGTATAAAAAGTTCTATCACAAAAAGGTAATTTTCTCGGCATAATTTGTGATAAAGATCTCATATTACACAAATGAGTGCATCTTGCTATAGTAAACAATTATGCCGAAGGGATTCTTCAAATTATTTTCGTAAATATTATTTTCCATTTTTTAAGTGTCAAAAATGAAATTTTTTAAGGGTCAAACCTTTTTTTAAATATATAGTCACCTACCTTTTGTCCCGGTTCGTGGCTGGAACCGGGACAAAAGGGGTGCGGTGACCTTTTGTCCCGGTTCGTGGCTGGAACCGGGACAAAAGGTTCGATTCTATACCGCGTGGAGGCTGGGACCAACTATTTGGCCCCATTTGTCCCGGTTTTTAATGCGACCGGGACAAATGGGGTATTTTCGCTGGATCCGAAGACCTGTTTTCTACTAGTGTATGTAAAATAACGTGGCGGGAGCACATGCCAGAGGCAAATCGACTGGAGTATCGCGATCCTAGGCATCAATCTCTACATTACTCACCAACATCTGCACATGAGTAGGTGCAGGTCACTAAATTGAATGTACTTGCAAGTTTACACCAATGCGACTTAATAAATCTACTATTACATGCATATGTTGACAAAGGAATTGGTTATAAGGGTTTGATCTTATGCGTGAAGCAACATTTTAATAATTCAAATCCTTTGAGTTTTCAATGCTCTAACTCATCCTATGTTTCATAAAACATTTTATAAACATTATAGAGCTAGAAGGTCACAAAGTCCAACTAGCCGAGATGAAAGCCACCTATGAGCGACATATGAACATACGACTTTTCACAAAATCCCACCTATAAACGACACACGAACATAGGGTTTGAAATTCGTTTGATTTGTAAGACAAGGTTGAGAAAGACATCTCTAAGTAAATTTACTTAGCTAGTTTCGCCATTTCCGTGGGCACGACTAATCGATCAGATTTTAAGACTCTGCAGAGCTTGTACAGTTTCACCGCTTGACACGACCAACCGATGTAAGTCGTGACGAGACTCTTCGTTAGTAGCTAACTACTTATTTATAGGCACGCCCGCCACAATGGAAACTAAGTCCGTCTCCAAATGACGTTGATTTTCACTAAAAGCCACATCCCATTTAGCAAGTGGTTGTAAGAAGCTGAACTGGACAAACTAAACCTGAGTATATCCTTTTTGGGATCCCTGGCCGGCGGTCCCCATCAATCTGAGCACATAGCTCCACACACGTTGTCCCATCATACCACTCCGCCCAGGATAAAATATTTTCAATTTTGCTTTGATAAACATTTTTTAACAAATATCATTATTTCATAAACATTTCTTAATTTTAACCCCAAACGATTTACATAAAGCAAGGCTAAGCATATCTATCGTCTTAAAAATTAGTAGAACTTATTCTAGCACAGATTTACAAGGTATCATGGGTGTGTGGAATCCTAAGGCATAATCTACTATGGGACATAGCTAGTCAAACATCGCCATTGCAAAAATACTTGACATTAAGAAATTAAAACTATGCATGCATTTCTAACATTTTGTAATAAAAATAGCTTAGCTAAAATAATAGGATGAACATGAGGTACAACTTGCCGGAACAACTGCAACAATGATTCCCGAACTCCTGAGAACTGTTCTCACACTCAGCGCAATCTATCGTCAAACAACGATCGACATAAACAACCATTCGGTAGTAAAAGAACAAACGGAAAATATAGCGATGAAAATCCATAAAAACAACTTAGATCATCATGCAATACTTTAGAAGGGTGTATATATAAATTTTAGAGTTAGACAAAGTAATGGTTGGAAAAGGTGTGGCGGGGTGAGGATTATTTATGATCAACTCAAAACTAGACTGAATGGACACGAGTGAACTAGGCCAATGTATATTATAGTCTATCAGAGTGTGTGGATAGTCCGGCCAATCTGAACGACAATGCCATGTTCATATTGCTTTGTGTGATCGTCTATTGTTCTGTGTGATCGTCTGGTTGCTTTATGTTATGTGTTGTGTGATGATAAGGATATCATATTTGAATGTGGTGATAAGCAAAAACCGTGTGCTCAAAGTGGCAACTAAATGCATGTGAGTTGGCTGAGCACAGACGGCAAGCTTTTTCCAGACAACCAAACAAACTGGCACTTAGGTAACAACTGATGCAACCCAGGCCACAAAACGAAAAATCTTTTTTGATCCGTGTCCCGTATGGAACGCGCATGACAGTTTTTCTCCTTCTTCTTGGTACAATCATGCTCAAATCAGGCCCAAACTATCAAACCACCCTAAGTCCAGATTTTTAGGTTAAGAATTAGCTATTGCAAAGAGAAAGAGCTAAATTTTGGAGTAGACAAGACTAGTCACTATTTGCGGTAATCTGTTTTGGGCAATGTTCACTAAAATGATTTTTCAAGTAGACAAGACTAGTCAATACGTTCGGTAATCGGTCACCACTAAAATCATTGAGAGAATACATGTGCATCCAAAACGTTTTGCCAAAAATCACGATAGGCCAGCTGCCCTAACCTGGCCAACAGGGAGCTCCTACCATGAAATGATTGTATAGTGTTGCTGTCACCAACTCGCCAGATATGCAAACCAGTGAACCGATTGTCAGTGCCTTCACATCCCATAATTCAAAATATACCAATGTGATCTTGAACATACACATTGAACTAGAGCTTCCACAAATCTCTGCCCCAGGCTGTGTGCTGGGCAGGATAAATAGGGTTTGGACCTTCGGGGAAGCAAAAGCGTGTTCTGGTGGCAGGTGAACAAACAGGGCAAAATATACAAGAACCACGCCAGGCATCGCACTCCCAAATTTACACATGCTCAAGCCACGTACAGCTTGAAGAAAAAATTGCCTCGCAGCCGTCGCCATTCTGACCAAACAACTTATTACTGCATGTACATGTACAGCCATAGAGGTGGCACCGCCGCCAATCTACAAACACAAGAAGTGTCTGATCTAACCCGATGTTGTATGTACCGTCCGATGTCCGTCACTGGTGTCTGCCGTGACGGGTCCTGGAGCTCCCGGCCGCCACGTGGTTACGGGAGCGCTCGTGTCTCGCGTGGGACTGGGAGAGGAGCATGTCTGACTGAGCCAGCCTCCTGCTGAAGTCGCTGCTGGCCGAGCGCTGGCTATCTCCCTATAGGAAAATAAGAGATTAAATTTGGCTGACAGAAGAGGAAATTGCAAGTGCTGGAGGGTTTGGCAGTGTTCGCGGGTGTGTTTACCATTCTGAGATTTGTCTCTGCTCTGACTTGATTTGAACCTTCAAGCTGTTCGAGGGTCTCGTCCATCTCCATGATCTTCTGCTGGAGGTTATCTTTCTCCATCTACAGAGACAAGAGAGTTCAGTCTAGCATGATGAGTGTAACCAGGTAGGTTGGACACAGCAGTTTGAAATAATTATCTGAACCTGTAACATTTCGTTCTGGGCTTCCAGCATTTGCTCACGCTGCTCAAGCTGTTCGACTAGCAGTTGGGTCTCCAGCAGGTCAGCCTTTCTTTGGTCCATGTCATCAAGCAAGCTGAAGCAGAGAAAGTATCCGATATTAGGCAATTCGTGCAGCACTTACAGTGTGCTTCTTTCATTAAGCAGTTGCAACCGAGAAAGTATCCAATATTAGGAAATGTGTTTGGTGAGTGTGCTCTCTTGATTAAACAGTTGCAGCTGAATATGAGAGCAGAAAAGGTTTAGGGAGTTGAGACTCGCCTGTCTTTTTCCTGAATGAGATGGCCGAATCTTTCTTTGAGAACGTCAAGTTCCGCATCCTAGATTGATAATACAGACGAAAATAAGAAATGCCAACGTGCCACATAATGGAACATACTAGACAGAAATTTGTTTGGTAGTTGTGACCTACCTTCGCCTTTGACTGTTCAATTTCTTGCTGAGATGCCACTAACAACTTGTGCACATCTTCTTGGTCGAGCAAATTCTAGACAGGTGAAGGAAAAGAATAATCTCATGTAAGTTTATACAGGTAGGCAATGAGCCATGATACTCTCCATAGAGATACTGCTGCAACTTACAGCATATTTTGTCATGTCTAGTTTGACGCTAAGTAGTTCCCTTATAACATCATGTGTCATGCTATCCACAGCTGCCAGTCTTGATGTCAGCAAGCATATCTACGAACAGAGGAGAAAATATGAGTATCACCTTTGAGGTACTTCATTCATATGCTTTAAATATGATTGAACAGATAGAACACGGCTGCTTTTTAAATATTTCCTAGAGGAATATGGGAAATGACACATTAGAACTCATATAAAAATGCTCTTTACATATTGCATCCAAAGTACATGCTTGTGTTCATGACATTTACCATGAGTTCAAGCAAGTAGTCAGGACATGTCTTATAGTGTAGTGGATCATGTTGGGATCTAAGGACAAACATAGCAGTGTGACAGAATGTTCTGTAATTAACAGAACCAGTTATTTCACCAAGTCTAACAACCTCAATAACCATATTAGAACATTAAGATTATGAATGAACATTGACAATTAATTTTCTTAAACTATGATAAAAAGACAAGCCAAGAAAGCTCGAGGCCGCTCCATGCGCCTCGAAGGCCCGACGCCCTAATTTGGAAATGGACCGCGTCAGGAGCCTATGCTGCCACATTCCAGGGCTCATTGGCCAGCCCCGCCTGGAAGATGATCTGGAAGTGCTGCCCCCCCCCCCCCCCCCCCCCCCCCCAAAGGTATGGCACGACGTCCTGGCCTGGCTTCGCCTACCATGCCAGCCACCCAACAACACGACGCCACTCAGCCCCTGGTACCAGCAAGCCCGGCAGACAACCACCAAGCCCATGCGGAAGGGACTCGCCACGGCCACGCTCCTGATCCCCTGGCTCATCTGGAAACATCGCAACAGCTGCGTCTTCGAAGAAGCCAGGCCATCGGTCTCTGACCTGGTGGCGAAGATCAAGGAAGAAGCAGTGCTCTGGAGCCGAGCAGGCGCGCTAGGGCTGCGCGACCTCATCCCAACGACTTGGGATGTGCACTGATGTTTCTTTTTCACTACCCTGTACGCCTAATCAGGCTTGTTCTCGTGTAAACAACATTCCTTCACCTTTTCAATGAAATGAAACGCAAAAGCTTTTTGCGTTTTCTCGAAAAAAGACAAGCCAAAGATATTACCTCTTTCTGTTTGTTACTAAGCAACACTTCAAGTTCTTCAATTCGCTGGCGCGCCAAAGAGATTTCCTGATCCTTCTCAGAGTTCATTTGTTGAACAAGGCTAGATATGCACCGGAAAGGTGAACCAGATCTTAGTCGCCCCGAAGGCTTTTCAACTTTTGTATGGGCAGTCTCAGAACTAGTCTCATGTGCAGCAAAATTCTGGTCAGAAACCATGTGCTCCATTTCCCGATACTGTATAGGAAGAATGATTAGCATCTGTGTAGTGTTGGGTAGTTGTATAACTATATTGGCGATATATAATAGCTCAAGGTCTTGTACCTTCTCCTGAAACAGCAATGATTGTGCTTCTGAATGTAGGACCAGCTCCGCTATATGCTCCTTGTATTGCCTTATCTATGAAAATGATTTTAGAAGATTAAAATTAATACATGAAACTAAGTTATTAGAAGATTATTTGGAAATACATAACCCAATGGATTATGTATAATTATTCCTGCCTATACCTCATCATCTTTACGTTTAATCTTCCTTCTAACATCTTGATGTGCAATGATCTCAGCTTGCAGTCTCCTACCATAAAATTCAATCGATTAAATGATTACACAATTACATCTGATAGGTTCCATAAGAAAAATAAGAGGAAGAACATTCTCACTTTTCTAGCTGGCATCTCCCTGGACACAATGCTTCATTGCCTTCACATTTTAAGGCATTTTCCACCGTAAGCATCTCTTCAATTGCTTGAAATTCAGCTTCAGATTGTTTGTGTGCTTGATAGCTCTTTACTTCCTCTTTAAGGTTGCATACCTTTAAAAACGGATACATTGACAAAATACATAATTTGCATCACAGCCTAATTATTCACCAAATCACTCGAATTTTGCACCAATCCTTACAAGATCCACACGAGAGCTCAGTTTAGATCATTGAAAATGAATTTTTTGGGACATTTTATATTTACTGAATCCTGCTATGATGTGAACACTGGTCATTCTATAATCTTTCTAGCAACCATTCCAGTACATATGCGACATCTTAAAGAATCAATTATCAAACAGTGAGCTCAATAAATTAGAGAAATGAACAGCTTACCTCCTTCTCAAGAACAGTTATTGTAGATTCAAGTTCCTCAACCGAATGTTCAAGAATCGTAACTTCCTCATCTTTCTCTTCTGCATGGATTTTACTTATCTCTGCAGTCTGCAAAAGAAGGACAAGTGAATCTTTGTCCAAATTGTATGGAAAGCAAAGAGCACTAGTAATACAACACTTACTTGCCGAGCTTCAACAGCGGCGGCTTCATTCTCCTCAGCCAAAGCCATTGCCATCTCAAGCTTGTCATGTAACTTAAGTATCTCTGCTTTGAGCTTTCCATTTTGATTACATAATACTTCAACCTTGTTACTTAGTTTTTCAACATCTGACCTTAGTTGTCCCTCTTCAGAAGAATTTAGCAATAGGATTTCGCTCTCCAATCCCTCTATGACCTTAGTTTTGTCTTCCAACAGCGCTTTCATTTCACTGGTCTTCTCAGATTCCTCCTCCAACATTACTCTCAGATCATTATTCTCATTCCACAGGACAAATGATGAGTCTTGAGACTGCTCTAACTCTGATCTTAAGATAATGAGCACAGCACCATTTTCAGCTAGTTCTTCCACCAGTGCCTTTTGTTTTACCAACATTTCTTCTGTCTCAGAAGTTTTCATTTCGAGTTCTCTTTGAACCTTTCTAAGGGCACTTGATACTTCATCAGCTTTATCTTTCATGTCCTTCGCGTATGAGGTGGACTCTTGCAGTAGTTTAAGGTCAAAAGACAATCCTTCTGCAATATCACTTTTCCTGTCAAAGTCTCTTCTTAGTGATGCATAGTCCGTACTGTATACAGCCTGAGTATTACCATTCTGTAAGCATATTTGCTTAGGCTTCAAGGGTTTCTTCCCAATATTACTGAAGTCGTGAATGCTGCTGCTAAGCAAAGGTGTATTCTTAAATCCTTCCCGAGTCATATCAGTTAAAGATATAATATGCTCCCTAGAATTCCCCGGAATTGCTTGAGTTTCATGAAGAAAAGCAGCATTGCTGTCATCCACCTCACATGAACGTGAGCCAACTCGTTGACACATGCATGTATAAGCATTTGCATCAAGCAGATGCACCTGCTGAGCTGCAGAAGTGGCCTTTTCTTCTAGAGCTGACACAACGTTTACCAGATAAGACCTTGAATCACTTATCGATCTCTTTAATTCCTGCCCAAAATTAATAATTTCTGAGCAAAGCCCAAATAGTTCCACCGTAGTAACCCGTTGTATTTCATGAAAAGAACCCTTCATTATTGTCGCAATGTTCATCATCTCCTTGATACATTCATTCATCTGCTGATGTAATTTGTTGTTCCTCTGTGCTGTACAAGAACTTGACGCTTCAAGCTGCTGCAAGTCGTCAATCAGAGAAGTTTTCTCAGCCAATAAAAGTTCCACTGCTTCGCTGCAACTATCTTTCTCAAGCTTTAACTCTTCATTGGCCTTCAACAGAGCCGAGAGCATAAGGTCAGCCTCTTTCATGGTTTCTTGAGCCTCCTCAAAATTTGAAAATAACGCCAAGACCTTATTTGACTTGTCTTCAACAAGATGTAACACATCATCGAGCTTTGACTACAAGGTATTGGAAAAACGAAAGACATATTAACAACCTTGCTATCTATAACTAGGAAAGATGAATATTGACAAGAAAAGTATGGACATGACCATAACATATATATACATGTTGAATTTCTGGTATCTAAACTTACTGCAGATGCTACGTTGCATGTAATATTCTGTTAATATCTCGATAGATGGTACGGAACAAAAGGCAGCTTCTACTGGTTTATAAATATATGAGCAAATTGTGCCAATCTATGTGTGATGGATTTGATGATCTCATTGTATGATCACAAAACTAAACATAAAATATGATTAATGCAACTGGTATGGTTGGAATGATTAAATCTTGATATGGCACATGCACATGTAGCACAATTCCTAGCCAGCATTTATATACTTGACACAAAGCTTATGATTAGTAGAATAAATAAAGACAAACATCAGTAGCAGTACAGAAGCACCCTGGGAAACATCAATTTTGCTATTTCGCTAGCCAAAATGTGTGGAATGGAGTAACGAACTGCCTAGGTATGCCAAAAAAAAGGGGGACTGTCCAGGTATTTTTCTAGAAATGGACTTTCCAGGTAATGTCTACTTCACAAGTTGTCACAGTAAGGGCAGCCATGTGAACATGTAGAAGTTGGGCAAAATAGACTTAATATGCATAGCTGTTTTTATTAATGAGGAAAATCCTAGCAAGTTATCTCCTGTTTCAACTGCAATCCGAAACTGTCTACACAAATATTATCACTGGCTATCTTTGCATCAGGTGCACTCAACCATACAGTTTATGTAGCTAAAAACTACAGTAATGAACGCATACCTGGTAGTCTGGATTAGCTTCACTGACTGCTGATCCATCTTCATTATGAGTCTCCTGCACACTCATGTCATTCCTCCTTTCTACTGCTTCTGCAAAGAGGAAATTTTTCTGTTCCACATTGCAATCCTGTGCTTCCAGAGAACTTTCATAATGATGAAACTGCTGAGCTTCACTGATAGCAAGTGTTGCACCTCTTAAGATGTTCAACTTTTCATTCACTTCCCTGCCCATTCGGTGTGCAGCTTGTAGCTCAATCTGAAGCTTGAAGATTATTTTCTCCTTTTCAATGCTGACTTTCATAGCCTTCTCCACGTGTTCACTGACAGAATTATTGCTGTAAGGAAATGAATTAATCATATTATCAATGTTCTGATATGCATCGTCTAGTGATCTGCATCCATCTGTCAAGAAGCTTGTTAGATCAACTATTGCCACCTCCCATTCTTCAGACAAAGAGGCAATTTCTACATCTTTGGCAACAATGATCTCTGCAAGCCTGGCACTTTCTTCAGCCATAGTAACTAACTTCTTTCTGAGCTGTTGATTTGTGCTTTTAATGTGCACCAATTCAGCCTGTAATGCTTGTTTACTTGAGCTCGGTATTTCTGTCTCTTGATGACACAGTGAGGTCTCACTATGCAAACATGTATCCGTACTTGGTACATTTTCATCTATTTGATCTATTTCATCCTGTTGTAAATTCAATGTTTCTTCATCTTCTTTATGCCCACTAAGTATAATGCCTTTGTCAAATATATTAAGTGAAGATCCAAGAGCCAAGCTGTAGCACTGAGACAATTTATCGCCACACTCTGGCACTTGTGTAGAATCATTCAAACCACATCTTTCTAAATCAAAGGGATACAAAGAAGAATGGGACTCCTGGTCTTCAGTAGCAATTTCAGAAGGTATTTTGAGTTGAACAGATTCCTTACTATTTGTTGTTATCTCAGCATCATTGGACGCTAAAGATGAGAAATTCCATCCCACAGGATCCTGATTTAAAGTTCAAACATAAGTACAGAAAAAAGTAAAGCAAGTGAAATATATATATAGTTATAGAGTATAAATAAAAACTGTGTAAACATCTCACATGTTGCATCTGACTGGTCTCTGGGATCTCACGATTCGTCTCTGCCTCCAGAGCAACCTGAAAGGTGATGAACATCCAAAAGCTGAATGTAATTCTGACCAGAACAAATAGCATACAGTATTGCTAAGGGCTGCAAATTTTTCATACATACTTGGTGTTCACTAGACTTCTGGTATTGTTTGAGTTCACATCGCAGCTTATTTACTTCACTGCAAACAGTATGAATAATCATAATTGTCAATTACCAAGATTCCCAGAACTAGCAGACACAAGGTGTGTAACAGTAATTATCAGAAGAAATTCCTGATTATCAAAAATAATAGATAGATGAAGAATAATTAATCATACCCCCGGTAATTAGTGACACTACCAATTGGGTACATCAGGTCATCAGGATATCATTGCAGAGGGAGAGGAAGATAACTTCGACATAAGGTTTGTTACTATGCAATTTCCAGATTTAACAGAAATGTGAGAATGTGGACATATGTTGCTCCATTTTCTTTCTCATCTTCTGGAACTCATATGTCTTTAGTTAATCAAGAGCATCACATCATGCATGATTTGCAAAGAAAGTATTGTCTAACAGACCGTTGTGTTTATAAATGTAAAATATAGATCGAGATGATAGGATTGATATAGTCAAGAACTTACCGTGCTAGCAGAACATTATTTTCTAAGCACGCATCCAGCTCCTTCCTGCAATTGTCTAGATCTTTGGTAATCTCGTCTCCCTAAATGCATTGCATCGCACGTCAATCGCTTACGAAAATTCAGGTTATTCTTCAGAACACATTTGGGACAGGCAGTTAATAAAATTTTACATAGTTTCCCCTGTCTATGATATGACAATATTGCTTGTTGTTAATTTAGTTATAAGGTTTTAGCCATCTTCCGAAAACATAAAAAATTATAACAAATCCATGTCGATAAGTGCTTCCAGAGGTAACATTATATCCAAATGAGAACACACCTCAGCTTCTATATTCTTAGAAGGTGTTGCATACTTCTGCTCAAGAATATGAAGGAACTGCACATATATAGTAATAAGATAAGAGTGCATGTGAGACCAAAGAAAATGAGATCAAGCAAAAAGTTCAGGGAGATCAAGCATACATGATTACGCAGAAGAGATATCTCTGTTAATAACATCTCTCGCTCCCCTTGCTTGTGGAAGTTCTGAAGCCTGTATCAGTACAGTAGAATAAAGTGTCACCAGTTTATTCAAGTAAATAAGAAAAACCAACTTTCTGTGCAAAGTGTATTGTCTGCAAAATCATAATATAAGGCTCAAAATTGCAAAATTGAGACATTACGTTCTAACTTGCTCGATTAATCTCTTGTTTTCAAAAGCAAACTGTGTCAGCTGAGGATTTTCATTGATTTGTTTTTGCAGTAGCTCAATCTCTTGGAGCATTGCAGCATTTTCATCAACCAAATAGCCATCAGATGGCACTAGATCATCTGCTAATAAATGCAATCTTCTTAGTTTTTCGTCACGAAGTTTCAGCGTCGTTCTCAAGCGTTGACATTCATATTCTTTCAGGTCGACCTGCCAAAACAGATGAGCGGTGTCACTCAATATCTAAGAGGCATGCACTGGTAAGGCAGCAATAACTGTTCATGTAGAAGATGATCAAGTTCTGTGGCTTTGAAGAATATAAATATCCTTGATATTTTCTGTACAGAGAATATAGTTTTACCAAACGATTCAAATGCTTTATTTCAGCTTCCATCTTCCTGATATCCACCTCAGCCAGTTTCTCTCTCCTAAGGCTCCCAATCAAAACATCTTCCAGATGGCTAACCTGCTATTATATTATAATATATAAGTAATTGGTTGCAATAGAGCACTTTAATATATATTTGTCGATGAATTAAATCATGGTATATGACCTTTTGCTTTAGAAGATTCAAGTCACAGCTTGCTTGATGATCTTCAGCTAAATTATTGCGTTCGTTATCAGAGCCTGAATTTGTCAGGGGAAAGCTACGGGATCCAGGGATACTTTGCTGCTTCCTCAAGCATGTTAGTTGATCCTGGTAAGGATAGTTAGATAGTTTAACTAAAAACACTAATAAAATCCAGAAAAGATTTTCTCGATGGGGCTTACCTTTAGTTTTTCTATCTTCCTTTGCAAAGCCATAACATCTCCTGAAGCATCTTCGTTTACTTTTGCCTAGCACAGGAAGAAGAATCCCAAAAGGAGTCAACACGATAAACTTTCCATATAAAACTTTAATATTGTAGAATATAAGTACATTGTTTTGAATCAATTTCGCCCGCTGAGCAAACTTCAAGGTACTCAATGTCTCATTAGAGGAGCTGCAATAGTACAAACTGTTAAGATCTAGTATAAAAGTGAATACTAGAAATGAAGGTACATAATATGCATACCAAATAGATGGGCTGATGTTGGCAACAATTGTTGTTTTAGAGTTTCCTCCGAGAGAATCCTAGGGAAGACGGTATAATGAGCCATAGAAAACAAATATAAACAAAGAGAAGCCTGAGGAGCATGTTTTCATTGCAAACAGTAACCTGGAGGAGAAATGTAAGCCTTGAGTCTCTATAGGGCACATGGCGGCTTTTCCCATCCACTAGAGTCATGATAACAAGCCTGAAACGGAAAAAGCTGGATTATCACCATGAGTAGCTTCTTGAAATAAATTGTTGATTCGGTACCCAAACATGCACAGATGCTTCATTTGATAAACAGATACCAATACAAAACTTATAGCGTTTCCACAACACAATGCACACATGGTTATTTCCGTACATTGCAAAACCAAAGAAATGCATATGAACTGCATGAAAATTCATGAATGTTGTCTGAGAGCAAAACGTACCCAAGAGTTGACAAGGATCTATTAATGTTCGCAGCTTCTTTCAAGCGTTCTCCTTCAGCACCCGAGCTTTTCTGCCTAGTTGGAATTCAGTTAGTATTTGTGAAGACAAGAAAAGGCCATCACATTTATTCTGCGACTCACCTCTCTGAACCAGCAAGATCAACCAAATTCAACCGCCCAAAGCGGAGATGTGTCATTGAATCCCTTTCCCAATGGCTCTCAATGACGCAAGTGAAGACACTATGTGAACGGCTACTCTCACTGTTCATATTTGTGGCTGCCATTTTCCTATTTGCAACACCCTATAATAACATTTTAATAAATTCCTTAATGTAAGTTAGCGCATGCCCATTTTAGTACCTCTGATTCAACTAAACGTGCAACGAAAAGAAGATATTGCATCACCTGTAACAATAACAACATAACGTCTTTAACAGATGAAACGTGGCACTCCGTTAGGTTATCAACATATACACCTTTCTTTATATCTTCACGGATCTACAAAGAACAAATAAGTGCGAGTCTGTTGGATTTCACATTCAGTACATGCATTGCAAATTCTCAAGTAGTAAGCAGACTACCTGAAGATTGGTTGATGATGGTTCAAGTAGATCAGTTATCTGTTCATTGTATATCTCCAGAAAAGAGCATTTGCAGGTATATTTCAGTCGGTCGCCTCTTCGTCTCTCCTCATCCTTCAAGTATTATATAATTTAGGTCCATGTATTAGAAAAAAAATCATCAAAGTATGAGCTTGGAAAACAAACGCCTCACCTCCTTTATCCGAGCAAATAGATACTCGAAAATGCGAGGCGTCAAACCAGAGTCATTGTCGAGTCCATCGCCCTCCTTACAAAGTTCTCCCATCATCGTGTAAGTTTTACCACTCCCGGTCTGTAAAAGTGATTGGTATGTTAGTATGTTACCACGCAGATGCCAGGCAAATTCTTGAACAGGCAGAGAAGTGTGCATATTAGTCTTACCTGGCCATAGGCAAACAAACAGCCATTGTATCCAGACATGCAGTTCTCCACCATTGGTAGACCAACTACCCTAAACAGTTTTTCCTGAAATTGTTGCAGACTATATTTCTTAGGGTAAAGGCTAAATAAATCTAAGGTTGTTACATTAGACACTACATACCTGTGATATTGTTTCGCAAGCAACATGATCAAACGTGAACATTGTTTCAGGGTGTCCTATCCAGCTTAATGTCTTTGAGCTATCCTGTATCAAACATCTTCTCTGACCATGTGCAGTGCTCTCGGCAGCACTGATTGGCCTTACTCGTACTAAAACCTGTAAATCCAACCAGCATTCAGCCATATTAGCTTCAGAAATCAGAACCACGGTGTTGCACGCATACAAAGTAATTAAGTATGAACTCACACAGTTGGTATGATACACATGATGGTGGATAGTAATATTCTATGATTTGGGCATTTGAGCAATGTGTAACACTTAGGCAATCATATAGGCCGTTTTATTGTGATGTTTGCTGATTTAACTGGACACAGGAAGGATGGTTCATGTACTTGTGTATAATTTTTTTTGACTCACTGCAACATTTCACATGGTGCAAGCATATAGTCTACAGACACACCGACCAACCTGCACATTTCGATCCATCCAGAAGGCGGGGTCCTCGTCGAGCTCAAAATGCGGCACATCCACGGGCACTTCCGAGGCCGCCAGATCCCTCGGATCGAACATCCGCTTCGCCGCCCCGCCAATCGAGGAGGTCCGATCCCTGACCGCGCAGGCCCTGGGCGTGCCCGCCAGCGACTTGGGCGTCCCCGGCGCGGACCGCGGGTTCCTGCCTGGGTCAGCGATGGCCGCGAGGGGCGACCTCGGGGGGAGCGAGAACGGCGGGGCGGGGCCGAACGTGGCGGCGGCGGAGGGGGAGGGTGAGGGCGCGGCGACGAGGTCGTCGTTCTCGTTGGGCTCTGGCGCGGCGCGGCGGAAGGCGCGGGTGGTGGAAGCGCGCCGGCCGCCGCCGCCGGGGGCGGCCATGGCGGAGGTGGGGGTGGGGAGGAAGGTGCAGTGAGGTGGTGTGGAGTGTGGAGCTCAGCTCGGGCGGAGAGTGAGAGGGGGAGCGGGGCAGAGTAATGGCCAACGGGGTCTTCCAGCTGTTGGGACTCACCTCTCAGCTCGGTTTCAAATTTGAACTGCGGTTGTGTGAGGACTTCGGGGGTGGATGGATGGATCTGGGGAAGCAAGAGCATCTAGCACCCACCCTACATCGTCCAAAATCGTAAAATAATTGTCGTTCCCGTACAAAACTCGCTACAATCCTGTAAACCAAATCGGTCCTTTTTTTTTTTACAGGGGCGTCAAATTTCACTCATCGACCTATACATTGCGGCCGAACCGAACACGCCTCACACTTCCCCTCTCATTTTGGTGGTACGGATGTTTCCCCCTCCTTCCTTCCCGCTTCCGCGTCCTGCCAACGCCGATCTAACTCCCCACTCGCTTTCCACCGCCACCGCCTCGTGGAATCGACGCCATGGATCTCTCTGAGCTCCCGTCGACCGTTGCTCAGGTCTCACGACCGCAACCGCCACCTCCAATCACTCCGACAGTCCACGCGAGCTCGTCGGCCAGCGTCGCTTAGGCACTCAAGAAGAGGAAGCACTCCCCTCTCCAGTGCTGCTCAAGCCATGGTCGTCGACGTGTCGATATTTGCTGCCCCGAAGGCCGCCGTACTGCGGAAGAAGGCGGGGACCAGGCCCGGCGGGAAGAAGACCGTCGCTCGCCCCGTTCATCATCATCCTGCCCCCGGTGGTGGCTGGAGTCGCCGACCCGCAAGTCATTGGGGTCGGCGCCCAAGACGTGTTCGGTGAAATGCCCGCAAGGTACGATGCGGAAACTGTCTCCAATTCCTTTGTCGACCTTCTCAACGAGACTGATGTGTGCATCACCGAGCCACTACTCAGTCCGTACGAGTTGGATGGGAATGACGATGTGGAGGAAGATGGTGCAGAGGAAGATGGTGAGGAGGAAGCTGAGGAAGATGCATTAGAAGAGGTGGATCAAGCTTTCTACGATGAGGCGAAAGAGAAGAAGAAAAGGAGCAGGAACTACACCATGGTCGAAGACACTTGCTTGGTGCGAGCATGATCCGGAGTGTCGCTCGACGCGGTATATGGCACGGACCAAACTGGCAGGCGCTATTGGATAAGAAATAAAGACAGTTTTTTCAAGCTCATGCCACGAGTTGCTTCCAATGTGAACGAACGTATCGATCACTACAAGGTCGGCGGGATGTCATCAAGTCGTGGTGTAGCCGATGGAGTGCGGCAATTAAGAAAGTCTGGGCGGCACCTCCAAGTGGTAGAAATAGAGATGAATATGAAGGAATTGCAATGGAAAGGTACACGGAAATTGTGGGCTTCAAAGGAAAAGCTTTCACACTCCAACAATGTTGGAAGTTGCTCGAGCACATGGAGAAGTGCAAATTGAGGGAGCAAGAAACAAAACCCAAGAAGTGAGATTTGCTACTACTGAATGATAATGGTGAGGGAGGAAGGAACAATGGGAGGTTGGACGGAAACAAAAAGGCAAAATAGTGGATCAAGCTTGAGAAAGAATCATCAACTTAACCACCAAGATTGAAGAGATGGTGAAGTCCAAAAAAGCAATGACGATCAAGACCTTGGAGGCAAAGATGATGATGAAAGAGAAGAAGAATGAGATGAAGCAAACAAGGTGGAAAGCAATTCATGACTTGGAGGGGAGGAAGATTATGTTTGAGGAGAGGAAGGCAAATGTCGAGCTCCTTGTCGAGGAGAATCAGACAATGATGATAGATCCAAACTCCATGGATGCTTACACACGGGAGGCTCAAGATCATCACAAGGAGAAGGCAAGTCACGCCGGAGGTTGTCGCTTCGGCTCCGGCGAGTGCTACAGAGGACGGTGCTACGTGTTGAGCTCGCCTTGCATATGCTACTTTGTGTCTTTTTTGGGTTGAGTTGATGCGAACATTGTTGTGATATTCTATCAAACACCTGTGTCGCATGTTATAATGTCAAACTTCGTATGTTTTTTGTTTTACAGTCCACGGCGTTCGCAAACCGAAACCGTAAAACAGAATGTTTTGTGGTTTTAGTTTGCGTGGACTACTCGACGCCAGCTCTTGCGACCACGGAAATCACGTTTTCAACGTCATGTACTCGCAGGTTTATGGTTCCAGATTTACGGTAGCTGAGCTTAAAAAATCCAAAATTTTCAACGGCTTTACGTGCTCAGTCGTTTTCAGGCCAGAACAGAGCCCGTTAAGCCGTCTCGGTCCAAAAAAGTTTTTTAGATGCCTAAGAATCTAGGGTTGTGTTTTCAGTCCACGCCACGAGTCGCTCCGCCACGCACCGATGAGAAATCCCTCCTCCGCCGCACATGCTCCGATGAGCAATCCACCTCTTCTGCCACCAGATACGGAACCGTCAAGCCAGCATGTTGTCGAAGAAGAGGTCGTCGAAGCGCTGGAGCTCCTCCCGACCCTCCATCGACCCAACAAGGAGAAGCTCGTGGCAAAGTACGGCCGTGACGAGCAGGCGAAACAATAACTTGGTTCGCTTCCTAACATGTCTACATACATCCACTTTTTATTAAAGTTGAGACACTTATTTTGATACGGTGGGAGTATATCGTTTCTTCTTTAGTATGGGAGAAAAAGGGGTTGCTACTAGCCAATCCCTGCAGCCAGGAGAGAGCGCAAGGGTGAGTATTCTGTTCTAAAATGATTCCACATTTCTGATTGAAGCGAAGCACACACTCCAGCACAAAGACCACTGGTTCAAACAAATAACATTTTTCTTTAAACCGACGCTACAGTGTTGCCGGTCTAACCCAGTCATCTGACTGGTGAGGCTTCGGGCGCTGCTCGTGTTGTTATTAACAACTGATATCTCGGAAAATGCCTTGGTGCTCCCGGGTGGACAAAGTATTTTTCCAATGTTTAAAATGGAGGTAATTGCACGCGCAGTACACAAACTTGGCATGTGGGAACAAATTCATACACGAAGTCTCAAAATGCAATGACATGATGCGTAAACTTGGCTTGTGGGATCATTTTGCTCCAAAACTGGTCTGTTAGGCTAAAACTCGCCACGGTGGCACGACAGGTCAGCAGAGAGCTCACGAGCTGGGCACGTGAGGAGATAAGCGGCTGAACTTTTAACCTTTAGCCCCCTGCCCTTTTTGTTTTGTGTATTTCCCATCCTTCTTCTCCAAATCCCTAGCCGTGGCGATTTGGGGATCGATAGCGCAACATAGTTAGGTCCTTGCAGCCTGGCATCGGAGGCGGCGTGTTGGGGGTCGATTCCGTGATGTTGCTTGGTCGTGGTCGCTGCGCCAAGCTGGCGGGATCATGGTGGCGGCGTCGAGCTCGCTGGGTCGTGGCCCGGGAGATGGAGCCGACGGACGACGGTGAATGGGCAAGGGTTACGCCGGTTGTGTACTACGACTCCAGCAAGGAGCGGAGGGAGAGGAAAGCCAATCCAGCCACAGACATGCAGACGGTGAGTTCTCTGAATTTTGGGTGAAATTTGGGGTGTGTTGATCTGAAAGATGATTTTTGTTTGAAACACTGAAAGATGGATTTCCTTCCAGGAATGTGATGTGCTCCCGTAGTTTGCCGATGTTCTCCCACAATACGAGTATGATCTGTACTACAATGGAATCGAACAGAATACCAATGCGAGATGCGGGCATTTAGTTACGCCGGGTTTGTAGCGAAGGTTCAAACGCTGGTAGGCGTTTTCTAGGTTGTCCATTTGAGGTGAATTTTGAATTTTGTTTGTATTGTCAATTTATTTCTAAAGATTTTCAGTTGACTTGATGCACTGTAATTATATTACAGGGAGATTTGAAATGCCCCTATGTTGAGGGGAAAGACACTGAATGGAAGGGGAGAGAAAGACTACTAATTTTGCAATTTACCGAGAAGAACAACAAGATGAAGTCGGCTGTACAAGAATTGGAGCAGATAAACAAACTGAGGGAAGGATAGCAAATGGCGATTGGAAAGAATGAGGGACCTTCCTGCAAAAACAACATCGCACCGTATCTCATCTCCTCACGGGCCCAGCTCGTGAGCTCTCCGTTAACCTGTCGTGCCACCGTGGCGAGTTTTAGCCTAGCAGACTAGTTTTGGGGCAAAATGATCCCACAAGCCAAGTTTATGCATCATGTCATTGCATTTTAATATTTCGTGTATGAATCTGTTCCCACGTGCCAAGTTTGTGTACTGTGCGTGCAATTACCTCTTTAAAATGTATGTAAAAAATATGCGCACGTAGATCTTGCATGTACCAGGTCTCTTGTTCGGAAGGAAGAAGAGGAGATTTCCTACTCCCTAGATTCAGCTAACCTCACATTTTCACAATTTGAAAAAAAATATTTACGAGTTTTAAAAAGAATTTTGAAAAATATCCAGGGCATAGCTAATGATGTATTACACAAACATGAAAATAATAAACTTCAAATATTTTATATTCTAGGATATATAAAAAGATAAAAGTATGGATAAAATATGCATATTTTATAATCTCCAAATATATAAGATTCTACTTTTGTGTAGCCCAGTATACTAAGTCTTTGAGGGAAAAAAATCAAATTTGTGGGGTACACCATTTGCTGCATCCGGATTTTTTGAAAAAAAAAAGTATGTAATTTGTTTTTTCATTTTCTTTAAAATACCCGAATCACTTGTGCTCGGGACCGAAAATGCTTTTAGGGAAGTTTTTTTTTCTCAGTCGGCTGACGTAAGCATGATGTAAGCATGAGCTCTGACCCAAAATGTTCAAATTCGAAAATTGTCCCGAAAAAATTCAGTTGCAACCCACTTGTAACCGAAAAATCCAGTTACAACCCACTTGTAACTAAAAAAAATCAGTTTCGACCAACTTGCAACTGGAAAAAATTCAGTTGCAAACCGCTTGTAATCAGAAAATCTCAGTTACAGGTCGCATGCAACTGGCAAAAATGTGAAAAAGAAAAGAAAAAAGGAAAAATGCATGCATCTTGGCGCATGATCGAACGGTGGTGGACGCGACTGAGAACTCGTGAGTTCTCAGGCGACTTAGAACTAGCAAAACCGAAAATTATAAGGTTGTAGCCCGACATTAAATTAATGATATCAACTTCGGCAAGGATACCAAGGGCTGAAATCAGCTTAAGCATGCAACTATGTGACCCTGGTTCAAATGAAAAAAATCGGTTAAGGGGAAACCATGCTCAAAGTAGGAATCTGTAGTGTGTGACTCTGATTCAACACAAAGTTGGGACCCATTAAAAATAAAAAATATGTCTCCTTATCTAGCGTATAATCTATACCTACTAATAAAGGAGGATGGCTTCCTTGTTTGGTTGGTCGTGGGGCCCTTCTCTATTTACTCTCCCCCCACCTCTCTCTCGATCCCCTTCTCCTCTCCTGGCGATGCCGCCACCGCCTCCCTCGGTCCGGACGTCGCCAACCGTCTCATGCGCCACTGGTCGCCGCCAGAGGTCGTGCCCTCTGTCCCCTCATCCTCACTCGCCCGCTCTTTTCCCCTCTCCCCCTCTCGATGTCCTTCCTCCACGTTTGGCTGAACCCTTATTTCACCGGCCGCGACGCCACGCCACCGATTCCAGGCTCCTCCGACGAATCCGACGGTGCCATCAGCACCGCCTCGCTTCCTCTCCATCCTCCTTCAGCCTCGCGTCCCGGGAAGCTCGGAGTCGAGCGGATCGACCCGTCTTCCCCGACTTCGGCCACCGCCTTCTCCACACGGTCGCCGCCGTTACAGACCTCCCCCGACCTCGGCAACCCCTCTGCCACATTTTTGAAACCCGTTCTCGACGATGAAAGTATCTGGTGCTATAACTCCACTATGTAACCCAAGTCGACTTCGATGATGTAGGCTTCTCTGATAACATGAGCTACTTAGACAAGGGTCATGATGGTGGATGTCATCGTTGGTACAATGCGAGCGGGATCAGGTTCCGTAATAGTCAGAGGGACTTGGAAGTCGGCTTCGGTGAAAGTCTGAGCGACTTCGAGTGTGCGAGCGGCAGTCCAAGGCAACCAGAAAACAGGGATTTTTCTATCATTCAACGCAATGTACACCCACGGTTATTCCCAATGTAATGGATCATGTTGTTGTTATAGCGCCTTGCTAATTGAAATGAATGTACCCGTCACTCAGTAGAGACTTCAATTATTTTGTTGGTTTCGTTGGTGTCACGAATGGTCGTCACCACAAGTCCACAGCTGTTATTCGTGTCAGTTCCTAGGTTATATTCGTGTCAGTTCTTATGTACGTACCCGTCATTGCTAGGTTCAAATTCATGTTTGTCTCAACCTGTCTATGAGAAAAATGTATCTACTGCAATTATTCTTGCCATAAAAATATCATCACCAACTGCTAGAATTCCGATACTTCGGGGAAAGATGTCTGCTCTAGGGCCTCTTTGAGTCGAAGGAGGAAAAAAACAAAGGATTGGTATCCCATAGGAATCGATCCCTAAAGCGCCATTGGATTCATAGGAACTAGTACAATACCCCGCGCGTTACAACGGGTATCTCTTAATAAACCTAATAAACACATAAATTTGAGGCAGAGTATAGAAATATGTAAGCAAAAAGTTCTTTGATTGTTAAACTTATTCCGGTGTTTTCCTAATACATGATTTAATTTTATAATTAAATTGTGGAATTGTGTGATATTATCATTCGAACGGCAAAAAATATATGACAAGGACAATGTTTGGGCTAAAAAGAAGAAGATGTCGATAGTTAAATCTAGAAGTGGACAATATGTAATCAATGTTATTGAGATGATGTGAACAATTAGTTGGCTTTAAGAGTAAGTGATAAGAGTAAGTGATGTATATAGCTTGGATATTGAAATAGAATCATTAATTATAAATTAATGGAGTTTTACTTTATAAAAAATATAGATGAGCCAAAATAATAGAATGAGAAATTTTCCTTTTGATGTCATTTCAAAGGAGAAGCCTAGGAAATTAAACATCCACCAAGACCTCTTTTTTTTCTATTCCTACGCGTGGGATCGAGGCAAAACACGATGCGTGTGTTAGTGATGGGACCCAAACAGTTAGTGCATAAGCATCCTTAGTTGAATTACTCTGTTCAACAAACCCTTGTCAAAAGATTGCTGTGTTTTTTAACCCTATGTTTTACACAATGCACTCATATCAAATTCCTATATTTTGTGCTACTCCTACAAATCAAAGAGGCCCTAGTGTCCTTGATTTAGACGAACTTATTATTGATCCAACTGAAATAACCGAGCAATTTCCGTGGCGAGTGACTCGTGGGTCTTTGCCCAAAATTAGGATCTTGCAACCATTTCACCAGTACATTTATGTTCACACCTAATCAAGCCTAGATAACAAGTCGAAGGTCCACTCTGTGCATACACCCAAGTAAGTGCACATATGAAATGTTGGTTAGCGCGAGTGCATCGGAAGCCAGCAAAGTTGGATCCGCAATTTACAATAAAGTTTCTTGGCAAGCAAGCTCCATATGCAGACATAGACATAGGACAGTGCGTTCCTTGACCGAAAATCGAATCTGTCTGCTCTGCCAATCATCCATCTCCGTTCACACCTGCTCCAACACTGAACATTGCCCACTTTCCAACTCAGGTGCACTCAAGCTATCCTACTCTTCTCGAGAAGGGATTTGGTGTACTTGGGCACCTGTTAAAAAATAATCAAAATGGTACTTTTGGGTTTAAAAAGGTTTCACTTTTCTAAACGTGAATATATATATGGTATAGGTTAAATGGTTTCTACTCACGGGTGTAACTACACCCACGTCAGACTGACATACAGAAGTATTTGTCATACTTTATCGGTTTGAGTATGTTCATATACTATATCTAAGATAATCCAAAATAAGTTTCATGAAAAAATTGTAACTGTCCTCATATTTTACACTATATACTCGAAATACCTCATATGTGCATATAAAAGAGAAGTATGTATAATTTTTTTACATACTACCAAAAAAGAAGTATCTATAGTACTCCCTCCGTCCCAAAATAAGACACTTATTTTGGGACGGAGGGAGTACTAAAATAGCATTATATACTTCATACTACATGTTACATACCTCCCGGTACGATAGATACTCCATACATGTGTGTAGCTGTAGTTACACCCGGGAGTAGTATGAATATGTCCGTACAGGTTAAATGTATTTGTGTAAAGATTCAGTTTTAATATACTTTTTTGTTTCGGGCTAAAGAAATATAACATTTTTTTAGTTGTATGAAGTATAGTAAAAATCGCCTATTTTGTTCCAAATTTTGTTTTTTGGTGTAGCCTAAATTTTTAATGCATTTTTAAACTACATTTAGTGCGTACGTAGAAAATGTGTATATGTTTCTGCATATTTTTTGCCGGAACATTTTGGAACACAAAAGTGTGATTTTTAAAAGAAAAAAGCGGATCACCGGTGTCCAGGTTTCAAAACAACTTTTCAACTATATAATCGCTTTTACTCACTCCAACGTGGCACAAAGAGGGGTTTTACACGTTTTCAGTTTCGAGATTAATTCCTAGCAAGTTTTATGTCCCAAATATACACCTCGCTAAATCTGACAATTGCAAGCATCAGAATTCAGTGCCCGAGTGCTCCACAGATTCCGTTTGTGATGCGCCCGTTCACACCCAGTCACGGAAGTGGACAGTGGAGTGATCCGACAAGCAACAACGCTAACAAAAAGTACGCCCAGCTGATAAGCTTCACGCTCACCGCCAACTACAAATACCACCACGCTCCACACTCAGCCAGATCACGCACACAGCCACAGACACCAGCACAGCTCAACTCACACAGCCACACTCCATCGCCTCGATCAGCCACGTACACATGGCAATGGAGCCCAGCGGCACGATCGCCTTCGCCACCGTCGGCGTCACCGGCTTCGGCTTCGACGTCTTCTCAGTCGCCATCCCGCGATCCGCAGAAAGCCTATCCGCCGCGACGCTGGCGGAGCGCTGCCACACCGACGGCGTGTCCATCAACTACAACGCGCAGTTCGCGGACGACGCCGGCGACGAGGTGGCGTTCGTGTCCGAGCGCACCGGCTCGGCGGCCCTGTTCCTGTCACGGCCGGGGTCGGTCGACGACCGCGCCGTGCCGCTGCCGACCGTGGACGGGAGCCTGTTCCACGACCGCCCGACGCTGCGGGGCGGGCGGCTGTACTTCGTCTCCGCGCACGAGAAGCCGGCCGTGCCGTTCAGGAGCTGGGCGGCGGTGTACGCCACGGACCTGGGCGGCAGCAGGGAGACGGTTCGTGTCACGCCCCAGGGCGTCGTGGACATGAGCCCCGCCGTGTCCGCGTCCGGCGAGCTCGTCGCCGTCGCGTCGTACGGGGAGAGGCCGTGGGGGTTCGACTTCCGCGTGCTGGAAACAGAGGTCGCGGTGTTCCGTGCCGCGGACCCCGCGCGCCGCGTCGTCGTCGCTGCGAGGGGCGGGTGGCCGACGTGGCACGGGGAGGGCACGGTCTTCTTCCACCGCGTGGCGGACGACGGGTGGTGGAGCGTCTTCCGTGTGGACGTGTCACCGGAGACCCTCGAGCCCTCCGGCGCAGAGGCGCGCGTGACGCCGCCGGGCGTGCACTGCTTCACCCCCGCCGCAGCGGGCGGCGGCCGTTGGATCGCCGTGGCCACGCGCCGGAAGGAGCGCGCGCACCGCCACATTGAGCTGTTCGACCTCGAGACAGAGCAGTTCACGTCCGTAACCTCGGTCCTCAACCCGGAGCTGCACCACTACAACCCCTTCTTCTCTCCGTCGGGCGATCGCCTCGGGTACCACCGCTTCCGCGGCGCGGGCGCGCCTGGCGAATCCGTGATCCCGTACCTGCAGCCGGTGCGCAGCCCGGTGAGCTCCGTCCGTATGCTCCGCGCGCACGGCTCCTTCCCGTCCTTCTCCCCGGACGCGAAGCACCTCGCCCTGAACGGCGACTTCTTCAAGGCCCCCGGCCTGACGATCCTCCGGACCGACGGCTCCAAGCGGTGGGTGCTCACCGAGAAGCCCAACCTGTTCTACACCTCGTGGAGCCCCACCGAGAGCGGCGTCGTGTTCACCTCCATGGGCCCCATCTTCGAGACGCCCAAGGCCACGGTCCGGGTCGCGCGCATCGAGTTCGACCTGAGCGAGCTCACGGACGGCCGCGACGGCGTCGACGCGGCGCTCAAGGAGCTCACCCGTCCCGAGGCCGGCAACGACGCGTTCCCGGCGGCGTCGCCGTGCGGGCGGTGGGTGGTGTTCCGGTCGGGCCGGTCGGGCCACAAGAACCTGTATGTCGTCGACGCGGCGCGCGGGGAGGACACCGTCCGGAGGCTCACCGACGGCGAGTGGATCGACACGATGCCGAGCTGGTCGCTGGACGGGAGCCTGATCGCGTTCTCCTCCAACCGGCACGACGCGGCCAACCCCGCCGTGTTCAGCATCTACCTGGTGCGTCCGGACGGGACGGGGCTCCGGCGCGTGCACGTGGCCGGGCCACCGGGGAGCGCGGAGGCGGACAAGGAGCGGATCAACCACGTGTGCTTCAGCCCGGACTGCCGGTGGCTGCTCTTCACGGCCAACCTCGGCGCCGTCAATGCGGAGCCCATCTCCGGCCCGAACATGTTCCAGCCGTACGGCGACCTGTACGTGTGCCGGCTCGACGGGTCCGGCCTGGTCAGGCTCACCTGCAACGCCTACGAGAACGGCACGCCGGCGTGGGGCCCGGCTCTGGGTGTTGAGTCGCTGTCGCTGGGTTCTCCCGCCGCCGACGATTCGCTGGGCGAGTTCGACGAGCCGCTGTGGCTTACCTGCGACGTGTGAGGAAGTGATGGTGATTGGCGGACTGCGATTTCCAGTTGCGTCGGTTGGTAATAATGGTGCGAGACGCCAAGAACCCTGATTGATGTTCACTCCCTGAATAGTGACTAGTGATGTTGCTGGCACCGTTTGGTGTTGTTGCTGAATAAAACACCAATTGAGTTTGTGTGTAATTTACTGTCTATCGTTAGCTAAAGTTCAGTAAGTTCGGCGTCAGTGACAAGGCTAAAAGTATTCGCTTCTGCCATCACCGATGGAAACTGTTTATTCTTCTGAAACTGGTTTGATTTAGTACTGTACTAGGTAACCAAATGCCACTCAAAACTAAGGGTTACTCCTAGATACATTTACATCTATGAATCATCTGAGGAAGTGATAGTGATCGGCGGACTGTGATTTGTATTGTTGCTTCGATTGATAATAATGGTGCAAGCCGTCAAGAACCCTGATTGATGTTTACACAGATGAACTTGGAGTAACAATGGTGTTGGAATCGTTTTGTACTGCTGCTGAATAAAACATAAAGTGGGTTTGTGTGTAATTCACTATCTATTGTCAGCTAAAGTTCAGCGTCGGAGACAAAGCCGGAAGTATTCGCTTCTGCCTGATAAGAGCATCTCTAACAGAGACCTTTAAAAGTAGGAAAACCGTAAAACTCCGACGACTTTACGGGCTTTGGCCTTTTTTTGGCCTTAGCAGAGCCCGTAAATGTCGGCCGGCCCGTAAACGGGATAAGGGCGCCCGTAGCTGCGCACCGCCGAACGGTATTTATGCTGGGGTTCGGCACATTTCTAGGTCGCAGCCCGTATTCCCCACCGCCACCGACGAGAAATCCGCCGCGCACCTCCGTTTCTCCGACGACCAATCCACCGCCGTAGACTTAGATCCACCGCCGCCGATGGCCCCCAAGCACGAGTACTCGTCGCCGCTGCCGAGCCGGGACCCATTCAACGACGACTTCTCCGACGAGCGGCGCGCGCAAACGGTGAAGAGCGACGGCGCGCGGAAGCGCGCCGCGCGCTTCTACATCAACCGCAACCTCCTGATCCCGCCGTCGTACTTCCAGCGCGAGGTCGTGGAGTTCGACCGGATCCGCGCCGAGCACGCGGTCCGCCGCCGTCGCGCGCGTCTCGACGGTGAGGGAAGTTCAAGCGGCGGCGCGAGCTCCTCCATCGCGCTAGTGGCTCTTCCTCCGGCGGAGGAATACGACGCCACCGCATCCGGGTCCTCCGTGGTGGCGGAGGACTTCATCGCCGACGAGGCACTTGAGGCCATCATGGCTCAAGTGCTGCTTCGGTCGGTGAGCGAGGCGGAGGAGCGGAAGGCGCAGCTCGCCGCGACGAGGAGATCGAGCATATCCTCCTCCACCAAGGGCTCGAGGTAGACCGCCTCGCCGCGGAGAAGAAGGCCTACTGGGAGGCTACTGGGAGGCCGATGAATTGATGATGAACTCGTGTAAATTCCGTATGAATTGATGATGAACTCGTGTATGCAATGAATCGATGAAGAACAAGTTTTTGTTTTCCGCCAAAATTAAAACATTTGCAGTTTCGTTTAAGGTTTCTGCTATGCGCCGCTCGTATCTTTGAGCAGAATTGCCAAAAAACGTGAACTGTAAATCTTTTTTGAGGTTCCACGTTTAAGGACTCTGTTAGAGATGCTCTAACTGATTAAAACTGTTTATTCTCCTGAAACTGATGCAGAATTGTTGCTCAACCTACAACATGAGTGAAGGGAATATGCCCTAGAGGCAAATAAATATATGGTATTTATCGCATTATTCCATTAAGTTTATAATATGTTTATGTATCGTGCTATAACTGTATTACTCGGAATTGTTAATACACGTGTGATACATAGACAAACCAGAGTCCCTAGTAAGTCTCTATATAAACTAGTTCATTGGGCAACAGTTGATCGAGAATTCCCGGTCATGGACAATTGCGTCGGTTGACAATGAGGTCATCTTATTAGTGGAATAAGGTGATGGACATACCCAACAAAGTATTGCAATAGGATCGTGTCACAATGTTTATCATTTGCAATAGGAAAGTAATATGATAGCTTATTCCTCAGACCGTGAGATCGTATTAATTGCTGCTCCGTAGGTTACTCTGAGTGCATCAAACGTCATGTCTTATAAAGTGTGACAATAAAGGTGTACCTCGTGTATCTCGAAAGAGTATGTTGAGGCGTATGGATCAAGAGCGGGATTTGTTCATCCTCGTGATAGGAAGATACTCTGGGCCCACTCGGTGAGATTACATCTATAGAGCTGCGCAGCTAATGACTAGGTCATGGAGATGTAATATCATAGACGAGTTAATTGAGCCTTGTCGGTAACGAGATACAACAGGACATCGGATGTTTGCGATCATATCTCGGACAAGGTAGTATCGAAGAAACAAAAGGAATAGATATCATGTTTATGGTTCAACGACGATATTCGTAGAATGCACAGGGATTACAGATGTCCAGGTCTCCCTGGCGGTCATTGGCGAGCGAAGGGTCTCGGCCATGTCTGGAGTGTTCTCGAACCGTAGGGTAACACGCTTAAGGTCTTAGCGACCCGTAGAGATCATTGGAATGATTTATTATTGGAATAAATATGGAATTAGGAGAGAGAGAGAATTAACCGGAAAAGTTCCGGCGACATCGGAACGGTTCCGGGAATGACCGAAGGTAGTTCGGGTGGTCCGGAAATTGTTTCGGAGTCACAGAATATTAATTAATGTATAAATATATTAATTATGAATTATATATATTTTATATTAATTTAATATTAATAAAATCAATTAAAAATAAAGAAAAAAGGGGCAGCCCACATATGGGCCAATTGGGGCCCATGTGGGGGGGGGGGGGGGGGGGGGGGGGGTGGCGCCATGGGCCCATGGCCGGCCGGCCACCCCTGCCCTTGTTCCTTTTAGTCCCACATGGGGGAGGCAAGGTGTTTGCACACCCCCTCCCCCCTTTATATAGAAGGGCATATTAATTGATTTAAGACATCCAAAAATACAATTAATGTTGTATATGCCGGCCTGAGTTAATTCTTCGCCCGCTTTTCTCTCTCTCTCCCACCAAGGATATTTTACGGTGCCCAGTTGCACTGCGAGATTCCACCAAACTTCTACTCCTGCGATCTCAGCTAGACCTGAGTGACCGGGGGTTGTCGTTAAGTTCCGTATGTGTGTGAGTACTCGGAGGCGCCACATTTGAGGTGCCCGGGCGACATCGTCACGCCCAGCCGCCGGCGCCCAGCCGCCGCCGGCACCCGACGACCGACGCTCGACGCCCAGCGCCCAGCGCCCGACGCCCGACGACCCCCGACGCCCAGCGCCCGACGCCTGACGCCGTCGACATCGCCGCGTCATCGTCTACTTCGTCGCGCCAAGTTCTTCGCGACCTTGAGGTCGTCTACGGCATCTACGTCAGCAACGCTTGTGCGGGATCGTAATCCCCGCTATTTGGTCTACAAGAGGTATGTGACCAGTTCCGCCCACCGTTACCGCATTACTAGATAGATAGATCCTGACTGTTTTGGTTTACGTTAGTTAGAAAAATTATTGTTTTCTGCTGCGGAACCCCTTCAGTGGTATCAGAGCCGATCTATGCGTAGTATGCTTGAATACGAGGACGTCTTTCTTATATTTGCTACCCTCTCGCGTGCACTTGCACTGTCGGCAGCATTGGTTGATGAAGCGGCCCGAACCGACTTTACGCGTACGCTTACGCGAGACTGGTTCCACTACTGACATACGGCTGGTACCGTATATGTGGCTGGCGGGTGTCTGTTTCTCTCCCTTTAGCTGGCTTTGCATTTTCAATGGAGGGCCCGAAAGGGATACATAAACATGCAATTGTTGGATCGACGTTGTGGCACATTGTTCGTAGGTAGGGAAACGGTTCTCTCGCGAAAGCCTATAAAGCCACGTAAAACTTGCAAAACTAAATAAAGGTAGAGGCGTCTAACTTTGTTTTGCAGAGGCATTTAAATATGACATGGTTACGGTAAGTTTTGAATTATTCGTAATGTCGGAGTCAAAGGAGGCACCGTAGACTCGGAGCCATGCCGGGACGCCAGGTCTAGGCGCACGACCATGTCATATCGCACTTCATTACATTATTTGATTGCGTGTTGTTGTGTGTATATCCTATTGAGTGCTATATATATATTAGATATACGACGGTAGCTATAATAGGATGATCCCTAATAAATACCAAAATTGTGTTCTCCCTCGTTGTGCACCACCAAGAAAGTTCTACGTTAAGAGGCAGGCCGTGACGATCGGGTGTCACACATTTCGTCGTTCGCATACAGTGGGTGTAAGCCATGTTCCACGCACAAGAACATCGAGGTTTAATTGGCGAGCCTAGCATGTACAGACATGGCCTCGGAACACGGAAGATCGAAAGATCGAGCATGAGTCACAGAGTTGTTGTGATCGACATTTCGATGTCCACCTTTGAAGCTGTGCTGCCGGCCGTGATGATCGGGGGTGGTGCAGTGGATTGGGGTCGTGTAATCGCTAAAATTATTGAAGGGATAATAATGTTAGTGGAGTTTGTTTAAATAATTTGATTATAAACTGAAACTCATATTATTATAAACTTAGCCTTACCCTCTTTGCGATTATATCTGTAGATGGTGCTCTACTTCGATCAGCTCCTTAGGAGTCGGTCCTTGTTGACTGATGGGTCAAACTTCATCTATTGGTACAAGAAACTAAGAGAAACTCTCATACACAATAATATACTCTATGTCATAGAAGAGGGATTAGGAGAGGAACCAGGAGATTCCGCTAGCGAAGAAGAAGATGAGGAATTTCATCAGCGTCGTGACATTTTCATAGAAGTGCAAACGATCATGGTCATATGCATGGTGCCAGAGTTGAAAGTGCAGTTTCAGCATATGGAACCTTATGATATGATAGATTCGATCAAGGCACATTTCATAGATGAAATTAAGTATGAGCAATACGAACAGCTGAGGAAGTTCCATTCACTCCAGATGGAGGAATATACCTGTTTGGAAACTCATTTGAAGAAAATGTATGACATTTACTTGAGACTTACGAATGTCTACGACTACTGGATGGCGGATTCATGTGCGATAGCTGCTGTGTTGGCATCTTTACCTCCCAGCTATGAGAAACATGTCCGTGGCTATGCTATAAGAAGAGATACGATGACTTTTGAAGGGGATCGTGTGCAGAAAACAAAAAATTTCCTAGCAACGATATCCTTAAAACATGCCAAGATCTATTCTATGCAGATATAGTAGTACGAACGGAGATCGGAATACATACCCTTGTAGACCGAAAGCGGGATTACGTTCCCGCACGAACGTTGACGATGAAGACCGACGAAGCCGACCTCAAGGTCGTGAAGAGGAAGAAGACCTCCCAGTACCGCTAGCGCAGCACCTCGCAGGGCGTTACACACGTACGGTGGAGACGACGGCCTCCGAAGCTCCAGTCCAGGACGAGCAGCGGAAGACTTGGACCGGAACACCAGCAGCGCGGCAGCGGGCTATGGTGGAAGAGATCCCCCTCTCAACTCGGCGCAACTCCGACAAAGGGAATCACGAAATCGAGAGAGAATTGGGAATTAATTGGATGAATTAAAAGGCCAGGGGTGCCCCTCTATATAAAGGCTCCCGGGAGGGAGCCAACTTGCTAACCAGGCAATGTGGGACTAAACCCCACATGCCTGGTTCGGCCAAGCAAGGCAGCCGGCCACCTGGTGGGCCCCTTTTGGCCCACCTAGGCCGGCCATGCCCCCCCCCCCCCCACCGAATTCCCTTAGGGATTTTTCCCCCATGGGCCTTCTTTCCACCAGAAGGCCCATTTAGGAAAATCAGCCTTAATAAATTCGAAAATAAATATATAAAATCATATTTGGACATTAATTACACTAATTAATATCAAACATATTATATATAATTTATTCTAGCTCCGAAAACTATTTCGTCGCTGCCCGATCTCCATCGGACCTCTCCCGGGACGTTCCCGGTGATCTCTTTCCTTTCCGGTTGTCTTGTCGAAACCCCTTAAGTGTGTTACCCTAGCGGTTCGATATAATAACAGGTATGATCGAGACTCCTCTCTGATCAACGACTAACTCGTAGGCCTGGACCCCATGAATTAATCCCTGTGATATAACGAATGACTTTCATCTATCAAACCTGAACGTAAAGTCTTAAACCTTTTGCCACAGCGATACTTAGCGTGTCCGAGCGTCGTTCATAGATATCTCCATATCTAGCTGACCTCGTTAACGACAACGCTATCTTCTACTCGTCTATGATTTCATGCCTCCGTGACCTAGTCACATGCTTGCAAGCTCATTAGACATAATCTCACCGAGTGGGCCCTAGAGTATCTGTCCTGCTATGCGGACTGGCAAATCCCGCTCTTGACCCCTCGTCTCAACTACTCCTTTCCGATACCCAAAAGTATCACCGTTATTGTCATACTAATTAAGATACGACGTTTGGTGCAATCAAAGTATCTTCCAGGAATAACAATAAGAATTGGTCTCACGGTCAAAGGCGTAATGACTACGTCCTACAAATATGGGTATGTCCATCACATCGTTCTCCAACGATATGACTTCCATTGCCGACCGGCGCCATGCCCTATGATCGGGAAACCTCGATCATCGATCGCGCAACGAAACTAGTCTTAGTAGAGGCTACTAGGGACCTGGTTGTTTACGCATCACACCCGTATTAATGTTTCCGCTTAATACGGTTATAGCATGACACAAAAACGTATTATGAACAAACGAGATATGATAAAGAAACACTCTTTATTAATTGCCTCTAGGGCATATCTCCTTCAGTCTCCCACTTGCACTAGAGTACAAATTAATCTAGATTACAACTTGGTAAAAGCCGGACATCCATAGCATCTTGGTGTTTCACGTGCTTGTCAAGCGGGAGAGGCTTCGTCAGAGGATCTGCCACATTCAGATCCGTATGCACTTTGCAAATCTTCACATCGCCTCCTTGTACGTACTGTCGTATCACATGGAAGCGTCGGAGTATGTGTTTGGCGGTGGAGTGAGACCTTGGCTCCTTGGCGTTAGCAATAGCACCCGTATTGTCGCAGAAGAGGACCACGGGGTCTTGCACGCTCGGGAACACTCCAAGTTCAATGATGAACTTCCTCAGCCACACAGCTTCATTCGCGGCTTCGCAAGCAGCAATGTACTCCGACTCCATTGTAGATTGTGCGACGATGGGTTGCTTCCCACTTCTCCAGCACACGGCGCCCCCATTCACGTTGAACACATAACCTGTCTGTGACTTAGAGTCATCGGGGTCTGAGCAGAAACTTGCATCCACGTAACCAGTTACGCCAAGTTCTTCATCGCAGCCACCATAGACAAGGAACATTTCCTTTGTCTTATTGAGATACTTAAGAATGCTCTTAACAGCAATCCAATGCGCCATTCCAGGATTACTCTGGAAACGGCTTGTCAAACTTAGAGCTAATGCCACATCAGGTCTAGTACTTAACATTGCATACATAATCGATCCTATGGCTGAAGCATAAGGATGTTTAGTCATATCGGCCTTATCCTGTTCCGTTACCGGACACTGTGCCTTTCGCAATGTTTTATTCTTGATAACCGGCAAAGAACCCTTCTTTGCCTTATCCATACCGAAACGCTTCAGTATTTTATCAAGATAAGTACTCTGACTCAACGCTAATAGACGTCTTGATCTATCACGATAGATTTTAATGCCTAAGACGTATGCAGCTTCTCCTAAGTCCTTCATGGAAAACATACTGTTTAAATAACCCTTCACGCTATTCAGAAGTTCCACATCATTCCCAATTAGCAATATGTCATCTACATATAGTGCTAAGAACACAACCGAGCTCCCACTCATTTTCTTGTAAATGCAGGTCTCTTCCAAATTTTGGACAAATCCAAAACCTTTGATCACCTCATCAAAGCGAAGATTCCAGCTCCGAGATGCTTGCTTCAATCCATAAATGGAGCGCTGAAGCTTGCATACCTTGCCAGCATTTTCTGGATCGACAAAACCTTCCGGTTGTACCATGTACAACTCTTCCTCAATGTTTCCATTTAGGAAGGCTGTTTTGACATCCATCTGCCATATTTCATAATCGTAATAGGCAGCAACTGCTAACAAAATCCGAATAGACTTCAGCATCGCTACCGGTGAAAAAGTTTCATCGTAGTCAATCCCATGAACTTGTCGGAAAACTTTTGCGACAAGCCGAGCTTTATAGACGGTCACATTACCATCAGCATCAGTCTTCTTCTTAAAGATCCATTTATTCTCGACGGCCTTGCGCCCTTCGGGAATATCCATCAAAGTCCACACTTTGTTATCATACATGGATCCTATTTCGGATTTCATGGCTTCTAGCCATTTCTCGGACTCTAGACTCGCCATTGCCTCCTTGTAGTTCGTAGGTTCGTCTTGTTCAATTAACATGACGGTGCAAACCATGTTGCCATACCATTCTGGTGCGATACTAGATCTACCAGACCTACGAGGTAGAACACTTTCCTCGACAGTTTCTCCCACTCCATCTGTGGAGGACGTTTCCGGAACAGCTTCCGTTGCGCCACTCGGAATCTCGAGTTCAGGATCAACGATCTCATCGAGGTCTACCTTCCTCCCACTTACTCCTTTCGCGAGAAACTCCTTCTCTAGAAAGGTACCGGTCTTCGCGACAAACGTTTTGCCCTCAGCTTGGTTGTAGAAGGTGTATCCTACGGTTTCCCGCGGATATCCTACAAAGACGACTTTCTCCGACTTCGGTTCGAGTTTGTCGGGCTGTAGTTTCTTAACATACGCCTCACAACCCCAAACCTTCAGAAACGATAACTTAGGCTTCTTGCCATACCATAATTCATACGGTGTCGTTTCAACGGATTTGGACGGAGCCCTATTTAAAATGAATGCGGCTGTTTCTAACGCATAACCCCAGAAGGATACGGGCAAATCGGTAAGAGACATCATAGATCGGACACTATCCAGTAGAGTACGATTACGTCACTCGGACACGCCGTTACGTTGCGGTGTTCCAGCAGGCGTAAGTTGGGGTACGATGCCACAACTCTTCAGATGTGTGCCAAACTCAAAACTCAAATACTCGCCACCACGATCGGATCGGAGGTGCTTGATTTTCTTGTTAAGCTGATTTTCAACTTCACTTTGAAATTCTTTGAACTTTTCAAAAGTTTCAGACTTGTGTTTCATCAAATAGATATAACCGTATCTACTCAAGTCATCAGTGAAGGTGACGAAGTAACGATAACCATTGCGTGTCGATACGCTCATTGGTCCACACACATCTGTATGTATGATCCCCAATAAATCCGACGCCCGTTCAACGAAACCTTTGAACGGTGTCCTGGTCATTTTGCCCATAAGGCATGGTTCGCATGTATCGAGGGATCCAAAATCCAATGAGTCCAAAAGTCCATCGGAGTGGAGTTTCTTCATGCGCTTTATACCAATATGACCAAGACGGCAATGCCACATATACATGGCGGTATCATCACTACACTTAATCCGTTTGGCTTCTATGTTATGGATGTGAGTACTACGATCGAGATTCAACAAGAATAAACCATTATTCTTGGGAGCATCAACATAAAAGATATCATTCATATAAACAGCACAACTGCTTGATACTGATTTAAATGAATAACCGTCTTGTAACAGGCAAGACCCACTTATAATGTTTACACTCAACGATGGTACAAAATAACACTTATTTAAAACCAAAACTAATCCCGATGGTAGATGTAGAGGGAGCGTGCCGACAGCCACCACGTCGACTCTCGATCCGTTGCCGACGCGCATCGTCACCTCATCCTTAGCCAGCCGCCGTTTATTCCGTAACTCCTCCTGAGAGTTACATATATGAGCAACAGAACCAGTATCAAATACCCAAGTGTTGCTACGGGCGGATGTAAGGTACACATCTATAACATGTATATCAAATATACCTTGCTCTTTTTCGACTATCTTGCCAGCTTTCCTATCCTCCAGGTACTTGGGGCAGTTGCGCTTCCAGTGACCTTTTCCCTTGCAGTAGAAGCACTCCACGCCAGCTCCGGGACCAGATTTGTTAGTCTTGGGCTTGGCAACCAGTTTGCCCTCCCTCCTGGACTTCCAACTCTTCTTTCCCTTGCCACCGGATTTCTTAAAATCGACGGTCTTGTTGACCATCAACAGCGTGTGCTCCTTCTTGATCTCCACCTCAGCAGTCTTGAGCATCACGAACACTTCACCCAGGGACTTAGCCATGCCCTGCATGTTGTAGTTCATGACGAAGCCTTTATAGCTAGGGGGCAACGATTGCAGCACCCTATCAATCGCCAGCTCATCGGGAATCTTGCATTCCAGAGCATTCAGGCGTTGAACGTAGCCAGACATCTTGACCACGTGCTCGCTCACACTGCTATGCTCCTCCATCTTGGCCGAGAAGAAAAGCTCGGAAGCTTCATATCTCTCAGCCTTAGCCTGCGGCGCAAAGACAGCCTTGAGATCAGAAATTATCTCGAAGGCACTCATCTTCTCAAAGCGCTTCTGCAGGTCGGCTTCCATGGCATAGAGCATGCCACTCTGGACAAAGGCGGAGTCCTCCGATTTGGTCTGGAAGACCTTCTTCTCATCCTCAGAGGCATCATCTGCGGGAGGGTCACCTATGGCGGCCTCAATGACGTAGGCCACCCTATGGGGAGTGAGGAGGATCCTCAGGTTGCGGAACCAGGCCATGAAGTTTGACCCATTGGTCTTAAGCTTTTCTTTCTCAAGGAACAGACCTAGGTTAAACGAGGGGCGAGACATCTACAATGGAATTTGCAACAACATAAGACTTTGTTCATAATAATTTTGAGTTATAGTATTTTTAGAAAATAACTGACATAACTCCCACTCAAACGAACATCCCTCCTGGTCGTTTAAGCGATTACACGACCCCCATCCATTGCACCACCCCTCATCGTCAGAGCCGGCAGCACAACTTCAAGGGTAGACAATTGTCCATCACAACAACTCTGTGACTCATGCTCGACCTTTCGGCCTCCGTGTTCCGAGGCCATATCTGCATATGCTAGGCTCGCCACTATAACCTCCACGTAACGCTTGTGCAACATGGCTTACACCCACTGTATGCGAACGACGATATGTCTGACACCCGATCGTCACGGCCTGCCTCATAACGTAGAACTTTCTTGGTGGTGCTCGTTGGAGGAAGAACACTAGTGGTATTTTTGAAGGGATCATCTTATATATGACTACCGCCGTGTAACTAATATATACTAATATATATAATCACACAATATAAGATGCACACAAAACATCAAATGTAATGCGATGTGATATAGTCCATTGCGCCATGGTCTTCTTGGCGCCCGCAGTTCATAAACAATTTAATAAACCTACCTTGACCATATCACATAGCACCTGCAAAATAAAGTTAGACGCTTCTACTTTATCTTTTGCATATTTTACGTGGCTTGGGGCTGTCGTAAATAGAACCGCTTCATACCTACGAACCTTATGACCACAACAACGATCCAATAATTGCATGTTTAAGCATCCCTTTCGGGCCCTCCATTGAAAATGCAAGACCAACTAAAGAGAGAGAAACTGACACCCGCCAGCCACATATACGGTACAAGCCGTATGTCAGTAGTGGAACCAGTCTCGCGTAAGCGTACGCGTAAAGTCGGTCCGGGCCGCTTCATCAACTCGATGCCGCTGGAATCACAAGTGCACGCTAGAGGGTAGAACACGGGTTCTAACAGCGTACAGCTATATCTACGATAGATCGGCTCTGATACCACTGAAGGGGATCGTGTGCAGAAAACAAAAATTTTCCTAGCAACGATATCCTTAAAACATGCCAAGATCTATTCTATGCAGATATAGTAATACGAACGGAGATCGGAATACATACCCTTGTAGACCGAAAGCGGGATTACGTTCCCGCACGAACGTTGACGATGAAGACCGACGAAGCCGACCTCAAGGTCGTGAAGAGGAAGAAGACCTCCCAGTACCGCTAGCGCAGCACCTCGCAGGGCGTTACACACGTACGGTGGAGACGACGGCCTCCGAAGCTCCAGTCCAGGACGAGCAGCGGAAGACTTGGACCGGAACACCAGCAGCGCGGCAGCGGGCTATGGTGGAAGAGATCCCCCTCTCAACTCGGCGCAACTCCGACAAAGGGAATCACGAAATCGAGAGAGAATTGGGAATTAATTGGATGAATTAAAAGGCCAGGGGTGCCCCTCTATATAAAGCCTCCCGGGAGGGAGCCAACTTGCTAACCAGGCAATGTGGGACTAAACCCCACATGCCTGGTTCGGCCAAGCAAGGCAGCCGGCCACCTGGTGGGCCCCTTTTGGCCCACCTAGGCCGGCCATGCCCCCCCCCCACCGAATTCCCTTAGGGATTTTTCCCCCATGGGCCTTCTTTCCACCAGAAGGCCCATTTAGGAAAATCAGCCTTAATAAATTCGAAAATAAATATATAAAATCATATTTGGACATTAATTACACTAATTAATATCAAACATATTATATATAATTTATTCTAGCTCCGAAAACTATTTCGTCGCTGCCCGATCTCCATCGGACCTCTCCCGGGACGTTCCCGGTGATCTCTTTCCTTTCCGGTTGTCTTGTCGAAACCCCTTAAGTATGTTACCCTAGCGGTTCGATATAATAACAGGTATGATCGAGACTCCTCTCTGATCAACGACTAACTCGTAGGCCTGGACCCCATGAATTAATCCCTGTGATATAACGAATGACTTTCATCTATCAAACCTGAACGTAAAGTCTTAAACCTTTTGCCACAGCGATACTTAGCGTGTCCGAGCGTCGTTCATAGATATCTCCATATCTAGCTGACCTCGTTAACGACAACGCTATCTTCTACTCGTCTATGATTTCATGTCTCCGTGACCTAGTCACATGCTTGCAAGCTCATTAGACATAATCTCACCGAGTGGGCCCTAGAGTATCTGTCCTGCTATGCGGACTGGCAAATTCCGCTCTTGACCCCTCGTCTCAACTACTCCTTTCCGATACCCAAAAGTATCACCGTTATTGTCATACTAATTAAGATACGACGTTTGGTGCAATCAAAGTATCTTCCAGGAATAACAATAAGAGTTGGTCTCACGGTCAAAGGCGTAATGACTACGTCCTACAAATATGGGTATGTCCATCACATCGTTCTCCAACGATATGACTTCCATTGCCGACCGGCGCCATGCCCTATGATCGGGAAACCTCGATCATCGATCGCGCAACGAAACTAGTCTTAGTAGAGGCTACTAGGGACCTGGTTGTTTACGCATCACACCCGTATTAATGTTTCCGCTTAATACGGTTATAGCATGACACAAAAACGTATTATGAACAAACGAGATATGATAAAGAAACACTCTTTATTAATTGCCTCTAGGGCATATCTCCTTCAACTTTCTTCCAGTTCATAAGCCAGTTCAAATCTGTAAAGGTTGAACCCATCGAAGGAGAAATCTTCGACGCTATAGGTATATTTGATATACAAAGTTATGAATGTATTCTTCCGATGATACTTGATGAAAAGTATTTGATACTTATTCTGTTTATGAAACAGGTCCTGATGATCACAAGTATGCGAAGATATATGATGTGACAGTGCGCAAGTGATGGCAAGCAAAGGAGTTGATGGCCAGTGGTGTTCACGTCCTCGAGTTATCATTATAGTTATCATTAATAGTTTTTGATAAGACCTTTTGTAATAGTGAGAGTGTGATTTTGTTTTATGTCTTGAATGTTACAAGACAAAGTTATTCATATATGTAATAGAACAAGTCAGTTGTTTTATGTAATGGAACAAGTCAGTTGTTTTATATTATGAGTAAAGTTTTTATGCAATCACATCTCAATTACATTGTTTGAATGATAACACGATATACATTTATAAAACTAAGAATAATAAAATTAAATGTCCAAAGATTAAATAATTTTGTTACAAGAACAAACACCGCCGAATTTGATCACAAAGGCAATGTAAGAAATATAGATACTTCGATCTATCAAGTTTACATGTGCCGAATTGATTAAGTTTCATTAGATATTGAAGTGTCAATATACAAGGAAATTGATTGAAAGTCATATTAGATGATTATTAAATTAATTAGTGGTGAATATCATCAATTCGAATCTTTCTATGATTCTAAGTAAATAAATGTATTTGCTAAGGAAACATGAGTCTGAAAACAATTTGATAAAAGATCAAAGGAATTTTTCAGAAGAAAGGTGGATGGAAATTATATCCACATGATTCGATTAAATGGGACATTATTTGAATTATGGTTTCAACATAAAACGACTTGTGAAAGTTTGTTCCACAAATTATAATATCAGATATAGTGATATGTGAAATATTATAATCATGCTCTATTTCAGATAAAGTGTGGTCTTTTAGAATCTCTTAATATATTCTGACATTGTAGTCGACATCCACTTTAGGAATAAATAGGATATTTTCCAACGGTAATTCGTGTGATCGACAGTGAGTGTCGTGATATAGATGATTATATGATAATGCAGAATATACACGAATAGTTCTTTGTAGAATACTCATATTAAGATGAGATTATATTCCAAATACCAACAGAAGCAAAACTTGTATTGCTGTCTGCGTAATTCATGAGAAAATATGATTCCTCGAATTAAGCTTAATGGAATAAAAGTAGAAGCTTATAATGAGGTGTTAGACCTTTTTCCATAAGAGCAGAATATTGGAATATGTTCCGAGAAGAATATCTCTGCAAATGGAATTGAAAATTTGATGATAAGAGATCATAGTATTTTCAAATAAGAAGCTTTTATATAAGGTGTTATTTTAGAATATTTGCTGTCAGGTCACAGTTTAATATTCAGAATTTTAGATCTTGTTGTCAGAACAAGATACACCTTAAAAGTACAAAGAAAGTTGAGAAAATATCAGAATACGAATTAAGGCTATGAGTCTTAAAATCCAAGTTACATTTAGAAGGATTAAAACAGTAAATGTTACTCTGAATCTTATTAATAGAATAAGATTATTTAATCATCATATAAAGTGTTATATGAATGAAATGCAACTATAAGAAAGACTAGAAGCAAATTTTGTCAAGAAGTGTCTTGGACAAAATCAAAGTTGTTGACTGCATAAGTGTAGACATGCTTAAAGTCTGTGAGATAAGTATTGGTAGAATACTGTCAGATCGTATTGTAATTCGAATTGATAAATGATTAATGATTTTGGTTTGACCAAAATATCGAAAGAAATTATGAATTTAAGTGGGAGTCGAATTAAAACTCGAATTGATAAATGATCAATGATTTTGGTTTGACCAAAATATCGAAAGAAATTGTGGATTTACTAATTTAAGTGGGAGCTTAGAATTAGTTTACTCCAATATGTGAGAGGCATATTTTTGAGTGGGAGCTTAAACCATTTATTAATTTAAGTGGGAGTCGAATTAGTTTACTCAAAGTGTGAGAGACATATTTTTGAGTGGGAGCTCAAATCCACGTATGTAAATGACATATTATGGATGGTACCAGTGGAATTAAAGGTGAAGTTGTGAAATGATTTAAAAGGTGGTGTCTATTTCGAATAGAACATGAATTTTAAATTGGAAGGTCGAGCTGTTTTATTTGGATTGGATTCTGAAAGGTCAGAATAGAATAAAACCAATGGAAAGGTCCTTGGAAATCCAATTAAAATGTTAAGTGTATTTGGTACACGATAATAGTGGTTACTAGATATGTTGGTCTCTTATATCATGATAACAGACATCATATAGAAACCATATTATGTGCTCGATAAACTATGACTCATGTTCTTGAAAGAAGAACAATTATTAAGGTAAATTTGGAATTTACTAGAAGTAGAAAAGCGTTAGGCACCACATTGACATTGGTATGTCGAAACTCTACATAGATATGAAAGGTATATAGATATCGCGAGATTGTACATGTTACAGCTGAGTGCGTTTGCAAAGCAATTGTCTGGTTAACAGAATCAGAGTAAGCGCTGGGAAACGAAAGTCTCACTTGTTACAATGTGTGCATATATGTTATCAGGATAACAGGATGATATCAAACAAGGTGATATCAGTGAATCGCAAAGAACACACAATTATGTATGGTACAAATTGTTGTAGTAACACTCTTCCACGAGCAGGCATTATCATAGAACGCTTATTGGATAAGGTGGTATGATTAAGTAAAATGCAGCTGGTTTATTTGTACTCTAGTGCAAGTGGGAGACTGAAGGGAATATGCCCTAAAGGCAAATAAATATATGGTATTTATCGCATTATTCCATTAAGTTTATAATATGTTTATGTATCGTGCTATAACTGTATTAATCGGAATTGTTAATACACGTGTGATACATAGACAAACCAGAGTCCCTAGTAAGCCTCTATATAAACTAGTTCATTGGGCAACAGTTGATCGAGAATTCCCGGTCATGGACAATTGCGTCGGTTGACAATGAGGTCATCTTATTAGTGGAATAAGGTGATGGACATACCCAACAAAGTATTGCAATAGGATCGTGTCACAATGTTCATCATTTGCAATAGGAAAGTAATATGATAGCTTATTCCTCAGACCGTGAGATCGTATTAATTGCTGCTCCGTAGGTTACTCTGAGTGCATCAAACGTCATGTCTTATAAAGTGTGACAATAAAGGTGTACCTCGTGTATCTCGAAAGAGTATGTTGAGGCGTATGGATCAAGAGCGGGATTTGTTCATCCTCGTGATAGGAAGATACTCTGGGCCCACTCGGTGAGATTACATCTATATCACAGACGAGTTAATTGAGCCTTGTCGGTAACGAGATACAACAGGACATCGGATGTTTGCGATCATATCTCGGACAAGGTAGTATCGAAGAAACAAAAGGAATAGATATCATGTTTATGGTTCAACGACGATATTCGTAGAATGCACAGGGATTACAGATGTCCAGGTCTCCCTGGCGGTCATTGGCGAGCGAAGGGTCTCGGCCATGTCTGGAGTGTTCTCGAACCGTAGGGTAACACGCTTAAGGTCTTAGCGACACGTAGAGATCATTGGAATGATTTATTATTGGAATAAATATGGAATTAGGAGAGAGAGAGAATTAACCGGAAAAGTTCCAGCGACATCGGAACGGTTCCGGGAATGACCGAAGGTAGTTCGGGTGGTTCGGAAATTGTTTCGGAGTCACAGAATATTAATTAATGTATAAATATATTAATTATGAATTATATATATATTATATTAATTTAATATTAATAAAATCAATTAAAAATAAAGAAAAAAGGGGCAGCCCACATATGGGCCAATTGGGGCCCATGTGGGGGGGGTGGCGCCATGGGCCCATGGCTGGTTCGGCCAAGCCATGGCCGGCCGGCCACCCCTCCCCTTGTTCCTTTGTTTAATCCCACATGGGGGAGGCAAGGTGTTTGCACACCCCCTCCCCTTTATATAGAAGGGCATATTAATTGATTTAAGACATCCAAAAATACAATTAATGTTGTATATGCCGGCCTGAGTTAATTCACCGCCCGCTTTTCTCTCTCTCTCACCAAGGATATTTTGCGGTGCCCAGTTGCACTGCGAGATTCCACCAAAGTTCTACTCCTGCGATCTCAGCTAGACCTGAGTGATCGGGGGTTGTCGTTAAGTTCCGTATGTGTGTGAGTACTCGGAGTCGCCACATTTGAGGTGCCCGGGCGACATCGTCACGCCCAGCCGCCGGCGCCCAGCAGCCGCCGGCACCCGACGACCGACGCTCGACGCCCAGCGCCCGACGCCCGGCGCCCGACGCCGTCGACATCGCCGCGTCATCGTCTACTTCGTCGCGCCAAGTTCTTCGCGACCTTGAGGTCGGCTACGGCGTCTACGTCAGCAACGCTTGTGCGGGAGCGTAATCCCCGCTATTTGGTCTACAAGAGGTATGTGACCAGTTCTGCCCACCGTTACCGCATTACTAGATAGATAGATCCTGGCTGTTTTGGTTTACGTTAGTTAGAAAAATTATTGTTTTCTGCTGCGGAACCCCCTCCAATGAGCACTTAGTGTCTCAAAACAATCTGACTACAGTATGGTTGGATTTGATGCTATTCGAACGCATGCTTACTCTTTTTCTGTTTTTGATGTGTGAACCAAATTTCAGTTTAATATGTTGTAACAATTTTGATCTAGTTCAGAGGGGTCAAAGTTGAGAAAAGGCGGAAGTTTAATTCTTCACACAATTGTTATTACAGAAGAATGTACAGCTGAAAAACAGCTTTTGTAGGACAACAATAAACATAAACATATATTTAAGTTCTTAACTAGTACGTAATTTTCGTCGACGCTGTTTGCCAGCAAAAGCTGTGTACTGAATCTTCTCCTCAACACATGTTGCAATAAACTTAGGGTGTGTTTGGTAGCCTGGGTGGACTATCTCAACTCATACGAGCTGAGCCTAGCTATGTTGACTACATACAAGTGTGGTTATATTGTGGTGTTTGGTAGGTCGTGTGAGATGAGCTTTGCTCAGTTAAGATTGTGTTTGGTGTCCTGTATGACATGAGCTAAGCCGGACACTTTTAAATAGCAACAGGGTCCCTGGATAAAAAGATATAAAGCAATAGGGTCCTTGTTTACAAAATAAAAAAAGCAATCAGGTCCTCCCAAAATTGGGTTCGTGCTACTCCCGCCGGCGGCAGCTCGTCGGCGGCCATGGCCGGTCGGGGTGGCGCTGGGGGCGTCTTGGCGTCACCGCGGTGCTCGGAGCCATGGTGGGGCGGTGTTGGGCGGCGGGGTGTGGCGACGTTGGACGGCGGCGCAGGGCAGCTCGGAGCCATGGCAACGGCGACCTCGGTGCTCGGAGCCATGACGACGGCGGCGCTGGCTTGTTCCAGGAACGAGCGGGGCGGAGCTGGGAGGCGGAGGACGCGGGGTTGAGCGCTGGGGCGGCGCGGGGCAACTCTGTGTGGAGCGGCGCGGCCGGAATCATTGATCTGCTCCTGCGGAGAAGAAGGAGGAGAGAGAAAATCGGGGGGCAAATGCCGCTCCCTTTCGAGCGGGGCCGGAGGCGCGACGGTTCGGTGGGTCCCACGCGTGGGAAGATTTCGGTATGATCTCGGCCTGGCTGACGAGAGAAGCTCGATCTGAGCTTCACAAGCGGGCCTGGCTGAGAGCCGTTTTTGTACGAGGTGGGCACTGCCCAAAGGATACGACCCGACCTACCAAACAACAAAACGTGGGCTGAGGTGAGAATATCTGGGTTGGCACAAGCTACCAAACACACCCTTAGTAAATGGGGGTATACGTGATTCCCACACCATAATCTCAAACTTCTCGAGGCAAAATAGGAGAAGAGCCTGCCACCAGAGTCCCAAAAGTCACATTGGATAGTCCCCCTGTACAGATGTCGTCGGTTCCGCTACGCGGAGGCATCATACGCAAACAGGAAGACGATGATGGTGAGAACATGGTGATATCCACCGGATGATCTTTCTCATGAAGAGCTCTGGGATGCGAGCCGGATGCGTAGAGGTTACTGTCTACCACTCTCCTGCACCTTCTCAGTATGTGAAGCCAAAACTGAACATCCAAATTCTTCCTTAGCATTTCAGCCACTATGTTTGCAGACAACAGTAGTCCTCCTAACAAGGTCCCCAGCTCCTGCCCTATGGCTGCCAGTTGAGGATGATTCCTCGGGTTTTCACTTCCGAACGCGAGCACGTTGAATAGGTAAGTGTATTCTTCAGTGGACATGCCATTGAGATAGATTGTTGTTGATGTCCCGAACCTCGAGACCTTTGCAAACCTACTTATAATTATGATCTTGCTTCCTCTGCCCATCAATCTGGTCGCCAACGAGTAGAAACATGCCCACAGCTGAGTCCTTTGAAGCAAGCGCAAAGCGAGCTTCGGGAACGGTTGCCCTACGAAAGCCGTTGCACAGGAAAACCAACCTGTGCAGTCGTTTTCGAGCGCAACATTAGCATTGAATCAAGCATCTGAAACTAGCTCGATGACAGCCAAAGTCTTGTTACGACTAAACATTCTGTGATTGTCCACTCTCTGTATCTCGTCTCCTTTGAGATGCAAAATCGAAGAGAAGTAGGAACAGATCTTTTCGTCATTGCAAACAGACCAGACCAGTGTTTTCTTCCCCACTCGACAACCGCTGAGAGCCGGCAGCACAACGATCGGAGCATCATGTCTAGGGATGTTGTCTTGCAGCAAGATGTTTATGATCCTCTGCTTCTCGACTACACGGCCAAACATGAAATTGTCAACATATAGATAGTTGTCATAACTCATAAGGCCTGCGGCACATCCGTTCGCATCCGCACACAAAGATGACAAACTCTTTCAGATCAGCAATAGCAGTCTCCAAACTAGCCAATACACTATCTAAGTCATCGGCAACGTTGTTGCTCTCCGTTGTGCGAAAACGCTTGGCAGGGGCGATAGAGGAATACCAGGAATTAGAGCAGCTCACCTGCAGTTCGTCCCTGATTTCAGATGAGCAAGGAAGAAAATATCCCGATTTCTACATCCGAGGAAGCACACGGCCTGCCTGTTGTTGAGCTTGTGACTGTCGCGTGCCCAGCGCGTGGTAGCCCCGGTACATGGCTTGGGTGATCATCCCGAGCTGCACTAGCATCTGGGAGTTGGTGATGTACCGCCGCTCGGCCTCCTCCACGATTGTGTGAAGTCTTGATAGGAGGTTCTGCAACCTCTCCATCTTCTTTACGCTAGAAGACCTGTGTGCGGATTTGTTGAGCAGATAGGAGATGAATCGGCTGCACAGATCGGCTGTAACTGCGGACATGGCGAACTCCATCGTTGCTAGCTTTGTTCCTCCAAGCTAGAGAGATGAAGAGAAGTACTACGCACGTCGCGTTTGTGTGTGTGTGTGTGGAGGTCTCTAACCAGTTGCCGGGCACAACGATTATTAGTGCGTAGCCTTTGAACACTGACCTGAAATATCTGGAATCAACCTCCACTCCCTGGCCTCCCAATCCGGTATATGTCTCTGTCGTAACCGCACCCGTCAGCCGGACGCGGAAACCCACAGTCGCCATCATCCCACGCTGAACAGAGGACATCGGTCATTAGCTCAGCCAAAATCGTCCATCCAGAGCTTCTCTTATGACAGGTCACTAGATGCAATCATGCAACGCTGCCTGTGATCGCTCGTTGTGCTTGTGCGTTTAGCCCGATGGAATTATGTATTCCTGTCACCAAGTAGGAATTTCAGCATTTGCGCAGTTTCGAATGATGTTCCAGGCACTGCGTAGTATACTTGTCCATGATGCGCACTATGGAACATTAAACAAACACAAAAATCTTCTTGAATCTGATCCAGCAAGAACAAGAACACACAGTGCCAAACTTACGAATCCGCAACGCCAACCTTTAGGAGCAGGAGGTGCTCCCTCGAGAAGGGCCTTTCCGCCCTTGTTCCGGTCGGCGTCGCCGGCGGGCGTAGCTCTGCACCTCCTCCGGCCTTCGTGGTGGCCGCCTTGGTCGCTGCCGGGAGGAAGGTCTCTTTGTGTGGCCCGTATGTGCTGGCGATCCGTCCCTGGTCGCCGCCGAGAGGAAGGTCACCGCGCCACCCGTGGTCCGGCCGCTGCCGGCGGCGCGGTCCCGTCCTAGCTACTCTGTTTCTCCTCCGCTGGACAAGGGGAACGAGAACAAACCGGTTCAGCCTGGTACAGAGGACGCAGATTCAGTGACAAACCGGTTCTTGCTTCTGCGACAAGCAATGCGAGACGGCGACCAGCAATGCGAGACGGCGGCGCACCTCTTGCTGCACTGCACCTTCGCGAGGGAGCTCTGGATGCTCTTGGCTGCCGACTCCGAGCATCTCTCCACGATTGCGTTGGCAGCCACTACGGTAAACGGCTGGTGGCGGCTTTCGGACGCTGGGCCAACGAAGACGGAATCGGCGTGTGCTTGACGCCATCGGCGGTGTTGCAGCTGATACGGGATGATCTTGTCCCCTGCGGGAGGTCTTTTGGGAGTAGTTTTTCATGTTTTTCGGACTGATCTCTCCTGATCAGTCAAATTACAAAATTCTTTTATTCTTTTCCTCCTATAATGCAATGGTAGAGCTATTGCCCGTTAAAACGTTAAAAAAAAGCTGGACTTTGGAGGCATCTCAGCCCTTCAAAGTAAATTCAACGGACTTAAATAGATTTATTTGGCAAACTTAAAATTTAAGATGCTCAGAAAAATATGTAAAGTTCCAATAATTTTTATATGTTGCATTATACATTATGAGAAAGTTTTATCAAACTTGGAAATTCAAAAATACGATTTGGTTCAAAAGTTGGTGTGAAACTAAAAACGAGGTTTATTCATAAATTGTATGTCTAATTTTTACAAAACTTTCTCAGAATGTATAAATTGACATATAAGAATTACTTGATTTTTTCAAAAATAAAAGAGCACTTAAGATTTTGAGTTTGTCAAATAGATCTAATTGCACGGATTTACTTTGCACGCCTGCCGTGATCCCCACCGTTGTGTCGCACAAAGCCATATCCTACCTGGAGCTCTCGTCTTTGCTCTGCCACACTAGGCTCCGCTTGCTGTTGTTCTGGTTCCGGTCAAATCCTTGGCAATCTTCCCGCGAGCCACCCTGGTTACGACCGTTTCCTGGCAAAGATGTCTCAAATTGCGGATAAATTTGAGCCCATTCATATCAGCACCTACATACGAGGTCCACGGTCAAGCAAGGTTGGTTAGGGCAAAGGCGGCCAGGGTTGTGCCAGGTCGAGTCGACGGAGGCACACCCCATAGTGGGGACGACCATAGCGGAGGCGGTGCAGGAAGCTGGCACTCAAATATTTTTTCTACCCACCATTTGTGCCGACCAAAACACTCAGCGACGACGAAAACTCGGCGAAGAAATGGCGCGGAGCGAAATTTCGTTTCCCGCTCTAAACTTTGTCGAGTGCTGGATACCGATACCCTCGGTAAAGGGGGCCTAATTCGCGCGGCAAACCAAAATAGTTTCGCGCGCTTTCGTCGCCGAGAGGAGCACTCGGCAAAGAAAAGTAACATTAATTTTTTTTTCGGTGACATCTTCGCCGTGCGCGACACTCAGCGAAGAAAAGTGACATTTAATATTTTTTACGGGACATTTTCGCCGTGCGCGGCACTCGACAAAGAAAAGTAACATTTAATATATTTTTTACGGTGACATCTTCGCCGGGCGTGACACTCGGCGAAGGGAAGCTCCATCATGACGCCCGTGGGGTCCCACTCTCAGGTACCACGTGGCCGTTCTATTCACCGTGACCTTAGCTTTACTGAGTGTCTTGTTTGGTCGTCGCTGAAAAAAATGTCTTCGCCAAGAGCTGGGCTCGTGTTATCTCGGCGAAGAGCATATTTACCGAGCGGTCCTCGCTTCGCCGAGTATAGTTTGTCCTGCGTCGGCGTAGGCCTGTTCGCCGAGCTGCCCCGCGTTTCTACACTTGGCGAAGCCGAGACCACTCGGTGGAGACTCATTTTCCCGTAGTGAGAAGAGATATGGAGGAACGGGGGCGGGAGGCAGTAGGGTGGCTGGAGGAGGGACGGGGTGTGTGGTGGTCGAATATGAGGAGGAGGCAGTTACAACATTTGTTAATCTACTACATGAACTGTTCCCAGAAAAATATGAAGAAAAAAGAAAATAATTATTTTTACAGTATCTCTGGGTGGCATCGTACCGTATTTTTTTCAATAGACCACGAAACACTTTTGAAGGTACTCTTACAACCATAGGAGGCAAAAGAAGTAAAGTATGCTCCCCGTTCGAATTAGATTAACTACATACTAAAATGAATGAATCTTGCGATGTTTTTTTATAGAAAATGGTACCTCGGCCTCTGCATTAATCGATGCATGCGGCCTTTATTAAATTGGTTCAAAACGTTTTACACGAGAAATACATCAAGGGTCACTCAAAGTTGCTACATGAATCAGCCAACGAAAAAACAAGGATGACAAATGAAGATCTTGTATCAACATGTTATCCTTCGGTCAGAACGCCAGCTGAATTCGATCTGATGCGATCGACTCCAGGCGGCTGCACCCAAAATCCATCGCGTCGAGCTTCTCCGTTGATTGTAGGAAGGACCACGTACGGATCCAATGAGTAGCCAACGGGATAACCTGCAAAAATGAAGTTTTCTTCGCCCTGTTAAAAATATAATCATTTCGTATGTTCCAAATAGCCCAAAGCAAAGCACATACACCAATACGAATTTGTACTTTCTCCGATTTCGAGACCCCCGCTAACCAATTACCAAACAAACTTGTTATGTTATTCGGAGGTGTGATACTAAATGCCATATGAACGATACGCCAAACCATTCTAGCCAGAGGACATGATATGAATAAATGTTGTATTGTTTCATCTTGATCACAAAAACAACATTTTTTACATCCATTCCAATTACGCTTGGCTAGGTTATCCTTTGTAAGAATCTCCCTACGATATAGGAACCACATGAAAATCTTAATTTTTAATGGAACCTTTATCTTCCACAAATATTTACGTAGGAATCTAGTATGACCACTCATAAGGCCAAGATAAAGTGATTTAACTGTGAACACCCTGTTGTTTGTCGAATTCCATCGAAATACATCATGGTTATCCGTGAGATGAACTTGCATAAGCTTGTTTACCAAGTGTAACCATCTATCCCATTTATTCCCTGTGAGCGTTCTCCTGAAACCTAAGTGTAAAGGAGGCGCATGTCCTAACACATCAGCTACTAGAACTTGTTTCCGGTAGACAATGTTGTAAAGTGAAGGATATTTTTTTGAAAGTGTTATGTTCCCCAACCAAGTATCCTCCCAAAACCGAATATTCTTACCATTCCCCAGAACAAAAGATCCTCTGTCAAAAAACTCATCTTTCCCCTTCAAAATACCCTTCCAAAACGGAGAGTCTGTCGATTTACTTTGAACTTGGGATAAAGATTTTGAATGTAGATATTTATTATTTATTAACTCATGCCAAACCCCTCCTTCCTCTGCGAGCAACTTGAAGAGCCATTTGCTTAATAAGCACCTATTTTTTAGTTCTAAAACCTCAATCCCAAGGCCCCCTTGGTCCTTTGGCCGGCACAAAATATCCCATTTAGTAAGTCTATACTTACGCTTATGTCCATCGCTCTGCCAGAAAAATCGCGATTTAAAAAAATCTAATCTTTTACGTACCCCTACAGGCATTTCAAGGAAAGAAAGCAAGAACATAGGGAGACTAGTCAAGACTGAATTAATTAAAATTAATCTATCCCCATAGGACAATAATTTCCCAGCCCAACTTGCAAGCTTTTTCTCGAAACGATCTTCAACAGCTTTCCATTCTCCATTTGTCAATTTCCGAAAATGAATGGGTATACCCAGGTACTTGAAAGGACATTCCCCAGACTCACATCCAAAGAGCAATCTATACTGCTCCTCCACTTCCTTTGCTTTCCCAAAACAAAATAGCTCACTTTTGTGAAAATTAATTTTTAACCCGGACAATTGTTCAAAAATACACAAAACTAGTTTCATGTTTAATGCTTTCTCCAGATCATGTTCCATAAATAATATCGTGTCATCCGCATATTGTAAAATGGAGATACCTCCATCCACCAGATGTGGTATAAGCCCATCGACTTGACCGTCTTCTTTAGCTCTAGCAATCATTATGACGAGCATGTCCGCTATAATATTGAAAAGAATTGGTGAAAGAGGGTCCCCCTGCCTCAATCCTTTGTGAGTACGAAAATAGTGTCCTAACTCATCATTTACTTTAATACCAACAGTACCACGTGTAACAAAATGTTCTATCCACCTACACCACTTCGGGTTAAAACCTTTCATACGCAGCACTTGTTGCAGAAAAGGCCATCTCACTTTATCATACGCCTTTTCAAAATCAAATTTCAATAAAACGCCATCCATCTTCTTCCTATGTAATTCATGAATAGTCTCGTGCAAAATCAATACCCCCTCCAAAATGTGTCTTCCGGCCATGAAAGCCGTTTGCGTTGGTCTGATCACCTTGTGTGCAACCTCGGAGATTCTAAGCATTCCCACCTTGGTGAAAATCTTGAAGCTTGATGCACACGGTGGTGTTGTTGGGAAAACCCCAAGAGGAAGGTATGATGAGTGCAGCGGCAAGTCTTCTCTCAGTTGTGAAACCAAGGTTATCGAACCAGTAGGAGATGAAGAACACGTCTGAAGGTCTCCCTGGCAATGACGCCAGAAAACAGCTTGTTGGAAAGGGAGGTGGAACCTGCACAACACAATCAAACTACTTTGCCCCAACGAAACAGTGAGGTTGTCAATCTCACTGGCTTGATGTAACAAAGGATTAAACGTATGTGTGGAGGATGATGTTTGCAGAGAATGAAATTAACAGTTTGCTGTTGGTTGTATTATCAGTTTAAAGAAAAGGACCGGGGTCCACAGTTCACTAGTGGTGTCTCTCCATAATAATAATAATAATAATAGCATACATGTGGGTAAACAAATTACAGCTGGGCAATTGACAGAATAAAGAGCTGCATAATGATGCATATACTAATGTCATGATGTCTAGTGTGAGATTCATTTGGGCATTACAACAATATACATAGACCGTTCCAACCGCATCTACGACTAATAATCCACCTTCCGGTTAGCGTCCGCACCCCTTTCAGTATTAAATTGCAAGCAACAGATTATTGCATTAGGCAAAGTGTGTAATGTAAGTAATACAATTATCCTTAGACAAAGTACTACTGTTTTATCCCTAGTAGCAACAGTACATCTACAATCTTAGAGGTTGCTGTCACTCCCCCAGATTAAATAGAGACATGAACCCACTATCGAGCATACATACCCTCTCTTGGAGTCACAAGCATCTACTTGGCCAGAGCATCTACTAGCAACGGAGAGCATGCAAGATCATAAACAACACACAACATGATATATTATGAAGCAAATGACATAGTATTCAATATCCATCGGATCCCAGCAAACACAACATGTAGCATTACATAAAGATGATCTTGATCATGATAGGCAGCTCACAAGATCTAAATATGATGGCACAATAGGAGAAGACAACCATCTAGCTACTGCTATGGACCCGTAGTACAAGGATGAACTACTCACGCATCAGTCCGGAGACGGGCATGGTGATGTAGAGCCCTCCGGTGATGATTCCCCTCTCCGGCAGGGTGCCGGGAAGAGCTTCTGAACCCTCCCAAACTAGGGTTGATGACGGCGGCGGCTCCGTTAGGTTTTGTGGAAAAGTGTTCGGGTCCTAGGTCTTGTATTATCGGGGGGTATTTGTAGGCGAAAGGGCGAAGGCGGTGGAGGCCCGAGGCCACGTCCTCAGGTGCTGGCGCGGCATGGGGGGGGGGAGCCACGCCCCCACCTGATGACGGCGCCTCGGTGCCCTTCTTCGTTTCCTCTTCGGACTTCTGGAACGTGTCGGAAAAAATAGGGACTTCGGCATAAAAATCATCCAATTCCGAGAATATTTTCTTAAGTGGTTTTCTGAAACAAAAAACGGCAGAAAACAGGGAACTGACACTGTGGCATCTTGTTAATAGGTTAGTCCCAGAAAATGCATAAAACAACACAAAGTGTATATAAAACATGTAGCAATTGGTATAATATAAGCATGGAACATAAGCAATTATACATACGTTTGAGACGTATCAAGCATCCCCAAGCTTAGTTCTACTCGTCCCCGAGTAGGTAAAACGATAACAACAATAATTTCTGAAGTGACATGCTTTCACACAATCTTGATCATATAATAATGTAATGCAGGTAAACTAAGATCAAATGAATAAAAACTGTAGTTTATATTGATATCAAATGAGTAATGAACAAACAAGTAGGAAGAACAAAGCAAAACTTTCAATGAATTAGTACTAGAGAACAATCAACCGTGCAAAGTAGATATTAAAGATGATTTAAGATTCAAGAACAACAATATAATCATCTAATGAATCAAACACTCATGACAACTTTGTGAAAGGATCAAGTCAAGCAATAACAATATGCACGTAGAAGATCATTTCTCTATTTGTTCACTCAAAAACAAGCAAGTGTTCAGCGTTGGTTCTTGGCACCAGGATGTTGTGGCTAAAAGAATAATAAGGGGGGTTTGGAAGGTCAACGGAAGAAAGTCTCACAAAGCTAAAAGTGATCATTAGACAAGAGGAAGTCTTATAATCGAAGCTATGCAAATAGTAGTGATTGCCACACAACGGATGCAAATAGAGCTATAAGTGTATGAAAGCTCATGAAGACCTAGAGCACTTTTGAGGAGGCTCATCATTGGAATATACAAGCCAAGTTCTATAATGTAAAGTTCCCCACATAGTTATACAAGTAAGACATGAAAACTCTCTCATATGGAGTAAAGGTGCTAAACATGAGCACAAATGATGACTATGAATATTACAGGTGCCATAACATGAGCACAAGTGTGGATAAAGAGTAGTAATGTTGCCCCCTTTTTATTCTTTTTTTTCTATTTTTCAATTTTTTGTATTTTTCTGTTTCTCTTTTCTATGGCCTCCATGGCTCTTTTCACTTTTAGGGGCAAACATTCTAATATGACAACACACTTTTGATACAAGTATCCCATAATGGATAAAACATGGTGTATGAAACGGTGTCTCTGCCAGTGTAGCAGGATATGCAATGATCTAGCGTAACATGGGTAAAACCACACATCAGCTATATAGAATCATGCAAAGCAATATATAAATGATGAATGACAATAAGTCATGTAACGTAAGATGAAAATTGCATGGCAATATATCTCGGAACAGCTATGGAAATGCTGTAGTAGGTAGGTATGGTGGATGTTTTGAGGAAGATATTTGGCTTATGTGTAGGAGAACATGATGAAGATCTCCCACGAGTTTTGGATGTACCCGTGAAGTATGCACCAACTCTCAATTTGAGAAAGGGCAATGCAAAGTACCGAAGAGGCTAACAAATATGGTGGTGGAAGTGCCATGAAAACCGCAGCTTTAGAGCTCACAAGTAAAAAGATTCCAACTAGAAATATGATCTTACAAGGCATAATGAAAATCACTCCATGAGGGACTGTGGCAAATGAACAAGTCACTGTTGGGACCCCGACCGTAGCGCATAACACAAAGTCATTACGGTTGTTTTTAACATTAGAAGTCATATATCATTATGCTATCAACTGGATATTTAAGTGTGGCACTGCTTCAAGTTTTCTAGACCAACCATTAATCATTCCACTTTACTAAACCATCATGTTTTACCATTAAGCATATTAATATCTCAAAACAACATCAATGATTCAAGTTACACAATTTAATGATCTGCAAAATTATGTATCATTTAGTTATACCATTTACTACAGTTAACATTTTCTGTTCTTAACCAAACACCAATCAACTTATTTAAAACATAAACTCTCCAAGTATTTAACAATGAAGCAAGAGAGTATAACATATGAAAACTAACAGCTCTGAACAAGAGGTGCATGAAAAATAAGAGATGAAAGTATTGCAGTAGCTATAGAAGAATACTCAACAAATATAATTGAAGAATAGGAGTATTCAAAAGAAAAAGCGGAGCGTGTCTCTCTCCCACACAATAATGCTAGGATCCATTTTATTCAGAGAACAAGAATAACAAAAGAAAAAATAAAAACAAAAACAAACAGACGCTCCAAGTAAAGCACATAAGATGTGACGGAATTAAAATATAGTTTCACTAGAGATGACCTGATAAGTTGTTGATGAAGAAGGGGATGCCTTGGGCATCCCCAAGCTTTGACGCTTGAGTCTTCTTGAAATATACTTTGGTGACCCACGGGGGCATCCCCAAGCTTAGGCTCTTTCATCTTCTTGATCACATCATATCATTCTCTCTCTTGATCCTTGAAAACTTACTCCACACCAAACTCAAAGTAAACTTCATTAGAGGGTTAGTGCAGAATCAAAAATTCTCATATTCTGTATGGAGACAATCATTATCATGGTACTGGACATTAGCTACAGCCACTGGAATTTTATGGAACAAAAAGATCCATTCAAAAACAGCAAAAGAACCAATGCAAAATAAATGGCAGAATATGTAAAAAACAGAACAGTCCGTAAAGACGAATTTTTTCGAGGCACTTAACTTGCTCAAATCAGAAAACTCAAAACTAATGAAAGTTGCGTACATATCTGAGGATCACGCACAAAAAATCCCAGGTCATTTTGGTTTTTCTGCGAAGAGTTATGAATTTAACGGTGGACAGCAGAAAAACTGTTCCTGCGCAGAAATCCAAATCTAGCATCAACTTTCTACTAGAGGCTTAACTTGGCACAACTATGCAATAAAGTAAAGATACAAATGAATTGCTACAGAGGTAGGCATGTTCCTTGACTCAAGAAAATAAAATAACAGGAATAAAAAGTGGGTTGTCTCGCATAAGCGATTTTCTTTAACGCCCTTGAGCTAGGCACAGAAAGCAAAATTCAAGTATTTCTAAGAGAAGAAGCATCAACATCAATAATTTCATCCAAGACATGGTTTGTTGTAATAGGTGCTTTAGTTATCCATGAAGGTGTCATATTACGTAGATCGCTACCATCATTTTTAGGCATACTAGGGGGTTTCGGTTTGGGAATGTAGATGAACTTTTGCTCCCTCCCCATAAAAGCTTTCTCTTTCTTAGTTTTAATAGAGGAAAAAGTTGAAGCTAAAGTTTCCATAGCCTCTTCTAATCCATCAATTCTATGATTATGAGTATCAAGGGTGTTACTAGTTTCTAAAGCAGTGATTATTTCAATAATATCCTCTATTGACCCATTACTCTTGCTAGAATTATCAAGAAAAAATTTCTCCATAGAATCCAACCTTTTAATAACATCTTCCAGAGTGATCTTATTTTTAATTTCTTTAGTAGGTGATGGTGATCCTACCAAACTTTCAATTAAATTGCAAGCTTCCAAAGCAGGATTACCCAGAAAGTTACCTCCTGTAAGAGTGTCAAGAACGTACCTATACCAACTAGTGATACCAACATAAAAATTCCTAAGAAGGATTAAGGTGGAATATTTCTTAGTGCACCTATGATGAGAATCATTTATCCTATACCAAGCATCTTTCAAATTCTCTCCTCCTTGTTGCCTAAACGAACGTAATTCAACTTCAGGACTTCCCATTTTAGCAATATTAAGGCAAAACCGAAATATAAATATTAATGCAAGTAACTAATTTTTTTGTGTTTTTGATAATAAGAAGCAAACAAGATAATAACAAAGTAAATAAAATGCAAGTAACTATTTTTTTTGTGTTTTTGATATTTAATAGCAAACAAAACAGGAAATAAAATAAACTAAGCAAGACAAAAACAAAGTAAAGAGATTGGGAAGTGAGAGACTCCCCTTACAGATGTGCTTCAGCTCCCCGGCAACGGCACTAGAAAACTGCTTGATGCACACGGTGGTGTTGTTGGAAAAACCCCAAGAGGAAGGTATGATGAGTGCAGCGGCAAGTCTTACCTCAGTTGTGAAACCAAGGTTATCGAACCAGTAGGAGATGAAGAACACGTCTGAAGGTCTCCCTGGCAACGACGCCAGAAAACAGCTTGTTGAAAAGGGAGGTGGAACCTGCACAACACAATCAAACTACTTTGCCCCAACGAAACAGTGAGGTTGTCAATCTCACTGGCTTGCTGTAACAAAGGATTAAACGTATGTGTGGAGGATGATGTTTGCAGAGAATGAAATTAACAGTTTGCAGTTGGTTGTATTATCAGTTTAAAGAAAAGGACCGGGGTCCACAGTTCACTAGTGGTGTCTCTCCATAATAATAATAATAGCATACATGTGGGTAAACAAATTACAGCTGGGCAATTGACAGAATAAAGAGCTGCATAATGATGCATATACTAATGTCATGATGTCTAGTGTGAGATTCATTTGGGCATTACAACAATATACATAGACCGTTCCAACCGCATCTACGACTAATAATCCACCTTCCGGTTAGCGTCCGCACCCCTTTCAGTATTAAGTTGCAAGCAACAGATTATTGCATTAGGCAAAGTGTGTAATGTAAGTAATACAATTATCCTTAGACAAAGTACTACTGTTTTATCCCTAGTAGCAATAGTACATCTACAATCTTAGAGGTTGCTGTCACTCCCCCATATTAAATAGAGACGTGAACCCACTATCGAGCATAAATACCCCCTCTTGGAGTCACAAGCATCTACTTGGCCAGAGCATCTACTTGCAACGGAGAGCATGCAAGATCATAAACAACACACAACATGATATATTATGAAGCAAATGACATAGTATTCAATATCCATCGGATCCCAGCAAACACAACATGTAACATTACATAAAGATGATCTTGATCATGATAGGCAGCTCACAAGATCTAAACATGATGGCACAATAGGAGAAGACAACCATCTAGCTACTGCTATGGACCCGTAGTACAAGGATGAACTACTCACGCATCAGTCCGGAGGCGGGCATGGTGATGTAGAGCCCTCCGGTGATGATTCCCCTCTCCGGCAGGGTGCCGGGAAGAGCTTCCAAACCCTACCGAACTAAGGTTGACGACGGCGGCGGCTCCGTTAGGTTTTGTGGAAAAGTGTTCGGGTCCTAGGTCTTGTATTGTCGGGGGGTATTTGTAGGCGAAAGGGCGAAGGCGGTGGAGGCCCGAGGCCACGTCCTCAGGTGCTGGCGCGGCAGGGGGGGGGGAGCCGCGCCCCCACCTGATGACGGCGCCTCGGTGCCCTTCTTCGTTTCCTCTTCGGACTTCTGGAACGTGTCGGAAAAAATAAGGATTTCGGCATAAAAATCATCCAATTCCGAGAATATTTTCTTAAGTGGTTTTCTGAAACCAAAAACAGCAGAAAACATGGAACTGACACCGTGGCATCTTGTTAATAGGTTAGTCCCAGAAAATGCATAAAACAACACAAAGTGTATATAAAAACATGTAGCAATTGGTATAATATAAGCATGGAACATAAGAAATTATAGATACGTTTGAGACGTATCAAAGCTTACATTTAGGAGACAAATAGGACGGTACTGTTGGATCTGTACCACATTTTCTTTCTTAGGTAATAGGATAATATTACCGTAATTTAGCTGGAACAACGGTAATTCATCCCTCTGAAATGCTAGGAACAAGTTCATCAAATCCTTTTTGATAAAACTCCAGCAATTTTGATAAAACTCCGCCGGGAACCCATCAGGCCCCGGTGCTTTATTTTTTTTCATTTGCATAATCGCCTCATTCACCTCCTTGTCGGTGAAATCGGCAGTTAATATCGTATTTTCCTCCGCTGAAATCTGAGTGATGTCCATGGTTGAAGTCTCATCTAAAGAGACAAAATGATCATTTGAGACACTAAATAGATTCTTGTAATAAGTTGTTATGTAATTCTTGATATTCTCCTGACCAATAATCGTTCCTTCCTCTTGTTCCAACTGAAAAATTCTCTTCCTCCTATGCTTCCCATTAGCAATCAGATGAAAATATTTAGTATTATTTCCTCCTTCCTGTATATGCTTTACTTTAGCGCGTTGTGCCCATTTAGCCTCCTCATCTCTCCTGAGATCAGCCAATTGTTTTGTTGCTTCCCTAAGCGCTTCTCTCTCGGAATCATCTAACGGTGCATTCTCGGCTTGTATATCTAGACGATCTATATGGCTTAGAAATCTTGTTTTCTCCTTCTTATAGACGCCGCTAATATTTTTTGCCCAACCCCGAAGAAAAGAGCGGAGGTGGCGAATCTTGTTTTGCCATACCTCCAAAGGAGTATTACCAACCGAAGTAGACAACCATTATTTTTCTACCAATTCTTTAAAACCCTCTTTTCGGAACCAGGACAACTCAAAAGAAAATTGTGCCTTATTACCAAGATGAGCTTGTTCACCTGAGTCCAGCAACAAAGGAGTGATTTTTCTCCTGAAAAAATCGTAGCATGTAAATGTAATTATTATTTTATTTTAAAATAACAGGATTTCGGGAAATAAGGTCTCTTGTTTTCCCTTAATTATGACGGCGTGTTTTGACTGCTTGTACGTGCAAGAAAAACACGGAGCCCAAAATAGAGTATTTTTCCCCTACAAGACGAACACATCGCTCAGCACGCCCACGGGACCGAGCGGCAGCACGGGCGGTCCATTCTACAGCAACCAGAGCCCCACGAAAATGGAACGATGTCTCAGGCTCATATCTTGCAGAGGTGGCTCTGAACTTGTGGCCACATTGCATGTCCAGTGCTCGCCACACGGAACTTCAGGGCGCTGCCACGAAACCAACTACGTGGCCTTCATGCTGTGTGCATGGCTGCCACTTCTACTTCTACACACTCCTTCGCCGGCTCATCGCTCCTATAAACAAGTTCCTCCTGCGCCTTCCCATTCCACACTGACATCCAAGAACCGAGAGACATTTGCAGTAGCAAGCCTTCAGCGCTTCCATCATGCCGGGGCTCACCATCGGCGACACCGTCCCCAACCTGGAGCTGGACTCCACCCATGGCAAGATCCGCATACACGACTACGTCGGCAACGGCTACATCATCCTCTTCTCCCATCCCGGTAAGCACTTTCTCGGTCGATGTTGCTCGCTTGATCTGTTGTGTTACTTTCGTGTGTGAAATCAGGTGCATGCTAATTATATATCCGCCCTTGTGCTTCCTGCAGGTGATTTCACCCCGGTGTGCACGACGGAGCTGTCGGCCATGGCCGGCTACGCCAAGGAGTTCGAGAAGAGGGGCGTGAAGCTGCTGGGCATCTCCTGCGACGACGTGCAGTCCCACAAGGAGTGGACCAAGGACATCGAGGCCTACAAGGTTCGACGGCACGGTCCCGATATATTTTCTCCATTCTGAATTTTTGACCGTATCAGTGTTTCAGTGGTGAATCTGAAGCGTTGGTGGTTAATTTCTGTTGTTGCGCATGACTGCAGCCTGGGAGCAAGGTGACGTACCCGATCATGGCAGACCCAGACCGCTCGGCCATCAAGCAGCTCAACATGGTGGATCCCGAGGAGGAGGACTCCATGGGCCAGCTCCCGTCACGCACCCTGCACATCGTCGGGCCCGACAAGGTGGTGAAGCTGAGCTTCCTGTACCCGTCGTGCACGGGCCGCAACATGGACGAGGTGGTGCGCGCCGTGGACTCGCTGCTGACGGCGGCCAAGCACAAGGTGGCAACCCCGGTGAACTGGAAGCCCGGGGAGTGCGTCGTCATCCCGCCTGGCGTCTCCGACGACGAGGCCAAGAAGATGTTCCCCCAGGGGTTCGAGACCGCCGACCTGCCCTCCAAGAAGGGGTACCTTCGTTTCACCAAGGTCTAGGAGCACCCGGCGGCCATCGCCAGTACGCAGTAGCTTGTTCTTGGGTCCCTAGCTGGCTCTCCCTAGTCCTGGCGCTTTATGTGTGTTGTGGTTAGCTAGTCCGGCATCGTTTTGTGTAATCTCGTGTCATCCAAACATGGATGGACGAACTACATATGTATGCCCATGATCGGAGGTCAGGTGATGTCGTAGTAGCATAGTACTCGTCGAAATATGTATGTGTGGTTTGGTGTATCGACCATCTATATGTTCTGACTTCTGAAGGGAGATGTGTGTGGTATGTGGTAAATTGCGTCTTCTCCCCGAAACGGAGGAAGATTTGCCTCTTTTTTCTCTTCAGTTAAGAAGAAAAAAGAGAAAAACAAGAATTGTCCGGTTAAATAGCGAGAAATTATGTTGAAACCGTCGCAAACACACTTCCTCACCGTCACAGAACGACCTAGCCCCATAGTTGCCTTTGTTTAATTACCTTCTACATGCATAAACATTTTAATTATCCTGGAACTTAATATTTGCTATACAACAATAAAATATGATGGCAGTTTCAAGGTTGGTTTCGAGGTGCATAATGTTGCAAAACCAGCGTCTCGGAAGTTCCTATGTTTTTCTGCTTGCGCACAGCTCAGTTATTTTTTGCTTAGCGAAGCACGTGCGCACCCTCACCCATACACATTCTACTTTTACGAGCATCTTTGAAATGCGCACCCTCACCCAACACCCATATAAACATGCACATTCTACATCATCTGTCACGCACATTCTATTTCTACTGGTCACGCACATTCTACTTCTATAAGGGTCGATGGATCTGAGTCTTAAACCAGTCTCGCTGTCGACGAAAACATTACCTCCTACTGAAAAAAATTCTGGCTAATCACGAAGAAAATTTTGTTTAATCTAGGATTTAAACTCCTCTAGGATTACCTCCTACTGAAAAAAATTCTGGCTAATCACGAAGAAAATTTTGTTTAATCTAGGATTTAAACTCCTCTAGGATTTTAACTCCGATGGGATGTGATCTAGTGGGCTGAGAATAACTACATTATTCATCGGTATACAAGAAGTTTCATCTTTCTAACGGTAACATGAAGTTTCATCTTTCTAACGGTAACATTAGAAACAACGGTAACATTAGAGTGTTTTTTCTCTTCAGACTAGAACACAATGGTAAGATTTGAAATTTGGTTTTGACTATTGGAGATGCTTGTATATCGATGAATACCAGGAGTTAATATAGTGACAATTCTATATTTGTAGAATTTGACAACAACTTGTAAGGAAACGAAAATTAACACGAGAAAACTCCTAGGGACACAAGCTGCAAACTCCTAGGGACACAAGCTGCACATATTCTTGAAAAATGAGTCGAGGTTGTGTCATTGTCAGCATTCCACGAGTAGACCGTGTAGAGGACTCACAATTCCGATTCTGAACACAAAGATGCAAATGGGAGATAAAAAATATTCACGCTCATGACAAGCGAGAACTTGTCAGACATATCGATACAAGAGTGAAGAGCTCGTCGTTCATCATCGTCATCGTGTCATGCTTGCCGACCCGCGGAACCCTCCGCACTGCCGACTGACCTGTGACGACCTGCAATTATGTTGTTGTGCAAGTCCATCCCTCGGGAGGACACGCATGGGATTATAGTCTTCAAGACGACCTCATTAGGAGGGGGAAGCGTGAGGGATCGTTGTCGTATGACTATGATCCGGGAGTTGAAGAAGCGCAAGGGATTGACACGTGGTACAACCATACATAATAGAATTTTGGCCTTCACTAGAAGATATGACCCAAGCGTCGAAGAGACCGAAGAGCTCCAGGATAACCTTCCAAGGAGGACACTAACATCGACAAACGCCGCACTGTCAAGAACTCGCCCAGAGAAAACCTGTCTCTCCACAACCCATGCAGGTGAACATGGCTCGCCCATTCCACTGGCCCAAGCACCTCCGGCACAACTATCAGGCAACCGACAACAACCTCGTTCAAGTAGAATCTTTGGCGATCCTGCCAACCAGCACGCCGCCCAGCCCACTTGCTAGAGGCGTAGAGCGAAGCTCACCCTGCCATGGCCCGAAAGCCAACGCTCCCCGGAGCCATGGTTGAAACCGCAGGTCAAGATTCCACGACTGCAGCCAAAGCTCAGAATTCAAAGCTCCCCATAGCGATGGATTCAAGTCCCACCGAGCTTGACCACCGCACTACCAGGTGCACCCCAGACCGTGCCAGACCAAAGTAGAAGCTAGTGGGGGCCTTGGCCCACTCAAAATTTGAATATTCAATAGAATTATCTCATTTTTGGAAATAAATCATTCAAGTATTTAAACTTATAAAAATACCCCTATCCACATAGTATACCCCTCTCAAAAAAAGATCCGCCCCTAACTGCAAAGAACCACTGCGACGTCGTTGACCTCCGGAAGTGCAGTGCACGAAGAGGACCGAGTCTCCACCACCGATAGGCACCTCCACACACAAGAGATGCCCCCACCGCCATTTGGCCGCCGGCCTTAACTTGGTGTCCTCCTCTGACGGCGACGAGAGAGAGAGAGTGGGAAGGAGTAAAGAGCGGAGCTACATAGTCGTTACCTAGTGCATAGGCACGAGGGCAGAGAAAAAATTAGTAGCTATCAGGTCAGGATATTAGTAAAATGTGCATCAGGCTAAGTTATGACAAGTGCACTATGTTAAATCAAATTCACACTTGAAGCCTGTAATCCGGACCAACAAACGTTCACGCGGACGAACACTTGTTATTTCCATCACCAACATTAGCTTGTAGGCATGGCCACCGAGGTGTGGTTAGAGTCTCAGGTGCTGGAGTGACAGAAAGAATTACTCCCTATGTATCTAAATATAAGACGTTTAGGTAGCTCTAACTTTCAAAATGTCTTATAATTTGATACGGATGGAGTAGAATCCATCCAACTACCAACACTAAAATGTGTTTTACTTGTAAACAATCTATTATGGATGGGACCGGTCTATAGGAGGAAGAAGAGGAACATCAAGATAGGGGAAACGAAAATTTAAAATAAATGAAAATGGTAGTGGGTCCCATGCAGTTTTTTTTTTGCGTCCTCTAGTATTTTGTGGCATTTGTTCCTAGGGAACACCGTTTCATACCTTAAAAACATTTTACGGTATAACTCAAAAACACTTATGCAGATTTTGGCAGGATCTGGTAGAGAGGCTCTTATTGCACTTGTTTTTTTTCCCTTGGTCCTTGTAGCGAATTGGACAACAAACTCTTTTTTCTTAAAAATAAATAATTAAGCAGGTGTTCTTCTTATAGCAAAGTAAGATAGAAGCACAATTGGCAATGGAGCTGCAATAATCAAAGACATGTGAGACTTCTGATTTGTTGACTACTACAACTTTTATAACAAAATGGTCAAAAACAGATTGTTACAATATAAATGAACAAATCCAACAGAGAAATGGATACAACAAACAAGGAAACACAATATAATAACAAAGAGGAATCCAAATTTCAAGCACGCTAGGAAGTGCAAGTCAATTCCTAATCTCAAGTTTCAAGAGCTTCCCGTGAATCTGATCAGTCGGTCTATTAACCGTTGAGGACACGGCAGTCCCTCCTGATCTCTCCATCGGCGCTGGTCTTGACCTCAATAGCACCCATCTTCACCATCGCCGCCTTGAACTTCTCTTCCCACTGCTTCGCTTTCTTGGCGTAGGCACGTACCAAGTCGCTCGTGTCTGTTGCTGTCAAGAGCGTCGCGTCAGACTCGAAGAGCACCTCATGGCTGAGCACGTTCTTGTAGTACTGGTTGTCCAAGGTGCCGGGTGTTTCTATGTCCTGAACCACCACGTTGTCGCTGCCATTGTTTGGCTTGCACTTCCCTTGTAGAGTGTTGATTAGACCAGGGTCTATGTCGGAGGTGCTGGAGGTGAGGCGGTCAGAAAAGGATGAGCAATGGGATATCCCGACGGTGTGCGCGCCGGAGAGGGTAACCATGTCGTCGACGTTGAGGCCCTTGGAGGCGAATCCGGCCTTGAGCTGATCCACGGTGGCGAAGGGAGGGGGAAGGTTGGGGAGGGTGTCGTCTATGAGTGACACAAGCCCGTCGTAGCGGCCGCCAGGCATGTCGAAGTCGACCTTCTTGTTGCTGAGGAAGTAGGTGGCGTCACGCCCGGCGAAGGCCACAATGTCGGCACATGAGACGACGTTGGCGCACTCCTGCTCGATCCTGGCCTTTGCAGCGTTGATCACTCCGAAGCCACGTAGGCTCAGGTTTGGGATGCCAAACTTCTCCGTCGCGCTGTTAGGGTCAGCCGTATCCAGCAACACGGAGCCGTCGCAACCCTGTAGGAAAAATATCATGCGCTAAATACTAGTATAGTTTTAAAGTAGCTGGTTATCCTCCCGCGCTATATCATCGCTATAGCTGTTTGAGCATGTTCACGCAAAATGAATCTATATATAATTATCCGATATAGCCCAGTTTAGCACTGGTATATACTCCCCCAGGATGTCTCGACTTTATACAAATTTATATGTATCTTCACATTAAAACATGTCTAGACACATGTAATTTTAGATAAAAGTTGAGATATCCTCTTATGAACGGACAGAGGATATATCTGTTTTGAAAAGTTGCGACTATATATTTGCGATAGCCAGCTATTTAAAACTTTATAGGACGTAGATTTATAGGACGTAGAGAATACATGAGTTGTCTTACCCTAACAAAGCAGTCATGGAAGAATAGACGGATGAGCCCCGCCATTGTGCCCTTGCCGGCGTCACGCACGACTTCTCTGACGATGTCTTCGGCGCGTTTGCATGTTTTCTTGTAATAGCCAACCGCGAGACCCGGGGCAGGAGTGCTCGGAGTGGGCGGCGGAGGACTAGGTGTGCTCGGGCTGTACGGTGGTGGACTAGAAGGTGTGATCGGGGCGGGTGGCGGAGGGCTAGGTGTGCCGGGGGTGTACGCCGGAGGACTAGATGGTGTCACCGGGGCGGGTGGCGGAGGGCTGGGTGTGCCGGGGGTGTACGGTGGAGGACTAGATGGTATATTTGGGGTGGGCGGCGGAGGGCTGGGTGTGTTCGGAACATACGGAGAAGGTGTAGTCGGTGTGGGTGGCGGAGGAGGACTAGGTGTGGAGGGCATAGGGTAGCGATACCCGTAGCCTGCCTGGCACGGGCGAGCAATGCAGGCGACCAGTGCGAGCACCGTCGTCAGGGCGCCGGCGAGCTTTGCCATTGTCGGCCTGCTTATTGTGGTGTGTCTCGTGAGCTTGGGTGATTTGGAAGCCGCTGCTCTGCTGCCTATTTATTGCTAAAGCTATCTGGCTCCATGGCGAGGGAGCCAGTGCGAGATAATTCTGAAGAACAATCGTGCATGCAAGCAATGTTTCCCCTTCCGGAATATATAATCCATATCCATCGCTTGCGAGCGGCTGCGTTCAGGAGATCCAGACGACCTTGGGACCTCGACGTGCGGAGCACAATCTATCCCTCGCTACCGACTGCTTTGCAGCTCAAGCAGTTGACATTCCGTACGTTAGTTGCTATCTCGATCGTACATGTATCTTGTGTCTAGTTGGTGGGCACGACATCTTTTGATGATTGACTTGTGCGTTCAAAGTCTCTATTTCAATGATCATTCCATTATTGACTAGATTGTACATTCAGATCGTTCATTCTTGACTAGTGTCCACGTTAATCGCCAAGTTTTGTCATTTTTACATTGTCAGCGACCATGTACCACCTGAAAGGAGCTGTGGGCAGCAAACCTCCTATAGAGCGTGTCACTGCGCCAGCTACGTCCGCTTGGGACTCAAGGCTTGAAGCCCTACCTGGGTGAGGCGGCCCGGTAAGGTGTTTTTTTCCTGCTTTTGTCTGTCTTTCCTTTATTTCCCCCCTCTTTCTTTTTCCGTGTACTTTTGTTTTTTGCTTCTTGTTTGCGCTTTTAAATTCATTATTAATTTGGTAAAATTAACGGAATTTCTTTAGATACTTGAGAAAGGAAATATAGTTTTAACAATCACGAGGTTTATAAGGTGGTGAAGCTGAGCTTCCTGTACCCGTCGTGCACGGGGCGGAACATGGATGAGGTGGTGCGCGCCGTGGACTCGCTGCTGACGGCGGCCAAGCACAAGGTGGCCACCCCGGTCAACTGGAAGCCCGGGGAGTGCGTCGCCATCCCGCCCGCGTCTCTAATGACGAGGCCGAGAAGATGTTCCCCCAAGGGTTCGAGACCGCCGACCTACTCTCCAAGAAGGGGTACCTCCGTTTCACCAAGGTCTAGGAGCACCGGGCCATCGTCAGTAGTAGCTTGTTCTTGAGTACCTAGCTGGCGCTTTATGTGTTGTGGTAGCTAGTCGGGCATCGTTTTGTGTAATCTAGTGTCAGCCAAACATGGACGAACTACATGTATGGTGTCTGCCCATGATCGGAGGTAATGTCGTAGTAGCAATAGTACTCGTCCAAATATGAATGTGGTTTATTTGGTGTATCGACCATCTACGTTCTGTATGGAGATGCCTATGGTGTGGTAAATTGCGTTTTTTTTCCCGAAACGGTGGAAGGAAAAAAACATTTGCCTCTTTCTCTTCAATTAAGAAGGAAAAAAAGAAACACACGGGAAGTAATTATGTCATTTGGAACGGTTTGAAACACAGAAAATAAAAAACGTAAAAATAGAAAATTTTAGGAATTAAGGTGTCATGTTTTTAAAATTTTGAATTAAGATGTCATTTTTCCTAAATTCAAAAAAAAATCAAAATGCACTATGGAAAAAACATAGGAATTATAGACATAGGAAGATTAAAACATAAGTTATTTTGTTCTAAAATTTTGCCTATGGAATAGCCCATCCCATAAGAATTTCAAATGAAGCTAAATTTTTTATTCCTTTGTTACAAACGGTATAATAGAAAAAATTCTGTAAAATTTTTATCCTTCAAAATTTCTACAATTTATTTGTTCCAAACGGGGTCTCAGTTTTCATGCCATCATCTCTATTATTATTACTAATTATTACTAATAAACAAGCCAACATTTTCTTTCCTAAAGCCACCCCGTTAAGTGTACCAGGCTCATTAATACCACAGATTCGTCCAACCTAGCGGGATCTAACGGCCCAGATTCATTTGATTGGAGCGCACGCGTACAGGTAGCAATTAGAGTTGGCGGACGAAAGCTCTGCCGAGCAGACCAAAGTTCCCATGCCACGCAGCGACCTCCACCCCTACCCCGCTGCCTGCGCTTGCCCACCCCCATCGCTTCTAAATCTCGCAGCTCCGCTGCCGGATCCCGCTGCTCCGGCCTGCCCCAAGGTCGCTCCGCCGCTAGATCCCGCTAATCCTGCCCACCCGAAAGGTGTTCCTCCGTTCACCTGGACGAGCCTGAGCAGCGTCGACATTGGAGATGATGTCCCTGACCTGTAGCTACTCCACCCTTCATTACGCTACAAAGAACGACCGGCTACCTCTCAGGTGCTCCCACGACTGAGCAGCAAATGAAGGAGATAAACTTGAAAATCTAAATGGAGCTGGGAGTAAGCTGGACCTACCTGATGCGTTTGATTTAACCTCTGCAAAGTTTTTCCCTATCCTGGCTGCTCCTGTTGTAGGAGGAATTGGGGCGAGGACGCCTGTAGGCTGTAGCCATCTGCTTCTTTCAGAACTTCAGAGCCCAAGACATGCTAATGGACATACAGTGGATCACCGGTTCACATTCTAAATTATTGCAGGGATACTCTCAGTTCATCAGTGCTTAGGCTTGAGCAACTAATTCTGAATCTTTTATTTACTTAAGAGCTGAACTGAATATAAATATTTAGAGTGCACAATATTGAAGTTCTGAATTCTCTTGCCCACGCCATCTTTCAGGCATAGCAAAGCAAATACTATGATTTCTGCAGCTTCTCAGGTAATTTAAAATATTCCTTAATGTCTATTTTGTGAAAGGCTTTGTCAAGCAATCATCTGGGTACATTTTCTCTGGTTTCAACTTAGTACCTTCTCATATTTTTCATTTAGGGAATAATGCTACCTACTGACCAGATTTAAGTGAACAAATTTGCACGCCTGAACATGTTGTGCCATTTGCTAACATGGAAAGTGTAGATTGAGGTGACCTTCAAAATACATGGAAATTATGTAGCGGGAGAGGCTAAAGGAAAATCTGACAAATTGATGATTTGCAGGTCAGAGTACGAGCGTAGAAGGGTACACGGTAGATGAAAACGAAGAATTCGTAGAGGAGATGTTTATATCTCCGACGGTTCAACTCGCAGTGTCTGACAACACTTAGGCAAAAGAATCCTAATAAGAAACAGGAATAGAACATTGAGAAAGACGAGTCTCCAGATCTGAAAAGCTGAATGTGTCAAAATGTTTGCACGAGAAACAAAGGGAAGAGTAAAATGGCAAGATGAGAACTCTCCGGCACTGTCGTTTCAAAAAAAAAAGAGAACTCTCCGGCACTGATAATCATTTTTTCGCCAAAGTTGTTACATTTCATCTATCTCGTACTAGCTTATCATGCCATACTCACCGTGGTATTTGTAATAGGATGGTATTGTTAATAACTTAAAATGGTAGGATTCTTTAAAATATAGATTGGACAGTCATGTCTTGAAATGTGTCTTAAATGTTAGTGAAATTGTTGTACAAATTATAAACGTATAGGTATGAATCAGAACTGAGATAGGAACTTGATCACAAACTACAACTCAGCATAATTTTTCTAAGCGCCTATTTTCAAACTGAGGTAAATAAGAAATGGGGATGTATGTGCGATCAATATTTATTTTGAAGGAATAAAGAGCGTCCGGAACCGGATTGGGTGACCCGTGATGATGCTAGCCATGTCGGCACGCAGGGCAGGCCTCCGGGGAAATAAGCGAGGCGATGGCGTGGGTAAAGGCCACCGCTTACACGAGGCAGGGTGACGCGCTATGTAGGCCAACATGTCCACAAGTTGGGTGGCGCGGGGAAAATTTGAGGTGGGGGAGGTCGGCGCCTTAGATTCCGTTGAAGGTGGAGAGGAGGGTGGCGCCAGCGAGTAGAAACATGGGATTGAGTGGTGCGATGGTTAAAGGGGGACCGCATGTAGATGGCTATGTTGAATGACTGATGCGTTATGTAGGTTAGAGTAAGAAAACGAGTCAATGTGCCATTCAACGGAATCATAAGATGATAGACGTGCGTGCACGTGCAAGGCTACTAGTGCTATAAAAATATCTTAATAGGTGTTTGCAGTTTATGATTAGGTGTACTCAAATATAAAAATCTAGATTAAATATAGTGTGTAAGAGGATCTTGTCACCGAATCATTACCATGTTGTTGTTTAATTTTGGGTCACACATGCATGAGTCTTACATATAACGAAGAAATTTAAGCTTTGAATATAAGGAAACCGGACCGATTTGTCACAAGTAATCAAAGAAGTTTGTTTTCACTCTACTATTTTAACTCTGAGACAGGTGTACCATTTTTTTCTGGCTTGTTTCAAAATGCTTCTGTAAAAGGCATAAAATTGGTTCAAGACAGCATTGCTCACACAGGTATATGTTGTTGCATTTTGTGGACACGTCCATTGCACATGCACTCTAACTAACTAGTACCTTGAAACTGCTGAACCAAATAGCACCGAACATGGGCAGACTACTTCTAGAAGTGTAGTGCGCGAAGAGGACCGAGTCTCCACCACCGATAACACCTCCACACACAAGAAAGGCCCCACCGCTTGTTCGGCCACCGGCCTTAACTTGATGGCCTCCTCTAACGGCGAGGAAGGCAGGGAGGACTAAGGGAGGAGCTATAGTAGTTACCTAGTGCATATGCACGAGGGCAGAAGAATATTTGTAGCTATTATGTCGGGACATTAGTATGTGCATCAGATTGAGTTATGACAAGTGTGCCTTGTTAAATCAAATTCACACTTAAAGCCTGTAATCCGGACCAACAAACATTCGCGCAGGCGAACACTTGGCATTTCCATCGCCAACATTAGCTCGTAGGCATGACCACCGAGGTGTGATTAAAGTCTCAGGTGCTGGATCGATAGAAAGAACTACTCCATCTGTATCTAATTCTAAATATAAGAAGTTTAGGTAGCTTAGATACAGATAAAGTAGAATCCATCCAACTACCAAATATCCGGGGTAATAAATGGTGTTTTCCTTGTCAAAAAAATCTAGCATGGATGGGACCAGTCTAGAGAGGAAGATGAGGAACAGAAGGATAGGGAAAAGGAAATTTAAAATAAATCAAAATGATAGTGGGTCCCATGTAGGATTTTTTTTTGCATCCTCTAGTTTTGCGGCATTTATTCCCAGAGACCATCGTTTCATACCTTAAAACATTTTTAACCGTATAAGGTATAACTCAAAACACTTTTGCAGATTTTGGCGGGATCTGGTAGAGAGGCTCTTACTGCACTTGATACGTTTTCTTTTTAACCTTGGTCCTTGTGGCGATTTGCACAACAAACTCTTTTTTCTTCAAAATAAATAAGCAAGCATGTGTTCAGCAAAGTAAGATAGAAGCACAATTGACAACGGAACTGCAATAATCAAAGACCTTGTAAGGCTCCTGATTTGTTCACTAATAGCGTTTACAACAAAATGGTCAAAAACAGATTGTTACAGTGTAAAATGAATAAATCCAGCAGAGAAATGGATACAACAAACAAGGAAACACAATAAAATAACGAAGCGGAATCAAAATTTCAAACACGCCGGGAAGTGCAAGTCAATTCTCAATCTCAAGCGTCAAGAGCTTGCCGTGAATCTGATCAGCCGGTCTATTAAGCGTTGAGGACACGTCAGTCCCTCCTGATCTCACCATCGGCGCTGGTCTTGACCTCAATAGCACCCATCTTCACCATCGCCGCCTTGAACTTCTCTTCCCACAGCTTCGCGTTCTTGGCATAGGCCCTTACCGCAGCGCTCGTGTCTGCTGCTGTCAAGAGCGTGGCGTCACACTCGAAGAGCACCTCATGGCTGAGCATGTTCGTGTAGTACTGGTTGTCCAAGGTGCCGGGCGTCTCGAGGTCCTGAACCACCACGTTGTCGCTGCCGTTGTTTGGCTTGCACTTCCCTAGCAGAGTGGTTTTCAGACTGGGGTCAATGTCGGAGGTGAGGCGGTCAGAAAAGGATGAGCAATGGGAGATCCCGACGGTGTGCGCGCCGGAGAGGGTAACCATGTCGTCGGCGTTGAGGCCCTTGTTGGCGAACCCGACCTTGAGCTGATCCACGGTGGCGAAGGGAGGGGGGAGGTTGGGGAGGGTGTTGTCTATGAGGGACACACGCCCGTCGTAGCGGCCGCCAGGCATGTCGAAGTCGACCTTCTTGTTGCTGAGAAAGTAGGTGGCGTCACGCCCGGCGAAGGCGACAATGTCGGCACATGAGACGACGTTGGCACACTCCTGCTCGATCCTGGTCTTGGCAGCGTTGATCACTCCGAAGCCGCGCAGGCTCAGGTTCGGGATGCCAAACTTCTCAGTCGCGCTGCTAGGGTCGGCCGTATCCAGCAACACGGAGCCGTCGCAACCCTGTAGGAAAAATATCATCCGTAAATATATACTATATTTTTAAATAGCCGGATATTTCCCCGCGATATCATCGCTATAGTTGTTTGAACATGTTTCCACAAAATGAATCTATAGATAATTATCCGATATAGGCGGGGGCTCCCATTTCTAAAAAGATAGCCCTCTTTAGCACCGCTATATTTATTCTGAAAGGCTGCCGCTATTTGTGATAGCTAGCTATTTATAACTAAAGAGAAATACTCCTCTGCTTTTCAGACAGTATTTCGCACGAATTTTAAATCGCACCGACGGCTGTGATTAAATTCACATGGATATAGAAGTGACGTAAGAGGAGCAACCAAATGCATGGTGGGATTAGCACCCCCAATCCCCATCCCTAATCACAACCGTCAGTGCGGTTTAAATTTGTGCTAAAAAAAACTTCCTGAAAAGCAAGGGAGCACTTCTCAAAACTAAATACACACATGCATCAACTATTTACAAATAGTGGGTGATGCACACGGTGGGTGTGTTGTTGGAAAACCCCAAGAGGAAGGTATGAAGTAGTGCAGAAGCAAGTTTTCCCTCAGTTGTGAAACCAAGGTTATCGAACCAGTAGGAAATAATGAATTCCCCCAAGGTGTCAACGGCGCCAGAAAAGTCTGCGGCGTAGGTGACGTGGAACCTGCACACAACACAATCAAGATACTTTGCCCCAACTTAACGGTGAGGTTGTCAATCTCACCGGCTTGATGTAACAAAGGATTAAACGTATGTGTGGAAGAAAGATGTTTGTTTGTAGAAAGTAACAGGTTTGCAGTTTGTGGTTTATCAGATTAAAGAGAAGGACCGGGGTCCACAGTTCACTAGTGGTGTCTCTCCATAAATAATAATAACATTCATGCGGGTAAACAAATTACAGCTGGACAATTGATAGAATAATGATGAGCAAACCAATGCATATACCAACGTTATGATGTCTAGTGTGAGATTCATTCGGGCATTACAACAATATACATAGACCGTTCCAACCGCATCTATGACTAATAATCCACCTTCCGGTTAGCGTCCGCACCCCTTTCAGTATTAAGTTGCATGCAACAGATTATCGCCTTAAGCACTGTGTGTAAAGTAAGTAAGTAACATCATCCTTAGATAAAGTACTACTGTTTTATCCCTAGAGCTAGCAGTACATCTACAACCTTAGAGCTAGCTGTCACCACCCCAGATTTAATAGAGACATGAACCTACTATCGAGCATAAATACCCCCTCTTGGAGTCACAAGCATCTACTTGGCCAGAGCATACACAAGTAACGGAGAGCTTGCAAGATCATTAAATAACACACACATGATATATTATGAAGCAATAACTTTAGTACTCAATATTCATCGGATCCCAGCAAACACAACATGAAGTATTACATAACGGTGATCTTGATCATGATAGGCAGCTCACAAGATCTAAACATGATAGCACAAAAGGAGAAGACAACCATCTAGCTACTGCTATGGACCCGTAGTCCAAGGGTAGACTACTCACGCATCAGTCCGGAGGCGGTCATGGCGACGTAGAGGCCTCCGGTGACGATTCCCCCTCCCGGCAGGGTGCCGGGGAGGAGTTCTGATCTCTCCCGAATTGGTGTTGACGACGGCGGCGGCTCGGGACCCGTGGAGGAAAATATGAACACCGTCCTAGGGTTTTTGGTCTGGGGGGTATATGTAGGCGAAAGGGCGAAGGCGGTGGAGCTCTGTGGGCCCCACACCACCTCCTCGCGCGGCCAGGAGGGCTCCCGCGCCTGGGGGTGGTGTGGGCCCCTCGGGCTCCGTCTTCGACTCCTCTTCGGTGCTCTGGAACGTTCCCAAATAAAAACTGACTTCTGGAAAGAAATCGTCCAATTCCGAGAATATTTCCTTAAGTACTTTTCTGAAACCAAAAACAGCAGAAAACAGGGAACTGGCACTGTGGCATCTTGTTAATAGGTTAGTCCCAGAAAATGCATAAAACTATATAAAATGCATATAAAACATGTAATAACTTGGTATAATATAGCATGGAACATAAGAAATTATAGATACGTTGGAGACGTATCAACATCCCCAAGCTTAGTTCTACTCGTCCCGAGTAGGCAAGAACAATAAAAGAAGAATAATTTCTGAAGTGACATGCTTAAACACAATCTTGATCACAATATAATGTAAGGCTCGTGTTATGAATGAAGTGACTCAATGCAATGATCTATAGTTTGCTAACAAATAGACAAGGAGTAAACAACTACATCATATAAGTAAAACTTTTCATGAATAGTACTTTCAAACAAGCATAAAAAAGATTTGCATAAGAGTTAACTCATAAAGCAATATTATCTAAGCAAAAGAGCATTGAAGCAACACAAAGGAAGATATAAGTTTCAGCATTGGCTTTCAACTTTTGAACATGTATATCATATAGATAGTTGTCAACACAAAGAAATATAACAAGTGCAATAAGTAAGCATATAAGAATTGTTGCACACAGTTGACACAAGTGTTTGCTTCGGGGATAGAAAGAAGTAGGTAAACTGACTCAACATAAAGTAAAAGATAGGCCCTTCGCAGAGGGAAGCAGGGATACAAGCATGTGCTAGAGCTTCTTAGTTTTATAGGTTTTTGAAATCATATAGAGAGCATAAAAGTAAGTTTTGAGCGGTGTTTGTCGTTGTCAACGAATGGTAATGGGCACTCTACCCCCCTTGTCAACCAGACTTTCAAGAGCGGCTCCCATGAAGGACGTTATTTCTACCAGCAAGGTAGATCATCCCTCTTATCTCTTTTGTTTACACATATAGTTAAAAACTGTTGTCATTGCTTGACTGATTAGATCAGGGCAAAAATGTGAAAAGATTGAAGCGGTTAAAGTTGTAATTAATTGGGACTGGGCACCCCATTTGCCAGCTCTTTTTGTAAAATTAATGGATAAGCGGATGTATATGCCACTAGTCCGGTTGTGAAAATCTGTCTAAAAGCAAATGACAAGGTTGATATCCGTAACACCACATACTTCCTCATGAGCTAATAAACATTGACACAAATAAGAGATAATATGTTTTGAATAATAAAAGGTAGCACACGAAGTATTTGCTTGGAATGGCAGGAAATACCATGTAGTAGGTAGGTATGGTGGACACAAATGGCATAGGTTTTGGCTCAAGGATTATGGATGCACGAGAAGCATTCCCTCTCAGTACAAGGCTTTGGCTAGCAAGGTTGTTTGAAACAAACACAAGTATAAACTATGACAACAAGACGTATATAAAAACATATTGCAAGCATTATAAAACTCTACATTGTCTTCCTTGTTGTTCAAACACTTTAACTAGAAAATATCTAGACCTTAGAGATACCAAACATGCAAACCAAATTTCAGCAAGTTTTACGGTAGTTCCTCACTAATAGGTTTTAACTACATGATGTAAAAGCTTAAACATGATCTACTTGAGAGCTCAAAACAATTGCCAAGCACCACAACACGCAAGATAACAATTCATAAGAGCATGTATATCTTTTTCATTATACCATTTACCACATTTAGCATTTTCTGTTTCCAACCAAACACCAATCAACTTATTTAAAAGATAAACTCTCCAAGTATATAACAATGAGATATGAGAGTATGATATAATAAAGCTAACAGCTCTAGCAAGAGATGCATGAAAAACAAGAGCTAGAAAGCATTGAAGTAATATAGAGGAATACTCAACAAATATAAGTGAAGAATACGAGTATTCATAAAAAAAAGCGGAGCGTGTCTCTCTCCCACAAAGGAATGCTAGGATCCATTTTATTCAGAGAATGAAAATAACAAAAAACAAAAACAAACCGACGCTTCAAGAAAAGCACATAAGAAGTGGCGGAATTAAAATATAGTTTCACTAGAAAGGACCTGATAGTTTGTTGATGAAGAAGGGGATGCCTTGGGCATCCCCAAGCTTTGACGCTTGAGTCTTCTTGAAATATGTTGGGGATGAACCACCGGGGCATCCCCAAGCTTTGGCTTTACTATCCTCTTGATCACATCATATCATCCTTCTCTCTTGATCCTTGAAAACTTCCTCCACACCAAACTTAGAGTAAACTTCATTGGAGGGTTAGTGCACGAAAAATTATGATATTATGTAGGGACACAATTGCTACCAATGCTACTGGACATTAGCTACAGCCACTGATACTTCATAGGATAAAAAGATCCAATCAAAATAGCAAAAGAGGCATTGCAAAATAAATGGCAGAATCTGTCAAAAACAGAATAGTCCGTAAAGATGAATTTTTTCGAGTCACTTAACTTGCTCAGATCAGAAAACTCAAAACTAATGAAAGTTGCATATATATCTGAGGATTACGCACAAACAATCCCAGGTCCATCCGATTTTTCTGTAAAGAGTTATGAATTTAACGGTGGACAGCAGAAAACTGTTTCAGCACAGCAATCCAAATTTAGCATGAACTTTCAACTAGAGGCTTATCTTGACACAACAATGCAATAAAGTAAATATACAAAGGAATTGCTACAGAGGTAAGACAAGTCCTTGACACAACAAAATAAAATAACAGGAATAAAAAGTGGGTTGTCTCCCATAAGCGCTTTTGTTTAACGCCTTTCAGCTAGGCACAGAAAGCAAAACTCAAGTATTATCAGGAGATGAAGCATCAACACCATAATTTGAACGAACAATAGAATCAAAAGGTAGCTTCATTCTCTTCCTAGGGAAGTGTTCCATACCTTTCTTGAGTGGGAATTGGTACTTGATGGTACCTTCTTTCATATCAATAATAGCACCCACAGTTCGAAGAAAAGGCCTTCCCAACACAATTGGACAAGATGGATTGCATTCAATATCCAAGAAAATGAAATCAACGGGGACCAGATTATTATTAACCATAATGGGAACATCATTAACTCTCCCCAAAGGTTTCTTCAAAGCATTATCAGCAAGAAAAACATCCAAATAGCAATGTTCCAATGGTGGCAAATCAAACATATCATAAAGCTTTTTAGGCATAACAGAAATACTTGCACCAAGGTCACACAAAGCATTGCAATCAAATTTATCTACTTTCATTTTAATGATGGGCTCCCAACCATCTTCTAACTTCTTAGGGATAGAAGCTTCAAGTCTTAATTTATCTTCCCTAACTTTAATGAGATCATTTGTAATATGAGTAGTAAAAGCCAAATTAAGAGAGCTAGCATTAGGACTTGTGGCCAACTTTTGCAAGAACTTAATAACTTCAGAGATATTACAATTATCAAAATCAAAATTATTATCATCAAAGCAAACCGAACCACATTCTCCCATGTTCTTAAAAATTTCAGCACTTTTATCAACACTAGTTTCAGCAGTTTTGGGCAATTTTAAATTTTTGGAAGAAGTAGAGGAGACATTTCCAACACCAACTATGTTATCATTGATAATAGGAGGCTTACTAGCATGTAAAACACCATTATTTTCAGAGGTTGTAATAGTAAAAACTTTAACAATATTAGCCTCTTTATCTAGTTCTTTCTCTCTTTCCCATCTAGCACGTAATTGGGCCATCATCCTAACATTTTCATCTATTTGAACTTGCATGGCATTAATTTTAGCAAAGGGATTACTTTCTTTACAGTAGGCATGATTTTAGATTTTAAAAGATCAACATCAAGGACAAGACTATCAACTTTAGAGGCAAGTATATCAATTTTCCCAAGCTTTTCCTCAACAGTTTTATTAAACAGAGTTTGTGTAGTGATAAAATCTTTTAACATGGTTTCAAGTTCAGAGGTGGTAGTCCTATTATTGTTATAAGAATTACCATAAGAATTACCATAAGAGTTCCCATTATTAGGAGGATAGGGTTTATAGTTGTTATTACCATAATTGTTCCTATAGGCATTGTTGTTGAAATTGTTTTTAATAAAGTTCACATCAACATGCTCTTCTTGTGCAACTAAAGAAGCTAAGGGAACATTATTTGGATCAACATGGGATTTACCATTTGCAAGCATAGACATAATAATATCAATCTTTTCACTCAAGGAGGAGGTTTCTTCAACAGAATTTACCTTCTTACCTTGAGGTGTCCTTTCAGTATGCCATTCAGAATAATTCACCATCATATCATCTAAGAGTTTTGTTGCAGCCCCCAAAGTGATGGACATAAAGGTACCTCCAGCAGCTGAATCCAATAGGTTTCTTGAAGAAAAATTCAGTCCTGCATAGAAGGTTTGGATGATCATCCAAGCAGTCAGTCCATGGGTTGGGCAATTCTTTATCAAAGATTTCATTCTTTCCCAAGCTTGAGCAACATGTTCATTATCAAGTTGTTTAAAATTCATGATGCTACTTCTTAGAGAAATAATCTTAGCAGGAGGATAGTATTTTCCAATAAAAGCATCTTTACATTTAATCCATGAATCAATACTATTCCTAGGCAATGAAAGCAACCATTCTTTAGCTCTTCCTCTCAAGGAGAAAGGAAATAATTTCAGTTTTATAATATCACCATCTATATCCTTATATTTTTGCATTTCACATAGTTCAACAAAATTATTTAGATGGGCAGCAGCATCATCAGAACTAACACCAGAAAATTGCTCTCTCATAACAAGGTTCAACAAAGCAGGTTTAATTTCAAAGAATTCAGCTTTTGATGCAGGTGGAGCAATAGGTGTGCATATAAAATCATTGTTGTTGGTGCTTGTAAAGTCACACAACTTAGTATTCTCAGCAGTACTCATTTTAGCAAATTAATTAACAAACCGAAATAACCAAAATAACAAAAACTGAAAATAAAATAGCAAACCGAAATAAACAAAGTAATGCAAGTAGCTAATTTTTTTGTATTTTTGATATTAAGCAAACAAGACAATAAAATAAATTGCAAGTAACTAATTTTTTTGTATTTCTGATATTAAGCAAACAAGACAGTAATAAAAATAAACTAAGCAAGACAATAACAAAATAAAAAGATTGGAAGTGCGAAAACTCCCCTCGTAGAAGAATCTTCAAATCACCGGCAACGAAGTTGACGGAGGAGTGTGAAGGTCTTCAAAGGAATTCTTATTTCCCCGGCAACGGCGCCAGAAAAATAGCTTGATGCACACGGTGGGTGTGTTATTGGGAGACCCCAAGAGGAAGGTATGAAGTAGTGCAGAAGCAAGTTTTCCCTCAGTTGTGAAACCAAGGTTATCGAACCAGTAGGAAATAATGAATTCCCCCGAGGTGTCAACGGCGCCAGAAAAGTCTGCGGCGTAGGTGACGTGGAACCTGCACACAACACAATCAAGATACTTTGCCCCAACTTAACGGTGAGGTTGTCAATCTCACCGGCTTGCTGTAACAAAGGATTAAACGTATGTGTGGAAGAAAGATGTTTGTTTGCAGAAAGTAACAGGTTTGCAGTTTGTGGTTTATCAGATTAAAGAGAAGGACCGGGGTCCACAGTTCACTAGTGGTGTCTCTCCATAAATAATAATAACATTCATGCGGGTAAACAAATTACAGCTGGGCAATTGATAGAATAATGATGAGCAAACCAATGCATATACCAATGTTATGATGTCTAGTGTGAGATTCATTCGGGCATTACAACAATATACATAGACCGTTCCAACCGCATCTATGACTAATAATCCACCTTCCGGTTAGCGTCCGCACCCCTTTCAGTATTAAGTTGCATGCAACAGATTATCGCCTTAAGCACTGTGTGTAAAGTAAGTAAGTAACATCATCCTTAGATAAAGTACTACTGTTTTATCCCTAGTAGCAGCAGTACATCTACAACCTCAGAGCTAGCTGTCACCACCCCAGATTTAATAGAGACATGAACCTACTATCGAGCATAAATACCCCCTCTTGGAGTCACAAGCATCTACTTGGCCAGAGCATACACAAGTAACGGAGAGCATGCAAGATCATTAAATAACACACACATGATATATTATGAAGCAATAACTTTAGTACTCAATATTCATCGGATCCCAGCAAACACAACATGAAGTATTACATAACGGTGATCTTGATCATGATAGGCAGCTCACAAGATCTAAACATGATAGCACAAGAGGAGAAGACAACCATCTAGCTACTGCTATGGACCCGTAGTCCAAGGGTAGACTACTCACGCATCAGTCCGGAGGCGGTCATGGCGACGTAGAGGCCTCCAGGGACGATTCCCCCTCCCGGCAGGGTGCCGGGGAGGAGTTCTGACCTCTCCCGAATTGGTGTTGACGACGGCGGCGGCTCGGGACCCGTGGAGGAAAATATGAACACCGTCCTAGGGTTTTTGGTCTGGGGGGTATATGTAGGCGAAAGGGCGAAGGCGGTGGAGCTCTGTGGGCCCCACACCACCTCCTCGCGCGGCCAGGAGGGCTCCCGCGCCTGGGGGTGGTGTGGGCCCCTCGGGCTCCGTCTTCGACTCCTCTTCGGTGCTCTGGAACGTTCCCAAATAAAAACTGAATTCTGGAAAGAAATCGTCCAATTCTGAGAATATTTCCTTAAGTACTTTTCTGAAACCAAAAATAGCAGAAAACAGGGAACTGGCACTGTGGCATCTTGTTAATAGGTTAGTCCCAGAAAATGCATAAAACTATATAAAATGCATATAAAACATGTAGTAACTTGGTATAATATAGCATGGAACATAAGAAATTTAGATACGTTGGAGACGTATCAGTGGGATGCACATAAAGTCATGAATTGTCTTACTCTGACAAAGCAGTCGTGGAAGAATAGACGGATGAGCCCCGCCATAGTGCCCTTGCCGGCGTCACGCACGACATCTCTGACGATGTCTTCGGCGCGTTTGCATGTTTTCTTGTAATAGCCAACGGCGAGACCCGGGGTAGGAGTGCTCGGAGTGGGCGGCGGAGGACTAGGTGTGCCGGGGGAGTACGGTGGAGGAGGACTAGATGGTGCGATCGGGGCGGGCGGAGGGCTAGGCGTGCCGGGGGTGTATGGCGGAGGGCTAGGTGGTGTCACCGGGGCGGGCGGCGGAGGGCTAGGTGTGCCTGGGGTGTACGGTGGAGGACTAGACGGTGTAGTAGGGGTGGGCAGCGGAGGGTTGGGTGTGTTCGGAGCATATGGAGAAGGTGTAGTCGGTGTGGGTGGCGGAGGAGGACTAGGTGTATCCGGGGAGGAGGGCATAGGGTAGGGATACCCGTAGCCTGCCTGGCTCGGGCGAGCAATGCAGGCGACCAGTGCGAGCACCGTCAGTGCGGCTGCGAGCTTTGCCATTGTCGCTAGCTGCCTAGCTAGCTCTCTAGTTCTTCTTGCTTATCGTGATGTGTGTCTCTCGTGAGCTTGGGTGATTTGGAAGCCGCTGCACTGCTGCCTATTTATAGCCAAAGCTATCTGGCTCCATGACGAGGGAGCGGGTGCGAGAAAGTACAAGCAGAATGTATCCGTAATTCTGAAGAACAATCGTGCATGCAAGCAATGTTTCTGGGATATATAATCCATATCCATTCCGGGGCTATAGCTCATGTGCGACGTCTTTCGTGGGAATGGTGAGAAATGCGACGTCTTTCGATGAATAGCTACTGCGCGACGTTTCTGTCGGCCCAAATAGCCAGCACACGACATTGTGGTTAAACTGTCGTAACGTTTGGATTGATTCTGAATTGGGACCCATTCTGAATAACATAGTTGTGCTCATAGATTAAGAATTACGAAAGGATAGTCAGTTATTCCGACAGGTCGGTCCGTACCCGTCGGACTGAATCTTGGAGCTGGTTGACGCCACCGTTCCCCACTATCCTCTGTTCCCCACCATCCCCTTCTTCTCCAACGGCGGCGACGGGCGACAACCAGTTGGTGAACGGCGGCGACCCCCTCTGCTTGGGGATCTTACCCTAGTCTCCTCGGCCGATTCGTAACCCCGTCTCAGTCTCGCCGCCCAGTCCCTCCGGCCTGCTCGTTCCATTGGCGGTGTGGTGAGCGAGGATGAACGCCGAGGAGACGAGCGAGGGTACTTCAAATAGGTAAATGAACCCCTTTTTCTCTTGATTAGAATTCTATGCATCTCTTTTACCTAGAATTGGTTCCTACTCCGCCACCTCACACGTCCGTATTCACATGCCCACCTTAGAGGAGCTGAGATGGGGACAAAGTTCAAATTCACCGTCCAATTCTTTCCATGTAAGGCGGTGCTATGTGATGGTAGCATGAAGAACACCGAGAAAGATAGAGTAGTGAGTTGGGAGATCGAATTATCAAAGCTTGATCCCAAAGAGCTACCGAATTTGGGGGTGGAGCCCGTGAAGGATGTGTTGGAGAAACTTGGAGAGAGTGTTCTTTGGGGTCCAGGGCAAGAAGTCCTGTTGTTAGGGTTTGATAATTATAAACAAAACTATGTGAGAATTGAGGATGGAGACGATATAGTCAATGAAATTGAAATGCAAGAAGGCTGGACAGAGGACAAAGTTCGGTTTCGAGCAGAGCTCGTGGATCTGAAATCAGATTCAAGGGTTGGATATGTGCCCTCAAAATTGGCTGAGCAGATGATAGATGGTGATTGGGCTTCACGGAGGCAGGTAGTGCCCATATTTACCGACGCGACAGTTTTAGCTGATGTTGATGCTGATGCTGATGCGGGTGTTGTTTCGGTTGACTGGAATTCAGTCGAAATAGCTGACCTCACTAATTTGGTCATTGCACCATTGGAAGACACTGAGATGGCTGAATGTTTTGAAATTCCAGTAGATGATAGACATAAGCCGAAAGAGAAGAGCCAGAGTGATGATGGAAGTGGCACTGCGGGTGACAGTAATTCTTGTGAAGATGTGGATATGCGGTTGATGGAAGAAGCTGCAGCTTGTGTAGATGATGCAAATGATGATGAGGTGGTAACTGTGTATGATAAAGAAAACCCTCAAATTGTTGTAGGAAAGATGTTTCCAAGCATGAACGAGTTTAGAATGTGTTTCAGGACTAATGCAGTTAAGAAGGAATTTGACGCCAAAACCAAGTGGACTGATAGAAAGAAGTTTTATGCGAGGTGCAGCGGTTTTGATGGGGGCGCGAGGCCTTGTAAATGGTACATTTCTGCTAGACGCCAACCTGATGGAAGTACCATCAGAGTTAATCAAATTCTAAATGTACATACTTGCTTAACTACTTCACAGCGTAAAACCTCAATGACATCACATGCTTGGGTTGCAGAAAAGATAACTCCTATTTTAGCCAAGAAACCAAACACTACAGCAAAGCATGTTAAAATAGATTTGGAAAAGGATTACCCAATTAAGGTGAAATATACCACAGTGTGGAAGGCCAAACAAAGGGCAATGAAAGAATTATATGGTGATTGGGCAAATACATTTAGGATGCTTTACAGCTTCAAAGCAGAGCTGGAGAAGAGGTCACCTGGCAGTATTGTGGAGATTGATACTGAAGTATCAGATGATGGCAAGGCCTACTTTGAAAGGACAATGATGTCGCCTAGAGGGGGGGGGGGGGGGTGAATAGGCGGTTTAAAACTTTTCCGGTTTAGGCTTGATAATTGCGGAATAAAACTAGGAGTTTAAATTAACAAGCCGACAACCTAAATAAACTAGGCTCACCTATGTGCACCAACAACTTATGCTAAGCAAGATAAACAACAAGGTGATAGCAATAGAATACTTCAAGCACGAAGGCTATCACAATGTAAAGTGCATAAGTAAAAGCTCGGGTATAGAAATAACCGAGGCACGCGGAGACGAGGATGTATTCCCGAGTTCCTCCTTGTTAAGGGAGTACGTCTCGTTGGAGAGGTGTGAACCGACACAACGGTTCAACAACCACAAAGGTTTCACCTTCTTCTCCGATGAACCGCACCACAAAGGCTTGGTTCACCTTCCACTATCGGAATTCCTTCGAGGCGGAATCCGGAGCCTTTCAACAACAATCCGGGGCACAACCCACAATGGGATTGGGGGCTCCCGAACGGCTTCAAGTGACCACACAAGGGTCCAACCACCACAAAGGCGTCTAGGGTCCAAGGACCCAAGAGTAACAAGCTCACAAACTTTCAACTTCCACGAATCCTCGTGGAGAGCACACCGATGCACCAAATGCAAAAGGCAAGAGCACAAGTGCTCAAAATCCTTCACTCTCAAATTCCAACAAAGCAACAAATGCTTATGGGGGAATAAGAGAGGAAGAACAAAGAGGAGATGCACCAAGAACTCCAAGATCAAGATCTACAAGGTTTCCCTCACTTAGAGGAGAAATCGATCGGTGGAAACGTAGATCAAGATCACCTCTCACTTTCCCTCAAATATTAGCAAGAACCATGGGAGGGATTGAGAGGAAGAGCAAGCTTTCCAAAGGGCAACAATGGAGGAGAGAGAGGAGAAAGACTTGCTAGAAGCTTAGGAACCGTTGGGGAAGAAAGCCCCCTTAAATAGGTCCCCGAAAAACCAACCGTTGGCAGCTCCGAATCCCGTAGCGGTACTACCGCTGGGGGCGGCGGTACTACCGCTGCGGACTGTCCAAATGACCGTTGGCAGCGCAGCGGCGGAACTGCCGCTGCACTACCGGAGCGACCAACCCGACGGTACTACCGCCAACCTCAGCGGTACTACCGCTGTGAGCAGCGGTACTACCGTTGAGCTACCGCTAGAGGTACCGCTAGCGAAACCCGAGGGCCGAAAACGGCGGTACCCCAAGCGGTATCGAGGGCGGTAGAAACCCCTCCATGGCAAGGTTCCAATGCTGCGAAGATGCATGTGGCGGTACTACCGCTGGGGCGACCGGTACTACCGCTGGCGAGCGGTACTACCGTTCTGGTACCGCTCGAGATACCGCTGTGCCAATCCGAGAGCCAAAAACAGCGGTACCCCCAGCGGTAGCGCACACCAGTGCACTTAGCAGCGCCGGAACCAGGTGCAGCGGTACTACCGCTGCTTCCAGCGGTACTACCGCTGCCTGGAAAGACAGCAGAACGAAACTACCAGAAACCTCATAACTTTTGCAAATGAACTCCGAAAGAGGTGAGACCAACTCCGTTGGAAAGATAGCGACGAAAAGCACCCAACAAAAAGTGGAAATATTGCATCCCATAAATAGAGTAAAATCACCACACATGGCAAGGTGTGGGACTTTCCTCACGGTTGAACCGGCAATATTTCCGCCACCGAAAACGCAACAGGTTTTCCAAAGTCAAACCGTTTTCGATGAACAAGAGCTTGACATGGAGATGAACCAAGCTCTAGTTCCTCACCACCATAAAAGCCAAATAAGAACCAAGAAATATGATATGCCAAGTATGCAAAGGTTTGAGCTCTCCACAACGATGCGATCAAGTTACTCACTTGAGAGCCCCTCTTGATAGTACGCCTATCTATCCTATAGCCCTATCAAGATCATACCTTTGCCTTGAGCATTCCACTTGAGCTAGATGATGACGATCTTGATCACTCCAAGTGGACCACCTTTCTTGATTGCGCTTGCTAGCACATGCTTGATGAAGACTTCTCCAAATGCTCCCCCATACTCCATTATGGGAGGGACTCGCTAAGCTTCGTCTTCATGTCTCCTTTGCAAGATTCAATCAAAAGATATCTTCCGAGATGCATCTTATTGAACTTGCACTTCATCTTCTTTTCTTGATATGTATGATGGCTTGGGGGGGTAAACATGATTGTTCACCCAATCTTCTATTCCAAGCCATACTTGCAATGAGCTCAACTCTACACATGACCATTCTTCATATAAACCCTTGAATAGAGCATTGGTCATTAAGTCATCTTGAAGAGTCCAACACATGAACTCCTATAATTTCCCATGGACAAGATCTATAAGAATGTCTCAATGTAAACATTAGTCCATAAGGATTGTCATTAATTACCAAAACCACGCATGGGGGCAACCATGCACTTTCATACTTCTCTAAGTTTTTTATGGCATTAAAACCTTGCATAGATGGCTTCAAACCAGGTTGTCGTCCATATAAGAGCATAGACTCCTCTTTTTTAACTGGAAAGTGGAATGGTCAATTGGCAGCATGCAATGCTCTAGATGGACATAACTGGATGTTCCCTTTTGCTATAGGCATGTTTCAATCGGAGACCGAGCTTTCGTGGACATGGTTTATGATGCAGTTGAAAAGATGCTTAGGGCCTGTGTCTCCTTTGGCAATCCACACAGATGCATGTAAAGGGCTAGAAAATGCAGTCAAAACTGTGTTTCCCCATGCTGAGCAGAGAGAGTGCTTCGGCCATATGTGGATGAATTTGATCAAAAAATTCAGAGGGGATGAATTTGGGCGCATGTGGCCGGCGGTGATGCACCGGTGAGCAGTTGTTGGGAACCCCAAGAGGAAGGTATGAAGTAGTGCAGCAGCAAGTTTCCCTCGGTTGTGAAACCAAGGTTATCGAACCAGTAGGAAACTAAGAATCTTCTCAAGGTGGCAACGGCGCCAGAAAAGTGCTGGTGTTGACGTGGAATCTGCACACAACACAACCAAGATACTTTGCCCCAACTTAACAGTGAGGTTGTCAATCTCACTGGCTTGCTGTAACAAAGGATTAAACGTATGTGTGGAAGATGATATTTGTTTGCAGAGAATGAAAGTAACAGGATTGCAGTAGGATTGTTTAACAGTTGAAGGAAAAAGGACCGGGGTCCACAGTTCACTAGTGGTGTCTCTCCATAAATAATAATAGCATACATGCGGGTAAACAAATTACAGCTGGGCAATTGACAGAATAAAGAAGAGCATAATGATGCATATACTATAGTTATGATGTAGTGTGATATTCATTTGGGCATTACAACAATATACATAGACCGTTCCAACCACATCTATGACTAATAATCCACCTTCCGGTTAGCGTTCGCACCCCTTTCAGTATTAAGTTGCAAGCAACAGATAATTGCATTAGACAATGTGTGTAATGTAAGTAATACAAATACCATTACATAAAGTACTACTGTTTTATCCCTAGTAGCAACAGTACATCTACAATCTTAGAGCTTGCTGTCACTACCCCAGATTAAATAGAGACATGAACCTACTATCGAGCATAAATACCCTCTTTTGGAGTCACAAGCATCCACTTGGCCAGAGCATCTACTAGCAACGGAGAGCATGCAAGATCATAAACAACGCACTCACAAGATATATTATGAAGCAATAACATAGTACTCAATATTCATCGGATCCCAGCAAACACAACATGTAGCATTACATAAAGATGATCTTGATCATGATAGGCAGCTCACAAGATCTAAACATGGTAGCACAAGAGGAGAAGACAACCATCTAGCTACTGCTATGGACCCGTAGTCCAAGGATGAACTACTCACGCATCAGTCCGGAGGCGGGCATGGCGATGTAGAGCCCTCCGGTGATGATTCCCCTCTCCGGCAGGGTGCCGGGAAGAGGTTCTGAACCCTCCCGATCTAGGGTTGACGACGGCGGCGGCTCTGGACTTCGTGGAGGAAAAAGGTGCGCGTCATAGGGCTTGTATTCTCGGGGGGGGGGGGGGGGGTTAAGTAGGCGAAAGGGCGAAGGCGGCGGGGCCTCGAGGGCCCCACACCCCTTGCTCGCGCGGCCAGAGGGGGTGTGGGCCCCTCGGGCTCCTCCTCCGTCTCCTCTTCGGTGTTCTGGAACCTCCTGGAAATTTTAAGCACTTTGACGTTTCGTTTGTCCAATTCCGAGAATATTTCCTTAACAACTTTTCTGAAACCAAAAACAGCAGAAAACAGGCAACTGGCACTGTGGCATCTTGTTAATAGGTTAGTCCCAGAAAATGCATAAAATGATATAAAACATGTAGCAAGTGGCATAATATAAGCATGGAACATAAGAAATTATAGATACGTTTGAGACGTATCAGGCATCCCCAAGCTTAGTTCTACTCGTCCCGAGTATGTAAAATGATAACAAGAATAATTTCTGAAGTGACATGCTTCACACAATCTTGATCATATAATAATGTAAGGCTCATGTTATGAATGAAGTGATTCAAAGCAATGATTTATAGTTTGCTAACAAATAGACAAGGAGTAAACAACTACATCATATAAGCAAAAACTTTTCATGGATAGTACTTTCAAACAAGCATCAAAATGATTCACATGAAAGTTAACTCATAAAGCAATAGTCTCTAAGTAAAAGAGCATTGAAGCAACACAAAGGAAGATATAAGTTTAAGCATTGGCTTTCAACTTGTAACATGTATATCATATAGATAGTTGTCAACACAAAGGAATATAATAAGTGCAATAAGTAAGCATATAAGAATTGTGGCACACAGTTGACACAAGTGTTTGCTTATAAGATAGAAAGAAGTAGGTAAACTGACTCAACATAAAGTAAAAAAAAGGTCATTCGCAGAGGGAAGCAGGGATACAAACATGTGCTAGAGCTTTTTAGTTTTATAGGTTTTTGAAATCATATAGAGAGCATAAAAGTAAGTTTTGAGAGGTGTTTGTTGTTGCCAACGAACGGTAATGGGCACTCTACCCCCCTTGTCAACCAGACTTTCAAGAGCGGCTCCCATGAAAGACGTTATTTCTACCAGAAAGGTAGATCATCCCTCTTATCTCTTTTGTTTACACATATAGTTAAAAACTGTTGTCATTGCTTGACTGATTAGATCAGGGCAAAAATGTGAAGAGATTGAAGCGGTTAAAGTTGTAATTAATTGGGACTGGGCACCCCATTTGCCAGCTCTTTTTGCAAAATTAATGGATAAGCGGATGTATATGCCACTAGTCCGGTTGTGAAAGTCTGTCTAAAAGCAAATGACAAGGTTGATATCCGTAACACCACATACTTCCTCATGAGCTAATAAACATCGACACAAATAAGAGATGATAGGTTTTGAATAATAAAAGGTAGCACACGAATTATTTGCTTGGAATGGCAGGAAATACCATGTAGTAGGTAGGTATGGTGGACACAAATGGCATGGGTTTTGGCTCAAGGTTTTGGATGCACGAGAAGCATTCCCTCTCAGTACAAGGTTTTGGCTAGCAAGGTTATTTGAAGCAAACACAAGTATAAACTATGACAACAAGACGTATATAAAAACATATTGCAAGTATTATAAAACTCTACATTGTCTTCCTTGTTGTTGAAACAACTTTACTAGAAAATATCTAGACCTTAGAGATACCAAACATGCAAACCAAATTTCAACAAGCTTTACGGTAGTTCTTAATTAATAGGTTTTAACTACATGATGTAAAAGCTTAAACATGATCTACTTGAGAGCTAAAAACAATTGCCAAGCACCACAACATACAAGATAGCAATCCATAAGAGCATGTGTATCTTTTCATTATACCATCTACCACATTTAGCATTTTCTGTTTCCAACCAAACACCAATCAACTTATTTAAAGATAAACTCTCCAAGTATATAACAATGAGATATGAGAGTGTAACATATGAAAAACTAACAGCTCTAACAAGAGATGCATGAAAAACAAGAGCTAATAGTATTGAAATAACATAGAAGAATACTCAACAAATATAAGTGAAGAATACGAGTATTCATAAGAAAAAGCGGAGCGTGTCTCTCTCCCACAAAGGAATGCTAGGATCCATTTTATTCATAGAATGAAAGTAAAAAAAACAAAAACAAACAGACGCTTCAAGTAAAGCACATAAGATGTGTCGGAATTAAAATATAGTTTCACTAGAGATGACCTGATAGTTTGTTGATGAAGAAGGGGATGCCCAAGGCATCCCCAAGCTTTGACGCTTGAGTCTTCTTGAAATATGCTTGGGTGACCCACGGGGGCATCCCCAAGCTTTGGCTCTTTCATCTTCTTGATCACATCACATCATCCTTCTCTCTTGATCCTTGAAAACTTCCTCCACACCAAACTCAAAGTAAACTTCATTAGAGGGTTAGTGCACAAAATTTCTTATATTCTGCATGAACACAATTGCTACCAATGCTACTGGACATTAGCTACAGCCACTGATACTTTATGGTACAAAAAGATCCATTCAAAATAGTAAAAAAGGCATTGCAAAATAAATGGCAGAATCTGTCAAAAACAGAACAGTCCCTAAAGAAGAATTTTTTCGAGGCACTTACCTTGCTCAAATCAGAAAACTCAAAACTAATGAAAGTTGCATACATATCTGAGGATTACGCACAGAAAATATCAGATATTTTTTATTTTTCTGTAAGGAGTTATGAATTTAACGGTGGACTGCAGAAAACAGTTTCAGCACAACAATCCAAATTTAGCATCAACTTTCTACTAGAGGCTTAACTTGACACAACAATGCAATAAAGTAAAGATACAAAGTAATTGCTACAGAGGTAGACATCTTCCTTGACTCAATAAAATAAAATAACAGAAATAAAAAGTGGATTGTCTCCCATAAGCGCTTTTCTTTAACGCCTTTCAGCTAGGCACAGAAAGTGATATTCAAGTATTTCCAAGAGATGAAGCATCAACATCAATAATTTCATCCAAAACATTGTTGGTTGCAATAGGCGTTTTAGGTATCCATGAAGGTGTCCTATTACGTAAATCATTACCATCATCTTTAGGCATATTAGGGGGTTTGGGTTTTGGAATATAGATAAACTTTTGCTCCCTTCCTACAAAGGCTTTCTCTTTCTTAGTTTTAATAGAGTAAAAAGTTGAACTTAAAGTTTCCATATCCTCTTCTAATTCATTTATCCTATGATTATGAGTGTCAAGGGTATTGCTAGTTTCTAAAGCAGTGATTCTTCCATTAATATCCTCTATTGATTCATTACCTTTGCTAGCATTATCAAGAAAAAAATTCTCCATAGAATCCAACTTTTTAATAACATCTTCCAAAGTGATCTCAGTTTTAGTTTCTTTAATAGGTGGTGGTGATCCTACCAAACTTTCAATTAAATTGCAGTCTTCCAAAGCAGGTGTACCATGAAAGTTACCCCTGTAAGAGTGTCAAGAACATACCTATACCAACTAGAAATACCAACATAAAAATTCCTAAGAAGGATTAAAGTGGAATGTTTCTTAGTGCATTTTTGATGAGCATCATTTATCCTATACCATGCATCTTTCAAACTTTCTCCCCCTTGTTGTTTAAACGAACGAACTTCAACTTCAGGACTACCCATTTTCAGCAAAACAAAAGACAAACCGAAATAACAATAACACTAAACCAAAATAATGAATATGCAAACCGAAATAAAAATGCAAGTAACTAATATTTTTGTATTTTTGATATTAAGCAAACAAGACAATAATAAAAATAAACTAAGCAAGACAATAACAAAATAAAAAGATTGGATGTGAGAGACTCCCCTCGTAGAAGAATCTTGTCTCCCCGGCAACGGTGCCAGAAAAATGCTTGATGCACCGGTGAGGTGTTGTTGGGAACCCCAAGAGGAAGGTATGAAGTAGTGCAGCAGCAAGTTTCCCTCAGTTGTGAAACCAAGGTTATCGAACCAGTAGGAAACTAAGAATCTTCTCAAGGTGGCAACGGCGCCAGAAAAGTGCTGGTGTTGACGTGGAATCTGCACACAACACAACCAAGATACTTTGCCCCAACTTAACAGTGAGGTTGTCAATCTCACTGGCTTGCTGTAACAAAGGATTAAACGTATGTGTGGAAGATGATGTTTGTTTGCAGAGAATGAAAGTAACAGGATTGCAGTAGGATTGTTTAACAGTTGAAGGAAAAAGGACCGGGGTCCACAGTTCACTAGGGGTGTCTCTCCATAAATAATAATAACATACATGCGGGTAAACAAATTACAGCTGGGCAATTGACAGAATAAAGAAGTGCATAATGATGCATATACTATAGTTATGATGTCTAGTGTGATATTCATTTGGGCATTACAACAATATACATAGACCGTTCCAACCGCATCTATGACTAATAATCCACCTTCCGGTTAGCGTCCGCACCCCTTTCAGTATTAAGTTGCAAGCAACAGATAATTGCATTAGGCAATGTGTGTAATGTAAGTAATACAAATACCCTTAGATAAAGTACTACTGTTTTATCCCTAGTAGCAACAGTACATCTACAATCTTAGAGCTTGCTGTCACTACCCCAGATTAAATAGAGACATGAACCTACTATCGAGCATAAATACCCCCTCTTGGAGTCACAAGCATCCACATCATAAACAACGCACTCACAAGATATATTATGAAGCAATAACATAGTACTCAATATTCATCGGATCCCAGCAAACACAACATGTAGCATTACATAAAGATGATCTTGATCATGATAGGCAGCTCACAAGATCTAAACATGGTAGCACAAGAGGAGAAGACAACCATCTAGCTACTGCTATGGACCCGTAGTCCAAGGATGAACTACTCACGCATTAGTCCGGAGGCGGGCATGGTGATGTAGAGCCCTCCGGTGATGATTCCCCTCTCCGGCAGGGTGCCAGGAAGAGGTTCTGAACCCTCCCGATCTAGGGTTTACGACGGTGGCGGCTCTGGACTTCGTGGAGGAAAAAGGAGCGCGTCCTAGGGCTTGTATTCTCGGGGGGGGGGGGGGGGGGGGGGTTAAGTAGGCGAAAGGGCGAAGGCGGCGGGGCCTCGAGGGCCCCACACCCCTTGCTCGCGCGGCCAGAGGGGGGGCCGCGCCAGGAGGGGGTGTAGGCCCCTCGGGCTCCTCCTCCGTCTCCTTTTCGGTGTTCTGGAACCTCCTGGGAATTTTAAGCACTTTGACGTTTCGTTTGTCCAATTCCGAGAATATTTCCTTAACAACTTTTCTGATACAAAAAACAGCAGAAAACAGACAACTGGTACTGTGGCATCTTGTTAATAGGTTAGTCCCAGAAAATGCATAAAATGATATAAAAGTGTATATAAAACATGTAGCAATTGGTATAATATAAGCATGGAATATAAGAAATTATAGATACGTTTGAGACGTATCAGGCGGCTAGATCCTACACTAGCAAATCACATGCCTTTCATGTTGGTAAGATAATGGCAGTATGTCGAGACAATGATTTTGCAGCATGAGCCTACCATTCTCTATTATGGTACAGGTCAGGATTTAATACTGCCATCAAGTGTGATCATATCAACAATAACTTGGCAGAGAGTTTTAACAGTATGGTGAAGGAGTTAAAAGACTTGCCTGTGCACGACATGGTATGATGAATTTGGGCGCATGTGTCTGGCGGCTAGATCCTACACTAGCAAAACACATGCCTTTCATGTTGGTAAGATAATGGCAGTATGTCGTGACAATGATTTTGCCGCATGGCTGCAAACCTATCATTCTCTATTATGGTACAGGTCAGGATTTAATACTGCCATCAAGTGTGATCATATCAACAATAACTTGGCAGAGAGTTTTAACAGTATGGTGAAGGAGTTAAAAGACTTGCCTGTGCACGACATGGTAGACCAATTGAGGATCATGATCATGCGCATGTGGAAATTGAGAACAAAGATTGCTGATGTTCTGCAAGGGGATAAGCTGCCGGCAGTGGTACAGCAGGTTGTCAATAGGAGCAGAAATCTTACACATTTGATTGTTGACAGTTCTTCATTGTGGGGTGCTGAAGTTAAAGACATCAATTCTGGCAAGAGGCATGTGGTGGACACTGAAAAGCATGAATGCACTTGCCTCGAGTGGCAACACACTGGGAAGCCTTGTGAGCATGCCATACTTTTCTTGGCTTCCAAGCCGAGATTAAATATGCACCCATATTTGCATGAATATTACCCATATTTGCATGAATATTACTCAGTAGCAAAATTCAAGGTTGCATATGCAACACCAATTCCAGCACTTACAGACCAGTCTCAGTGGTCTGAAGTGGATATTGAATTTACCTTGTGTCCTCCTCTAACAAGAATAAAGGCTGGCTGGCCAAAACAGAGTCGGTACAAGGAATGGTTTGAGAAAGGTGCGAGCAATAAGAACAAGGCAAAAAAAGATGACAAGCCAAAAAGGCCCCAAAAAGGTTACAAAAATAGATGCACACAATGCCAGGAACTTGGGCACCGAGTTGCATCTATCAAATGCCGTTACGCTCCTGAAAGGCCAAGGCCAATGTAAGTCTCTATTGTTGTTCTATTTGTTTTTGTTGTTGTTTTTCATTTTCCTACCAAATGACATGCTGCATTTTTCAGTAGAAAAAAGAAACCAGTGCAAACTGAACCTGAATCTCAGCAACCTGAACATGTTCTGCAACCTGAACCTGAATCTCAGCACCTGAACATGTTCTGCAACCTGAATCTGAATCTCAGCAACCTGAACCTGAATCTCAGCAACCTGAACATGTTCTGCAACCTGAACCTGAATCTCAGCAACCTAAACATGTTCTGCAACCTGAGGTGCAGACTGAACCTGTTCTGAGAAGCAGAAGGGGCTCAAAAACAAGTCTTCTGTATGCTGAGGTGCAAACCGTCCAAAAAATGGGTATTCTTGTTATCCTGACGTGGATGAAGCAAAGAGAATGAAAAGTATTTCTGAAATTCTCGGGACAGATTCAGTACTGGCCCCAGCAATGCCGCCAAAGAAGAAATCAAGAGGTAGCAAGAAGTGAAACATTTGAGGCACATTCTATTTGATTCGCTGAAACACTTGTGTTGTAATAATTCTATTTGATTCGCTGAAACTTGAAATATGTAATAATGTACTATGAATTTTTGAGGTAGAATTTGAATTTGAATTCAAAATTTGTAATGATGCTATTTGCACTTTGCATTTTGATTGGCTGAAAACTTTGGTATGATGTTTTGAACTCTGTTGTAATGATGTTTCAACGTTTTCTGAACTATTTTACGTACGACAACTGAAAGTCATGAGAATTGTGCTAGGAATGAGCTCAATAGGTCATTTGTGCGAACCTTTTTCATGAAAATGACCAAACCTAGGTTTATATTTTTTTTCTCATAACTATGTCACATAACACGATAATGTGCGCTGGTTTCACATTTTTTCGATTTTTTTGAATCATTTATGCCCATTTGAATGTTTGGTCAAACCCGGTCAAACCCACTTTGAACGTCTCCAAAAGAAGTTTGAAATATGAAAATGAAAAACCAGGTGCACATCCTTCTTAGTAACAATGAAATGAATCTTTTGTGATTTATTTTGATTTTATCGAATCCGAAACCCTCTCTCACTCTACGAACTCTATAACTCTTTGTACGTGATAAGTCATTTGTGCGAATCATTTTTCATGAAAATGACCAAACCCAGGTTTATATTTTTTTTTCATAACTATGTCACATAACACGACAATGTGCGCTGGTTTCACATTTTTCGATTTTTTTTGAATCATTCATGCCCATTTGAATGTTTGGTCAAACCCGGTCAAACCCACTTTGAACGTCTCCAAAAGAAGTTTGAAATATGAAAATGAAAAACCAAGTGCACATCCTTCTTAGTAACAGTGAAATGAATCTTTTGTGATTTTTGTGATTTATTTTGATTTTATCGAATCCGAAACCCTCTCTCACTCTACGAACTCTATAACTCTTTGTACGTGATAGCTCATTTGTGCGAACCATTTTTCATGAAAATAACCAAATCCAGGTTTATATTTTTTTCTCATAACTATGTCACATAACACGACAATGTGCGCTGGTTTCACATGTGCGCTGGTTTCACATTTTTTCGATCTTTTTTGAATCATTTATGCTCATTTGAACTTGATTTTGACGTCTCACTTGAAAAAGTGGTTTTTCCCAAAAAATGACACTATACCGAGTTTATATTTTTTTTTTGGTAACTATGTCTTATAAACTGATGAACTATGTTGGATATATATTTTTTCGATTTTTTTTACTTTAGTTATGGTCATTTCAATGTTCGGTCAAACCCTAATAACCCCGTTGACTGACTCAAAACCCTAGCGTCGAACGTCCGCCGTCGGATCGTACCCTAGCGCCAACCTCCAGCCGTCAGATATGACCTTCTAAAAGGAATTCCATGCGCAGGCATGCGCGTCGTCGCCGCGCCGTTGGATCGCACGGACGGGCATGATCAGGTTTCGAGCGGGCGATCCGCGCGACGCTGTTCTGTATCCTGATTGGCTGATCCATAGAAACCAGTTCGTGAGCACCAATGCGCATGCCGCGGTGCATGGACCAAGCGTACCGAAGCCTGACATTGTGTGCTTCGTCGCAGCACAGCTATTTTCCACCCGTTGCATGCATTTCTGAGCCACTACGTCGCATCACAGCAATTGTTCACCGCGTGCTCGGCGTCGACACTATATCATGAATGCGAATATTAGCCCATGTCCTGTCTTGTCAACTCTCGCATTTGGCAAAACCGAAGCAATTTCTACCGTCGGTCCTCCTACCCAAGGCGGTTAATGTCAGTGAAATTTGGTGGTTTGCCGAAACGGGGATAAATTGCAGCGGTTTGCACTCGGCATTACCAATTCTCTCCACACCGAGAAAACCCTCTCCCCTCCCCAACTCCTCTCCCCCTCTCCAACTCCTCTCCGATCCCCGCCGCCACCGCCACCGCCGTTGCAATGGCGGACAACTGGTGGCAAGACGATCTGATCCCGGACGACGACAGCATCCCCTCGGACGAGGACGACAACCCGCAAGACCCCTGGTGGAACAACGACGTCCCCCCCTCCGACGACGACGACAACGCCCCCCCCCCCCCCCCCCCGACTCCTCCTCCTTCTCCTCCTCCTCCGACGAGGAGGAAGAGGAGGAGGAGGAGCCGGCGCCGAAGCCGGCGAAGAAGAAGAAGCCGGAGTAGGGGATCGACCACGAACTCGACCCCGACTTCGACTGGGATGCTCAGGAGCCGCAGTCGCCGCCGGAGGACTACTACTCCGACTCCGACGAGTTTCAGCCCCTCTCTTCCGACGACGACCCCTCCTCCTCCTCCTCCGACGACGACGCCAACGGCGACGAGGCCGAGGACGCCGAACCGGCGGCGAAGAGGGCCCGGATGGCGTAGGCGCCGGCTTAGTTAGAGTAGCCGACGTGGCGGTGCACGGCGCCGGCCGCCGGCGCCGTTAGTAGTACAATTGTAGTGAAATAATGTCACTACATTTAAATATATGTAGTTATATATGTATTTTCTGTTCCTGCCGCCAACAAAATTAATATATATAAGTATTTGGTATTTCCAATGTTTCTCATATTTGTTATTTCGAATGTTTCTAATCTTTGTTATTTCGAATGTTTCACAAGTTATTTGGCATTTCGAATGTTTCTCTATCACAACACATACACACATCTCCAACAAGCAATGAGTTATCTAAATTGAGGTAGAAAAGAGCCCCAAAGGTAGCCGAAACAGCCCCATTTCTAATCCGAACATTTTTTCGACCTTCTACAAATGACCTCAAACTCAAAATCTGGTACACTAATATTGTGTACTTGACCAATATGGAGTCATCGTTCCATAAAACTATTAAAAAAAATCAATTCTACGTACACACCAAAACTTGACACGTACACACCTACCTGATCCATCACAACACATACACACATCTCCAACAAGCAATGAGTTCTTCAAAATGAGCTAGAAAAGAGCCCCAAAGGTAGCCGAAACAGCCCCATTTCTAATCCGAACATTTTTCCGACCTTCTCCAAATAACCTCAAACTTAACATCTGGTACACTAATATTGTGTACTTGACCAATATGGAGTCATCTTTCAATAAAACTATAAAAAAAATCAATTCTACATACACACCAAAACTTGACACGTACAAGCTTTTTTTATACAAGGCCTTTTAGCTTGTCAAACACGGCTTGGCCTCATGCCTTGGCCCAACAACGGGCCCATTGACTTATCGTTTTTTCTATTTCGGACACGGCTAACTGAACCTGTTCGAGGTGTTAACTGAATTCAGAGCTGATTTTCACCGGAATTTATATGCTCTCGATGAAGACTGGAAACACTTAGAGCTAATTTATCCGAATTCATGACATAGTTCATCTTACACACAACTCCTAATCCGAACGACAAAGATACACCACATAAAGGGCAATGATACACACACAAAATGCTCCGGCCATCATGTTTGATTGCTTTTTCAATTCCACAATCTGGCTCAGCTGCTTCTTCACCTGCTTGTTCAATTTCTGCAACTCCCTATTCACCAAAATATCCTCCAATGGACGATCGGCCCCTCTGTTTGAGATCGCCTCCTCCTCCACAGCAGACGAGATGGGAGCCGCCGAAGTTGGGGCCTGAATTGGGGGCAGCACTTCAACTTGAAGCACTCGATCCCGAATGTACTCATCCATCCACTCAAAATGGCCACATTCCGCCAAATTCTGAAAAGGGGAACATAAACCCTAATTCCCAAATCCATAGTGCAAAATCTAAATCAAGCCAAATAGAGACAAATCGGGACAAACCATACCTTCCCATCCTTCCCAAGATGCAGTTTGCTCTCGCATTTGATAAATTCCCGACCGACATTGCCCCTCTTCAAGCGAACACATGTCAATCGCTTCAGTGCATCTAGGCGAGGACAGTCCGGGCATCTAGTGATCGGGACTTCTCCATAACGCGGCCATGCCTTCTGGGAGCCAGAAGCGGAGCTTGACATCCCTCACCGCCGCCGCCGTGGACCGTTGCCGGAGAAGAGGAAGAAGAAGGTGCGCGGCAGAACAGGGGAAAGGTGGCAACGGTAATGTCGGGGCACGGGAGCAGCGGCTTACTCTGTTGACGTGGATAAGTTGTGGGTCCCAGTACGAGGTGTAACGCACTGGGTCCCACAAAGCATTAGTCGACTGGTGGGTCCCGTGTTAAAACGGCCCAGCTCACGTAATCTAAATTTGTTAACCGTTTCCTTCCGTTTAAAGGTTTGAAAGAGCCGTATCGGGCCGTGGCTATTTGGGCTGCTCCAACTGTCGTCTCTCGGGTATTTCAACGAAAAACGTCGTGTTCCAGCTATAAGCCCTGAAAGACGTCGCACATGAGCTATGGCCCTATCCATTCCATCGCTTGCGGCCGGCGACTGCGTTCAGGAGATCCAGACGTTGGGACCTGAACGTGCGGAGCACAATCTAACCATCGCTCGCGATTGCTTTGCAGCTCAATCAGTTGACAATTGACATTCCGTACGTTAGTTGCTATCTGAAACCATGTCCTGTGTCTAGTTGGTGGGCACGACATCTTTTGATGATTGACTTCTGCGTTCAAAGTCTCTATTACAATGATAATTCCATTATGGACTAGATTGTACATTAAGATCGCTCATTCGTGGCAGGTGTCCACGTTAATCGCCAATAAAGTTTTGTCATCTTACATTGTCGGCGACCATGTACCACCTAAAAGGGTTGTGAGCAGCAAACACCCTATAGAGCGCCAGCTGCGTCCGCTAGAGACTCAAGGCTTGGAGCGCTACCTGGGTGGGGCGCCCGGTAAGGTGTTTTTTTTTCTTGCTTTTGTTTGTCTTTTCTTTATTTTTTCCCTCTTTCTTTTTTCGTGTACATTTTTTCTGTTTCAAATCTGTTTAGATACTTGAGAAAACAAATAAAGTTTTAACAATGTTCGCGAGGTTTATAAAATTATCCACGAGGTTCAAAAATGAGTTCGTGTGGTACAAAACATGCTCATGATGATCCAAAAATGTTTATATAGTTAAAAAACAATTAGCGAGGTTCAAATAATGCGCACAATTTTAGAAAATTGCTTCTGTGATTTCAAAATAGTTTTGAGAGCTTTAAAAATATCCATATGGTTCCATATTATTTTTCACGACTTAAAAAATATATTAGTACAATATAAAACTTGTTCGAAAAATGGGCAGTTGAGGAAAATAAAATAGGACATGAACCAAAAAATAATAACCAAAAAGAAGAAGCAAAATTTTAAAACAAAAACTAGAGAAAGAAAAATTCAGTAAAAGGAAACAAAAACAACTTAAAAAATAGATAACAAGATAAAACACAAAAATACCTTACTAGGTTGGCCCGCGATGCATTAACGGGAAATTGAATCGGACACCAATCTGCATAGTACCCATTTTGGGGCGTCACATTCTCTTACCACACTCTGTTGGGAAAACTGGACAAACCAATTAACCCTCAATGGTAGATTAGCACACTGTTAGCATGATATGAAATATGTAACGGAATAAGATGTAAACTTCAATACCACTGATGTACTAACTCACGGATCATTGCTCGTGTTGGTCCAACAGATATGTAGGTACTAGGTTCAGCCTGAACCTAGAACAAGTCTTGGGTGCAAACAATGACATGTAGTATAAGTACTAGATGTTCTCAGCCCAAAAGTCCAGTAGCAAGCATCAACACGGACACACCAGATCGTTGAAAACCACTTGAGATGAAAAAAAAACACGGGCCGAAGCCACCTAAATCTTTTTCCACTATTATCAAGCTGGGACACAACATGTTCTTCTCTAAGGATGTAGGGGACCTGAGGGAACAATGACTGGCAATGCAAATTCTGCTTGATGGAGTGGTTATTTCCGGAGATTGGTGTGGAAACTAACTAAAAATGGGACCTTGTCAGTTAAATCCTTTTACATGGCAATGCAGATTCATAAAACTATGTCATATTAGTTCTTATGGAAAATTAAAATTCCAATGAGAGTGAAAACCTTCATATTGTTAATGTTGAAAAAAAGCATCCTAACCAGAGACATACTCTTGCATAGAGGGAGGACAGCTACATGTTTGTCGTCGTGGTGAACAGACAGATGCCTACGGGTAGGCTAATTTGTGGGGCCGGATGGACGCTAGAGGATCCGGGGAGGGATAGCGCGCTGAGAAGCACACACAGATGAACACACGGACACAAGGATTTACCCTGCTTCGGGACTCTCGTGAGGAGATAAAACCCCTACTGCAGCATCTAGCCTATTTGGTATATTTCACTATTTTGTATTTGCGGTATACATGATGCCTCTAAGAGGACTTAGGGGAGAAATGGGAGCAAGGGGCCAATGAGCACGCCCGTGGCCTCTCTCTCGGTCTCTCCCCCTGGTGCTCCATATATAGAGGGAGCCCAGGGGACAAGGGGGGCCCACATGACACACCACTTACACTATTCATGATGTGACTACTGGGGTCTAATCAACACTATTCGCTGCATCACAGTGTACTCTAGTCACATCCGGGGATGGGCATGACATGTCTTGTTTGTCCTTGGTCTTGTCCTGTAGTGATTGGCTTGGCATCTTTTCTGCTTAACCCGGCATGGATATGCCGGGTATCTCTGCGACTCCTCTTCTACGACTCCTCTCCTGGTAAACCCGGCATGGATATGCCGGATAGTCTTCCTCTCCCGAGATCCGATATGGTTACGCCGGATTACTCTTCCTTAACCGTTCTTCCTGCACATAAGAGAAAACGAGAAGATACCGACATAGACATGTCGGGTAAAATATGCCGGTCAGTCGTAAGTCGGTTAGAGTATGTCGGTTGGAATATGTCGAGCTGCATCAATATCATATCCCGGCCATCCCGGCCCGGGCATATGTCGGTCAGCACGTATCTCGGTCCAGCTTGGACGCATCTTTTACCACATCTTGACCCTACCCGAGGGTAGCCCCCCGACACTAGTCCCCGAGGTTGCGGGGGACTCGCAGAGTCGCGCGCAGACTTAGAAGAAATAACAACACCACCACCTTTACCTACTCCACCGTGTACCTGCAAAAATACAATCATATGCCGGTGCCTTAGCCGCTCTGGGCGTTTTACCGACATAGATGTCTTCGGCCACTGCCGGCTTGACATAAACATACCTCACATGCCGGCTTTTAGCCACTCTGGGCGTATACCGACACGGACATCTCATGTGCCGGCCTTTAGCCACTCTGGGCGTATACCGACACAGAGTCTCATGTGCCGGCTTTTATCCACTCTGGGCGTATACCGACACAGACGCCTCCAACCTCTGTTGATTTGACATAAGTGTATCTCGGGTGTCTCGGTATCTCGACCACTCTGGGCATATCACACATCTCATTTCACAAACCAACATGAACGATGACCGGGGATACAGGATGATGCCACGATACTGTGGCGAACCGAAATAAACGGCGATCTGGAGATATGGAATGATGCCGTGATACTGTGCCGAACCGAAATAAGTAATAACCGGGGTATCACATGCCATTTAGAACTCGGCAAGCCGACACCAACGATTATCCGACGTGAGCAACAATTCGGTATGATATGCCATTATAACTCGGCAAGCCGATACCAAAGACCATATGCAATATATTTTGAGGCAATAATAAATATAAGATGGATCCGAGATAACCAATATAACCAATACTTCCGACATGAGTATTCTCTCGGTAAAACCGTCATTCCCTTTCAACGTTAGTCCAGGCATGTATGTATAATAATTATTCAACAGGAACGACAACTCTACCCAGCAGATAAAACTAAGTCTAGCACAAAACGGAAATTACGATAAGACGCAAAATTATGCACTAGGGTGCCGACTCGGTTTTCACCGAGTCCCCGAGTTGCTCTTCAGATCTAGAGGTGAAAAACAGGACCGACTAGCCGGCCAGTCCCCGGGTCAAGACATCTTACTCCCGGGGGAACACACAGACAACATAATACGGCAGTCCCCGGGTGACGACATTTTGCTCCCGGGGTAGACAATTAAGCTAGGTACGAAGGGGCAGTCCCCGAGTGCACGTCGAGATTATTACTTATCATGCAACATAAATATACGGTAAGTACTCACATTGTAGTTTTGGTGAGGAGATGTCCGGGATATTGAATGAGACCACGATGCTTTGGATATTTGCACGATGCGAAGAATAACTCGGCAATACACGTTTATATCATAACAAATACCAGATGAATCCGAAATAACCGACATACACCTAATATCGGTGATGAATATTGTCTCGGTAAAACCAGTACCACCTTTCCACATTAACTCGGGCACACATATATATCATGAATATATAATTTAAATAATGAATCTACTAACATGCGGAATTAAATAAAGCACGTGACAGATAATACTCTAAGCAGCCAAACTATGCATATAAGGACAGAGTCGGTCTCAACCGAGTCCCCGAGTCATTTTGCTTAACTAGGAGAGCACGAGCTTCCGAATAAATGGACAGTCCCCGGGTCGAAATGCTTGATCCGGGGGAAAATAAATTAAGCGCGGGGTAGTCCCCGAGCGACCTTTAAGACGTTTTAAGACGGTTTATAAAGCATGCAATCCCTATACATTGTAAATATTCATACAATTATTTTGATGCCGGATAGATGTTACCGTTTATGTCGTTGAAGTGCTCGGATGTCGGCGTAGCTGCCGATGCGGGGATGTCGACCTGCCTGGAATGTCGGTCAGCCGACACAACCACCTCGGAGAGCACTCGGATGTCGGCCAGTCAGTAGTCGGAAAATCTCCAGCCCGGGCGGATGGTCAGCCAACCATCCGGGTATGCATGGAGTGGGAGTGTCTCCAGCTGACTAGCCAACCATTCGGGCAAGCTCCTTTCTTTTTTCTTTTCTCTTTTTCCTTTTCTTTCTTCTTTCCTTTACTCATCCGCGCGACCTTTCCTTTCTTTTCTTTTTCCTTTTTTCTCTTCCTTCCCGACCGATCCGTCCGGCTCCACTTCCTTTTATTTTCTCTTTTTCCTTACCCGGCCGCCCGATCGGATCTAATCTCTACCATTTTTCTTTTCTTCTTTTTCTTTTTTCTTTCTATTCGACTACTCGATTCTCTCCTTCTTACCACAGCGACCGAGCGAGGAGCCAATCCGGCGACCTGGGCGGCGCATCCGGCGACTCGGCAGCCTGCGACCCGGGCGGGGGCGCAGCCGGACGTGTGGAGGGCCGGGCGCGGCCGGGGGCGGCCAGTCGAGGGCGCAGGCGGCGCGGTGAGTTGGAGCAGGGCACAGGCGCAGCGGGACGCGGCCGGAGCAGGGCGTGACGAGGCACAGCGCGGTCCGCGGCCAGCGGACGACGAGCAGAGCTCCGTGCGCAGCCGGGCGTGGCTGTGGACGAAGTCGAAGGCGGAAGCGGAGGTTGGTGGCGGCGCTCGTCGCATGCTCGGGCGGCTGCGATTTGGAGTGGGGTGACGGCGAGGGGGTGCGGATGGAGGAGCCGGCCGCCTCCGCGCGCGTGCTTGAGGACGCGGGCGCGGATGCTCGCAGGGGCTTTAGCGCGGTGGAGACGGAGTTTGCTGGGAGGCTTGCCCACGGCCCGGCGCGGAGAGGCTGCCGCAGGTCGAAGCAGAGGTTCGGCCACGGCAAGCCCGACGCGGCGGCGACGCGCTGGCGGCCAGCAGCCGGGCACGCGGCGACGAAGATGTTGCTGCCGACGGCGACGAGCCGCGGGGTAATGGCGATGTCGAGTCCCCGCGTTGAAGAAGAGGGTCCCGTCCGAATTTATCCTGCAAGCGTCACTCTTGCCCCACGGTGGACGCCAACTGTCGTCGTGGTGAACAGACAGATGCCTACGGGTAGGCTAATTTGTGGGGCCGGATGGACGCTAGAGGATCCGGGGATGGATAGCGCGCTGAGAAGCACACACAGATGAACACACGGACACAAGGATTTACCCTGCTTCGGGGCTCTCGTGAGGAGATAAAACCCCTACTGCAGCATCTAGCCTATTTGGTATATTTCACTATTTGGTATTTGCGGTATACATGATGCCTCTAAGAGGACTTAGGGGAGAAATGGGAGCAAGGGGCCAATGAGCACGCCCGTGGCCTCTCTCTCGGTCTCTCCCCCTGGTGCTCCTTATATAGAGGGAGCCCAGGGGAGAAGGGGTGGCCCACATGACACACCACTTACACTATTCATGATGTGACTATTGGGGTCTAATCAACACTATTCGCTGCATCACAGTGTACTCTAGTCACATCCGGGGATGGGCATGACATGTCTTGTTTGTCCTTGGTCTTGTCCTGTAGTGATTGGCTTGGCATCTTCTCTGCTTAACCCGGCATATAGGATATGCCGGGTATCTCTGCGACTCCTCTTCTACGACTCCTCTCCTGGTAAACCCGGCATGGATATGCCGGATAGTCTTCCTCTCCCGAGATCCGATATGGTTACGCCGGATTACTCTTCCTTAACCGTTCTTCCTGCATATAAGAGAAAACGAGAAGATACCGACATAGACATGTCGGGTAAAATATGCCGGTCAGTCATAAGTCGGTTAGAGTATGTCGGTTGGAATATGTCGAGCTGCATCAATATCATATCCCGGCCATCCCGGCCCGGGCATATGTCGGTCAGCACGTATCTCGGTCCAGCTTGGACGCATCTTTTACCACATCTTGACCCTACCCGGGGGTAGCCCCCCCGACAATGTTTATTCTGTGGGAAAAATGAAAGTATCACGCATCGTTTCTTTGATTGTCCTCTAGCAAGATATGTGTGGAATGTTGTCAGTTGCTTGTTATGGATAAATTATCAAGTCCGATCTGTTGATGATGTGATTTCGCATTGGCTTAAAGGGTTCTTCCGCAAAAAAAAAGGAATTTGCTTGTTTTTGGTGATAGCGGATGTATTCTGGATTATTTGGAAAACTAGGAATGATGCTTGTTTTCAAGATATTTGGTCGAAAAAAACCTTATGTTGTCATACTCAAGATTAGCTATTGGATCCAATGGTCGAATATTTTGCAGGGGAAGCATAACGCAAATGATTAGGTTATGCCGATCGCTAGGATGTTGGAGAAGGTGGCGAAGCTGATCGCTAGGATGTTGGAGAAGGTGGCGAAGGAAGTCTTTGGAGCAAGAAGAAGTTGGGTGTCTTGGATTCCGAGAAGTTAGGTTACTGCTTTTATCTCTTGTTTTCATGTAACTTTGGTAGTTTCCAGCCGGGTATTGGCTCTTACCCCTAGCTTTATTTTTCCTTGCATTTCTATTGAATGCTTAAGGCAGTTGATGTGTTTGTCGTGGAACATTGTAGCTGGTTTTGTTAAGGGTACAACCATGTCTAGTCAGCTGTCTGTAAAAATACCCACGTAGGAAATCAGATTACGTGGGGGAGAGAGAAAACGAGAAACGGCGGACTCCGTCGATAGAAATAAAGACGATCTATTAGCGTCAAAATCGCTGGTTATAGACGGGATGTTTGCCGTTGTACCGAGAGGGTCGGCTGTAGTAGTTCAGATTGGATCCGTTTTTCACGGAAACAAACTGCTCATGGCCCATGCGATCCGGTGATTACAGACAGCTAAACAGATCACCTGTTGTATAGGCTGTTTCCTGCGCTATCTAGTACAGACTATATGTGACGTGGAATATTTTTACAGACACCCAACGTCTAAACTGTTGTACATGCCCTAATCAAACCTGGGGGCCTATTATCTAAAAAACATGTTCTTCTCTAGAATACTACTCCCTCCTATCCACAAAAAGTGTCGTAAGACGTGTATGCAAGTAGTCCTAGCTAGGTTGTTTTTGTGCGACACTTATAATGAATCGGAGGGAGTAGTTCACTTTTGTATATATGTGCGCCAAAAGAATAATTACTAAATGCAAATACAAGAACCTAGCTATATATGCATGTCCTAGCTAGTTTGGGAAGATGATAGAAGCAAAAAGGGAAAAAAATGGGGAAGTGGAATTGTGCCGGAAGAAACGTGGCATCGACCAATTCATGCATGAGACGGCCTCACGATCATGATCAACCGCCTAATTAATTGCCACATTTTATAGTTAGTTAATGATCCAGCACTTCTTCCTGATCTCGCCGTTGGCCGTGGTCTTCACCCCAACGGCGCCCATTTTCACCATCGCCGCCGCGAACTTGCTCTCCCAGAGCCCACGGACAGACGCGTAATCCGTCACCATCCTGGACGTCTCGTTCGACGCCATGAGCACCGCGTCGGAACCGAAAAGCACGTCGTGGCTGACCACGTCCCTGTAGTACTCCCGGTCCAGATCATCGGGGGTCCTGTAGTCCTGCGCCGCGGTGCGGCCGCCGCCGCCGCTGCACTGCTTGCGCAGATACGTCGCGTACCCGGGGTCCATGTCGGAGGTGTTGGACGACAGGCGGTCGGAGAAGGATGAGCAGCTGGAGCGTCCGACGGAGTGCGCGCCGGAGAGGGTGACCATGTCCTCCAGGGTGAGCCCCTTGGCGGCGAAGCTGTCGTTGAGCTGCCTGAGGCCGTAGAAGGGGGCGGGCAGGTTGGGGACGGTCTCGTTGGCGAGGGAGACGAGGCCGTCGTAGCGGCCCGCGGGCATGGCGAAGTCGGCCGTGCGGTTGGTGAGGAAGTACGTGGCGTCGCGGCCGGCGAAGGCGAGGATGTCGGAGCAGGAGACGACGCCCGGGCAGGACTCCTCGAGGGCGGACTTGGCCGCGTCGATCACCTCGAAGCCGCGGAGGGTCAGGTTCGGGCTGCCGAGCCTCTCCGTCGCTTCGTCGGAGCTGGTGGTGTTGAGGAGCACTGAAGCATCGCACCCCTGCATCATCAAGTAGTGTCACAACATGTAAGAATGGGATGCTACCTCAGAAAATAAGAATTAATCTCCAGACATTTTAATTAAAAATCTCCATCCACGTCAAGTGTTATCATGGACATCTTATTTGATCGAGCTGCATGTACGTTCATTAATCGTCTCATACATTCATGTGTGATCGATCTAGGTTGCATGGGTTGACGTTGATCCGATTACGAGAGCTGAGAGTGAGATATACCCTGACGAAACAGTCGTGGAAGAAGAGGCGGATGAGGCCCGCGCCGGTGCCGCGGTTGCTGTCCGTGGCGTTCTTCACTGCTTCCCTGACAATCGATTCAGCATTTGGGCAAGAATAGCTGTAGTAGCCGACAGTGAGCCCAGGATCAGGACCAGGACTTGGGTTAGGAGAATTGATAGGCGGGTTTGAGCTAGGCGGATAAACGGCAGGGCCAGGAGCAGGGCTTGGGCTTGCCGTAGGAGGATATGGCAATGGAGTTGGGCTAGGAGAATTAGCGTCTGGCCTTTGGATAGGGCTAGGAGAATAGGTAGGCGGGCTTGGGTTCAGGCTTTGTGGACTTGGGCTTGGAGGATATGTTGGTTGGCTAGGGCTTGGGCTCTGTGGACTCGGGCTAGGAGGATATGTTGGTTGGCTAGGGCTTACATCCGGTGAATAAATTGATTGGCTTGGGCTCGGGCTGGACGGGCCTGGACTAGGAGGATAAGCAGGTGAGCTTATGTGAGGTGGATATGTAGGTGGGTTTAGGCTTGGCGCGCTAGGACTTGGAGCAGAGGCAGGAACACCTTGGCAAGACACGGTACCGAGCAACGCAAGCAAGGTAATCAGTGCAGAGAGATTGACCATCTTTGCTAGATGCCTAGCTAGATTGCCTATTTATTGTGTTTGCTAATCTGAGACTTGATATCTCTTTTAGACAAGCTAAGTTGAAGTGTGTTATATAAGCTCCGGGAGGCCGGACGGACTGGAACGAGAAACGTACGCGGAATGTCTCCGTGAATTCAGGTCATGTTAGCAGCTAGCAGCTAGCTCCCACGTTACGACGGGACGTGAAGTCAAGGACGGGAACATGCATGACAAGATGCACAATTATACTTACCATAGATAGTACACTAATGGCGCCCAGCTCAAGGAGCTGACCCTCTGCCATGTCTGATTGCGCCGCTAAACTGGCCGGCACACGCAATATGATTCTGCATGGTTTTGCGGAGAAAACTAGATGGAATCACGGTTCTGTTTTGCAGCTGTAACGCGGCCGGGATATATATAGTACTATATATGCATTATATTGAACTACAGTACAGCAAATGCGAATAGAATATATATAGCATATGTAATATGTATGCTGAAAATTTGAATTGTCACACTCGACCGGCCATTCACATTCATCTGCTTCGTTAAAGAAATGGTGTCCGTGATGTCGGTGTCAGCGTGTAGGCATCAACAAATATTTTCTGCGTTGAAAGAGATTGATCACACTCGACCGGCCATTCACACTCATCTAGCACCTCCAATTGTCCTAGTACTGGTTCTCCTCGTCCGGTTACAGACCACCCAGTGGTTGCATAATTAATCTGCTTAATTATTATATAGATATAGATTAGCTTGTGGCGGTGGCTGTGCTGGGCTGGCCTGCTGCTTCTAGTGTTGTTTAATACACCGTCATATGTTTCGTTTCGTCTCCATGTTCGCTTCCTATTGTACTCCGTATAGAAAAATTTCGACTGCTCTCGAGGCCGGCAACGGCAGCGGCACCCCTCCGCTGCCAAAAGGGGGGGGGGGGGGGGGGGGGTCCTCCTTCGCTCGGTCTGGTGGCGATCGGCCCGTGGGGCGGTCGGGGCGGAGGACGCCGGGCCGGCGGGCCCGGGCGAAGACGGCGGAGCGGCGGGTGCTCTGCATCACCGGAGGTGCGGGCGGCCTGCAGCTGGCGGCGCGCTAGATGGGCCTGGCGGGCCTGATCTGGACCCGTCGGGCCCGAGCTCGAGGGGCTGCGCTCGGAGGCGCTTTGCCAGGGCGCGGTGAGGCCGGGACTGGCGGCCATGGGGGTCGCGGTGGCCATGGCTGCTCCTGGTGGTCGTGGTGGTCGGCGTGGGCTGCGGGCATGGTCGTCCTGCTCGTTGTGGGCGGCTGGTCCTGCCCGATCTTCTTCTTGGCTCGGGTAGGCCGGTGGTGATGATCCGGACATCGGCGCTTCTTGCCGTTGCGTCGGGGAGCTTAGGCGCAGCGGCGTGCGAGAGCTGGGCTCGGCTGCTCCGTCTACGGTTTCGACGGAGGACATCGCGGAATCTCCACGGTGGTCGACGGACGAGCCGTGGTGGGCTCCATCTTGGCGTGGTGCCCGGAAGCCGGGGCGGCGGCCCCGGAAGGTGGTCTCTGTTATCGCGGCGATAAAGGAGGTGGCTCGGCGCGAGGCGTTCCTGGGCCCCGGCGCCTAGGTTCGATGTGGCCTCGGACCGTCGGGCGCGTGGGGCTGACGGTCTGTGTGCGGGTCTGGATGGTGGTCTGGCCGGTCTCCGTCGGGCGGTTTGCGGGGTTTGCGAAACATCACCGGGTGAAAGCTGTGCCCTGGTTGTCGGCCAGGGCCGGCGATGGCGACGCCCTTGGGCGCCGCGTCCTTCTTGTAGGCGTCGTCGAGGCGGTTTTGTTGCTTTTCCGCGTCGGGTTCTCCGGGGGAACCCTAGATCCTACACGGGATCGGGCGAGGGCGGCGTTTCTACGTCGCTTGCCTCTTGGGGCCTCGTCTTGGATGTTCCATCGGCCAGGGGGACTTGTGTTGGTAGTTGGTGGTCGGCGGCGGCGAGCTTTCGTCTTCGGCTAGGTGGTGCGCGGCTTTGGGGCCGGCGAGGATGTCAGAACGGCGGCTCTGGATTTCGTCATGCGTTGAGGTCGCCTCCGCCGTGTTAGTGTCGATTGTGGTTGCTAGGGCAATACGATCGTCGACTCGTTTCAGGGGCGTGGCCTTGGGGCCGGTGTGGATGTCGGAGCGGCGGCTCCGGGTTTTTTCTCCTTGCGTTGAGGTTGCCTCCGCCGTGTTGGTGTCGGCCATGGTTTGCTAGGGTAACATGATCGTCGGCTAGTTCTTTGGAGCGTGGCCTTGGGACCGGTGTGGTGTGTTGCGTTGTATGGTTTTTGGACAGTTTCCCTTATAAACCCTCCAACTTGTTCTTCTTCTTTATCTTTATTATAAAGGCAAAACCTTTGCCTCGTTTCAAAAAAAAAATACTCCGTATATACTACCACTGTCTGGTGTATGTTACGCCTGCACTCCAGCCTGAAGAGGCGAATACTCGCATGCTATATCACTTTGCTTTTGCAAACCAAGAATTGTCAGTGATTCATCGTCATATCAGACACGGAAATGGAGCAGTTTTTTTGAAAAAAACAATAGGAATCCCCATGTTTACTTTGTTTTTTTAAACTATCCCCATGTTTACTTTTTCTAAGGGTGATTCTGATTTCTCATGTTTACACGGACCCGTCTAGTTTTTTTATAGACAACACGGGCCCGTCTAGTGGTGCAAGTGCAACCTTAAAGCTGTTTAGCCAGCACAGCCCAACACCACAGGACGTTCGTTGACGGGAAGTTGTTCCGGCCCAGCTAGCCAATGACCCATGAAGCACTTGTAACGCCCAGTGGTATAAAACACTTCCGGCCCATGGCATCTGTAGTAAAAAAAAACTTCTGCTAGTTTTGTAACACGCACATACAGACACCCCTATAAACGTACGCACGTTGTCTCGCTGTTGACGGGCACGTCACTTACCGCTGAAAGCATAACGTCGGTTAAATACAGAATAATGAGAGCACCCATGCTAAGTCTGGGATTTAAACCTGGGTGTGCTGGTTCCATCTCAAGGAACCAAACCAGCAGAGCTAGAGCTAGGCTCAGTTCACTTTTTTTTGTAGTTGCTGATCTACCGAGAATGAGCTCGGTCAACTTTGGGACAGTTGGATTTTCATGCATCGTGCATCGGAGAGCTGCAAATGCAATTGAAACAAATTTTCTCGTTGCACATGAATTATACATTAAATTAGGTAATATCATCTGACTGAGAATTAGCAGCGATGCCAAAAAAATTGGTTTTCAAAAAACCGAGCGGTCTTGGGTAATTATGAAGTTTCAAATAACTAGATAAGTACAATTTGATGTGGGACAACGTTAGTTCAATGATGACAAAAGAAATTGAGCAAAAAACTAAAACGATACAATCTGGATACGTTGTGACAATATGAGTAATCTTTTAAACCAGAATATAGGTGAAGGAATATGAAGGCCTGATTTGATTTCTGAAGTTCGATGTCTTGGTCTAGATCTATGTCTAATGTCTTTGTCTATATCTATGTCTTTGTTGGAGATGCTATATATGCATGCACACAAATACTTCTAACTTTGCCTTCTTCAACGTTAGGAAAACTCGCGCAAGTCTTGGCCCGATCTTCTCCATTTGATGTTTTAAGAAATTAATGAAACTCTTCACAGACTTGCCGTGGAAAATCCACACATGTTGGATTCTCGAACAACTGACTTCTATTCGTCTAGGAGTTCAAATCTCCATTCGAAACTTCTCTTGACTCGTGCTCAGCGATGCTCACTCGTTTTCTCTCTCTGGGCAATCCTGCTTCATGTCAGCAGCTAGTTCCGCTTCATGTTCAAGCTTGACCTAGCTAGTTTTGCTTAATGTTCAAGCTCATCCTTCATCTTCCCACAGTGATGTGTAAGAGATTTTCAACTGATATGTTTTGAATGATGGGTCTAATTGAGCATTCAATCAAGTTTCACTTCCATCGTATAAGATCTAAACCCTCTTCATAGTACAGATTTTCCTGGAACTCAAAAAGTATAAAACTGAACCACCTACTCTAGGTATTCATGTCTTGGGCTCGTAGTTTCTCGCACCGCTTCTTGAGTTTTCATTTCATCTCGAGACTTCATGTCCATGAATCCTCACTTGCGCTATGCACTATCTTCATTACACGCTTTTCAGACTTCATCTTCTATGAATTCTCATCCTCGCATCTTCATGCTTCAACGTTTTTGCTCTTCTTTATCTCCTGAGGCTTCACCTCAACTTGACATCTTCACGCTTCTTCACCACTTAAAAAATCTTCAACTTCGTGTCGTTGACACCATGTGCTGAGTTGGGAACTAATGGCTGTTGAGTTTGCCATATTGTAGTTCCACTTGTAGGTCTTGTTCCCCATGATATGCGGCTAGCTAAACGGTATATAGACATTTGGTCGGCGCAGAACGAACACAGAAGATGTTGATAGGGTTGATCAACTAATCTTCTGGCAATCCGGATTTCGTCAGCGCAGAGTGAACAAGGAAGATGTCCATTGGTTGATCAACGGCCCTTCTGGCAAGCCGAATTGATCTTCTCCCTTGTAAAACTGTAAAACAAGTTTCAATAGAAGTTGGGAATGATACTGAGAGATGAATTACTGGTTCAGACCAAATTAATGTGTTAACTGAACTCCACTCGGGAAGGAATGTTATCCATCCAACCTGTCCCGCAAACATCTGAGATAAAACCCTACTCTTCCCGGACTCTAAGGCCAGACAGATGTGCAGAGGAGTTTGATACCACATGCCCGCATTACTATATGTTCACCACTCCTTCAAAGTCACCTCTGCGGAGGTTAGATAAGATGGATGCTGAGTTGTATTCGCATGTTCCCTGCGCCCCTAGAGAACATGCGATTCCTGAAACCTGATTCAGTAATACAGACAAGACAAACCCTGACTGCACCCCGCATGTATAAATGGACGTGCAGGGGAGCGGCGTCTCCACACCTCAAGCACACTGCAGCTAGCTTCCACTTCCAGTCTCTTGCAGCAGAGCAGGTGGATCGAGCTCAAGAAGGATGGCCAGCAGGGTTGCCATGATGTGGGTGTCGTGCCTGCTGCTCCTGGCGGCGGCGTGCCAGGGTGCGGCGGCAGCGCCTCGGCTGAAGGTCGGCTACTACAAGAAGTCGTGCCCCGCCGCGGAGTACATCGTCAAGACGGTCGTTGAAAAGGCCCTCAAATCGCGACCCGGCCTCGGCGCCGGCCTCATCCGGATGGCCTTCCACGACTGTTTCGTCCAGGTACGTGCTGTTAATGGTAATGGCTTGCTCATGCATGCATGTGCTGTGAAGCATTCAACACGTGGTTAATGTCATGCGCATGCATCGCAGGGCTGTGACGGTTCGGTGCTGCTGGACGCGACGCCGGCGAACCCACGCCCCGAGAAGCTCAGCCCGCCCAACTTCCCCAGCCTGCGCGGCTTCGAGATCATCGACGAGGCCAAGGCGGCGCTCGAGAAGTACTGCCCCGGCAAGGTCTCCTGCGCCGATGTCCTCGCCTTCGCGGCTCGCGACTCCGCCGTCTTCCTCAGCGGTTCCAAGATTAAGTACGACCTCCCGTCGGGACGGTTTGATGGTCGTGTGTCGCTCGAGAGCGAGGCGCTCGACTTCCTTCCCCCGCCCTTCTTCAACCTCTCGCAGCTCGTCGACAGCTTCAAGGTCAAGAACATGAACGAGGACGACCTCGTGGTGCTCTCCGGCGCGCACTCCATCGGGATCTCCCACTGCTCCTCTTTCACCGACCGCCTACCTCCCAACCCCTCCACCATGAACGCCGCTCTCTCCGCCGTGCTGCAGAAGAGGTGCCCGCTGACCCCCACCTTCGCCAATGACCCTGTTGTGGTGCAGGACATCGTGACACCAGGCATGTTGGACAACCAGTACTACTTGAACTTGCGCAAGCGCAATGTTCTCTTCGTCTCCGACGCGGAGCTGGTAAAGTCGACCCTGACAGCGAAGAAGGTGTACCAGAACGCCATTCACCCCGAGGTGTGGGAGAAGAAGTTCGCCAAGGCGATGATCAAGATGTCAGCCATCGAGCTCAAGACCGCCGCCAATGGCGAGATCAGGAAGAACTGCAGGGTCGTCAACAAATAGAGTTGCGGGCCACAACATTTGAAGTCAACATTTGAACGTGCACGCACTCTGTTTTAGAGTGCTTGATCGTTTAAGTTGCATCAGTTGATCATTATTCATTCGTTGCATTTTCTTAGCCTCCTTGAACCATGTTGTGTTCTGTTGATCATATTGTAATGCTATCTTCAATTATTCATAGATTTGTGTATTTGTAATAGGCAATATGTGCATGAATACTGTTTTTTTTACGCTTTACATGTTCACAAAAAAGTTTTCATTTTGGCATATCAGGGAAAAACAAACTTTTGCTTGGGCCACCTGCACCAGGGTTTTAGGTATACTTGGCCTCTGGTTAGTCATTCAACAAAACTACGAACGTAAATTCATCATACACATGTGATACAAGCAATACAAATTCAGCCGATCAAATATGCAATGAACAATTTTTTTGCTATATAATAGTATCATATATTTATTGTGTATAATTCATGGGCTTATGCCCATATAACACAATAAATTTCTAACAGAAAACGCCCAATTGCGGATTGTATGACAAGTGCAAAGTCTAGTCTCACGTGCAGAGTGGAGATCTTCAAGGAGTTCTTCCCATGCTTCTTGCTCATGATTCATTAATGCTCCGGAAAAAAAATTGTGATTAGGAACATTAACATATGCTGTCATCATGTGCTTCTCTCGGCTTCACCATCTCGGCGACTGCCTTGCACCCTGGACAGGTTATAAAAAAAATGTGCTTTTGTAACGCATATGACTCTGTGGAACATTTTTTTAGATCTTTCGCTTTTGCGATAAATATTTGGAGACTTATTCATTTTACTTTCAATGTCTACCCTCCAACTAGTATTATAATTTTTTTGGGTAACTGGTTGAACAGAATTGATACGAAAACCAAAGCACACATTCGAATAGGATTTTTGACATTTCTTTGGGCGATTCGAAATTATCGAAATTTTGTTGTGTTTAACAAGATGGAAGTTGTGCACTCTTTACATGGACCAACGAGGACTTAGGGATACCGACTACCCGATTGGTGGCTGTCGTTGGGGCTATCTTTTGCCGGTGGGTGGGTACACAATAGAAGATTAAATGATTATGGCTCCAATTTTTGTGTGGCTTATTTTTGTATTCACACTGATTGATCGGTGAACTATAAGCTACTTACTCTAAAACTTCGCCATAAATTAGCCGCGTGCATTATTTGGATCCAGACGCTGGGGTACGCTCCCCATTTGAAAAAAAAACAACCATGGGCGCTACCACGACTCAAAACACCGATATCAACATATTGCGGGCCATAATGTATGTTTTCTTATCTTGCAGGTGATACCCTTATTAATTGATGATTAGTTCGTACTCATGTGAGATAGATGCATTAGTTGTTTACTTGTTAATGGTTTGTGCTAATTAATCTCATGAATAATTTTATCATGATATTATTGTGGAATAAATTAATTGTGAAATTGACAATTGTAAGATTAATGTTCACGTCTAAAGTTATCTTTCTTATTTCATGATGTATATTAACATCACACCACATCATGATCCTTATCTGCCAACGAGCAAGGATCTTGCGCATGCGTACACATAAGCTGGCCCGACAAGATGGACCTTAGCTAGAAGCACCATGCCCGTGAGAGAAAGCTACTCCGTCCGTTCCAAATTCATTGTCTTTTATTTATCCCAAAGTGGATGTATCTAGACCTGTAGTTGTCTTGGTGCTTCCACTTTTATACAAATACATATAATGTAATTTGGAACGGAGAGAGTAGATCCTAGATGCCAGAGGAAATAGGCAAATTTGGGACTGTCCAAACAGCGATAAAATAGTAGAATTCGTCTTGACCAATGATGCCTGATTAATGACGAGCTCATGTTTCTAAACTTTGCAACATGTTATGGGAATATGACACTGATACAACATTTGTTCCAAGGACAGTGAAAAAGAACGGGAAACTGAAAAATCATCTTTGGGAGCGTAAAATCGGCTCTCTCTCTTGACACGCGGGGGGATAGGAGGATGGAGCCGTTTCGCTCTGGCAACGCGACCGGCGACCCGCCTCGCGACGCCGCACCCCCGCCGCCGCTCGCCACTCCGGCAGCGTGCGCCCACCCCCAGCCCGATAGGACTAGCCACCTCGCCGCTCCGAGCGCTGCCATCCTCCCTGCCCCTTCGCGGCAGGATCTGGAGCCGCCGCCTCCCGCCTGCAGCCCCTCCGTCCACCTCGCTGCCTTGGCCACTGGACCCCTCCCCGCCGCCGCCCGGCTGGACCTGGTGCTGCTGCCCCCTGATCCTGTCCCCGCCGCGCTGGAACCGGAGCTGCTGTCCGGCGTGGCTGCCCTCCCGCAGGGCTTCCTCTCCTCCACCTGTCCATGGCCGCTCGCCATGAACCCGCTGGACCTGCCGCCGCCGTTCCGCACCCCGGGAGACGCCTTCTTGCAGTTCGTGCTGGAGAACTTCCATGCCATGGTATGCTCCTCCATCGTTCCGGGCTCTCTGCTGCCTGTGCCGGCTCCGGTGCACGCTGTCGTGAACCCGGGCATGGCCCCTTCCTTCTCCTTTTCGTCAGTGCGTAGTATGTTCGATTTTTGGCTTGGATCTGAGTTCGAGAGCTTATCGTTAGAACGCCTTAGCGGGAATCATTTTTGTTTCTTTGTTTCTTCCGCCCCGCTCGCCTCCTTCCTGGTTTCGCTTGGCGGCCTTCGCCATGGACGGCTTCTCGCCCTCTTCTCGCTCGCTCCCTGTGGTGTCGCTTCGCCCGCTGACGTTGGCGATGACGTGTTGTCTCCGTGGGTGGGCCCGCTTGACCGTAGCTTTGACCCCGTGGACCCTCTGACCCTGGTCGCTCACGAGACCTCGCCTAACTCTTCCGCCCCTGCCCCCCCTACCTCTGCTCCCCCTTCCTCTAGTCAGCTCACATGTCTTCCTCTTTCTGCCAAACCTGCTCGCCTCCGACCTCGCGTGCGCCACTCCCCCGCCTGCATCTCTCTCCTCTCCCCAGGAATCCTGCCGCGGCCCGTTGGTCCTTTGCCCTGGCCGGTTCACCCTCCTCGGGCTCATCCCTGTTCCTTTCCTCCCCAAGGTTCGCCCCTCTCTCCCTCTTCCCCTCCTCGCCCTGCTCCCCTTCCCTTTCCGTCCTCCCCTCCTCCCCGTGATCAACTTTCCTTCTCCGGCCGCCTTGAGGAGTGCGCCGCCGATGGAGAGACGCTCCCTACCTATTTGCAGGTCGCCCGTTCCCCTTCAAATCCACCCCCTCCGCACCTGTTTCCTTCACCCCCACCCGTCTCCTCCATCTCCGGTCGTTGCTTTCGGTGCTTGGCCAAGGATCACCTCGCGGCGTCCTGTCGCGACCCCCTCTGCTGCAGGCGCTGCCGCCGCTCTGGTCACCGTGAACGTGAGTGCCTCCTCCCCAAACCCTCCTCCTTCTCTGCCCCGCCTCCACCGCGCCCTCATTTCTCTTCTTTTGACCACAGCTCCGCCATGGACCCCCTGGCCTCGGACACCGCCTCCTCGGAGACTCGCTCGGCCGCTGTCGCTGCGGCTCCTCTTTTCTGTGCTCTGTGCTTCGCCACCACCCACTCCAGGGCCACCTGCCGCCTCGCCTTCCCAGAGGACCCCATGCCGGTCGAGGTTGAAGAGGTGGAAGAGGACCCAATCGAGTGGGTCCCTGCCACTCCTAGCGATGATGGAGAGCTGCTGCCCGCAGATGTCGAGGACCACTTCATCCCCATTGTGGATGCGGCAGATTACCTGCCCATGCCCGACCAGGTTCTTCCCTCACCACCGAGCTCTCTGTCTCTGCCTGATGCGGAGGATCTGGAGGCCCCCGACTGCCCGGACCACCTCGATGTTTTCATGCCCTACATCCCCCTCCAGCACTTTGATGACCTGGCCTACGCCTTCGTCAACCCACCTGTCGCCTCCCCCGCCACTTTCATCCATGAGGCCATTGCTCTCGGCAGTGGTCCTAATCGGGCTTCCCTGCTCACCTCCTCCCATGGTGCTAAGCTCGTGGTTATCTCCTCCCCTGCCGAGCGGGAGAACGCGGTCAACAATGGTCCGTACTTCGGCCATGAGACCACCGTCTTCTTCGTTCGCCACGATGAGACGGATAATCGGTTCCTTTTCGAGCACGAGGTCATGCCCGCTCTCGCCATTGAGGAGTACCCGCTTGAGCATTGGAACCGTGCTCACATGATCCACTACTCCGGCCCCTATGCGAACCCTCATGATATTGATCCCATTTTTCTCATGGGTGTTGACTATTCCGCCGTCCTCCTCACGGTCAAGGCAGAGACCCTCCATGACATCCCCTACAACCTCAATGTCAAGAACCACTGTAGCACGGGCACCATTGGGCGCATCACCATCATCGGTTTCGACGGGATTGTGGGCAGCTTCGACCCCTCTGACCCGGATCTCTCGCCCATCCCTGAGGCTGAGTCTGACGGTGAGTTCGTTGAGCTCACGGGTGGTGGCGGCTTCGCGGATATGCTGCAGCAGCTCGGGGTCCCTCCTCCAGGCGTCCCGCATGGTGCCCCGACCTCGGCTGCTCCTGCTGCTGGCCTGGTTCGCCGCGTTCTGGAAATTGCGCCTCCGCTGCCTCTTGTCACGGGCCCAGGGGCGGGCCCAGAATATCAAGAGTGGGTATTCAAAATTATAGAAATATATTTTGATACATGAAACATGATTATAAAAGAAAAATGTGCATTACTAGTCATATATATGCAAATAAAAAATGATTCAAATAATAGTGCAGTAACAGGAATTGAACCCTAAACCTCATGACAAAACAAATTGTACCGAACCAATTGAGCTATCTCAACTTATCAATCTTTGCATTTTAGTATATGGTTGTTATTTGTAGATCAGAAAATTCAAATATCAATATATTTGCAAACATATTTGGGTATTCAACTGAATACCCTTGAATTGAGGTGGGCCCGCCCCTGCACGGGCCCTCCTCCGCTTGCCAAGCCAGAGAAGGTTCTCTTCACTCTTGGGCTCGGCTACTTCGACATCACTGCGGTTCATGGTGATGGGACCGAGACTTTCTTCCGTGTCCCACTGCGCCGCGCTGCTCCCCATGGCGGCAGCAAGGGCCTCACCGTCGGCAACTTCGCCTCCGCGTCGGTCGGCCTCATCGACTCCATCGCCACTACGGGTCCCCTTCGCCGCCCTCTGCTCACCGCCAAGATCCTCGCGCGCGGGATGCTTGCGCCGCAGGTGTCCTCCGTGGACGTCCTCCTCGCCCACGCCATGGTCATGGGCTCGACCGAGGACTCCGTCGAGCCGGCGGACCCTGACCCTGTGGTGGCGGCTGTCGACCATGCTCTCCCTCTCGCTGCCGCTGATCCTGAGGCTGTCGACATTGATCTCCCTCTCGCTGCCGCGGATCCTGTCAACATCGCTCCCGCACCACCTTCCCCTCCATTGGCTCCGCGCCGCAGCTTCCGGCTCGCTGCTATTGAGCCTCCCATGAAGGGGTCCATTGTGGACAGGGCCATCAAGCGCAAGACCATTCGCCTTGAGGGCGCTGGCAAAGCCTCTCTGGACAGGATGGGCGAGCTGCCCGTGGACGACCTGCTCTCGGTGGCCGTGGACGACGGCTTTCCGCTCTGATCCGCCGACATCAACGCCCTGGCCTCTGCCTGCGACATCTCCATGGGGGCGCTGGCCGCTGCTCTGCCTGCCCCGGAGGTTGACTGTTCTCCATGATTTGCAGGCCCCTCTTGGGCTGGGCTGACCGGGCTGTCACCGCTTTCTCTCTATCTGTCAAAGACTACTCCACTTGGACCGTTGCTACCCTTCTTGGGCCTCATGTCTCTGCCGGCCCCGGGCCTGGGAGACTGAGCTGGGCTGCCCACTTCGGCCTATGTAACCGTTTGTCTTCTTTTTCCTGTAATTCTTTTTACTTTGGGCCTTTGCCCCTGGTCTGTACCCGGTCAACCTATTGGGTTAGTAGCCCACGTCTTTGTTATTGCGGCCCGATTTCCTTTTATTCTTGCCCGACCCACTTAAATTGTGCCCCGGAGTGTTTTAGTCTTAATGATTATTAAGCTCTTCTTCTCGTCTTGGAACACCCGTGGCCTTGGCCAGCGGCCCAAACGCGATGACGTCCTCGCTGCGATCGAGATCGCTCCCCCTTCCGTTCTCTGCATCCAGGAATCCAAGCTCCAGGACATCTCCACCTTCCTCGCCTCCTCCTTCCTACCTCCCTCACTTCGGTCCTTCGTGTTCAAACCCTCCGTCGGCGCCTCCGGCGGAATCATAACTGCTTGGGACGACCGTCTTCTTGAACTCGTGCACCACTCGATCGACGACTTCTCGATCTCCACCACCTTCTCCTTTCGTCTCGACAACCTTACTTTTTCTGTTATCAACGTCTACGGCCCGTGCGAGCATAGCCTGAAAGCGCCTTTCCTTGACTCCCTTTCTACGGCTTTCTCACTTCTCAACGGACCGGCCGTTTTCATGGGCGATTTCAACCTTATTAGATTCCCTCGCGAGCGCTCGAACGCAAATTTCAACGGGGCGGATGCTTCCCTCTTCAACGACTTCATCAACTCCAACGGGCTCATCGAGCTTCCGCTTTTGGATAGACAATTCACTTGGTCTAACCACCAAACTCCTCCTATCCTTGCCCGGTTGGATCGTATGTTTGTCAACACGGAGTGGAGCCTCGCTATGCCTAACTCAACCCTCACCTCCTCCATGCGGCCCACTTCAGACCACACCCCTCTCCACCTGGAGGCCTCCTCCAAAGCCCCCCGCAGCACCATTTTTCGACTCGAAAATTCTTGGCTCCTCAATGACGCTTTCAACGCGATGACCTCGTCGAACTGGCTCAGCGTTGACCCGCAGTCCTCTCCGCTTCCCTTCACCGGCCAGCTTAACCTCAAACTCAAACGGGTTCGGTCTGCTGCCAGAGCTTGGGCTAAAACTAGAAGGCTTCCTTCTGTTTACCTCAAGAACTGTCGATCCGTCATTCTTCTTCTCGACTGCCTCGAAGAGAAGCGGCTCCTGTCCAACCCAGAAACCGTCCTCCGGCAGCTTTCCAAAGACGCTCTCAGCAAGCTCAATGCCTCCTGTGCCACTTACTGGAGGCAGCGTGCAAAGATTAAAAATTGCATTCTTGGGGACGAAAATTCTCGCTATTTCCACCTGTGCGCTAGTGGCCGCCTGCAGAAAAATCAACTCAAAATGCTTACTGATGACGATAGAGGGCTAGTCTTCGCCCACCCCACAAAAGCCCAGCTTCTCCACACCTTTTATAAAGACCTCCTCAGCTCCCCCATTCCCGTTGCCACAAACCTTGACCTCGCTCCTCTTGTCGTTGGCACCTCCCTCGACTCCTTCCAGGCCTCCTCCCTTGTTGCCCCTTTTTCCATGAAAGAGCTTCGGACGGCGGTTCTCTCCATGAACGACAACTCTAGCCCGGGCCCTGACGGTTTCGGCCCCGCTTTCTTTAAAAAGAATTGGGACCTCGTCAAAGACTCTCTTCTTGCTGCCTTGCATGACTTCCACTCGCGGACTGCAGACCTTCGGCCGATCAATAAGGCTTTCATAGTTCTGCTTCCCAAAAAACCAGGTGCCACTCGCCCGAGCGATTTTCGCCCCATCTCGCTCCAAAACTCTTGCCTTAAATTCTTCACTAAATGCCTCACGCTGCGCCTTCGCCCTCTTATCACCAAACTCGTCCATCCCGATCAAACCGGTTTCATCTCGGGGCGGGCGATCGCGGAAAACTTCGTCTATGCTGCGGACATCGTCCAAACCTGTCACAAGCGCTCCAAACCTTCAGCTGTTTTTAAGCTGGACTTCAAGAAAGCGTTTGACTCTATCAGTTGGGAGGCCTTGGATCGGATTCTGGCGGCAAAAGGTTTTCCGGAGATTTGGCGCCTCTGGATCAGGGCTCTCAATGACTCTAGCCAAACCGCCGTTCTCCTTAATGGGGTTCCCGGTAGATGGATCCAATGTCGGCGAGGCCTGCGGCAGGGCGACCCACTCTCCCCCTTCCTCTTCGACATTGTGGTGGACATCCTCCAGCAGATGCTCCTTCAGGCCTCGCTCTCTGGCTCTCTCCTCCACCCTATCGTCGATGACCTCCCTTGCCCTGTTCTCCAGTACGCCGATGACACCCTCATTATCATTCGAGCTGTCCCTGGGCATGTTGAAAACCTTAAGGCACTTCTCGACGACTTCTCGGCGGCCACTGGGCTCACTATCAACTTCCACAAAAGCACCCTCGTTCCTATCCACACCACGGCTACCGAGGCCACCTCTATGGCCTCCGCTTTCGGCTGCGCCGTCTCCTCCTTCCCTCAGACCTACCTTGGCCTTCCCCTCTCTCTTCACAAACTCCGCCTTGCGGACCTCTCCCCTCTTCTCTCCAAATGTGACTCCCACCTTGCTGGTTGGAGAGGGCGCTCTCTCCCCATTGGAGGTCGCCTAATCTTGGTCAATTCGGTGATCACCGCTAAGTTCGCCCATGCCATGAGTGCTGGCCTGCTCCCTGTGGGAGCGATCGAGGCCATTGATCGGCGTCGTAGAGCGTTCCTTTGGATTGGCGAAGAAACCTGCAAAGGGGGTCACTGCAAGGTTGCTTGGGACGATGTCTGCAAGCCGAAGGCTTTAGGGGGTTTGGGGGTCCTCGCTATCACACACCAAAATTCCGCCCTTATGACAAAATTCATTACAAAAATCCACTCCACCACCGCTCCCCCTTGGGCTGTCTGGTTCCGTCGCCGTTACGGGTGGTCCGCCAGGCGTGACTTGGGCGACTCCCGCCCACTCGACTCCCCCATCTGGAAGGATATCATAGCCGGCGTCCCCGCTTTTCGTCGACACTCCAAAGTTAAAGTTGGGGATGGGAACTCGACGGCTTTCTGGTTCGATCTCTGGCTCGGATCCCAGCCGCTCTGTGAGCGGTTTCCCTCCCTCTTCTCCCACACTACCAGACCCAACGCCCTTCTGTCCGCTGTCGCAGGCCCTACTCTCTCCCTTTCGCTCGAGCCCCGGCTATCCTCCCGTGCCTCTGCTGAATTGTCCTCCCTTGCTGCTGACCTTCATCACCTCACCCTCGACTCGGATACCCCTGATGCCCGCTCGTGCAGATACTCGTCGAAAACGCTCTCGAACAAAGGTCTTTATGCTAATAATTTTCGACTACTGCAAACTGACGACTTGGCAGATATGGTTTGGAGGAACGCCGCCCCTCTTAAATGCAGGATCTTCAATTGGCTGACACGCCGGAAGCGTCTCCCGACGAACGACCGCAGGTTCCGCCACCAACTCGGCGCCTCTCCGAATTGACTCTACTGCCCGGAGATCAAAGACACTGATCACCTCCTTCTCCGCTGCCCAAAGGCCAAGGAAGTTTGGGCGCACTTCTTCCCACCGTCGCATGGAGCCGAGCCCAACAGCGTCCACGATCTCTGGACTGCCCGAAGCATGGACCTCGTCTCCTCGACTATCTGCACCGCTGTCCTCTGGACCATTTGGAAGCGCCGGAATGCAAAAGTGTTCAACAACATCAACGAGCCCCCCCTAGTGGCGATTCGCCGCTGCATTGAAGACGTTAAGCTCTGGGCTCACCGCTGCCGTTCCGACAAGGCTGCCCACGCTCTTAAGAACTGGAGTCTTGCTTTTGACCCACCTTGAACCCTATATGTGTTTTTTTTTCTGCTCTCTCCTACCCCCCTATTTGTAATCTCAGAACCTGTGTTTGTGTTTGATCTAATATAGTTCAGGCTGGCCGAAGGCCCGCCGCAGTTACGGTCAAAAAAAAAATCGGCTCTCTTTCTTCTCTTCATTACAGCTCATGTATACCTGACGCGTTAGGAGAATGCTGGTAACATCTAACTGCACATGTCCTGACATTTGTTTCGAGATGGGAGAATGGCCCGAGTCTCTACATCAACTAATGCACATGTCCTAAATTTTTCCTAGTATCCGATCAAGAGATTGTTCTCGTCTTGTCTCTTGTAGTCATTTATCTTGTAGTTAAAACACATATAATAAGTACACCAGGCAACACCAATAAACATGTCTCCCTAAAAAAATGTAGTGGTTACCAACCGATTGCTTGTTCTGACATTGGAACTTCTTTTCTTTCAGTATCGTACGTAGAATATTCATCGTACATCATGCCGCAACATCGGCGTCCCTTTGTGAGTGCATTATTAACGCAGTTAGATCTACCAGCTGAACACTTGGATCTAGCTACTGCTGAACACATGGAATTATTTTTGCGGGGTCTTCGTCTTCCATATATAGCAGCAACCGACCGACATTTTCTTACATAAACTTATGTATGTTGGCAACCTAGCTACCTTCCCCAGAAACATTCCTGAACAACTCAGATGCTCCATCGACGCGGCGGAACATATAGTTTGACATGACAAGTCAAATAACCCACCATCGATGAGTTGTTCGTGCATGTTCCGAGCTTTTTTTTGAGCAATGTGCATGTTCCTAGTTGACATTGCTCCACAACACGCACTAGTTAAACAAGCTATACACATGATGCCATGAACGTAGCAGACATTACAACACAACATTTCTTGTCCATTCCTCAAAATATCTCACGACGGCCGGGCTCACCCCACTACAGGAAACGAAATCTTTGCCTAGTACAAAATATACACATGCGGTAAGTACACGAACACACCAGCGCAGCCTCATGACATTGCACGCACAGAGACGCGCAGTGCCCAACGTAACACAGCTTGAGTTTCCAGCTTGACAACCACACCAGCAGCGATGGCAAATAGCCTTGCGGCGGCTGTAATCCTTACCGATGCTCGGCGCCGTACGTGGCTGCTCAATACGCCTCCGCCCCGGCACAGAGCCCTCAGAGTTCCTATGCAAGTTACATTAGTACGTACCCTGCCTGCCGCCACCCCGACTGAAACTTTTGGTAGCTCGGCCTTGCTACCAAGCCCTCCGGGTTCTGCTTGAGCCAGACTCCAGAGCTACACTCCGCATGTCTCTGTCGCCCCACCACCAAGCACGTCGGCCACCGCCCAGTCTGAAAAAACGTCCGTCTTTCTTTGAATGTGAGAAAAAATGTGAAATAATTTTTTTGGTGAAATCAAAAAAAAATCCCAGATGTTCAAATATGGTCACAAATTTAAAAATAATCATGTATTTGAAAAATTATCAACGAATATGAAAATTGGTGCGTGAATTTAAATTTTCCAAAACTTTTAAAAATCAAGAATTAAAAAATGTTCATGAATTTGGAAACGGTTTATGAATTTAAAAATGGTTCATCAATTGAAAATGTCCTAATTTTTCCAAAAAATCATGCATTTGAAAATTGGTTCACTAATTAAAATTTTCCATGAAACATTTCAAAATGTGTAATCCAAACATTTTCCAATCTAAACATTTTCAAAATATAAATTTGTTTAAATATGAATATTTTTGAAATATGAACATTCTAAAATTTGAACTTCTTTGAAAGAAAACATTTTAAATTTTGAACATTTTTTAAAAACAAAATAACCAGAAAAAAATCTCAGAAGCAAACATATATGGGGCACGCTAACATGCATAATGAGCGGAATAAGAGTCGCGGCTTCATCCAGGTATGGGCAATACATATTGTCTAATCAATTAGCTAGTTTCTAGCGTTATGACTGATGGTAATGCTTGTGTTACCACAGGGTTGTGATGCTTCTGTCCTGCTGGACTCGACAACACACCCAACCCGAGTCGTAGAAGTTCATCCGACACAACTAACCATGCCTCCGCGGTTTCGAAGTGATCGACGCGGCCATGGAGGCGCCGACATCGTCACTTTTGCCTCCAGAGAATGTCCTTATTCCTCGGTGGCGGGAGGATCAACTTCAGGATGTCAGTGGGGGCACCAAGCACACCACCTTTGTAATAGGTATTTATGGGTGAATGAAGCAACTGAGGCGGAGCCAGGGGCACGCGAGAGGGACTCACGGACTGGCTCTGAACGGCGGCCGCCTGCCGCGTGGTTCCCTCACTGCCTCCTGGCTTCACCCTTCTGTATCCTGGGTCCATCATTCCGATAAAAGATCTTCATAAATTATCGTCCAATTCTGAGAATATTTATTTAGCATGTTTTCTGAAATATTAAAAACAACAAAAACATGAAATCGTACTTGTCATCTTGTTATTAGGTTGTTTCATACAAAATGACACCAAATAATATAAAATCTTGGTGTAAACATATAACAATAATTTGAAAGTAGTATGAAACAATTAAAAATTATAGATGCACGCGTTTGGGAGTTATCAGGCATTGAATTGAGAGCTTTGCACCTAGTTTTGTGGAAACAAAACAATCGTGTATAATTCTTTTAATCGACTGAGTGCTCGGCATATTGCCCGTTTTTGTTGAGTGCTCGATAAATTGCAAACATACTGACACTGGGCATTGTACGACATTTCCGGTAGTGCTTACTACTCTCTCCGTTACACGATATAATATGTTTTAGCCATTTTACACAGCTGTATGTACACATGTGTTTACATATATCCGATGGGGGAGCTACATGCATGCGATCCAACCGGTAGTTACTTGTTTCATGGCCGTGTCTAGACGGTGGGACGGGTGGGCAACAAGCCCACCCAGATTATTTTGGAACAAATTATTTTTTTTGAAACAAGGCAAAAGCTTTGCCTTTTATATTGATATAGAAGGAGCAAAGACAAAGATAGGCCAAGTCCCAAAAATCACGGGAAAAAGAAGAGTCCCGAGACCCTAGTGGACCCTAAAAGCGAACAAGGAAATCAAGAAACCCATTAGGCCACACACTCAGCAAGCTTCTTCGCGCCTGCTAGGATCCAGTTCTTGCTCTCCTCCTTGATGTGTTGGAGGAGTGAAGTTGGCGGCGAGAATTTGTTGTTGAAGATTCTAGCATTCCTCTCCTTCCATATCTCCCAAGTGATGAGGATGATTGCCGTTTGCATTCCTTTACGGGAGGGCGATGGCGCAGCCGCAAGGGCCTTCCAGTAGTCGAAGATGGTCGGTTTCGTTGATTGGAGGGTCTGGATGATCGAGGGGCAGTGTAACCAGGATGCGGCCTCAGTCTAGATCCTTTTGGCATAGCGGCACTCGAAGAGGAGGTGTCGACCCGTCTCCGGAGCACATCTGCAAAGTTGACAGACAGGCTGATGTGGCCACCCCCTGATGGCTAGTCGATCCGATGTCCACAACCGGTTTTGGACGGCGAGCCACGCAAAGAAGGAGCATTTTGGGGGGGCCCAAGTTTTCCAGACGACGGCGAGGAAGGCGCAGGGGGAGGATCCGATGAACTGGGCCTTATATGCAGACTTGGCGGAATAGACCCCAGTTGGCGACAGAGTCCAAGTGATGTAATCCTCAGTTCCTTGAGTTAGGATGATCCCTTGCACAAGGTTCCAAAGCTGAACAAACTGTGAGATGTGGTCAGTAGTAAAGTGGTCGACGACGAGGTCCGCGATCCAGTTGTAATCCGATAGGGCCTCATGCACAGTTCTGTTCTTGCGTTTGGACGCGACGAAAAGGGCTGGGGCGATGACCTTGGGAGGCAGCCCCTCAAGCCAAGATGACCCCCAAAACGAAGCTTTGCGCCCGTCGCCGATTGTCACCCTAGTCGCCGCGTTGAATAGGCACCTGTCAGTGTAGTCGTTGGGAGTTTCCGATCCCACCCAAGGCTTTTCAGGGGAGGCCCACTCATGCCACAACCATCTAAGTCTCAGAGCCCTAGAGAACTTCTCCAAGTCCAGAATGCCCAGCCCCCCCAAGGCCTTTGGACGACAGACTTTGTCCCAGCCCACCTTGCACTTCCCGCCGCTAACCTTCTCGGTGCAATTCCACAGCATACCGCGGCTGATTTTGTTGTAGGCCTTTATCCATGTCTTGTCCGCCTTGATCGCAGTCAGCAGAAAGATGGGCATCGATGATATCACAGACTTGACGAGTTCGTTGCAGCCCGCCCTGTTGATGAACTTTCTCTTCCAGGGTTGAAGTCGTGAGGCAGCCTTGTCTATATAAGGTTGAAGATCCGCGCGCCGAAGCCTTCCCAATGCAAGGGGCAGGCCTAGGTACTTGATGGGAAAGGGAGCGATCGTGGCCGGGAAGTCTGCCATGATAGCGGTCAGGTCAATGTCCTCGCAGCGAATCGGGGAGAATGAACTCTTGTTGAAGTTTGTGGCCAACCCGGTAGCCTCCCCAAAGTTCTGCAGGGCGGAAGCAAGATTTGAGACATCGTTCGACGTCGGTACCAGGAAGATTGCCGCATCATCGGCATACAGCGACAGACGCAGATGCGCCAGCCGGTCAGGCAAGGGTTGCAGGAGACCCTCCTCGGTGGCCACCGAGAGAGCCCTGTTGAGCGGGTCGATGCCGATGTCGAACAGAAGCGGGGACAGCGGGTACCCCTGCCTGAGGCCCCTACCATGTGTGATCTCCAGACCGGGGATGCCGTTCAGCAATACCCGAGATGTAGCCGTGGAGAATAGTATAGTCGTCCAAGCCCGCCATCTTGGTGGGAAACCGCGGCGCTGCATGACATCCAGCAGGTAGTCCCATCGCATGGAGTCGAAGGCTTTGGCAATGTCCAGCTTGAGGAGCAGAGTCGGCGACCGGGCACGGTCTAGTCTCCTAGCGGTGTTACGGACATACATGAAGTTGTCATGGATACTTCTTTTCTTGATGAAGGCACTTTGGCAGTGAGAAACAATGTTGTTCATCTTGGGGCTTAGACGTCGAGCCATAGCCTTCGCTATAATCTTTGGAATGATGTGTATGAGACTGATGGGGCGAAAATCATTAAGTGAGTCGGCCCCCTCCTTCTTTGGCAGCAAGGCGATATTGGCAGAGTTGATGATGCGGAAGTTGTTGACCGAGAGCTCAGAAAAAGCATCGATCAGGCGCATGAAGTCGTACTGAATTATTTCCCAGCAAGAGGAAAAGAAGGTTGTGGTGAAGCCATCGGGCCCCGGTGCTTTGTCCTTCGGCATGTCTTCAATGGCGTGTTGAATTTCCTCTTCCGAAAACGGGAGGGCAAGATCATCTAGCTGCACGGTGTCCGGGTTGAGAGCCTCCCAGTTAAGATCGATTTGACGATGGGGGGGCTGGCCGAGTGACGAGGATATGCCGAACGGATATCCTGTCGTGTGGGTACCCGGTGCACGTGATGACTATAGCCCAATTGTCAATAGGCTGGCAAAGCCCATCAAGGAAGGCCCAAGACAAAGATTGCTTTCCAAGTTATTTATAGTCGGTTGTAGTTTCCATATTTGTAGTCCTAGTCGGTTACGTACCCGAGACCCAGCCCCCCATATAAGGGCTGGGAGGGCTACCGATCAAAGACACGCACATCAGAACCTCCAAACCCCAGCGAGACGAACTCTCGCTGGACCCTTGTAACCATCGCATATTCACAAGAGCAATAACAGACAAGCAGGAAGTAGGGGTGTTACCTCAGTCGAGGGCCCTGAACCTGGGTAAATCCCGCTTGTCAGCCGTCGAGTCCACCAGCACTACGCGTTCTCTACCTCATAACTCTAACCCTAGGCTATCGACTATGGGTATTGATGAGGGCTCCCCTCGTCAATTGGCGCCGTCTGTGGGAAGAGGTAGTGTTGGGTCTACAGACTCGCTGGTTCTGACCTCAAACGGCAACTCGCCGACTACATCTGCAGACAGCCACGCGCTGACAATCTCGACTGGCGTTGGAGCGTCAGGCGATCAGTCGCCGACTTCGCAAGCCGCCTCGCCAAAAAGAATCAAGCCGTACTCATCGGATGCACAGGAAGTTTTCGCTAGTCTCGATTCAGGTTTCGATCTAACCATTGGGGAGCACAATTTTTTCGTCGATAAGCTTGGTGTGCAGGACTTGACCGACGTGATCGCAATGAGGGTACTCGAAGATCCGTTGACCGCGATCGCACCGCCAGCAGGCAAGGAAAGTACCTCATCACAGATCGACTCGATCCCATCGCCAGCATCATCCATGGTGACTGAAGAGTTCAATAGGATCATGGCGCAAGAATTCCCGGGAGATGAGGAACAGTCTACCCATCAGGTAGACGCAGTCGAGAAATTATCTACTACGGTCACAACTACTGCGGGCATGGAAGCTACGTCGTCAAAGGTCAACTCGATCTCGCCGTCAAGATCTCTAGTCGACTCTATGACGACCCAAGAGTTCAATAAACTCATGGCGCAAGAGCTCCTAGGCGATGAGGTACAGTCTGACTATCAAGTCGCCACAGTCGAACGTATCACGACACTCGACACTGCACCCGACTACAGGCAAATTGAAGACACGGGCGACAGCATCTATCTCGCCGACTTCACCGGGCCAGAGATCCAAGCGGATCACGAGTTCCTCTCCAGCAACGAAAACGATCCTGTAAAAACACTCGAGACATACGTCAACACCGACGCCCAGATCAACAACAACTCCGACATGAGTTGGGACGACGACTCCGAACCCATAACCGGTGTCGATAGCACACACACATATCCCCCGGTCATACCTCGGCAGGTCTATGTTGCATTCAGCGCCGAAACCTCAGCGGCAGCGGCTAGTCGCAGACCTACAGAATTTCCTTGCACAGTCACATTACCAGATGGCGTGACAACGCTGACTATCACAGCAGAGATGGCGGCAAAAGTTGACAAAATCATAAAGGACTGCACAATGATGCCCGCCGACGCGACCCCAGAGGAGTGGATGACATACAATTATTTTAATTGGCAGGAAGCGATGCGCTTAAAGGAGTACAGAGCAACACTCGAAGAACGCAGAAAGCAAGCCAGCATCTCGAGTATGCGGAGAAGGCAGTTTTCCGTTAGCTCCACGAGTGCGACGGAGCACAGACATAGATCGAGATTCGCCAATATCCCGGAGGGCGAGAGATCCGGAGTCACTCGCAACTTAGAACATTCGTTCATGACCCTGGACTCCGAAGGCATGCTGGTACCCAAAACAGCTGAAGGCGCCTTGATATCACTTGGAGCATATCTCAAAGCAACAGCACCTCCAGCAGGCGACCCAGCCGAAGAACTACATCTCCAGCAATTAAAAGCGCTCGCACTCGCGGCAAAAGGACTCCAGACGGAGAAACACAGAGAGCGCAGCAGAAGTCGTTCGCGAGGACGTCGCAGTCGAAGCCCTCACAGGAGCGGCACACGAAGGCACTCGAGGCATCGCCGTTCACGAAGTCGATCTAAGAGATCCGCCAGCAACGATTCGAGTGATAGACGCGATACAGGACCTTGCGGAGCGCGATGCTTCACACGACGAATCCGCGAAGCCAAGTTACCCAAAAAATTCGGGTTACCAACAACGCCAAAATTCAACTGCAAACAAGAGCCGTCAGGCTGGCTCGAGGACTACAAGCTCGCAGTCGTATGCCAAAGAGGGACAACCACAACAGCGCTGCAGTACATACAGTTGATGCTTGAAGGCACAGCTCGCGACTGGCTCAAAGCATTGCCCGAAGCGTCATACGATTCCTGGGATCACTTCAGGGAAGACTTCATCAAATATTTCGATCCTCTGTGCGAGCGGCCCAAAACATTCGAGGAATTACGGGCTTGCAAGCAAAGGTCGGACGAGCCAATTCGAGCATACATCAGGCGATGGACTGCCATCCGCAATTCAGTCGGCACAATCTCCGAAGACAGAGCCATGGACGCTTTTACCATGGGGGTACTCAGAGAAGACTTCAGAGAAGCACTCGGCCGCCAAAAGCCAAAATCCATGGCAGAGCTCATGAAGATAGCAACCGAGTGGGCAGATGGCGAAGATTCCATAAGGACCAAGCGTCCACTTTCCCCACACGACCACGAAGATCGACGCAGCAGTCGAAACCGTCATGATAGGGACGACAGAAGACGAAGACGCAAAAATAATTACAGTGACAACGACAAGATAAAATTCGTCGCAGCAGGTTTCTCACAGGACAATCACATCCAGGAGGACAGACGACAAGAAGATCGTCGAGACAGTCGAAACGACAGTCGCCGCGACAGTCGAGGAGACGACCGCCGAGACAGTCGAACAGACGACCGACGAACCAGTCGAGACCGCGATCAGCATAGCAGCGGATACCGAAGGCAAGAATGGCGCAAACGAACAGATGCAAAGCCAGAAAAAACATTTCAAGAAAAGATGGGTGACCACTGCAGGCTACACTTATTCAAGGGAGAAGACGGGAGGCTAACCTCCAACCACACCATGGGAAATTGTCGAGAGTTCGAACAAATGGTGGCTGATTACGCGGCAAGAATCAGAAGAACTACACCCTCGATTGCACCGCCAGCGTACATCACCCCACCCCCAGCACAGCCAGTCGCGGCATTACCACCTCCGCCACCATACAACCCGGGAAGCCAAGTCGCGGGAGCCATACATCATATACCTCAAGCAACGGAGGAGCAATACCCGAAGCCTCAGGGACAGATGTTCATGATTCAAAAAGGGTGTCCCTCCAACAGACAGCAAAAGATCCACACTCGACACGTTAACATGGCGGTTATGGCGCCTCCAGCCATACCAGACTTCCTGCGGGGATCTGAAACCGCAATAACCTTCAGTCGAGAGGATCATCCACCATCTGTCTACCGACCAGGCCACGCAGCCCTGGTACTCGACGCTCAGATTGGTGGATACGCCATGACCAAGGTCTTCATGGATGGAGGCAGTGGCATCAACATCATCTTCGCCGACACGCTTCGCCGGATGAACAGGTCAGTCGAAAACCTACCCCAGTCCACAAACACTTTTCATGGCATTGTTCCAGGAAAACCTGTTCTCCCAGAAGGCACGATACAACTCGACGTCACCTTCGGTGACGCAAACCACTTCAAAACCGAGTCGATTGAATTCGAAGTCGTCGACTGGAAGTCACAATACCATGCCATACTAGGGCGCCCCGCATTTGCTCGGTTCATGGCAGTGCCACACTACGCATATCTCAAGTTGAAGATGCCAGGCCCGAAAGGAGTCATCACAATCAACGGAAATTTTCAAAGGTCAGATGCTTGCGACCGCGACTTCAGCAAAATCTCCGAGACATTCGGTATGGAGCAAACCCTCGAAGAGCTCTCGCTCACCAGCGACACAACATACATGCCCGAACAGAAGAAACAGGCAGTCGACAAGACGTTTAGCACCGCGGACGGCATAACGAAGCACCAGGTTCACCCGACTGATTCAGCCAAGACAGTCAGGGTGTCCACAAGCCTATCACCTGCATAGGAAAGCGCGCTCGTCGAATTCCTCCGTGAGAACTGGGATATATTTGCATGGTGTGCAGCCGACATGCCAGGTATTCCCAGGGAATTCGCCGAGCACTCCCTCCAGCTTAATCCAGGAACTAGGCCGGTCAAACAAGCAATACGTCGTGTCTCCGGACCCAAAAGAGAGGCCATAGAGAAGCATGTAGACAAACTACTCAAAGCAAACTTCATTCGAGAAATCAAAAAATCAGAGTGGGTAGCCAACCCCGTACTAGTCGAGAAAAAGAAGACAGGAGCAACCAGAATGTGTGTCGACTTCACCGGGCTCAACAAGTGTTGCCCAAAAGATCATTTTCCACTGCCGCGTATCGATCAAATCGTCGACTCCACTGCGGGATGCGAGCGTTTATCCTTCCTGGATGCATACTCAGGGTATCACCAGATAAGGATGAAAGTCGAAGACGAGGAGAAGACAGCCTTCACAACTCCACTCGGAGTATATTGCTATACCACAATGCCCTTCGGGCTCAAGAACGCAGGCGCCACCTACCAGCGTACGATGCAGAACTGTTTGAAGACGCAAATTGGGAACAACGTCGAGGTCTATGTAGACGACATCGTCATCAAGTCGAAGGAGGGAAGCACATTACTCGCAGACTTGCGAGAAACATTCGACAATCTCAATCGGTACAACATCAAACTCAACCCAGACAAGTGTACCTTTGGTGTTCCAGCCGGAGAACTCTTGGGGTACTTAGTATCGGCTCGGGGAATAGAAGCAAACCCAGAAAAGATACAGGCCATATTAACCATGCAAAGACCTAAAAAGCTGTACGAGGTACAGCAGTTGACAGGTCGAGTAGCAGCGCTCAGTCGCTTCATCAGTAAGCTAGGCGAGAAGGCATTACCACTGTATCGATTGATGAAGAAGGCAGACAAGTTCGAGTGGACAGATGAAGCTGAAGCAGCCTTCAAAGACCTCAAGCGGATACTCACAAATCCCCCCATCCTGGCGGCACCCAAGGAGAAAGAACCTTTGTACCTATACGTGGCAGCCACAAACAGAGTGGTAAGTACGGCTTTGGTAGTCGAACGCATGGAGGAAGGAAAAACTCAGAGCATACAGAGGCCAGTCTACTACGTCAGCGAAGTCCTGTCCCTGTCGAAGCAAAGATACCCGCACTTCCAAAAGCTGGCATACGCTGTCTTCATAACATCCAGAAAGTTGCGCCACTATTTTACGGAGCACCCGATAACAGTGATCAGCAAATCAGCAATCGGGGACATACTCACCAATCCCGATGCAACAGGGCGTGTAGCAAAATGGCTCATCGAGCTCGGGCCACTCGGGATCACATATGATCACCCGAAGGCCATCAAGGCACAAGTCTTACCCGACTTCACAACGGAGTGGATAGAATCCCAGCTGCCAGGAATCCCAGATGTGTCCAACTCATGGACAATGTATTTCGATGGGTCTAAGAAGAACGAAGGCGCAGGCGCAGGCGTCATACTCATATCACCCAAAGGCGACAAACTCAAGTACGTGTTACAGATGGACTTCAAGCGACCATCCAACAACGAGGCAGAATACGAAGGCCTGATCCACGGCATGCGAATGGCTAAGGCGCTGGGATGTACTCGACTGATGATATACGGCGACTCGAATCTAGTCGTACAGCAGACAATGAAAGCTTGCGACGCCATAGCCGACAACATGATCGCATATCGTGACCTCTACAACACACTCGAAGGCGACTTTGACGGATGCGAACTGCGGCATGTTGGACGAGAAAGCAATGAGGAAGCAGACACACTAGCCAACATCGGCTCGACTAAAGCGCAAGTCCCCCCAGGCGTCTTCCTGGAGCGAATCCAGCACAGGTCCATCAAAACGCAACGGACCCCATCAACCTCGACTGCTGCATCCAAAGATAAAACGCCCAGCTCAGAGGAGCCGCCAGTCGAAGTGCTACTATGCCAGGACGATCAGGTAATTCCAGCATGGACTCAGCCTTTCCTAACATACCTACTCCACGACGAACTACCAGTCGATGCAGCAGAGGCTCGGCGAGTCACTCGACGTTCCAAGGCATACACCGTCATCAACGGTGAACTCTACAAGCGAAGCATCTCAGGTATGTTCCAAAGGTGTGTGGACATTGAGGATGGCAAAACCATACTTCGCGATATTCACGCAGGAACCTGTGGTCATCACGCTGGCAGTCGATCACTCGTAGCCAAAGCCTTCCGAGCAGGGTTTTACTGGCCCACAGCGCTCAAGGACGCAGACGATATCGTCAAAAGGTGCATCGGGTGCCAGAAATTCGCCACCAAGCCTCATGCACCCGCATCAGCACTCAAAACCATACCACTCGCGTGGCCCTTCGCCCAATGGGGGCTGGATATGGTCGGACCACTCAAAAAGTCATCTCCCGGAGGACATACTCACCTACTGGTGGCGGTGGACAAATTCACAAAATGGATAGAAGCGGTCCCAATCACAAGCTCGACTGCCGCTACAGCAGTCAATTTCATAAAATCTATCGTCTATCGATTTGGCGTCCCGAACAGCATCATCACGGACAACGGCACAAACTTCACAGCCGAGGAGTTTCGTTCCTTCTGCAAAGAGTGGAACATCGCGCTCAATTACGCATCAGTCGCGCACCCACAGTCCAACGGACAAGTCGAAAAAGCCAATGGTCTCGTCTGCACGGGCATTAAGAAAAGACTACTGGTACCACTCAAAAGGGCCGCAGGCGCTTGGGTCGAGGAGCTCCCGGCGGTACTATGGAGTTTGCGCACAACCCCAAACGCCTCGACTCAGTTTACCCCGTTTTTTATGGTTTACGGCGCAGAAGCAGTACTGCCACCAGAGGTGAAATTCAGCGCACCACGAGTAGAGCTGTACGACGAGGACGACGCAAACGAGTCACTCGAAGACTCGGTGGATCTACTCGAAGAATCGCGTAACGCGGCCCTCGCCCGCACAGCTGTTTATCAGCAGGATCTCCGTAACTACCACAGTCGACGACTCCGTCCCAGAACATTCATGGTGGGCGACTTAGTACTCCGGATGAAGCAGAAGAAGGTGCACAAGCTCGCGTCACCATGGGAAGGACCTTTCGTCGTCACGGAAGTCATCGACGGTGGAGCCTATCGACTCAAGCACGCCCAGACAGGAGAATTATCAAATAATCCATGGAACGTGGCGCACTTGCGTCGCTTCTATGCGTAGATGTCATAGTCGATCAATGTAACAGAGCATAAATGTCGGAAAGGCCAGCAGGTTTCAGACGCGCTCTTTTCCTTACCAGGGTACCTAAGGGGACTGGAAGGTTTTTAATGAGGCGGCTTGCTGGCCAATATCTGGAATAAAGAAAGATTTTCTTCTTCGCATAATTTACTATCATAAGCCAAATCACTCCCGACTCAGCCACACTCGAGGACTCGGGGGCTGGGTCTTGGTCATAAACAGAAAAACTCAGCCACACTCGAAGACTCGGTGGCTGGGTCTTAATCTCAAAACAGCAAAACTCGGCTGCACTCGAAGGCTCGGGCGCGGTACATATACAAACTCTCATAAACGCCTTACTTTTCACATTCCACCCGAAGGCTCGGGGACCTGATACATACATGCTTACATAACCATCTTACTATTCACACCTCACTCGAGGAACTCGGAGGTCGGGTAGTTACGCAAACTACATAGGCTCATCCTTTACAGGCAAGTTAGAGTCGATGAGCTGGTCGTGCAAACAACCTACAAACACCTCCGCCGAAACCGCAGTCCTGTCCAAAAACTTCTGCTCCAGACGCGAGCCAGATGTAGGCGAAGAGATACGAAAGGTAGGATGCTGGCTGCGAATATATCCCATGACGGCGTTGGCTCCAAGGACAACCCTTCGAGTCAAAGCCTCTCGGATAGGAGTGGCAGATTGGAAGAGATCAACCAACGCATGAATTCCTTGCGGCTGCGGTCCCTCAGGAAACAAAAAGTGGTTGATGCGCATAAACGCCGCCCGGCAACGCTCGAGTAAGACCGCGCCGCGAAACACTCGATCCTTAAGGGTAGCAAGTTCGCGGGCGCGATGCCTGTCAGCCCAAAAATGCTGGCGACCAGTCACCGGGTTATCAGTCGCGCCATCCAGACGCTCGTTAACCCGTTCCATCTCTTCTTTGAAATTATGAACAAAAACTGCAGACGAGCAACCATCAGCAAGGAAGACATAAGAAGATCACAAGGGCAATCGTCGGGTACATACCTTCAAGCTGCCTGTTTGAGTGTTCGACTTCGCCAAGCACATATTCTTCGCGTTGAGTGGCAAGAGCAGGCTTTGCCTTAAGAAGTTTCAATTCTGTTTGAGTGGTCCTTAGTTCCTGTTCTAGAGTAACCACTCGCTTCTTCGCATAAGCCAAAACCTTGGCATCATTCCTAGCTTCGGCGGCCGCTCGAGTATCCACGCACGGCTGGGAAGATTCAGTCGAATTTGTATCGTCTGGCTGGCAAATGCATAATCATATATTTCAGATAAGGCTACGAATCAAGACAGGACAACAGAAGCCAGATACATAGCGAAAGATGCAGTGTTAGGGATAATATCATAAACAAAGTGGGCAGCGAAGTGCCCATGCTAGTGGTCAAATCTTCATTACAAAAAGTCAAAATTAAAAGTCTAGATATGAGACACTGACTCAGATCTAGCCCTACGCGACTTCGGCATAGAAGCAACAGCAACAGATCTGCGCTCCATGGTGGCGATACAAGTGCGCGATAGTCGCGTCGCGGCTTCGGTCACACCCTTCAAGGACAAAGGCTGCCCGTCTGGTCTTTTCGGGAAGTCAGACAGGGCAGCCTCATAATCGGCAACAACGCCGTTACCAAGAAGAAGCTTGATGGTAGATTCCGAGCCGCGTACCGTCAAGTCGCGCGCAAATTCCGCCACAGTCGACGAGCCGGGGCCTAGCATGTCCGCAAAACCTTGCGCGGTAGCAGGAACTTCGCTCGACGGAAGCACCTCCTTAAAGACAGCGCCAAGGGTGCGAGTGGACGTATCCAGAGAACTCTTGGCGTGTTGGATGGCAGCACTCAGCTTCTCAATGGCACGGTCGAGTGACAGGTCTTCACTCCCCTTGCCCTTGGAAGCGGATGAAGCTGCAGACCCTTCAAGATTTCAAAAGAAAACAGAGGCAAAAATCAACATAAGGACCAATCAAACAAAAAGCGCGTAAGTCGAAAGCAAATCCTGCTAACCTTCCATCATACGCGCAAGCTCAGACACCTGAGCCGCATACTCTTGCTCACGCAAGGCAGCCGAGTTCCGCGCATCGTTGAGATCCTCCTTCGCACGCGACTGCTGGTCGACTAGTTGTCGTTCCAGATCTTTCAGCCGCTGCTCCAGCTCAGACGACTGCTTCGCAATGGCGTCCTTCTCACCTGAGATAGTTGACTCCAAGTTCAGTCGCATATCACCAAGCGGAAAATCCCGGGACAAGGTCAGGAAAGCTTACGACTTAGATCGTCGAGGTGGGAGCGAAGAGCAACCCGTTCCTCCTCCGACTGCACAAAGGCTTTACCAGCCGCGACAAGGTCACGGACGGCAGGCTTTGAAAAGATTCAAAAAGGATGTCAGCGAGACGTAGCATAACACATAAAACGTGAAAATACTCACATGGTCAGTCCAAGAGGAAGGCGCGGATGCGGAAGGGCACGCAGTCGAAGCGGTAGCAGGTGGCGTTAAAGAGGTGGTCGTTGCCTCAACCACCAGGGTGGTCTGAGCAACGTCCACTTCAGCATGAGGCGAGGCCACAGTCGACTCCTCCACAAAAGGAGGCGATTGCACTCGATCGTCACCGGCGCTGCTGCAATAGTGTCAACGAGCGTAAGGCAAAGTATGAAAGCAAGCGAAAAACGAACATAGCGAAAATACTTCATAACTACATACCTGTGCTCGCCTTCATCTGAGTCCGGCTCAACGTCGAGGCAGGGGCCTCCGAAGCTAAGGCGGCCAGTCGAGTGCGATGGTGAGCGCCGAGCCAGAGGGGACACGGCCTTCGCAGGCGAGGAGCAGCCAGAATCCTCCAAGTCCCGTTGCTCCGCGCTTCCCGAGTGGGAACTCGAGACCTCCTGGCGAGGCACACGGCGACGCTTGGCGGCAGGCTCAGTCGCAGTGTTGCCACCCATACGAACCGGGCCCACCTCCTCGGTTTCCGTCTCCTCTGTGGCGGAGGTGTTAGCCGAGGGAGGAGGAGTGACGGTCTTCTTCCCCTCATCTAGCAAAGCTGCCTCATCGGCAGGACCAAACTCGGGGAGGGGAGGAAGAGAGGCGTCAGTCGAATGGCCCTGATCGCCAACACAAAAACAACATTCAAAAGGTATGTACGCCAAAAAAAAAAAAAAAAAAAAAAAACAAACAAAACAAAACACACAGTCGACAATGCTTACCTCAGGGAGGGCGTTTTCCAATCCAAAAGGAGCGACGGAGGAGTTGAAGTCGATGGTTTCGTCGGCCTTGATGCTGGTGATGTATTTCACATGCGCATCCAGCTCATTGGGCGACAACTCAGCATCGCTCATTCGAGTGGCATCGAGTGGTCCTTCATATCGCCACATAGCGTGGGAGCGTTGCTGCAGGGGCCACACTCTACGCTTGATGAAGGTGCTCATCAGCTGGACACCAGTAACGGTGCCCAGCAGCTTGCTGATCTTTTCCATAAGGGGGGCAGCTTCTTCTTTCTCCTCAGTCGAGAGGGAATGCTCCCATGCCTTCGTCTTCAGCGGGGTCTTCCCAATCGAGAAAGCCGGGCGCACGTCCTGGTCGACTGGGACGTAGAACCACTTGTTCCTCCATCCTTGGGCAGAGTCGACTGCCTTGAGGTTGAAGTAGTGGCAGTCGCTGCGGACCTGGATGCCCACTCCGCCAAGAGGGCTCACACGCCCATCACGGACCATGTGACGCACTCGGAAGATGGACTTCCAGAGTGCCCAGCTTGGGGACACCCCCAAAAAACACTCGCATAAAGCCATGAAACAGGCAATATGCAAAATGCTATTGGGGGTGAGATCGTGGATCTGCACCCCGTACGCATAAAGAAGCCCGCGCACAAAATCGTGCAGCGGGAGAGCAAAGCCGCGAGGCAAAAATTCAGCAAAGCAAACGCGCTCGCCGGCGCGGGGCTCAGGGAGTACCTCCCTGTTGGAGGGCGCGCGGGCGGCGAGCTTGTCGGCCGGCGGGAGAAGTCCGGTATGGCGGAATGCCGCCAACTTCTTCTCGGTGATGGTGGACTTCACCCAGTCGCCGGGAATCTTCTTCAAGGCGGCGGCGGGATTTCCCGCGGAGGCCGCGGCAGCAGCAGCACCCTTCCTCTTCTTGCCAACGTTGGCGGAGGAAGAGGGGATGGCGGCGCTCGTGTTCTTCTTAGGAGCCATGGCGAGCAGAGGAGGAGCAGGAGCAAAAACGAAGGAAGTGCGCGCGCTAGGAGCAGGAGGCAGAGGATGCAAAGGGCAAAGGGAATTAATCTACGGCGGTGAAACCTGTATTTACCAAGGTGGAAGAAACAATCTCGGCCGTTCGTGCATAATCACTAAGCCACGTGGCGCTATCGAAGAGAGACCGTCGCAGGCCACAACGCCCACTACGCACGAAAAACGAGGAAAGTCATGATCGCGCCCGCGGAAATTTCGCCACGTCCGGTCAAATCAGAACTGAACCGGCGGTCACCACGGTCAAACAAGCGGACCCACAATGACACGTCCTGTCAAAGGTCTGCGCGCAAGCCACGGTGGTCATGCATGACATCACTTGGTTTGCAGGTTGGTGAATGCAAAATGAATAGTCGATAATACAGTCGACGGAACCAGTGACATGCAGTCATGTGAAAGTTTCTCGACTACACATATAAAAGTTATAGTCGACAAGTAGTCGACTGACCCAAGCACAATATACTCCCATCGGGAGCGGGTAAAAAAAAAATTTCTTCGACGGACGTATGCAAAAGTCACGCAACCCTTCAAAAGTCTATCGGCTAAGTCAAGAGCAAACACTTCGAGTGACTTCAAACGCATCTCATTAGGAGCGGGTGGAAATGTCTTCGACTGGCACTTTTCTTCACGCTCATTAATTTGAGATTATCCTTCATTACGAGTAATAAAGCACAATCTCGGGGGCTACTCCCATCGGGAGCGCTGTCGCGCACCCGATAGATTCAAAAAGCAAAAAGACATAAACTCAAGGAAATTCCCGAGTTGCGTCAGTCGATGACACTCGGATGCTGCATGCATAAAATGCAAAGGTAAGACCCGCCGATCAGTCGAGCTGGGCTGAGGACCACTCCGGCAGTGTTAAGTCCTTAATCCTTTCCCGTATCAGCAGATGCGATGAAAATCCCGGCGGACGCGCTGGGTGGCAAAGTTAAAACTGTAGAACGACTCAGTAAGACCTCAACGGCCTGAGTCGGATCTGTCCAGTATGTTCCAGGTTCGGGCCCGGGGACTCGAACTTGATTGAAGGCTAGTAAGGTTTTGCCCAAAGGTGCAGTTAACTGGTCTCGACTTGTCGAGTAAATCCAGGCCTACTAAGTCAATAATCCTTTGTCAAAAACATAAACTCATAGTCGAAAGACAATACACAACGTACGATATCGAACACAAACATGTGACGAGCACTGTCAAGTGAGTCCATGCCTAATTCTCCGAATCAGCCAAGCACTCGGGGGCTAGTGACGAGGATATGCCGAACGGATATCCTGTCGTGTGGGTACCCGGTGCACGTGATGACTATAGCCCAATTGTCAATAGGCTGGCAAAGCCCATCAAGGAAGGCCCAAGACAAAGATTGCTTTCCAAGTTATTTATAGTCGGTTGTAGTTTCCATATTTGTAGTCCTAGTCGGTTACGTACCCGAGACCCAGCCCCCCATATAAGGGCTGGGAGGGCTACCGATCAAAGACACGCACATCAGAACCTCCAAACCCCAGCGAGACGAACTCTCGCTGGACCCTTGTAACCATCGCATATTCACAAGAGCAATAACAGACAAGCAGGAAGTAGGGGTGTTACCTCAGTCGAGGGCCCTGAACCTGGGTAAATCCCGCTTGTCAGCCGTCGAGTCCACCAGCACTACGCGTTCTCTACCTCATAACTCTAACCCTAGGCTATCGACTATGGGTATTGATGAGGGCTCCCCTCGTCACCGAGGGTGCGCGTGTAGTGCTCGAGGACCAGAGCGGCCTTATCATCATGCGTGGTTACCCAGCCCCCATTGAGCCGCAGCCTCTGAATATGATTCCTTCTTCTCCGAGAATTGACCTTGAGGTGGAAGTACTTTGTGTTGGCATCGCCCTCACGGAGGTTAGTTATTCTTGACGCCTGCCTTTTCCTGGTGCGTTCCAGAACCGCGAGGCCCATCACCCTTTTTTTCAGCCCGGAGCGAAGGTCCCTCTCAATGACCGAGAGGACCCTAGATTCCTGCGCGATGTCCAACTGCAGGATGACGTCGAGGGCCATGAGGAGTTGCAGCTTGTGATCTGAGAAGAGGCTTTTGCTCCATGCGCGCAACCTTCCCGCCGTGTGCTTGAGTTTATGGTTGATGACATGCACCGGCTGCGTGTGAGTTGTCGGATCATTCCAAGCTTCCGCAACCACCTCCTGAAAGCCCGGCATCTTGACCCAGAAATTCTCGAACCGGAAAGCGGGGGGGCGGCGAGGGCCCGAGAGGCTTAACAGCATCAGAGGGCAGTGGTCAGATAGAGACGAAGACAGTGCGGTCAAGACATGATTTCCGAAGGCCATCTCCCAGGTGGGGTTGCAGAAGGCCCTATCCAGCTTGACGAGGGTTGGATCGTTGCGCTCGTTGCTCCAAGTGAACTTCCTGTTCTGGAGCTTGACCTCCTTGAGGTCACAAGTGTTTAAAGCCTGACGAAATTGGCCCATAAGCCTGAAGTTCAGGTTCGAGTTGTTCTTGTCCGAGGCTTGATAAATGAGGTTGAAGTCACCGATGATTAGCCACTTGTCGTCGTTTGGGGGGGCCTGGGCAATAGCCTCGTCCAGAAAGGCTCTCTTGTCGACGTCAGTGCTCGGGCCATAAACATTGGTGAGCTTGAAAGCAGTGCCGCAGGCACGAATGCACACGTCCGCAGAAATCAGGTGAGGGCCAATGTGGATGTTTGTGAGGGTCACAAAGTCTTCATTCCACAGGAAAAGTATTCCCCCTCTAGTTCCAATGGCAGGCCTGTGGGCGAAGGAGCGCAACCGGTACCCCCCAATGTATGCGGCAGTTGCGTGATCGATGAAATCAAGCTTTGTCTCTTGCAGACATGCGATGTGGCAGGGAGTGTTTGCAAGGATGGCATGCACGGTGTCTTTTCTGGCTTGGTCGTTTAATCCGCGAGTGTTCCAGTCCACGATATCGAGGCGAGGTTCTGACATAATTGAAGTTGCACAAAGAAGAGGATACAAGTCGATGACGAGGATGCGAAAAGTAGAAGGTGACAGGCCACCGGGTAGCTTGAGAGACGAAGCAACAACTAAAACAAAGGTGAGACCTGTCAAACAAGCACCTCCTGCTCAGCAGAGGCGGCGAACTCGGTTCCGCCTGGCCCGGCCAGAGCCACCAGCGCCTCACTAACGGTGTCAAGGGAAGGGATTTTCAGCTTGAACAGGATGTCCAGGCCCTTAGCAGCATCAACAGTGAGGGTTGTCTTGTAGCAGTCTTCATACTGCTTGCGAGCAGTGACCAGGGCCATCTTTTCCCCCGGATCGATCCCCATCTTCCTGGTTAGTACCCTGATCGCTTTGTCCATCGTCGGCATTTTCGGCTTGTCACCCAACCTCACGCTATGGCGCACGACAGAGGATGCCGCAGGAGCGGTGGGTGGCGTGGGAGCCGGGCGCGGTAGCAGTGGGATCGCCGCGTTGACGAACAGCGGCCCAAGCACGTTCTCGTCGTGGTCGTCCGCCACCGCGAGCAGCGACCGTCCCATGTCGCCGGCAAGGTCGTCGAGGCCGAAAGTGAGGTCCTCATTTCCGCACCCCGGAGGCGAGGTCAACGGCTCCCCCTCCCCCGACGTCTCCTTCTCCGGCACTGGAGCGATGTCGTCGCGCACATCCTGTTCCTGTGCGACCCGCGCAGCAGCGGCCGCGTCGTCCCCCGGTGTCTCCTTCACCCGCTCTGGCGCGACGTCGTCGCGCACAGGCGCGGCCGCGTCCTCTTCTTCAGGTTGTAGCAGCGCCGTGTCCGCGACGGTTACGGTGTCGGACCAGGCCTCAGTCCCCTGCACCAGCTCGTGCTCCCAGCAATCCGGCACGATGCGCGTCGCGTCGGCGACGTGTCCGTCGACGGCGGCGTCCCCGAGCCCCGCCGCAGCAGTGGGGAGGAGGAACGAGACCGCCGGAGGTGAGGCGAGGCGCGATTTGCCGAAGCGGAGCGCCTCCGGTGCCTTGCGAATGGAGGAGACCCAGTCGCGGCAGATGGAGCCGAAGGTGGGCGGCGCTGGTTCGATTCCGAGGATCACCGGCAGCGCAGCGCGCATGTTTGCGACTCCCACCCGGAACAAGTCCTGCAACCTCTCCATGACCTCCGTGTCAGAGAGGAGCGGTTCCGGTGAGAGCGGAGGCGCGCTTGGGGCGACGATGAATGGTGGGGGAGGCGCGGACTGTGCGACAATGACCGAGGCGAGCGTTGGAAGGGCGTGATGGCGGCTGCCGCGGTCGTCGCTGTAGCGGTAGGAACGGTCACGGCCGGCGTCAGCACGACTGCTGCTGCGACGGCTGTGGCTCTTGGCGCTGGGAGCCCGCGAAGATGCGCGGCGAGCCCGGTCGTGATGATGGTCCTTATCGTCGTCGTAGTCGTCGCGGTGGTGGTGCGCCGGGGGGCGGTCGTCGCACCGCCCTCCGTGTCGCGGGCGACTGCGGGATCGCTCCGCCCGCTCCTTGCCTCTGTAGTGGTCCCTGCCGTCGTCGTCGTTGTGGTCGTTGCGTCGGTGTGCCCGCTCGATGATCGGCCTGAAGTCCGGGAAGCCGTCGCGTTCGCGAGTAGCCCGTGGCTCCTGGTCGTCCCGCGAGGCGCGGTGGTGCCGACCGAGGCGGCTGGAGCCCGCACCCTCGACGTGCCTCGTCTCCGCGAGAGGAGGGATGGCAGCCGCAGCTCCGTACGTCGCGGCGGTGCCGTCGATTCCGTTGAGGCGCCATGGAGGGAGGGTGCGTGATGACGGCCGGAAGTCGGAGATGGGCTCGCCCTCGTCGAGCACCGGTGCATCGGCATAATCCTCGATGATCTCCACGTGAAGAAGGATGCGGAAGGTGATGCCGCGCTTCCATTGGTCCGGCCGATCCTCGGAGACGCGCACGAGAGAGGAGAGGCCACCGGGCGCCTTGTTGGCGAAGGTAGCCCACAACACCTTGGGGATGGACTGCGGCGCCGTGGTCCACGCCCACAGCCCGAAGGAGGAGGTGACCTCCATCGTGGTGAAGCCACTGTCAAGACGCTGGACGGCGCAGCACCGCGCGAGGAGCTGGTCGACGATTTCCGGCCGCCAGGCGAAAGGCGGGAGCCCGTCGACGTGCATGTGGACGCGGTGGAATATGCTGGCGTTGTATGCGTGAGCAACCGCGCGCCATGGCCGGAAGTGGATGTCGAAGCCGAAGATTTTGAAGGTTCCCCGCTTCGTGCGCATGACCCGATCGCGGAGCTCGGCCGAGGAGAACTTGACGAGGTAGGGCTCAGGGTAGTGGGCGCTAACCATCATGTCGGAGGAGCGCAGGTTGAATTTGTTGCGGAAGGCATCCTCGACGTCAGTGCGGTCCGTGCCCGGGGGCGGCGCGAGCACCCAGGCGACGATGGCGGAGTGCTCCCATTCGAGGCGCGCGCTGTCGAGGTCGAAGGTGGTGGCGAGGATGCAGGTGTCCTCCAGCGGGCGTGAGGCAGCGTCGCCGAGGAATTCCGCCATCGCAGTGCGCGGAGTCGGGCAGGGACTGGTGCCGCGCGAGGCAGAGTGCGCAGCCGGAGGTGGTTTCGGCCGGCAGTGGCGAGCCCCGTGGCCCCAATGCGAACAGGAGGCGCGGCGCAGGGGGTCCCGACAGTGGATGCGGAGGTGGTCGCGAGCTTGGCAGCGGTGGCAACGCCTGTTGTTTGAGAGGAGAGCAGGGGCTTTGTGAGCAGGGCGTCTCGGTGGGGAATTTTGAAGGAGAGCAGGGGGTCTTGGTTGGCAACGCCGCATTGAAGGAGGGGAGGAGGCCGTACGGCGCGCCGCGCGTAGGGCATGGCGATGCCGCACCCTAGTCCACCCCTCCTCCTCGTCAGAGGCCGGCGCCGGAGTGGGAGGAGACGGGCGATGGGACGCGCCATGAAGACGGTGAGCAGAGGGTGCCGTTGCGGCTTGAAGGCTTGGTGCAGGGATGTCAAATCGGACGCGGCGACGAGGACGAGGTGGTGCAGTGGCGTTGAAGGCGCGCGAGGTGCGTAGGATGCCCACTGGGGCCGCCATAACTGCGGTAGGCGGAGTGGGGCAGCCCACGCGTTGCCATGACCGCAGAGCTTCATTTATGGCGTCGCAGTCCGCAGGGGATGGCGTGTCAAGGTCGAAGCAGACACGGTCAGCGCGCCGCGGGCGTGGCTTTGGCGAATCCTTCCTCGCCGGTGGGGAGAGGCGAGGTCGCCGGTCAACTCCGCCCGATCCAGATCTTGGGGCCGTCCTTCCCATGAACGCCGGCGTGAATCCCGCAGGCAAGGTCGCCGGCGGAGGGGGCAGCAACCTGTTGGCAGACGCAGAGGAGGAGGTGGAATAACGCCGGGCAGCGGCGGGCGCGGCCGTGAATCTGCCGCCGCCGCCATGGCCGACGCGGGAGCTGGCTAGTCTAACGGGCATTTTGAAGTGTACGGCAGTGAACAAATTAGACTACTACCTCCGATCCGATATGAGTATCGGAGAAATATAACTGTCTACGTACGATCTGGTGTACAAATCGCGTCACTTTTTCTGGTCCGGAGGGAGTACCCAAAATCTGAACATCAGACACGCGTGGCCCATTGGTTGGCCCAGACCCCCAGTGTCGCTGTTCCCACCATCCAGTCATTCTACACGCTTGTTCTAAAAAAAAAAAAAAAAATCATTCTACACGCCAATATCGGTCGACTGGTTCAGTCGTTCTTTTCTGATTCCGGGAGCTGCCGTTTGCCGCCGCAGCCGGCAGCTCCCTCCCCGATTCCCGCCACCGGCCGCCATTGTGCCCTCAGCTCCCCCTACAATTTCTCGTCGGCTCGGGTGCAGAGCCGCAGATGCGCTCGGCCAGTCCACCGTGGCGGCGGAGCTAGCAGCAGGTGCACCATGCAGAGCAGGAGCAGGCGAGCAGCTAGCAGGCCGGCATCCTCCTTGTCAAGCAGAACAGGAGAAATCGAGAAAATATGCACTCGGCTCTCCTCTTTGTCCTTGTTTCAGCCCACGACCGAACTGAAAACGCAAATAGCTCCCCTTTTTTTTGCTATTGTGATATTGTCAACTATGTATACTGTTATTGGATAATTTTCTAGAATTGACAACTTCAGTTTATAAATGTTAACTACTTGATTATTTCCGTTGTAATTGTAGAATATAGTATGGAAGAGCGTCTCTGTTTTACAAAAATGAAAGAAAGATAATTGCATCTTCTTCACCACCGTTTGGTGGTAGATGATGAATAAACTGAAAATAGTGGGCTTTTATTGACGTGTCTTGATTCCGAACCTCTGATCTGATCGGATTCAAACAGGGAGAGTGGAATTCAATTCCAAATTGATACCTTTATTGATGATATGGGAACAACTTGTAGGTTTTAATGTGTAAATCATCTTGGTGAGCTCTCAAATTATGATATGGGAAAAGCTTATAGGTTGAATTTTCATGGAAATGTGATGGATGGCGTAGAGTTACCAAATTATACTGAAGTTATTTCATATTTACGATACATTTCATCATGTAAAACTTTGTTCATGTTTTAAATTTAGAATCACACACATGCATTTTAAACAATTGTATTGATAAATTGAGTATTTATATTGCTCCACTACAGGAATCACTGGGAACGCCGACGGCATTTGCCATCGGCCTCCTCACGGGTACTCTCGGCGTACAGGTGCGCCGACGGCAACCGTCGGCGTACAATCCATCGGCGTAGTTCCATTGCCGTCGGCGTAGCTACGGCCGTCGGCGTACCTGTGTATGCCGACGGCATTCTTGCGGCCGTCGGCGTCATACTGCCGTCGGTGCATGAATCTGACAGACGGCCGCAGTGCCGACGGCAAATGCCGTCGGGCTCACTTAACACGCGTCAGCAGCTGGGAGTGGTGTGTTCGTCTCGGCCGAACACTATGCCGACGGCATTGCCGTCGGCCTCACTCTAGCGTTTTCTATGCCGAGGGCAAATGCCGTCGGCCTCATCACGGCGTGGAGCAATCCTTCAGGCCTACGCCGACGGCATTGCCGTCGGCACTGTTGTATCAGGTTTTGAATGCCGTCGGCACTGTTGTATCAGGTTTTGTGTTTTTTGCTTTTTTTATTTTCCCTGCAATTTTTAAATAGCTGGCTGGCTGTGCAGATTCATATAGCTGGCTAAACCACAGATTCATATAATTTGACAAACACAACACATGACACATAAAACATATCATCCATCCTCATAAAGGTTACAAACATATCATCCATACATGTCCTCATTCGTACATGTCGCAAAGCAACATAAAGTAACATAGTAAATATCTAACACGAATAGAACATGTTCACTACACGGATCAACTACAAGTTCACAAAACGACATAGTGGATTGAACTACACAACACGTAGTCCACCGCCGAGAGCATGATCACTACAAAATGAAAAAGAACTCCGGTTAGCATGGCACATGTATGAAGTCCAAGTTCATGCAAGGAAAATTGATCAAAGTCATGCAAATGTTCTAAGTCCAAATTCAGGAATCACTTCTAAGTCCAAATTCATGCAAATGTTCTAAGTCCAAACTGAATCATGAAAAATAGTTCTAAGTCTATTGTTGGTTTATGTTAGAGTTTGTCTTAAACTAACCGGGTTCGGCGATTGTCGATGCGACTCGTGGCTCTCGGAGTGGGGTGCCCGAGTGAGCGAGGTAGAAACACCCGGGCTAGGACCATGTGAGTGAACCGGAGTGGCCGTGGGCGAGGCAGAAGCTCGACCAAAAGGAGCCTGTGCCCGTGAAGAAGACGTTCCCTACATGTTTGAACAAAATATGACTAAGTGTAAATATCTAGATGTACATATAATGACTTAGTGAAACTTTGGTGAAGTACTAACAGGAGACTCCTGGGTGTAGAGTGCGACGAAATCGGCGTAGGACGGCCGTGGAGGATATGGCGGTGGTGGCGGAGCCAGTATTGGCTCGGGTATTGGAGTACCATTTCTCATTGCCGTAGTAAGCGCCTGCAAGTGAGTTTATATGCCATGCATCATGAAGGACAAACTCGGACAATGAAATTTATTGGCAAGTAGATAGGATGGACCACAACTCACCGTCATATAGGCAAACTGATGCGCCTGCTGGGCTTCATACATGGCCGTTGAATGATCCTGCACCTGCTGCATCCAAGCATCTTGAGCCTGTTGCCAGGCTTGTTGCATTTCCTTAAATATGACATAGTGAATCTCATGAACATACACATATATGAATGGGAACTAAGAATGAAGAAGAAAAATGAGAGAAAGCTTACATGGTCCACGGCACGAGTGGGTCTAGCACGCGGTTCACGAGGTTGCAGAGAAACACCCGTGATTGTTTTGACACGTGTGAGAGTGGTGGTAGGCTCGATCACCGTGTTAAACATCTTGAAGCGGCCATGTTTCCTTCCTTCTCCTGCGAGAAACACTGCCCTCTCGTCGACTGGCTCCTTAAGGGGGTCAGAATCCGGTCCATTCAACTCCTTGTACCTGATGGCATTCATAACAAGTAAACAATTAGTAAGTACAAATGAAATCTTGATGGCATTTAGTAAACATGTTGTTGAAAAATAAACCTGGTCGTGTACTCGGTAAGGTCACCGCTGATTGTGCCATAGTATGGATCCTCACCCAGCGAGACCACCTTCTTCTTGTAACCCATCTTCCACACTTCAACCTCTCCAATGTCCCGCCCTTCATTAGCGGCCACCTGAAATGCATAAAACAAATGGTATGCATCAAAAAGGAAACATTGTCGGGGAAACGAGTAGGTTGTTCCATATATATACCTGTTTCTCCATGTAGCGGTAGAAGTCTCGGTTTCCTTGACTGTGTGTTCCCTCATGGACGCGATTGAGACTGTTTTGAATGCTCTTGGCCGGGAAATATCACATGTCCACCAGTTTCTCCCATCCGTCCTTCTTTCCCATAGCCCATTTTGGAACAATCTTAAGATGAAAACATGTCAAGTGAAGAACAGATTATGCAATTTACGATGGACATGGAATAAAAAGAAAATTTAATTACCGTCATAAAATCCTCGTGGGACATCTTCTCTCCAAGTTTTAGCTCAAGGATTTGCTTCTTGTTGTATCTCTTGCCTCTCTCGGCGTAGAACTAAGAGATAGCTGTGATTTTGATATCATACCACATCTGGCGTAACCTGGTCTTCGCCATCATAATCAAGACCAGATTGCTCCTGTCCTGGTGCTCAGGAGCCATGCGATAGAACTCCTACAATCATCTTACTATGGTGAGAATCACAAGTTCACTATATGTTAACTATGGTTGAGAATCACAAGTTAACAAAATCTTACCCAGAACTTGTGGACCACAACCTCTGCACAGGTGGGCACAAACTTGTGGCCGTCCGGAGTCTGCATGTAGCCTATGCCTGACGCGGCCTCGTAGTCCTCCCACCTGAGGGCTAACTTCTGCAGAGGAGGAGACTCATCTTCCACCTCAGGGCCCTCCGAGTAGAGGCCTGGCCAGTGCCTCTTCAGAAGGCCTACAAGTGCGCCAGCTGGAAGATTTGTCCTCGAACCACTGACGACACGAAAATTGCTGCACATGAAAAGACAATATTAGTATGCAAGTAGAGTTAGCCACATACTTATATGATCAAGAGATAGCCACTTACTTATTCTTGGTCGGCTCAAGAAGAATTCTGCCCTCTGTAGTTCTTGATCTTTTTGGAAGATTATTTATTCCTCGAGTCCACAAGGGCACAAGCCCCTCCTCCTCGTGCTGCAAATTAAAATTAAAATGCAAATTAGAGTTCAAATTAAATGTAAGTGAACAAAACGAAGTGGTAGGAATAGGAGAAAATAGCGTACCTCCTCCTCCTCCTCGGCGTGCTGCTCCGGGTCCTTCTCAACGTACTGCTGCTGTTGCTCCACCTCGTAGTACTGCTGCTGCTCCTCCTCGTGGGATGTTGCGGAGGGTACCTAAATATAATAGCAGTTAGTGAGTATGAGCATGATATCGGTTAGTATGCATGATAGCAGGGTGTAGGCATGATAGCAATTACCTCACTGAAGTAAGACGTCAAAGGTGTCGTCATCCGTGAAGTTGAAACCTCCGACAAAGGTCTAGTCCTCGAGGCTCGTCCTCGTCCCCGCGCTCACGGTGGAAGTCGCCCTCGAGCCTCGTCCTCGTCCTCGTCATCGGCCTCAACTGTGGTCGCCCTCGAGGCTCGTCCTCGACCTCTAGGGGGCTGACCCCCGCCTCGTCCTCTAGGGGGTAGACCCCCGCCTCGTCCTTCGTCCTCGTCGTCACTCTCACCTAAGCGTTTAGGGGGCTTTCGCGGACGAGTACAAACAAGCTTCTTAAGCATGGCTCCTACGAAATTCTTGCTCATGGTTTAGTCACCTGCATTGAGAACATGTAAAAAGTTAGTAAGCAGAAATAACATATTGATGCAAAAATAAGACATGGTAAGCAAAAATAAGACATAGTAAGCAAGTTGCTAAAAATAAAACATAAAAGACGCTCACCGCGAGTCTAATCATCATCAGGGTCACTATCACTATCACGTGAGTAGTAGGGTATGTCATTGAACGGTGGAGTCTCATCCTCATCACTTTCACTATCGAGATGTAACTTGCTGAACATATGACGCATGAACTTTTTTGCTTGGTTGCGTTAGGTTCATACATAGGGCCATTGGGAACCAATATTATATCTACTAAGTCGCACGATTCCGTGCCCGACACAAGAATCCGGAGTTTCCCACCTCTGAGTTCTGGAACCCCGCCACAACAAAACCCCACATCCGCTGCAGATTCCATCGGGCTATACCCCCATATGTGTCCTTATATTGTGGCCAACATTTGATCACAATATTTGTACAATTAGTTCTTATGTTATTTATTGTGATTTAGTACCGCTACAAAAAAAAATTGAATGTAATCTGGAAAACTGGATAACACTGTAGTAAGGCCGACGGTAATGCCATCGGCACTACAATGGGAACCCGCGCGGGGTTACGGCGCCGTGAAACCTTGCGTCGATACGGCCACGCGGGGGCAGGTACCCCGACGGCGTTTTGACGCCGACGGTGGCCGTCGGCCTCACTACATGGACGCTGACGGCATTATAAGCCCGACGGTAGCCGTCGGCCTCATCACTATGACGCCGACGGCAAAACAGCGCTGACGGTTTTTCCCGTTTCGTCAGTCTCACGTTATGACGCCGACGGCCCCGACATATTGCCGTCGGCGTTAAAATTGTCGTCGGCGTTCTTAGCGTTTCCCGTAGTGCTCATTTGGCAACCTTTTATCACTTTGTGGTTTTTTAATTTTGGAGTGAGCCCAACCTCCAGTTTTATCCTGGGTCCACCCATGCCTTGTTCTACCATTGAAATTTTCTTCTCTAGTATCGGTATCGACTATCGAGCATATTCATCGTGCATACACGATGCATTGGGACTCTTTTTCTGAGGTCTGAGCGCAATGGCACACGTTGGATCTCCTAGCTAGTTGATCTCACATGGATGGAATTATTGTTCCCGAGATTCAAAAGTCATCGTCTTCCACTGGTCGACGTTTTTAAATCATACAAATACAAGTTTTACATGTTCTCTCTTCTCAAGTAGAAACACTCTTTTTTTATGTTCTAACAAAAGAAGGGCTTGACCTCGGAGGATCCATTCCTCGGGCTCAAAACAGATAGACAGGAAGTCAAATTACCCCCGTTGGGACGCGGATGTATTAGTTGTTCATCCATGTTCCTAGTTGACATTGATGTACAACATCCAGTAATTAAACAAGTTGCACACATGTAGCGGCCTAACAATTAATTGAAGCCTAGTCCGTTCCTCGAAGTTACCTCTCACGGCGCCGATCTATAACTAGACGAGCACAACAGCGTCATGAAACGAACGCAGTGGCAAGGAAGAGCCTGTTTCAAGCTAAGCTAGCCATACCACACTCTCACTCTGGGATTAAAGATGGCATACCTCGCCGTCCTCGTCCTATTTGCATCGCTGGGCGCTGTGATTGCTCAAAACGGTTCACCCGCCTCCGCCCCGACACCGGGAATGCAAAGCTCAAGCCCACAAAAGCCTCAAAGTTCCCAACCAAACTCGGTTAGTTCCCCAGCTGCCTCCCCGAGTCACTCTTCGTCAGGCGAGCCGCCTGTACCGAGCATACAGAGTCCACCTCCAAGCCCGCCGAGCTTTCAAATTTCTCCTCCACACGCTTCTCCCGCCGCCGCCCCGAGCAACACTTTGCCTAGCTCGGCCCCGGTACCGAGCCCGAAAGCAGGTAAGTCTCCAGAGATACTTCCTCTGAAGAGGACATGCATGGTACTAATTAGCTCAAGCTTACGCTGCTGACAGCAGGGTTCTTCTCTGAGCCGCATTTTATCTAAAGAAGATGCCCTGTACTAATATCAAGTTTTACCTTCCCTCAAGATTCTATTCCAAGCTTCATTGCTCCCGTTGCTGCCCCGCCACCAAGTCCGTCAAAGACGAGCAACACTTTGCCTAGCTCGGCCCCGGTACCGAGCCCGAAAGCAGGTAATTCTCCGAAGATGATATGCATTGTACCTAGCTCAAGCTTACGCTGCTGACAGCAGGGTTCTTCTCGGAGCCGCATAAATTTTATCTAAAGAAAATGCCCATGTACTAATATCAAGTTTTACCTTCCCTGAAGATTCTATTCCAAGCTTCATTGCTCCCGTTGCTGCCCCGCCACCAAGTCCGTCAAAGCCAACCCCTTCCCCTCCTCCATCTGCAAGGCCGAAGCTTAAAGTTGGCTACTACAGCCGATCGTGCCCACGGGCAGAAGAGATCATCAGGAAGGCCGTGCGGAGTGCCACGTCCAAGAACCCTGGCATCGGTGCAGGGTTAATTCGATTGATATTCCACGATTGCTTCGTCCAGGTATAGTGTAAAAAATATTATATATTTACTTATGATATGTGCCATATATATATATATATATATATATATATATATATATATATATATATATATATATATATATATATATATATACGCACCTACAGTAGCAAGGCATAAATGTTCTTATCAAATAATGTAGTGTAAATCATACTCTAATTCCATCAAATGTATTACGTAATACTATTTAATTTCAGTTTTCACCGGATGTATATTTTGTGAGTTGAATACATTTCCAACATTTGTGTGGCGACGTCATGCTTTTCACACAGGGTTGTGATGCCTCCGTCCTCCTCGACGCGACAGCGGCTAACCCGCAGCCGGAGAAACTCAGCCCTCCCAACTTCCCAAGCCTGCGCGGCTTCGAAGTGATCGACGAAGCAAAGAAGGCGCTTGAGAAGGTCTGCCCCGGTAAGGTCTCATGTGCCGACATCTTGGCCTTCGCTGCGAGAGACGCGTCTTCCGTCCTCAGCAGCGGAAGGATCGACTTTCAGATGCCGGCGGGGCGCCTGGATGGTCGCGTGTCCCTCTCCGGCGAGGCGCTCCAGTTCCTGCCCCCACCCTTCTTCAACCTCCCGCAGCTCATCGCCAACTTCAAGGCCAAGAACCTGGACGAGGACGACCTCGTGGTGCTCTCCGGCGCACACACCATTGGAGTGTCCCACTGCTCGTCCTTCACTGGTTTCCTCGCCCCAAACCCTCCCGCCATGGACCCGATCTTTGCTGCCAAAGCGCTGAGCAAGTGCAACAATACAGCCAACGACCCCACGGTGGTGCAAGATATCGCAACACCCGACGTGATGGACAACCGGTACTACAAGAACATTCTCAAGCAAAACGTCCTCTTCGCCTCTGACGCGGCGCTAATGTCATCTCAGAGGACGTCAATAGAGGTGCTGAAGAACGGGTTTATACCCAACATGTGGGAGATGAAATTTGCCAAGGCGATGGTCAAGATGGCCGCCATCGAGCTCAAGACCACCGCCAACGGGGAGATAAGGAGGATATGCAGGGCCATTAACAATTAGGATGCCTAACCACTGCAGTTAGCAATCGAACATGCATTGAAATTGTGCTTTAGGTTTCTTCCAATTTATTATCTCGTGGCCTCTGTCCTTGTTGGTCCCGAGCAGTTTGTTTCTTCATTAAGTAGAACCATATATATGCTATTGTTTCATTCTTTCCTATAGTCAAGCAAGCCATGGACTGAACAATATTTCGGCATATAGATAACCGAATGAAATTATCATTTTGACCTTTTTTTCCCGCCCATTCTGATTATGATGACAACTCCTACAGTTTTTGTAGGAGAATAATTCTATGGGACCCAGTATACAAAATCACCCGCGTGGACAACTCCAGCAATTGACACATTGCATGTGTGGCAGTTTAGATAGGAAAATAGACAATCGAATCTTGTACGTTTTCTCTCTTCTATACACGTGTCAATTGCTGAAGTTGATCCATTTAGGTGATTTTATAGCCCAGGTCATAGAATTATTTTCCCAGTTTGTATACCGATCATGATTTGCTAGAGATTGAGCAGATAGTGTTATGAATTTCTGATGTAACAAACATGTAAGTCACGAATTTGACTTGGAAACGGTACCGAATTACCTGTGCAGTGTTTGTTGTACTGCTTGTAGTGCCAAATTACAATCCTGTTGTTGTATAAACGAGATATATATAGAGAAATCATTTTTATAGTTTTATATTCTTCACGATCCCAAGCGTAATTTATAAATGTCGGTAGAAAATGTTAATGCTGTATTAACCTTTTTTGCGTGTCTATATTATTTGTTTGGCTAGGAGTGGATGTACAACCCAGCCACCCAGGTTCAACTCCTCACGGGCGCGAATTTGAGTTCTTATTATTTTAAAAAACTCGCTTTGGAGGCTTCCCCCACCGCTTTCCTTGCATGGAATACTTTTAGCAGTTTCAAAAGTGGTTTGAATATTTTTGGCACGTACGAATTATTGTTTTCATTGATAGGTATTAAATTTTAATGATGCAATATTCGGCAAATACCATAATATCTATGATGCGACAGTTTCTCCAAAATTATTTATTATTTTATTTCACATACATACAAGTTTCTTTTGATATAAATAAACATCTTATTTGACATATTATTTTTCTTTGATAATGCAAGATATCTCATGACAAACTTTTTACATAGATAAATTTTAGCTATACAAGTAATTTATATACTTGTGTACATTTTAATTTTACATACGTGCACATTTTGTTTGGCGTGTATGTCCGCTTATTTTAAATGGCCAAAAAAATTGTTTATGGAACTGCCTTTATATATTTGATTAAAAATTAAATATTATGATACATGCTTTGCCAATGTTTATACAACATATTTTATGATTTATAGATATTACACCATCCAAAACTCACCTATGTACGTTGACCTTGCACTCAAGTGGGAGTAGTAGTTGGTGAATCCTATTTCAACCTCGTTGTGTGCATTACGCAGTCTTTACACACCCCTCGTTGTTCGTGTTGAGAATATAAGCAATTGTTCGATTATATTAATCCAAGTATAAACTAAAATCATGACGCAAATGGTGCTAATGACATACTGAAACTTAATTATATAACCATGTACTAGATATATAGTAAAAACATCTACACAGATAACTAGTACGGCAAGCATTGAAATAAGCAGTAGAGGGATGAACATAGTATACCCTCCTGTAGGCCAATTGGTCGAAGCAGAAGCAGCGGCATTGTCGGCAGCCCTCTTGTTAGCGGCGGCCTTCTCAACGGAGAGGCGGTCGGCGTCAGTACCCATGATGATGACGAAGGCAACGCGGACGTAGTGGACGAAGAGGAAGTAGATGCAAACGATAATGATGAACGTATGCAAGCAGTCGCGTATGAGACGCTCTCCAAAAACCTAATCGCCCCTCTCCCGTACAGGATTCAGAGAGGAGGGGTTTCGGATGCCTGCTCTCCCGTCGGCCGTGTACCCGGTGGACGGGATGGATCAGCGATGGAAGCAACAACTAAGGAACGATGGAGGCGGTTGCGGCTGTGGGCAGATGATTCTGTTCTGTGTCATCAGGAGAGGAGCGACCTCTCCTTTATACACGCAGCACAGGATGCGAGAGGTCCAACAGAAACGTGGACAATCAATTACGTTAAGGCAAATGAATACTGGAAACGGATACAGGAAACGGTCGTACGCGTTTCAACTTCGAATTCATTTTGCATTAAGGCAAAACGTTTCAGGACCGTTGATATTTTATTCATGCGTGACAAAAAGAATACATCGGCTCGGCGAGATTCACGCAACCCGCGTCGCATCGAATTCATTTTCCATTAAGGCAAAACGTTTCAGGACCGTTGACATTTTATTACTGCGTGACAAAAGGAATACATTGGCTCGGCGAGATTCCCGCAACCCGCGTCACGTCGCGACGAGGCGTGGCGAGGCGGAGGAGCGCGCGTGTGGTACACAGCCATTCTCCTCATACCTCACACCAACTCATACTATTATGAGAATGGCTATATAAGCTGGTGTACATCTCACTAAACTAGCAGTATGGGAATAACTCCCACCACATGCCATGACAACATGGGCATTAGAGATTTTCAGGAATTGTTAAATGGGCTAAAAAGACCCAACATTTCAGCAGTTCGGTGTCTGTCCACATATTCTTTGTATCCTCCCCTTTCTTGCCTCTTATTATAGCGTGGTTGGATTTTGTTCACTATTTATATTTTGGTTAGATATTTATTTTATTGCACCGATTTTCTATTTGATTTTTGTCTCGTATCATTAATTAATTTATTTTGATTTTATAAACAAATTTTCTTTATTGTTGTTTTCCCTGTTTCATTTTAGTTTTATTTAGCTTACTTTTCACTTTTTCCTTTAGTTCTGGTTTCTTTTTATTTCATCTATTTCTTCTTTCCGGCGTCTTATTTTCATAGCATCTTTTCATAAAACAATATATGTATGTTTTCATAAATACATGAACAGTTTTGTAGGTATACTGAAATAATTGTTTTAGTGTACATGAATATTTATTTTTCTTATCCTACAAAATATTTACCTTTTGTAGTTAATTTATATGTTATAGCAACTAAATATGGTGGATTTTTTTTGGCTTCTGACATTCAGTTATCCCTTTATTTCATTTTTTTGAAAATCATAATTCTCTTACTTATAAATCGCAAAAGAACATGTATATTGTCAATGATGTATCCCACAAAACATCGAAATCTCAATTTAAAATACTTTACATTCTAATTTACGCAAAAATATCAAATGTATGGATCTGAGTATACACACTTTTAAATTTAAAAAATATACAAGATTGTCATATTTTGTGCAGCTCAAATATACATAATTTTACATTACCATTTTGCATGCTTCTGTATGCATCATGAATTACTCCCTTGTATTCTTTGAGATCTTTTAATCTTTTAAATATAAACTACTCCTTCCGATCCACACAAAGAGTGTCGGGAGTTGTACACAATTTTTGTGCTACCATGATACATTCTCCACGACACTTAAAATGAACCAGAGCGAGTAAATTAAATGGATCACTAGATCTCGAGAGACAAAAGGACTTTCGAGATATGAAACTCTACATCTTGGTTGGGCCGCATTTGAATTGTTTTTTAGTGAAACGCCGCATTGGACATGATGTGCGAAGAAATGTTTGAGAATCTGAACATTTTTTTGTTTTCTTTTTTCCAGGAGAGTTTCGAACACCTTATTTGTTGCAACGGGTGGGCCGCATCCCTCTACATAAGCAACCATAGTTCGGGGTCCACGGGTCCATTAGTTCCCGCACAATTAAGAGATACGCGGCCCAAGTGTGTTGTGGCCGATTTCCCAGTTCCTACACTCATTTTAGCCAAAAGCCAATCACCCATAATAAATAGGGCGCACCTGGAGCTCAGTCGACTGAGAACTCGTTCCTTCTCAGTCGGCTGATCGCGAGCATGGTCCGATTGTACAAGCCCAACAAACAAACAAACCCACGGCTCGGTCAGCAACGCATGTAGCGTTAGTGCTTTTGGCCGGTCGATCTACAGCGGGCACAGCTATTTCAACCCGAGCTTATCGGATCTAATTTCAGCGTGAATGGTATTTTCATTCTTCCTCCTCTTTGCTTAAATTTCCTTATTTTTTAATTGACAATTTCTGAATTATTTATATCATATAACTAGTTGTATTTTATCCAACATTAATCTTCTCACTACATATTTGAGGACAAATCATGGTCCACAATGTATATCTCTCTTGTGAATAGCATGGAAGTAAAAATACCAGTTCTCCTCTCTATGACGTTTATAAAAAATTCATTAGCTAATTTTACGAGTGAATTGTAACTGACCAATAAAAAATTCAAAAATTCACCTACAAACCCAAGTTGCGGGCGACTTGTAACTAATTAGAAAAATGAAGCTCGCGGGTTGCAAGACTCCTGGGACTGATAAGTGAAATCCCAGATACGGGGTAATTGCAACTAATCAACTCGCGTATTACGTCACAAAACCCCGAGTTACGGGTGAATTGCAACTAAACCACACAAAAAAACAAAAACAAAATCCACCTCCCCCTAGTTGCAGGCGCCTTGCGACTAAGCAGAAAATCACGGATACATGCATGGTAGGTCAAATCCCAGTTACGGGGTGATTGTGACTAAACAACAAATTAACTCACGGTTATAAAAAGTCATAAGCTAAAGTTACGGGTGAACTGCAACTGACCAATAAAAAAAATAAAAAATTCACCTACAAAACCAAGTTGCGGGCGGCTTGTAACTAATTAGAAAAATGAAGCTCGCAGGTTGCAAGACTCTTGCGACTGATAAGTGAAATCCTAGATACGAGGTGATTGCAACTAATCAACTTACATATTACGTCACAAACCCCTAGTTACGGGTGATTTGCAACTAAACCAAACAAAAAAAAACCACCTCCCCCCCCCCCCCCCCCCCCCCCCCCGAGTTGCAGGCTCCCAGATAGCAACTAATCAAAAAAAATCAAATCACATATTGCGTCGCAAAAAAACTCCAACCCACAAGTTAAGGGCGGTTTTGCGACTAATTAGATAAACTTCAAGCCTCCTTCCCCCTCCTAGTTACGGGCGACTTGCGACTGATAACAATCACAAAGTATTTTTTGCGACTAGTAGGTCAAATCCCAGTTACGAGGTGGTTGCGACTAATCAAAAACAACTATAACGGATTTGCGTATAAAAAAACTAATACAAACTTACAACTAAATCAAAAAAAATCTATCCTATGTGGTTTTTTGCTACGTAAATAACAAAATGCTCAACTTTTAGCCTTTTTTGCGTACAAAATCCTAAAATGCAAACTTGCAACTAAAACAAACAAAAAATCAACTCTCAGGATCACTAGCTATCTAACATGCTGGTATTTATCTCCTACTACAAAAAGTTTGAATACACTAAAAAAAAAACACGCACGCCCAAAAAAATGACAGCCAAAACTAAGACTGGTGGAACATAACACGGAAATCCTTAGAAAAAGGGTTCCCTTCGCAAAGGTCCACGCGCGTGCGCTCCGGTGCTGACAAGTGTCGCAATTTCGTTCGTTTCTGCTCCCACCTTTTCTCCACGCGGTGACAAGTGGCGGCTCACTGGTGGTGGACAGAGGGTTGTACATGCATTTATTTTGAGATTCGTTTTTTAAAAACGAAATATCTTGAGAACCGTTTATCCGATTTACGAACCGTTTTCACTTTTGAACTCCTCGCGTCGAGATCTTCAAAACTAGATCCCATATTGATAGGTTTCGACAAACTTTTTTTTTGTACTTCGGATTGTGTATGTTTTGTACAACCTAAGTGTAATTGTACGTACAACCTGACAACCTGCTAGGTGTAGTTGCTCGTACAACCCGAATGTAGTTGTACGTACAACCCGGTCTGTGTTGCTGTACAACCCGGTCTACGTTGCTGTACAATCCGGTCTGCGTTGCTGTACAACCCGGTCTGTGTTGCTGTACAGCCCGGTCTGTGTTGCTGTACGTACAAACTGATCTATGTTGCTGTACAGCCCGGTCTGCGTTGCTGTACAGCCCGGTCTGCGTTGCTGTACATCCCGTTCTGCGTTGCTGTACTATCTTAGTTTGTGTTTTGTACAAGTCTAATAATAGATCCAGATCTAGATCTAGATCTGGATTTGAATCTGGATCTGGACATACCCGGGACCGCTTGCTTAATTTGCGCCACGTGTCGCAACGGCAGCGCGCGCTCCCGCTTTTCCCTTCGCGAAGGCCGACCTTTCCCTAGTCCAACCCACATAACACACACAAAAAACGCGGCGCACACAGCTTTCATGCGCGGCCCACGAAAAGAAAAGCCCACGCAAAAAAAAACGCCAACATACACGACCGCGCGGGGAAAATGCCTACAGGCGCGAGCCCAACGACCAAAAAAGGTCCGCCTAGCATTACCGCGACGGACGTTCCGCAGAATCAGCTCGAAAATGGAAGAAGAAAAAAGGAAAACGCAAACATCTTGACGCGCCGGATCGAACGGTACTAGACGTGACTGAGATTTTAAAAGTTCTTAGAACTAGCAAATCCGATAAAAATAACCTTGTTCTACGGCCATCCGGAAGCGGGATCCTCAGAGTCCAGAACCAAAATGTAGCTCCATTGCTAGTTGTTGACGATGCGGCAAATGTTAGCAAAGAGGAATTGCTATTTCATCACAAAATGAATTAATCAACCTTAAGGAGCATCGTCTCCCCTGGATAAAGAAGCAACAAATGGGAAGAAGAAGAAACCCACACACGGGACGCAGTTCTTCACATCAATAGGAAAATTGTGGGACCAATGAAATCAAATTGTAGCTTAGCAGCATCCGTTGGCACTGCTAGCTAGTTGACGAAGCGGCAGTTCTTCCTGATCTCCCCAACGCCGTTGCCCTTGACGTCGATGGCGGCCATCTTGACCATCGCTCTGGCGAACTTCTTCTCCCACGACGCCGGGAACCTGGCGTTGGCGCGCACCATCCTCCCCGTGCCCGGCGCCGTCAGCAGCGCGGCGTCAGACGTGAACAGCACCCTGTACGCCAGCACGTTCTTGTAGAACTGGTTGTCCAGCTTCCTGGGGGTCACGAAGTCCTGCACCACCGTCGGGTCGTTGCCCGTGGTCGGGCTGGCCGGGCACCGGCGCCGCAGGAGGCCGGCGAGCGGCGCGCCGATGTCGGACGGGGAGGTGAGGCGCTCCGGCACGAAGGAGGAGCAGTGCGACCGGCCGATGGAGTGCGCGCCGGAGAGCACGACCATGTCCTCTGTGGACATGCCCTTGGCGGCGAAGCCGGAGACGAGGGTGCTCAGGTTGGAGGACGGCCCAGGGAGGAAGAGGAGCGTGTCGTTGGCGACGGACCTGCGCCCGTCGAGCCGGCCCGCAGGGACGTGGAAGCTGACTCTGGCGTCGCTAAGGAGGTAGGACGCGTCGCGGGCGGCGAAGGCGACGATGTCGGCGCAGGAGACGACGCCCGGGCAGGCGCGCTCGACGGCGCCCTTGGCCGCGTCGATCACCTCGAAGCCTCGCAGGCTCGGGTTGTTCGGCGCGCCGAGCTTCTCCGGCTGCGGGTTGGCTGACGTGGGGTCGAGCAGGACGGACGCGTCGCAGCCCTCGACGAAGCAGTCGTGGAAGAGCATGCGGATGAGGCCGGCGCCGGAGCCGGCATTGGCGCGGACGGCCTTCTTTACCTGGGCGCGCACCAGGGCCTCGGCTTTGGGGCACGTCTTCTGATAGTAGCCCACCTTAAGGCCTTGGCACGCCACGGCCAGGAGCAAGGTGCACGAGATGAGAATGGCAAGCTTAGCCATGCTTGCCCTTAGCACGAGATGTGAGGGATGACTAAGCTTGGTTAATTAGCAACTAAGGACAGACAGATGAATGTGGAGAGGCGACTGTGTACTGCTCATGTTTACATAGTTTCCTATTTATAGATGGAAAAAGTGAGTGACGATGATATTATGCAACACTTTAGTCATTATGTACACCCTCTCCTCAAATTAAATACTCCCCAAAGTGAGCGTTCCAGGAGCAAGGATTCTCTTCCATTTCGGTGGTTCTCAAGAGTTCGTCTGATGATCGTTTTTTCTTTAGCCCTCAAGTACCCAATTTCTCCTTAAATCTCAGCCCACATTGTCGAGTTTGATCCTTCGTGATTCGTGCTGAACTGTGATGAAACAGCATCACACAAGGTCAAGGTTGTCCAATGGCACTTAGGAAATTCTTGGTCGATTAAGAAATAGAAGAACAAAATCGTATTTTTAGGAACAGTTCCGAACTTTATAACTTCAAAGAAATAAGAGTTAAACGCCCCAGAGGTCACTAAGTTGCCACGAATGTGCGCATTGGTCACGAACTCAAAAAACGTCAATAACTGGTCACAAAGTTGTGAGTTAGAGCCCCGTTAGTCAATCCGTTAGGACTGACGTTAAGTTGCTGACGTGGCAATTTACTTTTATGCAAATTACACCCCATATTTGTATTCCTTTTCAACCGTTCGTCCCTGTCGACAAAATTCTAGGAGGCATTTCATCGAACACCTAATATGCACACCTGGGCGAAATCCTGACTGACAGCCACGGCGCCCCCGCTACCGCCGCCGCCGCGCCGCCTCGAGGCGCCATGCCCGAAGGAGCTGCTCCATCCCTCCGCTCCTCTTCTTAGGCCGGACTCCATCCCGTTCCTCGAGCATCAGGTGGCCGGCGAGCTCCGTGGGGAGCAGCGTGTCCGTCGAGTTCATATTGATCCTGGCGTCCTGGTCGCCGGCCGCGTCTAACCGCACGTTTGAATTTCTCTGGCGCCGTCGCAGCCGCCTGGGCGTGCGAGGGTGCTGTGGCCATGTCCCCCAACACCGGCGGCCGGCCGCGCGCCCCTTCGGCCGTAGTTGTCCATGCGGAATGCGAGGCTGCCAACTGGGTGCATCTGCCGTTGAACACCAAGACTTCATCCACATCGTTTACGCATGCCTGCCTTGTTGGTGATCTCCGGATGAAGAACTTGTAGAGACGGCAGCAGGGAGGGACTCGATCGTGGCCAATGGCAATTCACGAGGAAGAGATGAAAGAAGAAGATTGCTTGCTCTGTTCTGCTGCTGTTGAGACCCATCATATTATGTTGTTGTTGCTCGCTCCGTAGAGACCAACTCGCTAGCAGCACCTCGGTGGCCATGGTGCTGCCGTGCGGGGTGGCCGTGGGGTCGCGCGTCACGGTGGTTGCGCGGCCGAGGCGGAGGGACGGGGCGGCGGCGTCGCGGTTCATGGCGTCGCGGTCCGGGCTGAGCACCGTGCATGCGGTGTGCAGCGGGGCGCCGTGCGCGACGGTGTTCACACCACCGCCGAGAACGCCGACCGCATCCGCGCCACCGCCGTCCGGACCTCCCTCCTCCTCTGACCCTGCTGCTTCTCATACGCCGGCACCGCCTGGGTCGCCGGCGGCGGCTTCTTCAGAGGCGAGACGAGAACGCCATGGCGCGCTCATCCTCGTCGTCCTCCGTCTGGGCCTCCGAGCCCCTCACGTACCCCTCGTCGCCGCTCGCCGCGTCGGCGCCATGGCGCGTTGGTGACGGCGGCGCGCTTCAGCTCGCGCTCCCGCGCCCACCCGCACATCGGCAGATCACAAAGCTGTTTGATAATATGCCTGTCCCAGAAAAAAATGAAAAAAGGACCTAGCAGTTAAAAGAAATAATTTTATAAGGGTGTATTTGTAAAAGTCAGACTGCCACGTCAGCAACTTAACGTCAGTCCTAACGGATTGACTAACGGGGCTCTAACTCATAACTTTGTGACCCGTTATTGACGTTTTTTGAGTTCGTGACCAATGCGCACATTCGTGGCAACTTAGTGACCTCTGGGGCGTTTAACTCAAGAAATAACACCTCCAATGTCTCTATGGATTGCATTTCTACGCCTAATCCCACGGGAATTTAAATCCGCTATAAACTCAAGAATGCTTGATTGTATGATGACCTTTAAGAAAAAACGAGATTTTCAAATGACAATACAATATGGGTCTTATTTTGTGGAGGGGGTAAAGTGCCAGCTATCGAGTGGGATACCCATAGTAGTTAGCAGTACCAAACATTACTTATGGCGACAAATGGCATAATGACAATGTTTCCCCCATGCATACTACCATATAATAGCATTTCTTTTCTTTTAAAAAAAAGCAAGGCATTTCTTTTCTCGATCAGATCATCAATATATTACTGCTTTATCTATGCATATGAGCAGCACTACAGTTGAACACAGCTGCATGCACATGTTGTCCTCTACATTAGAACTCTAACTCCTTTCTCTTTAAGCCTTAAACTAACTATTTCTGTCACTCTTTCGCAGGCCCATAAGTAGGTCGTGTTTGTGTTTTCTGGGAAGGCGAATAAAGCTCCCACATTTCTCTCCTTTTGCGCTTGCCGCGTGATGGAAAGGATTGGAAATCAATCGATCTCGATCGAGTAGTAGTAGGTTGGATTATACATGTGCGGAATGCACCAACCATACATGCCAATTGCCAGAGGCCGGGTTGGTTCAAACATACTTATTTTGTTTATTTAGATTTAGAGTTTACATGCCACCAACTCCCTTATCTTGTCGGCTTTGCTGGTCAATCGTCTGGAAATTTGCTGAATATTACGGATGGTTTGCAAGGCAAACAACTCATGTTAAAGCAACTAAGTATTAGCAAACCACAGTGAATATGGAACAACGTTCAAAGCAGAACGTGACACGATCAATCAATCGCACACGATTGATCTTTCCCATCGCAAACAATGCTAGTAAAGACAATGCAATTTGTTATTTTGTTAACTAGCATGGTGGCCCTCGCAAATGCGAGGGCATCCTCTGTAGTTGGCGGAAAGTGTTTAAGAAATAAAAATTTATTTTCACTGATATCAATCACATTATTTTCAATAATGTCACAATACACAAAATTGTCCAACAACTATCGCAAAAGTTTCGGTACGCAATATACCACTTATGCCAGTAACATCTTTGGCACTCTGAAATTTGTGGTCAAATGGTTATCATGCCATATGTTGAAACATCAATGTAAATGATACTGGATATTGTAAATTGAACTATAACTTTTACATGATGTTGGATCAAGTATGTTAGGTTAGTTACCTTTGATAAAAAAATGTTGAATTAAGATAAAACGGTTTATCCTGATTAATATGTAAATCGCATTAAATATTGAGAACTATCTTGTTTTGATGGTTATTCCTTTCATTTACTCACTGCATGTCATAATGTGCAACAGGTTACACACATGAACATGTTGAAACTTTGACTATTATTTATTATATGAATACAATGCTAAGGATAAATTATTTTGTTCGAAGCATATTCGTTAAGATGTTTATATTTTTTAAAAAATAGAGAAGTACAAATCCAAACTATCTAGAATCTTACTTTTTTTTATCTTCATTCATGGTTCTACGCCCACGAACAAATGCATTTTCCTTGTTATGCAAAATGATTATATGCCTTAGAAAACATAGTTCAGAAATATTTATTCGGCCGTCAATTTTGTTGTGCAACTGAACTGACATGTGTTTTCATGTTGATTTTATTAACCGAGAGAATGACATATACAGTAGTACAAATATGTGTACTATACAAACGAAGCAATATCCATGAAAACACTTCATAATAATTAAGTGTACGCTTTCCAGATCCTCGAATAAAAAATAGTATTGGCACACCATGCTCGGATACTGAATATGAAACATTATTGGCACACCATGCTCATAATAATATAGCAATGTGTGGTGAGTTAACCCTGTGTAAATCATTAAGTAAAATATTTTAATGTGAGGGACATTCTCATGATAGTGTGTCGACTAATGTTGTGTCTTCATTAATTTTGAAGTTTGAAGTTTTGTGTCTCATTAAGTCAAAATAGCTGTTTAGTGAAAGAACATTCACATCCTTGTGAGAAGTGGTTATGTTCTATGTTTATCATTAACTCTGTAATTTCCTTACTGTGAGGACGCTCCCGTTGATAGTGCGGGTAATGATGCGATTTTATTAATATTCAAATTCCACGACCCCTAAAGGCCTTTTGTGACTGTGTTGGTCTCATGGTGGTCGAATAAAATTGTCATTTATGTGTACTAAATAAAAATAGAATAATGTACGTAGTTCGACTAATGTCGTGACTTCATTAATTTTAAAATTCCATAACTCCAAACTCGTGCAGATGTTTTGGGATTACTTTGGTTAAGTACTCCCTCCGCTTCCACAATATAAGCCTTTTTAGCTACCTATAGTTAGCTTGTTAAAAAGGCTAGCATTTTGGAACACAGGTAATATGATGGTAGTTGAATAAATTTTCATTTATGTGTACTCAATCATAAAAACAAAGTAATCCTATGTTCACAACAACCTTGTGTTCTAGTAAAAAAGAAGTTTTACAAACTTTGACCAAATATATAGAAATAATATCAATATCTAAAATATAAATCCTTATTATTTATAATTATCATAAACGTCTTTTCATATTATACAAAATTATTTTAAAATATATATTATTGCTACAATATTTGTCAAACTTTACAAATTTTTGCTTTAACTAAATAAAGAATTATGGTAAAAAATAAAGGACTTTCTTACCGATTAGTTTTTTAAAAAAATTGTTCATGTCCTACTCCTATCTTTTGCCACCACACGTCTAGGGAAGTTTTTTTTACGTCTAGCTATCATGTTTCAAGAATTGGTGCAATCTGCACGCATAAGTGTTGTTCATAGGAGTCACACTCACATGTATCACGTGATATTTAGCTAATCAATTAGCTAGTTACCCATCACATTAGGCCCGCTTTATCTAAAAAAATCACATCAGGTCCGGATTGTACACATCTGAATTTTACACCGTTATATAATAAAAGAATTAATTGCATGCAAGGAGTACAGCATGTGATGTGAATTTTGGACCTCAGCTTTTCATTGCTGTAACCTGCTGGTCTTGTGTACACGTGCGGGTCTGTTTTTTTTTTGAGAGAGAAACGTGATTGGTTTAGGAGATGTGATTTGTTTTTTTAGGGAACTGTATGTGTTTTTTTTGTGCAGCTGTCGTAGCAGCTAAGGTAGCTAGTCCAGCTGTTTTTTAACGTGTCCGATATGTTACGTAGATATGTCCCAGCTGTTTTTAACGTGCCAGATATGTTAGGCAGATCTGTAACGTAACTACTAATAGTTCTTTAAATCCTAACCACATATTTTAGATCTAACTATTAGAATTAATTTAGATGACGTGGCTTAACATGGTGGCTTTATTCAACACCCGTATATTGCTTTTAGTATATAATAGATAAGTCGCTATTAGAAAATAAAGGCATTTCTTGCTCGATTCGAAAGTCGATTTTTTCATACCAAAAGTGACAATTCATGTTCAACGTGTCCTTCGGCTTGTACGGTTCTTTCTACAAGAGGTAACTATTGGTAAACAATAACCTTTCCACTCGTTGAAATGGACCTGTAACCGTTGTTGTTCGTGGGTGGGTGATGGCGTCCCATGCGATGGGGGTGAATTTCACACAAAATGTTTATATTTAACTCATATGCAATACCCGTAGTTTCCATAGACGGTTGTGTGTACTAAATCGTCTGTATCGTCGTATTGTCCCACACGTTTACCCAAATTTAACTGTGTGCGATTAGTCTATGGTTATATGGAATGTGGGCAACACCTATTGTTCCCATAATCCGAACATTTCATCTAAAACTCAGTAGCACTACTCAATCATAGAATTCATTAAACATTTGAAAAATCTTGTGTACAGCTATATACATTGTGACTTGTTAGCTAGGTACACATATGAGAAAGGTCCCCAAGAACATAATATAGTTTTATTTGGTCACTTCGTTGTTTCGGTGATAGCATCCAAAGATTTAGCAGCCACATTTGCCAAAATCTTGACAGTTGCTTTGAAGTTTCATAATCTTTTCAGAACCTTCAGCCCTCAGCACCTCACTAGCGTAATAGTTTTTCCACACGGTACAAGACAGTCTAATTAACTTCAGCCCTCAGCCCCTCAGCATGTGAATTGTATTGTCTCATTTGTCTCTCTCCTATATTTAAATACAAATATGGAAGTGAATTAGTTTTACTAATAAAACGACAATATAGATTTGAGCGCTGCTACACGTATGATCTATTTATGTCCGACGTTTGTCCGATGCAAATCGGGAGCCTTCTGATGGGTTGAGACTTTTATCGTGCTCCGACGGATCACGTCGTCAAACGCGGATCGTATGTGAACCTTGTAAAGCGGTTTGCTATAGATTTTGTGGCATCTAGATATAAATATAAGCCTACTCTTTCAAAAACACTAGAAGGTGTGCATGAAAGAGAAACGGTTAAACCCCTTTGTGATCATGTTGTGCTATTCCAAGAACAGAGGTGCTCCAGACACCCCGCATGCACAAACTGCAACCTCCTTTTGGCACCCACTGTTGATTTCCCGGTGTGTGAATATAAACACAGAAAAGCTAAAATGAAAGTGCAAATAATTAGTGAACTTACAAACAAGTACAATTGCCGAGAGAGTGCAACCTTCACGGAGGCCCCGCTTGGATGGCTGTTTTTGCTCCGGAAATTGTCGGGAAGAAATACGGAGGTGGAGAGGTCCGTATATTTGACAGGTCAAGGCGGGTAGGGAAATTCGGAGCGGAAATCTCCACTGGCTTTCCAAGGGAGGCGGGAGAGGCGGAGGAGCAAAGATGATTTTTCTGCAACTCGGTGCCCATGTGAAAGAGAGAAACTTTATATTGATTTCCCTCATGAATTACTAAGTTGGCACCCCCTGGTTTCCCGGTATGAAAACATAAGGAATAAAATGTAAAACTAATTGACTCACCCAAGGAAAAAAATACCCTGTCTACCCTGGAGAGGGAGGGCGGTATACCGCAAAAAATCAGTCGTGCACAACCTTGCACACATTCCTTATTGATAAAATCTTGCTTCCAGTGTTATTAGCACAAATAAGAACCAAATAAAATCCAATACCAAATAAATGTTTTTCCTACTTAGAGAAAGGAGTAGATTGAAGTAGCGAGCCTTCCTTACTCTATATGAATTGCGGGTTAATTTCCGTGTTGCATTGCGTAGGGGGGTTTGTGCAAACGTGTCGGATTGTACCATGTGAGTAAGACATATTATATACTCCCTCCGTTCTAAATTAATTGACTCAGATTTAGTACAACTTAAACTAAATCTAAGTTAATTAATTCAGAACGGAGGGAGTAGTATAGAAGAGATAGAAATACAACTTCAAAACTTGATAAGGTTTATCGGGGTGGAAGATCTTGATGAGGTCTATACCTATGTTACTACTAATGTCAAATAGGGAAGTATCTTACTGTGAAACGAAGATCCAAAATTTGAATATAAGGTTTCTGGTATTTATAGTTGGATAGGTTGGTGAAAAACATTGAGTAGAGAACAAATTGAAACAAAAGGAGTTTTATTCGGAGTTAAATTGGGGTAGTCTTAATGAACATAGGTTTGAGAAAATGAAAATCTTCACGTTATCTGGAACACGAACCCAGGTTTTTTAAAAAAGGCTTCCCTTCGCGAAGGTCTCTCCGCGCACGCTCCTGAGCTGACACGTGTCGCAATTTCGTTCGCTCTCGTTCCCACCTTCTCTCCGCGTGTGACAAGTGGCGGCTGCCTGGTGGTGCACAGAGGGCTGTTTGCGCTTTTATTTTGAGATTCGTTTTTTTCAAAATGAAATATCTTGAGAACCGTTTATCCAAATTACGAACCGTTTTCACTTTTGAACTATTCGCGTCGAGATTTTCAAAACTAGATCCCATGTTGATAGGTACTTCGGATTGTGTATAGTTCGTACAACCTGATATGTGTAGTTGTACGTACAACTGAATCTGAGTGTAGTTGTACGTACAACCTGATCTGTACAACCTGATGTGTGTAGTTGTACGTTCAACCTGATCTGTACAACCTGATCTGTGTAGTTGTACGACCTGATCTGTACAACCTGATGTGTGTGTAGTTGTACGTTTGAACTGATCTGTACAACCTGATCTGTGTAGTTGTACGACCTAATCTCTACAACCTGATCTATATAGTTGTACGTACACGGTCGTGTGTTTGTACTATCTAATTTGTGTTTGTACATGGTGTTGTGTGTAGTCTGTACAATTCTGATTCACAGATCTAGATCTGAATTTGAATCTGGATCTGGACATGTACGGGGCCGCTCGTTTGGTTTGCGTGTCCACGTGACGGCACTTACGGCAGCAGCTCGCGCGGGAGCGCGAAAGTGACCTCCCACACGAACCGAATGGGTCCTTGAACCGATTGGCCTGGCAGGATGGGCTGATAAAAGAGGAGATGGGTCAAGAGAATTCAGCCCGAGTAGAAACAAAAGATACAGGAGAAAAGAAAGAAAGAGGAGTGGACCGGCTGGGATTGGGCCCAGTTCGATCCGAGAATAAAAAGAAAGAATTTTTAGAATGTCCAGGAATTGACTATTTGAGAATGATAAATCTAGAATAATAGTTTGAGTGGAGACTTGTCCCCTACATTCTAAAAATTCAAATATTTAACTAAATTTTCATTCAATTGAAATTGGAACCAAACTTAGGGTTACAGAGAGGCATCGGGCAAAGATACCAACAGCATAAACTTAAAGTATGAAGCTAGAGCATCAGAAGTCACTCGGCGAGTCGGCGTCCCCTGATCACTTCGGCAAAGATACCAACAACATAAAAATAAATTTTATTTATTTTTGCAGCAACAAATGAGCAAACAAGATAGCAAGCACGCGAACGAAAAAAACAGGATCTGCAAATAATTCTGCACAGTGTGGGACAAGAACGGGACACATAATTAAGCTCATCTAGTTGACGACCCTGCAGTTGGTCCTGATCTCGGCGTGGCGGCCGGCCTTGATCTTCACCTCGATGCCGGCCATCTTCACCATGGCCTGCCCGAACTTCTTCTCCCACCTCCCGCCATTGCCCGCGCTCTCCCGCACCATCCGCACCGCGTCCGTGGTGTCCATAAGCGCGGCGTCCGACACGAGGAGCACCCTTCCCTTCATGACGTTGCGGTAGTACTGGCTGTCCAGCTCTGCGGGGGTCACCGGGTCCTGGCTCACCGTCGGGTCCTCCACCTCGCTGGTGTCGTTGCACCTCCTCCGGAGCTTCCTCGCGAAGGATGGGTCCATGTCGGTGCCGTTGCCGAGGCGGTCCGCATTGAAGGAGGAGCAGCGGGCGCGGCCGACGGAGTGCGCGCCGGAGAGCACCACCATGTCCTCGGCGTCGAGCCCCTTGGCGGCGAAGTTGTCGACGAGCTGGGTGAAGTTTAAGGAGGGCGACGGGAGGGAGGGGACCGTGTCGGTGCCATTGGAGCGCCGCCCGTCGAGGCGGCCAGCCGGCATGGCGAAGTCGATGCGGTACCCGCTGAGGAGGTAGGACGCGTCGCGCGCCGCGAAGGCAACGACGTCGGCGCAGGAGACGATGCCAGGGCATGCGTCCTCGAGCGCGAACTTGGCCTCGTCGATCGCCTCGAAGCCCCGCAGGCTGTGGACGTTGGGCATGCCCAGCTTCTCCGGCGAAGGGTTCGCCTTCGTCGGGTCAAGCAGCACCGACGCGTCGCAGCCCTGTGCACACACATACGTATCAGGATTGATCAGGAACTATACTCAGCAATGCAAGTATGCAAACTAGAAGTCTATAACTGCAGCGTGCATGTGTGATGCGGCATGCGTGTGTGTACCTGGACGAAGCAGTCGTGAAAGAGAAGGCGGATGAGGCCGGCGCCGACGCCGGCGTCCTCGGCCACGGCGTCGGTCACGGCGGCCCTGACAATGTCCTCCGCCTTAGGGCACGTCTCCTGGTAGTACCCGACCTGGAGCTCGGTGTCCACGGCTGCTTGGCACGTAACGGCTAGGAACAGCGCGCATGCCATCACAAAGGCAAGCTCAAAACAAGCAGCCATTTCTCCCAAATTCTAACAATCTAGCTTGGCTTAATGTCCAAACGATCGAAAGATCAAACGTGAGCCAGTGAGTGAGATGAAGTGTTCATGGTAAGGAAGTCCACTTTATAGGTAGGGATTCCGACCACATTGTGCTGGATGACATGACATGGCTAAAGACCTTGAGTTACATATGATTTTGTTTTCGAGCTGTAAACACGAACGACGCCATTGACGAGCAGGGCCAAGACGTCGAGCTCGAGCTTGTTTTCAAATTAACGGAGGTTTTCCCTGTTTCCAAGGACATGCCTCCAAATGGCCGGAAGAGATGGCCTCCAGGCTTCAGCAGCTGTCTCAACAGAGCTACAATATTCCAATAAACTGACTCGACCTGAAATGGGGTTAATTTCTTCTGTGTTCGTGAGTCATGATGATGGGGAGCGGTCACTTGGCCTGCTGTGAACCGAGAACAAATTAGCGCGTCCTCCATCGCTGCGTGCCATCGTCGACGTCGTATCTGACAAGCTTGTGACAAACTAACACACCATGGCGGCGGCGGCTGTGGTGGAGGTCGAAGACGGAGACAGGGGCAAAACTCAAAACTAGTAGTCTCTCCATGGATGTCTAGTGGTGTCTCTGAAGCATGTCAGAACTGATAGAGGCCGGGATAAATTTGTAATTCTGACGATGTCCTTACTAATATGCACACGCGTGTGTACTGTTGGTCACCTGATTTATACCATGATGGGCAGAGTTATGCTTTCACAACTCTTCACCCAACTAATGGTGGTTCTGACTTTAAACCATACTTCACTTTGTTACCACGTTTGTACAGTAGTTTGGATCCTGTAATCAGTAATCATGGACATCTAACTTTTACTACCAGTAATTAAGCACTTGCACTATAGTACATCGTCCACATAATACTACATCATATTTTGCTTGTTCTGTCCACGTCCTCCTCAGAGTGGCAACCAGATGGCCGAGGCTTCAAGACGTTTTTGCCTTGTTTTGTTGGACTACAGCAGACGTTGATGGCTCGAGCTAGGCTTCGATCTTCGGCTTGGTAGCTGATCATCAAGAAGTCGACCTCAATACCACTGGCAATTTAAGGGGGCCTTTCCATTATTCCAAAGAGATGTCTCCAAATGGCCGGAGAAGAGACGGACCTAGCTATCTGTATTTGGAGTTCTTTAATTCAACTGAACTAAACTGAACACTGTGTATAGCTAGAAAATTCTGGTCAACTCATCAGATCAGCAGAAACCTGATCAGAAAATAGAATGAATGACGCGTTGTTACTTTTTTTTGCTAGAAAGAATGGTGTGTTCATGATTGGGACCGCTCCTTGGCAAGTTGTGAACAAAGAACAGAGTTAACGCGTCCTGCGGCCAGTCAGCCACATCAAGTGGCTATGTGGAAGTGGAAGACGGCGGTGGCAGGGACAAAGATCGAAGCCTGACAGAATCTGCGGCAAGATCAGTGTCTCAGAACCGAGCACGCATGACAATGTAATTAAATAACAAGTTGTTATTAACTGGGGATTCTGCCGACTGGCGCCTCCGAAAATTAATACCAACTAACAAACAAATAAAAAAACAAAGAAAACAAGTTATCGTCGAACGGGGACTCCAGCGGCGAACCCGAACGGATTGGAAGAGGAGGACAAAGAAGAAGTTGTGAACAAAGAAGGAGTTAAGGAAGAGGAGGACGGTGTGGCTGTCGGTTCTGGGTTGCACAGGGGTGCAACGGGATGATTAGGGGAGAGAGGTTAGGTGGGTCTTTGTAGTAAGCAAGATTTTTTAGGCCATGTCAAAGTGTGCGTCCCGAACGCCCCGGTGAAACGTGAGCGGCATCGTCGAATTCCCGGCGACTCGGAGCACCAAAAGTAAGAAGAGAGGTATATAAGGGTTTCTAACGAGAAGGTCTACCACACTACACCAGTCACAGGCTCAAACGATACATTTTATAAAACAAAGTTGTCCGAAAACCGAACGAACACAAGGTGTTCGACAAAAGGCTGAGAGGCTTCCCTAATTCATAAAAATCCCAAACAATTACCAATGGGTATGTTTGGTATAGGGAGGGTTTCTAAGAAGTTTGAGCTCATTTGGTGTCGTGGAAAAAGGGGTTTGCAAAAGTCTGCTAAGCCGTGTGTCGGCATCGACTTTCGGCTTAGAAAGGAAGTAGGTAAAAACTTGTTCAAATGAGTTTGGGTTCAACAGAAAAGTGTAGGAAATGCAAGAATATGCATCTCCCTAAATTATGAGAATTTTCCGAGACTCCTAAGTGGACTGAATAAAATTGGGTTCGGAGCCGACATTTAACAGTTAACTCCGGAATTGGAAATATCGCATTGGATATGTGGCTATAACTTGGTCATTTGGGTTGAAATTTGTATATTTTTAAACATGATAGACCTTTTATGAAGATTTTTTTTTACAGTTTGTAAAAATCCAATTTATCATTTTTCATAGTAATTAGTACCCATAAAAGGACTCCATGCTAGAGATATCATTTTTTGAGGCATTTGTTCACTTTATTTGATTTTTTCGTAAACTCATTTAACTAGACGAAATTAGGTATTATCGATATTTGTGTGATGTAAAAGATGATATGTATTTCATATTTAGATTTTTCTAATTTTTCTAATCGATTTAGACGTTTTATTTGTCAAATTCCGATTTATGAATTTAAATACATGAATTATTCGTACTAAATGGAAAAAGGCAAAAATAAAGTAAAATTCATTGTATTGTTATTTCTTTAAAGATTATTATTATATCATCATTTTAGTTTATTTAAATAATAAAAAAGTGTAACATCATGACATAGCAACTAATATGATTGATAGGATAGTAATATCAGCAAGTTCTAACTTCTCACTTGGAAGCTAATTTGAAAGAAATTTAAAAGTCAAGTTTGTTTGAATGGGAGCAATCTGATAAAGGGTGACCGAATATGAAGTTTGAACAAGGTACGTACTTTGATCGGAGATTAAATATGTGGCTAAGTGGAAAATTTCGAAATAGAAAAAATAAAATAATATTTTAAGAAAAAGAATAAGTATATAGAAAAAAATTAGGCCGACGGTTTTGCTCTCAACGTAGAGGAAGCTAGGCTGACGGCTTGGCTACTGACGGTTTTTGGTACTTTGACAGCGAACATGAGTCCGTCTATCGACGTAGAGAAAGCTAGGCCGACGGTTTTGGTACTTCGACAGCGAACATGAGTTCGTCGGCGACCTATTTCCTGTAGTGAACAGGTTGAAACCATCTAGACGTGTTTGGTTCACATACTGGTAATCTATTATATATTAAAAGCAATAACCTACTAATGTTTAAATAAAGCCACCACGTTAAGCCACATCATTTTAATTAATATTGATAGTTGGATCGAAAATATACGGTTAAGATTTAATGAAAATAACGTAACCTTTTTATCATTAACACGAGTGTGTTGTCACGTCCATTAAAAAAGATCGGTTGTCACGTATTTAGTTGTGTAGAGCATTACCGACCGGTCAGATAAAAAAAAAAGTGGACCCATGCTATATAGCAGATTAATTGTTTAAAGTAACCAACCGGTCAGTTTCAAAGAAAAAAAGATTTTGTGAACACACGGTATATAAAAGCAGATGTTAGGAAGAAAACAATAAACCAACATCTAGCTAGGGATGGATCGACTCAGGGCACGTACAATACGGTGATGTCAATCTTCACTTAGCATTGACACGTAGACTATTTATCTTGTTGGAAGAGAGAGAATAAAGAATGAGAAGACTGCCTTCACTTAACTAAGAGATGATCTCTTACGAAATAAGAGAAGATTAATTTAACCATTGTACCATTTGCCTTCTCTTAAACATATAATTTCTTACTAAAATATAATTAATTCTCATTAATTATTAGGATGACTACAAGAGATAATGCATTGTACAACTTATGATTTTGCCTACTTTAGATTACGTGGATCGCTAAGAGAAGACGTGCCTTCTCTACCGTTGTACATGCCCTCAGCTCACGCGTGACTTTTCCTCTCCGCGCTACTAAAAAAACTGCACATCGTATTTTCTTGACGTGGTGAGGGATCTGTTTATACACTAAAAACGTCTGAATATATCTGTATTTAGGTAAATCTATGTCGATTATTTTCGATCGTAGGATTAATACATCCATATTTAAATTGACATATCTAGAAAACATTTGGAGGATGGGTGCACTACAATAAAAACATTACACCGCGGATTTTTTTTCAAATTGATAGTATAAATAAACGATCGATTCACAATATTATAATTCAATATATATGTTTCATACTCCCTCCGCTCCATATTAAATGACTCACATTTGTCCAAATATGGATGTATAAAGACTTTTAACATCTAATTTTGTATAAATTTTGTACAAATGTAAATCGTCTAATTTGAAACAGGGAGTATGTGGTGTCCTAACGAAAGGTTTTTTATTTGTAAACAACATGTACAAGCTATTTTTCAATATATAAAGATAAATCACCAAATCTACACATTATGTAGTATTAAAAAAATCCAAAAGCTTATAGTGGCTCAACAAATATGGATGTATATGGGGTCCAAATAATTATGGGTGGGCTACGGCCCCCCTTACCCAGCCGCTAGATATGTCCATGCATATTTAGATAAATATATGCCAACTATTTCCAAACGGAGCGGAGAGATCTGTGCATGAGTGGGCAAATCATATGGACATACTTATAATACACCGTCCTTTGAAAAAGCTACCACTATTTGCTTGGTGTAGACAGAAATAACGACTCATAATCAAGAATATAATCGTCGAAAATTATACATCTCAAATGACGATGTTTGATTATAAAATAAAAATAAAAAGACAAGTCACAAAAACAGTTGGTACCCGACCACTGTCCGATGAGCGTCGACTTAAAAACACTAGGATTAGACAAATCCAAAGTGTCAAACATTTTTTATCAGACTGACTACTACATCCATATTTAGACAAATTTGTATTAACTATTTTCAAACAGAGTGAGTATATATTAATATACGTGCATGATTGAGAAGACTTAATAATCACAAGATAAATACATTTTTCATAAACATCGAGTATGACGTAGCTATATATGTGGGCACACTATAACCATACGTATGGACGTACCTATAATACACCGTCCAATGAAAAGACAACCATATTGAAATAGATTTTTAAAATAATATTAGAACTTACTTACATAAATTATTTTTCAGTATTTATAGAAGTTCAAATTTAATACATGAACATATTGAATACATTAAAGATGATGCCCTCGCATTTACGAGGGCCACTTTCCTAGTGTAAACAACAATGTAATAAGATTCCGGTTGTATCAGAGAAGTAGCAGACCATTTGGAATTTTGTTTGGCTCGTGACCAGAGAACGAGATTGGAAGCAGCCGCTGCTCGTTGTATAGCGCCGGCGACGTTGCTCCTCGCTTGGACCTGCTGCAGATGAGGGAGACGGCGACCTGTGTGCCGGCGCCGACGGCCGACACGGTGGAGGCACGATCGGCGCGCCGCTGTTGCTCGTACACAGTGAAGGGTCAATCGACATGGGGGTCTAAACGGGATGGGATGGACCGTGGATGGGGATGCGGTGAGGGTCGCGCCCGCAGCTAGCTCGCCTCGTCGTGCACCATGCCGGCGGCAGCGGCGGACACGGCAGAGCGACGATGGTATCTTGCGCCCGCGGCGGATGTGCCGTGGGTGCGATGAGATGCAGCGCCGGCGGCCATCTCCACAGAGGGGCGATGTACACGACGGGTCTGGTGCCGGCGGCCGACACGGCAGAGAGGCCATAGTGAAGTGGTCGGGAAGTAGTCCCCGCGCGAGCATGTCGCGGAATGAGCGGAGGGCCTGTGCCGGGCGGCCACAGCTCGCGTGTGCGAAGCGACGAGGATGGTGAAGGAGGCGAGCATGGCCGAAGCTGCGATCGGCCCGGAGCGGTTAGCGACGACACCATCGTATTCGCAAGACACCACCTCGAACTGATGAGGAACATGCTGAGGCCACCAATGCAACAACAAGTGTCGCGTGCCCTTGACATTCCCCTCCCAAGGACCGTGAGGCGGCTGGAAACAATGCAATACATCAGAGAGTACGAGCAGGAGGAGTTAAGCAACCACCACTTGCTGGAACTTGCGAGGCTTGACTTTGACTTGGTCAGGTCCCTTCACGTCAAGGAGCTCAAGGCCCTCTCTTTGTAAGTTCTCTTTTTTTGGGTCCAAGTTATGTCTATTAAAGTGATTAATTCGACTTCCAGTTCTATGCACCGAGTATAACTTCATTTGCGGGGAATAGTACTAGTATATTTGCTGAGGTAAATGCATGATATGGTCTACAGGTGGTGGAGAGATCTTTACGACCAAGTTGATCTAAGCTATGCTCGGGACCGTCTAGTGGAGAACTACTTTTGGACTTGCGGTGTCTTCCATGAGGAAGAGTACTCTCGGCTCTCGGGCTCGGATGATGTTCGCAAAAACATTTGGCTTGCTATCACTGATGGATGACACTTACGATGTCCATGCTACCCTGGAGGACTGCCATAAACTCAACGAAGCTATACAACGGTAGGATAATCTGCCAGATCGAGATTCCATAACTGTATTTCCTACCTGCTTATAAGTCTACTGTATAACACTGCAGATGGGACAAAAGTGCGGCGTCTAATCTACCAGAATACATGCATAAGTTTTATGCAGCATTGTTGAGCAACTTCGAAGAGTTTGAGGATACATTAGAACCTGCTGAGAAGTATCGCGTGTTTTACGCCAAAACAGCGGTACAAACCTCTCTATTGAAACTGAATTTGTAGCTACATTTTTTGAATTATAGTCCCTGCGTATCAAAATATAATTAAGATGTTTTAGCACAAGATACGTCCACGAGCATAAGATATGTGGACGTATCTTGTGCTAAAACATCTTATATTTTGATATGGAGCGAGTACGATATATAGTTTGTTATATATATTGAATGTGTTTTTCGTGGATGCAGTTCCAGTCGTCATCTGCATACTACCTCCGAGAGGCCAAATGGTCCAACGAAAAGTATGCGCCGAGCTTCAGTGAGCACTTGGATGTGTCAGTAATGTCTTCAGGCTTCCCGACGCTTGCACTCGTGCTACTCATGGGTGTGGGTAAAGAGGCGACCAAAGAGGCATTCGACTGGGCAGCTGCCGTCCCAGATGTGGTCAGCGCAAGCGGGTCTATCGCTCGCTTTCTCAACGACATTGCCTCATACAAGTTGGGGAAAAGCAAGAAGGATGTGGCGAGCTCGGTGGATTGCTACATCAAGGAGAAATGTGTGACTGGGGAGGAGGCCTTGGAGGTTATCGCCGGACTGGCGGAGGGCGCCTGGAGGACGATCAACCAGGTGTGCATGGAGATTGATCCTGGGTTGTTGCCGGCTGCGCAGCTGGTGGTAAACCTGACTAGGACGTTGGAGGTCATATACCTTGGCGGCAGGGACGGGTACACCTTTGGAGGCGACATCAAAAGCATCGTTAGCACGCTCTTCCTCAAGCCTCTATAAATAGGTATACCTTAGTTGGAACATTCTAATAAAGTTTCCGCCTCATGTCGAATTTTTCTTCATCGGCTTCAGACATCTGAAGTGTCACTACTAAGTACTAACTACAGAGATGTAACATGCCGATGTAAACGTGCTATATATCCGAGTTACTGGATGGTACGACTTGAGTGTGATTGCATCTTATATTGAGGTGTCAATAAGTAAATGAGAAAAAACACCCGGGAAGGTTACAAAGCACAAAATGTGTCCTTGCATTGCTTCTTCTAAGGGGTATATATAATGGTTAATAAGAAAATTTGAGCTTATGCACAAATATTTGATTATCTAGAACTTATGACATGACTAAAATTAAACTAAAAGATATGTGTCTAACAAACACATCCCTCAAATTGAGAAAAAGGTCTACTTTATTTTCTATGTCTACTAAAATTAATCTGTATGTCTACTTTATTTTGTCGAGTATCCATATTTGACACTAAATAAAATGTTTACTAAGTGACTAAGTGTCCATGAAAGGATACTTGGAAAACAAGAATTTATCGGACAAGTGTCAGCCGATACCCCTAGACCAAGCGGGAGACTCAGCAAAGTTTTTACTAAGCATAATCATATGGTTTTACCAAATGCCCGTGGCATACACAAAGACGAACCCAATTCCAGGTGATGTGCGAAAGCATGGAGGCGCGCGACCAGCTACGACCTGAGTGTAGCGGATTTGTGACGATGACCTTGGTATTTCAAGATGTTTTTCCTTTGTTTCGTAAAATTACATGTAGCAGAAGTCATTGCTCGATTTTCTTTTGTTGGACAATGGCCTTGGCATTCCAAGATTTGAGCACTTTGTAGTCGTTGTGGCTTTAATTTAAAGTCTGGTTTGCTACCGGGGGTAGGAAGGAAGCAATGAGATCCAGGGAGAACAAGTAAGACCGGGTGAGGGTTACAAATTTGGTCAAGAGGAAGAGACTTATAATATTGTGGCTGCTCATGGTTATTTTGGCCGATTAATCTTCCAATATGCTAGTTTCAACAACTCTCGTTCTTTACACTTCTTCTTGGCTGCTTGGCCTGTAGTAGGAATCTGGTTCACTGCTTTAGGTATTAGTACTATGGCTTTCAACCTAAATGGTTTCAATTTCAACCAATCTGTAGTTGATAGTCAAGGTCGCGTTATTAATACTTGGGCTGATATCATCAACCGTGCTAATCTTGGTATGGAAGTAATGCACGAACGTAATGCTCACAACTTCCCTCTAGACCTAGCTGCTCTTGAAGTTCCATCTATTAATGGCTAAGGTTTTTCTGCTAACATATAGGAATTTTTGAAGAAAGAAAAGCTAGAAATACCCAATATCTTGTTCCAACAAGATATTGGGTATTTCTTTGTTTATTCTGAATCTTTCTATTCTGAATTCAGTTAACGACGAGATTTAGTATCCTTTCTTGCATTTTCATAACTCGTGAAATGCCGAGTAGGCACGAATTCCCCCAATTTGCGACCTACCATAGGATTTGTTATGTAAATAGGTATATGTTCCTTTCCATTATGAATCGCGATTGTATGGCCAACCATTGTGGGTAGAATAAAAAGGATTTTCTTTTATTGCTTGATTTTCCTTGTGTGCCGAAATTGGAACGTTGTTTAATATAGTGTGCCACGTCATGAATTGATATTGTGACTCATGGCATGGATTGTGTTACTTGAAAGTAGAGACTATCTACATGAGCTTTTGAATGAGAACTTGCATGTGGCAAGATGGTTAGGAGGGTAGTTTTACCCCTAACCCATCAGAGTTCAAACCACAGGTTTGACGTTGGTGTTTTTCATTTAGTCGGAATATTCTTCAGTGGGAGGCGATGTTCCCGTCGATAGCGAGGCGTCTGTGGTGACTTCGTCAATCTCAAGATCTGATCCGCCGGCTCAGTCTCTCGGAGGTGCTCACTGGGGTAGGGTGTGTGTGTGTGCGTTCATAAGGGTGAGTATGTGCACGTGTATATGAGCGCTTGCGTTGTACTGTGTTTCTCAAAGAAAAAAACATGAGCTTTTGAATGACAATCGTTCCCTTATCTGTTCCATTTTTGAACTGGTTTCCATGTGCACTACTACTGCATATCCTTACAGCATCTTCAACATGGTCATTTTGAACATGGTTGCTTACGTTCTTTTACGCATCATATATTCACATGGACTGTACTATGCGAGGGGCTGAGAGGTAATGTAAAGTGCAATCTGACCTTAACCGATTTTAGAGTTATAGAAACCATCCAAACATCTGGGTTTGCACGCTCCACGCGGAATCCTCCATCTGGGTTTGGAAGCATTGCACTTTTTGCACCTTTCGAACTAATCTTGTTCTACACACACGTTGCCTTCCCTTCTTCCAAACTAACCTCACCGTGCACACAATGACACAACCATCTTCCGGAGCCTTCACCTCGTCAAAAACCGTACGTGCGCAGCTCCACCATATCATCATCACCAAGAGCCGAAGAAGACATGCACATAGCAAATTAACAAGCTACTACATAGATTTATCAGTAGCCCATACAGAAATGGCTAAGCTGGCCGTCGTCGTGGCCGTCGTCGCCGCCGCCCTCTTGGCCGTGACCGTCGTCGCGGAAGGGGAGGCGGCGGAAAATTTTGCTCCGTATGAGAGCACGGAGATGCAGTGCTACCGTGAGCTCGAGGAGAGCTCCCTGGACGCGTGCCAGCAGGTCATGCACAACGTGGTGTACAAGGCGCCTGGCCAGATGCTGCGGTGGAGCCCGGGGTTGCATGTCCGGTGCTGCCAGCAGCTCCTGGGAGTCAGACGCCAGTGCCGGCACGCCGCCATACGCGGGCTCGTCAGGGAGTACGAGCAGCGGCAGGTCATGCTGCCGCTGGAGGGAGGAGCCGGCGAGACCGTGGAGCAGCAACGGGAGCAAGGACAACAGCAGGGACAAGGGTACCAGTTAGGCGAGTCAGACAGAGCCCTCCTACGGCTGTTCCGGCCAGCACACCGCCGTCCGTCGACAACAGCCTGCAGCTGGGCATGAGTTCGGCGAGACCGCGCAGCAGCAGGAGGGACCAGAGTACGGCTTACCATCTGCTCCAGGTCTCAGCACCGAACAGCAGCAGGCAGCGGGCCTGCTGATGAAGGCGCGACAGTTCGCGGCGCGGCTGCCGGTGATGTGCCGGTTCGATCAGACTTCTCGACCTCGAGGGCAGGGCGATTCAATTCATTCCTCCGCTGGCCTGTACTAGGCTAGAAATGTCGCAACTCGGCATGTTACTTGGGCATTCATGTAGATGTATTGTTGCATGCTGCAGCTAAAATAAAATCGGTCAAATAATAGAGAACATTGAAGTGATTGTGGTGTCTTCCTCGCTCATCTGCATTCGGAATGGAGAAGCCACCAAAGGTCTAGAAAAGAGACAACAGGTTGGGTTCGACATTTACAGGATATACTAACTGTCATATGCAAAACAAGAACGAAACAGAGAGGAAAATGTCACAATTATAGCATCTGAAGAAGTATAGTGAATACCCCGGCCGTTGGCATCACAAATGCAAATCACCATTCATCTGCACATCACCACCTAAATCACAAACGCGGAAGGAAAAAACACGGCATCCACAAATCTAATGGAACACATCCACATTCTGCGACAATCTGTCAATTTTATTGGAACCAAGTTTTCAGGCAAGCTAAAGGACATGTAACCAATGGCATACAAGCCGCATTTCACCAGAGGAAGATACAGTCCAAGCATGTTTTTTTCCCCTGTCCCCTTAAATACACCCTTTGGAGCAAGATCTGACCAATAGGCGCCAATCACCACACAATCTTATTCAGTCTGCTTCCAACTTTACATCTTCAAGGTCGAACCACTGGCCTACAAGCAAGAACCAACTGAACAGGTTAGAAATTTCAGATATATCTTCGCCATAAAATGGGACTCGATGAAACCTACCGTTAAGTTGTTGTTCCTAGTTCAAGGAAGCAAGAGCTTCGAGGAGGGAACCAGCGAAATGCATCTGGACCTCCTTGTCGACTGTCGAGAAGAGGGGCACATGTACAAACAGAGACTTGATGCCCTTCTGCTCTGCAAACCGGAGAGAGTGGTAATACACATAGTTGCATACGAATCGCCCAGCGTCATCTGAAGGCATCACGTCGTAGCCTGTCTTCCGGAGTGACTTGGTTAATTCTTTCACTGGCAGTGTAGTCTGTGTTGACCATGAAAAGTTCATAGAAATGTGATTAATCTTAAGATCATCACAACACGAATGCAGTTCCAAGCTATATTTCAGCAAGACATTTTGACTTTTACCTCTCTTGTCCGTGAGATGCTTCCATCAGTTGGCACAATAGGGACTCTCTGCATTTTAACAACAAAGCTGATGAAACCCGATGCAACAAGAATAGGGGGAGATAATGAGTGGTTATGCTATCAGACCTGAGGTTTCCACCCTAGCTCATCAGGACAACGAAAGGTGGCTTCATTAACAGCTTGGTTCTCAAGAGCAAACCGTGATGCACCACTATTGACTCCAAAGTGGATCTGAAAAATTGTCCGTACAAAAACTGTTTTCAGAAAAAACGAGATCACACAAGAAATCACAATCACAGGATAAGGATGGTGAGTATTTGGCAACAATGCCTAGTAAGTAAATGAATGAAACTCAAGCAATATTATTTTCATATCCTCACTTTCCTGTGTTCCACACATCTTAAATGCTGTAAGATGACATGCAATCACACTATCAAATGAGAAAAAAAATGGGGGTTTTTAATTATGACCGGAGCTTCATTGTAAGGCCACATTATCAACTGCAAATTGTAAATAGCATCAGCTATGGCACGCATACAGAAAAGAACCTCCAACACTAGGTACTCGTCAACTATATGCAATCCTAAATTACTAATCGATGAAAAGCACAAGGCCAGAAGCCTGGGAAGTTAATGATTAAACCAGTAGTTATTCTGAATTGGAAGTTTCTTTAAAAATCTAAAAGGACATAATTTCTAGCAATACAGCCGAAGTGAAGTAAATCATTTCTATATCCATGAAATCTGACGGAATTCGAATTCGTAGTTCCAATTGATAATGCATGAAGAAGCTTCCCAATTGAATTACAGATAAGATTGATTTTAAACTCTAGACTGAGAGGATAAGAACAAATCAAAAATATAACTGCACATTTGTGCTGAAAGTTAGTGGAACGTTGAGTGATCTAGCATGATCATAGAAACAAATTCACAACTCAAGAATAAGGCAAGAACTGACCCATATTACTTGCCCCTGAGCTGACGACCCGTTCTCTCTATCTGCAGTGGCAGATTCCAAAACTTTATGGAGTGCGCCAAGTGCCCCCTGTCCCGCAGTTTCGAGGATTTCGCAGCTTCCAAGTACAAGATTTTTTGGCAACCCTCTCTCCTCCATGAATGCTCTAAGATTGCTCACAATTTTCTCGGTCGGGTTCTCCGCAACTCCATGAAACTTCTTAAATCCAGTAACATGGACAGTCACGATTGAATGTCCGACTGAAGGTCCTTCTGATCCCATTTACCCTTCTGAGAAACACAAAACAACAAGACTTCTTAATCCGAAAATTCAAAGGATCAAGAGAATGTGTAAATTTTAGGAAGGCACGAAATTAACAAGGCACAAAGCAATGTGTCAATACCATCAATGTGAACTCATTAAATCCTAAGACACTATATGTGGAATCAATTGCAGGCAGTTCCAACTGCCCCAAGGAGAAGTACTCATGCATAAAGCATGCAAGGAAGTAAAATTCAGCCGGAGAGTGACAAAATGCAGTTGCAGTAAAAAAAAATATAGCCACCCCATCCCTGAATTAATAATCGACAAGTAAACTTAAATAACTAAAATTAAATTTTACATGCACAGTCTCCTAGACAGAAAACAGTCACTGCCAGAATCTTCCAAAAATGATAAAGCAATGATTGTTCACGCCTCTGAATATCTTAATGAGAAGTGAACAAACTTACGCAACAAACAACATCTCACGGACAGCAAAAGATAAGTAGGACCTAGATGCTACCTCTTGATTGAAGTGATGAGGTGAGAAGAGAACCTTATCCAAACCCCAAAGAAATTCCAAAACAAGCGCAAGAACAAGCAAGCCTGGCCACGAGAACAGGAAGAGAATAATACACATATATACAGCGCAGGTCCTACCCAGCTGTTGCGTACACCGGAATCAAAGCCAAATAGTACAACGGAACTGAATCTCACACAAGACAAACACACGGCTAAGCATCAGCTGTTGTACAATTGCATACACGGAAAAACTAATCGCACGGACACAGACAATTGCATCAGTATGGTGAAATCGAAAACACGCACAGGGAATCCCATAAAGGAACTTCTTTTCTGAGAGCACGGATGCCATGGTGTGTGGTACGGTGATTGGTCAACTCTAGCTAGCGTAGCATAAAAACGTCAAAATCAGGCCGAACTCAGAGGAGGCCGGAGAACCACACAGACCAACAAACCCCGGTTCTCCACTATCGCACGCCAATCAAAGACAGAAACCGACTGCGGGTGAAGCAACAAAAGAAACCTCAAATCCAAAGGAAAAACACCACCTTTGGACCCGATCGCCCAAGAATCCCCGCCTCTCAAACCACGGAAACGAAAATCCACCAACGGCAGCCTCAATTTCGCAAGCGGCCGAGCAAGGAACCCTCGCCGGGAAGCCCAGAAATTCGCGCGCGCGCGTACTTATCATATCTATCCAGAGGGGCGCCGACGACCGGCCATCGGCGCACACACACACAGTAGACCGAAATTACCAGCTGGTCGTGCGGAATTCTCACCCTGGGGAGCGCACGGCGATGCGATGCGAGAATCGGCCTTGAAACAGGCTAGGAGGCGGATCCCTGCGCAGGATTCTTCGCCTCGAGAAGAAATTTTTTTGGCTGGAGAAACGGGGAGAGAGGGGGGAGTCGTCCGTCCTTTTAAAGCGCATCACACAGGGGAGGATGGATGAGTAGTAGGGAAGAAGAACAACACTCGAACTGCACAAAGGGATCAGGGTGGGGGTTGGCGTCGGGTCCCACCAGTCAGTGACAGATGACGCCGGCGTGCTGTGGGCTGCTGGTTGTTTTTCTTTTCTCTTTTTTGGCTTTAGGTAGGCAGCTTCACTGCTTGGTGACATGGAGTTGACACGATGGAGGTGCCAATCCTCAACGTGGCTGAAATTGTTAGTAGTTCACTTTTCACAGTGTAAGACAAATCTACGCAATACCGGATCGTAAGTGATGAAACCTGGGGTGGATGTTCGGTTAGACCGAGTCGATCGGTTTAGTTCTTCGATGTTTGAGAAATTACGTTTCTGTACCATAATGGACTAATGGTACTTCCGAAAGTGAGAGTTACAATTTCAGTTTTTATTTTATTTTAACCAAAACGAACCAATGTGGTAGGTGGCGAGCCGGAGGGGAAACGACGAGATGATGGTTGCCACCCCAAGTAAGTGGCTCACAACCATTATAATGAGGTGGTAGTGGAAAGGCATGTGGTGACAAGGTGGTAGTGGCAAGGCGCATGATAATAGAGTGGCATTAATCGATAAAGGAAGATTTATAACGGTTTTGCTATTTCTCAGTCGAGTGAGAATTATGTTAGGCCTCACTCAACTCTAATACCATCAGATTTACATCGTTATTTGTGCGGGATGTGAATTGCACATGGTTGCGACTGTGATTTTCCCACTTAGACATGAGTTGCAACTAAACTTTTTTAGTTGCACATGGATTACACATGAGTTGCATATGCAACTGGATGACGTCATCTGAGTGAGAGTTAAGTTAACTCTCATTCGAGTGAGCCCTAGGCATTCCCGATTTATAAACTCATATGTTATAGATTCACGTTGATACATTCATAGGAGGTCAAACCCGGCCTCTGCGCACAACAGCTGAAACAAAAGAAATAAAGGAAAAATTGGGCGTGATATAAAGCATATGGAGAACTCCTAACAAAGCCACAATTGATGGCTAGGGTTATGGGAGACATCAGAGAAGGCTTCGAGAAGACGAGGAGAGAAGCAGAGGCGGATCTAGAATTTCACCAAACACAGGGCCAATGGTGTATTATGTGTTGTAGTTTTGCTACATCTTAGAGCAAATAGACCATTTCTACTAATGTATATATAGCTGATTTTTTTCTACACCCCGAGCCACAGCCTTGGTTGTTCGAGTTCTAGATTCTGCCCCCGGAGAGAAGGCATGTGCATGATCGCTTGGGTTTTATGCGAGTTTGGGCTAGGTTATACGTCGTGGAGAGAAATATGCATGTTTACTTTTTTACATACTCTGGGATAAACACAAGATTATGTGAATTCAGTTGGGGTGTTAAATTTGAGAGCTAGACTTTAATTATTGGTTATCATGCCATCACAAGATAAAACAGCCATCATAAGAGTAAAGACAGCTTGTAGATAAGTTTTGCTGCATTTTCACCCCCAAAATCTGCTGTGGAGCATATGAAGCTGTTGCTGCTGGTCTGCAGCTCCTGTTTTGTTTATCATCCCGAGAAATACATGGATTCACAAGCAACGTCCATCCGGGCACGTCAGCGTGTGACCTCACATCGCGGCTCCTCAATGATTGCATCAGTCTTGTTGTACTCATCCGATGGGGAGATTAATTAGAGGCTGAGATGCGTCCAAGGACCCGGCCGGAAGCACACTTGATCACTGCATCCTCTAATTTATTTATTGGCAGGTGCATGCCAACCAGAAACTACGGCTGCATACCAGAAGCAGCGAGTGGTTACGGACAATCAAGCGTGTCCAATTAACTAATGCTAATGACAGATCACTGACAGCCCCCGGCATGCTAATTGAGCATCTGGTGCAGCTTCTCGTTTTGGAATTTTTGTGGGTGCTTTAATCCTTTTTTTGGCAAATAAGATAGGATCGAGTAGGCTGTGTATCCTTTGAAAAAGTGTCCGCTAATTAACAAGTAACACTACCGGTAAAAAAAGGGATAATCATTGCCCTTCAAAATCACCAAGATATTGTAGTATTCACAGGTGTGTGGTTTGGTGATTTTGGTGTTATTCTACGGCTGCCTTCAGAAAAGTACAAGATTGTGTCATTGATGAAGAAAGAGTTTGAAGATCTTATAGATTTCTATTTTAGCTTTGTATTTGTAATTGATATAATCGTGTATTCTTTATTGGTTTAATATATGTGAAAAAATCAAAAAAAACAAGATACTGTAGTACTACTATCGAGCAGTGATCTGTAGACAATTGACAAGCTAGTTTAGTACTACCGCAACCAGTCTGCAATATTCTGCGTGAGATGAAGTTAAACCAGCTACTTCATCGAAGGGAACACACTAACGTACACTAGGGGGTATTGAGCAGGAGATGTGAGATTCGTCCTGAGAATTTTTCTTTATTAAGATCGTCCAATCGCAGCCTCCACGGGCAACACGTTTTGCCACCAGAAGGAATTATTTCAACCAAACCTTCATGTGCGCGCAATTTTAATCCCTTCAGGCAGGAGTCCTTTTAGTTTCACCTGCTAACACCAACTAATTGGTGGTTTAGATCCTGCCAATGTTATGATCATTAGGCAGGAGTTCTATTGATAAACTACGAGTCCGGCCTGGCAGAGTGCAGGTGAAGCACCTAACGGAATTAACAAGTGATACACCGTAGAGACAAGGCGCTAAACTAATCTGGCATTCCCTTTCAAAGCCAGGTCACCGCTAGCTAGTGCAAGTGACTGATTCAGCATCCCAAATTGTAGGCTGGTAAAAAATAAAATGGACCAACGAGCATATAGGCACCTTGATTGTTCATTCTTACCGTTAAAAAAACATAAAACATAATTAGCATAGTATATAATGGTACCGTCAGGATTAACAAAATCTATTGCTTTCAGGGATGAATTAAAAGCATCTCTAACAAAGCCCTCAAACAGCCCGAAACCCTTAAAACTCCGACGAGTTAATAGACCGAGACCTTTTTTAGGTTATAGCAGAGCCCGTAAACTTCGCGCGGCCCGTAAACGCGATAAGGGCGCCCGTAGATTTCCTCCGCCGACCGGTATATATGCTGGGATCCCCACATTTCACAGTTCGAAACCCTTATCCACCGCCGCCGCCGACGAGCAATCCGCCCCCGCGTCCGTCTTCTCCGACGAGAAATCCGCCGTAGCCGGAGAACTGCCACCACATCCGCGAGATGGCCCGCAAGCGCGAGAGCTCCACCCCGCCGCGGGATGGTGACCCATTCGACGGCGACTACTCCGGGGAGCGTCGCGCGAAAGTGGTGGCTAGCGACGCCGGGCAGAAGCGCGGAGCGCGCAGGTTCAGTAACCGCAACATGCCGGTCCCGAGGGGGTTCTGGCGGCGCGAGGTCGAGGAGTTCGACCGGCTCCGCGCCGAGGAGCGCCAGGCCCGCCGCCGCCGCGCGATGCTCAACGGCGAGGGAAGCTCAAGCGGCGGCGCGAGCACCTCCTCCGCGCTCCAGGCTCTTCCTCCGGCGGGTGAATACGACGGCGCCGTCTACGGTCCTCCGTGGCGTCGAAGGATTTTGTCGCCGACGAGGCGCTTGAGTCCATAACGGCTCAAGTGTTGCTCCGTTCGGTGCGCGAGGCGGAGGAGAGGAAGGCGCAGCTCGCCCGCGACGCGGAGATCGAGGAGATCCTCCTCCACCAAGGGCTCGAGGCAGACCGGCTCGCCGGGGAGAGAAAGGCCTTCTGGGAGGCTGACGCGGAGGACGTCATCGACCTCGTCTCCGACGAGGACTGAAGGCGGCGCATCCGAGGAGTTCGACCTCGTCGCCGCCGCATCCGAGGCTCCGGCGAGCCGAATTTTGGCACTAGGGTTAGGGCGGCGACGAGATAGATCTAGTTTAGCTTTTGGATTAGTGTAGGATTATGTAAATTATGTGTGGATCGGTGATGAACGCATATGTGAAATGAATCGGGGACGAACACTAGTTTGTTCCCGCCTAAATTGTAAAATTTACAGTTCTGTTTAAGTTGTCTGCTATGCGTCGCTCGTTGGTCCGAGTAGAATTCTCAAAAAAAGGTGAACCTTAATTTTTTTTGAGATTGTGAATTTAAGTGCTCTGTTAGAGATGCTCTAACCGGGCAAAAGCAAGATCAAACGGCGGCAGAGCTGCAATTAAGTAGTGCTAATGATAGATCATTAACACAACTCCATGATGCTACAATCAAGCATCTGATACAGCCATCAGTTGGACTTTTGAGGACGCTTTAGTCCTTTTTGCAGACCAAATCGAGTAGTCGTGTACCAATGCCCCGACCGTTCCGCGTGTCTAATGCGAAGGGCCATATATAAGGTCCTCCTACAAAACAATCCTAACCATGATCACTATCCTGCTAACCATGATCACTATCCTGCTACATTATGATCTGTTGGTACTTCCTCCGTTTCTTAATATAAGATGTTTTAAGATTTTTCCACATTCACATGTCGAAACTCGTATCTATACATGTTTCAGTGTTCATATTCACTTATTTTTGTGTGTATCTATACAAAATGTGTAATAGCTAAAACATTTTATATTAAAAAACAGAGGGAGTAGTTAACAAGGTTAGCGAGGTACTATAGCCATTTTGTGAGATTCTATTTGAAACCATTTGTAAAAGGAAAATATTTTGCCCTTTGTTTTAAAAAAAGGAAAATTTGACCGACGTTCTGCAAGATTTTGTTAAGCCCTGAACTGAAAACAAAGCCGCTCTAGAAGGGGCAACCCATTGCTGCTTGATCTCACATCATTCATCAAACCCTTCATGTCAGAGGTGATTGGAAGTAGCATTAGCGGTATGCTACTATTGTTAAACTGGCAGTTCATGAAACACGAGTTGTCGGAATGTAATGTTTAACCCTGACAGCTATAGGAGGCAACATCTTTGCCTCGTTCATTAATTAAGGAGAAGACTGAAACTCCAATTTATGTCTGATCCATCCGAGGGAGGTAAAATAAAGCGCATACTCTCGCGCCGTTATGGAAATCAAATGCTTTGGTTCAGCTAGTGTTCATCTGAAATTTCCTCTTTTCATCTTGGGAATGATTGTGGATGGCATACCGGTCACCTGGTTTTCTAACAGTTCGTTGATCAAACTTGTGCTAGTAAACTGTGTCGAATAGTTAGGCACTCTTTGGATTGAAAGATTTTCATAGGAATATTGTAGGAATTCAATCTATGGGAATTTTTCTAGGGAATCTATTTGGATCAAAAGAATGACACCTCCAAAATTTCTATGGATTGTATTAATACACCCTAATTTCATAGAAATTCAACATCCACTCTAACCTCCTTTTTACACTCATTCGCGTAGGATCGAGACATTTTTTTCCTGTGTATCATCAAATGACCATTTCTGCACTTTCCTCTATTTTGTAATACTATGTTTTGCACCTACAATCCTATCTTTTTTGCGAATATCTGCAATCCTATCAAATTCTTGTGTTTTTACAATTCCTCTGTTTTATAAGCCTCTGATCCAAAGAAGCCCTTAGTTAGCTGAACTGTTGGCCCCTACATGTTCTCACCTAAGAGCATTACAATAGTTATATCTTACTGTTATCGGATAGGAAAATTGCTGAGGTGGATGAGAGACAAATGAAAGAAAAAGATGGTCTTGTAGCACAGATATCTCACACGGATTTAGAGATATCTGGTTAATAAGATAAGGCCAAATAATAACCAATTATATATTTTTTCATATGATAAGACTGTCTTATCGACCATTGTACATGTCCTAATGAAACTTTCTTTTACAAGATGTCCTAATTAAACTAACGAGTACTAAAACACACCATACAGGCACGGCACTAAGAGTAACCTGTCATCATTAGAACGCCACGCCACACGAGTGCAAGCGACTTATTCACCGTCTGAGAAGGCAGCCAGTATGAGCAAAGTAAATTGATCTTTTCTTGACAGAAGTAGCAATAATTTATTTGAATCAACCAAAGCAAGCGTTAAGCAAACAAGCTGAATATACAACTGTTGGTTCGATTTCTTTCTAGAATCAAGCAAAGCGTTAAACAAACTAGTTGAATTCGGCGCGGCGACACGTCGCGCCCTTTATATGAGTTCTCGTTGCTCGTTGATGTTTTTTGATGTTGGTGCACAACATGATTGAATGCACTTAGTCTTATTTTGACGGAATAATAGAAAAGACTTTCTTCCAGCAAGGTGAATGTACATGCATAAGCAAAAACACCATTGGAAATGATCAACCGTACTGCCGTAGGTAAACAGTGCATAGGTGTTTAAATTATACATGCATAGTTTTGAAAGGAAGCATCTGGTAAGCCGGTACTGGGTAGCTGCTTTAATTATACATATATAAGTAGGATATATAAGTAGGGGAAAGTAAGAAGAGGTGCTTTAGTAGCTATTTTTACATAGTAGCAAAAGGATAATAAAATGCTTAGCTTGGCCATTTATTTAGAAAATGTCTCAGCAAACTGCTAGATCTAACTTGATATGTTCATCGTATCTATTGATTGATCAACAGACATCTCATCTACAACAAATAATGAGAATGAATTATATTACTTTGTGTAAGGATGAAAGTGTAGCATGAACAACACACTAAATTTAGAATACTACCTAACCAAGCTAAGTCTGTTGGTCGGTTTGAAACAGAGCTCTAGCTGATCCCTTCGCATCACTGTTTGACCTGCATGTAGAAAAAAGGCGAGGTAATAGCCATGTTCATAGCTATCCTTGGTGATAAAGGAGGAACATACCTTTTTAAAATGTTCTGCGTCTTTTCTTTCCATCCAAAGTAGATGGGCTGTCGTGAGGAGTGTATAAGTAAATCAATTTATTTATAAATTTCCTAAGCACTGCATAATTTAAAGTATTATTGGGTCATGCTCACCTCTCCTGAGTTGACAGAAGCTGAAGCTGAATCTACTGTATATTTTGCCGGTGTCACCTCCAAATCTCTCTTTTGTGTCATGGGTCCTTCTCGAGCTCAGCTGCTGGTGTTAGTACTGAAGCATTGTTCTATACTTTGCCATGTAATTTAGCTGAAATGAGTGTGTCATGGGTCCTTCTCGAGCTCAGCTGCTGGTGTTAGTACTGAAGCATTGTTCTATTCTTTGCCATGTAATTTAGCTGAAATGAGTGATCTATATGCTCTGTAGTATGTAATCTTCTCAGATTTGAGTGATATGAACGATCAATTCTGTGATGGGTTTGAACAAAATTTGAAGCATAAACAAAGCTGAAAGTGGTGTTTGTGCTATGTAATGTGCCCAGATTTGAATCATAGTCAGAGCATTTTTACAGTTGTGTGCTAACTGTGCCCACTTTGTGTGTCTAGAACCTGCAGAAAAATGACAAAGAAAATCGTGTTTTCGCTATGTAATCTGCAATGTGCCGAGATTAGAAATATAAGATTATATTGAGGGCATTATGACAACTGAAAATTGAATGATGTATTTCCACACAACGTGAAGCAGAAATTAGATGACACAAGTACTTCATAGCTTGATTACTTACTCGTCAAAAGCTTAGAGGAGTATAAGGATTAAACATCCGGAAGAATTTTAGAAGCTTGCAGCTCACAAGCCGAGGCGGGGAGGGCAAGAGACGGCGGCGCTGCGGTCGCCACCCACTGGCGAGCTGCGCTCCTCTCAGACACGCAGGCATGGCGTGAGGCAGCAGTGAGAAGCCTGACGGCGTCGCCGGCTTTGAACTCAAACAGGCAGACCGGGTCCAGCCCTGCCTGCTTGCTGGGCGGCGGCACCGCGGACGGCGGCAACGGAGAAGAGAGGCCGGGCTGCGGCGTCGGCGGGCGCGGCGCGACGACCTTAAGGTGGTGGGAGAGGAGGTGGCAGTGAGGGCGGGCAGGGCGGGAGGCGGCAGCGAGGGAGCAGGTCGGGGAGGAGAACCGGCTGAGGGAAATGAGGAGATCTAGGGTTAGGGTTATGTGTTGGCAGTTTATACAGATGAGTCCATTCCTAAATTCCGGAAAATGCGGGGGCCTTTTTGCAAAAAAAGCCGCGGGGACCGTTGGATATAGAAGGGACGGCGCGGATCAGAGTACTGTTCGTAACTGTTCATCGTGAACAGCACCCGACGCAGGACAGGGCGAGAAAAACTCGCTCCTAGAGGTAATGAAGTGGGTGCATATGCATGATTATCTAGTGAGTGGAGCCGGCCGCATCATGCCGCGAGATCATCGATCGCTCTCAGGATCTTGGCTGGAAAGCCAGAGAGAGAGAAGAGAAGCTGCAGAAGAAGCTAGATCAACGGCAGCGGCGCCAGCAGACATTGTCTCGGTGTCGCCATCTTATCCAAAATAATACGTAGGCGCATACGCATGCACACTGTGATTGACCGTCGGCGGAGGCTCGTCGATCGCCCCACCACTGAACAAATTAAAAGACTCATGCATCAGTGATCACTGCTAATTCAGTTCAATATATTTTTCAGTTGCATGCATAGTTGATAAACAGAGACTGGTGCTGCCGATGATCCCAGTCAGCGACGTTACTCTTCTGCGAGGATCGACTTGATATATGCACAAAAATAATATGACCAAGATCATCTGAACACACCGACATACTTTACAAATTGGGTCACCGGTATCAAATGTAATCCTAATAAGGCGCCCCCCTCCCTATGTTGAGGAGAAAACTTAATGTGCGGATGTGTTGTTCCACAGCCAAACGGGATCAGAATGATCTGATGATCAGATCATGTGTTAGCAGCCCAAATGTTACCCCACACTCGACCAGTGTATTTGGAGGCCCAAGGCCTCTCTCATCCCAAAAGACCGGCCTGAAGGGAGAGATTTGCCCAGCTATATAAGCTGGTGTCGGCCTCCCTCAACTAGCGAGGTGGGACTAAACCCCGGGCGCGTCCACCGGCCGTCACCAGCTGTGTCGTCCGTTCGGGTGCTGACATCATGTGTGTGAGTGCCTATGTGTCCATAGTGATTCGACTCCAACAAAGTAATATTTGTAGGGTTAGGTGTTCTTTGCGAACTATATATCAGTTTGTCATATTATTGGACATACTCCATTGAAGTAATATTTGTAGGGTAAAGGTGGAAGACTTTTTTTTTGAAACGTTGTACCCGTAGGTAAAATATATTTTTCATCAGGGTTGTGAGCCAATAAGGGGCATTTTTTTTCAAAAAAAAAACGTCCAGGATGTTTTGTGTATGTCCAAATAAAGTGGGTTATTGGGCTAAACATGCAAATGCATATGCTTTTCCTACCTTTTCGTTAGAAAGACGGTATACACTTACGCTCACAAACACTTAACGTACACTCACTCCTTTAAACACACAAGCACGTACGCCCTATCCTATGAGCACCTCCAAAAAATTGTGCTGACATATCTTTATAGATTGATGAAATTATCCATGAGTGCCTTGCTGAGCAGCCATGCCAATTCTAGAACTTGTTTCTTGGTGGGATGGTTCTACCACGAACCAAACCATATGACGCTCGGTTCCGATCATATCCTATCTCTACGTATCAGTGTGTTACAATGTTTTTTGGGAAAAGGAATATTAATTTACAGGTGGGGGTTTATTGAGGGATTAAGCTTGGGAAGTTGATTATCAGTCCCAACCCCATGTCTGGTGTGTGGTGAAAAATAGTACTCCCTCCGTTCCTAAATATAAGATGTTTAAGCATTTGCCCACATTCACATGTATGCAAATGTATCTAGACATATTTTAGTTGGCATGTTCACTCATTTTAGTGTGTATGTAGACAATATGTTGAGTACCTAAAACGTCATATATTTGGGAACGGAGGGAGTAGTGGATTAGAGAGAAAATCATTCTTCCACGTGGATTTGTAAGGGGAGACCAAGAAAATAGGTATGTGCAAGTTGGCCTCTGTAATTCCGTTACTAGAGTGGTTCAGGGCTGGGACACATTTTATAGGAGTAGATTAGGATTAAAGTTTGTAGATAGAGGTATCGGAGCTTGCACTCGGTCGTTCCCTATTTTTTTTCGTACAGAAAAATAATAAAGGAAAGAGATGATGACTTTTTTTTTAACTCCAGATGATGACTTAAATGGATGGCTGGAGCGTCCATGGCACTAAATTGGGCCTACAGCAACCTTCAGCCCGATAGGCCCAGCCCAACAATTCTGCCGCTGTCCCCGAGCCCGAGCGGCGCGCGCGTGCCCATATACTACCCTGCCACGGCTCTCGTCTCTTCCCATTCGCTCGTAAGTGTCGCGCCGAAACCCTAGCTCCCACCCGCCGCGGCCACCGACACCGCCACCGCCTCCCGATCCCCTCCGGTCAGCCCCCGCTGTTTCCTCCTCCTATACCAATAATCTCTCTTCCCTATCCGATTGCTCGTTGAATCATCTGCGCCTTTGATCTGCAGGTGCGTGCGTGCTTGTTATTCGAGAGGCGGCGGCTGCTGCGAAGGGGGATCGACCATGGCGACTCGTAAGTTACCATCCCTTTTCCATTGCGAGTTTCGTCCTTCCCGACTTCGGTAGCCCAGAAATGGCCGTTATAGTTCTTGAACGCTCTTGTTTTATGTTTGGATGAATAGATTGGTCGCGATGGTTGCACCGTTGGCTGTTGTTGTGGTGTGTTATCAGTCTAGTAGTTAGATGTTGAGTAAAATTGCTATTCAGACATTATGTTACAGAAGATGGTGTGGGTTGGTAAGATAGTTGGCTGTATATACGTTTTGGTGTTCGATTGTATTTCGGATAGCTTTTACTTTGAGAAAAGCAGCTGTTGATGCACACTCAGTGGAAGACTGTAGTTGAGTTTGCCGCATCACCAATTCATATACGGGTGGTTTTGTTGTGCCCTGAATTTGGGATTTTCAATCATGATGCACACGTCTAAGTCTATACCCTAATGACCATGATATGTGCACATGAGATTTCGTGTTCTCTTTAAGAAGTTCAATGTGTTTCTTTTTCAGTAATAGCTGGCACTTTTATTGGTTGTCGTTTTGCAGCAATCGTGCTCCTTGTAATCTTTGGATATCGATCTCACTCTTCTGTTTTGTACCTTTTGTAGGTATTCAGTTTGAGAACAACTGCGAAGTTGGTGTTTTCTCCAAGCTGACAAATGCCTACTGTCTGGTTGCAATCGGAGGATCAGAGAACTTCTACAGGTTGGCGATCAATGTTTCCTTTGGTTTTAGCTCTTGGAACCTTGAACTTGTGGAATTTTGGCCGAATAATAGGAACAACTAACTTATTGTTCTGTTCATTTGCAGTACGTTTGAGTCCGAGCTTGCGGAGGTCATCCCTGTGGTCAAGACCTCAATAGGTGGCACTAGAATAATTGGTCGACTTTGCGTTGGTTAGTATATTTTTCTTCTATTCAGTTATTCATCATTTTGAGCTATTCTACTCTTTCCTGGATTGTACTTACCATCTTCATAACCTCAGGAAACAAGAATGGACTTCTCTTGCCACATACTACCACTGACCAAGGTAATTTGTTTCCGTACCTCGCTCTGTTGTGTAATTGTGACACTATTTATTCTGTTACCTCTCTTATGCGTTATCCTGTACATTCACATGTGCTCTTATGGTATGATGACAATATGCACTGCTAGCTGTGTTAATACAACTTATCTATCTAGATCTTGTTTTCACATATATAAGCCCTTCTCCTGTTATATTCTAGCTGGTTTCATTTCCTTACACATCACTATACAACCCATTTTTCGTTTGAAACTGGAAATGCTGAACTAGGTAAACCTGCCTTTTACCAGCACTCACATTTAAGTTGATTTTAATACTGTAATACTGTAGGTACTACAAGAGTTCAGTATGTAATTTACCTAGAGTCGTATTGTCTATCAAGGATTCGAGGCATATTTGTGTCGGCAAGTGATGTTATGAGGCTTGTCATGCTGATGTGTTTCCTGGGGTTGAAAATGTTGTAGAGCTTCAGCATCTGAGGAACTGCCTGCCTGATCAAGTGGTTGTTCAGCGCATTGATGAAAGGCTGTCTGCCCTTGGCAACTGCATATCCTGCAATGACCATGTTGCACTTACACACCCCGACCTTGACAAGGTATTCCTGCCTATGTGTTTTTGATATTTCTTGACCTTTTGCCTCCCCCCAGTTACGTCAAAACTAAAACGTCTCTTGTTTGTTTCCCCAGGCTACTGAGGAGCTTATTGCTGATGTGCTTGGGGTTGAGGTGTTCCGTCAGACGATTGCCGGAAATATCCTTGTTGGGAGCTACTGTGCATTCTCTAACAGGGGTGGATTGGTATGTTGTCTACTGCATTTTCAATTCATCTCATAAGTTTTTCCCCAACAGTTGTTCAGTTTTTGATGTATATGTATACAATGCATTGTTGGAACAGGTCCATCCTCACACATCCATTGAAGATCTTGATGAGCTGTCCACGCTCCTCCAAGTCCCTCTTGTCGCTGGAACCGTGAACCGAGGTAGCGAGGTCATTGCTGCAGGCATGACCGTGAATGACTGGACCGCCTTCTGTGGCTCAGATACAACAGCTACTGAGCTCTCCGTCATTGAGAGCGTCTTCAAATTGAGAGAGGGGCAGCCCACGGCGATAGTTGATGATATGAGGAAGTCGCTGATTGACAGCTATGTCTGAAAAGATCAACCGCCATGTGCTGTAGTTCTTGAGTACCAACTCTAAACTGTACTCTTGACAGACCGTAGAAAAAACCCTTCCCGTCTGAGCTGTTACTTGTGCTGTACCTTCTTGTCTACTGAATTTGGAATTACAAACTTATGATGTGTATGGTAAAGCTTACGGTATTGGAAGATGCTCTCGCCCTGTGTGATATTTAGGGTGTTGTTTTGTTGGGCTTACTTTTGGCTTACAAGTTGGGTGCTTTTTTTTGACTTGTACTTCCTCCATACATAAAAAGATGTCTCAACCATCTAAATTTACATGTATATGTATTTAGACTAATTTAGTGTGACATATTTTTATGCACGGGGGAGTATATAAGCTAAATCCAAAAATAAGCCTAGTTAAACAGCTCTACCTGCATTGTTGCGCGGAACATTGGGATACTGGGTGCACTAGCTCCTTCGTAGTCCAATAAACCATTAATTTGGCATTGAGCAACTTGTGAAACAAATCTAAAGAAGTTGACATTCATACATCATGTACATATCATAAAGTATCTTCATTTTAAAGAAACTCTGCTAAACATCTAGCGTGTGAGATTTGCAGGAGTGTATTCCTCAATCGAGGGGTTAGCATGTTGTTTTTACATATATCATCGCAAACCTGCTACCACACTTGCTGTGATGGAGTGCCATGAATAATCCGGTGACCCTCTCCATGAGGTTCACTCCACATCATAGTTTGGTTTTATGTTCTAAATACAGTCCAGAGTAATATGACCACATCTACATCGATTGTTGCATTATTTTCCCATGTCAAAAAGACAACTTGCGCAGTAAGATAAAATATATTCTGAAACTGAAATTTCATTAGATCCCTGATTTTTAGTTTTCATACCCGGATTACACATGCATCACAACATGGTCACACAAACACCATACGCTCCTCAAAGCCTCAGTTGATAGACGTATCATTTGCACACATGTGTCGGACTACATAAATGGGCAAAGAAAATGCTGTTAGATGCTCAATCTCATCCAAAGTAACGATCAATCACACACTCAAGAGCTGTTATCCATAGCAACAGTCGATTACACACTCACGAGAGGTGTTGCTGATGTGACTATGTGGTTCGGATTTCACCGCCGAACTCTACCAGGCCAAATTTGTTAGTCGCTTCTCTTGGCATTCCGATATGCAATTCATGGCTAGTTCTCGTAGATGTTCTTCCACTGTCTCCATGGGAAGGGAACCATCAACAACCTTAAAGGGAAAGAGGAACAGAAGTCACAAAAGATATGGCTGCCGAAGAATAAAAAAAGTAGCTAAATTATAGTTTCAGACATGTATATTGCTTTACTATCATATCATGTTAGGACTTCAAGCCTAACATAGATTTGAGTTGCTACCAAACAAGAAAGCAAAGCAAACACAAAGGCTCTACTTCAGCAACCTTTTGTAGAAATGTTACCTTCCATGTTGAATCACGGAGCGAATGGTAATGGTCAGCAACTCTCTTTTGGAACTCAACTCTTTCATATCTTTCACCCCCATAGCCTCCTCTTTCGGCCGCTTTCTGAAACAGTAAATACACACTTGATAAGGTTTAAAAATTGGCTGACCTGAGTAAAACACTATATAGAAAGGTAGCCTTTGTTGACAAACTTTCGGTGAGTTATTTTTTTTTTTTGCTGAACAACAGATTCTATGTTTCCTGCCTTCAGCGGAAAGATGTACAACTGAGGTAGATTGATTTTGTGTCTCAACACCGAAGTCCATAACAAAATTTTATCTGTAGGGGGTATTTGATAGGGACTATCAATGGTGATCATCATCACCCAGTACGTATGGACTGAAACGAGTCAAATGCACAAAAGCATGAAATAAGCACTACAGACAAGGAATAACCTATAATCATTTGCTTTCAATCTATAGGCAGAATTAGGACCAATCAAGTACCTCTGGTTGTACATCAAGATAGACTACAAGATCTGGAGCTAGCAGTCCAACTTCAGGGGCCTGCAATAGGAGAAAGCAGGTAATACTTGTCAGCATTTCACACATAAGAAGGCGCAAAAATCGAGCTTGTTATACAGGCATGTGGCTGACCTTGCACCACTCAATGTCAAGTCCTTTAGCAGCTGAAAATGCTACTCCGGAATAAGAGTAGCGGTCGACGACGAGTGTAGTTCCACCAAGTAGCTTGCTCTCCATCAAATTTCTGCATAGGATAAAAACCCAACAAACAGCTTCATATTCAGAACCAATAGAAATCTGGATCATTGCACATACTGTGCACAAGATTTTTTTCACTACCTGAACCACTATGCACACATTCATACTCAGCAGAAAAAGGAGCAAACCTTTTCTCCCAGCGATTCGCGCTGAAGAGCAAATGGATGGTGCGATCATCGAGCTGCGACTCGTTGGCGAGGTATGCGGAGATCATCTTCCCGACACTGGTGTCCCTGTCGGGGAACCTCCACCCTTCGGCTGCGCAACCTTTCCCTTGCAGAAAGGAGAGCAGCCGAGCGCACTGCGACGACTTGCCGCTCCGGTCCAGCCCTTCCAGGACTATGAGCGCGCCGCGGCCGCCCTTGCCGCCGGCATTCTCCATCCTCGCTCCCTGGAACGCGCTTCTGCGCTGAGAGAACGAGCTGAGGCCACGCGGAGCCGCGGCGCTGGCGCCCCTGCGAGGAAGATCGAACGCACGGTTAGCTCGACGGTTGTGTGTACGGGGACTCTGGTTGAGGGAAAACGTCAGGGTTGGCGCCTCACCTGCTCCAAGAAACTGCTCTCCCGGCAAGACGAACCAACGCAGTCATGCACAGGGGAGCGGCGGTCTCCGGTGAGCGACGGCTGTGGCGGCGGCGCTCAACGGCGTGAGAAGGGGGAAAGACCGAGATGGTGGATTTCGGGGATTGCTCGCCAGTCATATCATGGGCTGGGCCTAGCCCATATTTCCCTTCGGCCCGGCCCGTTAGACCTCTTCACTCGTCCAGGGCTTAAGCCATCTTCGTCCTAGGGTTTAACCGAGCCATCTCCGTCCATCCACCAAGAAGCAATTGGCCATGGCGACCCAGGCGCGTGAGCTCCCTCCCAAGCAAGAGCCGCTCCGCGACGACGGCGACGACTACGAGGAAGACGAGGAGGAGGAGGGCGAGGAGGGGTGGGACGACTGGGAGTCGGACGGCGAGGACGCGGCGGCTGGCGGCGGCGGCCTCCTCTGCCTGTTCTGCAGCTCGCGGTTCGACTCCGACAGCTCCCTCTTCGCGCACTGCGGCTCCGACCACCGGTTCGATTTCCACAAGGTCGTGAGGGACCTCGGGCTGGATTTCTACGGATGCATAAAGCTCATCAATTTCGTCCGGTCCAAGGTGCGCCTCTCTCCCCTCTTGCTCCCGTGGCTGCGTTAAGCTTTTCAGCCGTATGTGCATAGCAGGAGCTATGGAGACATGGAGTTAATCTCTGTACTAATCTTGGTTTAGCTCTATGAAGCTAAGCTGGTTAGGAAATGACACACTGCTTAGGCACTAATTTGCTTTCATGATTGATTTAGAGTGCATTTGGTTGAAATCTGTGCTTGTCAGCTGGACTCCGTGACTAGTTGTATTAACCTTATGACTGATTTGTAGGTTGCGGAAAACAAGTGTTGGAGCTGCGGCCAATCTTTTGCCGGCAACAGCGACTTATGCAGTCACTTGCATGTAGCAGAGGTTTCCCAACTTAAGGGGAAGTTTCCATGGGCAGAGGATTCAAACTTGAAACCTTTCATGGAAGACGACTCGCTTCTGCACAGTTTGTCCATCTTTGATGATGACGAAGAGGAGGATTGTGAAACGCCAGTGGAAATGGGAGAGTGTTCAGCGGGCAATGGGAGGTTAGCTGGACCACAGGGTAACGGTCTGAACACCATCATCGACGACTGTTCTGACATCAGTGCTAAATTTGAGAAAGCTGTTACTACCGAAAGTACTGGTGAAGATAAGAATGGGTCTCTTTTGGAGGAACAGACTGATAGGCAGCTAAAGATTACACGAGCTAGTGTTACTGCCAAGGAAATTAAAAGTGTGGATGATAACTACTTTGGGTCTTATAGTTCGTTTGGCATTCATAGAGAGATGCTTGGCGACAAAGTACGTGAAATCTTGACATATGTGGTTAATGGATCCCTTGAACATATGTGTGTTAGTTTGATTTCACAAATGCACTTATTTGATCCAGGACATCTGACTCCGGTACCGTGCCCTATCTTTTCAGGTAAGAACGGATGCTTACAGAGATGCCCTTTTGGAAAATCCTAGCCTCATGAAGGGAGCAACGGTACTGGATGTTGGTTGTGGTACAGGAATCCTAAGGTATGTAATTTCAGGAGGCGACAGTACTCTTATCTTAACATGAGGATTCATGCTGGCAGAGTCGTGGGCTCCAGCAAAAGAAAATGAACTATCTACTTGAATAAAAAACAATGCCGATAATTATTGTTTGACTTAGTAAGAATAATATAATGCAAGATTTGGCTTGGTAATGTGCTCAAAGCTTGATGGAGAACATTGACTAGGGAGAACATTGACTTGGTTCTGTGTTGGTAGGTTGAACATTTATGCCAAAATTGGTCTAGTTGAAAATGCCTCTCTTAGTGTAATATTTGATTAGAGATAGTTTCATGTGGTGTAGTTTTCATACTCATATCATCGAAGCAAGGATCGTCATTAAAATCAATATTTGCAACATGTAGTGATTTGTCAACGCCTTTTGGGCTTTTGCTGAAGGATGCTTCTCAGTCTTTTTGCAGCGAAGGCTGGTGCATCTAAAGTTATTGCTGTTGATGGGAGTGCGAAGATGTTTTCTGTAGCTACCCAAGTATGCATTTTCTCAATCACAATGCCAAACTACTGGCAGCTGTTTTTTCCATGATTTCCCTCTCACAGTTACATCACAAATGCAGGTTGCAAAAAACAACGGTCTGTTATATGATGAGAATACAAAAACGGAACAAAAGTGTAGTCCTCAAGTGATAAGTGTGGTACATACCAAAGCTGAAGAGCTAAATCATAAAATACAAATTCCACCGAATGGCTTTGATGTGTTAGTGAGTGAGTGGATGGGATATTGCCTACTGTACGAATCCATGCTCAGTTCAGTTATATATGCACGTGATCACTTCCTAAAGCCTGGTGGTGCTATTCTTCCCGATACTGCAACAATTGTAAGTTCATAGCAATGGTTACCTGTATTATCTGTCTCCGTTTTCTGCATTTTATAACTCATTTCTTCTGATGCATAGTTTGGTGCTGGTTTTGGGAAAGGTGGAACTAGCTTGCCATTTTGGGAAAATGTGTATGGCTTTGACATGTCATGTATTGGCAAAGAAGTAACAGGGAGTTCAGCTCGATTTCCTTTAGTTGATATACTTCCTTCTCAAGATATTGTGACAGATACTGCTGTACTCCATGTAAGTCTGAACAAACGCAAGGATGTTCAGTGTTAAATCTTTTGTGCTCAGATTTCCTTTTTAATGCAGGTATTTGTTATCTGACATCTTGCTTTATTCTTCTCTATGCAGTCATTTGATCTGACAACTATGAAGGAAAGCGATATGGATTTCACCTCAAGCTTGGAGCTAGGGCTGAGCAGAAGCGATGCAGCTGTACCAGGTGTAACTTGGTGCTATGGTATTGTCTTATGGTTTGACACGGGTTTCACCAACAGATTCTGCAAGGACAAGCCAATCGTCCTCTCCACCTCTCCTTTCTCCACCCCAACTCACTGGTCGCAAACAATCTTCACATTTGAAGAGCCCATCGCAATGACAAATGAGGAATCAGTTGCTCACTCATCTCTATCAGTTGGCACAGTTGAGTGCCCAGCTGTCACGGTCAGATCCCGCATCAGCATTGTGAGGGCCTCTGAACATCGCAGCATAGATATATCGATTGAAACTACAGGGATCAGCTCGGATGGCCGGAAGCGCAGCTGGCCAGCTCAGATCTTCAACCTTTGAGAGAAGACATGCCTTTGGGGTGAAGTTTTGTATTTGCCTCTTTTTGCCTCCGGATCTATTCAGTTAGCCATTCCGAATCTACCTCGTTTTGCTTGTTCTGAAGTTCTGTGTGCTGAAAGGGAACACTTGGCCCAACAGAAGTTCTGATAGAGATGAAAGCGAACTGAAGTTAGATTTGTAGCGGGCATGTGAGTTAAGTATTTTTTTCTTTGAGATAAGGCATGTGAGTTAAGTGTCTTCTCAGATTTATGTATGTGTATCAAATGAACCTAGATGAATTTGAATATCGTTTCACTGATGCAAGATGTTCACAAGTTATGAGTGCAAATGTTTCATTTTAATTGTACACTACCGTCGTCGCTTTGTTCTTTTGCTGCATAATCAAGTTCAAAGATTTTAAGGGCTCGTTTGGTTCGTAGGACAGGAAAAGTGTAGGAATAGGAAATCCGTAGGACTGGAATGTCATGTCTAGTTGAATTCTTTGGGAGGAGCAATTGTTTTTGATGGAGCAAATGAATTGTAAGAAGTGGTTGAAGTGAATGTTAGAATTCTTATGCCATGTAGTTCAATGATTCCTATGGAAAAAATTCCTATAGGAATCAATCCTATGAATCAAACGATCAATGTAGGAAAAATTCCTTAAAAAATCCTACGAAGTTCCTATGAATCAAATGAGCCTAAAGCTTTACAGCCATGTACAACTTTTTTTTTTTGCGAGTATGATGGGCCTGTGAGTGTTGTGAATCGTGACTCAACAACACATGGAATTGAGCATTGATCGCTGCAGATATCTCTTCGTTGCATTCATTATGAACAATGCAGTAGATAAAAAATGTCAAATTAGAATGTTGTTCAAAAGTCACGTTGAAACGAAGACAATGATGAAAAGGCTTTGACCCAGATGCTTTGTTTTAGAGCAGCAAAATGTTAAACTTCCAAAGTACATAATAGAAGTGGAGTGCGCAGTCATCGAATTTGGAACCTAAATTTTGGTCAGCCAAGTGAAATGCATTTATCGAACTTGTGCGCTGTGTACAACTTGTTTCCCAAACTTAGAAAGCTATTCTTTTTATTACTGAACTAATATTTGGGGATCAGTTTGATCCAATCACAGAAGTTCAGTATAGATGCATTTCACTATATATTTTTTAATTCGTAAAGTAAATTTTTGGGGATCAATTTGCTCGGATCACACAATTACAATAAGTGTAGATACATTTCACTCCTTCCAACCAACAAACCTAGTTCAAAAGGATGTTATAGTAAAAATACTCCAAAACTAGCAAGTGTAGACACACACAAAAAAAAGTAAATTAAAAGCGTTAATGAAATCATAAAAATTTAGCATGCACCTGTACACAAAACACTCTCTTAAAGATCTGACGGTACGATTATCAGTTTTTTTTTGAGAATATTAGGGTCACGAGTACGATTATCAGCTGACCATAGTTATTAGATCTAAATGAGAATGTAGCCACTTCATCATGGAGTGTGGTGTACCTGGCCATGGGCTGGGCCGGTCTTCGGGCCTAACAAAGCCCATAGCCGAGGTCGAAATCTCAGGCCCATGCCCATCCGACCTTCGGGCCTAGATTTTAGGTCTAGATCCGGCCCATGACAACAAAATCCCATTGGGCCTTCGGGCCGGACCTTTTCTTTAAAACGTTAAAATGTAAATCTCAGACCCATCCGATCTTCGGACCAAAATCTTAGGCCTATGCTTGACCCATGGACAAGCGCAGGGCCGGCTAGACCCGGGAAATTTGGGCCAGCCCGGGCTTCCCATGGCCAAAAATATAACTGTGGACATATGGCTGTAGGCTTTCTTTTCAATTAAGAAAAATCATATTAAATTATTTCACGAAAATCTGTTTTTTGTGCAAATACATAAAGTTTATTTGTATATATTTGCAATTTGTTTTTGAGAAAGTACGTTGTAACTTAGGCTACATGAAAATTATAAAAATGGGGCTCTAAGTAGGCATTATAAGAAATTCATTTTTGCTATTCATATTTTTCATTTTTGTGTACGTCACAAATGAAACACAATGCGATGAGCATTTATACTTACACATTAGACATCCATATGAATGTTTATTATATTTTCTGAAGGAGATAACTACACCAGTGGTCCCAATTCTTTTCCCACGCCTTCACTTTGGTCCCTATTCTTTAAAATTGCACGTTTAGGTCCCAATTGTTTCGAAAGTGTGTCATGCGAGGTCCTAAAATCGTCTGATCACCGTTGACCGCTGCCACCTCGGCTGGTGGGGTCCGTAGGCTCAACGGACGGAGGTGAAATTTTGCCAATAGTCCCTTCAGGTTTTAGTTCTGTCCTTTATCCCAATTGCTAGTCCGGAGAAAGGCCGCAGCGCCATCACACTGCCCAGACCCGACAGGCCGCTCCTCCTCCGGCCGGAAGCTTCGGCGCGTCCTCTCGCCCGCGGAGGGACCGCACTGGGGGTAGATGCTGCGCACGCTGCCGCCGTAGACTTCGGAAAGCACAAGGGATAGATGCTGGGCACGCTGCCGCCGTCCTACCTCCGGTGGGTCGTGGCCGAGCTGTACTATGGGGACACGGCGCCCTGGGCGCGCCTGGCGCGGGAGGTGCTGGACGACCCCATGTACGTCGACCGCGTGGAGTGGGAGCACGTGATAAACCTGAAGGGGCTATGGCAAAATTTCACCACCGTCCGTTGAGCCTACGGACCCCACCAGCCGACGTGGCAGCGGTCAACGGTGGTCATACGATTTTAGGACCTGGCGTGACACACTTTCAAAACAATTGGGACCTAAACGTGCAATTTTAAAGAATAGGGACCAAAGTGAAGGCGCGGGAAAAGAATTGGGACCGCTGGTGCAGTTATCTCTTTCTGAAGTGAAAAGAATGACATCCAAAAATCAGGTTGCTTGGATCTTGACCCCCATTTGAAGCTTTCGCTTCATCAAGGGAAAATTCACTTTGCCACGTGTTAGGATATGCTCCGGCCACTACAAAAACATCTTGAAATGTCAAAAAGTTATGAACAAATTATTGGCCCGTACACCTTGCTGAAACATTGGGCATTTTGACCCATGTAACAATTTCTAAAAAATCCCTAAAACCCATATTGTCATAGCATGTGATGGGATTTTAGTCCAACATTGCTAGTTGAGAGATATGAACAACAACCTATATACTAAGTCATTCTCCTACTAATACGAGTAGATGTGAGGTACGAAGAGAATGACTGCGTTCCACACACACGCTCCTCCTCTGCCGCCCGCCTCGCCTCGCCACGACGCGTACGCTGCGGGTTGCGGGAATCTCGCCGAGCCGATGTATTCTTTTAGTGAGAGGTCGCTCCTCTCCGCACACAGAGAATAGAACCATCTGCTTCACGCACCGCCATCGTCGTTCCTGTTGCTGCCATCGCTGATCCCATCCCGTCCACCGCGTACAAGGCCGACGGGAGAGCAGACCTCCGAAACCACGGCTCTCCGGATGCTGGCGATTAGGTTTTTGGAGAGTGTCTCATACGCGAATGCTCGTCTACGTTCATCTTCGTCAACTTTGTCCTCGTCTCCTTCGTCATCACCATGTCCACCAACGCCGAGAACGAGAAGGCTGCCGCTGAGAATAGGATCGCCGACGAAGCTGTCGCTTCCACTTCTGCTTAGGCCAACTGGTCAACTGGAGGGTATAACATGTTTATCCCTCTTCTGATAATTTCCTTCTTTGCCATGCTACTGTTTTCTGTAGATGTTTCTATCATATTGCTAGTACATGGTTGTCATCAAATTTCAGTATGTCATTAGCACTGTGTCATGTTTACGATTTATGCTTGGATTAATTTAATTGAACACATTTTTATATTCTCAACACATCTTGACATTCTATGTGCACACGTCAACTTCTGTAGAAAATCGACATTATTGTGGCGTGGGTAAAAAGATAAAAATGACTCGTAAAATTCTTTTTAGCACCATATTTTGTATTTTTAATAACGACACAAAATATGTCAGTTCCGTGAAACGACTTTGTGAGCAAATAAAATATCAAGATTTACGCATAAATTTTTTGTCCGGATTTTTGATAGTTCGAAGTGAGTCCAAAACACATTTTTAAAATGGTGTATATATGCTTCGGGTGCCAAAACACGAGTCCTTTCATCGAGCACCTATATAGATTTACGCAATGCTTGATTTTTTTAAAAACAAAACTCTAGGTACAACACGAGTTACTCTTGGCACATTGATTACTCACTCAATTTTTTTTTTTGAAAGTTACTCACTCAATTTCTGTTTACAAGGCACTATCAAAAGCCTATGTTACATGTAGAAATTGAGTGAGAGCTATTTATTCGTGGTGAGAGACCCCTACGTCTGTACGAATTGTCTTCCATAAGACCCCTACCTCTTATGGAGAAGAACCTTATTAAGGTGAACGTTCCATGCATATACAGAGAAAGAGCTAGCACCACATGCAACCTGTAATTAGAAGGGGACGACGATTTTTTCTTCCAAATCATGCTATTTATTTGTTGTGTTTGTTTTCTTGGTATCTAAATAATTAGACAGAGGCCTTGTATACAATAACAGAGAGTATCATATAATAAGTAATATTATTAAAATATATAATCACCTATTAATACTTGATGCCTAATCAACCCTGATGGTACAAATTAAGCATCACTGCTACCCTACGGGGCAAGAAAAAACTCCAATTGTTCCAAACAGGTTTATCTAGGTAAACATCTTGTAAATGCAATTACCTTTATACTTTTTTTGTGACGGTAATCTGTTCTTCGTAGGATGTACCCCGTGACGGACGCAGCCCCCCTGTTGCCCGGGCAGCTGCCCGGGCTTCCGGCCGGCTGGCAAGCTTAGTTTTATGGCTATTAGGTAAAGAATTATCAGCATAAGCCTTATATTTAGGTGTTTGCCCAGTGTTCAAAATTTCGCTAGGTTCGCTACCAGGTGTACCGACCATTCAATTTGATACCCACGATTTAGATTACTCACTAACCATTAAATTCTGTTTTGGAAAATAGTTTGAAGTACAATAAATTTGTGGATATATTGGGAAAACCTTAAATTTAGTAATTATAGTCTATACATGTATTGTTAGTCTACAGTAATGTATGGATGTATTATTTCCCTGTCTTTCTTAAAGCACACAACATCTTTCTTAAAGCACACACAACAGGACTCATTATGTGGCACCGAATAAATATATATGTCTCTTGCTGCTTGGATAATTTTTCACATATACCTTGGATCGAAACTGAAATAATCCAGCAAAATGTTGAATATCCAAAATGCATCCATGTTTCTTGGAGATTTGTCTTTATATTACATAAATATGTAATTTCCTTATATATATATATATATCCAATTCCTTAATTTTTGCGACAAATTAAATTTTGACAACACCTTAATTTTTTTGTATTTTAAAATCTTTGAGATACATATCAAAGCTTTGAAATAATGCAATGACTTCAATCGGATGACAACAACAGCTTGAATCGCCATACAAAAAGTTATTTTACGTTTTAGTAGTAGATATAATTACACCAGTGATTAAATGGTCTAACATTGTAGTCACTTTCTTCTTGTTGTAAATCAGCATCTTCTAATGATGGCTATTTGCTTTTTTTTTTCCTCCGTGCTGATGGATAGTTTGACGTCTTTGTCAGGTTGAATTTTCGTCTTCTCTCCCTTGGCTGCCAAAAATATCGTACTTGGTTTGTTGACGCCAATAAATTTGATACACGCTTCTCAACAGATGTGGGCCTAGTCTTCCTTTTAAGTCGTATATACTTAGTCCAATCCATGAAATACTGATGTTTTAGACATTGACATGCATGCTCTTCGTTAGAATTTGGACCACTAACTTTTTTTGCAATATATGTATAAAATCACTAAACATATCTTCTCTATCTAAATAGGAGAAGCCCACTAACTGATTTTCCAGCCTTCCCGTGCGTCCACGTCACCTCAATTACCTCTCCGCCAATCACCCGTCGTCCCGTGTCGTGCGTGTTCACGTCTGCCACCTGAAGTGTTTCCTGCTCGGTCAGAGACCGCTATATGGGTTGTCTTTGTTTGGGCTGGCAACACCGTCGTCCTCGCTCGCCCTTCTCCTAAGAAAATAATGGCCACTCTTTATGTTCCTCTTCCCCGCTGCCGGCTGCCGCGACCTTGGCATTCATGGCCACAAATATTTCTGCACTGACCTATGGCCTCCTTGCCTAAAACTGCCGCATCAAGCCCATCATTCATCACCCACAAGTAATTACGAAGCTGCTCTGCCTCGGTTCACCTTCCCACCGACGCCTCCTCCAAGTTTAAAAAGGCTCCCTGTCTTGCCATGAACACCCAGCGCCCCCGCCAGCTCGCCTAGCGATCTCACCGGTCTCAGATCTGCTGCCTCTCCAAAATATTCTTCTTATTTTTTAAATCCCCACACTAATGCCTCCCCTGGATTTGATTGGATTTTCATTCATCCTGCGTACTGCTGGCTTAAGCACCCCGATTTGGTGTATTCTGGTTGGATTCTAACCGCCGGTGGCTCAACGAAGGAGGAAGAGGCCATTAGAGAGAAGATGTGCTACACGGTCATGGAGTTTTAACGCCCTGGTTATATCGATGCTACAGCCTCCTATGCCATGTTGTTCATGGCTTAATGTTGTTGGATAAATATCGGACCTTATGTCTGCAGGTATGATCGCTTATTCATTACCATCTTAGGCTCAAGCCCACCAAGGCACCAACGTGTGTATGTACCTTCGATTGTCCAATCTTTGATTTTAACCGATCTCTTTCATCGTCAGCTCAACATCTTCATTATCAGACCGAGGTACAGCTAAGTGCCTACTCGCTGCACTCATGGATCCTGATTACTTCCTTTTTTTTCTTCTTCTTACCTGATTTGCAGATTTTTCTTGCTCTTGTGATTTTTCTGTATCAGCATACAGATGTCGTCTTCATGTTGTACAAATTCAAGTATTCTAGATTGCCCACTATATGCTTGATGAAATGTCTCGACTATATTAAAAAAATTGTATGGTAAAGCTTTTTTGCTCCAACGTGTCTTTAAAATATGTTTGTGCTAGCTATTCATTCTTACATTATTTACAATGTATCACACAATTGCCTCCAGGAGCAATAGTCAAACTTCGGAGTATGTTTTTTTTTTAATTCTGAATAGTCTTTGTTTTCCAGGTAAGTTTCTTCACATGTTGTTGTAAAGATTACAATTGACTTGATGTTAACGACTGCATCAATGATAATTCCTATCCAGCCCAGCTGTTCAATATTGCTGCAAAGGTATCTACAAGTACTTACTTATGTGCTTCAGTACTGGTTATAGATAACTCACTGGACTATTCAGTTGCAAGTTAGGACTCCTGTTAAACAAAGTGGGATCTTTCACTTGGTTCTTTTCAATAGTTTGACTACATTTGTCTCAGTTTATTTTTCAATATTATCTAAAAAAGACAGACCTTTGGTCAACCTTGAGAGAAATGAGGGAGAAAGTGGCGAGGTCCGAGGCAAAAGACGATGCACAGAACATGGCATTCGATGCATGATGTTGGAGATGAGACATGAGAGGACAAATAGATCAAGTGGATTGTATTATTTACGACAACATCTTTGTATGATATTGACTAAAAGGGCCCAAATTTTAACTTATTTGTGTTTTGTACATTTTATAGAGTGTTGTTTCAAAATCTCAAATTCACAATTATGTATGAGATGATTGCAACTCTCTTCTTAACACAATAAGCTATTATTAGCTTGAGTAATATCAATTATAAAATGCACATTATTATTTCACTTTACCAGTTTTGTAAAGATATATCAACAAATTTCCGCAGCAACGCGCGGGGCATCATCTAGTTATTCTAAAAGTAGTTCCCGAGATTCTTGTTTCTAACCTGAATACCCAAAACAACATTTGTGGTCAAATTTGAGTTTAACAATGCTTATGTTTTTTTTAACAAAGACAATTTTTTTGCCTTATTCATTAATTAAGAAGAAAATGCCCAGTTTATTTGCGGGAGAAACTGGACGAAAACCATACAACAAACACCAACATACAGGAAATAGTCCAAACAACCATAAAGAGCAACATCCAAAACAACAACCTCCCTCTACCTAAACCAATCACGAACTGATGACTACTTTAGGATCACGAAGCTTTCCTTGCCAGTCCCTTCTTCCTTCTTTTGCCCCTGATAGTAATCTTCACGAGAGATCTTTCCACCTTTTTGAATATATCCTCCGAAGCTTTCCCTGCCAAGACGTAAGCAATGTCCTTGCCATATCTAGGACTAGTCGCCTCCAAACAGGCGAGTAAGCCGTAAAGCTCTTGAGAAAATAGTGCCTCAAAGTTAGGAGCCAACACTCCTCCACTGTCCACAGAGGACGTCGAGTCCACCGGCAAGGCCCCTAACGAGCCCCATCGGAAGGATCACGGATGAATCCCCACACGAGTCCTGACACTCTGTGGGAACTGGGACCGTAGCCAAGATTCCACCTGTGTCCTCACCCTCACAAGCATCCGTCATAACAAGCTGCGGCGACAGGTAGGGATTGCCACGAGGAGAGAAACAACCAAAGTGAAGTGCTTCCTCAACCACAGATGACTTCAGTTCAGTGGAGTCAAGCGAAACGAAGCATGTGTCAGGGCGAGTCCTAGGCCATGAGAAGCACATGCTTCCATCTGCTGCAAACAACCACCAACGCCCGCCAATAACAACCTGAGAGTTGTCACCTCGTCACGAAGGGGATGACACGTCTCCTCAATGCGGTCAGCGACCAACTGACGAAGCTCCAAGCGTAGCAAGGCGAAAGACAGAGTCACTGAATTTCTCGCAACACCTAGGAGAGGGCCTTGATTGCACTGCAGAACGCATCGACGAGTGGCACACAACACCAGCATAACTCTGAGGCGACTAGGGGCGAGGAGGCTGAGCAGATGGAGAGCGGCTTCGCTGGCGAGGAGCACGAGCATCCGGAGAGCGAGAGCGAGCAGCACGAGAGCGTGCACGACAGAAACGCTCCCGATGACCAGGACGAGGACATCGGATGCATCTGAAGGGCCCACGACAGTTGGGTGGATGATTTACTCATTTTGCGGTAGTACTAACAAGTTTTACGGAGTTTGCTATATATGCTGTAGGGAGAACTGCAGAAACAAAATAAAGGAAAGAACAGAAAACAATAATTACATGAGCATTACCCATTACACAATTTCTTTAACTGAAGTTTCTAGCACAATTATTCAATGATTCAGTCATTCCCGTACGAGTGGCCCGGCAGCGATTGCATATGGATCAGAAGTTCACTGCCGGATATGTACGCTTGACTCATTCTGTGGCAGCAAGCACCCTTGCATTGCCACTCGGGCCGCCTGGCTATATTTATATATACTAGTTCTTTACAAAAGGCGACTGCCACACTGAACTGTTCTTCTTAATATATCATAAGTTACATAACAATATATTTGTCTGATCGTCGCCATGAACATGGAGCGTGGCTTCCACATGGTGGCCAAGGGGGAAGGAGAGACTAGCTACGTCAATAACTCAAAGCATCAGGTTCGTCAAAATATTTACTTACATGGTACTTTCAAAGATTTACACTTACTTGTCGTCGTTCAGCAATATATACTACTCCGTAGAAGGGAATTCTATTTTCATGCCCCTCCTCACTTTGTTCTGCTCACTACTCCCCACTCGTGCTTATTTTTCTCACTATATACAGATTGCAATCCAATTTAACAATCATGATTTTCCGTTGTATATATGCTAGCGAAAAGCTCTGCTTGAGACTGGGGCGACGCTTGAGAAGGCCATTAGAGAAGTGTACAGTGATCTCCTCCATCCAACAATGACGGTTGTTGATCTAGGGTGTTCTTCTGGTCAGAACACGCTCATCTTTGTCTCCAAGGTGATCACGGTGCTAGGTCGCGAGGGTAGCAAAAAAACAGCTGGTTGCCACCCCGTGGAGCTCCAGTTCTTTCTCAACGATCTGCCAGGCAACGACTTCAACCATGTCTTCCGTTCACTCGAAGGGTTCAAGGAGTCGATAATAGCAGAACACAAAGAAAACAATACACTGCTACCACTTCCTCAAGCTTTGTTCTATATCGCCGGGCTACCAGGCTCCTACTATGCCAGGCTTCTCCCTCGCGAGAGCTGCCACCTCTTTCACTCGTCATATTGCCTCCATTGGCGCTCTAGGGTATAGAAATTAACAAGAGACGAACTTCGAATGGTGCTGACGTTTCTCGGGAGGATATACGAGGACGTATACAACAACGGATATCTGAACCATCCTTGGGGATTACTTGCACGATCTTTGCAATCTCTCGTGAAAAAAGTGCGTAAGGCTTCCTTGAATTTAGCACAATTGTATATTGCACGACTTCATTTTTTTATAATAATATTAGGTCCGGGCTCTGGCTAAATAGTTTGTTAACTGTACCCTAATAGGGTCTGGTGGACAAGGAAAAGCTCGACTCCTTCAACCTTCCCATGTACACGTCATCGGTCAGTGAAGTGAAGGCGGTAGTCGCGCAAAGCGGGGTGTTCGACATCATTCAAATCAAAACGTTCGAGAGCAACTGGGATCCTCACGATGACTCAGAAGGGGATGAGGTAGAAAATAGCATCCAGGGAGAGGAATGAACGTGTCCAAGAGCTTGAGGGCGGTGCTCAGTCCGCTCCTTGCAAGCCATTTTGGAGAATCATTGATGGACGAGTTCACGAGTTGTTCCGCGAATATGCATGTATTGTCGCACAACACCTTGAGAAGGAAAAGGGCAAGTACTTTCTCATTGGTGTGTCCTTGAAAAAAACTTGAGACATACATGCATGTTTACATTTTTTTGAACAGGGGATGGTCCCGAAGGACCTAGAGTTCCATTATGTCAACACTGGTACATCTTACAGATAAGGCACGTAGAAAGATAAAAATTACAACCAGGCCCTTACAAATTGCACTAAAGACCCTAAACAGATAAAGAGGAAAGCAATCGGGTCCAGCTCCTTCTCCAGTGTGACGAGCACGAAGCTCTGCGCAGTCAGCCTCAACGTTGCCGGGGACGCAACCACTTGGGACGAGGAGACGGGAGCACACTACGACAGAGCCAGAGGGCCTTCTTTGCGGCATGGCAGCCTGGAGGTTGATCAAATCCTTGGAACGCCGGCCGGAAAAAGCAGAAGCCGACGACAAAGGTGGGAGAGGTCGCCATCCGACCATCGAGAACGACGACGAACAAAACGCCGCCGTGAGGAATCTCCCCGGAGAAGCAAAACTCCCCCCCTGGTGCGCGTCTAGTAGCAGAGAAACGTAGCCTCGGGGAACCTCCTTGCTCTCATTACCAAAATGAGAAGCAGCGAAAAGACCCCGATCCACGCCACCACCACTAGAGTTGCGATTTACAGACCTTATTGAAGAGGTTGCAGAGTCGTTGTTGCAGCTCGCCGCCTCCATCCTCTGGAACAAGCCGAACTGCATCCACCACTCCGCCGCACGCCGGAAACGGTCTTGAATCCCCAGCGCCGATAACCTGCACAGCCTTGTCAGCGAGCAACCACACCTCTCTCCCTCGCCACCGAGGCCGGCCAAGAGAAGAGCAGCACCCAGCAGAACGAGAACACCAAAGCGCTTATTGAAGAAGGTCGTCGTCGAATCGCAGAATCCACCCCTTCCCCACCATGGGGACTTGGTAGAGCTCCATCCGACAACATGGCCGATGCCGCGCCGAGTCGCCAGGCCACAAGACCTTCGAGGAGAGGGAGACGGCATAACGCCATTCGCCACATGGGACAACTCCTCCAGCACGAAGTCGAAACCTAATCTACGACCTAGACTACTGCTATACAAGTCGGGCCGGCACCCTAAACCATCTTCACCCCAGCCAGCGCAGGCGCCGACGGCGGAAGAGGCCGGATCTGAGCGGTGGAGGCGGCGGAATCTCAAAGCAAAGAGAGGGAGAGGGAGAGCGATGGATCATGCATGTTTACATGATCTCGTAGAATCGAAGGTCATGTGCTTTTGGTGATGACTAAGGGCATGTTGCACGCGTTACCGTAACCCTCTGTTCATGATTGCACATGATTTGCATTGTCATACCATGTTTGTCTTAATATAGTACTCGTCGATTGTTGAAAAAAGGACTTCTCAACTCAGCCTTCAAAAGAAAGCCCCAACTAAGCATTCAAGTAAAAAAGCCACAACCGAGAAGGTACATGTTAAGGTCACGAGTCTCCGATCAACAAGGTGATGACTAAGGGCATGTTGCACGTGTTACCGTAACCCTTTGTTCATGATTGCACATGATTTGCATTGTCATACCATATGTTTGTCTTAATATAGTACTCGTCGATTGTTGGAAAAAGGACTTCTCAACTCAGCCTTCAAAAGAAAGCCCCAACTAAGCATTCAAGTAAAAAAGCCACAACCGAGAAGGTACATGTTAAGGTCACGAGTCTCCGACCAACATGTTTTGCCTATGGCGCATCAAGAAGATGGTGCTCTTTGTATAAATTTGCTTTCTGCTTTGTATTTACTTCAGTTTGAGCTAGCCTTCGGCTATGCACATTGTATCGGATATTTTAAGTTCTATTTCATTGTTTAATGGATCTTGATGCATTGTTATGATATTCATCTTAAACTATGTGTGCTACCAAGTTGATACAGGGACTATCACAGTTACACAAAGGTCCCACTTTATTTAAAAGGTGGGATCATTACAATAGTACTCGACGATTGTTGGCGAAATGGAATTTTCAACTCAGCCTTCAAATAAGAAAGGCCCAACTACGACTTCAAGTAAATAAGCCCCAACTGAGAAAGCCACAACGAAGTAAACATTGGTCGAAATGTCAAAGTGAGTATTGTAATAGCATCGTGACAAACCCCGTAAATCAAACGTCTATTGCGGAGAAAATTTACAAGTCTAACGACGAGGTATTTGAACCCTACCAACATGGGGAAAGTGTTCATCAAATCGGTGATGTCTACAACTCCCACATATTTCAGAATTTGTTTTGACCTTCCACATGCTATTTGTGTATGTGGTTCAGTGTTTCGGTTACCAATCAGGAAATCCGGTCACCGAATATGTCGAGCACCTTCTTGAAATGGTCATTCCGGGCAAAACAATTCCATTTTTCGAATTTTTTGAATTTAAACGAAAAATTTCAGTAATTGGTCATATTGGGAACCCAAAATTTTGAATTTTCAAAATTTAATTTTTAAATTCGTTCGGTAACCGATCAGGATTTTTGGGTAACTGCAAATCCCGACCCCACTCAGGAATGTTTTCTACAGGTAACCAAAACTTTTATGTGGTGTTCTCATATCAATTATGTTATTTGAAAGTTTGTCATGGGATAAATAACAACATGAAAGTAGATGAAAGATGTCGGATTCACAAAAGTTGAGATTTTATACCTATACCTCCTTTACTAAGCATACCATTCAAGATCGTTTGTCTTAACTTGCAAGTTCTCAAAGCGTCATGCATTCATCCAAAATTTGGAGAGCAATCACTTACAATTAAGATATTATAAGCCAAGATACAATCATTCATTTTACAATGCTATATGCACTAATCTTGCACCACTATTGGATTCCTAGAGATCTATTTACACAATTTTGGGTCGTGTTTCCACGAATGGTATGCTTCAATCAAAAACAAAAGCAAGGAGTTGCTATTTTTGCTTTATTTGAGGAGGGTAGTGTTGCTGGGTTCTAAAGCTTAACAGGCCTCAGGTCTTGCTCCCATTGATTTGAAGAACAGCCCAGTATTACTACCTGGCCCATCCAGCGAATCTCGAGGTTGACGACCGGCCCGCTATTCAGCAGGAGAACGCTCGCCGAGCGGAGAGCAGCGAGCTACCCCTCATCTCACCATCACCATCACCACCAAGCGGAGGAGGACGGCGAGCGAGCGTGGGCGGCGGCCGGAGAGGGGCGGCGAAGCGGGTTTACTGAGGAGATGGCGTTCATCCAGCGCGCGGTGAAGGTGCCGCCGAACTCGACGTCGTTGGAGGAGGCGCGCCACCGCGTGTTCCACTTCTTCAGGCACGCGTGCCGCGCCATCCCCTCCGTCATGGAGATCTACAACCTCGACGACGTCGTCACCCCCGCCCAGCTCCGCTCCAGCATCTCCCAGCAGATCCGCAAGAACCAGGGCGTCTCCGACCCCAAGGTGCCCACCCACCCTCCCACTCCATTTCGATCTGCCTCTTGTTGAATGGATAGCTGTAGAACGAAATGAACGAACGCGTCGCTTTGTTCTCCGATCCGTCCGCAGCACGATCCTTCGGAGGGGGGCACCTGTCGCGAATCGGATATGCGGTTATTTGGGTTAGGAATCGCTGACGAATCATCGGTATGAGTTATTGGGTAGTTGACCTAGCTGGGTATTTCTGCAGAAATACGGGTTGACAACAGCTTGGTTTCTAGTCGTGTGTTAGACTGCAGTATGGCAACCTTGTCCTTCCAGGACCAGTAGTAACAATGCTTTGTGGGTAATAATTTGTCCACAGACGGTTGGTCAATTTCGCATAGCTCACTGCCCTGCCCTGAGGTTCTGGATTTTGTGGGGGGTAAAGAATCTGAAATGGCAATGTTTTCTGGAGTTCATTATCCACTGGGGAGGTGATTTCTACCCATGCTGGTGGCTATACCATATGTAACTAGAAGATTCCTCACGTGTTGCAGCGGGATTTCTAGCCTAATATTCTTGTGAATGCAATCGTTCTGGGTGGCGAGAAGCTGATGACGCTACCATGATTTATCGTAGGGGCAGTGGAGTTGGACCTCACAAGAATGCTGACAAATAGCAAATAAATGCTTAGCGAGTGTTACCTTTATAAGACTTAGGTTCACTTGAATTCAGTTGCTTCCGTGAACAAGATAGATGCTGACTACATTATATGCTTCGCCTTTGATTATTTAAGTAGGTAGGTATAGTTGTACAATGAGGCACCAGACCCGATGAAACTTTGGTTTTCTGTACAGTGGTTTGTAAATTTAGTCATAAACTGGATTCAAAGTTTTGGATCAAAATTCTTAACATTACATAGGATCATGTCACTGTCCATGACAATAAAATTTGAATTCACTGGTCTTCACATGTCCTGGTTGTGGCTGACATGTGGAGCTACTATTGTTATGAGTATGGAAGATAAATTCATCATGCTAGATAGGGAGAGAGGTGTCCGATGGTGGAAAAATCTTGAGCAGAAGAGAGATAGCATACTGGAAGAGTATATAATCTGATTACGCGCTATTCATTACATCCTAGTAGAACCAAGCAAAGTAACAGATCAATCTACTTCGAGTCTCCTAATCTTTTATTTAGATTTGAGAGGAACTACTAACTAGAGTTACAATTAATTGCACTTTGACTAAGTTCTGCATTTTATCAAACTCGGTTTGGATTGGAATTATTATAACATATGAATCTACCTTGAGAATCAACTTTGGCTTGCAACAAACAATGTCTAGTTGGGTATACTATGTGGAAGAAAAATGTTTACATATCTTCTTCCAGATAGGATTTACACACATCAATTATGAGAATGACCTGTACGCATATTTGATACAACAACCAACTTTTTTTGTATGTCTTCATCACAATTTAATCCTTCTGATGAGTAATTAATATCACTGATAACTTGGAGGCCCCAAGGAATTTTGTTTAACTTGGCATTTTTTGAGAAAATGGTGGAAACAGGAAACAGACCAGCTAGAGTTTGTACTCCAACTTTTCTGTTTCAAAAAGACTTTTGAGGCCCTACATGTACAGGACAACCAAGTTGTTTTTGGATAACCACGTTATCCACCAGCCAAATGTTATAATTTCAAATAGGACACATTACTGATAATATATTGTAGGTTTTCATTTCTTTCATTAGAAACTGTTAATCCCTGTCCATTGGGTGAAATTTCTTTAAAAGGAGTATTTCTTACTGCCGAAGTGATGTCAGCTGTGTTTTTTACTTATATTATGAGTCGCGGGAATTTACTTGTCTTTATAATCATGATATTTAGCTGGAGATGTGATTATCTTTTTGTTTTTCTTGCTGGGTTTCACCAGTTTGATTGAGGAGGGCGATTCATAGCGGTTCCTGTTTCCAACCGTTTATGCCATTTTGTTTTGTTATGTTTGCCTCTTCTCGTGCTAGTAGTATGTGCCGACACACTCAATATGATCTGGTTGTTCTTACCTGTCACTCAACATTGCATAGAAATTTTATGTTAGTGAAAAGGCATTTAGATTTAGGATTGTTTGCTTTTACCTTTTGAAACTCTAGAATCATCCTGAGAGATTAAGAGAAAGGATCAAGAAAATTTGTATTCAATTACAGCTATAAAAAAAATAAGATGCTGCTATCCAAGAGATAAGGGATGGTAGCATCTGTATCATTGTACGCGAGAAATTTGGGGCCATTTATTTGCAAAAACTTCAGTTATGTAATCAAAATAAGCAAATTCAACCTTTCTTACCTGACACCTTAGTTTGCATGTGTTAAAAGTGTTTCAGATCACATTAGTAATCTTCAATACTTATATTATGTACTGTACTTGTTTTTGCTGTCTGCATTCTACGGTACTAGTTTCAGAAACATGTAGTACAATCCCTATGATATGTCTATGAGGGAACTGCAACTTCAGGAAAACATTTCTGAACATCTCAGCTAACGTTTTGTGCAAACAAACAGGTCATTGATATGCTTCTCTTTAACGGGATGGAGGAGCTGAACAACATTACTGAGCATGCGAAGCAGCGGCATCACATCATCGGCCAGTACGTGGTTGGCCACAAGGGGCTGGTGCAGGACCTGGACTCCAAGGACCAAGGGAGCTCTGAGTTCCTGAAGAAATTCTACACCAGCAATTACTAGAACGCGCGGCAGCCACTGAGATCTCATCATTTCTGTAGCAAATGCTCTTTGACATGTGTGCTCCGAATAAGATGCTGAGAAACCTACCTAGCCAGCACGATTTGTTGTCACTGGAGGTTTTCTTTGTTCTGTTCGACCCTCCCCACTCAAATGAAATTGTTTGTAACCCGTGAAATGCTGTATTTTCAGAGCTGCTGTTCATGACATGATAGTAGCTTTTTATATACTTGTATCACTTGTTGGCTGGGTTAGAGCATCTCTAGCATATCCCTTATATCACTGTGTCCATAAAGCTTTTTAAGGGAAACCGAAAACCTGTTTTGCGGTACCTTACGTTCTATTCAGCTGCTGCCCGCGCGGTATCACAGTATGTTTTTGATTTTTACTCCATATGTGATTTTAGACAAGAAAATCTGAAAGCAACAGCAGTATGAATCAAATATTTTAATATTTTTATTATCAACACAATACAACCATATCCAAATAATTAAACAAATAATGAATGGTCTACAATGGAAACAATAGTGCAAATAATAAACAGGGAGATTATCTCCCATACAACTCCATTATACTCATGAGATCATCACAAAGTCAATGAGTCACTATTTGAGTGTGGCGGTGTTGACTGTTGCGGTTTTGCGAAAAAATGGTAGGGATCTGGCTGCCCGATAAAGGGAGGGGTGACGTTGAAGATACTTGAAGGGCTCATCTGGTTGATGTTTATTATCGGGCTAGGTACAGTCTTACGGATTGGAGGCTATCACGTCTCGTTAACGTCTTCAGGTTAGGGGTTTCTTCAGTGCCAAGGTGTTCAGCTGTTGGTGCTCTTCTTCTCAAGCAACGACGTAGGACATGGGTGCTTAATAGTTCGAAGAGAGTGGGTATGCAATGGTACATCCGCTTGTATCCTCTAGTTTTGTGTTCCTTGTATGTTTATCAATTATGTATCATTACTATTATGAATACAAGTAATGTATGCACAGGGCGTCCATTATAAAAAAATATCATCACAAAATTGTTTGTGCGTGCCCTTGTTTTCAATCTGCTGGTATGCCTCATAAAATGTTTGGATCATGTCCAGGTTCTGCTAGGATTGACACGGATACCAACATTGTCATAAAAACTCCAAGTTTAAATGTCTCTCATCCTCGACAATCATATTGTGTAGAATCACATACCGTGAGAGGGATTCTTATCCTAGAAGCAAGCAGGGTCTCAAATAATGGCAACAGAGTTTGCAACCGACCAAAATCCGTCTCAACCGACTAAGTTTTCTACGTCGTCTTCTATGTGGGTTCCTACTGGACCTTGCTTCGGTGAGAGCCGACCTAGTCCTTTCTGGCTAGAACAGCCGGATCATTCACTTTGTAACCATGTCTTTCGAAACATAAGAGGTGAGGAGTACCAGACATGCCGCAAGAAGCAGGCTACGCACGAGAATCCAAAAGAACAAGTTGTGGAACTCTAATATATACAGTAGGCAGAGATGTGAGGGGTAGGAATTTTTGTAGCAGTTGTTCTTTTCAGCTATGCATCATAGTCGAGATCTTGTTTACATGTCCTTATATTTAGATTAGATGGGAATAGAAGCAGAGGAGAGCAAGGGAGCTTACCATATGAATAGAAGAAAAGGAGTGTAGAGGGGTAGAAGAAAAGGAGTGCATAGGGGAATCGAGCAAGAAATCTTCTATGTGGATTCCTACTTGAACCGCCTTCGGTGAGAGACGACCCGGTCCTTTCTCTTTAAGCCCAAAAAAGGGGCCCCAGTTAGTAGGCCATATACCACCTTAGGTCTTTGGGCCTTCTCCGGATCGTCGGTTTATCGGTTTGTTATTCCCTCCTTATTCCCTCTCAATGAAGGGAACAATAATGCTGCCATCGGTGGTGTCATAGGTTGGACCTCGAGTAGCATTGCCGAGCTCATGAAGATGGGGTGCCCAAGGGTAATGGATCGAAAGTTACCTAATTCGGCGACGATGGGGTTCTGACAAGCTGTAATTTGTCATTTTCAAGCTCTTCCATCAAAGTCAATGCTCTAATGGAAGGTTAGTGATTTGTGATTTGCTAAGTGACTTGCAAATGTTTTGGCATTTATATGCAATGTGATTTTTTAAGACGAATTTTGACCACCAATGTCGATTTGTTGCATATACAAAAGGTTTTGCTACCATGGTGTTTTTGAAATGTTGCAATGATTTTCATATGGTTAACACCGTGGCAATATTGCAAATGTACCAAAAGAAGTTACATGTGTGGGCTATGCCACAAAGATTGAATAATCTCGATTTCGTTTGTGGTGGCTGACTGGGACCAAGCTCCCATCGGTCAATGGTTTAGAATGGCCTACTTTTATGTGGCAATTATGTATACCAAACTCCGTCGATTTCATTCGTAGCATAAATAAAAAAAATCGTAGAAGAAAAATGATCAAAAGACACTCTGATGTTTTGCACTTATCATTTGGCAGCTAGATACTTTTTTTTAACACCAACTAGAGAGCAAGCCCTAATGCATGGCAATGGCAGCAAAGAGCAGATCAAGAATATTGCAAGGATTTTGGAAAGCAGTAAACTACCTAGCTCATGATCGATTCTTGATGCTACACACTTGCACCTTGAAAAATAGAAAAATCAAAGCCTAGCTAGCGAGCTACTCCTCTCCTCATCCTCTCTAGCAAGATCTCTATATGTACACGTACGATCGATCGACATCGAGCTAGCTAAGCTAGGCGGCCGGCACCCTAGACGGCTAGACCTCGTTTCCCATGTCATGGACGACGTCGCCGCGCTCTTCCCGGTGCATCCGCTTCTTCGTGCCGTGGTGGAGCGCCACGCCGAACAGCTTCACCGTATCGTCCTTGTCGCCGTCGTCGCACATCGCTGCGTGCCTCCGAGGCGGCGAGTCCATTTCCATCTCCAGCAGCCTACAGGAGTTAGACGCGGGGCCGGCGCCGGCGCCGGCGCCGGCGAGGAGCATGTGCCGCTGCGACACCACCGTTGACGAGGGGCTCGTGACGGGCGCCACGTGGTTCTGCAGGAAGTAGATGATGTCGTTGTAGAGCTTCTTCATGTGCGCCAGCTCCGACAACAGCAGCGAGTTGCGTCGCCGCAGCTGCCGGTTGTCCTCCGACAGGGCCGCCATGAAGTCCCCTCCGCCGCCATGCGGCGCGGCGGTGGCGGGCGTCGGCTCCTCTTGGAAGTGCTGCTGGTACATCGGCTGGTGGTGGTGGTGATGAGCGGCCGGCGGGGGTGGCTGGTTTGGATGCGAGAAGGCGTTGCCGAGGTGGTAGTGGTGGTGGTGGTATGCGGCATGGTGCGGTGCCAGCTGCGGCGGAGGCGGCTGCGAAGACTTCCTACGGTGGATCTCGGCGAGTAGGTGCTTGGCGCCCTTCCTGAAGAATTCGTTAGCGAACTCCCATCTGTCGGCCACAATCTTCCTGAAACCCTGAAACAAACAGCAACGCCAAATGAACACAAGTAATGAGTTAATCGTCATTTGTTCCTTACCAAAGCTAGTAAGTTACAGTAACATCCAATGCTTCAACACCAAGTGATGGTTGCCATTGTATGTGCAACCACTAAGATAAATTTGGTGTAACTTCCGTCTCTTGGGATCACCATATCGAGATGATGGGGGAGCTGACTGTTCAGTGCTGCTATGTTACTGTGAAGTGTCATGCATGACATGCACTGTGTCAATGTATTGCATTGGCATAGGCCATGCATATATCTGATCTATGCATAGTGTCAATCTTCTTCCTGTGCAGGGGGAGTGGAGAGGAGATGCATATATGTATGGACATACAACTAGTGCTTCAAAAGCAAAAATCAAATATGCAAAGAGAAACATGCCCTCAATCATCATCCTGTATATCATGAAATTGAACAAATAATTAATGCAGTACCAGAATACCCGACAGTCTTCTACTTTGCATGTATATATGACTGACAAATTAAACACAAAATAAAAAAGTGGGGAACATCCATTCAATAAAAGAAGAGCGGGTGATTAATGCGCATATGATCAGCTGGCTGATCTCTACAGTTTGTCCCAAACTAGGAAACGGAAAAAAATAGTTTTCTGGTTGAAAGGTCACACTCACACCCATATACTACCTTTCCATGCACCTTGCAAAACAAAATCTTTTAGAAGAAGAAACTTTTGCATAAACCTAGCTTGTCAACTTGTAGGAAACAAAAGATATAGCCAACCAAAGTGCTATTTGAGGGCCATGCATGTACGTACCATTCTTTCACCAAAGTACTAACCCCCAAAAAAAACTTGTAAGGAACACAAACCCATATATGCAACATGGACACCATTAGCTTACAACCTACTCCCTCCGTTCCATATTAGATATATGACTTCATTTTGTCAAAAAGTCGATGTATCTAGACTTATAGCATATCTAGATACATCCACTTTTGTCCAAATAGAAGTCATCTAATTTGGAACGGAGAGAGTAGCTAACTGGAGAGAAAACAAATATCATATTGGTGTAACGTACATAGGTGTTGAGCTGCCGGACGAAGCTGGAGAAGTTGTTGTGCTTGAAGTAGTTAGGGAGGAGATCCCTGGCGAACTCCGGCGGCCTCCAGACGACGAAGGTCGCATCGTCCTCCCCCCACGACACGATGTGGTCGGTGCAGGGGTCGTCCACCAGCTGGTACGTCTTGGTCAGGAACGGCGCCGGCACCGGCTTCCCGCCGGGACCGTGCCCCGCGGCCGGCGAGCCCATCTCCATGGACACCACCATCTCCCCGCACCTCTCCACAAGGAAAGCCATGGCGTCGTGCTTCTACGTACCTAGCTAGCCAGCTCAGGGAGTCAAGGTGTGGGTGGAGAGGAAGGAGCTAGCAGCAATATAAGCTAAGCCCAGGAGGAGGAGGAGAGTGAGGACTGAGGAGAGGAGGAAGAAAGGCTGCCTCTCTTTCGCTATATCTCCAGTCTCACTGTCTCGCACTCACACACATAAACACACACATGACACGCCCCCACGAACGCCTGCAAATATTCTCGTGTGGGTCACGCACGCACGCAGCTGCCTGGACCGGCCTCCTTCTCTCTCTAGGCTAGTACTAGATCAGCAGAGCCACCATCTCTCTATCTCATCATTGTATATGCAGCGTATGCATGGATATATGTGCAAGACCAGTGCTGTATACGTGGGTGTGCTACAGAGGGTTCAAAGTGGTGTTGGAAAAATAATAGATATTGCAGGTGAAGAGCATATATATGTAGGTAGGTTTTTTATGTTCCTTAATTATGTGCTCATTCGTTGTGTATAGACCAATGTTCTTTGTAAGAACCGTCTAACGAAGAGTATATATGTAGGTTTTTTATGTTCCTTAATTATGTGCTCATTCGTTGTGTATAGACCAATGTTCTTTGTAAGAAGTGCACACTGATCGTGGTCTCTTCGGAAGGCCGGAATAAAAATATCTCCAGAATTTAAACAAAACAAAGGTTTATTTTCAAGAGGTTTCAGTAGATAGGAGTTTTCATGCAAAATATAGTGCAAGGGAATCCACAGAAAACAAATTATATAGGATCAAACTCTATAATTCAAAAAAATCCATGTAGAAAATCTTCCTAAGAATTAGAATCATCCAAATAAATAGATCAAATAGGCCCTAAAGGCCTAACCGCATGAACTAGAAAAGTGCAATCCTATAAATTAAAGAACTCATGTACAAATAACCGTGAGGATCCTATTTCCTTATGTGCTAATTTGAAGTATAGGTAATCAATGTGCATCAGTATTGTAAGAATCGTCCAATGAAATGCACAATTATCACGGTCTCTTCAATGACCGGCAAAAAGTATCTATTCAGATTTTAACCCAAAAAGGATTATTCTCAAGAGGTTTGAATAGATGAGAAGATTTAGATGGAATGTAGTGTAAGGGAATCGTGGAAAATGATCTATATTTATGATTTGATATATAAATCTGACAATCCCCGGAGAAAATAATCTTAAGGTTCCAACCATCCAATTTTTGTAGATCAAATAGGCCTAAAACACGTGAATGTACTTTTGAATCCTATTTTGGTCTTCGTTCATTCACATGGTTTCTAGAACACGTAAATGAAAAACCTCATCTTTGATCGTTATGTCCACTCAAATCTTATAGGACTTTGAAATTGGTTGGTTGCAATGGAAAAATAGAAAATTCTTTGGAAACAGGTTTGATTTGGTGGAAATTTTCCTATGAAAAGTAGTGCAAAGGAAATCTTTGTAAAAAAATCTACTCCCTCCGATCCAGAAAATGTGTCGGGAGCAAGGTTTTGGATACCGGTTCCCAAAAAAATCTCGGAGGGGTCTGGGATTTCCGGTTACCGTGGTTACCGGAAAATACCGGTTGGTTACCGGTCAAAATTTTTAAACAAATTTTGAAATTTGAACTTAAAACATCAAAAATAATTTGAAAAATGATTTTAAAGGACGAAATCGGTCCAAATTCAAATGCTTCGAGATTTTTTGTCCGGGGGGGGGGGGGGGGGGGGGGGGTGCTGAGAAATCCGGTTACCGGCCGGTTACCGTGGTATTTCAACTGGTAACCAAATCCTTGGTCGGGAGAAACCTGCTTATCACGTACAAATCTTTTGTATGACCTACGACAATTTGTCTGGACCGGAGGGAGTATATGATTCAATCCTACAAACAAAAAACTTTCATACAAAAATTAATAAAGGATGACATTTCCCCAAAATTTATATAATAGGGCCAAGGATTGGAAAGCTATATAAATTAGCATCAAATAATGTTTGACACACTATAGAGAAAATAAGTAATTTGTATCAAGAGATTTTAGTGGATGTGGTTTTAATCCGACATAGAGTGCATAGGAGCCCTTAGAAAAAACACTCTTATTGGTAGAACAACTGATTTGTACATGAGATTAGAGTTTGAGATACTATATGTAAATGCAAATCCTATAATAAGAATACTGGATCTAATGTCACAAAGGAGAGCTGGAAAAGCACCGGAGGGGCATGTACATTTCTCTTTGGGAGGAGATAGATTTGTACATGAGATGCAAATATGAGAGTAGATGGGCATTAAACCGATGAGCCCGTTCAACGGATAGCTCCAAAACCAAAGTCTCCATTAGATGTACGGCAGCGATGGATGGGATCACACGATGGAACACAGGAGAACATTTAGCAATAAAGCTCGATACACGTCACGTCCATCCATGGGTCGAGGCAGGCAAGCACGGGCCGATCATCAAACAAGCAATATACTACTGGAAAAGGTGAGAGAAAGAAAGCTACTAGGTCTCGCTCTGCATGCTGCGAGATGCGAGGAAGGAAGCAGAGAGATGGGAAAAGAAGAGAAGAGAAGGGGGATTGTACTGCACGGCCGGCCGGTATCCTCGTGGTATTTAGTGACCAAATTGTTCTTCTTCTTCCTCGCAGCTCCCTCCCTCTCTCCAGCCGCATGCGCCAGTGCCCCCCATGCACACCCCTGCGACGCTGCAGACATGTACACATGTCTAGTTGCGAAACAGCCAAAGATACTTTCCCTGCACTGTGCCTGGCGACTTCCACCCCTCAAGGCAGGCCCGTGACTTCCATTGCCCACCTCTCATGTCTAGTAAATATACATACAGGTGACCGGTGAGCTCTGAGCTAGTGAGTACTAGTAACAATGGCGATATCTGATCTCACTGACTCCTGCCTCGCTGGGGATCCACTTTTGATGCATCTTCATTTTCCATCGCCGCTTCATGATCATCATCGTCAGCTGCCACTGGCCGCCGGCCGGCCGCTTGCTGCAAGGCTGCTCCTGCTACTGCTGCTTCCATTAATACGATCATCAATATCAATGTGCAAGCAAACAAACATTCCCCTACCCCCAACTTTTCAACCACAGCATTCAAGGGAGCAGGGAGAACCCCGGTGTGCAAACAACCACACACATCACATGTACTACCACTGATGAGCTAGCTGCATGCACAGTGACATGGCGAGTAAAACCTCAAAGCTTAAAGGCCTCTGGTGAGGTGAGATCAGATCACTCTGCGTGCAGGGCTGGTAGCTGGATTTGTGCATGCCGCATGGTACATCGATCGATCCCTTTCTCCACGGTTCCAAGCCAAGCAAAGCAGAGAATCAATGAAGCACCAGTTCGGCTCGGTCAAACTTGCCCAAGATCCAGCCCAGGGCTGCCATGCAGGCGTGGTAGCTAGTAGATTCATGGATTGATGCAGCATTAGCTAGGCTTTAGGGTTTTGGCATGCAAGTACTCATCAAGATGCCACCCAGCTGCAAGCAACATATACATGTGTGTCAAAAACAGGTGGCACCTACTCCCTCCGTTCCATAATATAAGATGTTTAATCCATTTTCCACATTCATATGTGCACACATGTATCTAGACATGTTTTAGTGTACATGTGCACTCATTTTAGTGTGAATCTAGACAACATGTGTTATAGCTATAACATCTTATATTGTGAAACGGAGGGAGTACATATATGTAGCCTAATGCAGTGCATTACTGGTGCTGGCCATAGCTATATATGAGTACTGATGACGCAATCATACCCCCCTCGCGTCCCTCGCGTCGTCCCTCCCGGGGCGACCCGAGGGAAACCCTAGCCGCCGCCGCGAGTAGAGCCTCCCTCCGAGCATCCGCCCTGCCGCCGCTGCCGCCGGCTCGTCCGCGGTGGCGGCGGCCCCCAGCCTCCACAAGGGCGGCGCGGGGAGAGCAGCGGTGAACGCGTGCGCAGTGAGGCGCGGTGGTGCGGCGCCCTCGGTGGAGAGAGGCGCGCCGTCGTTGGGCGAGGTTGCAGGGGTGGTCTGCGGTGGTGCGGCGGCGGAGCAGGGGCGGTGGGGCGACGGCGAGGACGGGGCGGCGGCGGCGCACGCGCTCGGGCTAGGTCCGGGCCCGGGCGGGCCAGATCTAGCGGCGCCCTCGCGGGTCTTCCGGGCCTTTTATGGGCGCTGGCGGGCCGCGACGGAGATACACAGTGGTGCAGGGCGCCGGCTCTCAGGCGATGTGGTGGTCGTCGTGCCCTTCCTGCTCGCCCTATTCCCCTCCTGCGCCTTCCATCCGTGACGGAGGCTGCTCCCGGCTCTAGGTATCATGCTCTACCTTCCTTGTTCGGGGATTTCGGTGGTGCGAAGTAGGGACACGGGAAACCCCGGCCGACAAGTCCGGCACTGCCGCGGTGGCGCCTGCGGGTGTCGCCTTTCCTCGCTGGAGGGCGTCAGGTAGTCCCCTACTACAAACCGCATCTGTGTGCCGGGGGAAACCCCAGGACCTTTCGGTCCGAGCAGCAGCGGCGCCTTGGCGTCGCATTCCTTCTTGAAGGTGCTGTTAATGGTACTCAGGTTCCCTGGTACAAGAGGTGCAGCGGTGGTACGATGCTGACCTCCGTCTCGGACTAGGAGCTTCAAAGGGCGCAATGTTCTTGCTTCGTGGCTTCGCGGAGGCGAACCCTACTCCCGACTCCGGTCCGGCATATCCCACTTGCCGGGGCTAGCCCCTCTTCGGCCTGCCTTTTCTTCTTGGCGCATAGGTGTGATCTCGTCGGAGCGGTTCCGTGGTAGTGGTGAGTCTCGGGAGCCACCTCGCCGGCGACGCGGCCAGTAAAGCTTGGTGCTCTGCATCCTCGCCGTTTGGCTGGTTGCTCGGCATGGAGGGCTTGTTGTGAGGCTTGGTTGTGATGGTGTCCCTGCTGAGCTGTTGTAGTTGTTGTTGTGTTGCTGTGTTGTTGCTGTTGTTCTTTGCCATGCTTCGGCATGTGCCGCTGTCCTAGCTTTGCTAGGTGTTGTATGGTTTTCAGGCCTGGTTTCCCTTATAAACCGAGTCATTCGGCTATCAGCCTTTCTTCTAATCATATTGAAAAACAGCTCTTGACTGGCTTTTCAGTCAAAAAAGCTATATATGAGTACGTACGTATGTGCAACAGCTATGTACTACATAGCTTATAGCTTTGAGTACCAAGGAAGAATAGGAAAACATGTTACAGGAAGGGAAAGAACTCATATAAAACTAGCAACAAGCAAGCAAGTTACAGGATACTATGAGTGAATCGAATAGAGATAAGAGAGGTGATGAGGCCTAGAGGCAAAACCATGCATCCATGTCTGATAATTAAAACTATATATTTGCTTTATAGCGTGCAGTGATGTGGAGATTGGCTATGGAGTTTGAATATTATGGAAGATTCTGTTCCATATATGACAAGCCGTGCTCTGATGATGTGTTTGTAGTAGACATTTTATGAGTACATCACATGACCTTTCCCCATCCCCACATGAGGCCCACTGCATTTGTGGCCAGGTCTAGATCTATCTTTGACTGGGAAAATATGCATAAAATAATCAACATTGGGCAGAGGAGGAAAGCTGATGAGAGAGATCATCAAATTTCATACTGTACTATAAAATATATCTGTACAACGTAGAGACAAGTGAGATGTGAAACAAGAAAAGAATGTCATGTTCTTCTCTAGAATCAGGCCCACATTATCGCATCTCATCATCCTGATGACACCATCCATACATGCTAGGTGCCGTTAAAAACCAGTTTTCTAGACAATTTCGTGCTCCACAAATGCCTGTCGTTTCGAGATTCCTCTGAAACCCTTCACTTCTTTATCATATCGTTGCATTGCATCGATCGCATGTAAAAGATACTGTGCATGGTGCTTAATTATACAAGTCTGTGCATGCGATTTGCTGCAACACTCTTGTCTGCATGTTGAACAACACAGCTGTATTCGTGCAATGAACTGAGAGAGGATGCTACTAGAATAATGAAGACGTATATAATACTCGGTGAAGATGCATGGTAGCACCTTGCAAAAGATTATGGAACCGTTTGTTCTTGTCTAGCTCATGTGATCAAAGAGAGTCTGGCTTCCCAGTCCCGGCTCTCTAGGCTGCATCTTGGACTTTAGCATGATTGCCACTCACAAACCTGCAATACCCCTTGCGGAGGATTAGACAATCAATTAGATGCACTCGATTAAAGAGAGATCTAGATGTTTATGCTGTCCTATAGCTAGCTCTCTGCATACATAGATAGATTAGACTTGAAATGGTTATGCACAGCACAGTACTGGCACATACATTCACAGATCTCAGCCATGCATGTATGTAGGTCCTCAGCTAGTAGTACATCTTTCCAGGTTTCTTATTAGGCATGTTTGTATGTTTGTCCCTTGGTTTGGTGTGTACAAGTAGCTACTACTCACTAGTCAGTAGTCAGTCACTACTACAGTAATGCATGAAACCCTAGCTAGGAACTAGAGCTAACTGGATAGACACATGGATAGAGCTAGAGATGATCAAATCTTTTGCCGTGGCTGCATCGTGTACAAAAGGCTTAGATTCTTCTTTCACCACATCTATGCAACAAGAGCTAGCTCTTTTATCTAGGAAAATGGAAAAGGAGAAAAAGACACTCTAAAGACGGCGAGGTTTGATAGACAAAGGAAGCTTTTCAGAGAACATTTGCTTCTTTTTCATTCTCAGGGAGAGAGAGAGGTGAAAGAGAGGAGGCCGGAGGGGTCAGATCGACAGAGGGTCAGAGCATTAAGGTGGAAACTGATTAAAGTCGATCCATCGATCTGTGCATGCATGCACACAAAGGAGGACTGTAAAGATGTGAATTTTACCACCACTCCTCGATATAACTTTTCCCCGAGGTCTTACACATGTGTGCATCTACAAGCACACCTCTCTCCTCTGTCATGTTCTGCCATCGGGTGGGTGGTGCCTCTGAACACTAGATTTAGATGTTTCTCTCCACCTCGATAAACTAAGGCCGTGCGTGCTTGATCTACCTTTGTGTACACGGAAGAGCCAAAAGCCTAGCTTCTACTTTACTTGGTCAAATTTGAAGAAATTTATCTTAGAAGAAAGCATGAACGGAGTGAATAAAATAGATATGAGCAGCAGCTTTCACCGCATTCCATACGAGTCCCTCTATGCTCAAAGCAAGAACACCCCAAAAAAGGCACATAGAACTTTAAACCTATCTTCCACTGATCTTTCAAACAAAATGGCATGTTCTAAAGCATCACAGCAGGAACTTCTGGTTTGCTAAAACTCTCATCATCTTATTGATAAAATTAAAAGAGAGCACGGGATTGACCGAAATGGCCCCGTGTCGCTCTCGCGAGGGCGACACGAGAGGCGACTCAACCCTAGCCGCCAGAGAGCTTCCTCTCACGTGTGTGGGTGTGATGTGGCATGTGTGTGGGAGTGTCTGATGGGCTCGGCCGCGTGTGCTAGCGACGGCGGAGTGCTCACCGTCGTCAGATCCAGAGGTGGGGTCACAGAGCGCATCGGATTCGGCCTCAGAACGGCAAATCATTGCCGGAAGCTGAATCGAGCCGGTGCTCAGGGTGGCTTGAGGCCACGGCTTGGCCCGACGATGTACCTTCCTCGAGGGCTCCTAGTCCTAGTCGACGAGCTTGTCCTCTGCAGTCCAAGGACAGTGTGGCTCGGATGCGGCATGTGTGGCCACCATGGGTTTTCAGATCTAGTTGCTTTCCAGTTCTGGGACCCGGTGGATGGTTCGTGCACCTGGCCCGTAGGATCGATGGAGGCCGGAGTGTGGTGCGTGGTGAGATGAGAATTCCGACTTTGACGGCCTACTGGTGGTGAGTTTCATGAGGTGAGGGATTTTTGCTGATGTAGTCGGGGTGACTTGCACGATGGTTGAATTCACATTCATCTCCGTATGGTTTTCGTCGATCTTGCGAGATAAAGGTCCCGCCTTTCCACTTATATGGTGTTTTCCGGTGTTGTTGATGATTCTTGGTGAGTTCCGCCACATGATTGTAGGTGCACTACAAGGTTCTGGCTTCCCAGGGTGGATGGTCAAGAGGGCTGGGTTGGTGTGGCTTCTATGTGGAAATCAAGGGGTCGGGCGAAAGCCTTGCCTGGTATTCCGGTGTCATCGACATTGACACTCTCGAGCCCATTCCCCTCTTTGGAGGCGTCCTTGTAGAACCCTCGCTCTTCTTCCTCACTTGGACCGATGTATCTCGATGAAAATCTAGACCCTTTTGGGTCGTGCAATGACATCACATTCATGTCGCTACCCCTACAAATTGTGAGCCCGTGATCTGCTTCGGTCACTTGGTTCTCGCCATAGGGTATCTACTCATTTTGTTTGGGGATTACGGCTTCTTCAGGGTTTTGCCGACGACATTCAAGCTCTTCGTCTGCTAGGGACGATAACTTCCAGACACCGCTCTTCTTCGCCTTCTTTAGCTAGCTTGTAATTGTTGTGCTATTTATGTTTTCTGGATGTTGTTTTTCTCTGCTTTGTGTTGTCTTTGTAAGCTGGTAACCCCAGGAACGTTGTTCGTGGTTGTAATATGGACCGACAGGCTTTTATTGATTTAAAAGAGCGCGGATGCATGAAGAGACGACCGTTCAGGTCATTGTTGCGTGCATGGCGGCGTCATCCGCCATCTCCTACGGCTTTGACGCAGGCAGGCAGGGCAGAGGAAGCCGGTGGGGTGACTGCACGGCGCTAGGTTGGCCGGAACAATCGAGCCCATCATCTGCCCGTGGATCGCTCTGCGTCATGGGCGTCGTCGGTCGACGCAGACGCAGAGCATGCGTGCCCAAGCTCGTGCACTGCACACGTGAGCCAGCCAGGGCTCACATCCGTGAAGCTTCCAGCCTCTCTCCTCTCATTTAAACTCGGGCTTGCGCATCCTAGCTACCAATCTGCGCCGCTGCATGCGCCTGTGGGGCGTGTTGCAGCCCAGTCCAGTGCAGTGTGCAGTGTATCATCCTCTCTTTCTCTTTCTCTTCCTCTTCATCTTCTTCTTCCTCCCACACACATGCACAGACCAGTATGATACTGCTGTCTACTTCTCTCTCTCTCTCTCTCTCTCAACACACCACAAAAACACTAGCATCATACGTAGTATGGTACCAGTATATCTGAGCCGCAGGGTCACAAGCGCATGGCCGAGGGCGCTTGCTGCCTGCCCGGTCTCCTGTTGCTCCCACATGGTGTCACATGCGCCAACCCCTCCTCCTTCCCTTCCATGTCCTCTCCTCTTTGGTCGCAGAAGGCTACAACAGTTTCATATGTCTGTGTGTTTACTGTTTAACCGATCTGGCCCTGCTTGCACTACAACGGATCGGAAAGAAAGAAAAAAGTTTTCCTACTGTTCCTACGGCCATATGCCCCATGCATAGAGTTTGCTAGCCATTCCCTGCCTCTTCTTGCCGAATCTAATCATGTTTGTCCGGGCATTGGCTACTCTAGCTATCCATTTCTTTTCACCCTAGAGGAATAATCACTATGTGCTGGTAAAAAAGGGAGGTGCAAGTAAGAGCATCTTCACCGGCACCATCCAATCGACCCCCCAAAGGCATTGGGGTCCGGACACCAAAAAACGTCACCAGTGGCACCTCCAATGCCTCGCTCCGAGCAAAATCGTGTCCGGCACCTCCAAACTTGGAGGCCCTCTCGGGGGTGCCGGACATGGGGACGGACATGCGTCTGACAGGGCTGACCCGCCCGTCATACATACAGTGGCTTCTCAGGCGTCATTTAACGCGCCGTGCAGGAGGCCGATCTGGACGCGTTAATGGCGCAGTCGTCGGCGGTTAACGCCCGATGCGACAGGACGCCGGGCGCCTGCGTGCATGCAGGTGACGCGACGGCTCCCCAGGCACGCGGCCGGCATTGCGGATTCCCCACGCACCGCCCGTCGCCATGTTAAAAGGCGGCGGCGTGGTCGTGTTTACCCACCCCTCCCTTCTCGCCATCTTCTCACCCTCATCCCCACCCTCTCGCCCTCCTGTCCACCTCTGGCGAGCCCGCCATGGCTCGCACCATCGGGAGCGACGATGCCTGGGAGCTGCACCGCTACGGGCTGCTTGTGCCGCACGACTGCCGGCTGCCCAAGCACTGGGTCATCTCGGCCGAGGGCGCTTGCTGCCTGCCCGGTCTCCTGTTGCTCCCACATGGTGTCACATGCGCCAACCCCTCCTCCTTCCCTTCCATGTCCTCTCCTCTTTGGTCGCAGAAGGCCACAACAGTTTCATATGTCTGTGTGTTTACTGTTTAACCGATCTGGCCCTGCTTGCACTACAACGGATCGGAAAGAAAGAAAAAAGTTTTCCTACTGTTCCTACGGCCATATGCCCCATGCATAGAGTTTGCTAGCCATTCCCTGCCTCTTCTTGCCGAATCTAATCATGTTTGTCCGGGCATTGGCTACTCTAGCTATCCATTTCTTTTCACCCTAGAGGAATAATCACTATGTGCTGGTAAAAAAGGGAGGTGCAAGTAAGAGCATCTTCACCGGCACCCTCCAATCGACCCCCCCAAAGGCATTGGGGTCTGGACACCAAAAAACGTCACGAGTGGCACCTCCAATGCCTCGCTCCGAGCAAAATCGTGTCCGGCACCTCCAAACTTGGAGGCCCTCTCGGGGGTGCCGGACATGGGGACGGACATGCGTCTGACAGGGCTGGCCCGCCCGTCATACATACAGTGGCTTCTCAGGCGTCATTTAACGCGCCGTGCAGGAGGCCGATCTGGACGCGTTAATGGCGCAGTCGTCGGCGGTTAACGCCCGATGCGACAGGACGCCGGGCGCCTGCGCGCATGCAGGTGACGCGACGGCTCCCCAGGCACGCGGCCGGCATTGCGGATTCCCCACGCACCGCCCGCCGCCATGTTAAAAGGCGGCGGCGTGGTCGTGTTTACCCACCCCTCCCTTCTCGCCATCTTCTCACCCTCATCCCCACCCTCTCGCCCTCCTGTCCACCTCTGGCGAGCCCGCCATGGCTCGCACCATCGGGAGCGACGATGCCTGGGAGCTGCACCGCTACGGGCTGCTTGTGCCGCACGACTGCCGGCTGCCCAAGCACTGGGTCATCTCGGCCGGTGGCCTCCGCGTGCCGCCGCTGCCCGAGACGGCCGAGCAGATGAGGCGGTTCATCGCTCGCCGGCGCAGCTAGATGACGCCGGCGGAGCGCCGCCTTCTGGCCAACGATGATGACGAAGCCAACTCGGGCGCCTGGATGGAGCGCTTCGAGCGCGAGCGGGCGGCCGTCATCGCCACCAACGACGGCCCCCAGATCGCGCTCCTCGTGCCACAACACCGTCGTCCGCAAAGAATGGTGGGACGCAACCGGCCACACGGTTGCGTCCGCCATCGAAGCTGAGCGCCGCCACGAGCGGCAGCGTAATCCCCTTCCACCTCCTCCCGCAGGTGCCATGCTTCCCTCCGCGTCGTACGGTGAAGGCGGAGCGGCGCTCGCCGTCGCGCGGTGGTGGCGGCATCACCATATGTGAACGCCAACGTTCGCCACCGCGCGGGCGGCTCTTCCTCCGTCGCCCTAGGACGGAGGCAACTCCGGTGGAGACAATCCCCTACGGCTACGACGTGCCGCCCGAGATGCGAAACGAGCAAGAAGGCGACAACCCGGGCTTCCCGATGGCGCTCTCCGCGTCGGCGGTGGACATCGAGCAGGACTCGCCGGGCCTCTTGGCGACACGGTCGATGACAACTCGCCCTAATTAGGTGTCTCTTTATCAGCCCCTTGATGGGGCAACGGGGGGTTCTCGAAAAGACGATAGAGGCCATCTTGCAATGCCAAGGGAAGCCCTTGGACAGCCTATCCTCTTTCCTGGATTTTAAATTGGATCTGGAGCACCCCGCTAAAATAAAGACGGCTCTCAGCCCATACTTAAAACGGTATGGGCGGGTTTATAAGGAATAAAAACCTTTCGTCGATTTATCCACACTTCCATGACTTCTAGAGGAAAGCTAACTGCTTGCTGACGCGGCCCCTCCACCAGCCGTGCGCCGTGCCATGAGGGAGGCTCCTCCAGCCACGTGTCGCGCCACGACGGAGCCTCCTCCAATCGTGTCTCCTCCGCGCCGGTGGTGAAGATCGAGGACGACAGCGACGAGAACTCTGACCGGTGGGACGACGTTTAGGCTAGGTTAGGGCGCCTAGACCAACCTTTTAAAATTTCATTCTAAATCTTTGTAATATATAACAGATATGAATGAAATTTGAATTGTTGAAGTTTTTTTTAGTTAATTTGATCGCCTGCAAGGTCTTCGATCATTTGCTCGCGTTTGGTGGGTGGGGCTTTGGGGTGCGTCGCTGTGGTCTGTGTCGAAAACATGGGCGGACATGTCCCATGTCCGGCACCCCCAATTGGGTCTCGATTGGGGGATGCCGGACACAAATTTAGGGGGTGCCGGTGGAGATGCTCTAAGAATAAACAATATACTATATAGTAATAGCCGCAGGCAGGGTTTAAAAGAGTGCTGGCATATAGGCAGCTCCTATGCTATGCGAGCTCAAGTTAAAGGGCACCAACCACTACGTCAAAGAAACATGCATGGACTCAATCAACTTATGGAGTTCATTAGCTTCGGGAGAAGACCATGACCAAAAAATGTGGCATGCATCAGCTTTCGCAAAATGGCTAGAGATGTAGTACTCCCTCCGTCCAACAAAAGATGTCTCAACTTGATAAAAAATTGGATATATCTAGACATTTTTTTTAGATAAGGGGGTGCGGATCCCCGGCCTCTGCATCCAAGAGATGCACACAGCCGTCCGCAATTATAGGACCATCCGAAGATACAAGTTCACAAATCACAATTCATGGGTCACTTAAGGTGGCTACAAAAATCAGCCACTCAAATAAAAGTTTACTAAGCATTTAATCTTCTAGAATGACGCCACCCAGCCCGGTTGAAGATAGCCCGCACAACCATCAGCAAGCGGGTACATCCAGCATCCATAAGTCCACGTTGGTCCGCAGGAAGCAGGGATGACCAGGAGTGGATCCAATAGCATGCCTTGTGAATAACCTGCAAATAATCGGTTGAAGTTGCATTGTTAAAAACAATGTCATTTCTAAAGTTCCAAACAGCCCATAGTATAGCCGCAACACCAATCCGAATACGAGCTTTGGTAACTTTATCTATCCCCTGCAACCACGTACCAAACAAGTTCGCAATACTTGTAGGTGGGTAAATATTAAAAGTGAAATGTACTAGTCTCCAAATATCTCTAGCAAACGGACACTTAATAAAGAGATGCTCAACAGACTCGTCCGCATCACAGAATACACACTTTTTTGATCCAACCCACCGCCTTTTAATCAAATTATCTTTTGTCAAAATTTCCTTTCTATTAAGAAACCACAAGAATATTTTTATTTTCAACGGAATCTTCAACTTCCATAGATACTTACGCAGGTATCTAGTATGACCATTTAAAAGGTCGGCGTACAAAGACCTAACAGTAAATGTGCCATTAGAAGTAAGAGTCCATTTAAATTTATCTTCTTGATCTATGAGATTAACCCGCATTAGTCTCTCGATTAACTTGAACCAGTTCGATCTATTTTGCCCTATTAATGCCCTTCGAAATGGGAGATTAATAGGAACCGTCCCTAGAACGTCAGTTACTTTGCTATGCTTGTTGGAGGCTATCGCATATAAAGTCGGGAACTCATTTTGTAAAGAATCATTTCCTAACCATCTATCCTCCCAAAACTGAACTTGCTCCCCATTTCCAATCTCAAATCTTCCACGCTGAAAGAACTCCTCTTTTACCTTCATAATTCCTTTCCAAAAGGGTGAATCCAAAGGTTTAACTTGCACTTGAGATAACGTTTTATCTCCTAAGTACTTGTTAACCAGAATTTCTTTCCAAACCCCCTCTTCGGTTAAGAGTTTAGATAGCCATTTACTCAAAAGGCATTTGTTTTTAACTTCTAAAACCGAAATACCCAAGCCCCCTTGATCTTTCGGTCTACACACCAGGTTCCATTTAGTTAACCTATACTTCCTCTTAAGTTGGTCGCTCTGCCAAAAAAATCGAGAACGATAATAATCTAATCTCTTGCGAACCCCCTTAGGTATTTCGAAAAAGGATAGTAAGAACATAGGCAAACTTGTTAAAACCGAGTTTATGAGAACAAGACGGTCACCATAAGACAACATCTTGGCCACCCAAGCTGCCAATTTCTTTTCAAACCGGTCCTCCACTGTCTTCCACTCTTTATTTAGTAGCTTTCTACGATGAATGGGAATCCCCAGATACCTAAACGGTAATGAACCTAGCTCACAGCCAAAAATGCTACCACCTTTGTTCAGAAGTATAGATACATCCAAATTTGATCAGAAGTATGACACCCTTTGTTAGACGGAGGGAGTAGTATAGATGTAAGACCATGTTTTCAAGAAGGATGCAGGACCATTTAAACCATGTAATGCCGATTCAACCAATTTTATTGAGGTGGAAAAGAAGAGCATTTTCAGAACACTTCTATCAATAAGTTCAGAGCTCATGTGTTCTATATATATAACCGGAAATGGAAGTAAATGAAGGTGCCGCACTCACTACGATACGCCGGCGCCGCCGCGCCGGTGGTGGTTCCATCACATAATGAGCCCTAAATTGCTTCTGAGATGTTTCAGGCTTGCCTGCCTGCTCAAGTACTGGTGCTAATTGGATTAAAACCGCAAACATTCACCGCCCACAGCTGCTGCTAGCTGGGTACCCTGGTCCCGGCGAGATGCAATTCTTTTACTGCGAACTGAAAATGGCAGCCTGATCGACCAGACTACCGCATGGTCCTCACGACGTGAATGTCTCTGTGTAGCTCCTTGAAGCACGCAGATGCAGATCATCGTCTTGCATGTCTGTGCAATGCACAAATGACGTGGTCTCGTTTACTTGTATGCATTTAGGAACTTTAAAGCCTAACCTTGTCTGCATGCGTGTACACTATACCGGAACAAATACAATCTGATTCGGTATATATATACTATGTATTCGAGATTAAACCAAGTTATGCGTTATGGATATGCGCACGCCAAGTATGACCTATGCATGAAATAAGCCCAATGAATTAATCATACTCCTCAACTCGATTTACACGTGTGGGTATAAACTACTCCCTCCGATCCACAATATGTGGCAGATTTGAACTAACCCCAGTTTAAAACGGTGATACTTATTTTGGAACGGAAGGAGTACAATCTTTAGAGTGAACGTCTGTTGACCAGTTTTGTAACCCTTCATTAGTTCTCCAAGAGATTTGTACAGCCCCATCGTAACCTTAATTAGTGGGAAAGACAGGTAAAATGGCACCCAAAGGGCAGTACTTGCAATGCAGCAGGAGCAGCAGCAACACTAACATGGGATTCTTCTCTAAGCACAAAAGGGAATAGGCTCAGACCAGTGGCTAGGCAAGTGCATATGCAGGGAATTAGCCAAGTGATGGAGGAATGTTGCAAGCAATGATTGTCCTAGCGGGCTCCTTTGACACATACATATGTCTCACTAGATTCTGATGCAAAGATTTAGATCTCCACAGGTAAAGCAGTCAGGACTAGTAGTGAGAGGAGCAGGGGAGAAAGGTAAGAAAAGCTAATGGGGAATCATTAGAAGTTGCCAGCTTTCAGAACCCTGTGGGTCCAGCTTGGATCAAGGAGAATCATGCATGCATTGCCCAAAACCCTCCAAAGATGAGGAGATTTCTAAAAGCCTGTAGACACCATACTGCAACTTATCTACCAAAAGAATGTCCGTCTTGGACATGGTAGAGAAAGATGGTGTCTGTCTTTATAGGGAAAAGGAGCAGCAATGTATGCTGTACTGCCACACACTTTTGTTAATCAGCTGGTAATTACCAGCAGCAATCCTAAGCAGAAGAATCCAATGTACTTACTTGCAGCAACAACAAAAGCAACTACTGATTAACCTCATTTTCTTCTTAAGATAACAACTACTAATTTCTAAGGTCTTATACCAAGTCTGCACCATGTGTATATGTACTGGCTGTCCTATGTGATCTACATGCATGTATGACTCAGATTTTCAGGGAGCTCAGATGTATATGCCCTGGCTGGTACATACAGCTCTATTCTAGTCTACCGTGTACATGTACAAGACAGACTTATATAATTGCATTGTCTTTACTATTAAATGGGAGTTCGTACGTTGGTTCAACCAGCGGTGAAAATTTTCCACTTTCGCTTCCGCGATCAGTTCACGACTTCACGTCGCGCTCCGCCCGTCGCTCTGCTGCTGGGCCTGGCCCATTGTCATCCCTCACACGCGCTCACCACGATTCCCCTCGCCCTCCGCCGCCGCTCCACTCATCCACGATCCCCTCGCCCTGCTCACCAGCCCCATCTAGGTGTCCTTCGCGCTCGCACTCTTCGTCGTTGGCTTCGCCGTGGCCGCGCTCGCTTCGGGGATCTGGGCGTGCCGGTACCTCACGGGGCGGCACCTCGTCGGTGCTGACCGGGTGGACCGCACCCGCAGCCGGTTCGCGGATACGGCCAGCCACGTCAAGGACTACGCGCGTGAGTACGGCGGACGCCTCAATACCCAGGTCAAGAACGCCAAGCCCGGGGCTTAGATCCGGCGTCGTTTGTCCGTTCGTGCATGGATGTCGCGCCTAGATCCATATACAGTTCTGTTTTTCTTTCTCTCTCTGCTCTGCTGTGTATTTCCCCTGTTGTTAATCGATCTCTACGCTTCTCTCATGCCGTGTCTTTGTGCTACTGTGACAAGGAGGACGTCGAGAGGAAGGCAGCCATCAGCCATGGAACAGCTGAGGTGCGAGTGGAATCCTGGCTGCAGTCTACGACTATGGGTGGACGAAAACCTACTCCCTACGCCCCCACGGTCCTCCTTCCCTCGCCCTTCTCTGTTATTTGTTCATCCCAACTCCTAAGGTATGCTACAATAACCAAAATCCCTCATCCCCTACTGCACTGTCTTTATTCCTCTGGTAGCCCATCCATTTTTTTTTGGTAAATCCGAAGACATCAGCCTTCAATCCCTAATAGTCACAGGTCACAGATCCTTAATTTTTGTGTAGTCCATCTGTGTTTGTTAATTTTGAGGAGAAAGAGGGGACGCGGAAAGGTCGGAAGATACGCAGTCATCATCCAGGTGAGGATCTACATTTGGTTCTTATACAGTACATATGGCGAGAGCTCAAGCAATGTTATAAATTATAATACAACGATTTCCCTTTACTATACTATAGATGCAAGATGTCTTGGCCAATTGATGGCCACAGAACCTAAGGAGGACTCCAAGAGAAGTAATTTTTCTGCGGATGTTTTGTAGAAAGTTTAAATTTGATTGATTATATCTCAACTTGATTGTGTAGCTAGCACTCTTGAATGCCTATAACTAGGTGAAATTATTACAAGTCTGATATATGTGCATTGTCAATGTTCCTGGGCAACGTGATGTGATACATTTTGAGAATATCAAAGTTCACTGGTATAACTTTTTCTATGATGTTGGTGCCCCTAAAATGGTGTAGAAATCATGGTGTAGTAGATTTTCATGTACTAACTCTGATTCAAATTGTAAGTATCTGATATTCCCGATTGAAAAACCAATACATCACCCTATATGTGCATCCATCTAGGAGTTGTTAATTTGGAAATCTGTTATGTTGTGTGATGTATATTTAATTTTTGAAAAGTAAATGGCTGAGTTGGCTAATTTATATATTTTGCAGTCCCAGAGGAATATAGTTGTTGCAAGACATGTATGCTACACTTTGAGTCTCCACGTCCACACGGGCAAAAAATGTGTGATGTGCTGTACAGGCAAGATGCCTCCGCCACCAAGCTCAGGTTACTGTCCCCTTTCCTCAGTAATTCGACACCGTGTGCTCAGCTCCTTTCCTCATGTCGCCTCTCCCGTTCGTCTTCAGGTCGTTGGCGCCGCAACAGCCATGTACCCATTTGGTGAACTCAATTCCAGTCGTTCTTACTCTTTTTTTATGGGGAAGTTGTATTACTGCCTTTGTAATGCATGTGTTAATTGACTAAGCACCATTTCCTAGGTGTTACATATAATCTTAGATTATTATTTTGAGCAGACCAGTAGGGATATCTATAATGATGCTCGCGGGTCATCCCAATGTGGTCAAGTTAGACGAGGTACTGTATCTACTTCATTTTGGTTGATGTTGGATGAGATAATATTTACTATCAGTTGTCTTTTTAAGTACCTGTAGGATCACCAGAGACCATTTATTATGTTGCAGGTTTTGGCAAGTCAGAAGAAGATAGTTGTAATCTGGAATTCATCACAGGTGGCGAACCATTTGATACGTTTATTGTGTTTCCAGTTCTAAGCTTTGGACTATTGGCATTATTGTTGTTGTTGATGGAGTAAAAAAAACAGAAGTTTTCTCTGATGCACGTACTCAAATATGGTGTACAATCCAAGCTAGAAACAGGTATCCATACATTTCCTATGTATACAAGTATGAAAACTCTATTTTTGATTATGCTTTCCATATATAAGTTTATATCTGAATCTGTGACGCTGATATATAGCCAACACTATCTCGTGCTTGCTTGATCGGTCTTAAGAATCTGTCTCAAGGGCATATGATGTGAGATAGAGAAACCATGGTGGATCCTGTCAGTCACTGCCATCCTCAGTCAGGCTACTCTTAATTGATTACTATGATGTTTTGAGTTACGATGCTTATAGGACTTTCTGTCATATGAGTATCAAATAAAGTTGACAAACTGAGCAATTCAATCTAAAGAGTTCTTTGCACAAATGCAGTTTACCCGCTTCCATTATCTGGACAATTTGGTTATTACAGTTTATATGTTCTAATGTTTGCTACAGAACAAAGGAGATAACCAGAAGGCATCCTTCAAAGCTGGATGTGGTGCTACTATGGGTTTGGTTAGAGCACCAGGTTAATTTTGGTGAGTATGTTGGAATTCAAGTTTGTGATAACTTAGGAAACACTTGTGGAGTTCAAGTTTGTGATAGTTTTGAAAGGAGGAAAGAAAATTATGAGACATATCGTGTTTATTCAAGAGTAAGTATCCCTATATAGGTTAGTGACAGTATTGTGGAAATATCAATATAAGAGGACTCAAGATATTTCTGGATTTTCAATGCCCTTAATACATGTGCTTATTATTCTTTTTTGTTGAAGATGATCATGTACTCTACTCTGAAGTACTACAAATTTATTGCCATGTGCCTATTGTTTTGAATTTTTGAACATGCAGTCGATTATATGTTTATATAAGCAATTGGGTATAGAGACTCCCAAGTTATGTGACAAACAGTTAGATTAGCATAACATGATCAGTGTCTTGCTAAAATGAATTTTGAAGGCAGAGTACCAAAATAGCATAGTACCCCCAGGGGAGTGCTTCTGTCGCTAAAGATGGACTTGGAGTTACTTGGTCTACAGTCATGAGGTTCTGTACATTTAATTGACTGGTCAATGATTTTAATTCATAGGTCTGTTAGTTGTGTGTGCTTGCTTGTACAAACAGTTGTCAGGTGCAATCACGAGCTGGAGTTATTCTCTTTGAAGTAAGGACGCTGTTAGCGGAGGCTAATCTGCAGTGAAGCTCATTGTTGCCGTCTCGGACACTCGAGCTGCCAGGGATGGTGATCAAGAGCACAGTTGCCTCTCAAGAAACCATCAGCTTAGCCGGAACTGAAAACCAACATGGTAGCCTATCTGCTAAACCCTTGCACCACAGCTTGTATGGCAGCATGGAAGAATCCACCGAAGAACAGCTCATCGGTACCATGAGTCTCCAAGCAAGAAGTCACCTGAAGCACTAGGAACTTGTTCTGTAGATGAACACCACAACTCATCATTTAACTGCCTTTGACGTTATAATTTCCAATTTGAAGAAGATATTCCTTCTCTTATTTGATCAATGAGCCCAAGATATTATTTGTTCTTGTTGAACATTTCTGAATCCTTGCTGGAATGATACCTTGTACTTGTTCGATATAACACACTTGCCTTCACAATGCCATATTTTTTGTGGTGCCTCATTAGGCTTTCAGAGAATTACCGGTGGAGTAGTTAATCTAGGCCACCCATCTAATTTTTCGTATCCTCCTACCGATCAATTGTCCATGTATTAATCTGTTCTTATCGATATTTTTTAAAAAACCCCAAAGAAGATGGATGCCCCTCCATATTGTGGCATCTCTGATTTGACAAAAAAAAATCAAAATTATGTCTGCCTATAGTTGTTGTTTTTCTTTTTTGGTGGATTGGAACTTTATTATTCAGTTTTTGATGACATCTAATGTAAAAATTATTGTGAAATCATTGTGAGGTTTATGTCATCCCAACACACTGAGATAAAGGATCCGCTGCCAACGAGTTTTGACAAGGATAAAAATGGGTCACATACTAACAAAAAAAAATAGTAATACCAATGACAGTGTACCCTGGACACAAGGTACAAATACTATTTCCATGATAAATCGTGTGCTTAAAATATTTGATACATCATGATTTTCAAAATCAGATAAAGTTTGCACTATCATTATTGTTCTTCAAATATAGCAAAGTAATTTTCATCCATCTACATTTAATATACATATTTTTTTCGTTGACAAGTGTATGAGGCACAACAAGAACTAGGTGGGCAAAGTCCCGCTAGAGGGGGGATGTACGAGAGTAGTCTTCTTAATATCTACCTGCTATTTGTAAGTAAAGGACTTTTTTTTGGTACACGCTTGGAGAAAATTCACATATTGGTGACACAATATTTTTGGCGACATACTCATACATAATACACATATTGTTGTTGACACACTCATTCATAAAATAAAAACATGATTAATCATTTCTCTATATATTTTTGTTTATTAGTCCGTAGCAACGCACGGGCATTCAACTAGTATAGACGAGCTCAGATAGATAGTACCTACCACAGTGCAGCCCATGGGCCATGGAGACGACAGAAGCCAATGGTAAATCCAAGCAGAGCTGACAGATTCCTCCTCTTGGTCCAGAAGCAGCAGCAGCGGGGTGGTTAGTGAAACGACCGGCTCTGAAACTGGAACGTGAAGCGGTAAACAACAAAGCAAAGTATACAAGTAGCCTGGGACTGGGAGCCCGCATACATGAATAGGCAGATCATAGCTCAAAAACAACACAGCTGGAGGATTTCAAAGGAAGCTGTAAGTAACTAACCAGCTGGAGAACAATGGAGAGGTACATGATGGCAAGAAAGACTCGCCTCGAGCTCAGGGCAGGCAGCTCCTGGAAGTGTGGTTAGCTTTCGATTGTGCTGAATGCCGCAATCCTCCGACGTCTTTGAGTTCCCCAGTCAATGATGTCTTGGGTCCTTTGAAGGCTCTGACCTGCTGTTCCAAATATGTTATCCCATGATGGGAAGCCATACTTTAAGGTGGTTGATATCAGTGTTTCAAATAAGAATGTTACATACAGATAGCAAGATCCCAACGGCTCAGGTACAGCTGCATCTTTTGAAGTTCCTTGGTCAATTGCATCCAGCAAGCTTGTCGGAGGACAGGACTCGGAACTGTCATCACGATCATTTGTCAACCTGCACGAGATGCAAAGCTACGATTAAATAGCTCCCCTGTGATGTCGTTCATCATAGTAAAAATCCAGGTCTCCAAGATACAGCAAGAACACCAATATAATGAGTCAAGGCACTATGATCACATAATTTTTTTAGGAAGACAGACTAAATGTAGAAATTTGCAGATGAATATGGATACATGATTCAATGTTCTCACAGAGATCATCAAACAGAAAAGATCCAGAGCTTCAAGCACTTCTTAATACAGAGAAAACAACAGTACTAGAGCTCGTCAGTTCTGTTTATTTCGTTTCTCAGAGGATGCATGCACAATGAAATGAGATGACATATTTGACTTCATTTGCTTCTCTGTTGTCTGCTTCACAGATTCTTTGCCTATTGCCTCGCCTTGTGCTCTTCCTCCAGCCTCCCTTGTCATCCTAATCAGCATCCGAAATGAATTCAGAGTTAGATGACACTGATGATGTGCTGTCCGTTCTGTGCGTTCTCTTCTTCTGCTTCCTTTTATGTCTCCGCTTCTTGTCCTCTGAGTCCAAGGAGCAGAAACTTGAACTACAACTTTCAGAAGTATATTCAGAGCTGGTCATTGACAATTCAGTATTCGGAGTCGAACAATGAAGCCTCAATGCTATTTCGATCTGAAGCACTCCGCGAAAGGTGTTTTTTCATACTTTTGACCTCACTTATACTTCCTCCGTTCCTAAATGTAAGCCTTTTTAGGTATCTTCTGCACGCATGTATCTAGAAAGCCTAAAAAGGCTTACATTTAGGAACGGAGGGAGTATCAGATTTTCCCTTCTCCATCTTTTCATTCATTAGCTTCCTCTCTTCTTCCTCTCCTTTTCAAGATCGGGGTTCACAATTTGACAAAACTCTAACCCGCTCTTCTTCTTCAACGTGTGGTTAAACTGCTGCGCTTGAAGACTGTGATATGTAGGTATGATATTTCCTGCACTCGTATATCCAATGCCCATGCTGCAAACACTTCTGACATTGGGAATCTGTACCACCAGAAGAGGTTGGTGAAGCTTTTGGTATCACACCCAGTATTGGAGCCTTCTCTATACTCCCTAGATACAACTGTCTCTTGGCTTCCTAGTTCCTTCCTCTCCTGTTAGCAGCTTAGCCCATATTCCTTATGCCACCATTGGCATTGACATTACAAGCAACAACTCAAGTGTGTGTTCAGCTTGAGCACTGCTCAATCCCTATGCAGCTGATAAGGCATGCGCCTTTATTCAGTCGGCTGCAAACAGAGACTTCTCATAATTTCCAGACATTTTGGTTCACCCAAACGATCAAAATTAGTAACCCATCTCACTATCCTGTAGATAATACAAACTATATTGGTTAGTCATGATGCTATGAGGTCATCTTTAGCGAAAAATAACAAATTCTGGCGTTTTGGTTCTACTGTATCTGTAACATAAGGATACTCTCAGATGGTACTTGTTGCTAGGGTAGAAATAAACACTTTTAGAACTACGAAACTGTACGTTTTGACTGTATTAAGAAAATCACAAACAGTACTGCTTTTGGTAAACAGATTCATTACCGAAGGTACACATTTCAGAGATAAGCCTCCACGCATAGAAATTGAACAATTATACTCCTAGCAGAAATTGGTTCTCTTGCTGTCTTGCAGTTTCAGGTAACTAATGCGAATGGATGTTCTAGTCCAAACAACACAGTACATCAGATAAACGCCTAAGATGGCCTATTAAGCTCGAGCAATACGGCAGCAATTAAAAAGAATCCACTAGAAATCTGAGTGAATTTAATTTGTAGCAAATGCAACACTTCAAAAAGGGTCCTTTTCTGAATAGAACCTGCAGTAGAGCACCCCCTTTGCATCGCACGATACATGATCATCAATCCGCAAACCAACAATAGAGAGCCTAGAGGAACAACCTGTTGAGAGTGGTTGCCAGAATCTAGCAGCAAATCCAAGCCAACTTTATCTATGAATCGTAAGACAGCGGTTCGCGCAACACTTACAGAAAACAGAGCCACTGATTGATGACAGAGAACAAGAGGAAGGAACTTGACAGAATAATTGAGCAACTGATAACTTGATCTGCGCGGCTTATGAGTGGGCATTCTGAATTTGCAGATGCCTTAAAGCATTTCGAAAACCAGAGGTTCCACTAGACCATTCTGAACTGACGGCACAGAGGGTACTCAGTTCAAACCACAAACCGGTTACACGAGCCGTAGTAACAAACGCGATTACGGAAATCCGCCTCCCCTCCAGCGGCGGCAGGTAGCACCAAATCGTCGGCGGCAGCCCGGCGAGTCCCTCGTTTCCGTGGCCTAGGTAGGGTTTCACGACGACTGTCGGAACTGAGAGGAGGGTAATAGCAGTTGGAACGGAACTGAGAGGAGGATGTAGAGTAGGGGAAGAGGAGGTGGAAGCTCTCTTACCGTTGGGGTCGGAGCGGAGCCGGAGAGATCGCCGGCCGCCGTCTGCGTTTTGGTGGGGATTCGGCGGGACCGCGGAGGAGGGAAAGCCGATTCTCCGGCCATGCCGTTCGCTGGTCGCTCGCAGACGGGATTCAAACAGGAATATTTCTGAGAATTATTTTCTAATCTGATGGATTGGAAAAAATAATTTCAGAAAAATGATGGAGAGGTTTTGGCTCCCGGTGCATATGCACCCGCTATTTAAAATAACTTTTAAACCATTTTCGTTATATACAAAATTGCAAAAATATACGTGCATAGGTCTTTAAAATCACATGTGTTAACCAAGCCGTTCACGAAAAAACGGCATATTTAGGCCTATGTAATAAGACAAGAATTGGTGTTCAAAAAATAATTTCACAGGAACATTTATTTTTTGAGAGTGACTAGGCCTCAATCGAGTAAGAATTAAGTTAATTCTAACTTATATGACGTTAATTGTTATCCAGTTACACTATGTGTAAATCATGTGTAACTGGAAAATTCCCAGTTGCAGTGCAATCATGTGTAACCGGAGAAATTTCATTCGTAACTCATGTGCAACACATCAACGCCCAGAAAAAACTCAGTTACCCATGTGCGACTGGATAAATTTGAGTCATAACTCATATACAGCTCACATAATTCTCACTTGAGTGAGAAATAGCAAACCGTTATTTTTTTTCTTGTGCATATGTGGATTTTATCTCTTATTGTTCATTTAATTTGGTTCAACGGATCTTGTGTTCTCTTTTATTCTTACAATATGTATTGAATTTTGCTCTAAAATTTTATGACACATAAATTGAGTTCATCTTAATACTTAAAAAAATCAACAACTTTTCACTATCAGTTGCACTACTTTTTATGAATTTTGTATTAGATATCACCTAAAAGATCGCAGGGTGTCGATTTCGCCCTCAACGGCGCGTTTTCAAGAAGCCGCCAGTTATGTGACTCTACGCTCGGTGGACGCGCCACTGCTATGTCTTGCACCGGTAACGTTCATTCGAGACGCCACCTCCTAACTATATGTGGCGTGCGAAACACACGCCAGAAGAAGCTTTTTGAAAACCAAAACTGAAATTTCAAAACATTTAAAATTTCACCACAATTTTCTCAGAAAGTACAATTACAAACACAAATTTAAACTTATAATTTCATTTAAAGCTGCGGTAACCTATATATTTCGTGCGAAAGGCGCGGACAACAAAAAAAAAACACTTTAGAAAGCCATCAGTGGTACAAACTTTTAGTGTACGTCTACCGCAGCTTGATTGGGATTCTTTTTTTCTGAAAAATGGTGGCATGTTCTGAGTGCTACCTCACACAAGTGATGATATGTTAGCTCAGAGTATGCTGCTGCATGCATGTGTTTTTGTCGCGCGTGGTGAACATGCATGAGAGCAAAGGGTAAGAGTCGTATCCAACAGGCGCGGTAAAATAGCGCGTGCGTTTTCCTGTTTACAGCGCCGTTTTCATGTTTAGCGTGCGTGGTAAAAAATTCAGCTTTACCGGACGCGCTATTTTGCCACGCGGTAAAACAGCGCTCCACGCTATCGTGAAAAACAGCAAACGCACGCGCAGCGCCAGATTTGAAGATCAAACACGCGTCGAAAAATCAAAGAAAAATAAAACAAAAACTTCTAGAAAGGATTTTTCATAGATTCATACGATAGTTCGAACGATATTTAGAATGCTACATTGCTACATAAGATAGTTCGAACGATATTTAGAATGCTACATACGATAGTTCATAGATCCAACACTCGTTGGAGTCGGCGTTGTTCCTCGTTGAGGCGGCGCAGTTCTTCGTCGATGACGCGCTAATCCTCGTTGATGAGGCGCTCTTCCTCATCGAGGCGGCGCCCTTCCTCGTCGAGGATGCGCTCTACCTCGTTGATGAATCAGCGGCGCTCTACCTCGTTGATGACGGTCGGCGGCGGCGCCAGGTCCTGCGCCTGCTGGGCGGTGCGGGCGTCGTCGAAGGTGTCGAGGTCGCCGTCGCGGATCTCGGCGTTGCCGGGGGGCGCGGCGGCATTTTTGTGCCGGCGCCGAGGGGGGCGAAGTTGCTGGCGGCGGGGCGCGAAGACGAAGTGGAGGAGGCGCGCGCGGAAGAATTCGGCGGTTTCTTTTCGCGCGGAAGCGGTGAGTTTTGCCGCGTGCGCTAGCGCGGGCGGTATATATGGCGCGGCAGATAGCGTAAAATGGCGCGCGCGCGAATTTTTTTACCTCCCGCTGGGTTTTCGCGCGTCTGTTGGAGCAAGCAAACCGCGCCCTCACGCGCTAAATTGGCGGTTTATCTCGCGCCGCGCTATTTTCCAGCGCCTGTTGGAGATGCTCTAAGGAGTGAGCGTTACAGAACCTGGGCTTTACCTTCTCATATAAGTGCAGGAATATGGGTAGCAAATTCATGTGTACATGTATATATATATGCCTATGATGCTAAATAGTTAGGGGTGTAAACGGATAGGATAATTTCCGCACCGTATTTGATTTTAAAACCGTTCTATATAATCCATATCCGGTTTTAAGTAATCTGATGGATAAGGATATCTGATTCCGAACATGACACCCGAATATGGTATAGGATAAAATACGTAAAATAGCCTAAAATATGGATTATCCAAAATTTAAATAGGATTATTCGATGGTTTTAATCCGAATAATCAATTTTTTTACCGAAATGTTTAACCTAATATAGCATAATTTGCAGCTAATGAGTTGTCGAGTTCGTCCATTGAACAACATCTCACTTAAATAGTCATTGTAAGTGATTTGGTTATCGAATAATTATTTTTAGTTGTATTGTTTGACAATTTACTTATGCAGGTATATATCACGGATAATTAGTTTTGTTACCGCTTCGAATCTGCCCTGCTTCCGTTCCCGAATCCGCCATCACGGATATCCGCCTCCGAATCCGCATCCGGTCATTATCCGCTACGGTCCAAATCCAATGAAAAATTATGATAAAGGATATGGTAAAGTCAAAATCCGAGCTGATCTGATTACACCCCTATAAACAGTAGACATGTTCAGAAATTTAGTGTTCTGTTATTCAACTGTCGTAGTTGTTGCTGTTTGTTTGTTTATTGATGATCTATGAGTAAGTTTGTATTCTCATCTGCCAGTGCCTTCTTCGCTTTATAATATTCTCATTTCTCATATTCTTCATTTTTATCTGAATCAAGACGCGTTTTATTGTATATATCCACTCATTTTTATCTGAATGTAGACACCATCTGAGACACTTAAAACATCTTAGTGGAACGGAGGAAGTAGTATGGTTAGTTGTCTGCCCGTCATTTCAATAAATGGAAGCACATTAAGCAGAAAAACAGACTCACTTCTTTGCTATTCCTCTACAGGTCCATTTTCAAAGGTACAGTACGTAAATAGAAATCTCTAAAATAAGGTGCAATAGCGATGCAATACCAGTACGTAACGGAACCAAGATCAGACAATTTCAACTAGGACAGAGTCACAAATTATAACGACAAGATGACAAAGCCAATGCTGAACCATTTTAGCTGTGTGTGAGATCGTGCTCTCCATCTTCTAGTCTGACTTTTCCTTTGTACTTAACTTGACATTGTGTTCTAGCTCCGGTTGAAAGCACACATGTAACCTGCCATCAACGAATATTACATGAACATGTCTTGCGTACATATTTTAAAGCGTCCCTGGACCTATAAGTAGAGCTGCAACACATCAAGTTTCCTTCACCCATCCTCATCTACTCACCCATCCTCCTCTACTCACTCGAGCTCCTCTACCCACTCGAGCTAAGACTACCATGGCTAGTAGTGATAGGCTTGCCGCCTTGGCTCTGCTGCTAGCATTTCTTGGTTGCGTGGCCCACACATGCCAAGCGAGCTACGGGGTTCCCTACCCGTCGGGGCCTTGCCAGAGCCCTCCTCCTCCTGCTGCCCAGACGCTCAACTACGATTACTACCACAAGACTTGCAAAGGAGCGGAGAAGATCGTGAGGGACGTTGTGGAGGAGGAGATTAAGCTCAACCCTGGCATCGGTGCCGGGCTCATCCGTCTCTTCTTCCACGATTGCTTCGTCCAGGTATTCCAATGCTCACATGAGTACTACACATATGCCGTCAAATTAACGTTGCTAGCATACATGGTCACAATTTGGCACCACTAATCTCATTCACATATCTTCGTTCCAGGGTTGCGACGGGTCGGTCCTCCTTGACAAGACCCCGGCCGATGAACAAACGGAGAAGTTCGGCATCCCTAACGCAGGCAGCCTCCGTGGCTTCGGAGTCATCGACAAGATCAAGACTAAGCTGGAGGCCGAGTGCGAGGGTGTCGTCTCGTGTGCAGACATTGTCGCCTTTGCTGGGCGTGACGCCACCTTCTTCCTCAGCAACGAGAAGGTAGACTTCGAAATGCCGGCCGGCCGCTACGACGGGCGGGTGTCTCTCGCCAGTGAGACCCTCACAGACCTGCCCCCTCCCTTCGCCAACGTCACAGTGCTCGAGGCTATGTTCGCCGCAAAGGGACTCAGCCTCGACGAGATGGTCACCCTCTCCGGTGCGCATACCGTTGGGATCTCCCACTGCTCGTCCTTCGCCGACCGTGTCCCGCGTGATGCCTCCGACCCAACGGCCATGAACGTTAGGTTAGCCAACTTGGTGAAAACCGAGTGCAAGAGCGACAACTCCACGGTGTTCCAGGACATCAACACCCCTATAACCCTGGACAACAAATACTACGAGAACGTGCTCAACCAGGAAGTGTTGTTTACATCGGATGCCGCGCTCGAGTCTTCCCAGACAAAGAAATTGGTGAAAGATAATTTGATCCCTTATGTGTGGGAGGCGAAGTTCAAGCAGGCCATGGTGAAGATGGGCGGCATCGGGGTGAAGAACCAGACTAACGGGGAGATAAGAAAGAAGTGCAACCTTATCAATTAGTGACGACCGTTCCTCCAACGAAATCGAGACTATTAATTTTTTTGATGCCTACCTCATCACCGAAAAATAAACAGAATCTTGTGGTTTTTGTGTGATATTTTGGAATTTCGATTAATTTTCCACTTCGTGGTTTTATTTATTCTTGCATTAAATTTGGTTTGGCAAGCACTCATATACACGCGCATACACTCACCCCTAAGAACGTACACATGCACACTCTACCCCTATGAGCACCTCCGAGAGACTGAGCCGGCAAGGTCTTGAGATTGACGAAATCACCACATGCGTCTCGCTGTCGACGGGAACGTCGCCTCCCACTGAAGAATATTCCGCCTAAATGAGAAACACCAGCGTCAAACCTAGGGTTTGAACTCTGGTGGGCTAGGGGTGCTTACCAAGATTTGCGAAAGGCCTTGCTCTCATTGGTGAAAAGACGATGGTAAAAAGGCTAAATTTTAGACCTCTCCTCTAGTACGGATCGGACAACGTTTCTTTTATCTTTTTTGAGAATAAATCGCTGATACATTCATAGTAGACAAGAGTGTAGGGTGTTTTACAACAATGGCACAGATAGCAGAAGGCATCGGTGGTACCCAGGTGTTACCAGAACCTGAAACTTTGGCCAGCTTGGCAATCTCATGTGCTGTAGAGTTGAGCGCTCTACTGATGCTACTAATTGAACAACCAGTAAAACTAGAAATCAACTGCTTGATGTCTTCGTATATGCTCCAGGTTCTATTGTGAGCCTGCCCTAAGTTTTTGGCTCCCGACACTGCAACTGCATAGTCCGACAGAGAACTGAGCTGGAAGAGAAGAGCCGTAGTTCGTATCAGAGGCAAAAAGGATGGCTTTGGATGAAGCTTCCCTGCATCGCTCTCCACTCGCTTCCACAAAGGCGGCGTCGACGTTGATGCATAGAGTCCCCATAGCAGGAGTTTGGAAATTCCTTACCCGATCGGTGCAAAGACTTCACTTTATTGCGAGCCTTTCAATAGGATATTTGTGCATACGTAATTATGTGTATCCGGGGGCGACTTGTCCAGGCTGGATCGCCACTTCAGGTCAACTCAAAAAAATCACGTTAAGAAATAAACATGTATGATAATGATATATACACAACTTCAAAAACTTAAGCTTAAAATTCGACCTAAGCCTTAGAAACATAAAAGATAAATTCATTTGTAAATAGTGTCAACTTTGGGCCAATAGTGTTTCGCACTTTGGCCGGCCATGAAGAATTTGTGGGCGCGGCCGACGGGAGAGAGGTGGACTGCGGAATTTGGGAAATTTTATGGCTAGAGTTTTGTGTCGAGCGTTTGATGTTGGCGCGCTAACAAGCGCAAAAAGAGCCTATGGGTTTCAAGGTCCACGTTTAGCTGAATCTGAGTATTTTTTAAATAATATATTGTTTATACGATGTCCTGTCGGTCACGGCATAGCCGAGAAGGGCCCAAGGTCCACGTTTAGCTGAATCTGAGTATTTTTTAAATAATATATTGTTTATACGATGTCCTGTCGGTCACGGCATAGCCGAGAAGGGCCTGTCGTCCACGACACGACCGAGCAGTTTGTGGACCATGTTATGCCAGCAGGCGTGGACAACAATCGGCCATGTCACAGCTGAACTTTTAATGTATCTGCTGGAGATAGCGCTCAAACTACGGACTAATCCATTTGTGTTAGTTTTCGTTTAGTTTCTCTAGTAAAGTTCAGTTCTTTTTATACAGGCCGCTGTTTCTCAAGAGAGTATCACATGTAGACATGTCCATATAAACTCCTTCGCGAGTTGACATATTTGCGCACTTCAAAAAATCCTAGTAGAAGAATTCATGGGTAGAAACATGTGATAGTTTTTCATAATGAACGCATCACACATTATTCATGCACAGGACCGCAACACGATCTCTACAGTCGATGCACACACCGCCAGCGAGCATTAACAGTTGTGGCAATGATTTTATTTCCTAATCCCTATACCCATATGGCTCCAGCGTCATAGATCAAACTATTTACACACGCCCAATCTTCTCCACCAGACGTCTCTCGATCTCCATCCTCTTCTTCATGAGCAACGTGTACTTCTTTAGGAGCTCCCTGTCCTCCCCTTCTTCGGGGGCCGGTACCGCAAGCTTTGCGTCCAGGGAGGTCTTCTCCAGGGTGCCCATGTACAGGCATGAAATGGGAACGAAGCCTCCTTCCTTGTTGCACAGCCACCCATGGGCAGCTCTGAGAGCTGCACCCAGCGAAGCCGAATCTGTTCCAGTTCCAGGAGTATCAGTTTTTTTTCCTCTTAATCCCCCCCCCCCCCCCCCCCCCCCCCCCCCCCAAAAAAACTTTCCTCTTGCTTTTATATGTTTTGCATCCCCCGGTAGCTAAATTTTACCCAGAAACAAGAGGTAGTTGAGTTTTGTCGTACCAGGTCTCTCAACTATGAAGACAGGACACCCGAAGATTTGTGCAATTGACTTGAGGATGCTTTCGTTGGAGGACGCCCCACCGGTTGCTATGATCCGCTTGGGAGGGTTGGGCATGCCAAACCGCTCGGCATGGCCACGCATCGACAACATCTGACCCTCGATGATGGCACGAACCTAAGTGAAGGAATGACGATAACATGGTTCATTTGTTTGCCACCAAGTATCATAAAAACAGAGGGAGTTGTTAAACATGTACCTCAGATGGTGCATCGAATTCTTGCACCTCGTGCTCCATCAGATTTTCAGGTGAGGCGTCATTGAAATTCTCAACAATGTATCGGTGGAAACCAACTGCATGGAACAAACCAATTTGTGTACAGTTATAACGTACAAGAGAAATGGACAAATTGTTAAAACATTATTACATGGTTACCTGGAAGAGGAGGCAGGATTTCATGGTCTTTGTAGTAAAATCCTAACTTCCCACCTATATGAGAAAATATAGATGAATACCAGGATTTCAGAATCACACTTCATTCACAGTTGTGAGCATCAGCATGACTAGGTTGTTAACAGTGAAAATTAGCAGGACGGAACAAATAATAGTTGAAAGTAATAATGCAATTATATTGCAACTCACATGCGCTGAAAACATTAGCGATAACATATTGCTAAAATGACAGACACTTTCTGTAAGAACTAACCATTCAGAGGGGGTGTTTTCTCTAGATAGTTGTTGAAAACATCCCACGATTTTTCTGTGCACTGGTTTCGCACATCTGAAATAACATCAGAAGTAGCGCGGCACATTAATAGCATGCCATATGCCGTAATAAAATAGAAGGAATTTTTTAATACCTTCCCGGGTCAATGAGCCATTTTTGTAACACAACATCACCATGTAACCATCCGGTTCAACAGGGTTGGGAAAAACATGGCCTTCAAGGCTTGGTTTAGCTTCGGCAGTAATCCCAAAAACCTAAAATGAAATTATCAGGAATAAGAATAACCGTAGCTTGAGAAAGAAAGTGAAGACAGCTGAAACAGGATCCTTGCAACTCACTGTATCACTAGTACCAAGGCTAATTGCAAGATCGCCAGGTGTATTCAAAGTTAAGCCTACAAGAGATGCAATGGTCCGATGGGTTGAGATTGTTAAATTTATACAAAAGCTGCGTAGACAACACTAGCAACTCGTGAAAGAATCAAAGAAGCGACAATGAAGTACCTGCAAGGCTATTGGGGTTGTCTCCTGACCACTGAATAACCAAACAGTTCTTATCAAACTGAAGCCTGCAAAAACATAATGCAGCAGTCAGCTTATGGGCGGACATCACAAGTATTTATCATTTCTTCTGCCATTAGGATGACATTTATTAAAACTATGATTCAGCTAGCTTGCCTGCTAACAAAATATTTCTATACATAGGTGCTTAAGATCCAATAACTGGTAAATTCCTTTGACATATATTCCCATTTAGTGGCATAAAAAGAACCTAGTCAATTTTTGACAGATGCACCACCCACACACAACCCACACACAAATGTTAACAAAGAGTATACTGGAATAACTTCACTTGAGCATAGCAGCAAAATAGGAACTTACCTTTCTACAAAATAAGGAGAAATTCGACCCGCAGCGGCATATGCCGGTGCTAGGTTTCCAAGCTTCTGTTCAAGATCAGGAGCAGTTGCCTGGAGGAGGAAGTGAACAATTTGATATTATTCTTAGATAAATGTGAAAAATAAATATAGGATTCAAGAAATCTGGAGTGCATAGCTGAACACAAACAGCAGGGACAAACCTCTAAAACAGTTTTTGACCAGGTCCTCTTGTTTATATCCATCAAGTTCATACCAGCACCATCAGTTTCATCAATACTTGCATAGCATCCGACAAGGATCGATGCCATGAATGAGCTCACCAAAGATATCCTCTCGGTATTTTCATAAATATGGGGTGCTGTTTGGTAGATCTTCCGTATCTGAGGCCCAGTGAATCTCTCATAGGCACGAGATCCTGTCAGCTTAGATAACTCCAATGCACCTCCCACTGCATTTTCTATTTCTCTGCATTGCTTAGTAGTGCTGTTGTCCATCCATATTGGGGAGTCCATGGTAGAAAAGGCATCCTTCAGCTGGGATAGCAAGCTCTTACTAGGATCCAAGGAAGACAGCACAGCTTGGCTGCCCTTCTTCCAATAAACGCTGCCATGTTGCTGCCCACTACCTGAAACGGCCACAACCTTACTGAAGTCGATCTTGGGTTTTAGTTTCTCAAGAAGCAGCTCCAGAGCCTCAACCCACATTATGGTTGGCGAAAATATGCGCCCATCATCCGCAGGATCCCTGTAAACGCCGCCCTCGGTTTTGTAGTGCGGCAATTCAGCGTCAAAATTAACAGTTTCAGAAGCGACTATTATGAACTCATTGTTGAGCACTGTAGCCTTCACAGACCTGTAACATAAGATTCGCAAAATTAGACCTGACTATGATGGTGAGGCACACAATTATCATGACAATAAAAGGAAAAAAAATATGACCCCATGTGAAGCAAATGGTGGGCGCATTGCATGGTAAGGTAAAGCAATCATGGCTTTATGAGCATGTAGGATGCAAAACAAAAACAAACACATCAAGTGGATCCCATTCCCAAAATGAGCTCTCGGTCTGTTGCCGATGGTTCATAAGACTAGTGAGGAGTATAGGTCATTCAGCTGAACCCCCAAAGGCCAAAACCTCGACACATAAGTCTCTGCACTTGTAAAGACACCTAATCTCATAATAAGATAACGAGACAAACTACTCTCACTGGCCATTTCTACTTTGTGGATTCTACCTAGTGCGGAGAGCCTGATATCTGAAAGAGCCTGAGCTAGCTACGTTTAGGAGGAGATCGGCAATTGGGCAACTGAATTCATTGATTGGAATATAGTTGCTATATATAGCTTACAAACAGCTCATATCTTGCGCAGCAAGATGGCCGGAGACTTATCTCTACAGCTAGATAACGTTAGGAATATAAACAACCTAACTAACTAACTAACTAACTGAATATCATTCAGCTAACACCCCGCTGCAGTCGATACGTTGGCGCTTGGCAAAACGCAGAGACTGGACCGGAAGGACTGAAAGGACGCCGCAGGTAGCCCCTTGGTCATGATATCGGCAAGTTGCTGAGTGGTGGGCACATGAACGACGCGGAGGTCGCCGAGAGCCACTTTCTCACGCACAAAGTGGATGTCCAGCTCAATATGTTTGGTCCGTCGATGATGAACGGGATTGGTGGACATGTACACCGCCGATATGTTGTCACAGAAAACCACCGTGGCCTTGGGAAGAGGAGAGCCGAGTTCGTCGAGGAGTTGCCGTAACCACACGCAGTCGGCAACAGCGTTGGCAACGGCGCGATACTCGGCCTCCGCACTCGAGCGCGAGACGGTGGCTTGTCGCTTGGAGGACCAGCTGACCAGTGCACCGCCGAGGTAGACGCAGTACCCAGAAGTGGACCGCCGTGTGTCCGGGCAACCGGCCCAGTCCGCGTCGGAGTAGGCGACGATGTCGAGGGAGGACGAAGCCGGCAGGAGGAGACCAGAGCTGGCAGTCCCACGAACATAACGGAGAGTTCGTTTGATGAGGGCCAGGTGGCCGGCGCGAGGATCGTGCATGTGCAGACATATTTGCTGGACAGCGTAGGCGAGGTCCGGCCGCGTCATGGTCAGATACTGCAGAGCACCGGCGAGGCTGCGATACTCGGAGGCGTCATCGACCGGGGCACCAGCGTCGGCGGGAACCTTGGGAAGGGTGTCGACTGGCGTCGCGGCGGGCGCGCACTGCACCATGCCGGCACGCTGGAGAATTTCCTCGGCGTATTGCTCCTGGCTGAGGAAGAAGCCACAGGGCGTGCGACGCACGCGGATGCCGAGGAAGTAGTGGAGGGCCCCCATGTCCTTCATGGCAAACTCGTGCTTGAGCTTGTCGATGAGCGCGAGGAGCAGCGTGGAGGTGGAGGCCGTGAGTACGATGTCGTCGACGTAGAGAAGGAGGTACGCCGTCTCGGAGCCCCGCCGTAGGATGAAAAGCGAGGGGTCGGAGCGTGATGCAGTGAAGCCAATGGTGACGGCGAAGCTGGCGAAGCGCTTGAACCATGCGCGTGGAGCTTGCTTCAAGCCGTAGAGAGACTTGACAAGCTTGCACACGTGATCACGCCGAAGAGGATCGGCGAAGCCGGCAGGCTGGTAGCAGTACACTTGCTCGTCGAGGACGCCATTGAGGAAGGCGTTCTTGACGTCGAGCTGGTGGACCGGCCAGTTGCGGGAGCATGCCAGAGTGAGCACGGCGCGGATCGAGGCCGGCTTGACGACGGGAGAGAAGGTCTCCCCGTAGTCGATGCCGGGACGTTGAGCGAAGCCGCGGACGACCCACCGCGCCTTGTACCTCTCGAGAGAGCCGTCCTCGCGTGTTTTGTGCCTGAAAACCCACTTGCCAGTTACAACATTAGTGTGTGGCGGCCGTGGAACCAGCAGCCACGTTTGGTTGGAGGAGAGGGCGTCGAATTCATCTTGCATCGCCGCTTTCCAATGCGGATCCCGTAGCGCCTCGCGTACAGAGGAAGGGATCGGCGAGATTGGAGTCGTGGCGACGTGAGCATATCGTGGGTTGGGTTGGACGATGCCGTGGCGTGCGCGAGTCGCCATGGAGTGGCGAGCTGGAGGCGCTGGTGGCGGCGTCGTTGCAGCTGACGAGGAAGAACGACTCGGTGCAGGGAGCGTGCTCGCAGCCGGGGCGGGAGATGGGCCGTGGCCCAATGGAGCAGGTGCGGCTGGAGTCGGGGCGCCGCGGGGCGCGCCAGGTGGGCCGCGAGGCGGGCTGCATGGCCTGGACGAAGAGCATGCAGGCAGCATGCGATCGACGTGAGCCTGGGGCGAGGCAGCGTGGACAGGGACTCCGAGTTGCAGCGACCTGAAAGGAAAAACCTGCTCGACGAAAGTTACATGGCGTGAGAGGATGATGCGCCGGGAAACGGGATCGTAGCAGCGGTAACCTTTCCGGCCATCGGGGTATCCAAGAAACACGCACGCGAGAGACCGAGGAGCGAGTTTGTGCGGTGTTGTTGAGGTGAGGTTGGGGTAGCACAAGCAACCGAACACACGGAGAGCCCGATAGTCTGGGACAGAGCCGTGAAGGAGCTCATATGGGGTGGTGCGGGACTGAGCTTTGCACGGACGTCGGTTCAGGAGGAAGGTGGAGGTGGCCAGGGCTTCAGCCCACCATTTAGGCGGCATGGAGGCATGTATGAGAAGGGTGCGGATGCCGTCGTTCATGGTGCGAATAATGCGCTCGGCTTTGCCGTTTTGCTGGGATGTGTAAGGGCATGTGAGACGCAATATGGTGCCGTGGGAGTGGAAGAGAGCTTGGTTGGCAGTGTTGTCAAACTCGCGGCCATTATCGGTTTGAAAAGCTTTGATGGGGCGAGAGAACTGGGTGCGAACGTAGGCGTAAAAACGGGTGAGGAGAGAATGCACTTCAGATTTCTGCCTAATGGGAAAGGTCCAAGCATAGTGCGTAAAATCATCGAGAATAACAAGGTAATACTGAAAACCCGATAGACTTAACACAGGACTCGTCCATAAATCACAATGACAAAGCTCAAAAGGTGAAGATGTTCTTGTGGTGGAAATGGAAAACGGAAGCCTAGTATGTTTGCCCAGACGACATGCGTTACAATGGGTGGGCAAACTTTTATTACAATCAAATTTGAAATATGCAGAGGCACGCGCCAGGGCTTCGGCACCGGGATGTCCAAGTCGCTCATGCCAGAGAGCGGCGGAGACAGTGGCGTGGAGGCATGAAGGCGGATGCACCAAGGGGTAGAGATCGCCGGAGGAGTCACATCGGTGAAGCACTCGTCCCGTGGCCAGATCCTTGATGGAAAAACCAAAAGGGTCAAATTCGATTGAGACAAAATTGTCACGCGTAAAAGCACGAACGGAAACTAGGTTCTTAATGAGGGTGGGGGAGATGAGAATATTGTGGAGAGAAAGAGGTCGGGAAGGGGTGGGGAGAGAAAGAGAGGCAGTGCCGGTGATGGGGAGGGAGGAACCATCACCGACGATAATGCGAGAGGGAAATTGAGAGGAGAGGGGAGAGGAGGGTATACCGAAACCAGAACCCATGTGGGAGGACGCGCCGCTGTCAAGGACCCACTCGCCGCCGGCGCCGGTGGTCGTCGCGGAGTGCGCTTGGAGGGACATCTGGTTCAGCGCCGCGATCAGGGCGGACTGGTCCCACTGTGGCGCAGCGCTGGCCGGGGCGGCGGGCGCCGAGTTGACGGAGAGGGCCAGAGGCGCGGTCGGAGTGTTGGGGCGCGGTCAGAGGATGCTCGCCTGGAAGGTGCCGGCCACCGTGGGTGCAGCAGGGGTGGCCGGGCGAGGGGCGGGCGGCCGGAAGCCGACGGAGGGGCCACCCGCGGGGCCAATGGCAAGCGGTGCAGGGGTAGGGTTCTTCTTGCGCTTCTTCTTCCCTTGCCCGGGCGATGCAGAGGGGCCGGCGGGCGGTGCGCCGTAGAGCCCGAGCGGGGCAGGGTTGAAGTAGGAGGGCGCGGAGGGGGCCGGTGGCGGCGGCTGGTACGCAGGGACGAGCGGCGCCGGCTGGTACGCCTGGGGTTGCAGCTGCTGGTACGCCTGCGCCATGAGCGCGTTGTGGGCGACGACGCGTGCTTGGCGACCGAGGCGCTGCTCCTCCAACTGCAGGAAGGAGCGGAGCTTGATGAAGGAGGGGAGGCGGCCGCGTGTCATGTGGGGAACCGCGTGCTGGAGACGCTGATCGAGGCCGCGGAGCACGTTGTGCACGAGGTCGCGATCTTTGACGCGGGAGCCCAGATCACGGAGGGTGTCCGCCAGGCGCTTCAGGTGGGAGGTGTACTCGATGACGGAGAGATCGCCCTGCATGAAGCTGTGGAACTCGTCGAGGAGGTAGGTGGCGCGCGTGTCGCGATTGTCGCGGAAGACCGTGCGGATGGAGCGCCAGAGGGAGAGGGCGGTGGCGTGCCGAGTCTCGACGATCTCCAGGGTGGAGGAGGTGACCGTAGCATCGTACCAGGAGACGATGGCAAAGTCGTTGAGGACCCAGTCGGAGGTGCCCTGCGCCGGCGAGCCGTCGATGTGATCACGCAGCCCGAACTTGGAGAGGGTGGTGATGAATTGGCGGCGCCAGAGACCGTAGTTCTCCTTCTCGTAATCGAGTGTGACGAGCACATGATCACGGATGCGGAGGGATTGGAGCTGGGGGGTGGGAAGAGTTTGAGTCACCACGGGAATGCCGAAGACTTCGTCGCCGGAGCCGACGTCGGACGAAGCGGAGGAGGAGGAGCTCATGGCGTGGGGTGGGGAGGGGCAGCGGAAGGGGTGGATCGGATCTACAAATCTGATACCATGAAAGAGCCTGAGCTAGCTACGTTTAGGAGGAGATCGGCAATTGGGCAACTGAATTCATTGATTGGAATATAGTTGCTATATATAGCTTACAAACAGCTCATATCTTGCGCAGCAAGATGGCCGGAGACTTATCTGTACAGCTAGATAACGTTAGGAATATAAACAACCTAACTAACTAACTAACTAACTGAATATCATTCAGCTAACAATATCTTCCGGTTACAGACAGAGTTAAAACCTGATATCTTCCTGTTACAGACAGAGTTTAAAAAAATCTTTAATCCTCTGTATCCCACTGTCCTACATCTTCAGTTACAGACACCCTAATAATACTTAGAGACAGGTATATAACCAAAGAGTAAAATCCATCCTAGGCTACACCAGTTCTCTTCCCAGAATAGATTTCAATTCCCAATCCTCACACCTCTTCGACCCAGTAACACAAGATCCAGCCAGCGTCCTGGCAGCCAAGAAATTAAAGGGAAAAAAATGAGAGAATGGCGAGGAGGGCTCACTGCGTGGAGCTGTCCAATCCGAGGAAGAGAGCCCCGTCCGGGAGGGAGCTCCGCCCGACCATGGCTGCCGCCCGCCCGCCTCGTCGGCCGGCCCCCACGCGAATGACGAATCCCTACTTCGTCGGGATTCGGTAGCAGTCGAGAGGCGCGAACGCGGAGGAGAAGGGATCAGATGGATCGGAGAGGAGCTGGAGTGGACTGATCAACAAAGAAAGAAAAGAAGAGATGATTGCCTGGATAAGGACGCCGTTATTATGTATCTATAGATAGATAGGATGGATCAGGAGGAGCAGATTCCGTTTCGGGGCTCGCGCGCGAGGATCGCGTCATTCGTTATCTACTCATCAATCATCTGTGCCGCGTTCCGGTTTGAAGAGTGAGCCGGATCATCATGGTTTCATGGGCAGATCGGCTGCCTGTCGCTTCTCCCTCTCTTCGTTCAAGACACTTGCAAGTGGGACATATCCTCCAGCACCCGTCGGGTTCGGGGCCGGGTATGGCACCCCATACCCGCACCCGTCCCTTCTCCCCGCCACCCGTCCCCATATCCGCCGCCTGGTACGAAACTCCACCATACCCGACAGCCTACGGGTTTGCGCGACCCGCCAATACTGACATGGGAGCAGCGACGTGGAAGCTTCTCACTGGACCGGCCCCTCGCCGGAGTCGCTCCCCTCATTCACATCCACATCCATGGGAGCGACGGCGGTGCAGCACAGGGTGTGGCGGCACAGCAGCGCAATGCAAGGCGCGACCACAGCGCAGGGGCCATGGGAGCGTAGGGCTCGGGAGGGAGAGGGAATCGCAGGGCTTGGGATGGATAGGGATGAAGAGGAAGAGAAAGGGTACGACTCGGGATCGAGAGGAAAAGGGAATCACGGGGGGTGGCGACATTGGTTGGTGGAGGGCGTCGGGGAGTGGGAAAATTAGGGTTTTCACCTCTACTGTACAATGACATGTGGGGCCGTGTGGGGTTTGTCGGGTATGCGGGTTAAAGGGTACGGGTTTGACACCCCCATACCCGCCTCCGCTACACCCGATGGGTCTGGATTTTACCCGATAAGCAGACCCACAGGTATATTTTTCTACCACACCCTCCCTATTTGATGCGGGTACCCTTCGGGTTATCGAGTGACGGGTACCCATTGACATCCGTACTTCCTATCCTTTCGTTACATAATCTTCTCCAAATTGTCTACTCTAAGCACCCGAAACAGCAAAGAGAGGCGGTGTTTAGGTTTAACCCCAGCCGCCTTCCGTCTCCGCTGGGAATTGACGGGTCCCCACCTCCTCTGATTGTTGGGGCAAAAGAAGGAGGGAACCTCAGATCTGTGTTTGGCATTGTTGTAAGGTCTCTAATACTACTTGAGTTTGGTTTTAGACTTGCTAACGGCATAGGCGAGGTGGTCATGAAATTGGCGCATTGGAATAAGATCTCTCCGACATCTCTGAAAGGATAATGATGTCGCCTAGAGGGGGGGGGGGGTGAATAGGCGGTTTAAAACTTTTCCGGTTTAGGCTTGATAATTGCGGAATAAAACTAGATGTTTAAATTAACAAGCCGACAACCTAAATAAACTAGGCTCACCTATGTGCACCAACAACTTATGCTAAGCAAGACAAACAACAAGGTGATAGCAATATAGAATACTTCAAGCACGAAGGCTATCACAATGTAAAGTGCATAAGTAAAAGCTCGGGTATAGAAATAACCGATGCACGCGGAGACGAGGATGTATTCCCGAGTTCCTCCTTGTTAAGGGAGTACGTCTCGTTGGAGAGGTGTGAACCGACACAACGGTTCAACAACCACAAAGGTTTCACCTTCTTTTCCGATGAACCGCACCACAAAGGCTTGGTTCACCTTCCACTATCGGAATTCCTTCGAGGCGGAATCCGGAGCCTTTCAACAACAATCCGGGGCACAACCCACAATGGGATTGGGGGCTCCCGAACGGCTTTCAACAACAATCCGGGGCACAACCCACAATGGGATTGGGGGCTCCCGAACGGCTTCAAGTGACCACACAAGGGTCCAACCACCACAAAGGCGTCTAGGGTCCGAGAACCCAAGAGAACAAGTTCACAAGCTTTCAACTTCCACGAATCCTCGTGGAGAGCACACCGATGCACCAAATGCAAAAGGCAAGAGCACAAGTGCTCAAAATCCTTCACTCTCAAATCCCACCAAAATCAACTAATGCTTATGGGGGGAGAAGAGAGGAAGAACAAGGAATCCACAAAGGAGTCAAATCCTTCACTCTCAAATCCCACCAAAAGCAACTAATGCTTATGGGGGGAGAAGAGAGGAAGAACAAAGAGGAGAAGCACCAAGAACTCCAAGATCAAGATCTACTAGGTTCCCTGAAAGAGCATTTTCCCTCATGTGTGGTTTTGGTAATTGATGACAACCTCTATGGACTAATGTTTGCATTGAGATATCTTTATAGATCTTGTCCATGCAAATAGTGGAGTTCATGTGTTGGACTCTTGAAGCTTATTTGATGACCAAGGTTCCATCTAAAGGTGTATATGATGGATGGTCATGTGTTGAGTTGAGCACAATGCAAGTATGTCTTGAAGGAGTCAAGACATCATATTAGCAAAGAAAGTTTGGAAGATAAAAGGTTGATCAAGTTGTTGATCAACACACAAAGCTACAAGATGTCCCAAGTGGGATCATGTATCTCTTGGGATGGTAATCACTTGTCCATATAGCTTTGTGAACTAACCCATGATATGTGTGTGTGGTATCTTTATGTGGGGTTAGGTATCTTCCCATGGGCTTGCATCAAATGAAGATTTCATATAGCTCGTGGAGGATGACGTCATGTGGTGATCGTCATCAAGGATAAGATGTGCAAGACCAAGAGAAGCTTTTGGAAGAGATCCTATGCTTGGAGCTTGCTATGGAGACATGAAGACGGAGCCTAGCGAGACTCTCCCATTATGGGTATGGGGGAGTATTTGGAGAAGTCTTCATCAAGCATGTGCTTGGACGCGCAATCAAGAAAGATGATCCACTTGAAGAGATCAAGATAGTCATCATCTAATTCAAGTGGAATGCTCAAGGCAAAGGTATGATCTTGATAGGGCTATAGGATAGATAGGCGTACTATCAAGAGGGGCTCTCGAGTGAGTAACTTGATCGCATCTTTGTGGAGAGCTCAAACCTTTGCATACTTGGCATATCATATTTCTTGGTTCTTATTTGGCTTTTATCCATGTGAGGAATTAGAGCTTGGTTCATCTTCATGCCAAGCGCTAGCTCATCCAAATCGGGATTTCATTCGTTCATCTTGTTGTGTTTTGGATGATGGGTTTTGGTGCTTGTCGTGTTCCTCATGACAAGCCCAAGTGCTTCGAAAACGGTTTTACTTTGGCAAACTTCTTGCGTTTTCGGTGGCGGAAATATTGCCGGTTCGACCATGAGGAAAGTCCCACACCTTGCCATGTGTGGTGACTTTGCTCTATTCATGGGATGCAATATTTCCACTTTTTGTAGCCCTGTGCTCGTCGCTATCTTTCCAACAAAGTTGGTTTCACCTCATTCGGAGTTCATTTGCAAAAGTTATAGCGGTTTTAGTTTGGCTGTTCTGAACCGGATTATTGGGGCCGGATATTTTGTTCCACCGGAATTTCCGGTTCCCCAACTCGTCCAAGAAATCGGCTAAGGAAAGAAGGAAAAGAGGTGCTGGACTCAACCGGAAATTGTGGTCGGATATTTTGATGACCCGGAATTTCCGAGTTGCCCTCAAAGAGCCTCGCGAAAACGGCTAAGGAATGTTTGGTTTTGGTTCTGACTCCAGCCGGAATTTCAGCTCGGAAATTTCATGGACTCGGAATTTCCGGTTGACCGGAATTTCCGAGTCTCACTTATACCGGAATTTCCGAGTTTCGAAACAGCCAACGGCTATATTTCCTGGAGAGGTATAAATACCCCTCCCCTTCTTCTTCCTCAGTACATCGAAGGCAGCACGTTTTCCCTCTCTCTCCTACTCCATTGTTGACCTTGGAAAGCTCACTTCCCTCTCAATCCCTCCATAGATTCTTGCATATTCTTTAGGGAAAGTTGAGAGGAGATCTAGATCTACAATCCTACCAATCCATCTCTCCTCTAAGTGAGGGGAACCTAGTGGATCTAGACCTTGGAGTTCCTTTGTGGTTCTTCTCTTTGTTCTTCCTCTCTTCTCCCCCCACAAGCATTAGTTGCTTTTGGTGGGATTTGGGAGTGAAGGATTTGACTCCTTTGTGGTTTCTTGTGTTCTTCCTCTCTTATTCCCCCATAAGCATTTGTTGCTTTGTTGGAATTTGAGAGTGAAGGACTTGAGCACTTCGTGTGCTCTTGCCATTGCATTTGCATCGGTTTGAGCCCTCCACGAGGATTCGTGGTGGTGTTACTTGTGAGCTTGTTACTCTTGGGTCATTGGACCCTAGACGCCTTTTGTGGCCGGCCTTTGGTGGCCAAGACCTTTTGTGGTCAAGACCTTTTGTGGTCACTTGAGAGCCCCCAATTAAGTTGTGGGTGTGTGCCTCAAGACTTGGGAGCCCCCAATTAAGTTGTGGGTGTGTGCCTCAAGATTGTTGTAAGGGATTCGATCTCCGCCCAAAAGGGGATCAATAGTGGAAGGTGAACTCGCAACCTTTTGTGGTTGAGTTCATCAGGAGAAGAAGGTGAGCCTTGGTGGCGTTGCGGCTAACCTGTTGTGGTTGCGCACACCTCTCCAACGAGACGTACACCCTTTGGGTGGAACTCGGGAATACATCCTCGTCTCCGCGTGCCTCGGTTACTTCTATACCCGAGCTCTTTACTTATGCACTTTACATTGTGATAGCCTTCGTGCTTGAAGTCATATATATATATCTTGCTATCACCTTGTTACTTGTATTGCTTAGCATAAGTTGTTGGTGCACATAGGTGAACCTAGTATATTTAGGTTGTATGCTTGCTAAAGTAAAACACTAGTTTAATTCCGCCTTTATCAAGCATACCGGAATTTCCGGTCCATCTTGACTCGGAATTTCCGGTTGACCGGAATTTCCGAGTCTCACTTATACCGGAAATTCCGGCTCCCCGGAAAAAGTTTTTAATCGCCTATTCACCCCCCCCCCCCTCTAGGCGACATCTGTCCGTTCATTCCCCTCACTTAGAGGAGAGATGGATTGGTGGAAATGTAGATCTAGATCTCCTCTCTCAAATCCCTCAAAGATATGCAAGAATCATGGGAGGAAATGGGAGAGGGGCAAGCTTTCCAAGGTCAACAATGGAGGTGAGAGAGGGGGAAATTTCGTGCTTGGAAGAACTGAGTGGCTGGAGGTAGGTGGAGGGGTATTTATACCCCTCCCAGAAAAAGAGCCGTTGCAGTCCACTTAGACCGGAGACTCCGGTCTGGAAGGCCGGAGACTCCGGCCTGGCCGGAGACTCTGGTCCCTGAGACCGGAGACTCCGGCCTCGAAAGAGCAGGGAAAAAGTCGACGCAGGAAAAAAAACACCGGAGACTCCGGACCGCATAGGCCGGAGACTCCGGCCCCCCCAGAGACTCCGGGGTCACTCCGGACCTACTCCGGACCCCTATACCGTAAGCGCCGTCCGCTGGAACAAAAATCGATTCGCGAGGACCGGAGACTCCGGTCTAGGACCGGAGACTCCGGCCTAGGTAAAAACTGCAGCAAAACCGAACACGAAAACGTCAATATCTTTTCCATCCGGACTCCGTTTTCGATGATTTTTGGCTCGTTGGAATCGTTACAACGAGCTCTACTTGAATGTGCATAGAAACATCACAGTCCATCATGTGAGGATAAAACCAAATGGGGAAAGGTTGAACTTTCCTAAACAATGCAAACCGGTAAAACCTCCTTCATCAAAAACGCAACAAGATATTCATACGAAATCTGTTTTTGATGAACTAGAGCTTAGTATGGAGATAAACCAAACTCTAAATCCTCACATGGATAAAAGGCAACAAGTTTTCCAAAGTAAAACCATTTTCGAAGGACTTGGTCTTGTCATGAAGATCACGACAAGGACCGAAACCCAACACGGAGAAAAACCAAATAAGAACCAAGAAAGATGATATGCCAAGCATGTAAAGGTTTGAGCTCTCCACAAAGATGCGATCAAGTTACTCACTCGAGAGCCCCTCTTGATAGTACGCCATCTATCCTAAAACCCGGTCTCCCACTAACACCATGAGACCGGTAAAATAGAAAACCTATCAAGATCATACCTTTGCCTTGCGCATTCCACTTGAGCTCGATGATGACGATCTTGACTCTCTCAAGTTGAAACACCTTTCTTGATTGTGCTTGCTAGCACATGCTTGATGAGGACTTCTCCAAATGCTCCCCCATACTCCATTATGGGAGGGCCTCGCTAAGCTTCGTCTTCATGTCTCCTTTGCAAGCTTCAATCAAAAGATATCTTCCGAGATGCATCATATTGAACTTGCACTTCATCTTCTTCTCTTGATATGTATGATGGCTTGGGGGTAAACATGATTGTTCACTCAATCTTCTATTCCAAGCCATACTTGCGATGAGCTCAACTCTATACATGACCATTCTTCATATTAACCCTTGAATAGAGCAATGGTCATTATGTCATCTTGAAGAGTCCAACACATGAACTCCTATATTTTCCCATGGACAAGATCTAGAAGAATATCTCAATGTAAACATTAGTCCATAAGGATTGTCATTAATTACCAAAACCACGCATGGGGGCAACCATGCACTTTCAATCTCCTCTCCTTATCTTGTCAAAGTTTTTCACGTTGGCGAGAGCCTAGGTGTTATCAGATCTGTTGGTCTACATTGGATCTTGGTAGTTGGACTGTGGTTCAAGGGAAGTTATTCGCTAGCCTACGGTTGGACATTTTGATCTCTTCTTCGTTCAATTTTGTGAACGGTTTCAGCAAGCCTCTAAATTGGTGGTGAAGGATTGCAAGCATCTTCGACGGAAAAGAATATATTGGCTAGGATTACTATTGCACTAGTGGCACACACTCAGTCGGTAAATAGAAGTTAGTCGAGAAAGGCCTTTGTCGATTGGACTCTCGATGACAAACAAGGTTGGTCGGAAAAACTGATTCCCGACCGTCTTCCCGTCGTTTAAAGTTGTATTTCCAAACAATGTTTGTTAGGGATTCTGATTTGTGGTTTAGTGTGTGTCCCCAAGCAATGTTACATCTATGTTTGTTTGATCTCATAGTTCGCGATGGGTGGTTATTATGGTCTTCAAAGTCATGATTGGCGAGGGCGTTTTCAGGTGGCCTGGTCTTTTGCTACTTGTTCAGTGAGTGTTTCAAGCTACGGAATTGCTTTGCGTCCGATAGTATAAGTCCGATTTTTGTACGACACTAGGATCTGTTGGACACCTTTGATCGAGTGTTTTGATCGTAAGGCCATGCAGCTGTGTCGGACGATCGTCGGACGCCAGAGCGTCGTACGCATAGCAGAACTCTTCAAGCTATGACAGCATCGAACAATCGAAGGAAGAATGACGACCATCAAGAGTTTCAATGTATTTTTATCTAGTACTGTGCTGTGTTGAGTTGTATCTCCTTTGTTTCCTTAATAATATCAGTAAGATTCCTCCGGGTGTCTTTTCTCAAACTAAAAAGTCTACTCCAAAGAAAAGACACCAGGTAGCGCCTCTTTGATTTTCGGGATGTCTAACCAAAGAATAGAGAAAATGCAGAATTAGCTTGTACTTTAAGATTTTTTCACCTTTACGTATGCTTAAGCTATACTGGTCATGGGCAGCCCTACCCAGCCAAGAAATCCAGGGCTGGGCTTGCACATCGGACCGGGCTCAGGCATGTATTTTGGATGCACCGACGGTCGAAAACAGGATTTTGTCGTGGTCTGGCCGGTCGGGCCTAATCAGGCTTTTTTAGCTCGGGCCCCTTTTTTGCTTGGGTCTGAGTTTTGGCCCGGCCCGACTTATGGCCAGGTATAGTTTCAGCAGAGAAAAAAAATGTTTAGGCCGTTGATTGCTTGTTGTGAGTTGCACATTGGTTGCAAATAACACTTGGGAGCTGACTGATATTAAACTAGGGATGCCCTTTAAGAGATGGTTAACAAGGTCTGCAAAGATGCTTGAAACTGTGTCCAACCAAACAAGTACAATTCCATGACAAAACGAAAATGACTCACCTTGTAAGTCCTTATGTCAATGTTTCTATTTACCAAGACATATTAAGAATCGATTCCTAAAATGGACCGAGTCCCTGAAAATGTTTTTCCAGTTTAATATGCAGTAATCTCAAGTAAATATATCCATCAATTTTTTTCATGTGTACAAAAGGTGCTTAACATTCAGTTACTAATCTTCCAAATAGTGAAAAAATAAAGATAGTATATCTTGTCAAATGAAGTATAGACCATACGATAAACACAACAGAAGTGTAGTATGTAGTAGTGTTTCTGTGTTGTTAACTGACAGGTCAAATCGCTATTACATCGACATACATAACCATAAACATCTGGCAATGGGATGTGGTCATAATCTCTCATCTGATCCCAAGCATAAATGAAATAGAAAAGTACCACAGAATGGAACACATATCTTGTCTAAACAAAACAACATAGATGTGTACATTAGCATCTGTATCAGCAGCTCAGTACAAGCCAGAGTGCCCACAACTGGGCAGATGTGCTAGCTTCCTCTTGTTCTGATGGTTGGTTTCAGCGCGTTCTAGATCAGTCTGAAGTCAGATCAAACAAACCGTCCAAAGGAACTTCGATCAAACAGAAAACATCTAACCATTTCCATAGTATCTATTTGAGGCAATTATGTCTCGTAGTAAGTCGCGTAGGTCATCGATTTTTATCCTTTAATATCAGTGACGGATTCATGGAGGTCAGCTATGTGTAAACTGGTTCTTCCCAGACTTTCGTGTTCTTTTTGGGATCGTCGCAAAGGGCAAGATCATAGTCAAACTCTTTCATTGTCTTCACAAATGTCCTTGCTCCTTGCATGATTAACCTTTCCACCATGAATAGCTGGTAGTTGTTCTCGATTATTGGCTTCAGTATGCTACTGAAGTTAGATGAGTATGCTAACTTGTACCTGTCCCATATAATACGAGGAATACAGATTAATCTAAAAACAGATTGTATCTGTATGCTACATGCACATTTTGCAACAAAACATAGCATCGCTGTGGTCAAGTACATTAACTTCAGTTGAGAGAAAAGCATGCAATAGATTAAATAACGACAGTTCCAAATGGAGAGCTGAGTTACGAAAGTACTACAGCTTCTAGTTGATTCAATTAAGAATTTTCAGTTCCTGAAGTAACTGGGAAACAGAAAAGAAGACTCCTTATGCTATGGTTGATTGGTCAAGCCAAGTAGCCAACACAGATCATTATGCTAAACTTTTTGCAGACACAAACTCTAACGTGATCATATCCGAGATCCTGGACTCTGAATCAAGCAGTTGGCAAAGGTGTTAGTTTACCTGTCTGATAGAGGTGAGAAGAAGCCTGGTGTCCTTTCATTTGAAGCAATGAAAAGAGTGCGGCCTTTAGGAATCCACCTTGCTATCCTTTTCTTGATAAACTCAGGACGGGTATCTCTGTCCAGATGAGGATGAAGGCTCCTCTCAACGCCAAATCTATCCTTCCTATTCTTCAGTAGATCACCCCGTCTTACATGAATAGCATCATAATCACCTAGCATTTCTTTCATCTGAAGAGAGCACACCAGTTTAGTGGAAAGATAAAGACTTGCCGTATCACTGAACGTGAACAGTCAATAAGTTTTCCATAAAGGAGATACTAAAATGTTCTATCTAACAAACTATAAACAATCTACGAATATCAAAAAGAAGTTTGTTCTGCCGGATTCATTGGGCAGAGCAGTATATAGCACGTGTGAAGTAGCTTCCTAAGTTATTTTATCAGAAGTAGGACATAGCAAACATATGCACAATTGAATTGACAGATAAAGTAAGGAGTGTACGAGTGAGAGCACATAAATAATAAATGCATCAAGCATGGAGCTCTGGAGGACTGGGAAGAGTACATAAACCAAACCCCATGATGGTACATTACATAACTGTCTCTAGAGGCTTAACACTCAATAGGCCAGCACACACTCCCACCCTGCTTGTGCTAATGTGTTCAAACGACATAACCATGACAGTATATCTAAGTGAAGTGCAGATTTTTTTGCTTATTGGAGGATGTGGAAACTCAGAGCTTTTGACTCGGGAATCTGCCACGAGACAGGCATGGTTACTCTGGTAACGAAACATCAAGTTTCAAGGATTTGGGGTTTCAAATTATAGTGTTTTCTATCAGGCATCAGTTATAGGAGATGGATTTCCACATTCCACAGCTCATGAGAGATCAACAAAACACAAATGATTTCTTTTGACGAAAAACTGTTAAGGGCAGCTCGAGCAGTAAATAGGAACCCAAACTTGTGTTCACTCAGGTGGTAGAATTGTATATCTACTCGCCCAACCAAGTAATCTAGGCCCACCTGCTGAACCCACACAATTTAACAAATCACCGTTTAATCAAAATAAAGAATAAGATTAATATGAACCAAGCCAGTTAATCAGTGTTACACAAAAAAAGATGTTCTCATTAGGTTGAGAAATCAGTGTCATAAGCATTTGATATATGGCTAAAAAAAATATTATGAAGATGCACCTCATTTGCTGCATCCCTCAGTTTTCTTGCTGGCATGGTTGGCAGAAAAGTGTATGGTAACATCACAGAGCTACGCTTGGTCCGATCCTTACACTCCATAAACCTGAACTGTAATGATGATTAAGGTGTACTCTTAAGGTATAGAACAATAGCATATAACTTTTGGTTTGGTGCGATCATTAAAACTTTAAGGGCGTCTGAAAATGCCAATGACAGGACAAAAAGGACCCAGATGGAGTTGCATCCTTACCAGGCAAGAGGACTCGCGGTACGGTTTATAAGGAGAGCATCTGAGTACAGCGGATTGTCCCTGAGTTCATCTCTGCTAACCCCTTGCACATGCGCCACGTCTCCCTCTCCTAGTTTCGTACTTCTCGATACTATCCCGTACCATGACCTGGGGTTGTCCAGAATAACAGGTACGGTTTTCGATATGAGGTCTACATCATACAACGATTCCATCGCAGAAGAGCTGGCTCCCCATCTGCCAAGATATCGAGCATACGTATTCAAATCGTGATTCAGCCTGCAGGCAAAGATGCAAATAGGCAGAGATTGGATAGGTGCTTAAGAAGCAAAAAAAACCTTTGGTCTGAAGTCGCATTGCTTGAACCAAGCATCCCCTTCGTGTTGTGCTCTGAGCTAAGGCACATCCTTGAAGGCATGACAAATATTCTGCAGAGCAACCAAAATGCAGTGTCAATGCATCCACAATACAGACCAATTTGTGTACTGAAACATGTATTGGGGTGTGCACACTCCGTAATTCTAATAATCTACAGGTATTTCACCGCCGGATTACGCATTTCGGTTCCCTTAGGCTGAAGCCAAGATGAATCGATTTTTTTTACCTGTCGAGGAAGAGGGCCTCCTCGAGGGCGCAGCGGAGGCTGGACTCCTGGTGTCCGAGTCCGGCGCAGGAGCCGCAGTGCTTGCCGGGGCAGTCGACGCGGGCGCCCCAGTAGAGGTACCTGCGGCTGCTCTCCCTCTTGTCGAGGCTCCCGGGCCGGAGCCCCAGGTAGGAGAGCGAGTCGGTGAGCGAGAGGACGCAGAGGATGGATAGCACCGCCCCGGTGACTACGGCGACGAGGAGCGCCCTCGCGGTGGGCAGCGGCAGCGGGCTCCGCCGGCTGTGGCCGCGGGTGATCCGGTAGGGGATCGCCATGGGAGGAAGGAGCGACCGAGAGAGGGGCAAGGTGGTGGGCAAGCGCAAATGGTCTTCAATTCTACCGGATATATGGACCGTGTTATGTACGGCCCAATGGGTCGTTGAGATGTCCTGCACTTTGTTTTCTCCAACGAGATGCTTACTTGTTGGGCATTTATGGTTCCTTTTTTAGTCAACGGTTTGAGTCTTTGGTTCCCTAAAGAAACTAGTCAATTTTGGGATTCACAAAAGAAAATGTCAATCTTGACCGGGAGGGTACAAGTAGAAGAAAAACTTTGGCTAGCTAGGGATCAAGTCCAAAAGGTTCTGTTCTTTTGTGGCCATGATCGTCTTCTCTGATTGTATTGCGACAAAACAATGATTTGATTGCCTATCTTGCATATGATATGGCCATGAACAAACTTTATTAGACCATTTAAGCTTCTCATGCAAACTAAATGGTTGGGCTGATGTATTTTCACTCACCCGAGTTCAAGTTCTCATTCTTATAATTTTAGTGACATTACACCATTCTTTTATGAAAATGGCACGGCCTCCTTCACATGTAAGACTACTTTTTATCTAAGCTTGTCAACTATTGGGGCAGTCATTCATGTAGTTTGTGCATACTTACTCTTTAATAGTGGTCACCAGATTTTTGAAGGAAAATTGTTATGCAAAAGAGTTGGATAGACATGACGAACTTGAAGTGCCTTAATGTAATTTCTTTTTTGTCTGGGATATGTTTGTATTTTTTCAGATTTTCGATATAGTACTTCGTTTGGGAAAGCAATGCTTTAAACATATAGACAATCTTCAATTGCTCTAATAGGAAAACTTATATATCAACTTAAATTGATAACTTGATATACGACATTTAAACAATATTATGAGTTTCGTGCGTTTAAAATCACATCGGGGATGTAGCTCAGATGGTAGAGCGCTCGCTTAGCATGCGAGAGGCACGGGGATCGATACCCCGCATCTCCACTTCCCTTTCACCATTTTTTTAGCTTAACGAACTTAGCACGCTTTCTCCCTCTAACGACTGGGTTGCACAGTAACTGTTTCATTATTATTATTTTTTGCCAGAAGCTGTTTCATGATTTGAACAAACTTTCAATCATGCACCTTTTGAGGCACCGGTCTGATCAATCTTACATAAACTGTTCATGTCTCTGAAACCGCTGGTGTCTTTTGAGGCAATTCAGTTTTCAAATAGAGCACGGGATGCAACACAACTAGACAAGAAAATAAACTGAAAACGAAAACTTTGAGCAAAGTCTCCATCATTTGCCATGATCAGAGCTTTTAGTGTATCCCCTCTTGGTCTTTCAAGAAACTTTCAGCCTGCACTCACTACAAAAGTTCTTGAGACTCCTGAAATCCGAACTGTTTCTTGTGCCTCGTTAAGTGCAACCTTTGATACAACATCTTCACCATGTCTTTTGAGGCAACACTTTCCTGTTTTCCTATTCTTTTCATGGCCTGTCTGTTCATGACATCCAAGGTATTATATGAGTAATTTACTGCCTGTTCCCCGAGGAACCAAGCTGCCTTTCAGTTCATATCACGTAAATTTGTGTGGTACTAAAGCTGCATATAGTAAACTTATTACAAAAATAAACAGAGAAATAAGAGTGCAGTCTTCTACTAATCAGGAACAAGAGTAGATGAGACATTAAAGGAATGCCTTATTTGAGACAACAAAGAAGGGAGCACTGCAAACTACTACAATGCCACGCAGACAGACATTGACAAACAGCAGTCTCAAGATAACAGCGCTTTCAATTCATATTCCTTTTTTTCCTATCCTCATCTGTACATTCATTCGTCTACACAACTTCCTTAGTACAACAACATCATCACCAATCGACGTGGTAGGGGGGAGGGGGAGGAGGGGCACAAGCAGTACTAGTAGCTACTAGGCATAAGCAACAACCTTTCTTTTACCTCTTACATAAGACCGTTGGTTGACTTCTAGTCGGTTTCGGTTCCGAACCATCCTCCTCTAGCCACCTCAAACACACAAACACCAGCAAGAGATTGGTGATAGCTTAGCCATCAGTTACATCTCCTTGGTTGATGCAAGAATGGTTTTTGTCTTAGGCTTTCGGGATCGAGCGGGAAGAAACTCCGTGCAAGAGCTTTATGAACCCGAGGAAGCTGAGCTTCCCGTCAGCGTGCCTGATCCAGTCTTGGAGAACAACATGGAGGGGCACGGAGGGGCCGAGGCCGAGTTCCTGACAGAAAGAAATACACGGGGATTAGCAATGTTCATGTGATTTTGTGAATAAACCTATTGAGAGTACAGTGAACTCGTAGGTACCGATGCAAGCTCTTCGATCACGATAGGCCGGTTGCCCTCCTTATCAAATAGCTCGTACGCACGGCGGGCGTGCTGTTCCCAGGTCTCCAGAGCTTCCATCTGATACACGCTGATGGCAGAAGCGGCGAACTCTTCGAAATCCAATTTTCTGTACTGAAGAGTGCATACCTAGTACCATGATTTGGATATGTAAGTGGCTATCTCAGTTGTCCAATACAAAATGTAGTTGAAGGTACCATGAAAAAGGCGTACCGTGTTAACAAAGTCAATAACCCTAGAGTCCTTCATTGCATCCGTAGAATTCTTCACCAAGGCCTGTAAGTTTTATTCGCCTTTTCAGTAACTGCATGCCTTAATGAACCCAAATGACCAAGGTATGATTACTAACCGATTTCAAATTCTGCAAGGAGATATAACCGCTCTTGTTTGGACCCAGCAATTCAAACTGCTCTTTTAGATAGAAGAGTTGATTCGCTGTCAATGTCTTTGCTAGGGCCTGCAAAATGTATGGACATCCCTCAGAAAAGGCTCATTGCTAATGCAATTAGATTCAGAACATAATGTTATGAACCTACTTAACTGAGAAAACTAGTAGTACTATACAATAGCAAAGGAAACATCAAACATATAGCCATTTAAACTAGAACGTGGACATCTCAAGTGTTCAATGCGATGAAAAAAAAACTCAACAAACAGATTAATCACTTTCAGATAAAAAGAAAATTATGGATTGTATAATGGTTTTATTTTCTTAAGTCTGTTTAAGTGCAAACCCTCAAAGCAGACTTCCGCAATGAAGATGAACTGATATAAGCTCTGATAAGCTTGTAAATTATCATATCTAGAGGAATCTTCACTTGTTGAGCATTCCGTATCCATGGATGACCTGCAGGTATCATTGCACAAGTAAACAGTTAACCATCATTCTGCAAAAGGATAGTCTTCATCAGGAGGATAATACAGTACAACACAGCCAGACAAATATGATTCTTACTGAGAGCTTGTGCAGCAGTCATCCTCTTGCGGTAATCCTTATTAAGCAGCCTTTTTACAAAGTCTTTAGCATCGGCACTGAGAGTTGGCCATGGGGCCTCATCGAAACTTGGTTCTGCCTTCAGGACAGCTCGGAATATTCCTGATTCTGTGCGTGCCCAGAAAGGTCGGCTCCCACATAGCAAAATGTAGGCAATTACTCCAATACTCCACATATCTCCCTCCGTGCCATAAGATCGATGAAGTACTTCAGGGGCAACATAATATGCGCTTCCAACAATGTCATTAAGTCTTTCATCTGCAGATGTAACAATGGTGTGGCTTCTCAATACAGTCACGTTTAATCTACTAAACGAGATATTCAATAAAGATCTGAATGGAACTATGTTCCGGTGTTCCCCTAACCTGGCTTTACGAAGTCAGACAAGCCAAAGTCTATGACCTTCAAAGGAGAGTTTTCTTCCTTCGATGTGAACAGGAAATTCTGGGAAAAGAAACACAAATATACAATCACAACAAAACATTTGCATTACATCTGCAAACTCAATGGTAGTGTTTTGGATATCCATAAAATAAACAGAAACAACATTAGGAGAGAAATGTCATGTCCTGTGAATGCCGTGTTTCAGTTTTGAGCTTTTAGTATGTATTGGCACCAAATAAATCTTAATATCAGCTGTTAATTACTTATATAACAGCAGACATACCTCTGGTTTAAGATCCCGATGAACAACACCTTGAAGATGGCAAAATGAGACGACACTCAAAATTTGCAGCATAACAACCTTCGCATCTTCTTCAGAATACTTTCCACCTCTGCAAACCAAGACAGTTATCATTAGAATCACAAGCGGGGTTACCATTAGAATTGTTCCAACTTCCAAACACAATGACGGTTGTTTAAAAGTACCTTGCCAATATCTTATCAAGTAGTTCACCTCCTTTGCACAATCTGGAAAAGAAACAATCATGGTAAGCTAAACACCATCAAGGGATGGAAGGTTCAGTAAGCACCATCTTACATGCACCTTTCAAATGGTAAAAAATTAATTAAAGTTTAGAGTAAATACTGTTTACAAACCTTCTAATGCACACAAGAACAAGAATCTCATACACTGAACAACATATGAAGACAGGGCTTTAAAAGATGTACTGTAAGAAATAATTGCACACTTACTCCATGACTATATACACATTATCCTCATCTTCAAAAGCATCATAAAATTGCACTAGATTGCTGTGGCCTGTCAGAGAGCTCAGTATCCTCACTTCTCTTCTGACATCCTCGATGGCAATCGCTGTTGTCATCTGCACACACACGTCATTAAGTAAGACTGGTAAACAGCTGGAACTTAAATTTGAATATGCCCGGTTTGTGCTAAACAGCTAATAACATTTAACTACTAAAATAAGTAAAAACCCACACGAAAAACATGGGAATACAGTCATAAAAATAAAGTTGATACGTTTAACTAAGTATACAGTATAAAACTAAAACAGTGACAGCACAGTCAACCAAAAATAGCTCATTTCCCCAACTTACACTTATTATGTAATGAGAAACATAAATAGATCTAGAAACACAAATTATGACACCTTTGTGGGCTATCCAACAACCAGCTACTGTGCTACCCAATGTTGTACAGGACTGCCCTAGACAAGCAATAAGTGATCAATTATAGGCACCAAAAAATAAAATGCCTCCTGTTGGCATTGGTAGAAACCTTTTACGATGAAATAAACCACGTCGAAACTGCAGTTCAAATTCAAAAGGAAAAAGAAATAGTAATCGATCCACTTCTCTTCAATGGCATTGAGTGTATCTCCTCTAGAAAGACTAGATCAAGAAATAAAAACAGCATCGCTGCCATACTACCGATTGGCAGAGCACAAGCACATGGAATGTGAGTAGCTGTAGCCGGCCTTGCATGTACAACAGGAAGATTGCCAGCTTTGCTCATAAAAGCACTGGGCAGGCTGAGCTCTACAGGGTCCAAATTAAATGGCACCTCTTACGATTGCAGGGAGGCGCATAATGAGCAAGGTCTTCAACAGAACTGAAGCATCAGTTTTGCTTTTGGCCTGCAGATCTAGCCAAGAGAAGAGGAGGATCATGGTATGCTGCCATGAGCATGCCATGAAAGGTGAGGAGAGAATAAAACGTTGGAATCCGGAGCTCGGTGACCATCGCCATGACTAATCAATGCACAGGGCTGTGTCCACGTCTAGATAGATGAGCTCCACCAGGCTCCATCGCCATGAATGTCGTGGGGGTGGCGGCGAGCTCTGCCGTACCGGCAAGGGCGAGGTCACTCTCCCTCCCACCAACAATCACGAGCGCCATGGGAGCTGAAAGAAAATGAGTGGTTGCTTTTCGCCAAATTGACTTGAATCAAGCGACGCTGCACCAAAGCTGATTGGAGTAGCACATATATCCAATATCCAAAATCACAAGAAAAAAAAAAGAAATAATCGGAATGCAAGTCTTGGTCAACACCAATTGAACTCTTAGATGAATCTAATAAGGTAGCAGAAGACTGGATCTTGACGACCAAAACTGAGCACCATTCAGACATGCAGAATGATCACTCATAGATAAAAACAAGTAAGAATGCAGACAATGTAACTGAACATAGACAGCAGGAGAGATTTCTGCAATGAAGCAGACGTGGCAGGCAGCTCGAAAACCAGGCATGGCAAATTGGCAATGGAGAGAGTGTGAGTATCGATCGGACCTTGGCCTTGGGGATGACCTTGACGGCGACGTCCTGGCCCTTGTGCTCGCCCTTCTTGGCCTTGGCGGCGCAGGTGTAGCCGAAGTGCCCGCGGCCGACCTCCTCGCCGAGCTCGTACTTGGCGAAGAAGTGCTTGGAGAAGCCGAAGCTCTTGTCCAGGCCCGGCTCCGGCTCGCCACCCTCCGGGATGGACGCCTCGTTGGGCTTCACGGAGCCGTGCCGCCGCGCCAGGAGCGCGCGGATGTGCTTGGCCGGTGACGGGGGCGGGAACGGCCGCTTGAACCCGCCGCGCGCCGGCGTGGACGCCACGCTCGAGTTCGCCGGCGAGGCCTTGTAGCTCGACGCCGGGAGCGGGCTCGGCAGGTAGAACGGGAACTTGGGCTGCTTCGGCGTGCCCGGCTTCGCCGCCGGCGCCGGCGAGGCGGCACCACCGTCGACGGCATCGCCGGCGCCGGAGGCTACGCGCGGCTCCTCCTCCGCGTCGGGCTCCAGGATTTGCGCGGGTTTTCCATGACAGAGACCCATGGAGCGGATCAAGAATCGAGCTCAAGGACGCCCGAACCGAAGCAGATTGCTGCCAAAATTGCGCACCGGAAACGACGCAGAGGCGGGTCAGAGAGGCATCTCGCCGTCAAGAACCCGAGAAATCATATGCTGAATTCAAGGGACCCCCATAGCCAAATTCTCGCCTCGCCAAGAAAGGGAACCTCCTCTCTTCTCCTTGAGACAACGACGAACTTGCCCCAAAATTTGGATCCCAATAACAGAAAAACCAGCGGGGGGTCCTCTCCGCGGCGAAATGCCGGAGAAAGAAACGAAGAACCAGAGGGGCCTGGCTCGAAGGGACGGATGGGCGGATCAGAGACCCCAGAACAGCAGCAAGAACATATTCCCGATTCTTGAAGTGACCAAACAATCGGCAAAAGCTGGAAGCTTTGAGCGAAAGGCTTGGATCAGAGGCAGCAAGGGGAATGGGGGAGGAGGCACCGGAAACGAAAAGAAAAGAAACGACCAACACAACAGCTGGTGAGTGAATCGCTTCCTGTGCTCGCTGTTGAATTGGGGGAAGAGAAAAGGAGAAGAGAGGCTGCCTGCTCGGTTGCTTTCTTTTGGAGAAGCTCTTTTCCTTTTTCAACCTCTTCTTTTCTCTTCTTTTATACTCCTCTTGTAGCCCTTCTTCATCTTCATCTCCATCTCATCTCCACACCATGTACGTATGTGATGTGCTGTGCAATGGGACCTGGGAAGGGGAGGGTGGCACACACAACATGGCCATTTCTTTTCTCTCCCTGTTTCTGTTGCCATCTGCTTGTTTGTTGTTGGTCATCAGGGCAACAACAGAACAACTCTACTGACAAAACGGCCGCACATTTCAACTTGCATTTCAACTTATCTCCTGCCTGGAAGTTCTTTGGAGCTCAAGGATCTACCCTTCCTAGAATGAACTTGTCTTGAAATAGAAGGATTCGATCTTCTGACTCACAAGTTCAATCGGTTTCCCGGCCAATAACACTATATAGTTAAATACATAAAGTTTTTTCTTGGGTACATGCAGAGTTGGATTTTGAAACAACTACAACTCTTTGCACACAAAATTTAGTGGGATAAAATATGATTTCCTGAAAGAAAAGGAGAAAAAACATGCAGAGTTGGATTTTTTCATCTTTACTACTCCACTACTTCTTCATTTATAAATTGTATTACTACCACAAAGAAACCTGGTGTGTGTGTCACTCTGAATCTTTTCTTTGTTTGAAAGGTTCTCACTCTGAATCTCAAGTAGTACAAAAAACACCACAGGCTGTCTGAGCTCCCTCCAACCCCCCAAGGTAATTAAACTGGGAAGTAATGGAGGCATCAATGCCGCTTGCTTGGTACTCCTCTGCTCTGATTCGTCCCCTTACCTAAGCAATGTTGACTTGAGCCTCTGGATCATATTTTGCTAGCATTCAGATCTGAACCTGGTTACCTGTCACTGCCTCACTGTAATCTCGCGTCAGGTTTTTTTTTCTTCAATATTTACCGGGAATTTTCTGGACATAAAGAAATTGTACATAAACTAATCAGAATACCTCACTGCTTCAACTACAAGCTTACAGGTAAGGTCACTTTCAGTGATGCATCTATCAGTCACCATATGTGTGCCAAACTTGTGAGCCATTGGCGGAAAATAAAAAACTTGTGAACTTTTCATCTCGAACAGTCAGGTTCTGTTTGAAACCTGGAAATTATTTCCAGTTCCTACAGGAAATGAACCGGGGTCCTGCAAATTTCTTGGATCCAAATTGCCGCGTTTCAAACAGGATTCATATGAAGCGTGTCGGCTTCGATAAGATCGTTGTATGTATGACCTCTCGGTCAAGGTTTTGGACTCCCTGTGGTGTGAGTTAGAAATGTCAAGTTCCATGAATCCCTCTTTAGAACTTTCTGATTAGAAAGTTAATGCTCAGAGATTAAGATGGGTGAGAAAGTATAGGCATCTGATGAGGCACCCTGCAGGAAGCAAACCAGGCAGATGTTTTTCTGTAAAACGAGTCTATTCCAACTGGTCAGATGACTTTAATCAATCATTTTCTTCAAGTGGGAAAGGCAGACAAAAATCCATTAACCTAAAAAATACTATAGGTGTATTACACCAAATTCCAAACATATTGTGTACATATATATCTGATCTCCGGTTTGATTTATTATTCTAAGTTCTCAAGGATCTGCTCTCACCTAATATTAACTAATCTTCTTCTTCAAGATTCCAAGAAAATCCCATGGAATAATACCTTTGATTGTACAGAGTACAGATTTGCACATACAAATCCTTCTACAAGTGCTCTGTCTGCCACCACATTCTTTGCACCCCCCTTGATTGGAGCAGTGCCTCCACATTGGGATGATTGATGCTGCTTGCTTCACCTCACCTCCAAACAAAAAGAAGGAACAGGCAGCTTCAATGAAACTGTCTACTTCTGTTGTCCTCTCTGCTGTACACTCACATAAAACAACAACAAGAGAGAAAAATATTGGAATCGGTATTATAAACATGTTGGGACTAGGGCTGTCACCTGCTTAATTTTCAGTCTTGGCCCACCATCCAACATCACTAGTCCTGATTAATTATTCAAACTCTCATGCTATTACCTACATCATTGGAGTACTACTGTACATTGCATTCTCCTGAAGTTTCTTAACAAGCATGAGCAGTATACTCCCTGATCAAGCATAAGGAATCCATGAGGTTTTCATGGGTAACTGAACTGGGTGAAAAGCTTGTGCATGTTGCCTAGTAATCATGGGATGGAGCACTGTGGCCCCTCCACACTCACCAAATCCCAGATAAGCCAAACAAACAGGACCATCTCCTTCTTTTTTAACAATCAGTTGGAGAATAATTAAGGGAGATAATGACTTTGCTTTCACCACCCACTATCTGCTTAAGCAAATTGCTAACCCATTTTGTCTGCCATTTCTGGAGGACCACTTTGGAAAAGAAGCAGCTAATGGGGACAATTCAGTTGAGGAATAAAGAGAGCCAAGTACTACTAAATTGACAAGCATGCCATCAAATATACTCTCTTTGATGTATGACGCGTGCATGTATTCGTGGAGCGAAAGCTAACTATTTTCAGAAAATACGTGCGGCTAACCAGTTTTTTTAAAGAGCTACCCAGATTTGTTAGATTAACATATTTAGACAGATTTCAAATTATTTTACCACATTAAGCCGGTTCTTTTAGTTAATAGTGTGCCGGTTTTTACAAATTAAAGAGTTGACGAGTTTTTCTTGGTAAATGTGGTTCAATATGACGATACTTTTTAATGGCACGCGGCTTATTCTTGTTCTACTGCACATTCTTTTACAAATCTTGAAGTTTTTTTTTTTTGCTAAATGAGGTTCGATACGTCGGTACTTTTATATCTGCCAAAAACTTTTAAGAAAATGGTCCATGACCAAAAATCCTGGTTCTACTGCACTACACAATGAGTCTTGGTCTAAGTAATTAAACCAAAATGATTTGTTAATTTTGCACAGCCCAAGGCTTAGATACCCTAGTATTAAAATAATCTCAACGTTGGGTTCTCCAGGTGGTGAGCTCTGATTCCAAGTCCTATGCAGGTGTAGAACTCATCAGTCATCATCATTCGTGAGAGCTCCATCTAATGCATGAATCATCTCGCCTCCAAAAGATGAAACATTTCCACTCACACTTCCATGTTCTTGCGTCCTAGGAAATAATACATTGCTCTTGAAGCCTTTTAGAGACCTCATAATGGGAATGGGGCTTCTCTCCTCTCTATATTTGCGTCCTGGGAAATACTACATTTCCTGTCATTTTGCCAGGACATCCCAGTGATTGAAACACCTGCACCCTGTTGCATGTACATACCAAATTTGCTTGTTCTGCGTAGTGCGTAGTATATCAGTAGAAGAACTTACAAGAGAAGCAAGCAGTTTAGGAGGAAAACCATAGTGGTTGGGGAAGGATATGATAAAGATGGAGGAACATGGGGGGAACATGGACCCGAGAGAGGCACTTTCATGCTATTGCAAGAAATCCTCTCTTTGCAGTTGGAGGAGGGAGCTATGCATGCATGCAATCCCTTCTGGATTACATAACTCCTCCTTCCTACCCCTGATTGCAACCGTCTCGGCATGTGTCATCTCCTGTGTGGAAGCCTCCATTATTTATTCACTTTTTTATCGAGTAGAAAAATATGTAGTGGTTTGGTTGGGTACAGTCCAGCCAGAAAGCAAACTACTTGTTGCACTTGCACACCTCATCCTGTTATTTATACATTACAACTGGTAATTAAAGTAACCGTGTATATTTTATCAGCACACTAGGTAAAATATTTTGGTTTATTCCACTGATCATGTGACGTTGTGGGCGGAGAAAAAATTAATTAACAACATCCTTGTCCGTAATTAAGATCGTTATCTAATTAACACCATACAAGGAGAGGACTAACCAAAATTTTGCTCTTTCTTGCTTGTCTCACTCCTTGTTCTTTGGTGTTTTGATTGTATGTTGAGATGGTTTCTGTCATGTCGTTGGGCTTTGTTCTTTTTTTAGTTTTTGAGGGAACTACGGTAGGCTCAAGGCCAACCCCAAAAATGTATTCAAAATGGCACAAACAACAAATACTACAAGAGAACCACCTCTTCCACCAGGGTTCATTGCCCCCCCACATTTAAACATGTGGGATGTGCTTCGATAGGAGCTTTGTGGATTCGCGGATTTTTTGTTCCCTATGCAGGTGTGTGTTAAGAGGTCACACTCGTGATGGGTCTCTGTAGTTGTGTGTACACGAGTGTGCGCATCTCCTTTATTAATTGAAACAGACATATCCGTTTTGGAGAACAAACAAACAGCAAGAGGAAGTTCCAAAAAATTCTAAAGTTCCTTGATAAGAGAAATGGACCGAATATTGCTAGTTGAGCATGGGCTTCTCGGATCCCGGTTTTGATTATCAAAATTAGAAAGCCACACTTTCATGCCTCAAACAAATTAGAATTATTTACCACAAGTACATACAAACCTTGCGACGTACATATAAAATTTTCATAGAGATATATGCTAATTTTGATGGCTACAAGAAGTACCGGTCTATAATAGATGTAATGTTCACTATTAGACCCCTTTCCTTTTCACTCCCCACAAGAACATATATTTATGAAAATTCATACAAATGTAGATCACACATATAAATACATGTGGGATTTGTTCAAAGCTCCAAACCAACTAAACCGGGGAAGCTAAGAAGTTTTTTCAAAATATTTGAATTATATTTTCTGAACTTTTTAAAATGACAAGGTCCAAGAATCCCATGCTCAAAACGACCACTCTCGAAATGGGAAGGGTAATAAAATTTGGGTATATTCATCATTCTTTGAAGGAAATATTGTATGAACATATAGTTTATCCCCACTTTCTATTCTATTGGTGGTATATCCATCTAGCACTCTAACACCACTATTTATAAATAGTTGATAGAGTAGAGAACCAAAATGTGGTTGGATGGTTACGCCCTAGCCCACTAGGGATCAAACCCTAGGTTCGACGTCCCACACATCTGATTGAGACGGAATACTCTTACCGATGGAAGACGATATTCCAGTCCATAGATGGCATAGTTTTTGATATTTGAATCCTCAATTTAGCCTGGAGGAGGGAGTGGCAAGGGAGTACTTGGATTTTTATGGGATACTCTAGTTAACACTAATAAGCCCTAAAATATTCATCCTGCCTTATGATAGGAAATGCATACTGTTGAAAGTACTTCAGTAGACCCTGCAAAAAAAGTACTTTAGTAGTTCCCATATTTAAAACTGAGACACCTCATTTCTTAAAAATCCCATCTTAAAAATCCCTTTCGGCAGGTTCTTGAAGATGAATACCTTGTTAGCCATTCCTTTCAAAACGACCAATTAAGTAGTCATGAGCTGATCGAGTCCAAAAACAGGGATGTTTGACTAACCAGAGTCGCAACTGTATGATTATTTGGACTCAACCAATGTACCTGTCATTAAGTACTGATGTATATTTAATTTCAAAAAGTACTGATGTATATTTATGTACAGAAGCGCGTTTAACAGCTACTAGATTCTGGCTACACATGGCTATGCATACACACTACTAATTAATCAATGTTTTTTTGTCAAAATAAATCCCACTCCAAACCTAACACCCACCTGTATTAGCCTCACAAATCCTTGCAGTTGCAACCAATAAGATTGTGCAGATAAGCAGTTGCTGCTTGTCTACTCATCTACTGAGATCAGCATGTATGTATGCACACGCTACATACAGTACAGCTCATATGTGTGAACTTGCGTTGGCGATCACTCACATCAACTTCTCCTTTTTTTTCCCCACTGAACAGCATCAGCTCGTTGTCATGATTCATTGACCTGGCCTAATTGCTTGGTGCTTACAAGTTGCCATGCTTGCATTGTGCATCATCAAGTAAACATAGGATGGTCAAATGACATACCATATGTCGTTGCCATGCTTGCATTGTGCATCATCAAGTTAAACATCATCCGTGGTTACTTACCATATGTCGTGTTTGTTTGGGGTGGAGCTTTCGTGGAAGAAGCATATGGCGGGTCGCTTAACTAGCCCACCTCGGTCGGTTAGTATGTCGGATTCTTGAGCAACGCGTATGGTCAATTAATTTGTGCTGATTTTTTTTATACTCCCTCCGTCCAATAAAGGATGTCTCAACTTGATCAAAAATTGGATGTATCTAGATATGACTTAGTTTATAGATACATCCAAATTTGATAAAAAGTGTGACATCTTTTTGTTGGACAGAGGGAGTAGAAGAGAACAATCACTTCTCAGGTGGTACTTGCCAATGAGCCCCCACAGGTTGGCACAGTGAGGTCATGGTTGTACCACCACTGATGCATATCCATGTCATGCTCATGCATGCAAGCAACCACTCCAGCTTATGTGCTAAGCACACACAAGCTTTTCCAGATTCTCATGTGTCATCTTGCTGACATTATTCATATCTATCCATCTCGCTGCATCGTGAGCAGAAGAAAACAAGCTTCTGAATCAACCTTTTCTAATGGCTGATCTAAGGCTAATTCAGATCATATATCATATCATCATACACCTTGTGGCCGGCCCGCCGGCAGACTGGTCGTCGTCGCCGGGCGGCGGACCAGACCGCGACGGCTGCCGGCCGGTAGCCCGGACGTCACCGTGCGTGCCCCGAGCCAGATGAGATCTCCGTGATGGCCAAGTTGGCATGGCAGCCTGCAGAAGTGTATGCATCCCGGTGGCTGGACCATGCTGGTGGTAACTGACAGGGATGTCGCCACCAGCACCAGTTATTAACACTGTCACAGATTCAGAAACAGACAGGCGTAAAGATGGAAGGAAACCTTGTATTTATCACCAGTTAGGTCTCCGGTTATCCTGAGTTAGGTACTGTTGTTAGTACTGCAGCTACATGTATACAGTAGTTAGTAGCACAAGCAAATGTTGATGTGCATTGCTAAGGACACCTCCAACGGGCTGGCGTATACGGACAGCCAAAATGGTCCGCATTTGTCTCTTTGGTGGGCGGACAGCGGACACATTTTGGGCTTTTGTCCGTTTGGGGTTGGGTTGCCCCCAACGGCCTGGCGCAAAAAGAGGCCCAAAAATGTACAAACATAAATGCATTTAAAAATTGTTCAACACAAATAGATTATAAATACAAATTGTTCAAATTTTAAATAGTTTAACACCTAATAAATTGAAATAAACAAGGACATCACATGTCCTCGTGCTCACGGATCATTTTCTGCTTCTTGAGGATCCATGCCCGTTGTTCCGGGTCCATGATGGTCAAATCGGCCATCATGATCCGGTTCTCTTCGGTGAGCAACGCAAGCTTCACGCGATTCTCCTCCGCCTTGGCCTCGAGCATGAGCCGGGTCTCCTCGGCCTTCATCTTCTCTTGCTCGATCTCGAGCTTCTTCCTTTGCATCTCCACGTACCTTGCCATGGCTTCCTCCTTATCCTTGCGCTTCTCCTCGTACCTAGCGGCGGTGGACTCCTCCTTGCCGGCGATCAACGTCTTCAAGGTCTCCTCCAATTGGGCTTGTGCCGCCCCACGCTTCATCTCTTGCGCCGAGGACTTGTGTCCTCTAGGACGCACAGCCCGGCCACCCGAGCTTTGGCCGGGATTCACATCATCATCGGGGTCATCGTTGGCTCTCTTCTTCGAGCCTTCAAGACCCCCTTTCTTCATGGAGTTGTAGCTCTCCATCCATTTGGGACAAGTCTTGATCATGTCCCAACAATGGCCCAAGGTGAACTTGGTCTTGAAGGCCACCTTGAAGTACTCCAAGGCTTGGTTCATCTTGTCGTCAACACCGTAGCCGCTCACCGGCCGGTTCTTGACATGCTCGTAGGCTGCTTGGAACTTGAAGCACTCGGCCGAGATGTGTTGCCACCTCTTTGTGAGTGATCCTTCGTTGCGATCACTCTCAATTCCGTAGGGTGGCAACTTCCTTGTCTCATGGTAGTGCTTGTGCACCCTAGACCAAAATGCGATGCCCCTTTGTTGGGCACCCCACTTTGCATTTTGCCCACAAGCCATCCATGACTCGCATAGCACCTTGTCCTCCTTGCCCGTGTAGGAGGCCGTGCGAATGTTCTTCCGCTTGAGGCTTGCCGCGATGAGGGCGTGCTCTTCGTCGACTTCGAGTGGCTCATCCGCAATGTCGACCACATCGGGCATGCTCGCGTCGGGCATGCTCGCGTCGGGGTCTTGTGTGTCGACGTAGGCCGGGTCGAAGTATGTGTTGACCTCTTGTGTCTCGGCCTCGGCGGGATCGAACGGGGTGCGGCAGTTGATCAAGTCGTCCATGGCCTCGGCGAAGTACGCCGGGTTGGCAGGCGTCGTCGGCGGGAACTCGGACCCGTCGCACCCCTCGAACATGAGGTGACGGGCCTCGGGCATGGTCATCCTACCACCCGCCGCGGACTTCGATTTGCCACGCCGGACCTCGACGGCAGTCGGGGTCCGGTTGAGGTCGAGGGACTTCGGCTCGGCCGGGACGGACGATATCTCCGGCGACTGCTCGCGGGAACCCAGCCGCGACACCGGGTGATTGGCGGCGGCCGGAGACTGCGTCGATAGGCCAAGGGACGCGGTTCTCGACGGCCTGCCTTTGGCGGAGGAGACCGAGCTCTCCACGGACGGAACCGCGTCGGGGGAGAGGCCGGAGGCGGCAGCATAGGCCCCTGCAAAGACCTCACCTTTGAGGAGAAGGACAGCTTGGGCGGTGGCCTGGGCGGCGATGAGGTCGGAGTTGGCCCGTTGCGCGATGGCGGCGAGCCGCTCCTTCTCCGTGGCCGCCTCGATGGCGGCCTTCTCCTCAGCCTTCTTCGAACGAGTCCGTTCCCTACGGACTTGTCGCTTGATGGAGGCCGGCTTCGGCTCCTTCTTCACCGCGAGGAGGGCGGCGCCGGTAGCGGCCGTCGTTCTGGACAGTCCGTCCTCCATGAACGGCGGCGGGGGCGGCGGCGGCTGGGGAGGGGAATGGCGGCTGACGTGGGCATACCCTCCGGGCACCCCACTATTGGTATACCTGGTTCAGCCCAGTCGAAGGCCCACTGGCTGGCCCAATGAAGATCAAGAAGCTGTTAAGGAAATTACTTGAAGCACAAGGCAAGGACTCTTATTTCGTAGTCTACTAGGACTCTTGTAAACCCTCCCTGGCTCCCTATATAAAGCCAGGCAGGGGCACCCCCATGGACAGATCACAACATCGGAGGCCAGAACATAGACACAATTAGACATAGCTGATACGGCATAGCATAGAGACACCACGTCTCACCACCATATCGCCATTACGGCCACCATGTAACCTCATATATCATCATAATCAGACAGGCAGGAGTAGGTCTTTACCTCATCATGAGGGGCCGAACCTGGGTAAATCCTTGCTTGTCAGCCGTCCGGAACTACCAGCGCGCACATCTTCTCCCTCAAAATCTACCTAGGGTCTTCGACTCTGGGATTGCCGAGGACATCCCTCGTCAATTGGCGCCGTCTGTGGGAAAGAACGCGTGCTGGATCGCGGTTTCGGCGGTTCAATCATCTTCATCGACAAATCTTCATAGGCAAAAGCGACCGCATCTGGCGGCGGCGTTCCGAGCATAGAAGATCTCATCTATCATCAGCAAATCAGTCGATAACTTCGTCATGTGGCGGCGGCGTTCCGAGCATAATAGATATCATCTACATCACATCGCAGGCGACGCGACCAGTCAACAACTTCGTCAGTCGATAAATTCGTCAGTCGATAAATTCGTCAGTCGACAACTTCTTCATGTGGCGGCAAAGCAGTCGACAACTTCGTCAGTCGATAACTTCGTCATGTCGCGGTGAAGCGGTCAACAACTTCGTCAGGCGGCGGCGTTCCGAGCATAACAGATCTCATCTACGTCACATCGCAGGCGACGCGACCAGTCAACAACTTCGTCAGTCAAAAACTTCGTCAGTCAACAACTTCGTCAGTCAACAACTTCGTCAGTCAAAAACTTCGTCAGTCGACAACTTCGTCAGTCGATAAATTCGTCAGTCGACAACTTCTTCATGTGGCGGCAAAGCAGTCGACAACTTCGTCAGTCGACAACTTCGTCATGTGGTGGCGGCGTTCCGAGCATAATAGATCTCATCTACATCACATCGCAGGCGACGCGACCAGTCAAAAACTTCGTCAGTCAACAACTTCGTCAGGCGGCGGCGTTCCGAGCATAACAGATCTCATCTACGTCACATCGCAGGCGACGCGACCAGTCAACAACTTCGTCAGTCAACAACTTCGTCAGTCGACAACTTCGTCAGTCGATAACTCCTCATGTGGCGGCAAAGCAGTCGACAACTTCGTCAGTCGACAACTTCGTCAGTGGCGGCGGCGTTCCGAGCATAATAGATCTCATCTACATCACATCGCAGGCGACGCGACCAGTCAAAAACTTCGTCAGTCGACAACTTCGTCATGTGGTGGCGGCGTTCCGAGCATAATAGATCTCATCTACGTCACATCGCAGGCGACGCGACCAGTCAACAACTTCGTCAGTCAAAAACTTCGTCAGTCAACAACTTCGTCAGTGAACAACTTCGTCAGTCAAAAACTTCGTCAGTCGATAACTTCGTCAGTCAACAACTTCGTCAGGTGGCGGCGGCGTTCCAAGCATAGCGGATCTCATCCACGTCACATCGCAGGAGACGCGACCGAATCCATCTTCAGCGAAGCAGTCGACAACTTCGTCGGGTGGAGGCGGCAATCAGCATCGGTGGAATAAGCACACAACACCAGCTCCTTGGAAGGGCACTATGTACCCTCGAGGACTGGCATTCGACATCAACAATGACATAAGCTTCAATTACTCGTACCCTCGAGGACTGACATAAGCGATTCGAGTGACTTATTCGACTCAACTTCGCCGTCTCTGGACTACCGCGTCGACACCCTATGACTTCATCGACTACGCCTCCGATGCTCGGGGGCTGGCGCTTCATCATGAACAACAAACAAATCGTTTCTCCACGCGAAAAGGCGACTCCTGCATCTTCAACAACTCCGCCGCGTCGACTCCGGTCCGCTGCGCCGAACTCTTTGCCGCACATTACGCCGTGTCGACTACGGTCCGCCGCTCGACCTCTTCGCCGCATAACTCCGCCGCGTCGACTCCGTTCCACAGAGTCGACCTCTTCGCCGCACAATTCCGCCGCGTCGACTCCGGTCCGCCGCGTCGAACTCTTCGCCGTACATTACGCTGCTTCGACTTCGGTCTGCCGCATGAATTTCTTCGACTGAACATTACAAGACTTGGTCGCACTCGATGCTCGGGGGCTGCGTCGCGCAGGCTAAGGAAAATACAAAAACATTGCACACACCCGAATGCTCGGGGGCTGCGCTGTGCAAAGTCAAAATTTCATAATTCTCTTGATGCACCCGATGCTCGGGGGCTGCTCCGCATAAGTCCCAACTGGCAAAGCCTTGGTCACATCCGAAGACTCGGGACTGTGCTGCGCAGGACAGTTACTCGAAGAAGTCATCGGCTCAAGTACTGCGCACCCGACAAATATCTATGTCAGCAGATGCAAAGAGTGGAACACTCACAAAAATACTCGACAAATATCAAGATGAAGGCAAATTGAGCCTATACCCAACTATAAATAGTTGCACATAGCCTCGGGGGCTACTCCCATCGGGAGCGCTGTCGCGCACCCGATAGATTCTAAAAGCATAAAGGCAGTCGATTAAGAGACTCGGCTCAGTCAAAAGCAAAAACTCAAAAGAATTCCCGAGTAAACGTCAGTCAATCACGCTTCGGATGCTGCATGCGTCAAATGCAAAGGTAAGACCCGCCGATCAGTCGAGCTGGGCTGAGGACCACTCCGGCAGTGCTAAGTCCTTAAAATTTTCCGTGTCAGCAGACGCGATGAAAATCCTGGCGGACGCGCTGGGTAGCAAAGTCGAGACTGCAGAACGATTCAGTAAGACCTCAACGGCCTGAGTCGAGTCTGTCCAGTATGTTCCAGGTTCGAGCCCGGGGACTCGAACTTGATTGAAGGCTAGCAAGGTTTCGGCCAAATGTGCGGTTAACTGGTCTCGACTCATCGAGTAAAACCAGGCCTACTAAGTCGTACTCCCTAGACAAAATAAACAAAGCATCGGTCGACGTGTTTCCGACTCAACATGCATAATCGAGGCATTCTCGACTCAAAAGTACATAGCAAAGTTCATGCAAAATATCGGTCGACGACTTACCGACTCAGCCAGCACAATCGAGACAATCTCGACTCAAAATATGCATAGCAAAATGAGCAAAGAATCAGATGGTGAAATACACCTGCAAATGAGTTCCTACCCGATTCTGCGAATCGACCGGGCACTCGGGGGCTACTCCCATCGGGAGCGCTGTCGCGCACCCGATGAACTACCAAACAACGCATCGAGGGCGCAAACACCAATTCCAAGTTGAGCACATCTTTGGAAAACTCATATTTCATTAATTATACTCCCATCGGGAGGGCACTCGCCGTAAGCTCGAGTGCTCCGCAATGGATTTTTTAAAGTCGGGTTTTCTAATAGCCCGCACGGATTATCAAAGTCGGGTTTTCTAATAACCCGCATGGATTTATCAAAGTCGGGTTTTCTAATAACCTGCATGGATTTATCAAAGTCGGGTTCTCTATAGCTTGCACGGATTTATCAAAGTCGGGTTCTATAGCTCGCACGGATTTATCAAAGTCGGGTTCTCTATAGCCCGCACCGGATTTATTATTATTGGATTTCATACATATATACAGGATTTCTCATAATTGATTTAAGCTCACGAAGAATGAATAATTCAGTCATCGTATGGTCATTGATTACGCCTATTCGACATACTGTTTTGAGTCTCTGCCCGATACTTCGAATCGACCAGACACTCGGGGGCTAGTGACGTGGGCATACCCTCCGGGCACCCCACTATTGGTATACCTGGTTCAGCCCAGTCGAAGGCCCACTGGCTGGCCCAATGAAGATCAAGAAGCTGTTAAGGAAATTACTTGAAGCACAAGGCAAGGACTCTTATTTCGTAGTCTACTAGGACTCTTGTAAACCCTCCCTGGCTCCCTATATAAAGCCAGGCAGGGGCACCCCCATAGACAGATCACAACATCGGAGGCCACAACATAAACACAATTAGACATAGCTGATACGGCATAGCATAGAGACACCACGTCTCACCACCATATCGCCATTACGGCCACCATGTAACCTCATATATCATCATAATCAGACAGGCAGGAGTAGGTCTTTACCTCATCATGAGGGGCCGAACCTGGGTAAATCCTTGGTTGTCAGCCGTCCGGAACTACCAGCGCGCACATCTTCTCCCTCAAAATCTACTTAGGGTCTTCGACTCTGGGATTGCCGAGGACATCCCTCGTCAGCGGCCGAGCGAGGGTTTGGGGGAGGGGGATTTGTGTGGCTGGACCTTGGGCCCGACGCGGACAGGGAGGACATAGTGGCAGACCGAGCGCCTGTCCGTCCCGCCCCAAAGCCACCCCAAACTTGGGCCGAGTTTGGGTCGGAAACTGGTGTCCGGGCGGACACCAGCCCGTATGCGCCTGGCCGTTGGAGCCTCTCTTTTGTCCGAGGACTGGGCTGGTCCGTATGCGCCAGCCCGTTGGAGGTGCCCTAACAAATTGAGGATTCTCTACCTGAAGCCACCTGTGTAGCCCTCACTGGAGTGAGAAATTTGTGGCTAAAAATGAAGGGTTTTCTCATGAAGCTGGTCAGATCAGGTAGTAGACAGATGGTAGCTCAATATACAAACATTTGCTGCTGCTGTTGAGATAAGTACATCAATAGCTAATTAGGCATGCATGTGCATAATGTATAATGTAAAGGTGGTGGCAAATTCTCCTCCCATGTGGAGTGGATTATGCACCCAATGATTGGCAGCCAATCGATCGACCTCTGTTTTTATTTGTTCATCTTGTGTTCTACTAGGAAGAAGGAATCTCTGAATCACCACACACACACATGCATGTAGGTGTACGTAGTGCTGCAAAAAGCAACCAAAGAAGTGAAACCATGCAATGCTTAAACTCAAAACAAAACAAAAAACATGCAATGCAATGTTGCAATGCTGCCAATGGTGGAGAGAGAGTTGTCACTCTTCTTTTTCACTTTTACTTTATCCTCGGCGCATGCCCAGTAAATTGCTCTTCTTTTCGTACATACTTTCAGGTGTTTGGATGGATGCCACTCTTTTTCTTGGCCTCCATTTGACCTGACTGACTCGAGCATCGGATGCGGCTGCAGGAAAGCTAGAAAGAATCCAATCAATCAATCTTGATGCCTTTCTCGTCTCATGATGAAGCAAGATACTACCTGCAATCCAATCATGTTTAGTGAAGGAGGTGGGTTAATCTAGAGCACAAGAGAAAATATGTCAGTCTTCTCGGTGAACCGGTGTCGGTGATTCAAAAGATCCCTAGGGGTAGCCGAATTTGATAACCTTAATTAATACGAGCTTATCACACAAAATAATCGTGATACACATTAGGAACCTTAGGCATTCCTCATTGGCTCGCACGAATCATTCATAAATTAATTATTAAAAACTCACTAATGTGAATAGATCAGAGGAACGCATGACATGCATACCATAGTTGTCATCAAAACAAAACAACATTTTACATGAGGTTAGACTCGATAAAAAATCCATTGTATTGCATGGAAATATAGATCACAGGAAGCAATTCTTTGGTTTCTACATCTTACAAGCCAAACAAATATCGAAACAAAACTCTCTTTGGACCCAGGAGATCCTTATTAGTATGTGAACTCAACGAGTCGCAAATCACGACTAGTCACTTGCACGTGAATCGCGTCATGTTGATTTTGCACGCCAAGTAGTTTCAAAGTTATGACGCTAAACAACATGTCCAAATGGATCTTTAAATCGTGTTGGTTGCAGCTTAGTGGTTGGACGGGTTCTTGGACTCCAGGGCAGTATTATACTCCTATCCATTTGCTGACCGGGACCGATTCTAACCTCAAATTGCCAACATGCGCATTGCAAGACCTTGCTCGCGCAGTCGCGCACATTGTACACTACTAGCAAGCTGCCTACGATTTGACAGCTTTTAGAATAAGTAAGTTTAGAGTGAGATATGCTAGATTTCAAATTTGTATTTCAGCGAACCACCTTCTTGGTGTTGAGTGTTCTTGTGTCCCCATGCCCATGTACACATGGGTTTGTGTTGTGGGGCTCGAGATTCTTTATTGCCAAATGGCCTTCATGTGATCATGTCATGTGTGTGCCACGAGCATCTCCTTGTAATAGAACAAAAAACTCCAAGGTTTTCTGAAATCTACTGTATTTGGAAATATACCTTGTTCATTCCAGTTTCGGTTTATAGCCGAAGTCATGTCCAGTGTTAGCACTGTGCCCAACAGGCGCAAGCAGCAAATATCTGGTACACTTCACGACCGTCTTCTTGGCAGCAGCGGCAGCTCCAAAATCTGGGCTGCTTCCATCCAAGCTAAAAAAAGCGCGTCCATTCGTTTGCCGACGAGTTGTCACGATGAGATTCGTCGAAGAGCGAGAAAAACAGGCTAAAGAACGAGGCATGATTTGGATCCATATCGCATGCATTAGTTTGGCCGCATTGGAGGGACATACAGGGGTGACTGAAGATTTTCAGTGTGGTTCTGATGTTTACCTAGTTACGCCAAGCACGAGCTGGTGGTGGCTCAGAGGGAGTTTTCACAGGCCTCTGCCAGCACCTCTCAAGCTTACATGATGACGCCACTGCCGCTTCTGGCAGCTGTTTCCTTCCATGATTCCTCTCAAGGACTTCCAGTGCCTAGTCATCTCACTTGTACTTCGGCAGAACATCAAACGAGATGCTCGAATCGCTTCTCGATTAGCGAAAAAGGGCCAAGACTGTCAAAACAATCAAATAGGAACCGAAGCACCGTTGGTAATGATGTCTACCATGGCGCTCTGTAGTGTAGTTTCTTCCTCTAGAGAGATGCAGACTACCACATGTTCAGGCCCAGCTCAGCATACATGAAGGAAGGTACATTAGCTTTCCTGATTGGAAGTTTCGCAGATTGCCCATGGCTAATGGTCACACAAGCATGCATTCAATCGAAAGGCTGCCATTTCAGGGTGATGTTGAATATGACGCCTTGAAGATGCGGGATGGCGCTTCTCGTCCCGTCCACTTCCTCAACAAGCATTCCACGTTTTTCGGCTTCCTTCAGCACCAGTGCATCCATGCTGGTCATATCAAAAATAAAAGCATCTTGGTTAAAAGGATATGTAAGGTTCGTTTTAAAAGTGGTGTACTAATACTGGAATCGGTACAAAAGAAAAGATGAAAACAAACAAAGTTAGATGGAGAACAGAATAGGAGAGAGAATCACATGGAAACATAATCAGATTTCTGAAGTGTTGGGATTGCTCACAGATCTCATTGGTATGAGTTAATAAACCTCGCAAAATCTCAAAAAGTATGAAGGACTACACTGAAATGACCTAACATTACCTCTCACGAAAAAGTAGGGAATTTATTGATTGCTGATGTTCTTGTATATTGCAAGAGTTGCAAATAGTACATTCTGGCCATACCTAGTAAATGCCAGTATGGTACCAATTTTAGCTGTCAGTAAATGATAATCTAAACTATTCTGAGCCAAACTGTACATTCTATTTGCTCAGGACTGCATTTGGAAAATTCTTTTTGAATAACAGAAATGAACTATCACGTGCAGAGCATCTCCAATGAGCTATCAACTGACAAAAGAACTGGCAACATGACACTTTGTCTGTGAACTGGCAGAAGTTCTTTAGCTCTACATAAATAAATGTCATATCAAGAAGAGAAAAATCTTGGTTAAGAGGTTATATGTAAGGTTTGTTTTATAGTGATGTATTAATACTGAAATCGGTGTAAAAGAAATAGAAAAAACAAAGAAAGTTGGTTGGAGAACAAAATAGGAGAGGAAATCACAACGAAACATAAGTGGATCTCAAAAGTTATGGGATTGCTATCAGACCTCGCTTGTATGATTTATTAGAAACTCACAAGATCTCAAGAAGTATGAATGACTACACTGATATAAGATTATAACCTAACATTCCCTCTCACGAAAACACAGACAATTTATTGATTCCTACTGTTTAACATTCCCAGTATGCTACCAATTCTAGCTGTCAGTAAATGCAACCTAAACTACTCCGAGCCAGCTTGTACATTCTATTTGCTTAGGATTGCATTTGGAAAATTCTTTTTGCATACTGGAAATAAACTATCAGGAGCATCTCCAACAAGCGACCAACTAAGAAAAATAATGGTGACAAGACTTCTTTGTCTGTAAATTGGCAGATGTTCTGTAGTTTTACATAAATACACGTCACAGAAATTAAAAAAAATCATCGAGTCTCTTATATGCAAGCACAAATCAATAGACAATAGTGCATCATAATGTGTGCGGTTTGGACTCATGGGACCAGTGGACCATTAGCAACCTACTAACATGACTGATGATGTATATTTTAAGCAGTTCTACCACGATGAGTACCTCAACTATCTTTTTGGGCTAAAATATTCAGAATGGCATGTCACATAGTTTGAGTTGGCTAACCCGAACATATATATTAGCTGATCGGTATCCTGAAACATTCAAGAACCGAGAGTCTTTAGATAAAGCAAGGACAAATCCAACTAAATTGCTAATTAGGGTCAGTTACTTTTTATGGTACTCGGAACACTGGTGATGAGCAACATTTATCTGCACTTTATTCTGACAAAGAGTTCAAAACTTCACTCAAACATTTCTTGGATGGGGAGATAATGAGTTGAAAAAATGCATACACTTTAGCTCGTGATATGTAAGCCAGTATGAATCTACATTTACCGGCCTTCATATGAAGAAACTTCTCTACAGTATCAAAGAGACATGGAATGCTAGACTGCTGGAAGCTTTCTGCGAGTCAAGGTCCACGAAACACAACAATTGATAAATGCAAAAGGAATAGAAAGAGCAAGGGTCAGAATTGAAAATAACCACGGCGAACTAGAAACGTTGAAAGGATATAGATATCGGCTCCAACAATGAGGTCAAATCCCACAGGATGTTTCTTAATGATATGGCTTATATGATCATCATTTCCCCACTCTAGCTTCTCGGCCGTCAGAGCTGCAACAGAAGTATCAGTTCAGATCCAATTATGGACAGTTAAATTTCGATGAATGTCAGAGCAATGGATCATAATAATAGGCTGAAAGATACACAGTCCTAACCTGATTCAGCATTTTCAGAAAATGGCTGCATCTCTATGTTTTTCTTTATAATCTGTGAAATCATTCAACAGATATACTAGTTATGTCCAAGGAAAGATGCAAGTATGTGCAATGCCTGTATAATATATGATAGATGATGTCGATTTTCAATTCTAGCATTAGAAGATACAGCACTGCGATGGATGATTTTTACCATACAGACTGAAAATGTTAATTTCTACCGGTCGTAAACCCAGTTTAACTCTCACGTACCGAAATTGCTAAAAGTAAAACTTGTGGTGTCTTAAACTAATGTGTAAATCTTAAAATCATTCTATAAGATGTCAAACTAGCGCTGATCAGTGAAAAATATTCTGAAGTTTTGGACCTTGCCTCTAGAACTTCATCATTGTGATCGGTCAAGACCACCTCTTTGCAGAAACGGCTGCACAATATGCCGGTAATTCCTGAAAAGTCACAACATGTCAGCTTTCGTAAGATCGCAAATTGAAGTGATCATTGATAGAAAATTCTCTCACCAATCCCAGATCCTAACTCAAGTATAGAACGTCCCTTTACAGTCTCAGGGTGTTCAGATAGATATGTGTTCATCAGAGTAGCACCTGGCCATACCAACTGTCCAGTAAGGTCATAATCAGCTGCACCAAAATAAGAATTTATGTTAGTGGTGGTGGTGTCAGGCTAAGGAAATACTAACAAATATCCGGCACTATGTACTATGGTGGTATCATGCATGTACCTAAATCCAGCCAGACAAGCTAGTGTACTAACCGTGAGGTTTAAATAAGACCCACATCGCTCACTGCACGGATGCAATGGAAATGAGTTTAGCATGGTCACATCTAACTTTTTGTTTGGTGGACACTGGACAGCACTGTGAACATTTAAGTGAAAATTACTTTGCTAAGCAAAGCTGTATAAATGTCTGGCTGTAAAACTAGACATGAAGGATAGAATGAATTAAGACATAAGGGTTGCCTCGTTTAGTCACACTGACAGCAAATATGAACGTGGCCCTTCATTAGTTTGATCATGAGCAACGTGGGCCTTTTGACATCCTTGTGGACCAGAATGGCATTGTCTCAGTGGAAGGATATCCAAACAAGACAAGGCAAGAGTGGTCCTAAGGGCGCATGATTGTGTAATGAAAACCCTGTTTTGGTACATATGCAGACAACAAGAAGAAAAATTCAGAAATCACATGTCACGTGCATATTTACATGTTCAGCACATTTTACATTTCACCCCAGCCGGAACTGCACAACAAGAGACAAGTCTTTAATTTATTTTTATTAGTACAGCTGTTATTACGGTGTCAATTTGTCATCAGCAAGTAAAAAGACAGAACAAACTGATAATGCATGAAGTATAGATGCAACAAATCATTGGCAAAATGAAACACCAGGTAGTATACAACTTAACATAAGAACAGGCAGTACAACTTAAGACTGGGAGTTACAGCTACTCCCTCCGTTTTTTTTCCATATAAGATGTTTTAGGTGTTCCAAATATTGTCTAGATACATATTAAAATGAGTGAACATACACACTAAAACGTGTCTAGATACATTTGTATACATGTGAATTGGACAAATGCTAAAACATCTTATATTAAAAAACGGAAGGAGTACTACACAAGCGCTGGTGAATCCAACAAACTGCTATGGACACAGAACCGGTAAACATAGCATAATGTTCACGTTCATCCGACCACCCCATGCCCTCATCTGCTCTAAGCTAAGAACGCTTGTCCCAGCTCCTAGTAGATTTTTACACAGAGTGAGCTAACTAAGTGTCTAAGTAGGAAGTACTCCGTAGCTGCTAGCAAGATGGAGCAGGAATAGTTGAACATGGCAAAAAACTGATGGACCCATTGCCACACCACAGACAGTCAGACACTATGCTATCCCCACTTAATTGGCAGGAAAAAAATGGCTAGGGAGGAGCAAAAGGGCAGGGCACTAAACTGGAGGCGGAGCTGGAGCAGAGGAGGTGGAGCACTTGGGAGCCGTAGGTGAAGGTCTTCATCTCGTATCTGCACAAAACCGACGAACCAAAGCAAACGAGATCATCAACCCAAAGGATTGTAATTCAGCTCGCCAGCAAAGCCGACGCAGCACTCGGTAAAAGCCATACATACTCGCGGTTCATGAAGAAGGATGGATCCAGACAGACGACGTCGTCGTCCTCCTCCTCTCGCTCTCTCTGTCCGCCGGCGTCCGCCATCTCTCGCCGCCGGCGACTGCAACCGCGACCTGGAATTTAGAAACTGGAATGGAGTTCGCGGCGGCGCTGCCTGACTCACCTCATGGGCTTAAGCCTATGATGATGGGCCCAAACTGTCGTGACACTGGGCCGTAGATAAGTAACGCGCAGCTCGGCGTAAAAAGCCCACGAGCGAGAACATTCTAGGGCAGCAGGGGGCAGGAGCGTCATTTCCGGCTCGTCTCCCTTCTTAAAACCCTAAACCCCACCTACCGTGGAGCAGGCGTTGCGAAGAGTGTAGAAGCCCTTCATTTTGCTTTGTTTTCCAAGAAGAAGAAAGAAGAGAGAGGCCGGCGGCGATGGCGGCGATCAAGCGTCTGCTCCCGTCGTTCAACCGGGTGCTGGTGGAGAAGGTAGTGCAGCCAAAGAAGAGCGCCGGCGGCATCCTCCTCCCGGAGACCTCCAAGACGGTACCCTCCCCCCTTTCCCCCGTCTCCTACTGCTGCTCCTTGGTCCTGTGTGTGTGGCAGGCTGCTTAGATCGTGGTGTTATGCGGGGTGTTTTGCCTAGTGGCATTTGCCGAGCTGGAGATTGGGGCTGCCCGTTCGTTGTGGTATCACCTGCGAGTCAGATGTGGTTACCTGTTAGGTCGAGTGATTCGGATTGCCTAGTTCAAATTGTTCGTTTATTAGAATATTATGAGCTCAGATTATTAGTGTTGCTAATTCTGTCGATTCAGAGTTTCAGATTGGCTTTGTATAGGCTGTTAGCTGGAATTGGTTAGCTTAAGCAATTAGAGTTTGATTGGGCAAGTTCTCCATCTGATCTACTTCCACGAAAAGTCAATCTTTGCAAATAATTGTACTTTTAAGCATACGGCATGCTACCAGATTGCTAGCTGTAGTTTCACATTAGTTCAGTGAGTCCTGCTAGATTCGAGTTTTTTTTTTCATTTGTTGGTAGTACTTAAGATGTAAATCAGTTCATGACTTGAGAAATTTTATGAATCCAGCTCAACTCTGGCAAGGTGGTGGCTGTTGGCCCTGGTGAACGTGATAGGGATGGCAAGCTGATCCCTGTTGCCCTCAAGGAAGGCGACCATGTTCTCCTGCCTGAGTATGGTGGCCTTGAAGTCAAGCTTGCTCCTGAGAAAGAGTATGTCACCTGTTCCATTGTTGTATTACTCTGTTAGTGTAAATGTTGTAATGTTTTCCTCGGTGCTTGCATGTCACGGCATGTCTACATACATCCATTTTCTATAAAAGTTGAGACACTTATTTTGGGACGGAGGGAGTATTACCTTATTAAGAGGCGTAGTACATAGTTCCATTACTCATAAAAGCCAGTGTCTTCATATCTACTCAATATTCAATTGTTTCATCAACTTAGGGTATGGTATGGTATGGTATTGGTACACAAGATATGACACTTGATTAGTTGTAAGTGTTAATATCACTAACTGTACTGCATAATTATGCTACTTCCAAATGCTGGTAACTCGTACTGTTGTGATTAGTTATAAGTATTTTACTAGATCAGACCATTTTGCTTCAACTTAGATAAAATTAAGGGTGCCTTATATTTTCGGACTGATGGAGTAGTGAATACTTGGTTATCAAATGTGCTACCTGTGAAGTCTTAACATCTTTAAGTTGTCATTCTATACCATTGCTGTTGCTAAGGACAAAAGGTGTTCCTACTAATACCCTGGTCTTCCACATGCTCTTTGTTATTAGTCCCTCCGTCCAACAAAAGATGTCTCAATTTTGATCAAATTTGGATGTATCTATACACTATGTCATGTCTAGATACATCCAACTTTTGATCAAGTTGAGACATCTTTTGTTGGACGGAGGGAGTAGATGTTTACGTTGTATCCTACCTTTTGAGGGGAACAAATCAATATCTTCTGTTTTTGCTTGTCCGTATTTTGGTGGTAGTGTTTTTGTTACTTTGATAGACTAAAGTAGTTGCTCATATGTTTGAGTTGATCTATTTTTTGCTACTAGGTCAGACCATTTTGCCCCAATTTGGATTAGAAATTAATATTACTTGGGTACAAGATCAAATAGTTAGTCATTGTGTACGTTTACTATTTCTAAACTTGGGTACCAGTGCAAATAGTTAGTCATTGTGTACATTTACTATTTCTAAGGACAACAGGTGTTTCTACTAATGCCTTGGTCTTTAACATTTTTTTTTGTGTACATTTACTATTTCTAAGGACAACAGGTGTTTCTACTAATGCCTTGGTCTTTAACATTTTTTTTTTGTTATTGGATGGTTACTTTGTGCCTTAACTTTTGAGTGACACCAATAACAGGCTCTTCTTTGTGTGTCCAAGATTTTAATGAAAGTGGTTTTGACTTACTATGGAAGACTAATATAGTTTCTCGTATATTCTCAGATTTATCTGTTTATAACTAGTGCCTGGGCTCTAATTATATTTGTGTAATTTCAGGTACCTCCTCTTCAGAGAGAACGACATACTGGGTACCCTCTCTGACTGATATGGATCGCCGGGACGTCATCAGTTGCTCTAATGCAGGAGAAGATGTTTTAGAGTTTGATGATATCGGATAAACCTTGAAAGAGAACTCATTTTCTGGTGTCATAGATTTTTGCCTAGAACATCATGAACTCTTATGGTTGTTGCCTACTTTGTGTCGTGATGCAATTGAGTGAACTTGCGCGGCTGAAGTGTTGCTGTTAAATTTCTTTATGTATCTTCTTGCCTGTTGCTGTGCTTTGGTTGCCATCATGATTTCAACGTTGTGATCGATCCTGCAGTATACAATTGTTTACTTCGTATTTGTTTGTGTGCAAACTGGATACCTACTGGTAGGATCAGACTCTTTCATAGCAGCTGAATCATGTATGACTCTATGAATGCATTTTTTTAAAAACAATCTTAGAATATTACTTTTAAAACTGTTGTTTAAAATATAAATATGGTATTTTGGACGGCCCATTTTTGTAGAATCGAAATTATGTTATGATAAAGATTAAGGGCCTTTTGGATTAGAGCCCTGAGCTGCCCGTCTATTTTTTTTTCATTGACCAGTCTTTGTTGCCATTTTGGTTGGCTACCAGTTATTTAGCGTGCCTGATTCACTAGCTCGAGGAGAGATGACATGTACCTCAACATTGTTCTGTTTCTCTACGGCATGTGTGGAGTGTGGGACTGTGGGTTGGTAGCCAGGCTGGTACAAGTAGCACTGTGCCTCATCTTGGCTTGTTTGTGCAAGTATTTTCATCTGATTTTTCTGTGATGAACTGGGCGGATCTCTTTTAAAACAATGAAATAGCAAGTATTTTGCCTTGTTTGGGAAGAAAGGATGTCTATAAAAATACTCCACTTCAATAGTGCACATGCCATTCGTAAACTGTGGTCGCTCGTATCAACAACATTGAAAAACTGTGGCTTCTGAAAAATGTTATGCGCTTTACATCCAAATAGAGCCTAGTTTCGTCTTCTGGAAAACAAAGGAAACGGATCAGCTCATGATTGAGGTAAAAACTGCATATGATTTCCCATTGTATGTGTCAAGACAAGACAGTACATCTGAATAGTGTAGCCAATAAACAACAGATGGCACTATCGTCTTCCCAGAAGATGAAAACCAGAAAAACAGATAATCAGAATTCTTAACATCGTCAGCAGTTTCCAAATCATAAAACCATGTCCGCTGACCATTGGCACTTGTAGAGACCTCTCTCATTAGCATCCACGACAGTTCATCGTCAGTTCTGGTAGGCATCCAGGAATCTATGTGCCGCATTCAGATTCAGTTCTTTGTAAACCTGGACAAGTAGACACAATCCCTGTAAGATCTCCAAAAAGGAAAAGAGATTACAAATAGGTTCCTAGAGAGGAGAAGTCAGTACAAGTTTGTTGTGAGCTTCCTCAAATGTCTTGCAGAACAACTCTGCCTTTGTTGCTCCAACCTGAGACAGTGAATAATGGCGCTGTTTAGTATGTAATCAGATATCGCACACCAGAGTAAACGAGTCATTCGATCATAACCCCTTATCTAAATATTAATTCTATCTGGTGCCGCAAAACGACAACTGTATTTATATTCAATATTGATGCAGTAAGGCTATTACCAACTTCGAAGGGTAATCAAATTTTCTATCCAAGGAAAAAGCACTCTGACCACTCACAATCATTTTGCCAGATTATCATCTACCTATTCCCTAGTCAGGTAATACACTTTGTTGGCATCCATGCAAATAAATATCTCATTTATTCCCAATAAACTACTACTCCCTCCTGTCCTAAAAAAGTGTCGTGAGTACTACCTATAAGCTGTACATGAGTAGTTCATTTGGGGCAACATTTAAACAGGATCAGAGTGAGTAATAATATATGCAACAGAAAATACTACATAATACTTTTCAAAATATTTCAGCTTTGTGTTGAGTTGCTAGTTGCGTGATATAATATAAAAGCAAAGCAAAGAATACCTTTTTAGCAGCAGCCATCTTCAGTTTCCGTAGGAATATATCTGTCAAACATGCAAGAGAATTCAACATTAATATCTTTGTCTGCTATGGCACTTAGCACTTAGCAGATAACTGAGACTATTCTATGATATTCCTTGTTAGTACTCCCTCCGATCCGGAAAAAGTGTCGGAGGTCGTACGTACAGTTTGTGCTATGTACGCTCTATTCTCACGACGTTTTTTATGGACCGGAGGTAGTACTACAATAGCAACACAGCCTTCCCCTCTATAGACCGTTCATGTGAACCCAATGGGACGTATCTCATATTCTCATGATCTACAAGGATACAGTGATATTAAAAATTCTTTGAGCCACCGCAGTAGAGAATAGAGAAGTTTTATGTTTCACAGAAAAAATATGAAAAAATAATGAGCATCTCAATAATCTCCTGTCTTCGACTATTCTTTGTCTCAGCGACCGTTAGTTCACTCCCCTCCCAGTCTTTCTCCTTTTAACCCTCACAAGTGGGACCATACAAGTGAACGAGTTGGAGCAGCAAGAAATCTGCTTCGGAATTTATCCTCCACTGCCGCCTCTGCTCTCCAATCTCCCTCATTCTGGGTCCAAAATTGAAATCCAGGGTCCTCTTGTTCGCTGTGTTATTTTTTTCCTCATTCACGTTGCATCACACTCAGTCCTCGCTGAGCTCACTGTTGCCGTAACCGTGTGTACACGTCACGAGCGCAACGCCGTGCCAGTCCGACAAGGGGTGGGAGGGGGCTGCCCATGGTGTAAAACAATAATTGTTGACATGTTGGGACAATCAAATTTGTTAATCCCTGAGTATACACAAGTATTTAGGTAGTGTCGTTAACCTTTATGACCAGGTGTGCATAAGCTTTAAAAAAAGCTTCACAAACAGTTTATTCTAGTTTGAATTTTTGTGGTACTATGGTACATAAGGACTATGTGGTCATAACATGATTTGGGCGCAGATTGGAAAAACACAGGTTTATGCAGACTCCTTAAGTGATTATAATTTTGATTTTATCAAAGACAAAATACAGTTCATTGGACCTGAAAGTCTGAATGTAAAATTGAATTGCTCGATAACGCAATTCATAACAAGTAATTCAGATGAGTTAAGTGGAAGAGAAGTTAATGGGACCAAGCTGTTGTTCGGTTAGCTGGCTCCTGCAGACGGCACTCAGGCAACCCGGGTTTGAATCCCGCATGCCCAGCGGCAGGTGGTGTACGGAGTGAAAATGTGGTCCAAAGTTCCAAAACACCCTGACTTAAAACTATTAATCTAAAAAGTATTAAGATAAAATAAGAGAAACTGATATAGACTGAGAGTAACAAATCCGTAAAAGGAAGAGAATCCCATGAAGGAAAACTCGGTGTGAGGAAGAATTGACACCAAACACGATAAGCCAACAAGAATAGGAGTGCAGGCTAAAAGCCTAGGGTCAATTAGCGATTAGGGGTATGTGTTCATTAATAACTGCTCAACGGATTAGGCACAAACGCTAGAGATCTATGGCTAATTAGAGAACAGGGGTATGAGGTCATGAATGGGTCACATGAATAGAGGTGCTGCAAGGCTGTTACAATGATAATGGCAGATGATGTCATCCAGAATGATTGATATATTATTAATAATAAAAGAGCGACAGAAGATTGCTGATATACCTTCCGCAGCAGATGGCTTGTTGTTTGTTCCTTTTGCCTCCTGCAAGCAATAGCTCCATCAGCGATAGTTTTAAGCATGATCGGGCAGTGCACAGCTGATCATATCAAACGTACCTGAGATCCTGCTAGCTGTTTGGTGCCTTTGCTTGACGATTCCAATTCAGCCATCTATAATTGTCAAGAAAAGTTCACATCAGTTCGATCCCAAGGTCTTCAAACAGGAACAGAAGCCACTTCTCTATTTATATACGCTTTCTATTTATATACCTGAGTAGACCCCATTTAACCGTGTCTCAGCCACAGCCCTATAAGTTGTCTAACATCAATATCCATAACAAGCATGCTATTTAAGAGATGCACCGCCTTATCCAGATTGTAATAACTAATAGCAGCCTACTTACTTAAGGTGCTAATATTGGCCTGTCTAAGTAAACAGCACTGGAGACACCAACACATGGATTACATGCTTTGAGAGGCTAGAACTAGGAGTAACTAATCAAACCAAGATTATGTAGAAGCATCGACAGTATAGAACAATAGAGCGGTCAAAGATTTGCCATTTGCCAGGACACTAATACACTTTCACTGCATTCCCAAATGCTCGCCGACTATATTTATATTCTTTTAAATTTTATAAGTTCTTTAACGGAACATGGATGGATTTTTTTAATAAGAGAAATATCAGTCTGAAAATTACTAATGGATCTGCTGCTGCCTTGCTGAAGCAAGATTTGACATCTTGTGAGCTCAATGGGTTGCTACAAGACTACACAACCTACGCAGCGGATAGCAGAGTGATATCAGACGCTTCGCACTACCGAACGGACAGCCAGAAATAACACTAGAGTTATCCCAAATCCAGAGCTATATTCCAAGGAAAACAACCTACGCAACGTCCCCAATCAACAGCCATCCGCACCAAATAGCCCAGCAAACTCACGATTTATCTAGTAGCTCCCAATTCAGAACCGGAAAGTGCCGCTACAGCGCCGCAAACACGCCCATCTCCCTCTATGCTCAGAAAAATAGGAGAATTTGAGGGGAGGAGGAAGTAGATAGATGGATTATTACGCAGTAGTCGCGGGATCGGACGACGGGGAAGAGCTCGAGCATGCTCCGGAACTCCTTCTCGTCCATGGCGACGACCACGCCGCCCCCCTCCCTCTCGCCGGCGTTCGGACGCGCCTACGCCTCAGCCGTCTAGGTAGGTTTCGTGCCGCTCCGACGCCGGTGCGATTTGGTCTGTCTGGAACTCCAAGGAGACGACGGGTCGACCCGAGACGACCACGGGAGATTTGTGCACTTAATCACGGGCCCATAACGTGGTGGGCCTTCTTATTTGAGCCGACTACTGGGCTTTGGGAATACTTTGGCCTGTGCCGCGCCCGTCTAGCGGCCCGAAAGCAACCTGCTAAAGAAAGCTGCCAAAAGCAACAACAAAAGAAAAGGAAAAGAATTTGGCAAAAAATCCGCTCTCCACTCGTATTGCCCGTCGGATTCAGATTTAGTACGGAAGCCCGCAATTTTCAAGATTATGAAGATTAAAATTTAAATTAGTTGTGATGTCGTTAGTAAAGATGGCAATTTTATCCATGGGTACGGGTATCCGCGGGTATTATACCCCGTATAAATAGGATATAGGTATAATTTTATATACATGGTAGGGCACGATATAACCTCGTACATGTGGGTATACCTACCCGTTTGTATATCTTGCCCATGGAGATCCAACTTTTATTTTTGCGAGCTTTTAAAGCTCTATGTTAAAGTTATCATCAATTGTCAATTTGAGATAAGATAATTGCTATGTATTCAAATATATGTTATTGAGTTGAGATAAATGTTTTCTATCATTATGTATAACGTGTGTACTATTTGAACTATGTCATGCACTATGTTATTGAGTTGAGATAAATGTTTTCTATACACTATGTCATGCCTAGATACATCCAACTTTTGATCAAGTATATGTTATTGAGTTGAGATAAATATTTTCTATACACTATGTCATGCCTAGATACATCCAACTTTTGATCAAGTTGAGACACCTTTTGTTGGACGGAGGGAGTAGATGTTTACGTTGTATCCTACCTTTTGAGGGGAACAAATCAATATCTTCTGTTTTTGCTTGTCCGTATTTTGGTGGTAGTGTTTTTGTTACTTTGATAGACTAAAGTATTTGCTCATATGTTTGAGTTGATCTATTTTTTGCTACTAGGTCAGACCATTTTGCCCCAATTTGGATTAGAAATTAATATTACTTGGGTACAAGATCAAATAGTTAGTCATTGTGTACGTTTACTATTTCTAAACTTGGGTACCAGTGCAAATAGTTAGTCATTGTGTACATTTACTATTTCTAAGGACAACAGGTGTTTCTACTAATGCCTTGGTCTTTAACATGTTTTTTTTTTGTTATTGGATTGTTACTTTGTGCCTTAACTTTTGAGTGACACCAATAACAGGCTCTTCTTTGTGTGTCCAAGATTTTAATGAAAGTGGTTTTGACTACTATGGAAGACTAATATAGTTTCGGGCCAGTCCTGAGGGGGGGTGGCCGCCCCGGGCCCCGGAACCAGGGGGCCCAATTCCCTGCTATGTATATACAGGTTGTCGTGGCTGCATTAGAGCAGCTTGGAGAATTTTTCTTGTATGGTTGAGGTAGACGATCGGAAGGGTTACAGACGATGATAGGAGAAGCTATGTTGAAGTGGACCAGATTTGGGCCCTTTTCCTTTGTTATCTTGGGTCTTATTCCGTTGGTCAGTGTGGGCATTTTTCCTTTTAGCTAGGTACGAACCCTAAAAACAAAACAAAAGGTTGGGATCGACTCCAAGAAAAAAAGCTAGGTACGAGGGACAAACTGAAGTGGGGCCAATGGAGTAACTAGACTGGAAAACGAATAAAACTATAAACTTTATAACATCAAATTGATCATTTTCAAGTGTATATTGGTATATTTCGTATCATAGATACATAAATTATTCTTATTATGCTTATAGGGGCCATATTAAAGAAAGATTAGCACGCTGATTTGATCCATACAATACACAAAATAAGGAAAAACTACAACTTATCAATTCATCGAGCGTTAAACATCGCACATTCACGAAATTCTTCAATGTGGAAAATAACTAATCATGCAATCTAAAATATACATATCTAACAATGAAAAGAAAATGAGTGGAGTCAGTAATATAGATATTTTTTATTATTCAAACTAGTATCTACAAAATATTTTATATAAATAAAGCATTTAAATGCACTTCAAATATTTATTTGTAAGAGTTAGTACATAGTAGAAATATTGCTTAATATTTTAATAATTATATAAGGGCCCTGAATTCTAGCTTCGTTCTGGGCCCCCGAAATCTCAGGACCGGCCCTGTGGGTATGGATATGGGTAGAGTTTTATACCCATAATTAATTACACGGATATAGATATGATATTGTTATATCCGCCTCATACCCTATTCATCGCCATCCTTAGTCGTGAGCTTGATAGAGCAATGGTAAAAGATCAAGCTTATAGTTTGGCAACAAACTTAATTACCCGGCCTTCAAACTGTTGACGGTTTGGACGCCAACCCCAACCACATTGTCGACATCTCTACCAGACGGTCTTTAAGTTTGTCGGTGGAGATGATCTTATACCAGACGGTCTTTAAGTTTGTCGGTGGAGATGCTCTTATAGGTTCATAGGTTCTCGAGTTAGTTGAGTACACGGATCTCGGATCGATCATGCAAACATTGTGGTACAGTACATATATAGTCTCGCAACGGCAGCGTGCCAACATAACTCAATTTGATGACGACGGCCAACGCCAACACAAAGTGATTCTGAATTTCTGATAACGACGACTTAAGGCTAGCACATCCTTCCACGCCGGCCGGCCGTTCTCCATCGATCCATCCGTCTCCTTCCACATTCCCCACACCTCCATCGCGCACTGCCACAGTTGTTTAGCTAAGCTAGCTTCTCACTCACACACTCGTGTCCGGCGATGGCGGAGGTGGGGAGGGAGCTCCTCGAGGAGGCGCGGGTGCCAGCCTTCACGGCGTGGCTGCGGGGCCTGCGGCGGCGGATCCACCAGCACCCGGAGCTGGCCTTCCAGGAGCACCGCACGTCGGCGCTCGTGCGCGCCGAGCTCGACGCCCTCGACGTGCCCTACACCTGGCCCGTCGCGCGCACCGGCGTCGTCGCCACCATCGTCGGCGGGGGCGGTCCCGGGCCCGTGTTCGCGCTCCGGGCCGACATGGACGCGCTGCCCATCCAGGTCTGTCGTGATAATAATAATAATAAATACAGAAAACAGTTGAACATAGTTAGCGGATAGACGAGGTTGACTCATCGCTGGTTAATCAGTTTATGGAGTCAGTAAACAACGACTGTGGCTTGATCGCAGGAGATGGTGGAATGGGAGTTCAAGAGCAAGGAAGACGGCAAGATGCACGCGTGCGGGCACGACGCCCACGTGGCCATGCTCCTCGGCGCCGCCAAGCTGCTCCGGTCCCGCAGGGACGGCCTCGCCGGCACGGTGAAGCTGGTGTTCCAGCCTGCGGAGGAGGGCCACGCCGGCGGCTACCACGTGCTGCGGGACGGCGTCCTGGACGACGTGGACGCCATCTTCGCCGTGCACGTCGACACGCACCTCCCCGCGGGCGCCGTCGGGTCCAGGCCCGGGCCCTTCCTCGCCGGCTCCGCCCGCTTCAGGGCCACCGTCACGGGGAGAGGCGGCCACGGCGCCACGCCGCACGCCGCCGTCGACCCCGTCGTCGCCGCGTCCTCCGCGGTGCTCAGCCTCCAGCAGCTCGTGGCCCGCGAGACCGACCCGCTCCAGGGCGCGGTGGTGTCGGTGACGTTCATCAGGGGAGGCGAGACGTTCAACGTCATCCCGGAGTCCGTGACGCTGGGCGGCACCCTGAGGAGCATGACCACGGAAGGGATGGCATACCTCATGACGAGGATCAGGGAGGTGGTCGAGGGGCAGGCGGCGGTGGGGCGGTGCACGGCCACGGTGGACTTCATGGAGGAGGAGCTACGGCCGTACCCGGCCACGGTGAACGACGAAGGGGTGTACGCGCACGTCAAGGCGGTGGCCGAGGGCATGCTCGGCCCGGGGAACGTGAGGCTGTCGCCGCAGATCATGGCCGCCGAGGATTTCGGGTTCTACGCCGAGAAGATCCCGGCGGCGTTCTTCGGGATCGGCGTCCGCGGCAGCAGCGCCGAGGAGATGCACCACGTGCACACGCCGCACCTGGTGATCGACGAGGACGCGTTACCCGTCGGAGCGGCCCTGCACGCCGCCGTGGCCATCAAGTTCTTGAACAACCACGCGTCCCCCGTGCAGGCGCCGTCCCTTTCCGCGCTGAGCTTGAACTAACTACACACGTACCCTGCTTTTGCCTCTATATTTTGGATGTCTCTGGCTTATTTGAGATGTCCATCTACTCTATGATCTCGTCCACATATTATTAATACTAGTTAAATGCCCGTGCGTTTTCACGGGCTCTGAAGTTTCAACTCACTATTTAGATAACTCAACGGCAACACCAACGATCCAAGGAAAGATCGTTATATGTGTTGACACGGACAAAAAAATAATATTTAGTGGCATTTGATCGAACTAAATTTTCTAACAATGTTGCCACGCATGTATTACGTCTTTCTCCATCTTAGGCACTTTGAATTCCTTTTATCCTACCAAAGCGTCTCTTGGTCTAATAAAACATATCATAATAAGAGACTATCAAGACCTAAATTTGGATCACGACGATTGTTGAAAGGGCAAATAGCACATAGTCCCTTTGACTTCATCGACATCTTCTAACCAACCTCCTCTTTCATAAACTGAATGGCATCAACAAGGAAATTATTAGCATATGTCAAGCCTATAATCAAAAGTGAAGGATTAACTTTACTTTAATCAGATTTTGTAGTCATCAGAGCAGGCAAGTGGCATGCACCTACTGGTCTTTCTGTTACCGAGATACAACAGACTCTACGTACGTCAATAGCAAGCAACTTCAGTTTGTGCTTTACTGAAAGTGATTCCTCTGAGCAGTGGGGATCGACGATGGGGAATCACAACAAATTAAATTCATCGCATTGCGAAATCCCTCAGCAAGGTTTGGCCTCCTATGCTGTTGTATAATTAATAAAATGAAATGTAGAGCGTTAGATAGGACCAACAGAGGACTTCATTTTTGTGAGTTTGTATCTAAGGATGGCTAAAAACTGGTTCCAAGCAGTGTAATGCAAACCACATGCATACTCCAATAAAATTTGCATTCGACAAATGGTATGTGAATGGAATTTACATATGACACAAGTAGGCATCATACAGAATTATTCATTCTAGCAATTCTTACTTATGGTGGTTAACTGGTAGCGGAGACTTCCAAACAAAGTAATACAAACTACAGACAGTTAGCATTTTGTGATCCTGTGTAGCATGATAATCAGGCATATAAACCAAGCAAACGTATTTGCTTTGGCCGATAAAACAGATGTAACATATGCAGGGATAAAACCATAGAATATTTTAACATAGACAGAAACTTACGAGCACTCCAAGTGAATATTCAGACACCGCCGGATTCTCCTCACTTGGCGAGATCATCACAGAACCTTCTACAAGTTGATCCTGTGTCACCTCTATAGGGTCAGGGGAAGTAGAAAATAGTCTGCAAAAGATGACAAGAGCATATTACATCAAAGAGCATGCGGAAGTGAAGAAGTAAGGTGTTTCGTTAAGTAACATGTCAGTTTTCAGAAATCAGAACCTGGTGCCAATGTGTAGCCTCATCTTCGGGAGCTGTGGACAGCACAGCTGTGCTATCTGATCCTCGACTCCTTTTCTTACGAATAATATCAACTGGATCTGAATCCGAGGACAAATTTTGAGAACTTGAGAAGACTCTGCGGGCCCATTGAACTCCACTCAAACCAGAGACCAAATCCATGAATTGGGGCTTCACATCAGAGGAAGGAAATCAAGGACGCGATTTCTATTTCTCGGTCGACCTCGTTCTGTCTTATAGCGAGATCAAGCTTCTCGGCCACGCGATCGGAATCAGACGGTGCGCACACACCAAGCTCGGGGACAGGTACGACTACTTTCCCCACGCGGGGAGAGAGGGCTCGTCCGGTCGTCGTCTATTTTCCCCACAAGACCGCTCCTCACTCCGGGATCCGGCGATTCCGCGCCGTCGGTGAGAGATTCGGTCGGAACTCTTCCACTCGAGGCAGCGCCGCTCCTCGTCGATGGTACTCATGACTAAGCATTGAGCTGGGTAAGCCTCACTGGATCCTCTCCCCCACCAGATCCTCTTCCCTGGATGTGTCTCCCCTGTTGACGCCGATGCTGACCAGTCGCTCCCGAGAGCAGCAACCAGTGCGGGACCCTTTCACGGCGTTGCGGGAGCGCTGGATCTGAGTCTTCCTGCCACACTTCCCTCCGTTTGGTCGAGATTCAATTCTCTCGTGCCGACGGCTCGTCATGGATCAAGGGGGCTTTTCCCAGGGATTTATGCTTCAATTCTGGTCCGGCATCAGGTCAGCGACCCTTGGCCTACGAGAAGCCCAACTCCTTCTCGTGTCCTCCTAGAATTTTTGTTCTGATTTTGTTCGTGGTCCATTTTGTGCACTTCATCGTTAGATGAAGCTGAACATGGTCTACTCATTTGTATGTATTAGATACTTGGATGAAGCTGAACATGGTCGTACACTACGTACTACTACGAGATCTGTTCCTTCTCCCTATATCTCCATCAATGATTTCATGGTTTTCAAACCATCTGACCCCTCCTCCGGCCAGAACAACAATTGGGCGCAGCAGCAGCAGCAGAATCCAAACGCTGGTATGGGATTTGGGTTTGGTTTTCCTCCTCCTTGGAACTATCAGAACCAGTATCCGCAGCAATTCCCACCAAATCAATGGATAAATCCCCAGGGGACATGGGTAGGTGGGATGCAACAAGGGTTTCCCCCCACGCAGCAGATGCAGCAGCAATTTCAGTTGCCTGGTCAGATGCAGCCGCCGCAGTTCCAGCAACAACAGGTGCAGCCGCAGTATCCGCAGCAAGCAGAGCAACAGAATACAGCCAATGCCACTGTATCTCAGCAGGGGGGACAGCAACCAGTGCAGCAGCTGCAGAACAAACCAGGGAGCAGAGCTAGGAAGAAAGGGAAAGCTTCATCAGTCGTTTCTGAAGCTCAATCTGCGACTAGCGATAAGAGTCAGAGAGCAAAAGACAGCTACCTTAATGCTGTCTGTTTCAACTGTGGGGAACCAGGCCACAATAAGAGTAGTTGCCCTCAAGCTCCTTACTGTTTCATTTGCAAGATGACTACCCACAAGGAAGACAATTGTCCAGTTAGAAAGAAGGTGCCACCAACTGCCAGTCTAGTTGGGGGTGCAGACCCTGGCTTAGAGTTCTTTCATATTGATTGCTCAGACATAAAAAAAGGTGCTGGTTCTTGCAATGTGGGAATAGTTTTCATAGAGGCAGGGGAGATCACCAAAGAGGAGTTGGCAAAAGAATTTGCTGCAATCTACAAGACAAATTGGCCGTGGCCGATCAGAGATCTTGACGGCTGGTCTTTCCTTGTCAAGTTCCCACCACACCTACCTGTTGAAGATGTTGCTAGATACCCGTGTTTTGGTTTGAAAAAAGAAGGTGTAACTTTTAATGTTGAAACCTGGGATGGAGAGGTTGAAGCTTGTGTTGAGGCACACTCTGTGTGGCTGCAACTGAAAGGAGTCAAATCAGAGTGGTATAACTGGAACACAATGTACAGGGTGGCCTCTGCATTTGGGCTGCTAGAGGACATGGATTGGCTGAGCTTTCCAATCTTTTTATGGGGTAGTAAGGATTAAGGTCTTCTGCAAAGACCCCACACTGATCCCCCACAGCAAGGTGTTTGAATTTCAGAAGAAATTTCGCAAGATCTATTTCGAGGTTGAGCCTCCCATGGAAGAGGTTGCTCCAGCCCCAGATGATCCATCTGATCCTGGGGATGAGGAGATTGACTGTGATAAAGGAGGCAATGAAATGGACACCACTGACAGGGGGAAAGCTACAGATCCAGGCAGTAAAAACAACAAAAACAGATCGGCTGGGAGTGGCTCAGGGACTGCTCACAATCAGGTTACGGAGGATATGGAGGAGATGGACAGTGAGGACCAATCTCCTGACCTGCCTGCACATCTTGAGGGTGCTAGAAGGAACATTCTGGCTTGGCTTTCAAGTGATCCTCCTGAGGAAGATAAATGCTTTGATTTGCTGAAAGAGCTAGAAGTGGTTGATGATGATGGCATGTACTGCTACAGTGGAGAGATGTATAGCTTTAATCCTATTTCACCAAGTCTTGGTGGGCAACCTGATACTCCACAGTTTGAGGTCACTGTTGAAACTGGAAACGACCAAGCAACTAAGAGAAGCAAGACTTGGGGGCCAGTTCAAGGGACAAGACAGTGTGATAGGCTACAGAAGTATGGAGGGAAGTCAGTTCTCCAAATGGCACAGGAGGTTGATGCGCACGGTGGGTGTGTTGTTGGGAGACCCCGAGGAAGGTATGAAGTAGTGCAGCAGCAAGTTTCCCTCAATTGTGAAACCAAGGTTATCGAACCAGTAGGAAATAATGAATTCCCCCGAGGTGTCAACGGCGCCAGAAAAATCTGCGACGTAAGGGCGCCAGAAAATGCTTCCTGGGACGTAGGTGACGTGGAACCTGCACACAACACAATCAAGATACTTTGCCCCAACTTAACGGTGAGGTTGTCAATCTCACCGGCTTGCTGTAACAAAGGATTAAACGTATGTGTGGAAGAAAGATGTTTGTTTGCAGAAAGTAACAGGTTTGCAGTTTGTGGTTTATCAGATTAAAGAGAAGGACCGGGGTCCACAGTTCACTAGTGGTGTCTCTCCATAAATAATAATAACATTCATGCGGGTAAACAAATTACAGCTGGGCAATTGATAGAATAATGATGAGCAAACCAATGCATATACCCATGTTATGATGTCTAGTGTGAGATTCATTCGGGCATTACAACAATATACATAGACCGTTCCAACCGCATCTATGACTAATAATCCACCTTCCGGTTAGCGTCCGCACCCCTTTCAGTATTAAGTTGCATGCAACAGATTATCGCCTTAAGCACTGTGTGTAAAGTAAGTAAGTAACATCATCCTTAGACAAAGTACTACTGTTTTATCCCTAGTAGCAACAGTACATCTATAACCTTAGAGCTAGCTGTCACCACCCCAGATTTAATAGAGACATGAACCTACTATCGAGAATAAATACCCCCTCTTGGAGTCACAAGCATCTACTTGGCCAGAGCATACACAAGTAACGGAGAGCATGCAAGATCATTAAATAGCACACACATGATATATTATGAAGCAATAACTTTAGTACTCAATATTCATCGGATCCCAGCAAACACAACATGAAGTATTACATAACGGTGATCTTGATCATGATAGGCAACTCACAAGATCTAAACATGATAGCACAAGAGGAGAAGACAACCATCTAGCTACTGCTATGGACCCGTAGTCCAAGGGTAGACTACTCACGCATTAGTCCGGAGGCGGTCATGGCGACGTAGAGGCCTCCGGTGACGATTCCCCCTCCCGGCAGGGTGCCGGGGAGAAGTTCTGATCTCTCCCGAATTGGTGTTGATGACGGCGGCGGCTCGGGACCCGTGGAGGAAAATATGAACACCGTGTTAGGGTTTTTAGTCTGGGGGGTATTTGTAGGCGAAATGGCGAAGTCGGTGGCGCTCCGAGGGGCCCACACCTGGTCCTCGCGCGGCCAGGGGTGCTGCCGCGCGAGCACGTGGTGGCGCCGCCTCGGTGGCCCACTTCGTCTCGTGTTCGGCTTTCTGGAACGTTCCCGATGAAAAAATGACTTCAGAAAAGAAATCGTCCAATTCCGAGAATATTTCCTTAAGTACTTTTCTGAAACAAAAAACAACAGAAAACAGGGAACTGGCACTGTGGCATCTTGTTAATAGGTTAGTCCCAGAAAATGCATAAAACTATATAAAATTCATATAAAACATGTAATAACTTGGTATAATATAGCATGGAACATAAGAAATTATATATACGTTGGAGACGTATCAACATCCCCAAGCTTAGTTCTACTCGTCCCGAGTAGGCAAGAACGATAAAAGAAGAATAATTTCTGAAGTGACATGCTTAAACACAATCTTGATCATAATATAATGTAAGGCTCATGTTATGAATGAAGTGACTCAAGGCAATGATCTATAGTTTGCTAACAAATAGACAAGGAGTAAACAACTACATCATATAAGTAAAACTTTTCATGAATAGTACTTTCAAACAAGCATCAAAAAGATTTGCATAAGAGTTAACTCATAAAGCAATATTATCTAAGCAAAAGAGCATTGAAGCAACACAAAGGAAGATATAAGTTTCAGCATTGGCTTTCAACTTTTGAACATGTATATCATATAGATAGTTGTCAACACAAAGAAATGTAACAAGTGCAATAAGTAAGCATATAAGAATTGTTGCACACAGTTGACACAAGTGTTTGCTTCGGGGATAGAAAGAAGTAGGTAAACTGACTCAACATAAAGTAAAAGATAGGCCCTTCGCAGAGGGAAGCAGGGATACAAGCATGTGCTAGAGCTTCTTAGTTTTATAGGTTTTTGAAATCATATAGAGAGCATAAAAGTAAGTTTTGAGCGGTGTTTGTCGTTGTCAACGAATGGTAATGGGCACTCTACCCCCCTTGTCAACCAGACTTTCTTAAGAGCGGCTCCCATGAAGGACGTTATTTCTACCCAAGGGCAGATCATCCCTCTTTTCTCTTTTGTTTACACATGTAGTTTAGAACTAGTATCATTTCTTGGCTGATTAGATCAGGGCAAAAATGTGAAGAGAATGCAGCGGTTAAAGTTGTAATTAATTGGGACTGGGCACCCCATTTGCCAGCTCTTTTTGCAAAGTTAATGGATAAGCGGTGTATATGCCACTAATCCGGTTGGTGAAAGTCTGTCTAAAAGCAAATGACAAGGTTGATATCCGTAACACCACATACTTTCTCATGAGCTAATAAACATTGACACAAATAAGGGATAATAAATTTTGAATAAAAGGTAGCACATGAAGTATTTACTTGGAATGGCAGGAAATACCATGTAGTAGGTAGGTATGGTGGACACAAATGGCATAGGTTTTGGCTCAAGGATTATGGATGCACGAGAAGCATTCCCTCTCAGTACAAGGCTTTGGCTAGCAAGGTTGTTTGAAACAAACACAAGTATAAACTATGACAACAAGACGTATATAAAAACATATTGCAAGCATTATAAAACTCTACATTGTCTTCCTTGTTGTTCAAACACTTTAATTAGAAAATATCTAGACCTTAGAGATACCAAACATGCAAACCAAATTTCAGCAAGTTTTACGGTAGTTCCTCACTAATAGGTTTTAACTACATGATGTAAAAGCTTAAACATGATCTACTTGAGAGCTCAAAACAATTGCCAAGCACCACAACGTGCAAGATAACAATCCATAAGAGCATGTATATCTTTCTTTATACTATCTACCACATTTAGCATTTTCTGTTCTCAACCAAACACCAATCAACTTATTTAAAAGATAAACTCTCCAAGTAATTAAACAATGAGATATGAGAGTATGATATAATAAAGCTAACAGCTCTAGCAAGAGATGCATGAAAAACAAGAGCTAGAAAGCATTGAAGTAACATAGAAGAATACTCAATAAATATAAGTGAAGAATACGAGTATTCATAAGAAAAAGCGGAGCGTGTCTCTCTCCCACAAAGGAATGCTAGGATCCATTTTATTCAGAGAATGAAAATAACAAAAACAAAGACAAAAACAAACCGAAGCTTCAAGAAAAGCACATAAGAAGTGGCGGAATTAAAATATAGTTTCACTAGAAAGGACCTGATAGTTTGTTGATGAAGAAGGGGATGCCCAGATGCCTTGGGCATCCCCAAGCTTTGACGCTTGAGTCTTCTTGAAATGTGTTGGGGATGAACCACCGGGGCATCCCCAAGCTTTGGCTTTACTATTCTCTTGATCACATCATATCATCCTTCTCTCTTGATCCTTGAAAACTTCCTCCACACCAAACTTAGAGTAAACTTCATTAGAGGGTTAGTGCACGAAAAATTATGATATTCTGTAGGAACACAATTGCTACCAATGCTACTGGACATTAGCTACAGCCACTGATACTTCATAGGATAAAAAGATCCAATCAAAATAGCAAAAGAGGCATTGCAAAATAAATGACAGAATCTGTCAAAAACAGAACAGTCCGTAAAGACGAATTTTTTCGAGGCACTTAACTTGCTCAGATCAGAAAACTCAAAACTAATGAAAGTTGCATATATATCTGAGGATTACGCACAAAAAAGGGCAGATTATTTGGATTTTTCTGTGAGGAGTTACGAATTAAACGGTGGACAGCAGAAAACTGTTTCTGCGCAGGAATCCAAATTTAGCATGAACTTTCAACTAGAGGCTTATCTTGACACAACAATGCAATAAAATAAAGATACAAAGGAATTGCTACAGAGGTAGGACAAGTCCTTTGACACAAACAAAACAAAATAACAGGAAATAAAAGTGGGTTGTCTCCCATAAGCGCTTTTGTTTAACGCCTTTCAGCTAGGCACAGAAAGCAAAACTCAAAGTATTATCAAGAGATGAAGCATCAACACCAATAATTTCCTCCAAAACATGGTTGGTTGTAATAGGTGTTTTTGGTATCCATGAGTGTGTCCTATTATGTAAACCATCACTTTTAGGCATATTGGGAGGTTTGGGTTTGGGAACATAAATAAACTTTTGCTCTCTTCCTACAAAAGCCTTATCTTTCTTAGTTTTAATAGAGGCAAAGGTTGAACTTAAGGTCTCCATAGCATCTTCTAATTCATCAATTCTATGATTATGAGTATCAAGGGTGTTGCTAGTTTCTAAAGCAGTGATTCTTCCATTAATGTCATCTAGTGATTCATTACCCTTGCTAGTATTATCAAGAAAAGTTTTCTCCATAGAATCCAACCTTTTAATAATATCTTCCAAAGTGATCTCAGTTTTAACTTCTTTAGTAAGGGGTGGTGCCCCTACCAAAATTTCAATTAAATTGCAGGCTTCAAAAGCAGGTGTACCAAGAAAGTTACCCCCCGTAAGAGTATCAAGAACATACCTATACCAACTAGAGATACCGACATAAAAATTCCTAAGGAGGATTAAAGTAGAGTGCTTTTTAGTGCATTTTTGATGAGCATCATTTATCCTATACCAAGCATCTTTTAAACTTTCTCCTCCTTGTTGTTTAAACGAACAAACTTCAACTTCAGGACTACCCATTTTCAGCAACTTAAATATCAAACCGAAATAACCAAAATAACAAAAACTGAAAATAAAATAGCAAACCGAAATAAACAAAGTAATGCAAGTAACTAATTTTTTTGTATTTTTGATATTAAGCAAACAAGACAGTAATAAAAATAAACTAAGCAAGACAATAACAAAATAAAAAGATTGGAAGTGCGAAAACTCCCCTCGTAGAAGAATCTTCAAATCACCGGCAACGAAGTTGACGGAGGAGTGTGAAGGTCTTCAAAGGAATTCTTATTTCCCCGGCAACGGCGCTAGAAAAATGCTTGATGCACACGGTGGGTGTGTTGTTGGGAGACCCCAAGAGGAAGGTATGAAGTAGTGCAGCAGCAAGTTTCCCTCTGTTGTGAAACCAAGGTTATCGAACCAGTAGGAAATAATGAATTCCCCCGAGGTGTCAACGGCGCCAGAAAAATCTGCGACGTAAGGGCGCCAGAAAATGCTTCCTGGGACGTAGGTGACGTGGAACATGCACACAACACAATCAAGATACTTTGCCCCAACTTAACGGTGAGGTTGTCAATCTCACCGGCTTGCTGTAACAAAGGATTAAACGTATGTGTGGAAGAAAGATGTTTGTTTGCAGAAAGTAACAGGTTTGCAGTTTGTGGTTTATCAGATTAAAGAGAAGGACCGGGGTCCACAGTTCACTAGTGGTGTCTCTCCATAAATAATAATAACATTCATGCGGGTAAACAAATTACAGCTGGGCAATTGATAGAATAATGATGAGCAAACCAATGCATATACCCATGTTATGATGTCTAGTGTGAGATTCATTCGGGCATTACAACAATATACATAGACCGTTCCAACCGCATCTATGACTAATAATCCACCTTCCGGTTAGCGTCCGCACCCCTTTCAGTATTAAGTTGCATGCAACAGATTATCGCCTTAAGCACTGTGTGTAAAGTAAGTAAGTAACATCATCCTTAGACAAAGTACTACTGTTTTATCCCTAGTAGCAACAGTACATCTATAACCTTAGAGCTAGCTGTCACCACCCCAGATTTAATAGAGACATGAACCTACTATCGAGCATAAATACCCCCTCTTGGAGTCACAAGCATCTACTTGGCCAGAGCATACACAAGTAACGGAGAGCATGCAAGATCATTAAATAGCACACACATGATATATTATGAAGCAATAACTTTAGTACTCAATATTCATCGGATCCCAGCAAACACAACATGAAGTATTACATAACGGTGATCTTGATCATGATAGGCAACTCACAAGATCTAAACATGATAGCACAAGAGGAGAAGACAACCATCTAGCTACTGCTATGGACCCGTAGTCCAAGGGTAGACTACTCACGCATCAGTCCGGAGGCGGTCATGGCGACGTAGAGGCCTCCGGTGACGATTCCCCCTCCCGGCAGGGTGCCGGGGAGAAGTTCTGATCTCTCCCGAATTGGTGTTGATGACGGCGGCGGCTCGGGACCCGTGGAGGAAAATATGAACACCGTGTTAGGGTTTTTAGTCTGGGGGGTATTTGTAGGCGAAAGGGCGAAGTCGGTGGCGCTCCGAGGGGCCCACACCTGGTCCTCGCGCGGCCAGGGGTGCTGCCACGCGAGCACGTGGTGGCGCCGCCTCGGTGGCCCACTTCGTCTCGTGTTCGGCTTTCTGGAACGTTCCCGATGAAAAAATGACTTCAGAAAAGAAATCGTCCAATTCCGAGAATATTTCCTTAAGTACTTTTCTGAAACCAAAAACAGCAGAAAACAGGGAACTGGCACTGTGGCATCTTGTTAATAGGTTAGTCCCAGAAAATGCATAAAACTATATAAAATGCATATAAAACATGTAATAACTTGGTATAATATAGCATGGAACATAAGAAATTATAGATACGTTGGAGACGTATCAGAGGTCAAGAGGAAGGACTCTCACATCCCTGCATCATCTAAGCTTAAAGGTATAACCGAGGTTAACCCTTTCTGCATTTTAAATTTTCCTGTTGTTGAGAGAGTTGCAAATGCAGTTGGTATTAATATAGATAATTCTGTTGTTACCAGCCATGTGGATGAGTCTGCTGCTGGCAGTGTTTCTAATACTAGATTACCTTTACTTCGCTCTAGTGTTAGAAAAGGAGCTGCAGATGATCCTGAGGGACAACTGCCAGTCTCTCCCTTACATTCGCCTAAAACACCTTGTCTTTATCTGAGGAGGACAAGTTGCTAGATGATAGTGAGGCTAAATGGATAAAAGTGTGTAATCACAGACGGGGAAAGCACCCTAAGAAGAGGTTGTTATTATGAATAGTCTCAGCCTTAATATTAGAGGAATTGATGCCCCTGGTAGGAAAAGAAGCATTATTGACATTCTTGCAAAGACACATGCTACCATTGTTTCTTTTCAAGAAACAAAAAAAGAAAGCTTCTCTCAGTCCTACCTAGATTCAATTAGCCTAAATAAACCTTTTGTTTGGAATTTTCTGCCAGCTAAAGGCTCTGCTGGAGGTATTCTAGTAGGAATAGATTCTAATTTCTTTGAGGCCCTTGCGTGGGAAATCAAAGAATTTTCTGTTTCCCGTGTTATTAGGAATAAAATAGACAATCAGGTTTGGAGACATGTGGCAGTCTATGGTTCTCCTTATAATGAGGGCAAAGATAGCTTCATCTCCGAATTGCATGGTTTATTCATTGACAACACCTACCCCTCCCTAGTCATTGGAGATTTTAACCTAGTTAGACACCATAAAGACAAAAGCAATGGGACTGTCAACCAAAAGTGGTGCGACAAGTTCAACGCTTGGATTGACCTTTGGGGTTTGCTCGAGGTGAAACTTTCGAATAGAAAATTCACCCGGTCAAACAATCAGGAAAATCTAATTATGTCAGTCATAGATAGAGTTTTTGTCACAAGGGATCTTGATGCGCTGTTTCCTTTATCTGGGGCACAAGCTCTTTCTAGAGTAGGGAGTGATCACACCCCCATCCTGTGGGACTCAGGGGTGGATCATTTCAAGCAGACCCCCCCTTATAGATTCGAAAAATGGTGGCTGCTGCGGGAGGATTTCATGGGCTTGGTGGCCAAGTCATGGAATGCGCCCACAAAAAGTACCACTGCCATAGACATTTGGCAAGAAAAGAATAGGAGGTTTAGGAGATTCTCGAAAGGCTGGAGCAAAAACATAGAAGCTGACCTTAGACACCTAAAAAAAGATCTCATGGCTGAATATGATGAGTTGGACCTCAAAGCCGAGGCTGAGGAACTCTCTGAAATTGAGCACAGTAGGATGAAAGCTATTAGCGTGGAAATGCAAAAGCTTTGGTTAAAAGAAGAAGTTAAAGCAAAGCAACGCTCTAGGGATAGAGATATACTAGAGGGGGATAGGAACACGGCTTATTTTCACGCGGTTGCAAACCAGCGTAGAAGGAAAACTATGATTCTGTCCCTTGAAGGTCCTGAGGGACCTACTACAGACCTTAAGGATATGCTAGACATTGCCACAAATTTCTACAAAAATCTCTTTTGTGCTGAGTCTAAATCAGGTTTTTCTTTGGATAGGGATTTTTTTGCTCCCACTGACCTGATTACACCAGCCCAAAATTATTTGTTAGAGCAACCTTTCTCCGAGGAGGAAGTAAAAAAGGCAGTGTTTAGTTCATATTCTGATGGTGCCCCTGGCCCGGATGGCCTATCTTTTATCTTCTACCAAAAGTGCTGGGGTATTATCAAAGAAGATATAATGGCGCTGTTCAAAGATTTCTTCCTTGGAAAATTAGATTTATATAGACTTAATTTTGCAGTCCTGACCTTAGTGCCAAAAGAATTAGATGCTCCGTCCATGAAGAAATTCAGGCCTATTAGCCTCCTCAACTGCATTTTTAAGATTTTCACCAAGGTTATAACTAGCAGGTTGGGGCTGATAATGGGTTCAATTATTGCCCCCAACCAAACTGCTTTTATCAAAGGTAGATATATTCTCGATAGTGTGGTCACAGCCCATGAAGTACTACACTCAGTTTTCCATGCTGGGAAAAAAGGGGCAGTGCTTAAGCTTGACTACGAGAAGGCTTTCGACAAAGTAGATTTAGACTTCTTAGATGACCTCCTCTTAAAACGTGGTTTTGGCCCAAATCTGAGGAAATGGGTTGGAATGGCAACAAGAGGGGGGTCAGTGGCTGTTAAAATTAATAATACGTTTGGGAACTTCTTTACCACTACACGAGGGCTTCGGCAGGGTGATCCCATGTCCCCCATTCTTTTTGATATAGTGGTAGATGTCTTTACACGCATGTTGATTAAGGCTGCTGACCATGAACTGATAAAGGGCTGTGCTCTGATTTAATTCCAGGGGGTGTCATAAGCTTGCAATACGCGGATGATACGATCCTTTTTCTGGAAAATAACTTAGAAACAGCTAGGAACCATAAAGGGGTCATGACTTGTTTTGAACAAGTGTGAGGTATGAGAATTAACTATAACAAAAGCGAGCTCGTACAGCTTAATCTGCTCTCCGAGGAGGTGGATGCGCTTAAGAGCATTTTTGAATGTGTGGTAGGTACCTTCCCTATTAAGTACCTAGGGGTCCCTCTCCACCATTCAAAACTTAGGCGAGAAGACTTGCAGCCCATCATCGACAAAATCCTTAAAAGAATAGCTGGTTGGCGTGGGAAACTTCTCTCCTACGCAGCTAGGGTTACTCTTATTAGGGCTTGTCTTGCTAGCATTCCGGTCTACTTGCTTTCGTTTTTTAAATTCCCTAGATGGGCCCTGGAGCTAATCAACTCTCACATGTCTCATTGCCTCTGGAATGACACTAAGGAGAAAAGGAGGCTTCATCTTGCAAATTGGAATCTTGTTTGCATGCCAAAAGATTTTGGTGGTTTAGGTATCCCATCTCTTAGGGAGGTGAACATGTGCTTGCTAGGCTCCTGGATTAAGAGGTATGCAGAGGGGAATAACAAGCTGTGGAAAAAGATTGTAGATGCTAAATATAAAACCTGTAAACCAAACATCTTTGCTTGCAATGACTTGAATACCTCCAGGTTTTGGAAAGGGTTCATGTGGGCTGCAAAAGCTGTGAAGTTTGGGTATAGGTGGGTTGTAGGCAATGGTTCTAAAATTAAATTTTGGGAAGATACCTGGTTTGGGTCCTCTCCACTCTCAGTTCAATTATGGGACTTGTATAGTGTGTGCAATGAAAACCTGGCGACTATTAATCAGGTTTGGGATGGAGAGCAGCTCATGCTTTCTTTTAGGAGAAACTTCACCCCCCACCTGATGCAACAATGGTACCAGCTAGAGCAAATAGCAACAAGCATTTCTTTAACTGACGACTGTGACTCACTGGTTTGGATGTATACTGCTAATGGCCTATACTCCTCCAGTTCTTTTTACAAAATCATTAGCTTTAGAGGTGTGACACAAGTGTTTATTCCGGCTGTTTGGCCATTGGTGATCCCACCAAGGGTCCAAATTTTCCTCTGGTTGCTCTCTAATAACAAACTTATGACTAGAGACAACTTGTTGAAAAGGAAACTGGGAAAACCGGTAGATTGTGTGTTCTGTTCAGAACTCGAAACTGTTCATCACCTCTTTTTCGAATGCATTGTTGCTTCGGAAATATGGAAGAAAATTTCTGTTTTCTTTGGGATTAATCTAGGGACTGACTACATGTCGATAGCCAAGTTCTGGGTTGCGAATAAAAGGCATGCTGTTTTAAATACTGTTTGTGCTGCGGTGCTGTGGAGTATTTGGAAACACCGCAACGCCTTGATATTTGATAACATTACTTGGCTATCCATGAAGCAGGTCTGGTGGATGATCCTGAGAACTATCAAGAAATGGCGATTGCTTTGCAAAAAACCCATGCTGGAGATGTTGGACAACTTCATCTCTTCGGTGATCGAGACCCTCAGAGAAAAGCATCAGCTTCCGTGGGGGTGATCCCAGGGCTGTCAAACCTTACTCTGCTTTCGGAGGTGCCGGCTCTCAGGACTCCAGCGCCTCCCACCCCTCCTGGCTTCGCTCGTCCGCTGCCTTCCCGGGCAATGACCTCCTCTGGCGCTCATCTACGGGGGAAGCCGCTGCCGTTGTCTGAAGCTCTGGAGCCGTAGGTTACAAGGCAAAAGCTGGCAGAGATCGTCGTCCACTACACTGCAAAGCAGCAGATGTAGCTGCCTGTGCGCGCACGCGAGGATATCTTGCCTGTAGTTTCCCTTGCTGTAGCTTCCAGCTTTGTATTTGGCTTGCTTGGACTCTTTAAGAACTGCCTAGTCTAGTCTCCTATTTAGCTGCCTGTGAGCAGGCTCTCTCTATTAGTTTTCGCTCTCGATATCGCAAAACTTGTAATACTGTCTCTGGTTTCATGCTGGTAATGGAACTGGGGCTCCCCTCAAGGGGCCCTCTTTATCTAAAAATGATTTCATGGTTCCATTTTAATCTAACTATCTGATTCATTATATTCACCTGACTTTGATTAGATGAAAGTTAGGGTAGATGTAAAACATACACAGCTAGATGTCATGACGGTTCATATGCACACAAAAGTATTATATAGATGTAATTTTCTAAAGAATATTTTCTGTTACATGTAAATTAAATGGGAAATACTGGAATGCAAACATCGTTGTGCGTCTCTTCCCTTCTTTTTCTAAAGGTACTGCTAGATGTAAATTACATGATTTTTTTTCTGTAGATGCAATTTTAGTTGTTAAACCTAATGCTAGACGTAATTTTCATATGGTATTACTTGAACAAACATATTTTCAGCTAAATGTAATTTTATATGGTATACCATGTAATTTCATTAAAGCTCTAGATGTAATTTTATATGGCATGGTATACCGAGAATGTAATATATTTTTTGTCGAGGATGTACTTTCTGTAATCGTAAAAGCTACAACTAGATGTAATTTTACATGGTACTGCTAGATGTAACTTTAATAAAACAAAAAACCAAAGTTCATTAATCTTTCCGGTTAAAACATTTCCAACCAAAAACCAGACTAGTTGTGACTAGTCACGCGACTTTTCCATGACTCGGCACCCTCGCGACTCGGCTCGACCTGGTAGTGGTGTTTCCCTGGTTACTAGTTCACTCATCAAACCCGCTCCACTGTTTGATATAAAATCCCGATGTTAAAAATTCCATGGATGCTCAAACTGGATGTAAGTTTTCTGGCGCTTTTTTGTCTGACCTTACATAGATATAGTATTTTATGAAGCACTGGTAGTTATTTTACTTCCGAAATAACACACAAAACATGATGATAGATGTACGAATTACATATATGTAGTTCTTTTATTTAAGAAACAGTGCCAGAATATGAATATGTAACCAAAATGTAAACTAGTAAGCATGATGCTAGATATAAAGCTAGAATGCACTCCAAAATATAACTTACAAACATGATGCTAGAAGTTAGAATGCACTCCAAAATATAGCTTACAAGCATGATGGTAGACGTAAGTTTAATGGTTACATCAGAATGCAATGAATGTAAATTCACATTGATGTGTATTTGTTTTGTCCCACATGCAGATGTAATTCTTTTATTAAGTAATTTTTCTGGTCTCCTTTTACATCTACGTAATTCTTTTGTTAAGTAAATTTACATGTAAGGAACTAGATGTACCTAGCCAGTTAAACGACTAGTTCCAGATTTTATTTTTCAGGTGATGAATCAAAGAGAAAGGCCTAGGGATGGAGCTTGTTGGTTCCTAATACTTGTGTTCCTCAGGTACAGACACCACATCAGACCGTCCTGATGAGTAGAGACAATGGGACACAAGCTACCAGCGATGGATTTTTTTCTACTCATTTCACATGATTTTTTAACCTTCACATGTACTCGCACGATTTTATCTTACTAGAAAGCCAGTATGTAATTGTGCTCTAAAGCCTTCTCGTGTCAGACCTTGGTGAAAAAAGGAAAATGGGTAGAGATGTAATTTGTGTGGAGAAAAGGAATCCGCGATCGATTCATGGGGTGGGCAGTGGGGACTGTGGCCCTGGAATGTTTTACTCACGTACAGTACAATATAAAACTGTGGTTATTTCCGCCGGGCACACTCTCCCTTTTTATTAACGGTAAAAGTTGCTTGCGTTAATGTCCACGTACATAACCTCGGTATAAGCCAGATCGAGGCCGACCTTGTTTTAGCAGCGTCCTCAAGGAATGTTTCAGATTTCTTGTCAAGCAACTAAGATAGACTTATGTATAGATTGAAAAGTTTCAGATCTCCATGGTGTTGAGCCGAGCCGGGAGGTGAAGCAGGCGGCACGAGGTGGCCGGCTGCCTGCCGGCGTCGAGGAGCTCCTACGGCGTCTTGTGGCGTCGCCTCCGTCGGTGGTGTTGTTCCTCCTGGAGGAGCTCCTCTTGGTCACTGTCGCGTCGGGCACTCTGGGCTTCTTGGCCCAGGCGAACCCCGTAGACTTGGGGAGCTGCACGGAGCCGGCGGAGAGAGCAACGTGGTCGACGATTCTCCTTTCTTGCACAACGGCAGGGCCTCATCGTTGTGGCACTTGCTGGCGGTGACGGCCGGCTCGACTTCCAGGGGCAGCACATCTTCGGCGTGGACGTGGTCCCGAGACGGCGCCTCTAGGCATCGGGCGGCGAGCCGATCTGCTCGACCTCAGTACGGCCCTAGAGCACGGGGCGGCGGGAGTGGGGAACAGACGAACCGGTGCATGGCTTACAGGACTGCGGGTTGATTTCCTGATTTTCTAGGTGCTAATCCCAAAAGTGCCGCGACGTACAATAGACACGGTTACTCATATTATATAGTAGAGATTTTTTAAAATATGAATATATTATCAATGAATTTAGATTTTTGTAATTTATTTTTAGATTCATGTATTAATAAGAAATTTCCGGACATGCATTAATTAAAAATTAAAAACCACAATTTTTTTATTAATATACTCTCTCTTTTCCTAAATGTAAACATTTTTAGTTTTTTACACATATGTATCTAGATATGTTTTAGTGTTGTGTTGGCGGGTGACATGGATGGTGGTGGTGAGGTGCTGGTGGTTCCTTGGCCATTCCGATCGGATTCCGGTCGGACGCATTGGCGGCCATGCACGGTGGTGGGTGGTGCGGTCTGGTCAGGCGGTGGGGAGATGGAGGCCCTCTGGCGGCTGCTTTACGGGGCGGCTGTTTGGGCCCGATACATCTGACCCGATCACTGTCTTGCTGCAGTCATCAGTCCCCGTCCAACCTCGCATGGCTCATGGACTTGGATCTTTTACGGTTGTTGGTTGGGGGCTCGGGAGAAGTCCTTACTGGCTTGTCCGGCACCGACGCGGCGCGTCTATGGGTGTCGCAATATGCCTCCTTGGAGGGCCTCGAGGCGCCCCTTTCTTCGCTACGCTCTGAGTGCTAGGGGAAACCCTAGGATCAACTCGTTGGTCCAGCAACAGCGTGGTTGTTAACGTTGCATCCCTTCTGTTGCCTTAGCAATCTGGGATCTTGGGTGCATGTAGCGTGGTGGGACAAGTTTGGAGGACGCATCGGTTACGGTTACCCATCGCGCCTTTTCGACTCGCGGCTGACATCCTTGATCTTTTGAGAGTTGTTTCGTTTTCCTTTTCCTTTTTTTGTTCGACATGTTTATGTTCTTGCCCTGGCATTTTCTTATTTTTATCTGATATATGGTGTGGTTGTTTTATTTATAAAACGAGCCGAAAACCTATTATTTTCAGGAGCAGAAATTAGCCTAGCAATCTGATCGGCTTATCTTTTCTTACTGGGCTTTGGCAAAAAAAAAGTTGGGCCAGTGAGATTGGGGGCGCTGGTAATGGGCTGACCGGGGCATTGCTTCATCGTATTGCAATATATAGGGTCGACTGAAAATTGAACGGGACCAATGCCCACAGAGCATAATGTGCGTCAGCCCCTGCAACCGGGGTTGGAGAGGAAGCCGCCTGTTAGTGTTAGCACTAATCTTGAACTGTTAGTTTGTTGCATGCAAAGTTGTTAGCTACGTGTGTGCGAGTTAGTTAGCTGGCCGGGTCAAGTGCATTGGCCGTGGTGTGCGTGCATGCAAGTTAGTTAGCTGTGCATGCGATTAGTGGGCAGCGCATTGTGTGTGCGTGGAGTTAGTGGCTCCTGCTAGTGTGCGTGTGTGAGCCTACTTAAGGCCCTGTAATCATGATGTACCTTGAGTTTAAGGAGAAAGAGATTAGGGCGTGGCGGCGCTCCGGCACCGGCCACTGAAAATACTTGTGTCTCCACTCCGGTCGTAGTCTCCTTCCACCTCCAGTTCTTGTCAGTGCGAGTGCGAGGAGGAAGATGAGAGGGTGCAGCTCGGGGCTGCACCAACACCGCCATGGCCAACGACAGTCGACAATGGTCTGAAATCTGCTCCGGCGGGTTGGGTGGCGAAGTAAAAAATTGAAAAGGCAGTGAAGCAGGTGCCTCCCGGTCTCTTTCCAGGCCAAGGCACAACGTGGCAAGCCGTTGTTTAATCACTCAATCAGTAATCGCTCATATTTATCGAGACCGTGGATCAGTCGTCGTCCACGCTCCACAGTCCACACGGTGCTATATCCACAGCCCACAGCAGTTCACCTACCGCAACAATAGAATATGACGACGATCATTCCCTTTGGTCAAGCGGGCGCGACCATAAATCCGTCCACCGGCGACGATCCATCATCAGTTCATCACACAGCACCCTTCGTTCCTTAGTACTGCCACCAGCCATTCTGCAGTACAAAAACGAGATCCCCGATCCCGAGCTAGCTTTGCTACGATGGCGGGAAAAGGCAAAGAATCCAAGACGAGCAACAGCAAGCATCAACAATCTGCTGGCTCAGCTGAGCTGCCCTCAAGGTTTGCTCTAATTCTTGTGGCCTTGGCAAGATGACTCAATTCAGCTCTTTCCATTTTCTTCCTTGAGGTCTCTATCTACTGAACCATGCCTGCTTGTCCATCTTGTCAGTTACTACACAGGAGCGTCGTCGCATACAGGAACTCATGGGATCACATCAGGAGTGTCGCATACAGGAACTCATGGGAACACATCAGGAGTGTCGCACTCGCACACAGGAACTCATGGGAACACTTCGAAGCTGTTCTCGGCCGACGAGAATGCGACGACTTATGGCATTCCCACGAAGCTCTACACACCAGGCTATGCTCAGGAAAATTCAATCCACAAACCCAGCTCTTCTCAGCCAATTTCTTCGTACATTAAAAAAGGGTTCTCTCTCTCTTTCTCTATCTCTCTCTCTCGTAGAATCCGCGTAGTTTTGCTTCCTAATACATCGTCCGCTCCTGCAGCGTCGAAAATTTGAGCAGTGCCGCCGGAGCTTTGAGCGGTGCCACCGGAGCTTTGAGCGGTGCCGCCGGAAGTTTGAGCAGTGCCTACCTAGCGCCGCCGAAACCCAGCAGCACGGCCGCTGCAGAGCTGAAACTCCAGCTTGAAAAGGAGAGAGCGGCTGCCAAAAGATTTTTTTTTTTTGAAACGAGGCAAAAGGTTTGCCTTTTATATTGATATAGGAGAAGCAAACATGACACGGCCGAGGCCAAAAAAAAAAAGTCATACAAGGCAGGACGTACTAGACGAAGGATCTCATCCTACACCGTCTAATCTCTCAGAAAGATATATCGTCATATCTTCAAAACGCTACTACGCGGCGCGATCAGAGGATCGGGAAGCCGATCAGGCGACGTCCAGCGCCGTCGATGGCGGAAAATCGCTCCCCCCTGAACCAGCAAGGCCAATCAAAGCTTTATCCGCTGCCGCCAAAAAATTACAAGGAGAGCTTGAAAAGGAGAGAGCGGCCGCCAAAAGATCACAAGGAGAGCTTGCAAACGAGAGAGCGGCCATCAAAAGCTTACAAGGAGAGCTTCAAACGGAGAGAGCCAAGGTGTTACGAGTAAAAGGACTACTGAATAAGAAGGAGACGGGAGCCGGGCAGGCGCTGAAAGCAGAGCTTAAAACGCTGAAAGATGAAGTCCACAGGTTAGCGTTTCGATGAACTTCGATTCATTTATTTTCACCAAAACAAAACTTCAGATTTCATCTACCTCCGGGAATGGTATTTGTATTCTGACCTACAGAGCTGACAACAGATCCTAATGGTAAACAAAACTTCAGGTTATCAGGCCAGCTTACGGAGGAGAGGGGTGCGGTGCGGACGTTAAAAACAGAGAAAGATGCCGCCAACAGGTTAGCATTTGCAATCCTTTCTCAAAGTGATACATCAGATTTATTTATCACCAGAATTGGTTCTCATTAGTCCATCCATGATTGAGAAAATTGACTTTATATCCTAGTGCTCTTATCCAATTCTACTTTTAAGAAATAATCAATGTACAACCATAAATGGTCATAGCTAGTTTATAGACAGTGAACATACGTGATCACAGTATTCTGCTAAGTCTTCGCCTGGCAGCCCTCTCTTTTAACATGTTTTTGCTTCTTCTGTTTTCCTAACTACTCCTGTCACTGTATATATAAGATTAATTTATTCTATTATGATTGGTGAAAAGGTTGAAAACGGACAATGAACGAGCACTCCTAAAAAAGTGTGAAGAACTTACTAGCGTCAGAAAACTGCTACGAGAAGCAGAGGTCAACCTTAAAAGTTCTGCTGAGGTATCTATTATGATTAAGACAATACTGTGCAATAGATGTGTATATCTTGCATGCGTTCACAGATTTACCTATGTTGCAGTCTCGGAACGAGCTACAAAGGTCATACGACCAACTCGACATAAAGAACAACAGACTCAATAGGTCGAAAACTATGGCAGAAGTTTATGAAAATTACCGCTGGTGGAGCGAGGATCAGTATTGCAGACCACTTGGCGTGAAAAAGTATGATTCTTGGGAGCTTCAGATGGCTGTGAACAAGGCAAACAAGGAGTCTACCGGAACGACCAGATATGGCGCCGTCTATAAGTCAACACTCGACCAGAATGCTGTTCTTGTTGAAATTCTCAATAACAAAAGCCAAGAAAAACAGCAAGATTTTAATGAAAAGGTAAACTCACTATACTCCCAACTGCATTTTAGCTAGCCTAAGTTCATTTTAGGAGGGTGGATTATTTGTATATGCATATGCCATCTTGCATGTATTATCAGCAAAGTATAGTCACATTGGCATTTATAAAAAAACTCTTATCTTTCAGGTTGATATCCTAGAACGTATCAGGCATCCAAACCTGGTTAGCTATATAGGAGCATACGAAAAGAACTACGCACTAATCTGTGCAAGTTTTCCCAAGGACACACTTCAAGATCGGCTTGTTAACAAGGGGCAGATGTCACCTTTCTCGTGGGAAGAAAGAGTTGGAATATCTGCCAGCATATGCTCCACTCTTTTGTTCCTCCACAACACTAAGCCTAGTTCGATCATCCACGGCGATCTAAAAGCACAAAACATCTGTTTTGATGCGCACAACATATGCAAGCTTAGCGTTTTCGGAATGTACCGTTCAACGCAACACACCACCACCAACCACAACACAACTTCCTCAATTCAGTCGGATATATGTGATTTCGGTGTCGTATTGCTGCAGCTAGTTACAGGGCAATCAGAGAAAGATTTGATGAGAAAAAAGGTACAAAGCATGGGAGATGCTAACCGTTTCCAGGAGAAAGACATAAGGTGGCAGAGGGAAGTGCTTACAATTTTTTTTTATTGTGGATGATATGTTGGATGACTGTCCAATAGAGGATGTTGTGAAGATGTTAGTATTGGGCATAAGATGCAGCCATCCGGAAGAGAATCAGCGTCCAGACCTCGCAACTGAAGTTTGGAGTCAGATACAGTCCATGAAAAGGCGTGCGTCTGAAAGCCGGGGTTAGAGGCCTTGTTGGACGATAAAATCGAAGTGATTCTATCTTTATGGTGTTGTAGTTTTCCTTTGTTAAGTGTGTGTTGAACTATATTCTGCATATGTAAGTTTTTTTTCTGACCAATCAGCTCACGTGAATTGGCTAAAAGAAAAAACCGATGCGAAGAAGGATAGATGGCCGGAACTTTGAATAGCATGACTATTTAAAAATGGATTTGAGTGTGGGAGGATTTGTTTGTAAAATTAAATCAATATAGACCCACGTCAATTAAAAGGGGTCGGAGGAACTACAAGAACACGTTTTCACATTTTGTGACTAGAATACCTGAAGGGAATATGCCCCAGAGGCAAATAAATAAGTGGTATTTATTGCATTATTCCATTAAGTTTATAATATGTTTTTGTATCATGCTATAACTGTATTAATCGGAATTGTTAATACACGTGTGATACATAGACAAACTAGAGTCCCTAGTAAGACTCTATATATATACTGGTTCATTGGACAACAGTTGATCGAGAATTCCCGGTCATGGACAATTGCGTCGGTTGACAATGAGGTCATCTTATTGGTAGAATAAGGTGATGGACATACCCAAGGTATTGCAACAGGATCGTGTCACGATGTTTGCCGTTTGCAATAGGAAAGTAATATGATAGCTTATTCCTCAGACCGTGAGATCATATTAATTGCTACTCCGTAGGTTACTCTGAGTGCATCAAACGTCATATCTTATTTAGTGTGACAATAAAGGTGTACCTCGTGTATCTCGAAAGAGTATGTTGAGGCGTATGGATCAAGAGCGGGATTTGTTCATCCTTGTGATAGGAAGATACTCTGGGCCCACTCGGTGAGATTAGCTGCGCAGCTAATGACTAGGTCATGGAGATGTAATATCACAGCCGAGTTAATAAACCTTTGTCGGTAACGAGATACAACAGGACATCGGATGTTTACGATCATGTCTCGGACAAGGTAGTATCGAAGAAACAAAAGGAATAGATATCATGTTTATGGTTCAACGACGATATTCGTAGAATGCACAGGGACCGTTACAGATGTCCAGGTCTCCCTGGCGGTCATTGGCGAGCGAAGGGTCTCGGCCATGTCTGGAGTGTTCTCGAACCGTAGGGTAACACGCTTAAGGTCTTAGCGACTCATGGAGAACGTTGGTATGATTTATTACTGGAATAAATATGGATATAGGAGAGAGAGAAATAATCCGGAAAAGTTCCGGCAGCATCGGAAGGGTTCCGGGAATGACCGAAGGTAGTTCGGGTGGTCCGGAAATTGTTTCGGAGTCACGGGATATTAAATTATGTGTAAATATATTAATTATGAATTATTTATATTTTATATTAATTTAATATTAATTAAATCAATTAAAAATAAAGGAAAAAGGGGGCAGCCCACATATGGGCCGAATTGGGCCCATAGTGGGGCGCACCATGGTGGGGCGGTGGGGCCCATGGCCACCACGCACCAGCCATGGCCGGCCGGCCCCCCCTCCCTTTGTTCCTTTGTTTAGTCCCACATGGGGGAGGCAAGGTGTTTGCACACCCCCTCCCCCCTTTATATAGAAGGGCATATTAATTGATTTAAATACAATCTAAAATACAATTAATGTTGTATACGCCGGCCTGAGTTAATTCTCCGCCCGCTTTTCTCTCTCTCTCCCACAAAGGCTATTTTGCGGTGCCCAGTTGCACTGCGAGATTCCACCAAAGTTCTACTCCTGCGATCTCAGCTAGACCTGAGTGACCGGGGGTTGTCGTTAAGGTCCGTATGTGTGCGAGTACTCGGAGGCACCACACTTGAGGTGCTAGGGCGACATCGTCACGCCCAGCCGTCGGCGCCCTGCCGCCGACGCCCAGTCGCTGCCGGCACCCAGCAGCCGCCGCCGACACCCCGGCGTCCGACGCCCGGCGCCCCAGCGCCCGACACCCGGCGCCCCGGCGCCCGACGACCGACGCCCAGCGCCCGACGCCCGGCACCCGACGCCCGACGCCCGACGCCGTCGACATCGCTGCGTCATCGTCTACTTCGTCGCGCCATGTTCTTCGCGACCTTGAGGTCGGCTACGACGTCTTCGTCAGCAACGCTTGTGCGGGAGCGTAATCCCCGCTATTTGGTCTACAAGAGGTATGTGACCAGTTCCGCCCACCGTTACCGCATTACTAGATAGATAGATCCTGGCTGTTTTGGTTTCGTTAGTTAGAAAATTATTGTTTTCTGCTACGGAACCCCTTCAGTGGTATCAGAGCCGATCTATGCGTAGTATGCTGGTACGGTTAGAACTCGTGTTGAATACGAGGACATCTTTCTTATATTTGCTACCCTCTCGCGTGCACTTGCACTGTCGGCAGCATTGAGTTGATGAAGCGGTCCGGACCGACTTTACGCGTACGCTTACGCGAGACTGGTTCCACTACTGACATACGGCCGGTACCGTATATGTGGCTGGCGGGTGTCTGTTTCTCTCTCTTTAGTTGGCTTTGCATTTTCAATGGAGGGCCCGAAAGGGATACATAAACATGCAATTATTGGATCGACGTTGTGGCACCTTGTTCGTAGGTAGGGAACGGTTCTCTCGCGAAATCCTATAAAGCCACGTAAAACTTGCAAAACTAGATAAAGGTAGAGGCGTCTAACTTTGTTTTGCAGAGGCATTTAAATATGACATGGTTACGGTAAGTTTTGAATTATTCGTAATGTCGGAGGCAAAGGAGGCACCGTAGACTCGGAGCCATGCCGGGACGCCCGGTCCAAGCGCACGGCGCCAAGGAGGTCCAGGCGCACGACCATGTCATATTGCACTTCATTACATTATTTGATTGTGTGCTGTTGTGTGTATATCCTATTGAGTGCTATATATATATATATATTAGATATACGACGATAGCTATAATAGGATGATCCCTAATAAATACCAAAATTGTGTTCTCCCTCGTTGTGCACCACCAAGAAAGTTCTACGTTATGAGGCAGGCCGTGATGATCGGGTGTCACACATTTCGTCGTTCGCATACAGTGGGTGTAAGCCATGTTGCACGCGCAAGAACATCGAGGTTTAATTGGCGAGCCTAGCATGTACAGACATGGCCTCGGAACACGGATGGTCGAAAGATCGAGCATGAGTCACAGAGTTGTTGTGATCGACATTTCGATGTCCACCTTTGAAGCTGTGCTGCCGGCCGTGACGATCGGGGGTGGTACAGTGGATTGGGGTCGTGTAATCGCTAAAATTATTGAAGGGATAATAATCTTAGTGGAGTTTGTTTAAATAATTTGATTATAAACTGAAACTCATATTATTATAAACTTAGCCTTACCTTCTTTGCGATTATATCTGTAGATGGTGCTCTACTTCGATCACTTCCTTAGGAGTCGGTCCTTGTTGACTGATGGGTCAAACTTCATCTACTGGTACAATAAACTAAGAGAAACTCTCATACACAATAATATACTCTATGTCATAGAAGAGGGATTAGGAGATGAACCAGATGATTCTGCTAGTGAAGAAGAAGATGAAGAGTTTCATCAGCGTCGTGACATTTTCATAGAAGTGCAAAGCATCATGGTCATAAGCTTGGCACCAGAGTTGAAAGTACAGTTTCAACATATGGAACCTTATGATATGATAGATTCGATCAAGGCGCATTTCATAGATGAGATTAAGTATGAGCAATACAAACAGCTGAGAAAGTTCCATTCACTCCAGATGGAGGAACATACCTGTTTGGAAACTCATTTGAAGAAAATGTATGACATTTACTTGAAACTCACAAATGTCTACGACTACTGGATGGCGGATTCATGTGCGATAGCTGCTGCGTTGGCATCCTTACCTTCCAGCTATGAGAAACATGTCTGTGGCTATGCTATAAGAAGAGATACGATGACTTTCTTCCAGTTCATTAGCCAGTTCAGATATGTGAAAGTTGAACCCATCGAAGGAGAAATCTTCGACGCTATAGGTATATTTGATATACAAAGTTGTAAATGTATTCTTCACGTGATACTTGATGAAAATCATTTGATGCCTGTTCTGTTTATGAAACAGGACCTGATTGTCACAAGTATGAGAAAATATATGATGTGACAGTGCACAAGTGATGGCAAGCAAAGGAGTTGATGGCCAGTGGTGTTCACGTCCTCAAGTTATCATTATAGTTATCATTAATAGTTTTTGATAAGACCTTTTGTAACAGTGAGAGTGTGATTTTGTTTTATGTCTTGAATGTTACAGGACAAAGTTATTCATATATGTAATAGAACAAATCAGTTGTTTTATGTAATAGAACAAGTCAGTTGTTTTATATAATGGAACAAGTCAGTTGTTTTATATTATGAGTAAAGCTTTATGCAGTCACATCTCAATTACATTGTTTGAATGATAATGCGATATACATTTATAAAACCAGAATAATAAAATTAGATGTCCAAAGATTAAATGATTTTGTTACAAGAACAAACACCACCGAATTTGATCACAAAGGCAATGTAAGAAATATAGATACTTCGATCTATCAAGGTTACATGTGCCGAATTGATTAAGTTTCAATAGATATTGAAGTGTTAATATACAAAGAAATTGATTGAAAGTCATATTAGATGATTATTAAATTAATTAGTGGTGAATATCATCAATTCGAATTTTCTATGATTCCAAGAGAATAAATGTATTCGCCTAAGGGAACATAAGTCTGAAAATAATTTGATATAAGATCAAAGGAATTTTTCAGAAGAAAAATAGATGGAAGTTGTATCCATATGATTCGATTAAAGAGGGGACATTATTTTTATGGTTTCAACATAAAATGACTTGTGAAAGTTTGTTCCACAAAATTATAATATCAGATATAGTGATATGTGATATATTATAATCATGCCCTATTTCAGATAAAGTGTGGTCTTTTAGAATCTCTTAATATATTCAGACATTGTAGTCGTCACCCACTTTAGGAATATGATATTTTTCAACAAAGATTCGTGTGACCGACAGTAAGTATCGTGATATAGATGATTATATGATAATACAGAATATACACGAATAGTTCTTTGTAGAATTCTCATATTTAGATGGGATTTTATTCCAAATACCAACAGAAGCAAATTTGTATTGCTGTCTGCGTAATTCATGAGAAAATATGATTTCTCGAATTAAGGTCGATGGAATAAAAGTAGAATCTTAAAATAAGGTATTGGACCTTGTTTCCATAAGAGCAGAATATTGGAATCTGTTCCGAGAAGAATATCTCTACATATGGAATTGAAAAATTGATGATAAGAGATCATAGTGTTTTCAAACAAGAACCTTTTAAATGAGGTGTTGATTTAAGAATATTTACTGTCAGGTCACAGTTTGATATTCAGTATTTTAGATCATGTTGTCGGAACATGATACACCTTGTAAATACAAAGAAAGTTGAGAAAGTATCAGAATACAAATTAAGGCTATGAGTCTTAAAATCCAAGTTACATTTAGAAGGATTAAAACAGTAAATGTTACTTTGAATCTTATTAAGAGAATAAGGTTATTTAATCATCATATAAAGTGTTATATGAAAGAAATGTATCTATAAGAAAGACTGGAAGCAAATTTTGTCAAGAAGTGTCTTGGACAAAATCAAAATTGTTGTCTACATGAGTGTAGACATGCTTAAAGTCTGTGGGATAAGTATTGGTAGAATACTATCAGATCGTATTGTAATTCGAATTGATAAATGATCAATGATTTTGGTTTGACCAAAATATCGAAAGAAATTATGAATTTAAGTGGGAGTCGAATTAAAATTCGAATTGATAAATGATCAATGATTTCGGTTTGACCAAAATATCGAAAGAAATTGTGGATTTGCTAATTTAAGTGGGAGCTTAGAATTAGTTTACTCAAATATGTGAAAGACATATTTTTGAGTGGGAGTTTAAATCCTTTAACTAAGAGTTGAATTAGTTTGCTCAATTTAATATGTGAGTGACATATTTTGAGTGGGAGCTAAGATCCACGTATGTGAATGACATATCATGGATAGTACCAGTAGAATTAGAATTAAAGATGAAGTTATGAAATGATTTAAAAGGTTGTGTCTATTTCGAATAGAACAGGAATTTTAAATAGAAGGTCGAGCTGTTTAGATTGGATTCTGAAGTGTCAGAATGGAATAAAGCCAATGGAAAGGTCCTTGGAAATCCAGTCAAAACATTTAGTGTAATTGGTACACGATAATAGTGGTTGCTAGATATGTTGGTCTCTTATATCATGATAACAGACATCATATAGAAACCATATTATGAGCTCGATAAAGTATGACTCATGTTCTTAGAAGAAGAACAATTATCAAATTAAATTTGGAATTTACTAGAAGTAGAATAGCATTAGGCACCAGACTGACATTGGAATGTCGTAACTCTACATAGATATGAAAGGCATATAGATGTCGCGAGATTGTACATATTACAGCTGAGTGCGTTTGCAAAGCAATTGTCTGGTTAACAGAATCAGAATAAGCGCTGGAAAACGAAAGTCTCACTTAGTTACGATGTGTGCATATATGTTATCAGGATAACAGGATGATATCAAACTAGGTGATATCAGTGAATCGCAAAGAACACACAATCATGTATGGTACAGATTGTTGTAGTAACACTCTTCCACGAGCAGGCATTATCATAGAACACTTATTGGATAAGGTGGTATGATTAAGTGAAATGCAGCTGGTTTATTTGTAGTCTAGTGCAAGTGGGAGACTGAAGGGAATATGCCCTAGAGGCAAATAAATAAGTGGTATTTATTGCATTATTCCATTAAGTTTATAATATGTTTTTGTATCATGCTATAACTGTATTAATCGGAATTGTTAATACACGTGTGATACATAGACAAACCAGAGTCCCTAGTAAGCCTCTATATATATACTAGTTCATTGGGCAACAGTTGATCGAGAATTCCCGGTCATGGACAATTGCGTCGGTTGACAATGAGGTCATCTTATTGGTAGAATAAGGTGATGGACATACCCAAGGTATTGCAACAGGATCGTGTCACGATGTTTGCCGTTTGCAATAGGAAAGTAATATGATAGCTTATTTCTCAGACCGTGAGATCATATTAATTGCTACTCCGTAGGTTACTCTGAGTGCATCAAACGTCATATCTTATTTAGTGTGACAATAAAGGTGTACCTCGTGTATCTCGAAAGAGTATGTTGAGGCGTATGGATCAAGAGCGGGATTTGTTCATCCTTGTGATAGGAAGATACTCTGGGCCCACTCGGTGAGATTAGCTGCGCAGCTAATGACTAGGTCATGGAGATGTAATATCACAGACGAGTTAATAAACCTTTGTCGGTAACGAGATACAACATGACATCGGATGTTTACGATCATGTCTCGGACAAGGTAGTATCGAAGAAACAAAAGGAATAGATATCATGTTTATGGTTCAACGACGATATTCGTAGAATGCACAGGGACCGTTACAGATGTCCAGGTCTCCCTGGCGGTCATTGGCGAGCGAAGGGTCTCGGCCATGTCTGGAGTGTTCTCGAACCGTAGGGTAACACGCTTAATGTCTTAGCGACTCATGGAGAACGTTGGTATGATTTATTACTGGAATAAATATGGATATAGGAGAGAGAGAAATAATCCGGAAAAGTTCCGGCAGCATCGGAAGGGTTCCGGGAATGACCGAAGGTAGTTCGGGTGGTCCGGAAGTTGTTTCGGAGTCACGGGATATTAAATTATGTGTAAATATATTAATTATGAATTATTTATATTATATATTAATTTAATATTAATTAAATCAATTAAAAATAAAGGAAAAAGGGGCAGCCCACATATGGGCCGAATTGGGCCCATAGTGGGACGCACCATGGTGGGGCGGTGGGGCCCATGGCCACCACGCACCAGCCATGGCCGGCCGGCCCCCCCTCCCTTTGTTCCTTTGTTTAGTCCCACATGGGGGAGGCAAGGTGTTTGCACACCCCCTCCCCCCCTTTATATAGAAGGGCATATTAATTGATTTAAATACAATCTAAAATACAATTAATGTTGTATACGCCGGCCTGAGTTAATTCTCCGCCCGCTTTTCTCTCTCTCTCCCACAAAGGCTATTTTGCAGTGCCCAGTTGCACTGCGAGATTCCACCAAAGTTCTACTCCTGCGATCTCAGCTAGACCTGAGTGACCGGGGGTTGTCGTTAAGCTCCGTATGTGTGCGAGTACTCGGAGGCACCACACTTGAGGTGCTAGGGCGACATTGTCACGCCCAGCCGTCGGCGCCCTGCCGCCGACGCCCAGTCGCCGCCGGCACCCAGCAGCCGCCGCCGACACCCCGGCGTCCGACGCCCGGCGCCCCAGCGCCCGACACCCGGCGCCCCGGCGCCCGACGACCGACGCCCAGCGCCCGACGCCCGGCACCCGACGACCGACGCCCGACGCCCGACGCCGTCGACATCGCTGCGTCATCGTCTACTTCGTCGCGCCAAGTTCTTCGCGACCTTGAGGTCGGCTACGACGTCTTCGTCAGCAACGCTTGTGCGGGAGCGTAATCCCCGCTATTTGGTCTACAAGAGGTATGTGACCAGTTCCGCCCACCGTTACCGCATTACTAGATAGATAGATCCTGGCTGTTTTGGTTTCGTTAGTTAGAAAATTATTGTTTTCTGCTACGGAACCCCTTCAATACCGTCTTTATTAAGTGTGGCAAATTTAAAATCTCAATACAAATATTTAATCTTCGCTGTCTATTTGTGGTTGCACCTAGACATGATCGGTGGCGTGGCAAACGGGCCGTCGAGCATGCCACGGGCCATGATCCTATACACCGCCTCTGTCATGTGCAGCCCGTCCCATGACACATACTTGGATGGGTCTGGGCACTGCACCATCCTGGGATCCGAGCAGTGGACAGTGAGGTTGGCGTTGTACGGCCCTCCACCACCGCAACACGCGTACAACACCTTCCCTGCATCGAACCCGTTCCGTGCGGGCGCGGTGATGATGTTGAGAACCTCGTCGTAGTAGTCCACGTAGGTGATGGACACACCGGGGTGTGCGCGGCGGAGTTCACCGATCTTGGCCTTCAGCATGTGGTTGTGGAAATTGGTGAGGCTGTTCAACCACTTGAGGCAGCCGGTGGAGTCGTAGTCGCTGGGTTTGCCGCCGTGGTAGAAGTAGAGGTACCGCGGAACACAGCCGAGTGGGAAGACACCTGGTATGTAGATTGTCTTGGCTCCGAGCTTGATCAGAGCCTGACATTGATATAGAGAAGTTAAATTTTTTATTCAGTAATTTTTTCCTTTTGTGGCGGTCATTTTGATATGCTTGGTTTGTCTTTCTCTAGATCCTGTGCATTCTAGTGCGAGTATTTATAAACAAACTAATGAAAGTATTACAAAGTGCAAAAGTTAGGCATAAAATGGAAAGCAAAAATTAGAAAATCTATAAATAGAAATAGCCAATCTATAAATATGTATCATCACTCGGTATTCAAAGGTTGGTGCCTAATATCCTGTGATTTGACACTCTGCAAAGCCCAATGATGTCGGCACAATTTCGTTTTCCTGTAGTGATGTGCTTATTATACAGTGTGAGCCATTCATGTTCATCTCCCGATCCATTGGCTAATGTTGTCTAGTACTCCACCACTAGTCCCTGTGAAGTACTAACTTGGAAAGTCACATATGTAAATGACTAGCCGGCTAAATTATTCACCTTTTGTTGTAAAAGGGAAAGTGCCATCGCCTTTGCGTCAAAGTGGGCATAAGGCCTTGTTTTCTACAGCCAACATATTATAAGGTTGAAATGACATATCTTGGCACGTTGATATTACCATTCTCTCAAAGATATAACAATAATACATATGGAAGGAATATTTTTTAAACTAAAGTAAAAAAAACAACTATAGAGTTTTACAAACTGAAAATTAGTTGAACACATTTACTTTGTAATAATATCTTTTTGATGAGTTATTTTTACATAAATTTGTCTGAATTTTTAACTTTGGATCACCAACATGACTATGATGGTAGAAAAATGGTATTATTAATTGTATGATGTCCTATAAAGTATTTTTGATTCTCTTATATTTGGAGACAGCCAAAGTAACTAGCATTATGTTTTGCCAGCCTCGAGCAAAGTCTAAACCAACGACTTAAAATAGTTGTGGCATGTGTTTGGTAATGATCACATGGGAGTACTAGCTTTAAAAGGCACACGGAACTTTTATGCACTATCAATAAAATAATGGGTTAAAACGATATATCTCCATTGATACACAACATGTATCTTAAAATATATGAAAATAACACCCACGAAACAAACTTAAACCATAAATAAAAAATGATCAAAGTTTTACAAAGAAGAAACTTAGTTAACATACATGTTTGTGATAATCCTTTTAGATGACTTGCTTTTAAATATATATTTCCAACAATTAGTTTTTGTATCACAAGAAAGAATGAGTTTGAATTCACATAATGGCTAACACAAAAGAGAATTCCAATATATAAGCCTATGATCAATAGAAATTAGGACTTTGCCATGCTCGCGGGAAATCATCAGACACATGGCAAACGGCTTGTTTGTCGTGGTGGATGTCCAATAAAACATTTTCCATTTTTGTTACTCGTAGTCTTGGCGGACAATTAATTAATTTTTAATAAAGAGCCTCCTCGTCGATTTTCATTAAAACAACGGCTGTCAAATTAACTACTCCCTCCATCTTGGTTTGTTAGGCATAATATGAAAACTAGTTAGACATAATTTGCATTAGTGACCTCGTAGAAATGTTTCTAGCCACTTCCTCTCCTTAATATGTATGCGAGTTAGCCAATCTTTCATTTAATTAGGCCAAAGCATTCGCTTCCTCGATTGAACCTTATTGGTCTTTTCTAATTAATTACTCCCTCCGTCCCAAAATAAGTGTCTCAACTTTGATAGAAAGTGGATGTATGTAGACATAATTAAATGAGACACTTATTTTGGAATGGAGGGAGTACGACATGACTAGTTGGCCAATTCTCACTCACCTAGCTCACAGAGAAACTTTAAATATGTTTAATAAACCGAGATGGATGGAGGGAGTAGCAGCTGGCGTCGGGTAATTTTGGACGCAAACGAGCATGGCGGCCCATGCAGGTTAATTACTTGCACCTCGTCGGCTTTGGATCTTGAGACGTCACGTACGTACGTACCTCGATGGACATGGCAATGGATCTGATGACCCGGGGCACGAGGGGCTTGACCCAGCCGAGCGTCCTGTTTTGGAAGAAGGGGTGGTTGTAGTCGTTGGCGCCGATCTCCCCCACCAGGAACAGCGACTCCGCCATCACCTCCTGCCGCTCCTCCTCGGTGGAGGCGACCGCGGCGAGCACCTTCTTGAACCAGCCGACCTGGACGCCGAGGGAGTACGGGGTGATGCCGCTCACGTCGAGGCGCTTCTTGCGGAAGAGGAGCTGGTTCAGCGCCGTGCCGCTCGCCACCGCGAAGTTGGCGCCGTGCCGGAACTCCTCCCTCGTCGCCGGCGACTTCGCGTCTAGGTACGCCGGCCAGTACGGGAATCCCAGCCGCTTCACTGCATGCGCGTACAAAGATGTGAGATGTGTATGCATCCACTGCATGTACGTGCATACGTACCGATGAAGTCGACGATGAGGCGGCCGTCGGACCAGCGGCCGGTGGGGCGGCCGAAGAAGGTCTCGCCGTAGGGGGGTCGCGACACGGAGCCCGGCGCCTTGGAGTAGTGGATGAAGTTGCCCGTGTCGATCAGCGAGTCGCCGAAGCTGAACAGGCGCCTGTAGCAGCCGCTGCTCCGGTTCTTTGGCGCAGCGTATGCCGAAGCCGACGCCGTGGCCCGTGGTCGCCACGAACGTGAGGAGCACGGCGGCCGCCAGCAGCCGCAGAGCCAGGGTCGTCAAACTCGCCTCCGCCATTGTGGATGACTGGAAGTGGAGCTTCTGCCCAGCAAGCCGCCAAGCCGGAGCTTGGAGCTGGAGGCTATATGTACTAGCCAGCTGTATGATAGTACTCGCGTCTGTTTTAAAATACAAGGGTACCTTCATTTTTGTGTCAAACTTTGATTTATAATATGGGTTATCTGTCATACAAAATATATCATCGGAAAAGTTCTACTATGATTTGTTGCTAAAATAAACGATCAAAGTTAGACATAAATAAAAACAGTACTGTAAGTGTGTGGGCGCGTGTATTCAAAGAGGGATGGAGTAAACCGAAATTATGGGTGATGAGTGATGACCCGATGAGCTAGGGAACGCGTGGCACAGGGCGACCTGCATACGTGCGTCAGTGTCGGGTCGCCAGTTGAGCTATCCGATCTTCTAAACTATTTGTAGAACGGAAACTCGTGGCCAACGAGGCACCAATGGCGTAATTAACGAGATTTCGTTCCAGGAAGTTAGCTTTAGACTTCGTGCACCTGCAGGAGATTTCGTGGCCAATCGATGATGCCATTAGACTTGCAAAAAATGTAATCAGGGTCGGGATCTGGTCAATTCGTGCACCAGGACTGATTTGGCAGTTCATGGGTCAGTGTACCGCCTACAAGGATCTGATCTTGCACTAAACAACTGTCTTTTTTTTCTTCAAATGTGTACCCATCAAAAATAGGAAGAAGAGGTACCCCATAATATGGACGCTGCGAACCATGCCGATCGATCGACAGTCTTGGCATTTTCCATGTATATATCTGCTGGTGTGGATCACGCGCCTTGTGTTTATTTTGCCAAATGTCCTGGCACTGAACAAACATACCAACTCCGTCTACTTGTCATAAACTCATATGCCCGTTTTTTCGCCTTACGCCGAATGTTAGACTCTACACTCCGCAAATACATGGTTGCCGGTGAGTGTGTCAGGAATATTGTGCTAATTGCTAGTGTATGCCGAATGAGTTCGCGTAGTGTCGTGAACACTCGGCATATTAGACAAGTTCGGTAGTTTATGCAATATAGGCTCTCCATCTAAATGTAAAAGGACAAGCCTAATGTCCACCTATAAAAAAACATGCACTTTGTATCGAATACAGTCATTATCAAGCGTGAAAAGGATATATGGATGTCGTCAACTTGTGCACTGAGGAGATCACAGTAAAGATATCAGGGTACTACTGTAAGGATTTGGAGGTTGAGGGGTCAGCTTAAGTAGGAATCTTTTTGGGTTGCGTACACTCGGCTAGCAAGTTGATGTATGAATTCATTGTCCAACGGTAATGAAATTCGTTATGCCAATTATTTTTGCTAAATATCAGTATGAATAAACCTATTTTATGATAAAGACATTAATTTTCTGAACAGGGAAATGATAATGACATTGTTTTCTCAATAATTTATGGTGAGAACATTCAGAATTTGGAGCGGTGTAGTGGGCTGTTCTCCTGCCGATTGACTAGAATTATAGACTTTGGCAGGCCGAAGAGCACAGCGCTGATAAGCGGCGTGTAAGCCCAAAATAGGCCCAAGAGGAGTCGGGCTGGTCTATAACCGTATAACCCACCGTCCCACCCGCTCCGAGGCCGGTGACTCTCTCACCCGCCATCACCACCGCGCGTCAGGTCGCCGCCGGCCGCGATCCTGACCATGGCGCCTCTCACGACCCCCAAGTCCGGCGACGCCCTCTTCGCCAGCGTCGATCGCGTCGTAAGCTTCCAAACCCAGAACTTCCCTGTCCTCCCGTAGATCTGCAGCCCCAGCTGATCTGGTCGTGTTGGTTTGCAGAACGCGGAGCTCTTCACGCTCACGTACGGAGCCATCGTGCGGCAGCTGCTCACGGATCTTGAGGAGGTCGAGGAGGTCAACAAGCAGCTCGATCAGATGTACTCCCGCTCTCCTAGTTCATATGTTTCTATCTTTCATGCAAATTTAAAATTTTCTTATGTGTAATGGCTGATGGGGGTCCATTTGACGGAGTACACGGATGATCTTGATGTAGGAGTACGAACCTGGGGATTTGATGTTTTTACCTTATGTTGAATCACGTGTGAAGATTTAACATTGAGCTAGCTGCAATGGACTAAGAACGATAATGCAAATAGATTTAGCTATGGACTTCTCACCCAATTTCGACTTAAGTGCGTGTAGTCCGTGAAACGGAGATTTTTTTTTGTGGTTTCATTGTTGGCGTGCCAATACATAATTTACGTTCCCTCAATGGAGGGAGCAGAATTGTCCAACAGCATTGTACTCCAATTTTTCTTTTTTCGTACCTTACCGAGGAGTCGTGGATTTATAGGATTATGGCTCTTCCATCCATCCAACGCTCTAGATTTACATTTAGCAATCACTGGTAGAGGATAGAGGGCAAGCTTGATCTGTAAAATCACATATGAAGTGCTGATATGTTTCCTAATCTGGTTGCTGTTTGACCAGACCATTTAGCGAATTAAGCAATATATCTGGTTTGCTGGCAGCTATTGTCACGACTTGCTGTGCTTCAACTTTGCATGCATACTCTTCTTACTTGTACATTTCAGGGGTTACAATATCGGAACTAGATTGGTTGATGAATTCCTAGCCAAGTCAAATGTATCAAGATGTGTTGACTTCAAGGAGACTGCCGATACTATAGCGAAGGTCTGTTGTTGAACTTGCTATTCTTTGGTGACATTAGCACAAATGCAAAGCATCCCATAGTTTGTAGATTTGTAAGGCAATATGTTCGCAGGGGGCAGAAAGACTCCATTATACATATGTTTTTAGTATATTTCTGGTATCGCAAATCAAAACAAATAATTTTCATGTATTATTGGCAATGCCTATGGAGGGCTTTCTCTAATAGAAATCAACAGTCTAGCAGTTTTGCCACTATGCCAGTGGTTTTAGTTTTATTTGAGCACATTGAGTTTGTGTTTCTGTCCATCAGTAGCATTTTTTCCTGCTACGATAGGATAAAGCAGGACATGCCATGCCTTTCTCTTACATCGGCAGATTCTGTAGATAGTGTCTTAACTCTTAAGCTCATCTGTTTATATTTCTGTGTATACCTCACTTGTTCATTAACTGGAAGGGCCAGGAGTCATTGCCATTACCCCAAGTTGTCCAACACTTTCACTTGCTTCTTTTGAGCAATCAAACTCATCGGCTTTGTGATTTCCCCCTCTGCTTATCCTCCATATGGTTTTTTTTGTCTGACAGTTAAAGCTTTTTACTTTCCTACAACAGCTTGGATTCAAAATGTTCCTTGGAGTGACTGCAACTGTTACCAACTGGGATGCTGAGGGTACAACTTGCAGCTTTGTATTGGAGGACAACCCACTTGTAGATTTCGTTGAACTTCCTGATACTTGCCAAGGCCTTCACTATTGCAATGTGTTGAGTGGAGTTATTAGGGGAGCACTGGAAATGGTCCGTCTTCTATCTCTGCCATCTTTCTGTTTTTTTTCTTGTCAAACAGTTGAAGGATTATATATATTATAAAGTGGAAGAATATTTATATTACAAAGCTGGAGTTGGGGTCCCTTAACCTCATGCTTCTGTAAAACTAACACTAACAAATTAAGTCAAGAAGTCCATCATATTCACCTTTCCCCCTTGAGAATTGATGCTGTTTATATCCAGATCCAAGGGCATTACGGTGAACCTTATCAACCACTGTATCATTGGCTATTGCTGCATTTGAATGGAACCATCTATCAGCTTATGATAATTTTAGACTACTCTTCCAATAGCTGTGATACTACCTTTTTTCTGAGTAATAACAGTGATACTGCTAGTCTCAGAAATCTTTCACTATTTGCTGCTCTAATCTGATGACCACCATGGTTTAGGTATCCATGAAAACGGAGGTTACATGGGTCCGTGATATGCTTCGCGGGGACGACGCCTACGAGATGCGAGTGAAGCTCACCAAGCAAGTTCCAGAGGAATACCCTTACAAGGATGATGACTAGCTTCTTCCCAGGGATGGTATTGTCGCGTTGTGTTGGTCCCTTGCATTTTGGTGCTAGGTTCCTTTCTGGATGTAATGTAACTCTAGCACGACATGATGTTTACATGAGCTACCTGTGCATTATATTTTGCAGCTGCTCTGTGTACCGCTGTTGTGCTTTAGAGATATTGCATATTTTTCCTGCTTATATCAGCAAGATAAATTTGTTCAGAGCGACCGTGATGTTGGCGAGATCTCCTACTTGTTGCCTGGAAATGTAGTATTTTTCACTCTGATATCTGCTTAGTCTATTTGGAACAACGCTCCAAAGAACATTTGGAAACCAATTTGTTGAACTGATATACAGATGTGTATCGTTGGTGGGGTTCATTCATACAAGCCTCTCCTAATTTGGGCTTTCCCTTCGATCCTCAAAAACTGTCGCTATTTGTACTATTGACTTGTATGTGATTAGTTGCTTTTATTTTGGATCAGAGGGAGTTCCTGAGAAAACAGAAGGCGACAATACTATCCCTGAGACAGATGATGCTAGCTTCTCCTCAGGGATAGTATTGTCACCATTTGGGGGTGCCGTTGTCAATGGAGACGGCGACGGAGGAGGAGGCTCGCAACCGCGAGCTGATGGGCGCCTAGGAAAGGTCCTTGGCGGAGTTGCGGCGGCGCGGGGGACGGTGAGAAAACGTCGCCGCTTGGGTGCGGCGGACGACCGTTATCGGAGGAGGGAGGCTTCACTGACGAAGTATGAAGCCAGGAGGGCCACCGTCGGCGAGGGCTCCCGTGATGGCTCTGTCGATGGCAGTGGTGGCTACGGAAGCGACGGAGGCGGCGCCGGTGGCTACGGCGACGGTACCGGCAGCGATGATTCGGTGGAGAGCCCGTCTCGAAGAACCGCCGCCGTAGAGACTGTCGGAGTAGCCGACATAGTTCTCCCTTCCATATAGTTCTTTGTTTGCATTAAAATAAGCCAAGCGGGTCCGGCTCGTTCTGTCTGACGTGGCGCGCGTTGCTGACACCCCCGATGACTCACAAGGCCACAAGTATAGGGGGGTATCGTAGTACTTTCGATAAATAAGAGTGTCGAACCCAACGAGGAGCAAAAGGTGCTGACAAGCGGTTTTGATGAGTATTTCACTGTAACACTAACTAGCAGACAAGTTTTTAGGAGTTTTTGATAATACAGATAAATAAAGTGCGAGTAAATAAAGCGCAACAATTATAATTGCAGCGAGTGGCCCAATCCTTTCTGGAGCAAAGGACAAGCCGGTTTGTTTACTTATGATGACCAAGCGTTCCTGAGGACACATGGGATTTCTGTCTACTAATTTCGCTTCATATAGATGATTAATCTTTAGTGTTCGATAAGTGTTGTGTGGGTGAACCTATGCTAATGCACCGCCCTTAATAGGACTAATACATACTTGTGATTATACCCCTAGTAAGCCTCCGCAAATACCAGAAAGTAATTAAGATAAATCTAACCATAGACTTAAACTCTGAGATCCTACCATCCCTCATGCATCGAGATACCAACGGGGGTTTAGGTTTCTATCACTCCGGCAACCCCACAATTAATATTCGAATACACAATGCATTCCCCTAGGCCCATAAAGGTGAAGTGTCATGTAGTCGACGTTCACATGACACCACTAGAAGAATAGCACCACAACTTAAATATCAAAACATTAAATATTACTCAACATAGTTCACTACTAACATCTAGACTTCTCCCATGTCCTCAAGAACTAAACGAACTACTCACAACACATCATTTGGAACATGATCAGGGGTGATATAATGATGGGTAACAATCTGAACATAAACCTTAATTCAACGGTTTCACTCAATAGCATCAATAACAATAGTAATCAACACCGGGAGAGTTTCCCCTATCAAATAGACAAGATTCAGCCCTAGATGTTACATCGGGAACGGAGTGGAACAATGGAGATGACGGTGTCGGCGGTGGAGATGGTGGTGATGATGATCCCGATGAAGTGCAGCTCGATGACGGTGACGATGGCGACGATTTCCCCCCCTCCGGGAAAGAATTTCCTCGGCAGATTTCTCCCTGCCGGAGAGCTTTTCTCTCTCTGGTGTTTTCCGCCTCGTGGAGGCGGCGGAATAATTCTTCGTGCCTCCCCTGTGTCTTAGGGTTTCGGGGGGATGAAGTACGCGAAGGGGCTCGGCCAGAGGTGGGCCAGGGCGCCCTCACCACGTGCCGCGCCACGGCATGGTGTGGGCCCCCTGGGCCCCACCTTGGCCTCCCCTTTTGGCTCCCTCCGGCATCTGGCAAAATAGGAACTTCCATCTGGTCACTTTTGATTTATGATCTTCGCAAATATTGTATCTTGACGGTGCTTTTTCCAACAGAATTCAGACTCCGGTTATCCATTCTCCAATAATCATCAAACATGCAAAATAGATGAAATAACATAAGTATCACCTCTAAATATGAAATATATCAATGAATAACAGTAAATTATGATATAAAATAGTGATGCAAAATGTACGTATCAACCCCCAGCCGTGCGCCTGGTTGCCGGGGGGAGAGGGGTTGCCGAACGGATTGGAGAGCGGTCCAATCCGCCGGCAGTGTTTGGGGGCTACCGGTGGAGATGCTCTCAGCGTCAAGATTTGTAGCATGTGTTTTCTCAAAAGAATAAAATTCCTTCGACGATGCGCCGGAATCATCCATGGACGGCCGGAAGGCGGCCGATTTTGGCCACACGACACTTGCCCAAGAGAAACCCGGAACAGGTAAGAACAATGACATACCAATTACTACCTATTAGCTCGGGAAACTCTCTCCTTCCTCCTTCTACCGATGACGGCGGAAAAACTTCCCCCGATATCCGCCGACCAGATTGATGGTCCCCTCTCCTTCCCTTTGCCGCCTCGGCGGCAGGACAGAGGGGGGGACCTCATCCCTTCGTTCTGGTCTAGTAGTTAGGGTTTGGGTTCGTTTGTTGTGGTGCATCATTGGGGTGGTGGGAGCGGCGACCGGACAAATAAATCTGCCTCAACTCTCTTCCCACACCGAAAGCGACCTTCACAACGACGTCTCAGAGTTGATGGCAATGTGTGCTACTTGATCTTTCATATCGGCAACTTAGTCTTCTCGTCGTACTCAGGGGCGGAGCCCAACAGACGTACCCTGATGCACAGGAATACGGTATGATTTGTTTTTTACCAAAGCTTATCACCCGATAAGTGAATGTGCATCAGGTTAGCTGGGACGTGGTGCATCAGGCTGGGCTGGATGTGCCCGTTGGGCCAGCGTTGGCCGTCCCAAAGGCCGAGCCTTGCATGCCCTCGTGGCCTCGTACGCCAGATGGTTTGCTTGCTCAAATTCGTCAAAGTCTAAACAAATTCATCGTATTAGGGCCTAGTGGCTAGCTAGTCGCACGAACAGGCAGCGGCGAAGTGCTAAACCTGAACGAGAAATCCGCATTATCTATGTTAATAATATTTTGTATTTATACGTTTTCTCTTACTATGTCACATTATCTATGTTAGCTTTTACAAACCATAATTTTATATACTAGTAGATTTTTTGCTTGAAAATTTTATGCTATAGTAAAATGGTGCATCGGGGTCACTCGAGCTCCAGCTCCGCCCCTGGTCGTACTTCACATCTGACGAGATCAGTTTCTCGTGTGTCGCCAGCGTTCGTGGTTATCCACGAGGGCGCTAGCGGCCGAGACGAGATGGTTCTTCTGGAGCGAGGATGTTGGTCCGGAGATGGTAGATTTGTCGCTCTTCTCCGACTTCGTCAATGGCAGACGACCGATCTTGGTCCAAGACAGCACGAGGATGTCTCCCGGTCGACGTGCCACAACGAATGTGCCTTGCCACATGCAGCAATCCTGTTCATCGACTCACAAAGCCTTATCGACGATAATGCTTTCTCGAATCTTGCATCTTGGAGGCTCGATGTCTATTCCGGTGTTCATCTCGGCGGGGCCGGAATTGGGCGGCGGTTGTAACTTTTTTTTTGAAATTAAAACCCCCATATATTAGGTCGGCAGGCCGCCTCATTAAAAACCTTGCTAGTCCCTTTCGGTACCCTAACAAGGAAAAGAGCGCGTCTGAAACCTGCCGCCTTTCTTATCAAATAGTTACATCGTTTATCAAAAACCTAATCAAGAAGCTAGGGGGATCATCGTCCCAAGTACAATTGGATTTATCATTAAAAGAAGACCTAGCTATTTCATGTGCCACTTGATTTGCTTCCCTCGAGCAATGTCTGAAGTGGACACACCCAATTGTCAAGGAGGCATCTACACAATCAGCCATAATAGCAGCTGATGCTGTCCACCATGACTCTTGTCCATTGCAAGCATCAATCACCTCCAAAGAATCTCCCTCAGCCAAAATATTGCTGCATCCAAGTCTACTAGCCATCGTGAGACCTTCTTTCATTGCCATTGCTTCAGCCATATGTGACGAGGCCACATGTGGCAAGTATTTACTGGTGGCAGCAACAAAATTTCCTTGATAATCTCGTATTACCGCACCAATTGCCCCTGAATAAGTATCACTATGAAAAGCCGCATCAACATTTACCTTTAACTGTCGTGCTTCAGGTCGCTGCCACTTCTTTTCATCCTCAGAAGTAAAGTGCTTAGAGACTTTATAATTATTAGCTACAATGGCCAATATAGACATCCTGCACTTGTTAATAGGCGGTACTGATTCATTGTGTGTGCGCCTTCTTCTAATCCACCAAAGATACCAGGAAGTGACCAAAATAAGTTCTTTTTGTTTAACATTTTCCATTACCAAGACATTGGCCTCCTTCCGAATTAAAAACTCCAGGATAGCTGATCCAGACCGATCAACATGCATTGCTTCATCAATAACCGTTGTGAGTCCTAGCATCCTCCACAGATCCGAAGCAATTTCACATTGGAATAGCAAGTGTTTCACGTCTTCAGGACCATGTCCACAGATCGGACAGCCTCCGGTGTTACCAATATGACGATTTGCCAGGATACACTTTAGCGGAAGAATGCCGTGGAGCGCACGCCATGAGAAATTTTTAATCTTGCTAGGAATCTTGAGCTGCCAAAGTGTTTTCCATACCGGGTTGGGAGCGGAAGAGCTGGACATCGCCATTTGCCCAGCAGCATGGCCGAACTGGTGGCGCCATTGGACATGGTATCCCGATCTAACAGTGTATCTTCCATGCGATGTAAAAGCCCAGGCAATAAAATCATCGAAGCCTCGATTGTTTAGCGGAATCTGTAATATTCGGTTAACATCAATCGGAAGAAATAGATCATGAAGCAATTCTTCGTCCCAAAGGCCTGTATGCGGATCAATGAGATCGCTCACTTTTGTGTATACAGCATTGCCCCGCTGTGAGATAATCTTACGGTCAGGGCTACTCGGAATCCAGGGGTGCCGCCAGATATCAATATCATTCCCGTTGCCAACTCTCCAAATAAAACCTCTCTTAAAGGTAGCTAGGCCCGCAACAATGCTTTGCCAAGTAAATGAAGAGCCTGCTTTTGGACCAGCCGCAAGAATGTCGCTGTTGGGGTAATATTTTGCCTTTAGCACACGGGCACAAAGAGAGTAAGGGGCATTTATTAGTCTCCAAACCTGCTTAGCCAACATTGCCAAGTTAAACGAGTGAAAATCTCTAAAACCCATGCCACCTTCATTTTTTGGGAAGCAAAGTTTCCACCAAGAATACCAATGCATTTTGTTAGTATTATCATCATCTCCCCACCAAAATTTTGCAATAGCATCCATCATCTTTTTACAAACGCCTTTAGGAATTTGAAACACCGACATAGCATAAACAGGAATAGCTTGGGCAATCGCTTTAAGAAGAATTTCTTTACCTCCAATGGACAGGTTCTTCTCCTTCCAACCATTGATCCGCTGGATAATTCTCTCAATAGAGTGCTCAAAGGAATCACTCCTATCCGCACCCACCAAAGAAGGAAGTCCAAGATATTTATCCGATAAAGCTTCAGTATTGACATTAAGGGTTTCACAAATTTCAGCCTTCACGAGGACATGAGTATTAGGGGAGAAGAATATACTTGATTTTTCCGCACTCACCAATTGTCCCGAGTTAGCGCAATAGGTATCCAGTACACGTTGCAAGGAAGTTGCATTGTTCATATCCGCTTTCATGAGAATGAGGGAATCATCAGCAAATAAAAGGTGTGAAACTGACGGTGCATTCCTGCACACCCTTACCCCATCAATGCCACCAACTTCTTCTTCAAACAACAGTAAACTCGAAAAACCTTCGGCACATAAAAGGAACAAATACGGAGAGAGGGGGTCCCCTTGACGCAGTCCCCTGGTAGGAGTAAACATCTCCGTCTCCTCAGAATTAAATCTCACTTGGTATCTAACAGATGTAACACAAGCCATAATAAGAGAGATCCATCGCTCAGCAAATCCCAACTTTCTCATCATATTCTCGAGAAAGATCCATTCAACACGGTCATACGCTTTGTGCATGTCCAATTTTACCTTTATGGGCGGCGGTTGTAACTTAATTTTCGATTAATGAAATGTGTGGTTTGCTTAAAAAAAGAGAGGAACTCAGATCCAAGTTCCAACGGTTGGTAAAGCCGTGAGTTCCCCACTCTGGTCATCGCCCAACCCCAAACCCCTCTCCATCTTTCCCCATCCACCGCCTTTCAGTTTCAAACCCTCCCTTCGCAGCCGCCACCATGGCCGCCTCCTCCTCCCGCGGCGGCGGCGGCGGCGATAACGAGCCCTACCTCCTGGGCTTCGTAGTCGCCAGGATCGTCGGCCTCCGCCACTACACCGGCACCATCACCGGCCGCCAGACCGTCGCCCTCGTCCGCGAGCCCCTCAACCCGTACGACGGCAACGCCATCGCCGTCCACAACCAGCGCGGCCACAAGGTCGGCCACATCGAGCGCCGCGTAGCAAGCGTCCTCGCCCCGCTGCTCGACTCGCTCCTCATCCCCAACTCCTTCTGCATCGTCAAGGCCCCGCCCGCCAAGAACGGCCGCAAGTCCTCCAGCCTCCCCTGCCAGATCCATATCTTCGCCCACCCGACCGCCGCCGACACCGTCAACGACGCTATCAGGGGCAAAGGCCTCGCCCTCATCGACGCGGACCACGCCGAGTTCTCCTTGTCCCAGTCCGCTATCGTGCAAGAGCGGACCGCCGACCAGGACGTCGATAAGCTGTTCTCGCTTGTGGGCAAGTACGGAGACTGCCGGGTCGAGCCGTTGGAGGCGCCGGGGGATGTGGTTCTGTCGCCCCTGTTCGAGCACCAGAAGGAGGCCTTGGGGTGGCTGGTGCACCGGGAGGAGTCCGCCGACCTGCCGCCATTTTGGGAAGAAGATGACAATGGTGGGGGCTACAAGAACGTTCTTACGACCCAGAACAGAAGGGAGCGGCCTGCGCCACTGAGAGGCGGGATCTTCGCCGACGATATGGGGCTCGGCAAGACGCTCACGCTCCTGTCGTTGATTGCGAGAAGCAAAGCTTGCGATTCGGGTGGAAAGAAGGCTAAAGGGGCTAAAAGGAGGAAGATTGATGATGCTGAGGAGCAGGGATCGCGGACAACACTTGTGGTGTGCCCGCCCTCGGTGTTCTCGTCTTGGGTGACACAGCTGGAGGAGCACACCAAGGCGGGAAGCTTGAAGGTTTATATCTACCATGGCGAGCGGACAAATGATAAGAAGGTGCTGTTGAAGTATGACATTGTGATTACCACATACAGCATTTTGGGCACGGAATTTGGACAGGAGGGCTCGCCGGTGAAGGATATCGAGTGGTTCCGGGTGATCCTGGATGAGGCCCATGTGATCAAGAACTCTGCAGCTCGGCAGACTCAGGCGGTTACTGCTTTGAACGCACAGAGGCGGTGGGTTGTCACAGGGACACCGATTCAGAACAGCTCATTGGATCTATACCCGCTTATGGCGTTTTTGAAGTTCGAGCCTTTTTCAATCAAAAGCTATTGGCAGAGCTTAATCCAGGGACCCCTAGGGAAGGGGGATAGGGCTGGATTATCACGATTGCAAGTAAGTTAGGACTGTTCCTTTCATCTCATTACTACCATTTTTGTCATTCCACGCTAGAAATTAAATTATAGCCAGTTGCATGGCAGGTGACGATCAGTAAACCTGCTCCTAGAGTTGGAAAGTGATAAAATCACTCTTTTATTTACTTGCAATACATATTTTCCATAGGTTTTGGTCGTGTGATCTGCATATGCTCTTGCATATCAGACTCTCCAACCACTTGCCATCAGCCCATCGCAGTGTGCTTACACATATATTCTCTTTTATTGTCGATTACTCCATTAAATGTTTGGCGCTTTTTCATTTGGGAAAAATAGCGAGTATTTATATAATGGTGTTAGGAAGGGATCTCAAACAGTTGTTGCTTATCTTTCATTTCTGCAGTATAAATTTGTTGCCTGTTTATTGCAGAACCTTCTAGGTGCTATCTCACTGCGCAGAACCAAAGAGTCGGAGAGTGGAAGCAAGAGTGTGGTTGCCCTTCCACCTAGAACTGTTGTAGCATGTTACATTGAGCTTTCTGCAGAGGAACGGGAGTACTATGATATGATGGAATTGGAAGGGAGAAACAAAATGCTGGAGTTTGGTGACAGAGATTTGATTTTGCGTAACTACTCCACTGTGCTTTTCTACATTCTGAGGCTCCGCCAGCTCTGCAATGATGTAGCACTGTGTCCTTTAGACATGAAATCATGGCTTCCTACTAGCTCCTTTGAAGGTATGTACTTCTCTGTTTCTTGTATTCACTTTTCATGCTGTTATGTTGGCATAATAAGCCATAGTTGAGATTTCATTTGGCACATTTACAAAAATGTACTGATTTGAATCAAATCTAAAGAAGTATCACCTCCGAGCCATTGTGTATTATAATTTAAATGAAGCTTCATCTTACTTTCTCTCAAAGAAGACAATCGCACTGTATTAGCATCCAACTGTAGCAACTAATGATTACTGGAGTTGTTGGTTTATCTACTAAAAAACCAATGCCAGTAAGTGCATTGGTATTTCATTTGATAATTTTTTTGTATTGCCACACTTTTGTTCTTTGTATAAGTTACATAGTGAGTGGCTGTCTTGCAGAAGAATCATGATTATTTTTCACCAGAACCAGATATCAATTAGAAGTGTATAATAGTCCTGGTGGCTTTGCCTATTAAGCTTTGCTTATTGCAGTAATATTCACCAGAACCAGATATCAATTAGAAGTGTATAACAGTCCTGGTGTGCATCCCTAGTCAGTGCAGAGGCCGGGGAGTAAAATTCTCCTCAATTATAATTAAAAATAGACTTTGAAAAAACATATGACAAGTTCAAATTGTCTTTTCTACAACAGACTCTAAGAATGAAAGGTTTCATAGAAGTTTGGCGTGTCTTGATCAATAAATTTGTAACTAGATTGAGGTAGTGTAGCAATCAAAGTCAATGATGATGTTGGCCATTACTTTGAAACGAAAAAATATTATGGAGAGGTGACCCTCTATCTCCAACGCTATTCAATACAGTGGACGATATGTTGGCGGTCATGATTGAATGCGCGAAAGTGGATGGTGGCTTTGCCTATTAAGCTTTGCCCATTGCAGTAATATCCTAGTCCTTGCAGAAAATTTGTTGCTATTATTGCGACCGGCAAAAAATCTTACTTGAGGTTTTATCATCCAGAAAATATAAAATCAGCCTTTTCTTTATTTATTATAAATCCTATACTAATTAGGTTGAATGCCTAGGTTAGGGTTTTGATCTATCGGTTTTCTAGGTTAGTTGTACGAATTGCTTGAATCAGTAATCATCATTTGCATGATAATTGATATTACAGTTTAACACCTGTTGAAGTTCTGAAAAACAAGGCTGCATCTATGATCAGTATGAAATATTTATCGTTGTTAATATATTGATATATTCTAACGATGAAGTTAACTTTTCCTGTCTCTGTTCAGTTATTCTTATCCCTGCATTACTTACCTTATTGTAATCTTACTGCAACCCAACTTTGTCTATCATTGTTCTTGTACATTACACTGGTAATATCTTCATTGTCACTTATAGAGAAATATGTTGCTGTTGCTGCAGACGTGTCTACAAACCCAGAGTTGTTGAAGAAGCTAGCCTCATTGGTTGACGATGGGGAGGACTTTGACTGTCCAATTTGCCTATCTCCTCCATCTAAAACTGTGATAACAAGTTGCACTCATATATATTGCCAAACCTGCATCATGAAAATCCTCAAGAGCTCTAGTTCCCGCTGTCCAATATGCCGGCGTTCCCTATCTAAAGAAGACCTCTATATTGCTCCTGATGTGCAACATACCGACGAAGAAGGCTCAGGCAATCTTGGCTCTGACAAACCTCTGTCTTCCAAGGTGCAAGCCTTGCTGGAGCTACTGAAGCATTCGCAGAATGAAGATCCTGCATCAAAGTCTGTCGTCTTTTCCCAGTTCAGGAAGATGTTGCTTCTGCTGGAAGGGCCTTTGAAGAAAGCAGGCTTCAACATACTACGTCTCGATGGCTCCATGCCTCCAAAGAAGAGGACAGATGTTATAAAGCAGTTTGCTGTTGTTGGCCCCGACACGCCAACCGTGCTTCTAGCCAGCTTGAAGGCTGCAGGAGCTGGCGTGAACCTAACAGCAGCGTCAACGGTATACCTATTTGACCCCTGGTGGAACCCCGGTGTGGAGGAGCAGGCCATGGACCGGGTGCATCGAATTGGGCAGAAGAGAGCTGTGAAGGTGGTGCGGCTCATCATGAAGGGTAGCATCGAGGAGAGAATCCTGGAGCTGCAGGAGAGGAAGAAGAGGTTGATCAGTGGTGCGTTCGGGAGGAAAGGCAAAGCCAATGAGAACAAGGAGATGCGCATCGAGGAGCTGCGCATCATGATGGGCTGTAAGCGGTAGTTTTATTAAGTTTTGCCCTCTGGTGGCATGTTCTGAGTGCTACCTCACACAAGTGACGATAGGTTAGCTCAGAGTATGCTGCTGCATGCATGTATTTTTGTCCCGTGTGGTGAACATGCATGAGAGCAAAGGGGTAAGGAGTGAGCGTTACAGAACCTGGCTTTAGCTTCTCATATAAGTGCAGGAATATGGGTAGCAAATTCCTGTGTACGTGTATATGTATGCCTGTGATGCTAAACAGACAAACAGCAGACATGTTCAGAAATTTAGTGTTCTGTTATTCTGGTGTCGTAGTTGTTGCTGTTTGTTTGTTTGTTGATGATCTATGAGCAAGATCGTATTCTCATCTGCCAGTGCCTTTTTCGCTTTTTAATATGCCCATTTCTCATATTCTTCATTTTTATCTGAATCAAGACGCGTTTTATTGTATATACGTCCACTCATTTTTATCTGAATGTAGACACCATCTGAGACACTTAAACCATCTTAGTGGAACGGAGGAAGTAGTATGGTTAGAGCATCTCCAGTGGAACGTGTAAATGGACGTGTAAATTAGGACGTGTATATTCCAATGGCTATATTAGGAGCAGTTGCCTCCGTTTTCATGCATCCACGAGCGTGGCTTCGTGGTGTTTATTCCCACGCCAGGTACCATCGTGGATGGACTTGTAAAGCATACACGGCGCTATACACGATCCGCTGGAGATCTTTTTTCACCTCACATCGTGTACATTTAGCATACACGTCCGCATACACGTTCCACTGAAGATGCTCTTAGTTGTCTGCCCGTCATTTCAATAAATGGAAGCACATTAAGCAGAAAAACAGACTCACTTCTTTGCTATTCCTCTACAGGTCCATGTTCAAAGGTACAGTACGTAAATATAAATCTTTAAAATAAGGTGCGTATATAGGTATATGGATAAAATGATACTCTCTCCGATCCATAAAAAAGTGTCGCTCATTTAGAACAAAGTTTGTACTAGCTTAGTACAAAATGGGCGACACTTTTTATGAATCAGAACGAGTAGCAAATTGTATTTCGCACTTTGGGCCGGCGGCGAAGAATTTGTGGGCGCAGCCGGCGACATGAGAGCTCTATTGGGACTGGGATTTGGGGAATTTTGTGGCTAGCGTTTTATGTCGAACATCTGATGTTGGCGGCAGGAAGCTGGTTTTCAAGGTCAGCGCGCAGCTTAATTCAAGGGCAATAGCGATGCAATACCAGTACATAACGGAACCAAGATCAGAACATTTCAACTAGGACAGAGTCGCAAATTATAACGAGCAGATGACAAAACCAATGCTGAACCATTTTAGCTCTGTGTGAGATCGTGCTCTCCATCTTCTAGTCTGACTTTTCCTTTGTACTTAACTTGACATTGTGTTCTAGCTCCGATTGAAAGCACACATGTAACCTGCCATCAACGAATATTGCATGAACATGTCTTGACGTACATATTTTAAAGCGTCCCTGTACCTATAAGTAGAGCTGTAACACATCAAGTTTCCTTCACCCATCCTCATCTACTCACCCATCTTCCTCTACCCACTCGAGCTAAGACTACCATGGCTAGTAGTGATAGGCTTGCCGCCTTGGCTCTGCTGCTAGCATTTCTTGGTTGCGTGGCCCACACATGCCAAGCGAGCTACGGGGTTCCCTACCCGTCGGGGCCTTGCCAGAGCCCTCCTCCTCCTGCTGCACAGACGCTCAACTACGATTACTACCACAAGACTTGCAAAGGAGCGGAGAAGATCGTGAGGGACGTTGTGGAGGAGGAGATTAAGCTCAACCCTGGCATCGGTGCCGGGCTCATCCGTCTCTTCTTCCACGATTGCTTCGTCCAGGTATTCCAATGCTCACATGAGTACTACACATATGCCGTCAAATTAACGTTGCTAGCATACATGGTCACAATTTGGCACCACTAATCTCATTCACATATCTTCGTTCCAGGGTTGCGATGGGTCGGTCCTCCTTGACAAGACCCCGGCCGATGAACAAACGGAGAAGTTCGGCATCCCTAACGCAGGCAGCCTCCGCGGCTTCGGAGTCATCGACAAGATCAAGACTAAGCTGGAGGCCGAGTGCGAGGGTGTCGTCTCGTGCGCAGACATTGTCGCCTTTGCTGGGCGTGACGCCACCTTCTTCCTCAGCAACGAGAAGGTAGACTTCGAAATGCCGGCCGGCCGCTACGACGGGCGGGTGTCTCTTGCCAGTGAGACCCTCACAGACCTGCCCCCTCCCTTTGCCAACGTCACGGTGCTCGAGGCCATGTTCGCCGCAAAGGGACTCAGCCTCGACGAGATGGTCACCCTCTCCGGTGCGCATACCGTTGGGATCTCCCACTGCTCGTCCTTCGCCGACCGTGTCCCGCGGGATGCCTCCGACCCAACGGCCATGAACCTTAGGTTAGCCAACTTGGTGAAAACCGAGTGCAAGAGCGACAACTCCACGGTGTTTCAGGACATCAACACCCCTATAACCCTGGACAACAAATACTACAAGAACGTGCTCAACCAGGAAGTGTTGTTCACATCGGATGCCGCGCTCGAGTCTTCCCAAACAAAGAAACTGGTGAAAGATAATTTGATCCCTTACGTGTGGGAGGCGAAGTTCAAGCAGGCCATGGTGAAGATGGGCGGCATCGGGGTGAAGAACCAGACTAACGGGGAGATAAGAAAGAAGTGCAACCTTATCAACTAGTGACGACCGTTCCTCCAACGAAATCGAGGCTATTAATTTGTTTGATGCCTACCTCGTCACCGAAAAATAAACAGAATAATCTTGCGGTTTTTGTGTGATATTTTGGAATTTCGATTAATTTCCACTATGTGATTTTATTATTCTTGCATTAAATTTGATTTGACTGAAACTGTTGTCAGCCTATGTTTATTAATTAATGAGATCTTTATGATTTCTGTTTGAGCAACACTGATAACATTGCTAGCGAACATTATTTGTCGTGCTTACAAAAAAAAAAGGCCTTGCTCTTATTGGTGAAAAGACGATGGTAAAAGGGCTAAATTTTAGACCTCTCCTCTAGTACAGATCGGACAACATTTCTTTTTTCTTTTTTGAGAATAAATCGCTGATACATTCATAGTAGACAAGAGAGTAGGGTGTTTTACAACAATGGCTCAGACAGCAGAAGGCATCGGTGGTACCTAGAGGTGCTACCAGAACCTGAAACTTTGGCCAGCTTGGCAATCTCATGTGCTGTAGAGTTGAGAGCTCTACTGATGCTACTGAGTCTTCGTATATGCTACAGGTTCTATTGTGAGCCTGCCCTAAGTTTTTGGCTCTCGACACTGCAACAGCATAGTCCGACACAGAACTGACACTACGGGAAATAAGTAATAGGCCGACGGCCGGCTTATACGCCGACGGCCAAATGTCGGGGCCGTCGGCGTATAACGCTCGGTCTGTCAGCTACAGAAATGGACCGTCGGCGTATGCAGTCACCGTCGGCATACAAATACCGTCGGCGTACACATGCCGGACACCGTTGGCGTATAAATACCGTCGGCGTAGCGAGTAACGTGGCCCACATGTCCGGCGTCGTACCGCTGGTTCTACGCATTGCCGTTGGCGTAGAGGTTTTCCTTTTTTTTGTTTTTCATTTTTTTATTAACACATTTATATACTGCAATTACACCTATAAAATTTTGATGTATATATATTATTAATTAAAAATTAGAGTGAATGTGTGTACATCCGAATTTCGGTATTCCGCCACCTGGATCGTGCGCGCGTCCTTCGTCGTCTACCCCTAGATAGGGGTATTAAAAGTAAAACCTTCTCTTATTTATGTATTGATATTTTGGAATTTCGATTAATTCCACTCTGTGGTTTTATTTATTCTTGCATTTCAATATTTATGATTTCTGTTTAAGCAACACTCATAACATTGCTCGCGAACATTATTTGTCATTCTTACCAATAGATGCGAAAGGTATTGCTCTCATTGGTGAAAAGACGATGGTAAAAAGGCTAAATTATACTATTTTAGACCTCTTCTCTAGTACAGATCACTCTTCTCTAGTACAGATCGGATAATCGTAGACGTTTCTTTTTTTCCCTTTTAAGAATAAATCGCTGATAGATTAATAGTAGACAAGAGTATAGGGTCTTTTACAACAACGGCACAGATAGCAGAAGGCATCGGTGGTACCCAGGTGTTACCAGAACCTGAAACTTTGGCCAGCTTCGCAATCTCATGTGCTGTAGAGTTGAGTCGAACAACCAGCAAAACTAGAAATCAACTGCTTGGCAATCTTTGAAGCTTCCCTGCATCGCTCTCCACTCGCTTCCACAAAGGCGGCGTCGACGTTGATGCATACAGTCCCCATAGCAGGAGTTTGAAAATTGCTTACCCGATCGCAACAAAGACTTCACTTTATTGCGAGCCTTTCAATAGGATATTTGTGCATACGTAATTATGTATATTCGGGGGCGACTTGTCCAGGCTGGATCGCCACTTCAGGTCAACTCAAAAAATTCACGTTAAGAAATAAACATGTATGATATATACACAACTTCAAAAACTTAAGCTTAAAATTCGACCTAAGCCTTAGAAACATAAAAGATAAATTCATTTGTGAATAGTGTCAACTTTGGGCCAATAGTGTTTCGCACTTTGGCCGGCCATGAAGAATTTGTGGGCGTGGCCGACGGGAGAGAGGTCGACTGTGGAATTTGGAGAATTTTATGGCTAGAGTTTTATGTCGAGCGTTTGATGTTGGCGCGCTAGCAAGCGCAAAAAGAGCCTAAGCGGCAGGAAGCTGGGTTTCAAGGTCCACGTTTAGCCGAATCGAAGTATTTTTTTAAATAACATATTTTTTATACGATGTCCTGTCGGTCACGGTATAGCCGAGAAGGCCCTGTCGACCACGACACGACCGAGCAGTTTGTGGACCATACAGTGCCAGCAGGCATGGACAACAATCGGCCATGTCACAACTGACTAGCTAAGTCAGCCATGACATAGCCGACGAGGCCGAGAGAAATAATGCAGCCCCGCTTTCTCCACCTCGTGTTTTCTCTATGTTCTTTCTCCACCTCACATGTGGCTCGTGATTCTGAGGCGATTAAGTCTCCCCTTCCACCAAATATTCATCCTAGAGCTAGTAGGGATAGAAAACGGACTTTTGGTCCAGACTTTTAGTCCCGCACGCGTTTGCGGCCGGTACTAATATGACATTAGTACCGGTCCAGGCGGCCGGACAGGCGAGGGGCAGCAGTACCGGTCGGGAAGCAACCTTCAGTACCGGTTGGTGTAACCAACCGGAACTAAAGGGTTTGGGGCTGGCGCTGCAGCGGGGCCCCACGGCGAGAACCTTTAGTACCGGTCTGTGTTATAAACCGGTACTAAAGATGGACATTTAGTACCGGTTTGTGACACCATCCGGTACTAAATAATTTCGCTATAAATTCCATCTGCTTCCTCCAGCCCGAGCTCACTTCACTCTCTGCCTCCTCATTTATTTCTCTCTGTTCTTGCTCGAGCTCGGTGGCGATCCGGCGATTTGTCCAATTTGGTGGCACCATTTTTGGTCAAAAAGGTTAGAAACTTGTTTCTCTTACATTTAATTGGAAACTTTAGTTTATTTAGTGCTAGTTTGAGCTCATTTAGTGTTAGTTTGAACTAGATAGAAAAATGTAGCAAAATCTAGAAATGTATTGTTAGTTTGACCTAGATAGAAAAATTTAGGAAAATCTATAAATGTAGCTTATTTAATGCTAGTTTCATCATTTACTTTGTGCTAGTTTAGCTAATTTTGTCCTAGTTTAGCTCATTTAGTCCTAGTATAGCTCATTTTATGCTATAATTACGTAATTAATTGTTTATAGAATTATTACTTGTATAATTTTCTTATTTGTGTATCTTTTTGTTATATATAGTGTCATGGTTTTGACATCTGCCCACACCGGCTCTCGCCCGCTCTATTATTCGGATGTGGTACGATTGTTTGTTATAAGTATATGTTTGTTTAATTTCGTGTTTATAAAAATTATACCGACCAACTTAACGTAGATATATTTTTATCTAGGAGGTAGTTGAACCGGAAAATGAGCCCGACCCTGATGCACACGGTAGCTGTGTTGTTGGGAGACCCCAAAAGTAAGGTATGAAGTAGTGCAGCAGCAAGTTTCCCTCAGTTGTGAAACCAATGTTATCGAACCAGTAGGAAATAATGAATTCCCCCGAGGTGTCAACGGTGCCAGAAAAATCTGCGACGTAAGGGCGCCAGAAAATGCTTCCTGGGACGTAGGTGACGTGGAACCTGCACACAACACAATCAAGATACTTTGCCCCAACTTAACGGTGAGGTTATCAATCTCACCGGCTTGCTGTAACAAAAGATTAAACGTATGTGTGGAAGAAAGATGTTTGTTTGTAGTAAGTAACATGTTTGCAGTTTGTGGTTTATCAGATTAAGGAGAAGGACCGGGGTCCACAGTTCACTAGTGGTGTCTCTCAAAAAAAAAATAATAACATTCATGCGGGTAAACAAATTACAGCTGGGCAATTGATAGAATAATGATGAGCAAACCAATGCATATACCAACGTTATGATGTCTAGTGTGAGATTCATTCGGGCATTACAACAATATACATAGACCGTTCCAACCGCATCTATGACTAATAATCCACCTTCCGGTTAGCGTCCGCACCCCTTTCAGTATTAAGTTGCATGCAACAGATTATCGCCTTAAGCACTGTGTGTAAAGTAGGTAAGTAACATCATCCTTAGACAAAGTACTACTGTTTTATCCCTAGTAGCAACAGTACATCTACAACCTTAGAGCTAGCTGTCACCACCCCAGATTTAATAGAGACATGAACCTACTATCGAGCATAAATACCCCTTCTTGGAGTCACAAGCATCTACTTGGCCAGAGCATACACAAGTAACGGAGAGCATGCAAGATCATTAAATAGCACACACATGATATATTATGAAGCCATAACTTTAGTACTCAATATTCATCGGATCCCAGCAAACACAACATGAAGTATTACATAACGGTGATCTTGATCATGATAGGCAGCTCACAAGATCTAAACATGATAGCACAAGAGGAGAAGACAACCATCTAGCTACTGCTATGGACCCGTAGTCCAAGGGTAGACTACTCACGCATCAGTCCGGAGGCGGTCATGGCGACGTAGAGGCCTCCGGTGACGATTCCCCCTCCCGGCAGGGTGCCGGGGAGAAGTTCTGATCTCTCCCGAATTGGTGTTGACGACGGCGGCGGCTCGGGACCCGTGGAGGAAAATATAAACACCGTGTTAGGGTTTTTAGTCTGGGGGGTATTTGTAGGCGAAAGGGCGAAGTCGGTGGCGCCCCGAGGGGCCCACACCTGGTCCTCGCGCGGCCAGGAGTGCTGCCGCGCGAGCACGTGGTGGCGCCGCCTCGGTGGCCCACTTCGTCTCGTGTTCGGCTTTCTGGAACGTTCCCGACAAAAAACTGACTTCAGAAAAGAAATCGTCCAATTCCGAGAATATTTCCTTAAGTACTTTTCTGAAACCAAAAACAGCAGAAAACAGGGAACTGGCACTGTGGCATCTTGTTAATAGGTTAGTCTCAGAAAATGCATAAAACTATATAAAATGCATATAAAACATGTAATAACTTGGTATAATATAGCATGGAACATAAGAAATTATAGATACGTTGGAGACGTATCAACATCACCAAGCTTAGTTCTACTCGTCCCGAGTAGGCAAGAACGATAAAAGAAGAATAATTTCTGAAGTGACATGCTTAAACACAATCTTGATCATAATATAATGTAAGCCTCATGTTATGAATGAAGTGACTCAAGGCAATGATCTATAGTTTGCTAACAAATAGACAAGGAGTAAACAACTACATCATATAAGTAAAACTTTTCATGAATAGTACTTTCAAACAAGCATCAAAAAGATTTGCATAAGAGTTAACTCATAAAGCAATATTATCTAAGCAAAAGAGTATTGAAGCAACACAAAGGAAGATATAAGTTTCAGCATTGGCTTTCAACTTTTGAACATGTATATCATATAGATAGTTGTCAACACAAAGAAATATAACAAGTGCAATAAGTAAGCATATAAGAATTGTTGCACACAGTTGACACAAGTGTTTGCTTCGGGGATAGAAAGAAGTAGGTAAACTGACTCAACATAAAGTAAAAGATAGGCCCTTCGCAGAGGGAAGCAGGGATACAAGCATGTGCTAGAGCTTCTTAGTTTTATAGGTTTTTGAAATCATATAGAGAGCATAAAAGTAAGTTTTGAGCGGTGTTTGTCGTTGTCAACGAATGGTAATGGGCACTCTACCCCCCTTGTCAACCAGACTTTCTTAAGAGCGGCTCCCATGAAGGACGTTATTTCTACCCAAGGGCAGATCATCCCTCTTTTCTCTTTTGTTTACACATGTAGTTTAGAACTAGTATCATTGCTTGGCTGATTAGATCGGGGCAAAAATGTGAAGAGAATGCAGCGGTTAAAGTTGTAATTAATTGGGACTGGGCACCCCATTTGCTAGCTCTTTTTGCAAAGTTAATGGATAAGCGGTGTATATGCCACTAGTCCGGTTGGTGAAAGTCTGTCTAAAAGCAAATGACAAGGTTGATATCCGTAACACCACATACTTCCTCATGAGCTAATAAACATTGACACAAATAAGGGATAATAAATTTTGAATAAAAGGTAGCACATGAAGTATTTACTTGGAATGGCAGGAAATACCATGTAGTAGGTAGGTATGGTGGACACAAATGGCATAGGTTTTGGCTCAAGGATTATGGATGCACGAGAAGCATTCCCTCTCAGTACAAGGCTTTGGCTAGCAAGGTTGTTTGAAACAAACACAAGTATAAACTATGACAACAAGACGTATATAAAAACATATTGCAAGCATTATAAAACTCTACATTGTCTTCCTTGTTGTTCAAACACTTTAACTAGAAAATATCTAGATCTTAGAGATACCAAACATGCAAACCAAATTTCAGCAAGTTTTACGGTAGTTCCTCACTAATAGGTTTTAACTACATGATGTAAAAGCTTAAACATGATATACTTGAGAGCTCAAAACAATTGCCAAGCACCACAACATGCAAGATAACAATCCATAAGAGCATGTATATATTTCTTTATACCATCTACCACATTTAGCATTTTCTGTTCTCAACCAAACACCAATCAACTTATTTAAAAGATAAACTCTCCAAGTAATTAAACAATGAGATATGAGAGTATGATATAATAAAGCTAACAGCTCTAGCAAGAGATGCATGAAAAACAAGAGCTAGAAAGCATTGAAGTAACATAGAAGAATACTCAACAAATATAAGTGAAGAATACGAGTATTCATAAGAAAAAGCGGAGCGTGTCTCTCTCCCACAAAGGAATGCTAGGATCCATTTTATTCAGAGAATGAAAATAACAAAAACAAAAACAAACCGACGCTTCAAGAAAAGCACATAAGAAGTGGCGGAATTAAAATATAGTTTCACTAGAAAGGACCTGATAGTTTGTTGATGAAGAAGGGGATGCCTTGGGCATCCCCAAGCTTTGACGCTTGAGTCTTCTTGAAATATGTTTGGGATGAACCACCGGGGCATCCCCAAGCTTTGGCTTTACTATCCTCTTGATCACATCATATCATCCTTCTCTCTTGATCCTTGAAAACTTCCTCCACACCAAACTTAGAGTAAACTTCATTAGAGGGTTAGTGCACGAAAAATTATGATATTTTGTAGGAACACAATTGCTACCAATGCTACTGGACATTAGCTACAGCCACTGATAGTTCATAGGATAAAAAGATCCAATCAAAATAGCAAAAGAGGCATTGCAAAATAAATGACAGAATCTGTCAAAAACAGAACAGTCCGTAAAGACGAATTTTTTCGAGGCACTTAACTTGCTCAGATCAGAAAACTCAAAACTAATGAAAGTTGCATATATATCTGAGGATTACGCACAAAAAAGGGCAGATTATTTGGATTTTTCTGTGAGGAGTTACGAATTAAACGGTGGACAGCAGAAAACTGTTTCTGCGCAGGAATCCAAATTTAGCATGAACTTTCAACTAGAGGCTTATCTTGACACAACAATGCAATAAAATAAAGATACAAAGGAATTGCTACAGAGGTAGGACAAGTCCTTGACACAAACAAAATAAAATAACAGGAAATAAAAGTGGGTTGTCTCCCATAAGCGCTTTTGTTTAACGCCTTTCAGCTAGGCACAGAAAGCAAAACTCAAGTATTATCAAGAGATGAAGCATCAACACCATAATTTGAACGAACAATAGAATCAAAAGGTAGCTTCATTCTCTTCCTAGGGAAGTGTTCCATACCTTTCTTGAGTGGGAATTGGTACTTGATGGTACCTTCTTTCATATCAATAATAGCACCCACAGTTCTAAGAAAAGGCCTTCCCAACACAATTGGACAAGATGGATTGCATTCAATATCCAAGACTATGAAATCAACGAGGACCAGGTTATTATTAACCATAATGGGAACATCATTAACTCTCCCCAAAGGTTTCTTCAAAGCATTATCAGCAAGAAAAACATCCAAATAGCAATGTTTCAATGGTAGCAAATCAAACATATCATAAAGCTTTTTAGGCATAACAGAAATACTTGCACCAAGGTCACACAAAGCATTGCAATCAAATTTATCTACTTTCATTTTAATGATGGGCTCCCAACCATCTTCTAACTTCTTAGGGATAGAAGCTTCAAGTCTTAATTTATCTTCCCTAGCTTTAATGAGAGCATTTGTAATATGAGTAGTAAAAGCCAAATTAAGAGAGCTAGCATTAGGACTTGTGGCCAACTTTTGCAAGAACTTAATAATTTCAGAGATATTACAATTATCAAAATCAAAATTATTATCATCAAAGCAAACCGAACCACATTCTCCCATGTTCTTAAAAATTTCAGCACTTTTATCAACACTAGTTTCAACAGTTTTGGGCAATTTTAAATTTTTGGAAGAAGTAGAGGAGACATTTCCAACACCAACTATGTTACCATTGATAATAGGAGGCTTACTAGCATGTGAAACACCATTATTTTCTGAGGTAGTAATAGTAAAAACTTTAACAATATTAGCCTCTTTATCTAGTTCTTTCTCTCTTTCCCATCTAGCACGTAATTGGGCCATCATCCTAACATTTTCATCTATTTGAACTTGGATGGCATTAATTTTAGCAAAGGGATTACTCTCTTTAGTTTCAGTAGGCATGATTTTAGATTTTAAAAGATCAACATCAAGGACAAGACTATCAACTTTAGAGGCAAGTATATCAATTTTCCCAAGCTTTTCCTCAACAGTTTTATTAAACAGAGTTTGTGTAGTGATAAAATCTTTTAACATGGTCTCAAGTTCAGAGGTGGTAGTCCTATTATTGTTATAAGAATTACCATAAGAGTTCCCATAAGAGTTCCCATTATTAGTAGGATAGGGCTTATAGTTGTTATTACCATAATTGTTCCTATAGGCATTGTTGTTGAAATTGTTGTTTTTAATAAAGTTCACATCAACATGCTCTTCTTGTGCAACTAAAGAAGCTAAGGGAACATTATTTGGATCAACATGGGATTTACCATTTGCAAGTATAGACATAATAATATCAATCTTTTCACTCAAGGAGGAGGTTTCTTCAACAGAATTTACCTTCTTACCTTGAGGTGTCCTTTCAGTATGCCATTCGGAATAATTCACCATCATATTATCCAAGAGTTTTGTTGCAGCCCCCAAGGTGATGGACATAAAAGTACCTCCAGCAGCCGAATCCAATAAGTTTCTTGAAGAAAAATTCAGTCCTGCATAAAAGGTTTGGATGATCATCCAAGCAGTCAGTCCATGGGTTGGGCAATTCTTTATCAAAGATTTCATTCTTTCCCAAGCTTGAGCAACATGTTCATTATCAAGTTGTTTAAAATTCATGATGCTACTTCTCAGAGAAATAATCTTAGCAGGAGGATAGTATTTTCCAATAAAAGCATCTTTACATTTAATCCATGAATCAATACTATTCCTAGGCAATGAAAGCAACCATTCTTTAGCTCTTCCTCTCAAGGAGAAAGGAAATAATTTCAGTTTTATAATATCACCATCTATATCCTTATATTTTTGCATTTCACATAGTTCAACAAAATTATTTAGATGGGCAACAACATCATCAGAACTAACACCAGAAAATTGCTCTCTCATAACAAGGTTCAACAAAGCAGGTTTAATTTCAAAGAATTCAGCTTTAGATGCAGGTGGAGCAATAGGTGTGCATATAAAATCATTGTTGTTGGTGCTAGTAAAGTCACACAACTTAGTATTCTCAGCAGTACTCATTTTAGCAAATTAATTAACAAACCGAAATAACCAAAATAAGAAAAACTGAAAATAAAATAGCAAACCGAAGTAAACAAAGTAATGCAAGTAACTAATTTTTTTGTATTTTTGATATTAAGCAAACAAGACAGTAATAAAAATAAACTAAGCAAGACAATAACAAAATAAAAAGATTGGAAGTGCGAAAACTCCCCTCGTAGAAGAATCTTCAAATCATCGGCAACGAAGTTGACGGAGGAGTGTGAAGGTCTTCAAAGGAATTCTTATTTCCCCGGCAACGGCGCCAGAAAAATTGCTTGATGCACACGGTGGGTGTGTTGTTGGGAGACCCCAAGAGTAAGGTATGAAGTAGTGCAGCAGCAAGTTTCCCTCAGTTGTGAAACCAAGGTTATCGAACCAGTAGGAAATAATGAATTCCCCCGAGGTGTCAACGGCGCCAGAAAAATCTACGACGTAAGGGCGCCAGAAAATGCTTCCTGGGACGTAGGTGACGTGGAACCTGCACACAACACAATCAAGATACTTTGCCCCAACTTAACGGTGAGGTTGTCAATCTCACCGGCTTGCTGTAATAAAGGATTAAACGTATGTGTGGAAGAAAGATGTTTGTTTGCAGAAAGTAACAGGTTTGCAGTTTGTGGTTTATCAGATTAAAGAGAAGGACCGGGGTCCACAGTTCACTAGTGGTGTCTCTCCATAAATAATAATAACATTCATGCGGGTAAACAAATTACAGCTGGGCAATTGATAGAATAATGATGAGCAAACCAATGCATATACCAACGTTATGATGTCTAGTGTGAGATTCATTCGGGCATTACAACAATATACATAGACCGTTCCAACCGCATCTATGACTAATAATCCACCTTCCGGTTAGCGTCCGCACCCCTTTCAGTATTAAGTTGCATGCAACAGATTATCGCCTTAAGCACTGTGTGTAAAGTAAGTAAGTAACATCATCCTTAGACAAAGTACTACTGTTTTATCCCTAGTAGCAACAGTACATCTACAACTTTAGAGCTAGCTGTCACCACCCCAGATTTAATAGAGACATGAACCTACTATCGACCATAAATACCCCCCCTTGGAGTCACAAGCATCTACTTGGCCAGAGCATACACAAGTAACGGAGAGCATGCAAGATCATTAAATAGCACACACATGGTATATTATGAAGCAATAACTTTAGTACTCAATATTCATCGGATCCCAGCAAACACAACATGAAGTATTACATAACGGTGATCTTGATCATGATAGGCAGCTCACAAGATCTAAACATGATAGCACAAGAGGAGAAGACAACCATCTAGCTACTGCTATGGACCCGTAGTCCAAGGGTAGACTACTCACGCATCAGTCCGGAGGCGGTCATGGCGACGTAGAGGCCTCCGGTGACGATTCCCCCTCCCGGCAGGGTGCCGGGGAGAAGTTCTGATCTCTCCCGAATTGGTGTTGACGACGGCGGCGGCTCGGGACCCGTGGAGGAAAATATGAACACCGTGTTAGGGTTTTTAGTCTGGGGGGTATTTGTAGGCGAAAGGGCGAAGTCGGTGGCGCCCCGAGGGGCCCACACCTGGTCCTCGCGCGGCCAGGAGTGCTGCCGCGCGAGCACGTGGTGGCGCCGGCTCGGTGGCCCACTTCATCTCGTGTTCGGCTTTCTGGAACGTTCCCGACGAAAAACTGACTTCAGAAAAGAAATCGTCCAATTCCGAGAATATTTCCTTAAATACTTTTCTAAAACCAAAAACAGCAGAAAACAGGGAACTGGCACTGTGGCATCTTGTTAATAGGTTAGTCTCAGAAAATGCATAAAACTATATAAAATGCATATAAAACATGTAATAACTTGGTATAATATAGCATGGAACATAAGAAATTATAGATACGTTGGAGACGTATCAAACCCTATTGTCGAGTTTTTAGTAGAAGAAAACAATGATTTGAAAGCTAAATTGAAAAGAAGTGAAGATCTTTGTCTCGAAGAGAAGATGAAATGGGAGTTGAAGATTGCCGACGTCGTCGATGATAACGAGATCAAGATGGAGGCAATGCGCTTGGATCACGAGATCAAGATGAGTGCAATGCGCTTGAAGCTTAAAAAGTTTAGAAAATATGTCATTAGTCAAGAGGCTTGGTATCATTATGCTGTTGGTTCAATAATTACCTTAGTTGCGATTTTGATCGCATTTGTCGTTGGATTTAAATTCTTTAGCTAGTTCTATGTTAGTTTCAATTAATGAATGTTTATGAGAACTATGTATTAGATTTGTTTAAATATGGTGAACTTGTATTAATGAATTGATCACGTATCTATCTATTCATGATAGATATATATATATATAACTATTGTGTAATGGTTTTGTATATATTTACATAATGCAGATGAATCGACAATGGATGTACGTTGACCGACGCACTCCGGAGTTCATGACCGGCGTGCTGCATTTTATCTGTGTTGCTGAGGCAAATAAGCGGGATGGTTTTATGTATTGTCCATGTTGTGCTTGTAAAAATATCAGGGGTTACTCCAAATCAAAAACCATTCACATCCACCTGTTTCAGTCCGGTTTCATGTCCGGCTATAATTGTTGGACCAAACACGGAGAAACAGGGGTCATAATGGAAGACAATGAAGAAGAAGAGGACGATGACAACTATCCTGAGTTTTCTGAATACGACGGTACTACAATGGGGGAAACTGGAGAAGACGCGCCTGACGAAGAGGCGCCGGATGAGCCCGCTGATGATCTTGCTCGGGCCATTGCTGATGCGCAGAGAAACAGCGTAAATCAGAGGGAGTGGCTCAAGTTGGAGCGCATGTTAGAGGATCAAAAAAAAAATTGTACCCAGGTGTCGAAGATGACCAGAAAAAGCTGGGTACGACGCTGGATTTGCTGCAATGGAAGGCTGAGAATGGTGTATCGGATAAGGGGTTTGAAAAGTTGTTGAAAAAGATAAAGAAGATGCTTCCAAAGGATAACGAATTACCCGACCGTACGTACGAGGCAAAGAAGATCGTCTGTCCTCTAGGATTAGAGGTGCAATAGATACATGCATGCATTAATGACTGCATACTCTACCGCGGTGAGGAGTACGAGAATCCGAATGCATGCCCGGTATGCGGTGCATTGCGGTATAAGATCAGACGAGATGACCCTGTCGAAGTTGAAGGCGAGCGCCCCAGAAAGAGGGTTCCTGCCAAGGTGATGTGGTATGCTCCTATAATACCACGGTTGAAACGTTTGTTCAGCAACAGAGAGCATGCCAAGATGTTGCGATGGCACAAAGAGTACCGGAAGAAAGACGCGATGTTCAGACACCCCGCTGATGGGTCGCAGTGGAGAAAAATCGAGAGAGAGTTCCCGGACTTTGCAGATGACGCAAGAAACTTAAGGTTTGGTCTAAGTACAGATGGCTTCAATCCTTTTGGGGAGCAGAGCAGCAGTCATAGCACCTGGCCTGTGACTCTATGTATTTACAATCTTCCGCCTTGGTTGTGCATGAAGCGAAAGTTCATCATGATGCCAGTGCTTATCCAAGGCCCGAAACAACCCGGCAGCGAGATTGATGTGTACCTCAGGCCATTAGTTGACGAACTTTTAGAGTTGTGGCGGGAAGAAGGTGTCCGTGTGTGGGATGAGGACAAACAGGAGGATTTTGACCTTCGAGGGTTGCTTTTCGTAACGATCAATGATTGGCCTGCTCTTAGTAACATCTCAGGACAGACAACTAAGGGATACCATGCATGCACACATTGTTTGGATGATACTGAATGTATATACTTGGATAATTGTAAGAAGTGTGTGTACCTGGGGCATCGTCGATTTCTTCCGGTCAGGCATAACGTCTGGAAGAAAGGCAAGCATTTCAAAGGTGAGGCAGATAACCGTAGGAGGCCTATGCACCGTACTGGTGAACAAATATTTGATATGGTCAAGGATCTAAAAGTAATCTTTGGAAAGGGTCCTGGAGGACTACATGTTCCGAATGACGCTAACGGGCGCTCACCCATGTGGAAGAAGAAATCTATATTTTGGGAGCTACCATATTGGAAAGTCCTAGAGGTCCGATCTGCAATCGACGTGATGCACGTGACGAAGAATATTTGCGTGAACCTGCTAGGCCACTTGGGAGTGTATGGGAAGAAAAAAAACACAGAGGCAGCACGGGAGGACCAGAAACGTTTGAAAAAACGAGACGGCCTGCGTCCAGAACACTATGAAGGTCCTGCCAGCTATGCTCTAACCAAACAAGAGAAAGTGATATTTTTTGAATGTCTGAGCAGTATAAAGGTACCGTCTGGCTTCTCGTCGAATATAAAGGGAATAATAAATGTGGCACAGCAAAAATTTCAAAACCTAAAGTCTCATGACTGCGATGTGATTATGACGCAATTGCTTCCGATTGCATTGAGGGGGCTTCTACCGGAAAATGTTCGAGTACCCATTGTGAAGCTTTGTGCATTCCTCAATGCTATATCTTAGAAGGTAATCAATCCAATGATCCTACCAAGGTTACAGAATGATGTGGTCCAGTGTCTTGTCAGTTTTGAGTTGGTGTTCCCCCCGTCCTTCTTCGATGTTATGACGCATGTCTTGGTTCACCTAGTCGAAGAGATTCAAATTCTCGGTCCCGTATTTCTACACAATATGTTCCCATTTGAGAGGTTCATGGGAGTCTTAAAGAAATATGTTCATAACCGTGCTAGGCTAGAAGGAAGCATCTCCAAGGGCTATGGAACCGAGGAGGTCATTGAGTTCTGTGTTGACTTTATTCCTGACATTAATCCGATTGGTGTTCCACAGTCGCGACATGAGGGGAGACTGAGTGGAAAAGGCACTCTAGGGTAAAAAGTATTTGTATGTAGGGACGGACCTTCTTTCAGTCAAGCGCACTACACAGTTCTACAAAATTCCTCATTGGCAGCTCCGTATATCGAGGAACACATGAATATTTTACGATCTGAGAACCCGGTGGAGGATGAGTTCTGGATTAAAGATCAACACAAGGCGAAATTCAGCGGTTGGTTGCAAACACATCTCATGAGTAACACCGAAGTTGATGTTCAGCTGCACTTGTTGGCCAGGACACCATCTTCGACTATAGTCACTTTCGAAGGGTACGAGATAAATGGGAATACATTTTACACGATCGCTCAAGATAAAAAGAGCACCAACCAAAACAGTGGTGTCCGCTTTGACGCAACAAACAACAATGGGCAAAAGGACACATATTATGGTTACATAGAGGAGATATGGGAACTTGAGTATGCACCTTCTTTTAAGGTCCCTTTGTTTCGGTGCAAATGGGTCAAGCTGAATGCAGGCGGGGTAAAGGTAGACCCGATGTACGGAATGACAACGGTGGATCTGAACAATCTTGATTACAAAGACGAACCGTTCGTCCTAGCAAATGATGTAGCTCAAGTTTTCTACGTGAAAGACATGTCTACCAAACCGAAGAAAAGAAAAAACATGGAAGCGAATACATCAGACGAGGCAAAACGCCACATAGTTCTTTCAGGGAAAAGAAACATCGTGGGAGTGGAGGACAAGACAGACATGTCAGAAGATTATGATAAGTTTGAAGAAATTCCGCCCTTCAAAGTCAACACTGACCCAAGCATCACGTTAAGTAATGAAGATTCTCCATGGTTCCGGCGCAAAGTTAAGCAGTCGAAGAAAAGGAGGAATAATACAACAGATGGGAATATTGGTGATGTGTAATCCATGAATGATATTTATGAAATATGAGGTCTTTATCACAAACTATGTTGTTGAAATATGAGGTCTTTATCACAAACTATGTTGTTGAAATGACCATAACTTTTTTGAAGTGTTTATCACATTATTTCAAGAATTCCTTTGGCATGACTGTTTCTTATACCAATATGCACCTATTTGTGGAATATGAGGTCTTTATCACAAACTATGTTGTTGAAATGACCATAACTTGGTCATTTGTCTTGAAACTTCTAGATGTTCATACATGATAGACCTTTTTGTTAAGACTTTTTTTGCAAATTTTGTCAGAAATCAAGTTGATCATTTTTCATAGCAACTAGTACACATATAAGGTCCCCATGCCAAAGGATTTCCTTTTATTTTTATCAATTCCTTTTATTTTTATCAATTCCCTTTATTTTAAATGTTACATTTTTTAATATCTAATTTTTGCAATTTATTGAAAACATGTTCTTGAATATAGACATGATTTTTAGTAATTATTACAAACTAATTAAACAATTACATCAGTAGATATAAAAAAACAAAAAAGAGAAAAGAGAAATAAAATGAAAAAGATCTTTAGTACCGGTTGCTGGTTGCAACCGGTACTAAAGGTTTTCGTTTGGCGCCAGTTTTCTGGGCGCCCAAACGACAGACCTTTAGTACCGGGCCGTGCTACCAGCCGGTACTGAAGGACATTTAGTACCGGTCCGTGCTAGCGACCGATACTAAAGGTCCATGCATTAAATGCCCTCACCCAGATCGGGCAGTTCTCATTCTCTCTCCCACACACAGACGAACCCCGAGCCCCTCGACGACGAAGACGACGCAGACGCCTCGCCTCCCTCGACGCCATCGCCGGAGACGCTGCCGTGCCGCGCCGCTGCCCGCTGCTCGTCTCCCCCGACTCCGGCCGAATCTCCGCGCGGCGATAGGTAAGCTCTTCTCCTCCCTCTTCTCGCCATTGCCACGCCGGAGCTAGGGTTTCTAGAACGCCGGAGTAGGCTTCCTGCGCCAAAGACGCTGCCGTGCTGTGCCGCTGAGCGCTGCTCGAAGCCGTCCCCGACGCCGCCCATACCCAACGCGACGTGCAGGAAGCCTTCCTCGACGCGCCCGATTCCGGCGGCGGCGGTTGCTTGGCTATGGCCCTACTCCGGTGACAAAATTAGGGCGGCGCCGCCACCAATAGGTCGCGCCCGTCGGTGTGCAACTCGCCGCGGTGTCGGGCTCCTCCTCTCGTCTGCAATGGAGGGGCAGGAACTTGAATCTCCATTGGCGACGTCATGGTGACGTCATCACCTTGTTTTTCCAGAATATTTAGTTAGACTTGAAAATTCTACTGTTTTAGGTGTTGTTTGGAAAATTTAGTTATACTTGCTAGTTAGACTTGCTACGAAAATATATTTAGACTTGATAGTTTAGGTGTTGTTTTTATATTGTTTTTAATTAGTAGTTCAAATGCTATTAGTGCAAATGCAAATACATAGTTGTTGATTTAGTACTTGTTTGCTATTAGGACCGTTTTTGCTACTGAATTCAGAGAACAATTTCATCTACTATTGTAATAAATTTTGATAATGTACTTGTGCAATTTTATTAGTGTGGATTAATTGTGTGGATGCAAAGTAGTTATGTAATTTATGGATGCAACATACTTATATGCTATTGTTAGAATTTAAAGTGTTTTTTATATGAATGCTATTGTTATTTATATGCTATTGATATTTATGCTACTGTTTTAGATGTGTTATGCTACTGTTTAAAATATTTCATGTGTTATGCTACTGTTTTAGATGAATTGCTAGGAAATGCTATTGTTTTAGATGTGCTATTGCTACTGTTTTGCAATGTTAAGTGAATTGCTACCGTTAAGATCCATTGTCATGCTGACATCAGCATGACTATTTTTGGCCGATGATTAGATGGTTGCATCTTCAGGGAGGTGTGAGTGAACCATGTTGTCTGAACATATATGCAATGTTCATTCCACGTTGTTCGCTGACACCATCCCTGAAGCAATTCTATACGAGGCCTTGCTGTCTGTTTTGCAATGTTAGCAAGTTTGTAAATTTGGATTAATAGTGTGGATGCAAAGTAGTTGTGCAAAGTACTTGTGTAATTTAGGGTAATTTTATGGATGCTACTATGTAATTTTATTTGATGCAAAGATTATAATGCTACAATGTAATAAATAGTGTGGATGCAAGTGTTGAAATTTGTGAATGAAAGTGTTAGAATTTGTGAAATATTATTGTGAAAATGCAACCACAATTTCCCGCGGCAACGCGCGGGGAATGCAACCATAATTTCCCCAATGCAAAGTACTTGATTTCGTCGATCCCTCGCCTCACCGTTATAACTTGATATCATGTAGGAATCTCGCCGTCTATCCCTCGCCTCACCGTCGTCCTGTCTGTGACCTTCCCGAGTCTCGTTGATCCCGCGCCTCACCGTCGTTCCCGAGCATCCCCTCGTGCCCTCCCCCGCGGTGAGCCTCTACCGTGCGCACATGTTATTTCTTTACAATAATGCCGCCGCCCGATTTGGCACTAAATTGTTCTATCTTTTTTTTGTTGTATTAGTTAAGCTATGGACGGCAGAGCAAATGAAGAGCAATTGTTCGACATCATCAGAGATGGTGAAGATGATGGATCGCAATATCTTAACATGTCCGGTGATGAAATGGAGGACGAGGAGATTTATAACTTAGAAGCTCCTCCATCCGCCTCGAACAATAATGCCGATGAGAATGTAGCGCAGAATACCGACGAGGTATACATAGCTTCTGGTGATAAATTAATGATTTGATATGTATACATATACATGTTTTAACATAATATTTCTTCTTTTAGCCCTCCGGATCGGGATCGAGCAAGTCTGGTAAAAGAAAACGAGGCCCGGCCAAAAAGTTAAAAGAAGAAAGATTTGATATCGAAGAAATCTCTGAAATTGGCGAACCGATTGCTCCGAAAGAGCACGCACGTAAATTTGTGAGTTAGTGCGGAGTTATTGTTCGGGACAACATTCCGATCACCATCCGAGAATGGCACAAGCCGAAGGGTGGAGGAGAGAGTTTTGTGTCAGATATTTGCAAGAGGGAACTTCTGAAGTCCGTTTTCCACAATTTCGCCCTACCGACAGGCCTCGGAGATGCCGAGAAAAAGAAAGTCTTCCAGTGGACTCTAAAGAAAATGGCCGAACAATTCATGAACTACAAGAAAAGGTTATACCACCAATTAATCAAGATAAAGAAAACCCCTAATTTTGAAGACGTACAGTACAGGAGGATAAGAGATCAGTGGCAAGAATTCAAGGACTACAAGGAATCAGAAGAAGCTCTGGAAAAGTCGAACAAAAATAAGTTGAATGCCGACAAAAAGCAATATTTCCAACGTTTGGGGCCAGGTGGCTATAAGACCGCCATTCCTAAGTGGGATGAAAGGGACACCAAGTTAATTGCTGCCGGGGTCACTCCAAGTACATCAAGCTATCCCGCAAGGGCGAGGCATTGGGCGTACAGCGTCGGGCTGGAGCCCGACTCACAGACAGGGAATCTTGTGTTGAAGGAAAAGGTTAAACCAGGCCCCGAGGGAGAGCCCGAAAGAGAAAAAATTCGGAAGAAAGTCAAAGAACTTGATGATGCAGTAGTTGCCGCTCGGGAGGGAAGGTTCGCGCCCAATAGAGAGAAGGACGAGCTGTCACTCGCCCTCGGGAATCCTGAACACACTGGGCGAGTACGAGGCGTGGGCGTCGTCCCTTGGAAGGTTGGGTTCCCCGAGCATAGGGACACTTACAGGAGCCGCGACAGGAAGAAGAAACAGGAGGCAGAGAAATATCAGCGGTTGGAAGACATGATAATAGACCTGCGACATGAAATGAGGCAGAAAAGGGCATCTGAGCCGCGGGAGGACCAACTTGATATGGCATCTCAGCGGAAAAGCAGCGTGGCTTCCACACAAAATGTCCAGCCTGATGACGCAACATACCCCGTGGATCAGATTCAGGGACAAACAAACCGTGAGCTGCACATCAAGATGAGGAACCTATCCATAAAGGTGGCGGTCGGCTTTGCTTTAGAGAATATACCCGGAACAACCCTTCATGGTGGTCAGATTCCAGCTGGCTACGCGCGAGTCGGGGTGGACGGAATTATGAACGGATTCGAGGACCTAGAGCTTGACTTTCCTGGAGCTGAAGGGGAGACGACACTGCGAGAAGTGTTGCGCGGAGTCATTCTATGGAGAAAGGAACACATCGTGTTTCCAGGAGAATCGACGCGTAGGCCACCAACCCCTCCGAGTAGCAATCAACCTCCAAGTCCACCCCACATTGAAAATATGGACACCGAGAGGGAACCCAGCGCGACTCCATCTCCCCGGTGCGCGAGTCCAACCCAGCGGGAGTCCACCCCGGAGCGTGCAAAGAGTCCACTCCAGCGGGAGTCCACCCCGGAGCTTGCAAAGAGTCCGCCCACCGGCAATAGGACCTTCTCAATGAGGCAGAAGATGCTTGCCGGTGCGTCGAGTGGTGCTCCAAAGGACACCTACAAGTACGGGCCGTCGTTGAAGGATCTTCCGGTGTTAACTTACCACCGGACCGTTGAGGAGAATGCTCCCTTGGTCAAAGCTCACAATGCCGCACACTTTGCGAAGAAAGTGCCCGAGGCAAAACAGGTACTAAACCCTAAGGGTGTTAAACACTTTTTAGACATCGTCTGTGATCCTCACCGTAGAACTTTGCCTGATAACTATGACCGCTCTATCTCGAAGAGTTTTGACACGCAAGAGGAGAATAAAAAGAAAAGGGTCGCTGCACAGAAGAAGAAGAAGGCGAAATAGGTTCCCCAGCTCGGAGAACAGAAAGTACAGTCGGTCGCCCCGCTGAAGGTTCAGACAGACAAGAGTCCCAACGTTGGGACAAATGTTCCTGCTTCAGACTACATGGACGATGCTGAGCTTGACGCACTTTTCCCCAAGTCGACTGAGATAGCACGGAAGTTTGTCTACGGGAAAGATCTTCTCCCTCCTGATGAGATGGTGCGTCTAGCTTTTCAAATGCGGAGATTGCATGACTGGTACATGAAGGTTGCAAAGTACAAGCAACTCGTGTTTTACGTGACATACCAAGAAGACCAATTCTTCGTCAACCACGAGATATGTGTCGAATTTGAAGAATTATGGCAGTTATACAACCGGCGTGCTCTCGACGCAACTATCATGAGTTGCTATGTTCTGTAAGTGTTTTTTTCTAAGTGTCTAGCTGAGCATGTAATTATCCTCACTAATTGAGCCTGTAATTATCCTCACTATATTCTTTCGTATGCTATTATATATGCAGGTGGATGCTTATCGAGTGCAAAAGGAAAAGACTCTGGGAAGTTGGGTTCATTGACCCATCTATCGTTAACTGCAAAAACTTAGACCGGAAGCCCGAGGACTGCGAGGAGACATTGTTGAGGTCGCTATTGAGGCAAACACATGCGACAGATATACTTCTTCCTTACAACTTCAAGTGAGTGTGACTATCTTGAACACATTTCTATATTACTAATTACTAGATGTTAAGTTTAATTGATGAGTTATATGCATGCCTCACTATATAAATGTGTGCAGCTACCATTGGATTGTACTGGACATTATCATTGACAAGGGAGTAGTTGAAGTCTTTGACTAATTACGCAAACCAGAATCATACTACCAGGACTTGACTGACATGCTTCAGAGGTAATTTCAACCATTAACCCCATTTCATGATATCAAGTAATCATAACTCATTTATTTATTTGCTTTTGCGAGTAGGGTTTGGAAAATATTCATCAAGAGAGAGAGGGGTGAATGGAAACCACAGCTGAGTATTAAACATATTGATGTAAGTGTACTACTATTAAACATAGTCTCTTTAATTCATCATCATTTTGGATTATTATTTAATTAATTTATATTCTCGTAAAGACCTTGAAGCAGCCCCGGGAAATGAATTATGTGGATTCTACGTCTGCGAGTTCATAAGGACCTTGAGCGTTGAGCGGGCGTCGCGTGAAAAAAGAATGGATGTGAGTGTGACTGTCTTGCACTATATTTTAATCTTATTATGATTTGATATATATATACACACACAACTAATATATTCATATTGATCTCGTTTAAAGCTTAACGACAAGCGGAACGCCATCCTACCACATCAGCGCGTGGAAGCAATTCAAGAGGAGATAGCGGGATTTATCCTTGAGGAGGTCATGCATCCAAAGGGAGAATACCATAATCCTAAATATAGCTATGCCACATGAAACAAAGCCACGACGTAATGAGGAGGATGTATGAGACATTATTGCGATCTCTATATACCGGATTATATATATGTATATATATATATATGTAATAGCGTAGTATGAATATGTGCTATATCTAAATTGTATTATAGATCAACGTGTACCGTATGTAGTAGCGTAGAATACATATACAAAAAGTATTTTTATGCATCAATGTGTACCGTATATATATAATACCGTATGTATGTAAAACAGTAGATGAAAAAGAAAACATAAAATAAAATTGCAGTGAAGAAAAGAAAACAAATAACAGAAAATAAAATGAAAAAAAACAGGAAACGAAAAACAAATTGCAAAAACCTAAAACCCTCAACCCTTTAGTACCGACCGGTACTAAAGATCTCCAGGCGAAACACTGCCCAGCGCCCCACGTGGAGACCTTTTAGTACCGGACTATTCACAACCGGTACTGATGCTGGGGGGGCATCAGTCCAGTCCCGATTGCGCAGTACCGGTTGCGAAACCGGTACTGATGCGCCTCCCCGACCGGTACTAAATATGAGTTTTCCACTAGTGAGAGGAAGACCGATCTACTTATGAGATAGCTTGTGGAGGTGATTTCGTGGTGCTCTTTTGGGGCAATGGTGGAGCTGCGGTGGAGGTTGGTGTTGGGGTAGAAGCAGCTATCTGTGGTGGTGCTGCTCCAATGGTCGTGGTGCTCTGGTGACTCAAGGCTGCTGGACGAAGAGGCTTCGTCCGCTTCAAGGGTATGTTTGGTTTATTAGGTTAGCGAATATTTAGTAATTTTTTGTTATTGTGGTATTATTTAGTTGGTCTGGTAGTAATTTTATTTCCACAGAGTTCATCGAATATTGATATTGCGATATTATTTAGTTGGTCAGGTAGTAATTTTTATTTCCGTGGAGTGAAAATTATAGGCATTATTATTTTGTGTTGCTTTAGTTGACGAGTCTTATTATAGACATTTCTTGTGTGATTTACCAGGATTTGACCCGCTCGATACTATGAGAAAGGTTGGGAGGTAGATTAAAAACTTTCAACTGTGGATAGAGCATGAGCCTAGAGAGAGGTGTTGTTTGCTGCACGACACACATGGAGCCGGGTAAGGCGTCATGAATACCAACCTTGCTAAAACATATAACTTTATCCTCAGAGCAAACCGGACTTTAACACTTACAAGTTACAACCATCGTGGAGGGTATTTTCTAGGGCACAATGAAGTATTTCAAAAATAGACGTCACAGAGCCCACTAGCATATCTTGAACAACCCAAACACACCTTACTATGAAAAGATTATAAAATACATGGATGACAAGATGGAAAAAGCTCAGACAAACACTGTCGTCCCCATCAGAAATCAAGAAATGAGGTTCGAGGTGCGCTTACCTACCGACAAGTTTGGCTGTGGAAATGTGCTGAGAACGCATGAGGTGAAAATTGGAAATGAAGTCTGGCCAAAGTGTGAGTGCACATGCAACAAACCAAAGTTGCTTTACCTGCCTTGCTCCCATGTACTTACTGCTAGTGGGCAGCTAGAAATGGAAGAAATCTCTCGTTCGGATAGGCAGAGATGGACGCATGTGTTAGCGTATCCAGAATAATATGGACGAATTTGAAGCCGGAGGCCCTACTAGGCATTATTTTCTTTGCAATCAGTTTCGCCATAGGGACACTAATTGCCCACAATCCGCCCTAACGGAGCTACTGCTCGTGGATGAGGGAACCGAGAACAAAGAGGGATAGGAAAAACTAGGCCATGTTTCATTTGCAATAAGTGTGGAACTCTGTTTCAATTTGTAATATGTGTGGAACTATGTATTAATTTGCAATAAGTGTGGAACTATAGTTTAATTTGTAGTAAGTGTGGAACTATGTTTTAATTTGTAATATGTGTGGAACTATGTTTTAATTTGCAGTAAGTGTGGAACTATGTTTTAATTTCAAATATGTCTGGAACTATGTTTTAACTTCAAATAAGTGTGGAACTATGTTTTAATTTGTAGTGCAGAAATGGAGAGAATAACATTGCTTAGTCCGGACATGGATAGTAAGCATCGTGCTAGGATATTGCGGGAGCGTACCCTCGACAACCTGCTCAGACGCACTCCTAAGGAAAACCGGCAGATATACCCTGCTGGGGTTCATAGGTATATTTAATTTATTTCTACATTACATGTATATGACTATGCTTTGTGGATATGTTATGTTTGGGACACACAAACTGAATTTTTATGCTTTCTGGACATGTAGGTTGAAGTGGGCTCAGCTTTTACCTTTCACCCATCTGGTTTGAGGCCACTATTGTTTCTACACGCCTAAAGGTTGAACACTAGCTCCCTGTTCACCTGCTTAGTGGACCGATGGAGGCCCGAGGCCCACACGTTTCACTTTCATTGGGGAGAGATGACTCCTACCATCGAGGATGTGTCGTCCTTGCTGGGACTATCATTGGCGGGTCAACCCATTGCAGACACCGCATAATTGGGACCAGAAGATGACACTATATTTCCAGTGTATTTATCACAATGCTGGGCCATTTGCCTCTCAGAGGATAACATACCTAATCTTGATTAGTAGCTCGGTTTTCAGGTAAGTTCACCTTTCTCATATCTTTCCTTGCCCATGCGTTGTTTTACTTACCTTTTCTTTGATCAATATAGATACAAAAGTTTCGGGGCTATCCAAACATACATTTGGATGATCCACATATCACCTGCAGCCTAGAGTGATATATAATGTGGCTTCTCATGAAGGGGATGTTCACCTAGAACCATGTCACTACTATTAACTCGCGCGGTACATCCCAATTGCATTGGAGATCGCGAGTGGTATAGAGTCGGGCCACATCACATAGATGAGTTGGGGTTTTGCGGTCTTGGCGGCTACGTACAGAGGTATGCGTAACGGATGCCATTCTTTGTCAGATAAGTCAGCCCTGCTTGGATGCCCTATATTGTTGCAGCCCTGTTTGAGATTTATAGGACGAGAAGACAATAAATGGTGGGAAATAGTGGCAGGCCAAATTGGCTGGAGCAACAGTGACGGAAAAATGGCAGAAGCAACAGTGGCGGCAAAAAAGGGCGGTACCAACCGTGGTGTGGTAAAAGACAGGGAAACTGGCCTGGTTTGGAATACCCTTGTCGCCTTTTACCTTCCTGAATGTTGCGACAGAACTGGGGAAAAAAGAAGGGTCTCGCGTCGTCCCCGCGGGCGACCGAGACACCCCAACAGCCGCAGCCAGCCCGCGCCTCCTCCTTCTCTCTCCCTCCCTCGCCGCCGCCGGCGTGTGTCGCTGGGCGAAGCCCAGGATGCCGGCAGCGGCGGTCCGTTTCTTCCCGCGCGTGTGGAGAGGCTCGCGGGCGGCTTCTTCAGGCAGCGGTGCGGTCAGGTGCAGTGCTCGTCCGGCAGGCTACGGAGACCACGGGTGGCGGCGGGGATGATGCCTCTGCGGTGGAGCACAGCGCTGGCCGGCGCGGCAAACGCCGACGTCCTGCGGTGGTGGCGTGGCGGGCCTAGATCCGGGCCCGCGGGCCAAGATCTGGGAGGCAGCAAGGTGGACCCGTTCTGGGCCATCCGGGTGCGGGTGGAGGAGGCTTGCAGGAGCTGCGGAGGCGCCGTGGTCTTCTTGCTCGCCAACTCCGACTGCCACACCTTCCACTGCTGGCCGTGCGCTTCGGTTTTGGGTCAGGCGGACCAAGGATCTTTGCGCTGGGTTTTGCAGGTCCTAGGTCTGGGCCGAACTGCTCGCGCCTGCGGAAGGCCGGATCTGGGCCAGGTGGGCCCAGATCTGCCTGAAGGGGATCGCAGGCAGAAAACAAAAAATTTCCTAGCAACGATATCCTTAAACTAGCCAAGATCTATACTATGCAGATATAGAAATACGGCGGAGATCGGAATACAAACCCTCGTAGACCGAATAGCGGGGATTACGCTCCCGCACAAGCGTTGACGACGAAGACGACGTAGCCGACCTCCAGGTCGCGAAGAACTCGGCGCGACGAAGACGACGAAGATGACCTCGAGGTCGGGTGGAGGAAGTAGGCCTCCGAGTACCGCTAGCGCAGCACCTCGCAGGGTGTTACACACATACGGTGGAGACGACGGCCTCCGTAGCTCCAGTCCAGGACGAGCAGCGGAAGACTTGGACCGGAACACCAGCAGCGCGGCAGCGGGCTATGGTGGAGAGATCCCCTCTCAACTCGGCGCAACTCCGACAAAGGGAATCACGTTATCGAGGAGAGAAAGAGAAATTAATTGGTTGAATTAAAAGGCCAGGGGTGCCCCTTCTTATATAGGCTCCCGGGGGGAGACAACCTTGCCAGCCAGGCAATGTGGGACTATCCCACATGCCTGGTTCGGCCAAGATAGAGCCGCCGGCCCTAGGTGGGCCCCATTTGGCCCACCTAGGCCGGCCCTCCCCCAATCCGAAGCCCTGGGGGGACTTTCCCCCCCTCATGGGCCTTCTTTCCACCAGAAGACCCATTTAGGGAAATCAGCCTTTAAAAATTCGAAAATAAATATATAAAATCACATTTAAACATTAATTACACTAATTAATATCAAACATATTATATATAATTTATTCTAGCTCCGAAAACTATTTCGTCGCTGCCCGATCTCCATCGGACCATTCCCGGGACGTTCCCGGTGATCTCTTTCCTTTCCGGTTGTCTTGTCGAAACCCCTTAAGTGTGTTACCCTAGCGGTTCGATATAATAACAGACATGATCGAGACTCCTCTCCGATCAATGATTAACTCGTAGGCCTGGACCCCATGAATTAACCCCTGTGATATAACGAATGACTTTCATCTATCAAACCTGGACGTCGAGTCTTAAACCTTTTGCCATAGCGATACTTAGCGTGTCCGAGCATCGTTCATAGATATCTCCATACCTAGCGTGATCTCGTTACCGACAACACTATCTTCTACTCGTCTATGATATTATGTCAGCTGGTGACCTAGTCACATGTTTGCAAACTCATTTGACATAATCTCACCGAGTGGGCCCTAGAGTATCTATCCGGCTATACGGACTGACAAATCCCGCTGTTGACCCCTCGTCTCAACTATCCCTTTCCGATACACAAAAATATCACCGTTATTGTCACACTATATAAGATATGACGTTTGGTGCGATCAAAGTATCTTCCAGGAATAACAATAAGAGTTGATCTCACGGTCGAAGGCGTAATGACTACGTCCTACAAATTATGGGTAAGTCCATCACATCGTTCCACCTAACGATATGACTCCATTGCCGACAGACGCCATGTCTCATGATCGGGAAACCTCGATCATCAATCGCGCAATGAAACTAGTCTTAGCAGAGGCAACTAGGGACCTGATTGTTTATCTACCACACGTGTATTAATGTTTCCGCTTAATACAGTTATAGCATGGTATAAAACATATAATGAACAATTGGAATATAACCAATAAACTATCTTTATTAAGTGCCTCTAGGGCATATTCCCTTCAGTCTCCCACTTGCACTAGAGTAACACTTAATCTAGTTTACAACTTGGTAAAAGCTCAACACCCATAGCATCTTGGTGCATGCTTGTCTCGTGGAAGAGGAATACAGTAAACAGATCTCACACATTGAGACCTATATGTGCTTTGCAACACTTCTATGTCACCTAGTTTGACACCATCCCGTATCTTACGATGACGGTGAAATATATCCTAGTGGATGGAGTGAGACTCGAACATTCGCGTAGCATGGGCCTTAAAAGTCTAAGAGATCTATTAAGGGGACCACATACGCTCGGAAAACTGCTCAGTCCAATCACACTTGCTACTTCTGAAGTTGCCATATATTTCTATACCTACGTAGATTATGCAACAGTGCATTCATATGCGACTTCGCAAACTAACCATGTCTTTCTTCAAAATAAAGGACATCTCCTATATGAGATTTCTAGTTGTATGGGCCAGTGTAATAACTTGCATCATCGTAACCTCTTTACGGCAAGTTGTCTTTCACTCTTTCCCTTTACCAGAAAACATATCTTCAGTTCTCACAGACACTGAAAAATATACTTAACGTTTGTTCATTGATCCACACAAGGATCACTCTAGAACCCGTTCTTCAACCAAGAACTTGGGTCACACTAAGTTGAGCTTTCAATCTGATAGCATCTATGTCTGATACATAGAGAATGTCGAACATCATTTGCTATCACTGAAAATGCCAAGATAAACTTAATATTTTACCTAGTCATACAATCAAGAACAATTTTCTTTGCTTGTTCTATTCTGAAACACTTCAGAATCTTAACTTAGTAAATATTCCGACCTAATGTTATTAAGCCCCTTACGATCTATACAATTATAGATTGAATGCCTAATACTTCTAACTTCATTCATAGAAAATTTAATCACTTAAATAATCCTTTACACTCTACTAGAGGATCTGTGTCATTCAATATGTCGTCACATACAAAATCATGAATGACACCTAGCTCCCACTCAAATATGCCTTCCGCATATAAGATCAAGGAAAGCTACTTAGCTCCCACTCAAATCTTTGCAAGTTTCTTCAACTATTTTGGACAACTCCAAAATCCTTTGATCACATCATCAAAGTGAAGATTCCAGCTCCGATATGCTTGCTTCAGGCCATGAATGAACAACTGAAGTTTGCATACATGTTTAGCATCCTCAGGATCACCAAACCATTATTGTACTAATTACAACTCTTTCTTAATGACACTATTAAGAAACATGGTTTGCTTATACATCTATTAATTTCTCATTCGAAATTATAGTAATTGCTAAACGACCCAGAATAGATTTAGGTTTCGCCACTTGAGACAAAATCTCATTGTGGTCAACTTTTGAATCTGTCGGAACTGTTTCACGACAAATCGATCCTTATCAGTGTCTACTCTCTCATAAAATTCCATATTCTGTTAACATCCTAGATGCTATCAAGAAGATCTACCAAGTCAATACCTGGTAATCGTACATGGATTTTATTTCGGATCATATATGACTCATAGCCATTTCTCGGACTTAGGTCTACCATCTCTTCTTCGTAGTTCGTAGGTCTGTCATATTCCATTAACTTGACCTTCATAACAGGATTGTCGTAACACATAGTGTGGAACACAACCTCGTACGCCTACGTTCTTAGTATGAGCTCAGAGCATCATGATCTTGTATCATCAGCTTCTTTCAAGCTGTGGAGCATGACACCGAAAACACTTTCAGTTGCGCCACTCTGATGTCTGGAGAGAAAGTTTCATCAACTTCGTCTTGCTCTACTTTCTTTCTCACTTATACCCTTGGACAAGAAACTATTTCTTTCACAAGGTATATTCCGGCAACGATTTTTGCCTATGTCGTGAGACATGTACCCAATTAACTCTTTAGGTACACTACAAAGATTAATCAATTTTAGGTTTGATCACATCAAAACACTAAATTGCTGAAACGACAATCTAGGCTAAAAGCCATGCCATCACTAATATGGTATTGTCTCCATGGATTTAAATGGTTTCCCTATTATCTAACGTGAGTGTTACGTTTCTACCATACGACTCTAATGATCACAATAATTCGGTAAGAGATTTATTTACCACACACTATCCGATAGGGTGCGATTACGACGTCCTAACATACCATAACACTATGGTGTTCCATGCGACGTAATTTGTGGAACTCTTCTCACAAGTCTTCCAATGACGTGCCAACATTATAACTCAAATCTTTATTTCCTTGATCTGTATCGCAGGAATTAGATTTTCTTGTTAAATTTATTTCCTACTTCATTCTGAACTTGTTTGATCGAATCAAAATTTCCATACTAACATTCCCTGAGTGGATATCCATATATCTACTCGGAATATTCATGAAGTCTATGAAATAAACACTTCCACTTTACGTTAAATTACTTCATTGATTCACATACACCCATATGCATGATTCTCAACAAGTTATACTCAAAACGTTCAGTGAAGTTTACGAAATAAAGATCTCCACTACACGTTAATTACTTCATTGATATACATACATCTGTATGCATGAATATCAATAAGTAATATGCCCGCTTTCCGAAAACGGTGTCTTAGTTATCTTGCCATTGTCAAAAGATCAAATCTAAGGACTTGTAGATCCATCTGTATGGAGCTAATTCATTGACTATAACATTGACATGAATTAAACGGTGGTGCCACACGAATGTGGTGTCTCTATTAAGTTTATTTCCTTTGGCATTAATATTATGAATGTGGGAGCTTCTACCATCTAAATTCAAATCGGCATATGATCATTACTTCATAAATATAGGACAACGAATTTGTCACTAACATATATGAACAATTGTCTCGCTAGAGGAGACACACTTATAACGATCATACTAACAGCCGATCATAAAAGAATTTATTCAAATGGTAGATCTAGAGGGAGAGTGTCTATGGCCATCACAACAATTTGTCTGCCATTATCAACACGCAATGTCGCCTCATCCTTCCAAGCTACTCAAGTAGTAAATCTGGTTTCATAAAACATGACTAGTATCAAAACATAGTCACTACTGCGATTACTTGCTTAGGTAAGGCATTCATAACATGTATATCATATATACACCATCATCATTGATGACTTCCGGCGATCTGTTTCATCTTCTTGATACTTCCAACGTAATCAAGAACCATGAAGGTGAACGATTCCCCTTGCATGACATAGTCTATGACAAAGCATTTGCACCTGGCAACGTCGTCTGTCATCCAGTGATCGAGCGGAGCGAGGCGTCTCAATGTCATCAAGTATGACCAATGTCATCAAGTATGACTGCCACGTGCTACTTCAATGTGTGTATTCTCTTCCATCTTGGTTGAGAAGACAATCAGTCAACGTACTGATAAACTTCATCACCCCAACTTTAGGTGTACCCCGAGTTTAGCGATCATCTCATATGTTCGCGATCTAACAACTCGTACACATCGTTGGTTCTCTATGGAGGAGATCATAGCATACACTGGACTATGATGATATCATCCGCACAAAAACTTGATAATCCAAATTATCCTTTTGTTAGCGGAATCTCCGGGTTTATCTCCTAGCGGGTATTGTATCACAAAGAGCTAACGGTTCAAACAAGGAGTATCCTCAATCTAAAGTATAAAACTATGAAGTTTGGACCCAACTTTTTTAAGTTTCTCAATCGCAGGAATGCGCCTAATTTTAAAGAAGGCTATTACATAGGTTAATATCTACAAAGGTTTGCAAAACAGACTTTGTTCATTATATTTTGAGTTCTAGTATTTTAGAAAATAACTATCAGAACTCCCACTCAAACGAACATCCCTCCTGGTCGTTTCAGCGATTACACGACCCCCATCCATTGCGCAACCCCTCATCGTCAGAGCCGGCAACACAACTTAAAGGGTAGACAACGAATTGTCGATCACAACAACTCTGTGACTCATGCTCGACCTTTCGGCCTCCGTGTTCCGAGGCCATATCTGCATATGCTAGGCTCGCCACAATAACCTCCACGTAACGCTTGTGCAACATGGCTTACACCCACTGTATGCGAACGACGATATGTCTGACACCCGATCGTCACGGCCTGCCTCATAACGTAGAACTTTCTTGGTGGTGCTCGTTGGAGGAAGAACACTAGTGGTATTTTGAAGGGATCATCTTATATATAACTACCGCCGCGTAACTAATATATACTAATATATATAATCACACAATATAAGATGCACACAAAACATCAATATGTAATGCGGTGTGATATAGTCCATTGCGCCATGGTCTTCTTGGCGCCCACAGTTCATAAACAATTTAATAAACCTACCTTGACCATATCACATTGCCCCTGCAAAATAAAGTTAGACGCTTCTATTTTATCTTTTGCATATTTTACGTGGCTTGGGGCTGTCCTAAAAAGAACCGCTTCTTACCTACGAACTTATGACCACAACAACGATCCAATAATTGCATGTTTAAGCATCCCTTTCGGGCCCTCCATTGAAAATGCAAGACCAACTAAAGAGAGAGAGACAGACACCCGCCAGCCACAGATACGGTACAAGCCGTATGTCAGTAGTGGAACCAGTCTCGCGTAAGCGTACGCGTAAAGTCGGTCCGGGCCGCTTCATCAACTCGATGCCGCTGGAATCACAAGTACACGCTAGAGGGTAGCAAATAACAGGAACGGTGCCCCCGTGCAGAACACGGGTTCTAACAGCGTACAGCTATATCTACGATAGATCGGCTCTGATACCACTGAACGGGATCGCAGGCAGAAAACAAAAAAATTCCTAGCAACGATATCCTTAAACTAGCCAAGATCTATACTATGCAGATATAGAAATACGGCGGAGATCGGAATACATACCCTCGTAGACCGAATAGCGGGGATTACGCTCCCGCACAAGCGTTGACGACGAAGACGACGTAGCCGACCTCTAGGTCGCGAAGAACTCGGCGCGACGAAGACGACGAAGATGACCTCGAGGTCGGGTGGAGGAAGTAGGCCTCCGAGTACCGCTAGCGCAGCACCTCGCAGGGTGTTACACACATACGGTGGAGACGACGGCCTCCGAAGCTCCAGTCCAGGACGAGCAGCGGAAGACTTGGACCGGAACACCAGCAGCGCGGCAGCGGGCTATGGTGGAGAGATCCCCTCTCAACTCGGCGCAACTCCGACAAAGGGAATCACGTTATCGAGGAGAGAAAGAGAAATTAATTGGTTGAATTAAAAGGCCAGGGGTGCCCCTTCTTATATAGGCTCCCGGGGGGAGCCAACCTTGCCAGCCAGGCAATTTGGGACTATCCCACATGCCTGGTTCGGCCAAGATAGAGCCGCCGGCCCTAGGTGGGCCCCATTTGGCCCACCTAGGCCGGCCCTCCCCCAATCCGAAGCCCTGGGGGGACTTTCCCCCCCTCATGGGCCTTCTTTCCACCAGAAGACCCATTTAGGAAAATCAGCCTTTAAAAATTCGAAAATAAATATATAAAATCATATTTAAACATTAATTACACTAATTAATATCAAACATATTATATATAATTTATTCTAGCTCCGAAAACTATTTCGTCGCTGCCCGATCTCCATCGGACCATTCCCGGGACGTTCCCGGTGATCTCTTTCCTTTCCGGTTGTCTTGTCGAAACCCCTTAAGTGTGTTACCCTAGCGGTTCGATAGAATAACAGACATGATCGAGACTCCTCTCCGATCAATGATTAACTCGTAGGCCTGGACCCCATGAATTAACCCCTGTGATATAACGAATGACTTTCATCTATCAAACCTGGACGTCGAGTCTTAAACCTTTTGCCATAGCGATACTTAGCGTGTCCAAGCATCGTTCATAGATATCTCCATACCTAGCGTGATCTCGTTACCGACAACACTATCTTCTACTCGTCTATGATATTATGTCAGCTGGTGACCTAGTCACATGTTTGCAAACTCATTTGACATAATCTCACCGAGTGGGCCCTAGAGTATCTATCCGGCTATACGGACTGACAAATCCTGCTGTTGACCCCTCGTCTCAACTATCCCTTTCCGATACCCAAAAGTATCACCGTTATTGTCACACTATATAAGATATGACGTTTGGTGCGATCAAAGTATCTTCCAGGAATAACAATAAGAGTTGATCTCACGGTCGAAGGTGTAATGACTACGTCCTACAAATTATGGGTAAGTCCATCACATCGTTCCACCTAACGATATGACTCCATTGCCGACAGACGCCATGTCTCATGATCGGGAAACCTCGATCATCAATCGCGCAATGAAACTAGTCTTAGCAGAGGCAACTAGGGACCTGGTTGTTTATCTACCACACGTGTATTAATGTTTCCGCTTAATACAGTTATAGCATGGTATAAAACATATAATGAACAATTGGAATATAACCAATAAACTATCTTTATTAAGTGCCTCTAGGGCATATTCCCTTCACTGCCGGCAGCAGCGTGCCTCGCCCTGGTGCTCGTGACGGCGCCGCTCGGCCTGCTGTGGAGGTTCCATGGCATGGCCGGTAGCGTGTTGCGGGCTGGATTTGGGCTAGGTGGGCTTAGATCTGCCGGTGGCTGCGTGGTGATACGTCTCAAACGTATCTATAATTTCTTATGTTCCATGCTTATATTATACCAAATGCTACATGTTTTATATACACTTTGCATTGTTTTATGCATTTTCTGGGACTAACCTATTAACAAGATGCCACATTGCCAGTTCCCTGTTTTCTGCTGTTTTTTGTTTCAGAAAACCACTTAAGGAAATATTCTCGGAATTGGACGAATTTAATACCAAACTCCCTATTTTTCACGGGAGGTTCCAGAACACCGAAGACCTAACGGAGAGGTGCCACGAGGCCCCCAGATGAGGTGCCGGCGCGGCCCCACTTCTGGCCGCGCTAGCACCTGAGGAGGGAGCCTCGGCCCTCCACCGCCTTTGCCCTTTCGCCTATTTAAAGCCCCGGACAATACAAGACCTAGGACCCGAACACTTTTCCACGAAACATTACGGAGCCGCCGCCGTCGTCAACCCTAGTTCGGGAGGGTTCAGAAGCTCTTCCCGGCACCCTGCCGGAGAGGGGAATCGTCACCGGAGGGCTCTACATCACCATGCCCGCCTCCGGACTGATGCGTGAGTAGTTCATCCTTGGACTACGGGTCCATAGCAGTAGCTAGATGGTTGTCTTCTCCTATTGTGCCATCATGTTTAGATCTTGTGAGCTGCCTATCATGATCAAGATCATCTTTATGTAATGCTACATATTGTGTTTGCTGGGATGCGATAGATATTGAATACTATGTCATTTGCTTCATAATATATCATGTTGTGTGTTGTTTATGATCTTGCATGCTCTCCGTTGCTAGTAGATGCTCTGACCAAGTAGATGCTTGTGACTCCAAGAGGGAGTATTTATGCTCGATAGTGGGTTCATGTCTCTATTTAATCTAGGGTAGTGACAGCAAGCTCTAAGATTGTAGATGTACTGTTGCTACTAGGGATAAAACAGTAGTACTTTGTCTAAGGATAATTGTATTACTTACATTACACACTTTGCCTAATGCAATAATCTGTTGCTTGCAACTTAATACTGAAAGGGGTGCGGACACTAACCGGAAGGTGGATTATTAGTCATAGATGCGGTTGGAACGGTCTATGTATATTGTTGTAATGCCCAAATGAATCTCATACTAGACATCATGACATTAGTATATGCATCATTATGCAGCTCTTTATTCTGTCAATTGCCCAGCTGTAATTTGTTTACCCATATGTATGCTATTATTATTATTATTATTATTATTATTATTATTATTATTATTATTATTTATGGAGAGACACCACTAGTGAACTGTGAACCCCGATCCTTTTCTTTAAACTGATAATACAACCAACTGCAAACTGCTTTCATTCATTCTCTGCAAACATCATCTTCCACACCATACGTTTAATCCTTGTTACAGCAAGCCGGTGAGATTGACAACCTCACTGTTGAGTTGGAGCAAAGTTTCTTGATTGTGTTGTGCAGATTCCACCTCCCTGCAACAGCACTTTTCTGGCGCCGGGGAGACCTTCGTTGTGTTCTTCATCTCCTACTGGTTCGATAACCTTGGTTTCATAACTGAGGGAAAACTTGCTACTACGCTCATCACACCTTCCTCTTGGGGTTTTCCAACTCCTCACACCCGTGAGCATCAAGCAAATTTTCTGGCGCCGCTGCCGGGGAGATCAAGACACATCTGCAAGGACTAAATTTTTCTTCAAGAAATTTATTGGATTCGGCTGCTGGAGGTACTTTTATGTCCATCACTTTGGGGGCTGCAACAAAACTTCTGGACAATATGATGGTTAATTATTCCGAGTGGCATACTGAAAGGACTCCTCAAGGTAAGAAGGTAAATTATGTTGAAGAAACCTCCTCTTTGAGTGAAAAGATTGATATGATCATGTCTATGCTTGTTAATGGTAAATCTCATATGGATCCTAATAATGTTCTCTTAGCTTCTTTAGTTGCATAAGAAGAGCATGTTGATGTGAACTTTATTAAAAATAATAATTTCAACAACAATGCCTATAGGAACAATTATGGTAATAACAACTACAAGCCCCATCCTCCTAATAATGGTAATGGTTTATGCTAATTCTTATGGTAGAATGCCTAGTGAGTAAAGACTGTTAGAGGTTGAGAGAGCTACTAAGAATTTCATGCAAATCCAATATGAGCAAAATAAAGTTTTCACTAAAATTATGGAGGAACAATCATCTATGTTAAGAAACATTAGTTATCAAATGGAGAAATTAAATAGGGAGATTTCGGGTTTGCAAGGAAAAATTTCAAATGCTGAAACTAGTATTTCATCTATGTCTGAAGCACAATCTTCATTGATTAATAGAATGGCTGCTAAACCTGAAAATATTGATGAAAACCCCTTTGCTACTGCTAATGCTATCCAAGTTCGAATTGATGAAAATGTTAGGATGTTGGCTGAATTGCGTGCTAGATGGGAAAGAGAGGAAGAATTAGCTAAAGATGATGATATTGTTAGAGTTTGCACCATTACTACTACAGAAAATAATGTTACTTCACATGCTAGTAAGCCTCCTAATATTAATGGTAACATAATTGGTGTTGGCAATGTTTCTTCTACTACTTCCAAATGTTTAAAATTGCCTAAAACTTCTAAAACTATGCTTGATAAAAGTGCTGAAATTTTTAAGAGCATAGGAAATAATTGTCCCATTACTTTTGATGATAATGAATTTGATTATGATAATTGTAATATCTCTGAAGTTATTAAGTTCTTGCAAAAGCTAGCTACAAGTCCTAATGCTAGTACTTTAAATATGGCTTTTACTACACATATTACAAATGCTCTCATTAAAGCTAGGGAAGAGAAATTAAAAATTGAAGCTTCTATCCCTAAGAAGTTAGAAGATGGTTGGGAGCCCATCATGAAGATAAAAGTGAATGAATTTGATTGCAATGCTTTGTGTGATCTTGGCGCAAGTATTTCTGTTATGCCTAAGAAACATTATGATATGTTTGACTTGCCACCTTTGGAACATTGCTATTTGGATGTTTTTCTTGCTGATAATGCTTTGAAGAAACCTTTGGCGGAGAGTTAATGATGTTCATGTCATGGTTAATAATAACCTTGTCCCCGTTGATTTTATTGTCTTGGATATTGAGTGCAACCCCTCTTGTCTTATTGTTTTGGGAAGACATTTCCTCCGCACAGTTGGTGCTATTATTGATATGAAAGAAGGAAATATAAGGTACCACTTACCACTTAAGAAAGGTATGGAACACTTCCCTAGGAATAAGATGAAGCTACCTTTTGATTCTATTATTCGTACAAACTATAATGTTGATGCTTCTTCTCTTGTAAATACTTGAGTTTTGCGTTCTGTGCCTAGCTGAAAGGCGTTAAAGAAAAGCGCTTATGTGAGACAACCCACTTTTTATTCCTGTTATTTTATTTTCTTTAGTCAAGGAACATGCCTACCTCTGTAGCAATTCCTTTGTATCTTTATTTTATTGCATAGTTGTGTCAAGTTAAGCCTCTAGTAGAAAGTTGATGCTAGAATTGGATCTCTGCGCAGGAACAGTTTTCTGTTGTCCACCGTTTAATTCGTTAGAATTCACAGAAAAATCAAAATAACATGGGATTTTTTGTGTGTGATCCTCAGATATGTATGCAAATTTCATTAGTTTTGAGTTTTCTGATTTGAGCAAGTTAAGTGCCTCGAAAAATTCGTTTTTACGGACTGTTCTGTTTTTGACAGATTCTGCCATTTATTTTGCATTGCTCATTTTGCTGTTTTTGAATGGATCTTTTTGTTCCATAAAATACCATTGGCTGTAGCTAATGTCCAGTACCATGATAATGATTGTCTCCATACAGAATACGAGAATTTTTTATTATGCACTAACCCTCTAATAAAGTTTACTTTGAGTTTGGTGTGGAGTAAGTTTTAAAGGATCAAGAGAGAGGATGATATGATGTGATCAAGAAGATGAAAGAGCATAAGCTTAGGGATGCCCCCGTGGGTCACGCAAGCATATTTCAAGAAGACTCAAGCGTCAAAGCTTGGGGATTCCCAAGGCATCCCCTTCTTCATCAACAACTTATCAGGTTATCTCTAGTGAAACTATATTTTAATTCCACCACATCTGATGTGCTTTACTTGGAGCGTCTGTTTGTTTTTATTTTTGCTTTTGTTATTTTTGTTTTCTAAATAAAATGGATCCTAGCATTCTTGTGTGGGAGAGAGACACGCTCCGCTTTTTCATTTGAATACTCCTATTCTTCACTTATATTTGTTGAGTATTCTTCTATGTTACTGCAATACTTCCAGCTCTTATTTTTCATGCATCTCTTGTTCAGAGCTGTTAGTTCTCATATGTTATACTCTCTTGCTTCATTGTTAAATACTTGGAGAGTTTATGTTTTAAATAAGTTGATTGGTGTTTGGTTAAGAACAGAAAATGTTAAATGTGGTAGATGGTATAACTAAATGATACATAATCTTGTAGATCATTAAATTGTGTCACTTGAATCATTGATGTTGTTTTGAGATATTAATATGCTTAACGGTAAAACATGATGGTTTAGTAAAGTGGAATGATTAATGGTTGGTCTAGAAAACTTGAAACTGTGCCACACTTAAATATCCAGCTGATAGCATAATGATATATGACTTCTAATGTTAAAAACAACCGTAATGACTTTGTGTTATGCGCTACGGTCGGGGTCCCAATAGTGACTTGTTTATTTGCCACAGTCCCTCATGGAGTGATTTTCATTATGCCTTGTAAGATCATATTTCTAGTTGGAATCTTTTTGCTTGTGAGTTCTAAAGTTGCGGTTTTCATGGCACTTTCACCACCATATTTGCTAGCCTCTTCGGTACTTTGCATTGCCATTTCTCACATTGAGAGTTGGTGCATACTTCGCAGGTACATCCAAAACTCGTGGGAGATCTTCATCATGTTCTCCTACACATAAGCCAAATATCTTCCTCAAAACATCCACCATACCTACCTACTACAGCATTTCCATAGCTGTTCCGAGATATATTGCCCTGCAACTTTCATCTTACATTACATGACTTGTTGTCATTTATCATTTATATATTGCTTTGCATGATTCTATATAGCTGATGTGTGGTTTTACCCATGTTACGCTAGATCATTGCATATCCTGCTACACTGGCAGAGGCACCGTTTCATACATTATGTTTTATTCCTTATGAGGTCCTTGTATCAAAAGTGTGTTGTCATATTAGAATGTTTGTCCCTAAAAGTGAAAAGAGCCATGGAGGCCATCGAAAAGAAAAACAAAAAAATAAAAAAAAGAGAAAAAAAGAAAGAAAGAAAGAATAAAAAGGGGGCAACATTACTACTCTTTATCCACACTTGTGCTCATGTTATAGCACATGTAATAGTCATAGTCATCATTTGTGGTCATGTTTAGCACATTTACTCCATATGAGAGAGTTTTCATGTTCTACTTGCATAACTATGTGGGGAACTTCACATTATAGAACTTGGCTTGTATATTCCAATGATGAGCCTCCTCAAAAGTGCTCTAGGTCTTCATGAGCAAGCAAGTTAGAATCACCCCCACTAGTTCCATTGGAGAGCTTTCATACACTTATAGCTCTACGTGCATCCGTTGTGTGGCAATCACTACCCCTTGCATAGCTTCGATTGTAAGATTTCCTCTTGTCTAATGATCACTTTCAGCTTTCTGAGACTTTCTTCCGTTGGCCTTCCAAACCCCCATTATTATTCTTTTAGCCACAACATCCTGGTGCCAGGAACCAACGCTGAACACTTGCTTATTTTTGAGTGAACAAATAGAGAGATGATCTTCTACGTGCATATTGTTATTGCTTGACTTGATCCTTTCACAAAGTTGTCATGAGTGTTTGATTCATTAGATGATTATATTGTTATTCTTGAATCTTAAATCATCTTTAATATCTACTTTGCACGGTTGATTGTTCTCTAGTACTAATTCATTGAAAATTTTGCTTTATTCTTCCTACTTGTTTACTCATTACTCATTTGATATCAATATAAATTACAGCTTTTATTCATTTGATCTCAGTTTACATGCATTACATTATTATATGATCAAGATTGTGTGAAAGCATGTCACTTCAGAAATTATTCTTGTTATCGTTTTACCTACTCGAGGACGAGTAGAACTAAACTTGGGGATGCTTGATACGTCTCAAACGTATCTATACTTTCGTATGTTCCATGCTTATATTATACCAAATGCTACATGTTTTATATACACTTTGCATTGTTTTATGCATTTTCTGGGACTAACCTATTAACAAGATGCCACAGTGCCAGTTCCCTATTTTCTGATGTTTTTGGTTTCAGAAAACCACTAAGGAAATATTCTCGGAATTGGACGAATTTAATACCGAAGTCCCTATTTTTCACGGGAGGTTTCAGAACACCGAAGACCTAACGGAGAGGGGCCACGAGGCCCCCAGATGAGGTGCCGGCGCGGCCCCACTTCTGGCCGCGCTAGCACCTGAGGAGGGAGCCTCGGCCCTCCACCGCCTTCGCCCTTTCGCCTATTTAAAGCCCCCGACAATACAAGACCTAGGACCCGAACATTTTTTCACGAAACATTACGGAGCCGCCGCCGTCGTCAACCCTAGTTCGGGAGGGTTCAGAAGCTCTTCCCGGCACCCTGCCGGCACCGGAGGGCTCTACATCATCATGCCCGCCTCCGGGCTGATGCGTGAGTAGTTCATCCTTTGACTACGGGTACATAGCAGTAGCTAGATGGTTGTCTTCTCCTATTGTGCCATCATGTTTAGATCTTGTGAGCTGCCTATCATGATCAAGATCATCTTTATGTAATGCTACATGTTGTGTTTGCTGGGATCTGACGGATATTGAATACTATGTCATTTGCTTTATAATATATCATGTTGTGTGTTGTTTATGATCTCCGTTGCTAGTAGATGCTCCGGCCAAGTAGATGCTTGTGACTCCAAGAGGGAGTATTTATGCTCGATAGTGGGTTCATGTCTCTATTTAATCTGGGGTAGTGACAGCAAGCTCTAAGATTGTAGATGTACTGTTGCTACCAGGGATAAAACAGTAGTACTTTGTCTAACGATAATTGTATTACTTACATTACACACTTTGCCTAATGCAATAATCTGTTACTTGCAACTTAATACTGAAAGTGGTGCGGACGCTAACCGGAAGGTGGATTATTAGTCATAGATGCGGTTGGAACGGTCTATGTATATTGTTGTAATACCCAAATGAATCTCATACTAGACATCATGACATTAGTATATGCATCATTATGCAGCTATTTATTCTGTCAATTGCCCAGCTGTAATTTGTTACCCACATGTATGCTATTATTATTATTATTTATGAAGAGACACCACTAGTGAACTGTGGACCCCGGTCCTTTTCTTTAAACTGATAATACAACCAACTGCAAACTGATTTTTTTCATTTTCTACAAACATCATCTTTCACACCATACGTTTAATCCTTGTTAGAGCAAGCCGGTGAGATTGACAACCTCACTGTTGAGTTGGAGCAAAGTTTTTTGATTGTGTTGTGCAGATTCCACCTCCCTGCAACAGCATTTTTCTGGCGCCGGGGAGACCTTCGTTGTGTTCTTCATCTCCTACTGGTTCGATAACCTTGATTTCATAACTGAGGGAAAACTTGCTACTACGCTCATCACACCTTTCTCTTGGGGTTTTCCAACTCCTCACACCCGTGAGCATCACGTGGCTGTGACCATCCCGGGTCGGGACTGCCCTTACCCGCGCTGTTGCTCTTTGGCCGTGTCGGGAGCGCAGCGGTGGTGCTGTTCGGTCGATGGCGACGCTCTGATCCTCCTTGGGGGTTTCTCGGGATGAGTTAGGTTGGTCGGAGTGTGTTGGCGCCTCCCTTTGGCGGCAGGGCCGTGTCCGTTGTGGTGTTGGTCCGACGCGCCGCCCCCGGCCCAGATCTGGGCCCTCTAGGCCCATTTGGGTTTTAGGCGGGTCGGTCTGAATCCTTGGTGGCGCGACCTTCTATACATTGAGGACGGAGAGCAGCTCGGATTGGGGGCGGCAGCGCCAACGGTGTGCCTTCTGCAGCGCGACGGCGGGAGCTTCACGGGCCTCTCGAGGCCGAGAGGCTCGGCCGGGCTCGCGGGCCTGGTATGCTCCTGCTGTTGCGTCCGGTCGGTTACCGTCTGTGAAGGTGGAGGTTGGTCCCTCCCGCACGTCGGCGGTGCTGTGGGCCCTAGTCCTGGCTCTTCTTTTTCGGTGTGCAGGCTGCTCTTCTCTGTGCCTGGTGAGGCATCAGGAGCGGCTTCGCGATCGTGTTGCGTGCGGTGGTGGGCGGTTTGGTGGAGTGCTCTGGAGCGTCTGGGGTGACGGGGGATCGGGAGAAATCCTAGTCGGCGTGTCCGACTCCGGCGCGGTGGCACCTGTGGGTGTCGTCAGTCCTTTCTGAGGGGCGTCCAGTGTTCCCCTTCCTCTTCCCGTCGCGTACCGGGGGAAACCCTTGGCAACAGCGTCGTCATCGTCGCATCCCTTTCTGAAGGTGTTGATTGGTACCGACGCTCTGGAACACTAGGAGCTTGGTGGCAGGCCTCCGGTGGGCGCAGCGGTTGTGGAGCTTGCTTTCTGTTGTCTTTCCGTCGTTATCGGCATTTTTCTTGTTCTTTTTCTTTTCTTTTGGATGTTGTGCTGTCTGGCCCAGCAGCGGTCTCAAACGGTGTGGTTTTATTTATAAAGCGGGGCGAAAGTATGTTTCGAAAAAAAAGACAGGGAAACTGTGACAGCAGAAAAAGGCTGAAGAAACAGTGGCGGAAAAAAACGACAGGAGGAACGGTGGCAGGAAAATATGAAGGGAGCAACCAGTGCTTGTAATCATGCATCTGTCGGATGGACTATAGCTGAGCAGGTCTCGTCGGCTGCATCGTGTCGTTCACGCTCGTTGGCTTTGCCATGGCCGAGCAGGTTCCGACTTGCGCCTAGCCATCGGCGGACCAACTGGTTGGCCTACGTCGTGACAGACAGGGTCCTGTTGACTTTACCATGGTCGAGGTGTGCAATATTTCCGTAATTTCTTCAGAATGCGAATTATTTCTGGAAATTAAAAAAACATAGCATGTATTCAGGGGCAATAGAAATTTTAGCGATGGGTCGGGAGCGCAGAAGTGTTCTTTTCCTTTGTGGGTTTGAACCAACGCGAAAATTGTTAGTTTTATTAGTTCCTACCCAGAGCACAGGAAAATTGCGTGTATTCCTGTCTTGCATCTGTTGGCTGAAGCGATAAATATTTAGCTGTTGGATATATAGGTGTGCGCCCGATAGGAAAATATCCGGACACGTAGAAATATTTCAGAATCCGGTAGTGTGTAAATTTGTCTTTTTAGTCCTATACCACGAAACAGGCTTTCGTCCCGTTTTATAAATAAAGCCACAACGGTCAAATGATACAAGGTAGCGAGGCAACCCTCTTACAAAGAAGATCTTAAGAAAACCGAGCTACAACAGCCACATCGAAAACGCTGGAAGCGAAACAACACGACTACGTAGCCGGACAAGCAAACCAGCTCCACGCTAAATCCTAACTCGCCTGAGCTCCACGACGACGCCCCCAAGAGGGTCACGGCGCAAAGCGTCGCCGCCGCCGAGTCCAAAAGGACTACGGTTTTCACCCGGAACCCTGACACGAGGGAGATCACCCAGACGGCGTCCTCAAGAGGAGAGCGGCACCCGCGGGCGTCGCCGTCGTCAGTGCCAAAGCACAGAGCTTTCGCTCGGTCACTCCCCCGTGACACAAAGAGGGTCACAGGACTCAAGCGTAAGCACTCCAGATCCAGGCACCATCAACGTGCCCGAGTCACCCACCGCTGCCCCCTTCGCTGTCCACACAGCCAAACGATGCAGCCACCACCATCACCATGGTGCTCGCCGGAGAGCAACCCATGTGACCCGCCACCCAGGGCCGCCGCCCCGGCATCCGCGCATTCCACCCTAGGACAGGGACAAACACACCGCAGGATCGACGGATCTGAGAGGGAAACCTAGCGCGCGTTAGCCCACTGGAGGGACCTCCCTTCACCGGAGCCGACCGGACACGGTAGCTGGATCAGCTCAGACCCGCCTGGCCCGTACCAATCCCGCCACCATGCTGCAGCCCGTAGGCCGTCGCCGCCGCAGAGTCTCCACCACGCCACCACCATTCGCCACGAGAGCACGCCGCCGGCCGCGGAGAGAAGCACGCCAGACCTGGACCGATGAAGAGGCTGCGGGGGGAGGACGCCCGAAGGGTCGCGGTCCCAGCCGCAGCCGCACACCATCCACCACCACCGGCCAACCTGCAAAGCACAAGAATGGGACAACACGACTACCGGATCGGACAGGAGAAGTTAAGGTCAGCCAATCAGCTCTGAGACCACGGGATATGACGAGCAGGCGCCTCCCGCAAGTCACTTCCAGGTCCCAAAACTAGATTGATAGGCGGTCGCCGGATCTAGGCCCGAGGCCCGGATCTAGCACCCCAGCCACACAGGGCCAGGGGATGGGTTCGGAACGAACCCCTGAAACCACTTGACAGCAGGGCCTGGCCTACCCAGATCGGGCCCAAAAGGGCCTAGATCTGGGCCGAGGCGCCGCCGTCGGTGGCCAGCACCACCCACCGGAGGAGCCGCGCCGTCCTACCCTTCACCATCACCGGCTCCGGCCTGCTGTGTCGTCCGCTTCCTGCTCCCGAGGAAGGCCGCCGCCGCGCCGCCAGAGAAGTTAAGGTCAGACAATCAGCTCTGAGAAAGCACAAGAATGGGACAACACGACTACCGGATCGGACCGGAGAAGTTAAGGTCAGCCAATCAGCTCTGAGACCACGGGATATGACGAGCAGGCGCCTCCCGCAAGTCACTTCCAGGTCCCAAAACTAGATTGATAGGCGGTCGCCGGATCTAGGCCCGAGGCCCGGATCTAGCACCCCAGCCACACAGGGCCAGGGGATGGGTTCGGAACGAACCCCTGAAACCACTTGACAGCAGGGCCTGGCCTACCCAGATCGGGCCCAAAAGGGCCTAGATCTGGGCCGAGGCGCCGCCGTCGGTGGCCAGCACCACCCATCGGAGGAGCCGCGCCGTCCTGCCCTTCACCATCACCGGCTCCGGCCTGCTGTGTCGTCCGCTTCCTGCTCCCGAGGAAGGCCGCCGCCGCGCCGCCAGAGGACAGCCGCCGCCGCCGCCAGGATGCCGACGCCGCCACTGGCTCGCCCCACCACCTGGAGGTCTCCACGCCGCCGCCGAAACAGCCGCGCCGCCGCGCCCCTCGACCAGCACGGCGCCCAAGCCGGAGACCTCGGCCCGCGCCAGGCCCCCGAGCGAGGGAGAAGGGAGAGCCTCGCCGCCGCCAGCGCCCAGCCTTCGGCCGGAGACGCCGTCCGGCGGCAGCGAGGAGGGGAAAGGGACGGGGAGGGAGCTGAGGAAGAGGGCGGCTAGGGTTTCCCCTCCCGTCGCCCACGGGAGCGACGAGGGAGGAAGAGGAGGGGTGTATCTTTTAGTCCTATACATGAAGGCAGTATTTGAATCTGCAACATTCTCAAATATCCGGACACGGGTGTATTTTAATGTTTTATAATAAATTTTTAACAAGTTTTTTATTATCAAAAACAATGATCTTACTTAACCTACCTCTAAGTTGCCCATCAATGTAAATTCTAAGTAATCTTTAATTTATGTGTCGCTAGTATATATATCGACTAGCCGTGCGTGGCGTCAATTCACAACTCTTCTCCTACCTAGCTCACTCTTACACCATGCAATACCATTATACGAATACATAACGGAAACAAGGATCAGACAATTTCATCTACGACAGAGTCGCACATTATATAGAGCAGATGACAAAGCCAATGCTTTACCATTTTAGCTCTGTGTGAGATCGTGCTCTCCATCTTCTAGTCTGACTTTTCAATTCTAGTTAACTTGTCATTGTGTTCTAACTCGGCTTGAAAGCACACATGTAACCTGCCATTAACGAATATTGCATGAACATGTCTTGCGTCCCTGGACCTATAAATAGAGTTGCAACACATCAAGTTTCCTTCACCCATCCTCCTCTACTCATTCACCCTCCTCTACCCGCTCGAGCTATGACTACCATGGCTAGTAGTGACAGGCTTGCCGCCTTGGCTCTGCTGCTAGTATTGCTTGGTTGCGTTGCCCGCACATGCCAAGCGAGCTACGGGGTTCCCTACCCCTCGGGGCCCTGCAAGAGCCCTCCTCCTCCTGCTGCCCAGACGCTCAACTACGATTACTACCACAAGACTTGCAAAGGAGCGGAGAAGATCGTGAGGGACGTTGTAGAGGAGGAGATTAAGCTCAACCCTGGCATCGGCGCCGGGCTCATCCGTCTCTTCTTCCACGATTGCTTCGTCCAGGTATACCAATGCTCACATCAGTACTAGACATATGCCGTCAAATTATAGTTCCTAGCTTGTCTGCGTGTTTACCATTTGGCACCCCTAGTCTCGTTTCATATATCTTTTTCCTTACAGGGTTGCGATGGGTCGGTCCTCCTTGACAAGACCCCGGCCGATGAACAAACGGAGAAGTTCGGCATCCCTAACGCAGGCAGCCTCCGCGGCTTCGGAGTCATTGACAAGATCAAAACTAAGTTGGAGGCCGAGTGCGAGGGTGTCGTCTCGTGCGCAGATATTGTCGCCTTTGCTGGGCGTGATGCCACCTTCTTCCTCAGCAATGAGAAGGTAGACTTCGAAATGCCGGCCGGACGCTACGACGGGCGGGTGTCTCTCGCCAGTGAGACCCTCATAGACCTGCCCCCTCCCTTCGCCAACGTCACGGTGCTCGAGGCCATGTTCGCCGCAAAGGGACTCAGCCTCGACGAGATGGTCACCCTCTCCGGTGCGCATACCGTTGGGATCTCCCACTGCTCGTCCTTCGCCGACCGTGTCCCGCGGGATGCCTCCGACCCAACGGCCATGAACCTTAGGTTAGCCAACTTGGTGAAAACCGAGTGCAAGAGCGACAACTCCACGGTGTTCCAGGACATCAACACCCCTATAACCCTGGACAACAAATACTACAAGAACGTGCTCAACCAGGAAGTGTTGTTCACATCGGATGCCGCACTCGAGTCTTCCCAAACAAAGAAACTGGTGCAAGATAATTTGATCCCTTACGTGTGGGAGGCGAAGTTCAAGCAGGCCATGGTGAAGATGGGCGGCATCGGGGTGAAGAACCAGACTAACGGGGAGATAAGAAAGAAGTGCAACCTTATCAACTAGTGACGACCGTTCCTCCAACGAAATCGAGACTATTAATTTGTTTGATGCCTACCTCGTCACCGAAAAATAAACAGAATAATCTTGTGGTTTTTGTGTGATATTTTGGAATTTCGATTAATGTCCACTATGTGGTTTTATTTATTCTTGCATTAAATTTGATTTGACTGAAACTGTGTCAGCCTATTTTTATTAATTAATGAGATCTTTATGATTTCTGTTTGAGCAACACTGATAACATTGCTAGCGAACATTACTTGTCGTGCTTACCAAGATATGCGAAAGGCCTTGCTCTTATTGGTGAAAAGACGATGGTAAAAAAGGCTAAATTATACTATTTTAGACCTCTTCTCTAGTACAGATCGGATAACCGCAGACGTTTCTTTTTTTTTTCATTTTAAGAATAAATCGCTGATAGATTAATAGTAGACAAGAGTATAGGGTCTTTTACAACAATGGCACAGATAGCAGAAGGCATCGGTGGTACCCAGGTGTTACCAGAACCTGAAACTTTGGCCAGCTTGGCAATCTCATGTGCTGTAGAGTTGAGTCGAACAACCAGCAAAACTAGAAATCAACTGCTTGATGTCTATTTGTATATGCTCTAGGTTTTATTGTGAGCCTGCCCTAAGTTTTTGGTTCTCGACACTGCAACAGCATAGTCCGACACAGAAGTACAGAACTGAGCTGGAAGAGAAGAGCCGTAGTTCGTAGCAGAGACAAAAAGGATGGCTTTGGCTGAAGCTTCCTCTGCATCGTTTTCCAGTCTCCACTCGCTTCCGCAGAGACGGGTTGACGCATACAGTCCCCATAGCAGGAGTTTGGAAATTCCTTATCCGATCGGTGCAAAGACTTCACTTTGTTGCGAGCCTTTCAATAGGATATTTGTGCATACGTTATTATGTATATCCGGCCGGGGCGAGTGTACGGGCCGGATCACTACTTCAGGTGATATCATAGGATCATAGGGGAGTTCAAGCAGGTCATGGTGAAGATGGGCGACATCAGGGTGAAGTCCCCGACTAACGGGGAGATAAGAAAGAAGTGCAACCTCATCAACTAGTGATCGTTCCTCCAACGATATCAAGGCTATGTTTATGCCTACCTCGTCACCGGAAAACAAACAAAATAATCTTGTGGTTTTTGTGTGATATTTTGGAATTTTGATCAATTTTCCTCTCGATCGGTGGTTTCATTTATGCTTGCATTTCATTTTATTTTACTGAAACTGCTGTCAGCCTACTTTTATTAATTAACGAGATCTTCATGATTTCTGTTTAAGCAACACTAATCACATTGCCCGCGAACATTATTTGTCGTGCTTTATCAAGAGACGCGAAAAGGCATTGCTCTCATTGGAGAAAATGTGATGTTAAAAAGGCTAAATTTTAGACATCCCCGGAGCACATGCGACCCGGCGATTGCGGCCTCGTCTTCGAACCGGCGCCGGTGGTTTGACACGAACACGACCTGCGCCTGCAGGCCTTGTTCACTCAAGCCCCCACGCCGCCGAGCAGATGGTTGTTACCGCCTCCGTATAAACATAGGCATGGCATGCTACCGCCATCACCGCCGCGCCTGTCAGAGGTAACGACGGAGCCGGAGGACGAGGACGAACTCTGGTCTGTCCTGGAGAAGTCGGAGCACACGGTGGCCGAGGACGAGGCCAAGCGCCAGGAACGCATCCTGACCGAGGTCGGCAGGACGAAGTCGTCTGACACCACCACGAGGCGGCGCGGCAGCTGTAGGAGGCCATGGAGACGCAGCTCGCGCCACGTCCATGGTAGTACATGGACGTGGACGAGAAGCCACCTACACCTCCACTTCCCAAGGCCTGGTCGGCCAGGCCTGACAGTGGAATCTGGACGCGTTCCTGCGGCAGCAGACGCCGCCGACGCCTCCGAAGAAGCAGGAGCAGCCACCAACGCTGCCGTCCCTCGTCCCACCGGCGTACATATGGAAGGCGCCGCCCTACGGTTATCATCTCTGATGACAAGAGTAGAAAGCCCGCGATGGGCATGTTTTTCTTATTTTTTTGTTTATAAATTTTCTATGTAAAATGCCCGATTGTGGCCACTCCCCATGTAATGGAAAAACGGGCATGTTTTACAAAAGCAAAAAAGAAATTTATACAATTAATGCGTCGCACGTGTTGGGCATACTCGCTCGCACGCCGGACCGACGTGGACATGGCATGTCATTCGGCGGACAAAACCGGACAAAATGGCATGTCCGTTTGGGTCGACCCGTTAGAGTCATTCTGAGACGCGTAGACATGTTTTTTCTCCTTGGGTTTGGACCGACGTCAAAATTGTCACTCATGTCGGTTTGTATTCCTTTCTTGCATCTGCTGCCTAACAGGGTAAAAATATTTCCCTATTGGATGATAGACGTGACGGCCGGATAGGAAATTATCCGGATACACAGAAATATTTCAGAATCTAGTATTTTGTAATTTTGTCTATTTAGTCGTATATGGTATATACATGTAGGCAGGTTTTGAAGTTGCAAATTCTGAGATTGTATGAATAACAAGGGTGTATGTTTTAATGTTTTATAATAATTAATGTAAGTGCTTATGTCTCAGCCGACTGACTTTTTCTTAAGTCTCAGTCATCTCAGAAAATTGTAACTACAGTTTAACATTGATCTTACTTATCCTACCTCTTGGTTGCCCATGTATATAAATTCTAGGTGAACTTAATTTACTTAGCCGTGCGTGGCGTCCCTTCATTTACATAGCAGTGCGTGGCGTTCATTCACTACTCTCCTCCTAGCTAGCTGAAGCCAATGCATGGCCACTGCTTGACTTATGTTCTAGCTTGGCTTGAAAGCACACTATAACCTACCATCAAACAAACCAAATAGTATTAACTAGGACAACATGTATTTATTTTTGAAAGCAACCATGGCGGATTATATTAATTTAATCATGATAGATACATCGTCTACTATTACATCACGCACACAAATTGGAGGATCGCCATGCCACATCTGATGCACGATCTCAAAACACTTAGCTAAAGTATCAGCGACTCTAGGACAATGATTAAAAATAACCCATGCAAAATTACGTCAAAGGAAATTACACACTTCATAAATTACAGCAACAGCACCAAGTGAGTTCTCGCCATTAATTTTTCATGACTTCGTTAACCTCCATGTATATTCTATGTGATAACTGCTCCATTGTGCTAGCTAATGACAATTTCATCTACGACAGAGCCGCAACACAATATTATAACGAGAGCCGATGACTAAGACAATGCCGTACCATTTTAGCTTTGTCTGAGATCGTGCTCTCCATCTTCTAGCTAGTCTGACTTTTCTTTTTTAGTTAACTTGTCATTCTGTTCTAGCTCGGCTTGAAAGCACACATGTAACCTGCCATCAACGAATATTGCATGAACATGTCTTGCGTGCATATTTTGAAGCGTCCCTGGACCTATAAGTAGAGCTGCGACACATCAAGTTTCTTTCACCCATCCTCCTCTACTCACCCATATCCTCCTCTACTCACTCGAGCTATGACTACCATGGCTAGTGACAGGCTTCTCGCCTTGGCTATGCTGCTAGCATTGCTTGGTTGCGTGGCCCACACATGCCAAGCGAGCTACGGGGTTCCCTACCCGTCGGCGCCTCGGCTGAGGGTCGGCTACTACAAGCAGACGTGCCCCGCCGCGGAGTACATCGTCAAGACGGTTGTCGATGAGGCCCTCAAATCGAAGCCCGGCCTCGGCGCCGGCCTCATCCGCATGGCCTTCCACGACTGCTTCGTTCAGGTATGTGCCCAACTTGCTGCTAACGGCTTGTTGCTCGTGCATGTGCTATGAAGCTTCAACATGTGGTTAATGTTGGCGCATTGCAGGGTTGTGACGGTTCGGTGCTGCTGGACCCGACGCTGGCGAACCCACGTCCCGAGAAGCTCAGCCCGCCCAACTTTCCCAGCCTGCGCGGGTTCGAAGTCATCGACGCGGCCAAGGCGGCGCTCGAGAAGGTCTGCCCCGGTAAGGTCTCTTGCGCCGACGTCCTAGCCTTCGCAGCCCGCGACTCAGCCGTCTTCCTCAGCGGTTCCAAGATCAAGTACGACATCCCATCGGGACGGTTCGACGGGCGCGTGTCGCTCGAGAGCGAGGCGCTCGACTTCCTCCCCCCGCCATTCTTCAACCTTTCGCAGCTCGTCGACAGCTTCAAGGCCAAGAAGATGAACAAGGACGACCTCGTGGTGCTCTCCGGCGCGCACAGCATCGGGGTATCCCACTGCTCCTCCTTCATCGACCGCCTCCCTCCGAACCCCTCCACCATGAACGCCGCTCTCTCCGCCGTGCTGCAGAAGAAGTGCCCGCTTACCCCTACCATCACAAATGACCCCGTTCAGGTGCAGGACATCGTGACACCAGGACAGTTGGACAACCAGTACTACAAGAACCTGCGCAAGCGCAATGTTCTCTTCTTCTCGGACGCAGAGCTGGTAACATCGACCCTGACGGCGAGGAAGGTGTACCAGAACGCCATTCACCCCAAGGTGTGGGAGAAGAAGTTCGCCAAGGCGATGATCAAAATGTCAGCCATAGAGCTCAAGACCGCCGCCAACGGCGAGATCAGGAAGAATTGCAGGGTCGTCAACAAATAAAGTTGCTGGCTATTAATTCATTGAACATGCCCGCACTCTGTTTCTGATTTCTTCACCGTTTAAGTTGCGCTGCATCTTTCCGTGTAATTCATTCGTTGCATTTCTTTAGTTTGCTTGTTTTGCTTCTGTTGGTGCAGTCAGATGGTCACATTGTAATTTGATAGTGATTTGTATTCCTGATCGGTAACATGGGCCTGAATAAACATTTCATTTTCGGCTTTATTAAGGACAACATGTTTATGCAATTAAATTTGTGAGGTGAGGCCAAGGTTTTGGTTCCGGATAAAAATTATTTTTTACCCGAGGGGGCAAAGGATTGCCGGTTATTGCGGTAACCGAGAAATCCTGGATGGTTACCGGACAAATTAAAAAATTAATTTTGAATTCAAATGTTCTCCGGAATTTGTTATTTAGCGTTTAAACTAGTTTTCTACACAACAAAGTGCCTAGTGCAGTGGTATGCCGCGTTTAGGTAGGGTACCCACTCTCTATTTCATAGGTTCTAACCCTTGTGCTATTTTGTTTACCATAATATGCAGATTTATTCGTACAAATGAAGAATAATACTCAAAAACAGAGCTGGGCAAGGACCCACGGAAGGGAGTAGCGCGTCGGTACCAATGCGCTAAGTCTTCACCTTTAGGTTGTAGGAAAAAATATATCCTAGTAACCTAATATTTAGCATTCAAATTCAAAATTTTCGAAAAGTCTCGGGATTTTTTGACCGGCAAATACATTTCCTGTGGGTGCTTGGGAAACTCGGTTTACCGTTCGTTACACAGATTTATCGACCGGTAACCAAAAGCTTGGGTGCGGCTGACTCTAGTCAACACCCCATAGTCAGTTTTCCCCCCAAAAAGAAGTGACTCGTGTAATGACAGTCGGGTTAACTAAGAAACTAACTTCAAACGTTCAGTGTCGGACTCATCACCGGAATCGAGGCTATATTGATGCCTGCCTAGTCACCGGTGAATGATCAAAATACTCTCCTGGTTTTTGTGTGCTTTTTTCGGATTTTCGGTTTATTTTGCACTGTATGATTTTATTTAATCGTGTAAATCATTTGGTTTTACTGAAATGGTTGTTAGCTTACTTCGGTTAATTAATTAATGAGATCTTCACATATGTTGTTTAAACATCACTAATCAAACCTTTACTAGATTATAGTGTGATAGTGCTAATTAGTAGAAGACTACACTATAATAACAAGAGCTGAACCCAATGCATTTTTGCTCTAGCTTCGCCACTGCTTGACTTATGTTCTAGCTTGGCTTGAAAGCACACTGTAACCTACCATCAAACAAACCAAATAGTATTAACTAGTACAACATGTATATTTTTTTGAAAGCAACCATGGCAGATTATATTAATTTAGGCATGATGAATACATCGTTTACTATTACATCAGCACACGAATTGGAGGATCGCCATGTCACATCCAGTGCACGATCTCAAAAAACATAGCTAAAGTATCATCATATCAGCTATATTATCCTCTCTAGGACAATTAATTAAAATAACCCGTGCAAAATTACGACAAAGGAAATTACATTCTTCATAAATTGCAGCAGCAGCACCAAGTGAGTTCTCATCATTTTTCATGACTTTGATAACCTCCATGTATATTCTAAGTGATAATTGCTCCATTGTGCTAGCTAATATAATCAAGGATCCCTTCCGTTGTTACTTTGATTAAGCGTTCGTGGCGTTCCCCCATACTCTCTCCTCGTACCTTGCACTCTTTTACGGTAAAATATTAACACATAGCACAAAATAAAACCAGACAAATTCATCTACGACAGAGCCGCAGCACATTATAACGAACAGCTGACAAAGACAATGCCGTACCATTTTAGCTTTGTCTGAGATCGTGCTCTCCATCTTCTAGCTAATCTGACTTTTCTTTTTTAGTTAACTTGTCATTCTGTTCTAGCTCGGCTTGAAAGCACACATGTAACCTGCCATCAACGAATATTGCATGAACATGTCCTGCGTACATATTTTGAAGCGTCCCTGGACCTATAAGTAGAGCTGCGACACATCAAGTTTCTTTCACCCATCCTCCTCTACTCACCCATATCCTCCTCTACTCGCTCGAGCTATGACTACCATGGCTAGTGACAGGCTTCTCGCCTTGGCTATGCTGCTAGCATTGCTTGGTTGCGTGGCCCACACATGCCAAGCGAGCTACGGGGTTCCCTACCCGTCGGCGCCTCGGCTGAGGGTCGGCTACTACAAGCAGACGTGCCCCGCCGCGGAGTACATCGTCAAGACGGTTGTCGATGAGGCCCTCAAATCGAAGCCCGGCCTCGGCGCCGGCCTCATCCGCATGGCCTTCCACGACTGCTTCGTTCAGGTATGTGCCCAACTTGCTGCTAACGGCTTGTTGCTCGTGCATGTGCTATGAAGCTTCAACATGTGGTTAATGTTGGCGCATTGCAGGGTTGTGACGGTTCGGTGCTGCTGGACCCGACGCTGGCGAACCCACGTCCCGAGAAGCTCAGCCCGCCCAACTTTCCCAGCCTGCGCGGGTTCGAAGTCATCGACGCGGCCAAGGCGGCGCTCGAGAAGGTCTGCCCCGGTAAGGTCTCTTGCGCCGACGTCCTAGCCTTCGCAGCCCGCGACTCAGCCGTCTTCCTCAGCGGTTCCAAGATCAAGTACGACATCCCATCGGGACGGTTCGACGGGCGCGTGTCGCTCGAGAGCGAGGCGCTCGACTTCCTCCCCCCGCCATTCTTCAACCTTTCGCAGCTCGTCGACAGCTTCAAGGCCAAGAAGATGAACAAGGACGACCTCGTGGTGCTCTCCGGCGCGCACAGCATCGGGGTATCCCACTGCTCCTCCTTCATCGACCGCCTCCCTCCGAACCCCTCCACCATGAACGCCGCTCTCTCCGCCGTGCTGCAGAAGAAGTGCCCGCTTACCCCTACCATCACAAATGACCCCGTTCAGGTGCAGGACATCGTCACACCAGGACAGTTGGACAACCAGTACTACAAGAACCTGCGCAAGCGCAATGTTCTCTTCTTCTCGGACGCGGAGCTGGTAACATCGACCCTGACGGCGAGGAAGGTGTACCAGAACGCCATTCACCCCAAGGTGTGGGAGAAGAAGTTCGCCAAGGCGATGATCAAAATGTCAGCCATAGAGCTCAAGACCGCCGCCAATGGCGAGATCAGGAAGAATTGCAGGGTCGTCAACAAATAAAGTTGCTGGCTATTAATTCATTGAACATGCCCGCACTCTGTTTCTGATTTCTTCACCGTTTAAGTTGCGCTGCATCTTTCCGTGTAATTCATTCGTTGCATTTCTTTAGTTTGCTTGTTTTGCTTCTGTTGGTGCAGTCAGATGGTCACATTGTAATTTGATAGTGATTTGTATTCCTGATCGGTAACATGGGCCTGAATAAACATTTCATTTTCGGCTTTATTAAGGACAACATGTTTATGCAATTAAATTTGTGAGGTGTGGCCAAGGTTTTGGTTCCGGATCAAAATTTATTTTTACCCGAGGGGGCAAAGGATTACCGGTTATTGCGGTAACCGAGAAATCCTGGATGGTTACCGGACAAATTAAAAAATTAATTTTGAATTCAAATGTTCTCCGGAATTTGTTATTTAGCGTTTAAACTAGTTTTCTACACAACAAAGTGCCTAGTGCAGTGGTATGCCGCGTTTAGGTAGGGTACCCACTCTCTATTTCGTAGGTTCTAACCCTTGTACTATTTTTTTTACCATAATATGCAGATTTATTCGTACAAATGAAGAATCTATATCTATATCTATATCTATACCTAATAATAAAGGAAGGAACGTTTCTTCCTCCAAAATTTTGGTACGTTTCGTCCGTCAATTTGCTTGGTTTGGTTTCGTACGTCAAGCATCACACGCGATCTGATCGTCTCCGTAGTTAGTCGAGGCGGTACTAATCTATGCGTTTTCATCTGTTTCTGCGTTGTAGTTAGGCTATTTTTCTATGGGCCGCTGGCTATACAATTGGGCCGTATAGCTGCGGCAAAAAAAAAAAAGCTGCTCATATGACGGAAGAGTAGTCTGTGCTGGCCATGAAGTAGTACCGTATACAAACAATACATTGTTATTTCAAAAAAAGAGACAAGAGTATCGTGGGTAGGCAGGACTCCACATAGGTCATAGCACAAAATCCTTACATGTATGCAATTTATTGTCCTACCACGGTACGGACCGGATTTTAAACCCGACTCAATCATATATCCAAGCTCACGGCTTTGTATTGTAGACATATCATCCATATATAATCTACCAGACCCAATCAAATCATATATAACCGCGTGGAAGAGAAGCAACCAACAAGCCATCGAAACATAGAAGTCTCGTGGCCACGACTCAAGTCGCGCCTAGCCGCGATCTTCCCAAAGACCTTTACAGGCAGACTATACGATAACGCTTCTAAAGCATCCAACTGAGGCAGCACACGACTGCACTCCGCGCTCGATGTTGGGATAGGCAGTGCAATGAACTCGGAGGAGCAAGTGGCTTCATGACTGCATGCCGCGGTAATCGTCGACTCTCATGCCGTTGGGACACGAGTGTTTGCCGCCCATGCTCCCCGCCAGGTTTGCCTTGTACCACTTCAACATGTACTCTAGAATCAATATAAATCACAACGAATGCGTGTCGGTGGAGTCAAATCCCTTTTGCATGTGTGTACCAAGTAGTACTAGCTGAATCATTTGGTCGACAAGTTTAGCTTCGCAATATGTGAGTATCTCAATGGATTGCACCTTATACGTGTATCGTAAAATCTAATCAATTTCTTTTTTCAGTCGATGGCAGATTCAAACAATATGGAAAACTTGCATGCATGCAAGTAATTTGAGACCCAATCTACAATCATAGATGTCAGCAAGCAAACAAGGGAAAAAGATAGAGATAGGTATGCACGGGTGACCAACGAAGAAAACAAGAAAAGTTGAAAAGACGTCGTGAATCCTATAAGGAAAACAAAATAATTAAAGATTCAACCCAGTTGCAGAAAAAATATACACAATGAAGGAAGAAATATGCAGATTTAGAGCCTGAGCAGAAGACAAAAAAATGTGCGCGAAAAGAAGAAATATGCGAATATTCAGCCAGAACAAAGAAAAGTTAGAATAAAACAAATTATAGCTAATCGTGAGTTTAGACGCTACACATCATGTAAAGAATCAATTGCGATGGTGAATCCTGCATATATCGAATTAGAAGAGGAAGTTCGTACAGGTAGATCTTCAATGTATACCAAGAGATAATGTGAGGTATATCAAGTTATCACAAAGATAAAATGTATCAATATATATATATAATATGTATATTTTACCGGTCAAGTTACATTACTATTGTTAACTTATGCTCATCCGGATAAAAAACCTAACGTTATTCTACGCAGGTCAATCAATTTTGGGGTATTTTTTTGAAAAGAAAGCCGACCAGGACTAGACCCATGTGGAAAATGATATAGTAGAAATCCACGTTTGTGAAAAAATCCGATACATGAATATTTGAAATTGTAGAACATATTGAATTGAGCTCCCTACTTTGTCCTCTGTTTGTTTTTATTTTCTTAGATGCTTATCATATTAGAAAGAGGTACGGAGTAGCTATTTTATTTCTTTTTCCCGTTGCAACGCACGGGCATCTTTCCTAGTAATACTCAAAAACAGAGCTGGGCAAGGACCTGCGGAAGGGAGTAGCGCGTCGGTACCAATGCGCTAAGTTCAGAGCAGTTGCCCTTCCGTTCAGATTCAGCAGCAGCCAGAAAATGGTATTGGCACTAGCGCAAGTGCAGCCAAAGAATCTGAGATTGAGAGTGATATTGAAGATGCAGATTATGATATTGACTTGCTTCCTCGTGATCCTGGGAAGAGGAGGCCAATCGCAGAGTATGATGTCAATGAGCAGAACAGAATTAGAAGAAGATACATTGCATTGGGACCTTGCCAACCAAAAGATCAGTATTTTCCACAAAGAACTGTTGGAGGTATGCGCCGATTCGTGGCTGGATGGTTTAGTGCGCATAATTGGCTTGAGTACAGTGTAGAACTAGACTCGGCTTTCTGCTTTGTATGTTATCTTTTCAAGGATAATTGTCATGCCGGTGGAGATACTTTTGTGAATGGGGGATTTCGGAGTTGGAATCGCACGGACTGTTTTGGTAAACATGTTGGTAGTATTAGTAGTGCCCACAATCAAGCACAAGAGAAGTACAATTTCTTCATAGCACCAAAAACAGCCATCAAAGAGGTGTTTACTTCAACCACCAACCAAGACAAGCTTCGATATGTAGCCCGCTTGACATACTCTCTTCAATGCTTAAGATTTCTTTTGCGTCAAGGGTTAGCTTTTCGTGGAAGTGATGAAAGTGAAACTTCACTAAATAGAGGCAATTTCCTTGAGCTTTTAAATTGGTGTGCCGACAATTTCGAACAAGTGGAGAAGGTGGTTCTAAAAAATGCTCCAAAGAACAACCAAATGAAATCTCCTGGAATACAAAAGGATCTCATCAACTCTTGTGCCAAGGAAACTACTAAGCTTATAATGGAAGACCTAGGTGATGCTTGCTTCTCAATACTTGCCGATGAATCAAGTGATGTCTATCTTCAAGAGCAATTGGCTCTTTGTATACGCTATGTGGATAGAAGAGGAAGGGTGGTTGAGAGACTTCTTGGTATTATCCATGTTGAAGACACCACATCTTTGACACTCAAAACAGCAATAGAGGGCTTGCTTATTGATCATGGTTTGACCTTCTCTAGGGTACGAGGACAAGGTTATGATGGAGCTAGCAACATGAAGGGCCATGTTAATGGTCTAAAGAAACTGATTATGGATGAGTGCCCTTCAGCCTACTATGTGCATTGTTTTGCTCATCAACTTCAGTTATCTCTAGTTGCAGTTGCTAAGGAAAATTGTGATTGCGTCTTGTTCTTTCAACAACTTGCAAATTTGTTGAATGTTCTTGGGATGTCTTGCAAGAAGATAAGAATGCTTCGAATGGCTCAAGCTGAACAGATTATTCAAGCATTAGATTTGGAGGAAATTGAAACCGGTAAAGGCATGAATCAAGAGATGGGATTGAGTAGGCCTGGTGATACCCGTTGGGGATCTCACTACAAAACAATTGCTCATGTTCTGCGTATGTATCCTTCCATCCGTTTAGTCCTCAACAAGATAGCAAAAGACAAGTCTCAAAGCAACGAGGCTATGCTTGCTCAAACCATGTTGTCATCATTTGAGTCATTTGACTTTGTTTTCATGGCACACTTGTTGCAAACCATCTTTGGTTTCACAGATTTTTTAAGTAATGCTTTGCAACAAAGAGATCAAGACATTGTCAATACCGTTGAGCTCATTGAATTGACAAAGATTGAATTGGATTTACTCAGAAAAGATGATGGGTGGAAAGCTTTTCTTGAAGGGGTCACTGCGTTTTGTGTCAAGCATAGAGTCAAAGTTCCTCAAATGGAAGGTCCTTATAAGCCAGTTGGAAGACCCTCAAGATTCTATAAAAACCTCACAAATATCCATCGCTTTCGTGTTGAGATGTTTTTGTGTCTCCTTGATAGACAACTTCGTGAGCTTGGAGATAGGTTTGATGAGGTAAACACAGAATTACTTCATTGCATGGGATCTTTCAGCCCAACTAATTCTTTCTCCGCTTATCATATGCCCAAATTAGTGAAGCTTGCACAGCTTTATCCTATGGATTTCTCAGAGGAAGAGTTGATTCAGCTTCCATATCAACTTACCCTTTGGATTGCTGATATGCGTAGAGATGAGAGGTTTATAAACCTCAAAAATATCATTCAGCTCTCTATTTTGCTTGTTGAAACAAACAAGAGTATGACCTATAACCTTGTCTACAAGCTTCTTAAATTGGTGTTAACCCTACCCGTAGCAACTGCCAGTGTTGAGAGGATATTTTCATCAATGACTTTTGTGAAGAACAAGCTAAGAAACAAAATGGGGAACCAAATGTTAAATGATTGTTTGGTCACATTCACTGAGAAGGAGTTCTTCTTACAAGTGAAGGATGATGCTGTTATAGCTCGCTTCCAAGCTATGGAAGATCGTCTGGTTGTATTGTAATTTCCTTTATTATTTTGTAAGTTTGTTATCCTTTGAGATAATGTTGCTACAATGGCCAATTTATATTTTTATTGGCGTATAAATCATTGATCATTTTCAATTTTTCACCTTCCTGTCTTGTGTTGGTTGAAGTTTGAACGCCCAAATTTAAATTGCTGGATCCGTCCCTGCGTTCAGGTCCAGGACATCGTGACACCAGGACAGTTGGGCAACCAGTACTACAAGAACCTGCGCAAGCACAATGTTCTCTTCTTCTCGGACGCGGAGCTAGTAACATCGACCCTGACGGCGAGGAAGGTGTAGCAGAACGCCATTCACCCCAAGGTGTGGGAGAAGAAGTTCGCCAAGGCGATGATCAAAATGTCAGCCATAGAGCTCAAGACCTCCGCCAACGGCGAGATCAGGAAGAATTGCAGGGTCGTCAACAAATAAAGTTGCTGGCCATTAATTCATTGAACGTGCGCGCACTCTGTTTCTGATTTCTTCACCGTTTAAGTTGTAGCATCTTCCGTGTAATTCATTCGTTGCATTTCTTCAGTTTGCTTGTTTTGCTTCTGTTGGTGCAGTCAGATGGTCATTTGATACTGGTTTTTGTTCCTAATTGGTAACATGGACCTGAATAAATGTTTCATTTTTGGCTTTGTAAGCCAAATATATTATGTAAATCTCTTTTGTGAGTTGTAGCCAAGGATTTGGTTCGGGAAGTTATTTTTTCCCGTGGGGGCTCGGGATTCCGGGTTACTACGATAACTAAGAAATCTCGAACGGTTACCGGATAAATTTAAAAATCAAATTTGAATACAAATGTTCTCCGGAAGTTGTTATTTAGCGTTTAAACTAGTTTTCTACACAACAAAGTGTCTAGCGCTGCTGCGGTTTGCCGCGTTTAGCTCGGGTAACCACGGACATGTTGTTTCAGGTCGTAAGTCTAAATGCACCCGTCATGTTCAAACAAAAATTTCGGAAATACATCCGCATATATACGAGTTCGTACAAAAAAATCGTTAAAAAATGACACCTTTTCTGGCCTAGATAAAAAAGACAAATAAATGCTTTGTGAAAATTTATTTTGGTGCCTCGGAATTTGTCTTTTTACACATGCCAGTAAAAATAGTTATTTTTTCATGAAACCTATTGTGCGAACATAGAATATGCGGACGTATATCCGAAATTTTGGTTTAAAGCTTTTGACATTTGAAATCACAGTTTTGAATAGTGGGTGCATCTATACCTATGAGAATATGTGGACATATATCCTATAATCACAGCCGGGTTAACTAAGAAATTTCAAACGTTTAGGGTCGGACTCATCACCGAATCGAGGCTATAATGATGCCTACATAATCACCTGTGAACGATCACAATACTCTCGTGGTTTTTGTGTGATATTTTGGAATTTCGATTTATTTTCCACTGTATAATTTTATTTAATCGTGTATGTCATTTGGGTTTACTGAAATCGTTGTCAGCTTACTTTGGTTAATTAGTTAATGAGATCTTCACATTTTTTTGTTTTAACATCACTAATCTCTTTGCACGAAGCATTTTTTTTTGGCATACTCTTACCAAGAGACACATTTTGTCCTCCCCCTAGCGCTAGATTAAATAGGCTAACGCTGAATTCTTGGGCTTCGGCTTAGCTTTATGCCGGTCCCAAGTGGTCGTCCTCTTTGGACGACTCGGGGGACCCTTCCGCGCCCAGCCGCCGGCCACCCTTCCCCGACCTCCGTGTCCCAGCTGCCGTCGGTGGACGTCGTCCGATGGCGGATGGCGGCAGCGGGGCACTACTGCCTTTTTCTCTCTCTAAATAAGCCTGGTACGATCCTCCATCTCCGATCTGGTTTATGTTCATGGGAGGATCCAATTTGGAGTCCGCGTGCATGTGCATGGGCTAGGGAATCTGCGCTCGGTTCCGGCCGGCCAGGCGGTGGAGGATCTGATCTGATGATCGATCTAGACTTCCACGCGTGTTCCGGCCGGCCAGGCGGTGGAGGTGGACAGGTCGGCATTGGGTGCTGGGGGCGGTGCTCGCTCGGCCGTGGCCTGATCCAGATCCCGACGGCGCGATGGACGCTGGGGAGACGGTTCGTCGGCGGTTGACTAGCGGCGTGGGCGCCTGTATGTCTCACGAATAATGGCGGTGATCCTTGATTCTTATTCGCGTAAGATGAAGGTCCGCATTGAACTTGCTGGACGGTCGTCGTGTTCTGGAAGCTCCGCCGGCGATCTCCATTGGACAATTTATGTCTGAATATTGCTGGATCGGGTGGTATTCGGCCGGACACACCCATATTTTATCTGACTGTTTGGTTTCAGAGGGAGTGCTTTCAACCTCTTCTGTCTGTTAATACTATGGAACATACTTTCTCGTTACATGGTGCTGGCGGAGAATGTGTTGGAATGCGAGATCTGGGGACTAGGAATGGTGGTTTGAGTCTTCGTGGCGATGAAGAATTGGCTGGGTGTTTCGTGCCCTTGAGCAGCGGTTTGTAAGTGGAGGGCGACTGCGTAGCAGAAGTCCAAAGTCTTATGTCTCATGGTGAACATCCAAGGTCTGGGCTTAATTGGTTGTGCCTGTCAATTACCTTGTTGGAGGCATTTTTTTTTTAGTGCGAGGACTTTTTTTTAGGTGAAAACCTATGGAGAAGTTGTACTTCTGCAGCGGGACTTTTGTGTTTTGTAATTCTTATTTCTTTTTTTGGCTGTGTGCATCCGTAGAGCCGTTATGGCATTACGTTGTTGCAGAGACTGGGTATATTTGGTACTTGATATCAATAAATTCCCTTTATCTAAAAAAAATCGTTTCCTCCCCGATTTTGGAATGTAGAACAGGCCGAGCCTATTTTAAAGGTACTTGTCACCAAATTCACTTTTTTGAATCAGGATTCAACTAAAGAATCCAGTGTAGTGTGGTGAATTTTACGGACGGATATGTTAATGTCTTCTAGATCACGTTGACTCCTCAACTTGCAACATCCAACTAAGCATGAGATGAGGAATTTCATATTCGATAACTAGGCAAAATACTATCAAAAATCCACTCATCTGCCTTATCCGTTAATTTAAAGAAGGAATCTAGTTAATTAGTGAAAATATGAGAAAAAACCATACAATAACACCACTGGGTCACGTCCTCTCTCACCAGAAGGTAATGCCCACTTGAAACCCGAAGGCAAAAGGAGCCAACCATATAAACACAAGAAAAACAGCACCCAGTGCATCGAGCTAGCTAGTCTCCCATCATCTGTAGGAGATGCAGACCTCAGACACTGCCAGAGAGGTGAAGAAGCCTGCATTCCACAAGACCTCGCGCTAAAAGTTGCACCAGACACGCCGATGAACAACACCCAAAGGAACCACATCGTCTACACGACACAGGATCAAACAATCTTGATGTTGCAAAACTTCTGGAGCCATCACACTGACTTTCATCGCACCGTCGCGCCATTCACGATCCACCAGAGAAAACCAAACGTGTGAGATAGACAAGAAAAAACAAAAAAAAAACACCGTCGACCGACCCACGACATCACTGGCGAGAGGGTGAAAAAATTCAGAAAAAATGCTGGCGACCAATAGCGAAATAACCTGTGAGAGGAGCGGCAACAGACCGAACACGTCCGCCAGAACCCAGTGGCCGATGACGGTGAAAAGTGAGACGCTGCTCTTCGTCGCGCCACCTCGTGGGCACTGTAGCCTCCTCTCAGTCAGGTGATACGCCACTAGAAACGAAAATACCCGTCTTGCTAAGAAAATTTGCTGGCGTGGAGGAGAAGCGGGTCGACATGGACGGCCCGGTCACGTCCTTAGAAGACGAGGCAATTGCACCCGGTGTACACGAACTTGCTACGTGGGAACAAATTCATACACAAAGTTCAGAAATGCAGTCATGCGATCCCTAAACTTGACTTGCGGGTTCATTTTACCCAAACATATTTGGTTAGCTAAAACGCCCCTGTGACACGCCACGTCAGCAGAGAGGTCATGCACGGGGTATGTGAGGCGCGCAGCATGCACAGTGCAATGTAGTTCTTCCATGCAGAACCTGGCACATTCCCAATCGTCTATTGCGCTCCTTCCCCAAAGTGTTTCGTCTCCGGGAATGGAGGCGGAGACGTCGACGCCGATCATGGCGGCAGGTATGCATGGCAACCACGGACGGCGAGGATCTCGGCGCCGGAGCGATGAAAGGGCCTCAGGGAAATTTTTCTGTAATCTATAAAACTTGATTCATAATCTGTGACAAATACTAGTAGATTTTTTTGGTAATGGAAAGTTGGATTTTTTTTTACTGTTTTTGATGAATGCCAGTGTTGAAACAGTGTTCAATTTTGCAATGTAGGTCCGAGCGGCTTTCAGTTCTGCCTTGTGCATCCTTCCCCTCATCTTATTGCTCTGGTCCAAATCTTTCGATGCCAACTTTAGCTTGTTGTTCTACTCAGCAAGTTCCCAGTTATTGAACTTTCCCTCCCCTTTCATTCAGTATCTTTCCACTAAACAAAGGGACACTTTTTTTTGCGAGAGCAAAGGGACACTTCTGGTTCCCCTGTAAAAATTCTAGTAAATTAAGTCAATTAAAAATCTCGAGAAATCATTTGAAAATATCAAAGGGAAAATCTAAATTCACCTCATTTGGACAATCCAGAAAACACCTACCAGCTTCTGAACCTGCATTGCAAACTCGGCGAGCAGGGTAAGCTAAATGCCCGCATCTCTCATTGTTATTCTGCTCGATTCCACTATAGTACATCATGCTCAAACTGCAGTAAAAAATCAACAAGCCTTCAGATCAACACACCCCAAAATTGGTTGAATTAAACAAACACAAAACTCACGGTCGACATGCTTGAGTTCGTAGCTGGATTGGCCTTCCTATCCTTCTGCTTCTTGCTACAGTCGTAATACACAATTTACATAACCGTAGCCTAGGCACCATCGGTGTTCGGCTCCATCTCCCACTGTCGTGAGCTCGGCGCCGCAACCAAGACCCCGCGAGCTATACACCGCAACAACACGTATTCGACCCCAGCACGCCACCTCAAACGCCCACTCGGAAGGCTTCTCCAATGCCAAGACGCAACGCCTACACCGATTTAATAACACACCGACATGTAGGATTCGACCTCAGCACGCCACCTCAAACGCCCACTCGCAAGGCTTCTCCAATGCCAAGACGCAACGCCTACACCGATTTAATAACACACCGACATGTAGTTGTGCCGGGACTCGTATTCTCTGACGTGCCCAACCCTACCATTCCCTGACTTTGGGTGGCTGACAGGTGGGTCCCCACCCCGGATGGGCCCATGTGTCAGCGATCCAATGATAGGATTGGCTAAGTCAGAGGATCTGTGTTCGTTGTGCCAATGCCCACCGTCAGCGTAGGTGCATCGGCGAAAATTTCACTGTCGTAGCTCTGTGGCCGCCGACGTAGGTGCTATGTGCCGACGTTTTTTCCGATCGTCGGTTTTCTCTAGGACAGTAAACTGACGGTGGACGGCGACTACACTGCATGCAACACCATCGGGCTAAGAAGCTACGTCGACCGCAATGTCGTCAGCCTAAGAGCACACTGGCAAAAAAAATCCAACTTTTTTCAAAAATTATTATTCTTTATTTTATTTTTTAGTTGGTCACACATTTAATCTCATATCACACGCTTAATCTCAAGTCAAATTACTCACTCTTGGTCAAACATTCCGATCGTTCACTCATTCTCAAATTGCTCCAACCCAAACACGCTAATTTTCGATTTCCTTTCGACCGAGCTTCCAAGAAAGAAGTTATACCTTGATGATATTAATATCTTATTAATCATATTAATCCCTAGGTCATGATGTTAGCCTTATTTACTATTTAAATTTGAAAAACATATTTTTATAAACAACAATGATTATGCAATAATAATCTTGGAATAAATAACAATATGATGTTTTTTTTTGCCGTTATAAATCAAAGAAAGTGAAAAAAAAAACTAAAAAAAAGATATCCTCTGGATGGAGTCTGTTTATGTGTACTAGTTGCTTTCAAAATGTTGAACTTGATTTTTGATATACTTTCTTCACTAAAATATCTATTGTATGTGTATAAACATATATAAGTTTTAAGCCAAATGACCAAGTTATGCTCATTCCTACGACATAGTTTGTGATAGTGTTCTCATATTATAGAAAACAACGGTGCCAAAGAGATTTTTCAAATTATTTTTATAAATATATTTTTATTTTCTAAGTGTAAAAAAATGACTTTTTTTGTGAAGCAAGTATTAGGAATCCAAATTTATGCCTATTTTGTGAAAGTAATTCAAATTCAAGCTACAGGTGTTTGATAGTTTGGTCTGAATGACTTTTAAATCATTTTAAGATATACAATTAGTGGTTATATCAAAGAAACATTGATAATTTTAGAAAATTCAACACCTTTCGATGAACAGCCATGGTGGCCATTTTAACCGTTTTTTCAAAAGATCAAAGAAAGTGATAAAACCTCAAAAAGGATATCCTCAAGCATGGAGTCCTTTTAAGGGTACTAATTGCTATGAACAATGATATACTTGATTTCTTACTAACTATTGAAAAAACTCTTCATGAAAAGGTCTATCGTGTATAATCATCTATAAGTTTCAAGCCAAATGATCAAGTTATGGCCTTTTTCACGCCATATTTTATGATAATTTTTTCATATTCTACAAATAGGTGTATCTTGGTATAGAAAACAATGGTGCCGAAGGGATTTTTAAATTATTTTTATATCATTTTCATTTTCTAAGTGCCAAAATGACATTTTATGAAGCAAGGACAAAAAATATGGTGCAAAATGGCACACATCTAATTTTCACAAAGAGTAATCCATATTTAATGGATAATCCCTAAGTATTAGTAATTTTATCGATTTCTACATAATTTCTCCTAGTTGAATGATATTTTGTGATAATGTTTTCATATTCTACAAATAGGTGTATCTTCATATAGAAAATAATGGTGCCAAAGGGGATTTTAATTTTTTATCAATATCATTTTTCATTTTCTAAATGCCAAAAATGACTTTTTGTGAAGCAAGTACAAACAATATGGTGCAAAATGGTACCCATCTAATTTTCACAAAGAGTAGTCCATATTTAATGGATAATCCCCAAGTACTAGAAATTTTCTCGATTTCTACATAATTTCGCCTAGTTAAATGAGTTTATATCAATTTTCTAAAGTAATCCAAATTTTAACTACAAGTGTTTGATAGTTTGATCTCATTTTTAAAATCATTTTAAGGTACATAAGTAGTTATTATATCACATAAAAATCAATAGTTTTAGAAAATTCGACCGCTTTCGTTGAATAGCCATGGTGGCCATTTTAACCTTGTTTCGAAAAAAATCAAAGAAACTGATAAAAACCTCAAAACAAATATCCTGTCTCATGAAGTCATTTTATGTGTACTATGAACAATGATATACTTGATTTCTTACAAACTACTGAAAAAAAATCTTCGCGAAAAGATCTATCGCGTATAAACATCTATAAGTTTCAAGTGAAATGACTAAGTTATGGCAATTCCCACGCCATATTTTATGATAATGTTTTCATATTCTACAAATAGGTGTATCTTGGTATTGAAAACATTGGTGCCGAAGGGATTTTAAATTATTTTTCTAAATATCATTTTCCATTTACTAAGTGCCAAAAATGACTTTTTGTGAAGCAAGTACAAAAAAATATGGTGCAAAATGACACCATCTAATTTTCACAAAGAGTTGTCCATATTTTATGGATAATCCGCAAGTATGAGGATTTTCTCGATTTCTATCTAATTTCGCCTATTTAAATAAGTTTATGCCGATTCTTGAAAAGTATTATAAATTTAAACTACAAGTGTTTGATAGTTTCTCTTGATTAAAAAAATCATTTTAAGATGCACAAGTAGTATTTATATCACAGAAACATCAATAGTTTCAGAAATTTTGACCCTATTTTGTTGTACTTGCTTCATTAAAAAAAATTAATTTTAGCATTTATAAAATGGAAAATGATATTTATAAAAATAATTTAAAATTTTACTTTGGCATGATTGTTTGCTATACCAAGACACACCTATGTACCAAATATGAGATTTATTACGAGTAAGTAAAACTACAAATAAATAATTGATTGTTGTAAATGGAAGTACGTGAAAATAGGGAAAAGAGCTACGACGATAATGCCGTTGACCCGCCGTTTCAGAGAACTCGCAGCGCCATGTGGAGGGCCCTATGCCGACAACTGTTTTGTGCGGACGGTGACCGTCGGCATAGCTCTAGGTCGTTGATGGCTGTTTTGCGATGTTTTTTTTTGCCGTGAGTGTATGTCGACTGTGCTGACAGTCTTAACTTTTGTCCTTTGGTGTAGCTTCTGGCCGCCGTCATCTTACCTGATTCCCGTAGTGATAGTGTATGCTTCAATATACACTAAAAATGTATTAACATGTTTTATATTTTCAAAATACTGAACTTACGTATCCTACCTGTAAGTTTTTTTGTTTGCATCGATCCTACCTCTAAGTTGCCCCAGTATATTATTGTAAGAAATCTTGAACCGATTTAGTACTTCGTATAACTGCTCCATTGAGCTAACTTAATCGCATATGGAACCAAGATCAGATAATTTCATCTACGATTAGAGTAGATGATAAACCCAATGTCTCAGCATTAACTCTGTGTGAGATCGTGCTCTCCATGTTCTCGTCTGACAATTATTTTGCTTTTATTTTGACATTATCTTCTAGCTCGGCTTGAAAGCACTCATATAACCTACCATCAACAAAACAAATTAGTATCGGATGAACATGTCGTGCATACATGTTGTGAAGGTCCGCCTGGACCCTGGAGCTATAAGTAGGCGTGCAAAACACCTGGCTTCCTTCACCCATCCTCCTCCACTCTCTCGAGCTATGACTACCATGGTTAGTGACAGGGTTGCCGCCTTGACTCTGCTGCTAGCATTGCTTGGTTGCGTGGCCAACACGTGCCAAGCTAGATACGGGGCTCCCTACCCGTCAGCGCCTCGGCTGCGGGTCGGCTACTACAAGAAGACGTGCCCCGCCGCGGAGTATATCATCAAGACGGTCGTCGACGAGGCCCTCAAATCGAAGCCTGGCCTCGGCGCCGGCCTCATCCGCCTGGCCTTCCACGACTGCTTCGTCCAGGTACGTGCCCAGCTTGCTGCTTATATGGCTTGTTTCTGTAAAGCATTGAACACGACATGGTCAATTCATGTTGGCGCATCCATTGCATGCATTGCAGGGCTGTGACGCCTCGGTGCTGCTGGACCCGACGCCGGCGAACCCACGGCCTGAAAAGCTTAGTCCGCCCAACTTCCCCAGCCTGCGCGGATTCGAAGTCATCGACGCGGCCAAGGCGGCGCTCGAGAAGGTCTGCCCCGGTAAGGTTTCCTGTGCCGACGTCCTCGCCTTCGCAGCCCGCGACTCCGCCGTCTTCCTCAGCGGTTCCAAGATCAAGTACGACATTCCGTCGGGACGGTTCGACGGGCGCGTGTCGCTCGAGAGCGAGGCGCTCGACTTCCTCCCTCCGCCGTTCTTCAATCTCTCGCAGCTCGTTGCCAGCTTCAAGGCCAAAAAGATGAACAAGGACGACCTCGTGGTGCTCTCCGGCGCGCACAGCATCGGGATCTCCCACTGCTCCTCCTTCATCGATCGCCTCCCTCCGAACCCCTCCACCATGAACGCCGCTCTCTCCGCCGTGCTGCAGAAGAAGTGCCCGCTTACCCCTACCATCACAAATGACCCCGTTCAGGTGCAGGACATCGTGACACCAGGTCGGTTGGACAACCAGTACTACAAGAACTTGCGCAAGCGCAATGTTCTCTTCTTCTCCGACGCGGAGCTGGTAACATCGACCCTGACGGCGAGGAAGGTGTACCAGAACGCAATTCACCCCAAGTTGTGGGAGAAGAAGTTCGCCAAGGCAATGATCAAAATGTCAGCAATCGAGCTCAAGACCGCCGCCAACGGCGAGATCAGGAAGAACTGCAGGGTCGTCAACAAATAAAGTTGCGGGCCATTAATTTGTTAAACGTACGCGCACTATGTTTCTGATTTCTTCACCGTTTAAGTTGCATCATCTTTCCGTGTAATTCATTCGTTGCATTTCGTCAGTTTGCTTGAAGCATGTTGTTTCGCTTCTGTTGGTGCAGTGAGATGGTCAGATTGTAATTTGATACTGATTTGTGTTCCTAATCGGTAACATGGACCTGAATAAACGTTTCATTTTCGGCCTTATAAGGAAAATATTTTTTTCCAATCAGTTTTGTGTGGTGTGGCTGACTCTAATCAGATCCCCTTAGTCGGTTTTCCCCCAAAAAGAAATGACTCTTGTAATATGTACTCACAGTCGAGTTAAGTAAGAAACCGACTACTCACTTCGTTTTTAAATATAAGATGATTTAGATGTTACACATGTTATCTAGATTTTTTTTTAGAAAAGGGGCAGTCCCGGCCTCTGCATCAAATACATGTTATCTAGATACTTGTTAAAATGAGTGAGCATACAAGCTAAAACATCAATATGAATGTGAACAAAGTTGACGTGAAGTTATAACTAGTACGTAGCTTGACGATTGTGTAGATGGCTTGCTTTTGGAGAAGATGAAGTAACATTCCATACTGGGCCGCGTGTGGACGATGTTGGTGTCGCTTCTCGTAGATGCTCGACCGAGATTTTGGCCGGCCATAGCCAGCTGGCGTAGCTCGTACAGGTTGAGGTGCTGGTTCGGTTTGGCCAAGATTCAGCTCGGTGAAGATGAAGTGCTCAATGTGGTCGTAGAACTTGTTGCATCGAATCGACGCAGAAGATGCAATGATGTCAGCCCTAATGATACCTGCAATCATCAAATATGTTGACGATGGTGCATCTTGGCTCGTGGATGTTGACGGGCGCATGGAAGGAAGGTAGGAAGCAACAAGCACCGCTGCAGATGGAATTGCACGCAGCCTGGAGCCCTGGACATGGTATGTGCCCAGTGCCCATGGGACTCACGCGTCTTGCGCGGCCTCCGAACGCGTGCTCACCTCCGGAGCGCCGCAGGAATATTAGATACGGCCGTCGGATACGGGAGTTCGCCTTCCGGTGATCCGACGTCCGCCTTCGGTTCTTTCGTTGAAGCTGGCTAGGTTTTGCGCCAATTTTCACCGAAAATTTGAGGTAGTGGGATTAGGGATTTATTTAGCTAAACGGATGTAATTTACAGAATTGAGATTTAAAAAATGGGTCTAATGAACGATCAGATCTTTGATCCAAACCGCGTTTCACGCCTCTGAGGAGAAAGATTAATCTTCCGGGGGTGGTACATTGCGGAAACGTGGAGAAACTTAGGATTGGCTTCCTAAGACTAACCGATGTGGTACCATGTAGAAAGTTGTAGTATCTCAAATATTTGTTGTTATATTGATTACACCCTCGTCGGGATAAACTTGGGAGACAAGATGCCTATGACTTTGATTACAACTTATGCATTCTAATTCCTAGTCTATCCTAATTATACCGTACACATATTCTATCTAAGATGCCCCTCAACCCTCATACCTACGTCAGGAAATGAACGCACCCACAGAGTGTTATCGCCGACATCGTCGAATTTGAGCGTGTTTTCTTTCTCTACCCTTTACGAAAGTTAAAGCTCGGTCGACGTTTGTACAAAGGATTTGTATGGGCGAGTTTAAGCGCGTGTGGATTCAAATAGCTAAAGGACAAGGACGACCATATGAAGAGGATAGAATCCACCCCCGTATCCACCGTCTGCTAGCCGCAGCCATCGGCACTCTCGCAGCCACCTTGCCGCCCCGCCCTCCCTAATCGCCCCCTCTGCCGGTCAGATACCGTTCCCAACCATCCCTCTAAGCCACCGCGGGATCTGGCGACGCACCCCGCCTTCACTGATAAGTGGATTCCTCGTTGGCGCCTTTTCCACCGCAGCTCCCTACCAGCCATGCGCCAATGTAGGTTTGGTGGTCGCGAAAGTGGAGATAAGAAAAGGACCAGGTCATAGGAAGGGGAGGAGGAAGCACCACGAGCGGTCGCGTGGGTGCCGAAAAGTAATTTCGGTTTTGTATTATGATTCGTGGCTTGAGAAATGTTCATAAGGTTTAAAAATAATGTCCGAAGGTTTAAAATATAATTACTCATAAGGTTCAGAAAAATGTTAATGTGGTTAGAAAAGTATTCGCGTTGTTGAAAATAAATACTAATATAAAAACACGAAAGTATGAAACCATAAAATAAACAAATATATAGAAAGAAAATAAAATAAAATTAAAGCAAGAATACTAAACAAAAGGGGAAATTAAGATTAAAAAAAATAATACGCCCTCCGTTCCTGTATGTGTAAGGCCTATAATATTTTGAGAAAAATTCCAAAATATAGGGTTTATTACGTTTATGGATAATTTACCCATCAAAAAATGAGTTCCAATCTCAAACGGAGGAATTTTACACATTGTTTTCATTTAGTGACTATTAGGGGCTCCTCTCTTCCAAAAAAATGAAAACAAATGAGTCCACCATATTTCAAATACCCATGCCTTAACATTCGTGCAGAAAATTATAGGTCTTACATAGACCCCGGAATTCAGAGGTATACTAAATGTTATGTGCTCTTAGCCATGATAGTCGACGGTTACCAATCCCATGCAGCATTGCATTGCAGCCGTGCCGGGAACACCAGTCACACAAACTCTCGGAAGACTACCACGCTAATCATAACCAAAAATGCATAACAAAAAATCCAGAATCTTGTTAAGATGTCGGACTCGGTCTCTAAATTATACAGCAATGCTATGTGTCACTGGTCAAGTGTCACTTGGTTTACCACTCCCCAGCTGATGCTCATCGGAAGGCGTGCTCGGAATGGATCATGGGCACACAACCCGTCAGATACGCCATAACACGCCATAACACGGGTATAGCCAAAACTACATAACAAAGAGCCCCAGAACCATAACCCTTCAACCGTGCACTTTATATCCATACACGCATCATCCATGGGATGTGTTACGGACAACCGGTATAAGAGACTCTATGGCAAGAGAAGTAGAACAAAGTATAGAACCCCCAAGCTACCCGTCGATGTCATCGTAGAAACCACCGTCTGAGTGATGAACTTCACCTGAACCAAATATAGCAAGAATGAGTACTGGATGTACTCAACAAGACTTAATTAACATATTATATATCTGTTTATTCAGAGAGTTTATATGAAGATTTCTTTACATAAAGCTAATTTTTTAATAAAGGAAGACCTTCTCTCCCCGTGCCACTAGAGGACCCGACGGGGCGGGGCCGGCTCTTCGGCGGTGCAGCATTCCGGCGCGGCCCTGGATGGCGGAGGGGCGACGGCACTGCCTCTAGGCGGAGCGGGCGACAGGGAACGGCTCCTGGCCGGCAGCGCCCTGCGGGCCCAGATCTGGGCCCTTTGGGCCCGATCTAGGTATGGGCGGGCCGGTGCGGGCCTCGACGCGCCGCTTCTGGTTCTGCTGCAGCGCGCGTCGGAGGAGGGCAGCTCGGCAGGGATGCCTGACCCGAGCCTTGCGGACCAGATGGTGCCGCGGTCCATGCGCTATGGCTCCTTGGTGGGGTGGCTTCGCGGCGGTGGGCAGTGCAGGCGACGTCCGGCGGGTCTCCGGCCTGGGTAGGGATCTGCGACATGGTAGAGGCGCTGCTATGGCTGGCGGTGGTGCGCTGCGCTTGGCGGCCGGATTGGACCTATGGCCTAGATCTGGCCTGGTGGGCCCAGGCGGGGCTCCTAGGTTGCTGGTAGGTGGTAGGGCTGTTCGTACTCGTTCCGGAGGTGCCGGAACTGAGGACGTTGACACCTTTCTGCCGCCATGTCCTCCCTCAAGGCCATTGTCCATACTAGATCGGGCCGAGGTTGGCTCGTTTCCGGTGAGTTCATCATTGCCGTCTCGGGTGGTGGATGCAACGTTCGTGCGAGCTCGTACACGCCGGGTAGTGTTGTTCGGCCTAGGCGGCGCACTAACCTTTTCGTTGGGGCTGCCCGGGATGGGTTAGGCCGGTTGGAGCGGAGTGGCGCCTCCCTTTGGCGGCAGGGTCGTGACTGTTGTGGTGCTGGTCCGGCACGTCGCCCCCGGCCCAGATCTTCTGGGTTTTTAGGCGGGCTAGACCAAATCTTCGATGGCGCGGTCTTCTATACACCATGACGGAGAGTAGCTCGGATGAGGGGTGGCGGCGCCAACGGTGTGTCTTCTGCAGCGTGACGACGGGAGCTTTACGGGCCTCTCGAGGCAGAGAGGCCCGGCCGGGCTTGTGGGCCTAGTGTGCTCCTGCTGTTGCGTCCGGTCGGTTACTATCTATGACGGTGGAGGTTGGTCCCTCCCACACGTCGGCGGTAATGCGGCTCCTAGTCCCGGCTATTCCTCTTCAGTGTGTAGGCTTCTCTTCTCTAGGCCGTGGTGAGACGTTGTGAGCAGCTTCGTGTTCGTGTGGCGCTGAGCGGTGGGTGGTATGGTGGAGTGCTCCGGTGTGCCTGGGGTGATGGGGGGTTGGGAGAAATCCTAGTCGGCTTGTCCGATGTCGGCGCGGTGGCGCCTGCGGGTGCCACCAGTCCTTCCTGAAGGGCGTCGGGTGCTCCCCTCTTCTCCCCGTCGCGTATCGGGGGAAACCCTTGACAGCAACGTCGTCGTCGTCGCATCCCTTCCTGAAGGTGTTGTTTGGTACCGGCGGGTTGGAGCACTAGGAGCTTGGTGGGAGGCCTTCGGTGGGCACAGTGGTCATAGAAGCTTGCTCACTCTTGTCGATCCGCCGTTGTCGGCATTTTTCTTTTTCGGTTTCTCTTTTCTTTTGGGCGTGCTTGTGCTGTTTCCGCCCCAGCACCTGTCATTGGTTGTATCGGTTGTGGTTGCTTTATTTATAAAGCGGGGCGAAAACCTGTTTCGAGGAGGAAGTCGTCTATTCATAACCTTTTCTAAAAGGGGTAAGATTACTTCTAGCCCAGCTCTACTAATCAACTAGCACTTCCGATATCTCCACCAACACAATGTGTTGGCATCTTTACTTTAAACTCATGTTCTCTATGGTCTCGGCTAGTAATTCCAAATCATCTGTAACCGTGGACACGGCTATTCGAATAGATTAAAACCATGTAGGGGTTTACAACTTTACCCACACATACTGCCCGGCTCCTTACCGATATCATTAGCTCTCTTCCTGGGAAAGTCGGCAGAGTGGGAACGGTTACAAAAATTACTATGTGTAAGCCTATTTATGGACAATGTGTGCGGATATCAAGGTTCAGTGAATCCACCCCGTCGACCGCAGCTACGATCCTATGTAAAGGCCGAAATATAGAGCCCACAGATAGATTACGCAAGTTAGTTAGTCAATAAGCCGTCCTCAACCCACGCATGGTCGCACGCTCAGTTTTGGATCAAGGTATGAGAACTCAGTTCCAAGGCGGCAAAAAGGAGACAAAACTTGAGACCCGAAGGCCAAAGGAGCCAACCACATAAACATAAGAAAAAACAATCCAGAGAGGTGAACAACATTCCACAATACCCTCGCATCAAAAGCGACACCACACAAGCCGACGACCAACACCGAAAGCAACCACGTCGTCTACACGATACAAGGTCAAACACCCGTTTCAGAACTTGCGGAGCTGTCACCTGACTTTCATCGCACCGTTGTATCGTTCAGGCGATCCACCGGTACCATCTTTTGGGTTCGATACCCCTGCACACCACCCCTCGTTCTCGAGCCACACTGCCGCAAAATCTAGTTGTTCGTATCCAAGCTGCACAAAACAATTACCCGAAGGTTAGGATGCGTCTCCCGAGCCGACTACCCCTCTGCATTTGTTAACTCCTCAAAAGTTTCTAGGTCGTAGGCTAGAGATGCCCTTAAATGTTTTCTCTAAAAGCTGAATTCGTGCATGGAAAACGAAGCTTTCAAAATAGTCACAACTTCACAAATGTATCCTCTTGAAAGCACAACACTTAAAGTTTCAAGAACAAACTGGACCAAAGCACTGGGATCGAATCAAATTCACTACTATTAAGTGTATGGACGATCAAACATGTATCTGCGACCGAGGCTACCATGGTCCCCGAGTTCGAGTCCCGGTACTCACTCGCGGGCGCGTACGCACCGTTACACTTATGTTCTCTTCTGAAAGCTTAATACAAAAGCCGCCAAGCCCTTGGCTGGTCTCGTTAATTTTTTTATCAAACATGTATCTTTCCCCTATGCATGCGATACAATGGAGCGATTACCGGGGAGGACCTGTATATACATGTGAAGTGAACTGAAGCAGCAAACTACTGATCGGCCATGTTGGTTTGCATGAAGCTTTTGACATCCTTGACGAGTTTGCCGGCGTCGGTGAGCTCCGGGAACAGGTAGAACGAGTGCATAGCGTCCGGGAAATCCACCACGCGCACCGTTTTCCTCTTCCGCTGGAGCATGGCGACGTACCGCCGCTGCCAGTCCTGCAACGGGTCGAGCCCGCCGACCACCACCATCGCCGGCGGGAAGCTGTCCGGCAGCTCAGGGTCTGTACCAGCCTCGCCGGTAACGTGCGCAGCTGGGTGGTTCCGGTTGGCTCCCACCGGTAAGAAGGCCCTCCACGACCAATCGGAACGGCGCAAGTTCACCACCCGCGCCACCCCCTCCAGCCTCAGCTCTGACTCGGTTCGCTCCTCTCCGCCGAAGTACGGCATCAGCAGGATGATCCCAGCGAGGCGGACGTGGTTACCGGTGGGATGCGGGGCAGAGGAGGTGAACCGCTGGGCCACGTGGTGGACGATGTTGCCTCCTGCGCTGTCGCCCGCCAGGAAGCAGCGGGAGAAATCCACCGGGGCAATACCGATGATGTCGGTGGCGATGCCGGTATTGCCGAGGTAGCGGAGCACGTAGAGGCAGTCGTCGTAGGCGGCAGGGTAACGGTGCTCGGGCGCAAGGCGGTAGTTGACGGAGACGATCACCGCGCCCAGCTCGCGGCAGAAGAGGCGGCTCATGTCGTCCAGGGGCGTGGAGGCGGGGGAGAGGAAGACGAAGCCGCCGCCGTGAAAGTACACGATGACAGGGAGCGGCACCGAGGGCGCCCCGGATTTATCCGCCGCCGGAGGGACGTAGACGCGCGCCCAGAGGTCTCGGGAGGGGTCGACGACGATGTCGGCGGAGCGCACGCCACGCGCGTCGGGGCGCGAGCTGGCGCGGGTCTGGCGGTCGGTGAGCGAGAAGAGGAAGCGGTTGACGGTGCCGTCGGGGCGTTCGCATAGATCGCTGCCGACCTCGAGGGCGAGGACCTGGAGCCGCACCCTCCATGGCAGCGCTGGCTGTTTGTTCTTGGCGCCGGCCGTCTGTCGGCTCTCCTTGTTGGCCTCCATTGTGGTTCTCTGAACGTGCGAACCCAATGCGAAATGCAGAAAACTTCTGAAGAATCTGGCACCTATGTATACCCGTGCTCAGAGCTTAGCCTCCATCATCGTCCGCGTGACAATCTACTTGGAGATGAGGCACGAGTACGTGGAACTCCGTTGTCATATAGCTCGTCTTCGTGTCAGTTTCTGTAGATTGAGTCCTAGTAGTGGATTCCTTCGTTTTGTTTTGCTTTTCTTGGGAGGAAACCCTTAGTTCATGTAGTCCTTGCGTGCTCGCACTTGACACCGGCCTCTTGCACCAGTTCATCTGCGGAGCACGGCGCTTATTGCGCGCGCGTTTTGCCAAGGAGCGTCTACGTCGGTCCGTGCAGCGATGGAGTTGGACAATGGTTGTTTGGGCTGAGCTGGGCCGTCGTCACCACCGCGAGATCTCCCCCTGGATCGAAGTGGAAAGAACGGAACGACGATGGATAAGATATGGGGCAGGAAGGAACGGAACGACAATGGATAGGATATAGGGCAGTAGAGTACCATACCCGTCTAGTTTAACGGGAACAAAAATTTGTCTCTACCCGTACGCATGGTATTAAAATTAGACAGGTATCCATACCCATGTATCCAACGGATAGATCAACTAATACACAAGTTATTCCTAATTTTACATTCTACATTGGACCGTGCTATTAAGGGCACGATGCCCCAGATTAGTTTTTCGTGGGCACGGAAAGAATGTGGCAACCGAGACTTGCATGTAGCAGCCACGTAGATTATTTTTGGATATTAGAGTTTAAAATCTTTTATTTCTCAAACCGTAAATCAAATTTCAAATCCGGTTTCACGGTTGACTTTGTCGCGACGAGATTTTTGAAACTAAATCCAATCTTTATATGTTTTGACAATATTTTTTTCTGAACCAAGTTACCAGATTATAGTCAAGTTGGTTGCTATATTAAAATCAAATGGTTGACTGGTTATTTGAACTTATTTAGTCACCAACGTAATCCTTTCATGATGGTATTTCGATATTTTACGCGTTTTGAATAAATCGAATACTCACTATTTGACGTGTAAATCATGTATATGACAAAAAAACATATAAATTTTACCTTGTAACGAGGTATTATTTGGGTGGTAAGTGTTAACTAGTAATATGGCAACTACGATAATATAACCTGGCAACTAACAGTGAAAAAAAAAGTTCATCAAAACATATTAAGATGTGGTCTTGTTTTGAAGTTCTCATCGATTCGAACCCAACGGTGAAAACCGATCGTCAATCGGGATTAACGGTTGAAAAAATAATTTATTTTAAATTTTCGGTTATGCAAAAGATTCCTTGCATGCATATATGAAGCCCTTATATGAGAGATGCACCCGCCGGATACAAAATTTCCGTAGGGCACGGATGCTAAATAGATTAACCGTTGTTTAATATATCATGCGGTGTTTTAATCTATTGAAAAAAAGCACCTGGCCCGTTAGGTGGCTGGTTTTCATTTCAATGTTGAGTGATCCATAATCTGTAAACTTTGAAATATTTAAACTTTAAATAATTGCGGTAGCTGTATGCATCATTTTGATGCAGATCCCGGGGATCCGCACCCTATCGTCAGACCAGCCCAGCATTGTACTGTGTGTATACCTACCGTTCCTCTCCGAATCCGATCCACGCTGGCGATCTGCAGCGAAGTCTCTGAATCTCTTCCGGTCTTCCCTGCTGCCTGCTATGCATATTGGCCAACAACGCACGCATGTAAATTCCTTGGATAGCAATTTCTATTCCGATCCTGCCAAATCAGAGGCACATAAATCGTACTGTATGAAGTAACACGGTGACATGGGACGAGCTATGTGACAAGGGAATTCCACCTACTCGTGCCTGTGAATACATTCTGTATTCAGAGACTACCCGTGCCTGATATCCAGGTAGATTCACTAGTAGAAAACAAGACTTTGGTGAGGCCACATTTGGCACCGGATTGACTGGAACCGGTACTAAAGGGGTATTAGTACCGGTTCCAGAGGCGAAACAGCCCGGCAGTTAATGGCACCGGTTGCGTGGACCCAGTCGGCTGCAGCGCGCGGCCCCCACGGTCAGACCCTTTAGTACCGGTTTGTATTACCAACCGGTACTAAAGGTTCGGCCTGCAGCGCCCGGCCCCCACGGCCAGACCCTTTAGTACGGTACTAAAGGTTCGGCCTATATTGCCTTTTTCCACCCGACGCACAGCTCCATTGCTTTCATTCAAGCTCCAATTTCTTCTCTCTTTGCTCTCCCAAGCTCTAGCACTACTTGATCTCTACAACATTTGTTAAGATTGGTAGCACTTACTTATATAAGGGTTAGTAATTTCATCTTCTCTTCCGGCATTTCAATTTTAGCTCATTTTGCTAGTTTAACTCATTTGATTTTTCTAGTGCAAGCAAGGTGTTTGATGAAATGGCTAAGTTAGCGATTTTATTTGTTTTATATGCATTTTGAGCTCAATTTAAAATAAGATTTGTGCCTTTTTATAGTGTCGTCCCCACTTCCTCACCGCCGCCGATCGCCCGCGGCGCCCCGTGACCGACACCACCTCGGTGAGCCTCTTGTTTTTTTCTTATATTTTTAAAAAATATTAGTTGTATGGTTTAGATGCATAATTATTACTTGTATATTTTTCTTACTTGATAATTGTTTGTTATATATATAGTGTCATGGTTTTGACATCTGTCCACACCGGCTCTCGTCCGCTCTATTATTCCGATGTGGTACGATTGTTTGTTATAACTATATATTTGTTTAATTTCGTGTTTCTAACAATTAAGTCGACCAACTTAACGTAGATATATTTTTATCTAGGAGGTTGTTGAACCGCAAAATGAAACCGACCCTATTCTCGAGTTTTTTGTAAAAGAAAACGATGATTTGAAAGCAAAACTGAAAAGAAGCGAAGATCTTCGTCTCGAAGAGAAGATGAAATGGGAGTTGAAGATTGCCGACGTCGTTGATGATAACGAGATCAAGATGGAGGCAATGCGCTTGGATCACGAGATCAAGATGAATGCAATACGCTTGAAGCTTAAAAAGATTAGAAAATATGCCATTAGTCAAAGGCTTGGTATCATTATGTTGTTGGTTCAATAATTACCTTAGTTGCGATTTTGATCGCATTTATCGTTGGATTTAAATTCTTTATCTAGTTATATGTTAGTTTAAATTAATGAATGTTTATGAGAACTATGTATTTGATTTGTTTAAATCCGGTGAATTTGTATTAATGAATTTAGTCATATGATATAGCTGTGGTGTAATGGTTTTAGATATATTTATATAATGCAGATGAATCGACAATGGATGTACGTTGACCGACGCTCTCCGGAGTTCATTAGTGGCCTACAGGAATTTCTCCGTGCGGCTGAGTTAAACAAGAAGAATGGTTTTATGTTTTGTCCATGCGATGAGTGTCGGAATAAGACGAATTACCCTAGCGCAAGAACCCTAAACTTCCACCTGTTCCGGAAAGGCTTCATGCCCAATTATTTTTGTTGGACCAAGCACGGAGAAACAGGGGTTATAATGGAGGACAATGAAGAAGATGATGATGACAACTATCCTCTGTTCTCTGAACACGGTGATACTAAAATGGGGGAAGACGAAGCTGAGCATGAGGTCATTGTTGATGATCAGTCTGATGATGATCTTCGTCAGGTTATTCTTGATGAACAGATAATCTGCGGAACTGAAAACGAGTGGTTGAAGTTAGAGCGCATGTTGGAGGACCACAAAAAATTATTGTACCCAACTTGTGAAGATGGCCAGAAAAAGCTGGGTAGCACCCTGGAATTGCTTCAATGGAAGGCAAGGAATGGAGTATCTGACAAGGGATTTGAACAGTTGCTACAAATATTTAAAAAGATGCTTCCAAGGAAAAATGAATTGCCCTCCAGTACGTACGAAGCAAAGAAGATTGTCTGCCCACTAGGATTAGAGGTGCAGAAGATACATGCATGCATCAACAACTGCATCCTCTACCGCGGTGAGAAGTACGAGAATTTGAATGCATGCCCGATATGCGGTGCATTGCGGTATAAGATCAGGCGAGAAGACCCAGATGATGTTGAGTGCGAGGCCAGCCCCAGGAAGAGGGTTCCTGCCAAGGTGATGTGGTATGCTCCTATAATACCACGGTTGAAACGTTTGTTCCGAAACAAAGAGCATGCCAAGTTGTTGCGATGGCACAAAGAAGACCGTAAGGAAGACGAGATGCTGAGACACCCGGCTGATGGGTCGCAGTGGAGAAAGATTGACAGTGAGTTTCGAGATTTTGCAGCTGACGCAAGGAACTTAAGGTTTGGTCTAAGTACAGATGGCTTGAATTCATTTGGGGAGCAGAGCAGCAGTCACAGCACCTGGCCTGTGACTCTATGTATCTATAATCTTCCTCCTTGGTTGTGCATGAAGAAAAAGTATATCATGATGCCAGTGCTTATCCAAGGCCCGAAGCAACCCGGCAACGACATTGATGTGTATCTGAGGCCATTAGTTGACGAACTTTTACAGTTGTGGTCTGACGAAGGTGTACGTGTGTGGGATGAGTATAAACAGGAGGAATTTAACCTACGAGCGTTGCTGTTTGTAACCATCAATGATTGGCCTGCTCTTAGTAACATTTCTGGACAATCAAACAAGGGATACAATGCATGCACGCATTGTTTAGATAAGACTGACAGTATATATTTGTGTAACAAGATTGTGTACATGGGGCATCGTCGATTTCTTGGACCCAAGCATCCCTTAAGGAAGAAAGGCAAACATTACAAAGGTGAGGCAGATCATCGGCTGAGGCCTACCCGCCCTTGTAGTTCTGTTATATATGATATGGTTAAGGATTTAAAACTAATCTTTGGAAAGGGTCCTGGGGGACTACAAGTTCCGAATGACGCAAACAACCACGTACCCATGTGGAAAAAGACATCTATATTTTGGGAGCTGCCCTATTGGATACTGCTAGAAGTTCAATCTGCAATCGACGTGATGCACGTGACAAAGAATATTTGCTGCAACCTGCTTAACTTCTTGGGCGTGTATGGGAAGTCGAAAGAAGGGAAGTCAAAAAAAGGGGAGTCCAAAAAGGGGATGTCAAAAAAAGGGAAGTCAAAAGATACACCGAAAGTAAGGCAGGCCCATCAACGTATGAGCGAAGAGATGCATCTGTCGAGGAGTGACTCCCACGTAACAGGGGTAGTCTCGCCCTGAAGAGAGGTTCGAAGAGGGGACTGAACACGGAGGTCTAACAACACTCGAGGGGCTCGACGACGATGCTCGCCGAGCCTAAAGGAGGACAATCACGCCAGAGATGGACACCAGCCCGTACCCAGGTTCACGGCCCTCGAGAGGAGGTAAAACCGCTACTCCTGCTTGTCTGTATTGCACTGTGAAGGTTACAGGATAACGAGCTTGCCGAAGGTTCTCTTGAGGCAGCTTGGTGCCTGGGGAGGGACACAATGGTCGTCTTCCTCCTTCAGCAGTTGGCTATCCTATGTGTTCTGGGTGCCCGTGCGTGATTGGGCCCTTCCGTCCCTTTCTACGGGGGAGCTCCTGCTCCTTTTATAGGCGCCCCGGGCTCCGTCCTCGTGCTGGTGGGCTCCCACACGCCAGTCGCATGGAGGAGCGGGAGTCCACCGCAGCTCGTCCGTCCATGGACGCGGTCCATCCGTGCTAAAGTAGCGCGCCGTGGCCGACAGGTTGCAGGCGGTGCAGGGCGGCTCGCTGGCGCAGCAGAGGCCGTGGTGGAGCCCACGGTGACGATCTTCTTGGAGCGTTGCGCCGTCCAGCCTCTTTATCACCAAAGGGGAAAGTTCTGGCTGTCCTGCCGCAGGCGGCGCGGCTTTGTTGACTCCTTTATCACCAGAATGGCAACTGGGGTGCTCGCGTCACCCTGCGGCTGCTGCAGGGGCCATGTGCGCCCTGCAGCGCTTGCTTAGCCGCGAAGTGTCTCCACAGGGCCGTGGTCGCCTGTGGAGGGGTTTTCTGCTGACTCCTCTCCAGGCGGGCTGTGCCTGGGGAGTCTCTTGAAGCGCAGGGTCCTCTTCAGGCCCTGGCGTCCTCTTCAGGCCTCGAGAGGGGATGCCTCTTGAGGATCCCTCCAAGCGGTAGCCTAGTCCTCAGCCGTTCTGCCGAAGTTACCCGCGGGCGAGGCCTGTAGGGAGTGGGCCGTGTGTACCCCGGTCCTGACTGGGCCGACAGTAGCCCCCAGGCCCACGATGGGCACGACGAGGCCCGTTGGGTCTAGGCGAAGCGTCGTGGGGCAACATCTGCAGGCCGGGCCGAGCCACGCGTCACGCCGGCGAGCAACGGTTGCGCACGATACGGGACGTGCGTCGTGGGGGGTCCCACCACGCCCCGGTAACTGCTCCTTGACGAGACATAAAAACCCCGGCGCCGGAGCAGGGAGCCGTTACTACTCCCACTCCTTCTCGCAGACGCCAACCGCACAGAGCTCTCCGCTCCTGCAATCCGGCGCCCTTTTCTCCGATTCCTCCAACTTCCCCTCGCGCCGCTCCCTTCTTCCCTCCGACGATGACTCCGCCGAAGAACAAGGGCAAGGCGGCCGCGGGGTCTTCATCGCAAGCAGCGCCCGCTGAGGCCGCGTACGGCGCGGCACTGTTGGGCGTGCGCGTCAACGACAAGGCGCTCGAGAAGGTCCGCTTCCTGGTGGCGGACCGGACCAACGAGCACGGCGCCACCGCACTCAAGCCTGCGGCGCACGGGAAACGCCCGCGAGGGTTTTTCCCCGTCTTCCAGCACTGCGTCTCGGCGGGCCTGGTGCCGCCCTTCTCTCCGTTCCTGGAGGCGGTGCTGGCCTTCTACCAGATCCAACTGCTGCACCTCCACCCCAACTCGGTGCTGATCCTCGCCGTCTTCGCCTACCTCTGCGAGGCGTACCTAGGCGTGGAGCCCACGGTGGAGCTCTTCCGGTGCTTCTACGCGCTCCGGAGCACGGCGAAGAACGAGCGCTCAGGATGCGTCTCCTTCCGCATCGTGGACGGCATGGGGAGCGTCTACATCCCCACGTCGTGGAGCGAGGGCAAGGCCATCACCTCCGTGACGAAGAAGGTGGACGACTTCCGCCAGCGGTGGTTCTTCGTTGGCGTGGAGCAGCCAAGCGCCTTCCTTGAGGTCCCTGACGCGCCGCCCGTGAAGAACTCGCACTGGGGCAAGGCCACCTTCTGCGGCGCGCAGAACGTGATGCTGTCGGGCCGCCTGAGCTACCTCCGGGAGGAAGGCCTCACGGGGCAAATCGTCGTGGCGGACTTCGTGACGCGCCGCCTCGCCCCACTCCAGGCGCACGCGATGCCGATGTGGATGTATTCCGGCCCCAATGACAAGATGCGGCTTCATCGCGAGGACAACGACAAGGACGCCATCGACAACGTCCTGTCCGCGCTCTTCATCAACCCCGCGGTGCCCGCCATGGAGGAACTCCCGATCTCCCTCAGGCCTCTGCACCAGTACAACATGACCGAGCGTTTGGCCGTTCTGGAGGGGGTTCCTCCGTACACTCCGGCGGGCCCGGCGCGGAAGGTGGTGCCCGTGCCTGTGGTGCATGATGCGGAGGAGGCAGAGACGCCCTCCGCCTCAGGAGCCGGACAAGGCGAGGAGGAAGCCGCGGCTGGCGGGGAGGAGGACGCGGCGGGCGAGAAGGAGGACGCGGGGGGCGAGGAGGCCTCTTCGAGGGCCAGGCCCCACGCGGGCGAGATTTGCGACATCTCGTCGGGTGACGACGAAGGCGCCTTCGCGGGGGCGCCCACGCGTCGCGCGGAGGAGGAGGAGTCTGCGGGGGAGGCCTCTGACGAGGAGTCCTTGCTGGGGCGTCGCGAGCCCCGGTCCAAGGCGGCCTGCGACGGGCCTGGAGCGAGGCCCTCCGACGTTCCTTCTAAGAGGAAAGCCGAGGCACCTCTGGAGAGGCCAGACGCCAGGCCCAAGCCCTCCTGGCGCTCGCCAGGCTTGGCGTGGGTTGACACCGGGGCCAAGCGGTCCAGGTAAGTTCCTTCAATTACTAAACGCTTGATTATTGCACTCTTCTTCTCATATTTCTGACACTCGCCCCCCGGTTCTTTCAGCGACCTAGTGCCTGCGAAACGCCGTAGGCTTCGCAAGGCAGCGGAGGTGAAGGGAGCCGCGGCTGAGGCCGCGGCTGGAGAGGCCGCGAGGCCTGGGAAGATGGCCACGGCAGGCCCAGCCGGAGAGGCGCCTCAGTCGGAGGCAACTGAGCTCCTGGCGGAGGCAGCAGCGCCTCAGGCGGAGGCCGCTGCACCGTCCCCCGTGCCCTTAGAGGTGGAGGTGCAGGAAGAGCGGTCGGCCACCCCTCCTCGAGCTCCCGCACCGCCTCACGCGGCTACGCCGCCGCGCGAGCCGACTCCGGCACGCGAGACCACCCCACCTCGCACGGCTACGCCTCCCGCGCAACCAGAGGCCGAGGCAGATCAGGGCCCGCCAAGCGCGGGCGCCTCCGCAGGGGGAGCTCCCCCTTCTCCGCCACGCCCCACAGCGGGGGGCGAGGCGCAAGAGGCGACGCGACCAGGCGACGAGGGCGGCGAGACCATCCTGGGTGCGGCGGAGGACCGGGAGCAGCCTAGCCCCCAGGCACGCCCAGAGGCCTCATCTTCAAGGTTCGACGCCGGGGCCGGGCCCTCCTCGCAACGCGGCCTGGTCCTGAGCGGCTGGGACTGGAGCAAGGGACACCGCGCGGTGGCCTTCCGCGTGGTGAGGGAGTCTCTGGAGGGCCTGGAGGCGCAGCTCGCCTTTGAGGACGCCCAACTTGCTCAGCAACGCGACGAGCTCGCGGAGGCCTGGAGGCGCTTCCATGCCGCGGTTGAGACCCGGCGCCAGGAGGATCAGGCGCTCCAGGCCGCCCGCGAGGAGGCCATTCGCTTTGCCAAGGAGGTCCGAGAGGGAGCCGCCCGCGACGCAGACGAGCTCCTTGCCCCCCTCCAGGACGCGCGCGATGCGGTCGCCGATCTCCTCGCGAAGGTGAAGGCTGAGCGCGCGGCTATGGAGGGCTCGCTGGAGCAGAAGCGCCGCGAGGTCTCCCAGCTGGAGTCACAACTCCTCTCCGCCCACCGGGCTGCGCAGGAGACCCTGGAGGAGGACCGCAAGAGCTTAGCCGAGCGAGAGCGGCAGCTGGCCTTCAGGGAGAAAGACGTGGAGCAGCGCGACGAGCAGCGGCTCCAGGCGGAGGGCGAGCTGGCCACCAAGCGGGTAGAGCTCGAGGCGCGTGAGGGGGACCTGGCCCAAGCGCTCCAGCGGCACGATGATAACGTCACCGCCCAGAGGCAAACCCTGGAGCGCTTCCAGCTGCGGTTCGCTGAGAAGAAGAAGGAGGCGGAGGGCGCCCTCGCGGAGCGCGAGAAAGACTTCAGGCGGACCATCTCCCAGGAGTTCCGCGACAAGGCCAAGAAGCAAGAGGACCGCTTCAAGGCCAAGCACACTGCTGACGCCAAGCGGATCGCGGAGCTTGAGAAGGCCAACTCCAAGCTCGAGGTCCGCCTCCAGCGCGCCAAGGATGCCTACCGCCAGGCTGAAGAGGGCCGCCGGGCTGCTGCCCTGGAGCTGGACGCCCTCGTCAAGGACGTGGAGGGGCAGGCGGGCTCTGCAGCCAAGCAGGTGACGGAGGCCGTGGACACCGCGCAGGCGGCTCTCGTACTCGCGAAGCGGCGGGACCGCATGTTCCAGGCGCTGGTAGCGAGAGGCAACGAGCTCGCGGCCCAGCTCGGCGCAGAAGCGCCGCTTACCGAGGCTCGCGGTCGCGGTGATGCTGCGATGTACCTGGTCTACTTCGACCAGCTCTTCACGGCCCTCGAGGGCCCCGCCGGCGACCTCCGCGAGGTGATAGAGCTCGAGAGCCGCCAGCTTCTGGAGGTGGTGGTCGACCGCATCTTCACCAACCTCAAGCTCCTTACGCCCAGCTTCGACCTCTCCACGGTGACCGAGGCGCGCCCGGCCGGAGAGGTCCTGCATGTCTCCAACGCCCTCCGCGAGCAAGTGGAGGCCTTCTGCAACCGCTTCAAGCGTGCGGAGGTGGCTGTGGAGGACAGCGAGGAGGAGGACGCCCCTGCCGAGGAGGAAGACGCTGAAGAGGAGCGTGCTGGCGCGGACTCCGCCTGAGCCTCGCTTGTCGCGCCTTTGAGCGCTTGTATCTGAGACAATTTCTTATATTCAGACTTTGCATGTTTTGGGCCTGTAATATACCTCTTTAAGTTCATTTATGCTAGCTTGTTTGCCCCTCGAGAGGCCTTTTCTGCTTTACTTTCATGTCTATGTTTTCTCTGCGTCGCTAGGGCCCGTCTCTTCGCACTATGACTCCGCCGCTGCGGTATGCTGGAGCAATGACTCAGCAAGGCCGGGGGGAGTTTAAGGCTTGGAGAGGTAAGAGCCCTGAGTCGCGATGCCCAAGTGCTCCCCCTTGACGTGCGAGTAGTCCATGAATCGTAAGGGAGAACGAAATCGCTCGAGGGACAAACGTTCGTTTGGAGAGGAAAGGCTCTCGAGTTGCAGAAGCGGGACTTAGCTTCTCGAGGCTTTTGCCCTGTAGAGGCTTTTTAGCCTGGCGAGGAGGTCCTCTTCAAGGGTTTTTCCCTGCTGCCTCCTCAGGCTTGTAGAGACGCTTGTTCTCTGTAGATGTCAGAGGGGAGAACCCAAACGCTTGTGCACGGTACAAGGGACTAATGCGCGCTTATAGGTCCCCTCAGGCGTTCCTTGCGAGGAGAGAGAGTACCAAGGTCCTTTGTAGAGATGGCGTGTTTGTGAGGGCCTGCCCTCCAGCCAGAGCTCGGAGCCTTGGGTTTTGCGGTGCTGCTGGTGTGTCATTTGAGGCACTGGCACCGTACTCAGCCCCCGCTCGCGAGGTGCGCATGTGGAGAGATATAAGCGCCCATTTTCAACAAAGGAAATAAAGCTGGAATAAAACTCACCACCAAAATATTACATAGCGGCGCCGTAGCGCAAAGTTCACTTGGAACGAAGATGGGTTCATTACACTTGGGTTTGCCAAGCTAACGTTCCTTCCATGTCGAGGCATGGGGACCACCCATTAGTGGCAGAGGTTCACTGCGGCCTGCGGGGGCTCATTTGCAGGAGAGCTCGGAGGACTGGGCCTCGGGAGAAGCTTGGAGGTGAAGCCGTGAGCTTCCCTCTAGAGACAAAAATTGCCTGGCGTGAATGTGATCACGGGTAGAACTTGCGCAGGTGCGCGATGTTCCACGGGTTCTTAACGGGGATGCCGTCTTCGGTCTCGAGGCGTACTGCGCCAGGCCTGGCGACATGGGAGACCCTGTAGGGGCCTTCCCACATCGGCGAGAGCTTGTGGAGACCCTCCCTGGAGAGGATTCGCCTGAGGAAGAGGTCGCCCGCCTCAAGGGTGCGTGAGCGCACATGGCGGCTGTGGTAGCGTCGCAAGTCTTGCTGGTACCCCGCCGCCCTGAGGGCGGCCTGACGGCGCAGTCCCTCGAGGAACAGCAGGTCATCGTTGTGGAGGCCCTCTTGGGTGTCCTCGTTAAAGGCAAGGACCCGTGGCGATCCATGCTTGATTTCCGCAGGAAGGACTGCCTCAGCCCCGTAGACCAGGGCGAATGGCGTTTCGCCTGTAGGCCTTGAGGAAGTTGTGCGTATGGACCAGAGCACGGAGGGGAGCTCGTCGATCCAGCCCTTGCCGTGGCCCTTGAGGATGTTGAAGCTCCTGGTCTTGAGGCCCTTGAGGACTTCTGCGTTTGCTCGCTCGGCCTGACCGTTGCTGCGTGGGTGAGCTACCGAGGCGAAGCAGACCTTGATGCCAAGCTTGTCGCAGTAGGCTCGGAAGACACCACTGGTGAATTGCGAGCCGTTGTCGGTGATGATGCGGTTGGGCACGCCGAAGCGGCAGACCAAGCTTCTGATGAATTTCACCGCGGCCCCCGCTGGTATGGTGCGCACTGGCTCAACTTCGGTCCATTTGGTGAACTTGTCGATGGCCACGAAGAGGAAACGGTAGCCCCCTTGCGACCTCGGGAAGGGGCCCAGGATGTCCAGCCCCCAGACCGCGAACGGACAGGAGAGCGGGATGGTCTGGAGCCCCAGGGCCGGCTGATGGATTTGCTTGGCGTGGAATTGGCAGGCGTCACAGGTTTGCACGATGGCGACCGCATCCTGAAGCACCTGAGGCCAGTAGAAGCCGCTCCTGAAGACCTTGCCTGTGAGGGTGCGCGCACATGAGTGGTGGCCGCATTCCCCGCTGTGGATGTCCTTGATCAGCTCTCGGCCTTCTTCAGGAGGGACGCATTTGAGGGCGACACCATTTGGGCGCTTGCGGTAGAGGTTCTCCTCGAGGATGCAGTATGATTTTGCTTGTCGTGCGACCCGCTCTGCGTCAGCATCTTCTTCAGGGAGGATTCCTTTCACCAAGTAGTCCTTGAGCTCGTCAATCCAGCCTGAGGCCTGGTGGGTTGCCGTCAGCAGCAGACGCTCCCCTGTGCTGGGACCGCAATCAGGCGCCCCAGACTCAGGAGGTGGTGGGAGCGCTTCGCCTGTTCTTGCGGCTGCGGCCTCGCGAGGCTGCTTGATGGATGCCTTGGCGAGCCTTTCTTCGAAGACACCGGCCTGCTGGGGTTGCCGCCGCGAGGCTCGCTTGGCGATGTCGTCAGCCTCCTGGTTTTCTTTTCTCGGGATGTGCATGAGCTCCATGCCCCTGAAGTGCTTCTCGAGCTTGCGGACCTCTTCGAGGTATGCGGCCATGTGGTCGTCTTTCGGCGTGTAGCTCTTGTTGGAGAAGTTGACGAGCAGCTGTGAGTCTCCCTTGACGAGTAGGTGCTTGACGCCTAGAGCGATGGCGGCCCTTAAGCCGGCGAGGAGGCCTTCGTATTCGGCGATGTTGTTGGAGATCTTGTCGATAGTGAAGCACAGCTGGACGGCGTAATATAGCTTGTCACCTTTGGGCGAGGTCAGGACGACGCCTGCTCCGCCATTGCGGCAAGCGAAGGCTCCATCGAAGTGCATGGTCCAGTGGCTGGGCGCCGCGTTTCCCGAGGGCTCGGCCTCTGCCTCTCGAGGCTCCTCGGGGCTTGGGTCGGTCCATTCGGCGACGAAATCAGCCAACGCTCTTCCTTTTATGACCCTCGTGGTATCGAAGCGCAAGTTGAACGGCTGCAGCTCGATGTTCCATCCCGCGACACGATCTGTGGCGTTGGGATTGCGCAGGATCTGCTCCAGGGGGAAAGCAGTGACCACCGTGATGGGGTGGCCCTGGAAGTAGTGTCTCAACTTCCTGGAGGCGATGAGGAGCGCGACGAGGAGCTTTTGCTGTATTGGATACCGTTCGCGAGCGTCCCGCAGTACTGTGCTGACGAAGTAGACGGGGTGCTCGACGAGGGTTACTTGAGGTGGCGCGGCGCCAGCCCCGTGCGGAGGCTCTTCAGGGCCCTTGTCGAGATCTGCCTGTAGAGGCATTTCGACAGGGGTGAGAGGGGCAGACTCGACTTGAGGCGGTGGGCCTGGCAGTGGGTCTGTGGAGGCTGCTCCCTTGATGGGGCCTTTGTCGGGGGGTTCTGGGCTTGGAGTTGCAGTGCTCCTCTTGGGGAGGACAGGCTCTTCCCTCTCGACCACCAAGACGGCGCTTGCGGTCTGAGGGGTGGCTGAGAGGTACAGCTTCAGGTGCTCGCCTGCCCTGGGGGCCACCAAGACTGGAGGGCTAGCCAGATACTTCTTTAAGTCCTCGAAGGCTTTATCCGCCTCAAGGGTCCACTTGAACGTGCCCGATCTCTTCATGATCTTGAAAAATGGCATGGCTCTCTCGCCGAATTTGGAGATAAAACGGCCAAGGCTGGCCATGCAGCCCGCCAAGCGCTGCATATCCTTGAGTCGGCGGGGAGGCTGCATTTGCTCTATAGCCTTGATCTTGTCAGGATTTGCCTCTATGCCACGGTGGGACACGAGGAATCCGAGGAGTTTGCCTGAAGGGACCCCGAAGACGCACTTGGCGGGGTTGAGCTTGATGTTCACCTTTCTTAGGCTGGCGAAGGTTTCCTCGAGATCCCTCAAGAGGGTGTCCCCCTCTCGAGACTTGACCACGATGTCGTCGACATAGGCCTCAGCATTTCTGCCCATCTGAGCCCCCAAGGCTATCCTCATGAGCCTCTGGAAGGTGGCTCCAGCGTTCTTCAGGCCAAAGGGCATGCATGTGTAACAGTACACACCACAAGGGGTGAGGAATGCCGTCTTCTCCTCGTCCTCTTTAGCCATCTTGATCTGGTGATACCCAGAGAAGGCATCCAGAAAACAGAGGAGGTCACAGCCAGCGGTGGAGTCCACGATCTGGTCTATCCTTGGCATGGGGTATGGGTCCTTGGGGCAGGCCTTGTTGACATCTGTGTAGTCGATGCAGAGTCGGCCTCCTCCAGCGGGCTTAGGAACAACCACGCCGTTGGAGAGCCAAGTGGGGTGCGCGACTTCGCGGACGACATTCGCCGCCTTGAGTTTCTCTACTTCCTTGACGATGAAAGCTTGCTTCTCGGGGGCTTGCTTACGTGCTTTTTGCTTGACGGGGCGTGCGTCTGGACACACGGCTAAGTGGTGCTCGATCACCTCCCTTGGTACACCGGACATATCTGACGGAGTCCACGCGAACATGTCAGAGTTTGCCCGAAGGAAGGCGACGAGCGCGCTTTCCTATTTGGGAGGCAGGGCGGCGCCTATGGTGACGCTAGCCCCCGAGCCTTCAGCCCCCAAGCTGGTGGTGTCTAGCGGCACCTTCTTCGTGGCGGCTTGCTCCTGAGAGAACACCTTCTTCTTTTTCTTGGGCCTCTCGAGAGGCTCCATGTCCTCGTCAGCCGGGAAAGCCATGGCGGCTGCCTTGTAGGCGCTCTCGACGGCGCGCGTAGCGTCCAGGATATGACCATGGATGGCAATGGTGCCAGCGCTGCCGGGGATCTTGACCATGTTGTAGGCGTGATGCGTGACGGCCATGAACTTTGCGAGGGCGGGGTAGCCGAGGATGGCATTGTACGGCAAGCCGATGTGGGCGACATCGAAGTCGATCAGCTCCGTGCGATAGTTCTTCTGCGTGCCAAAAGTGACCGCGAGGCGGACCTGCCCCAGAGGCTCGATAGAGCCACTGGTGACGCCCGTGAACGGCCTGGAGGGCATAAGCCACTCGTAGGGCACTTGAAGCGTCTCGAAGGTCTCGACAGAGATGACGTTTAGGCCTGCTCCCCCATCGATGAGCGTCTTGGAGACGGTGATGTTGTTGATGGTGGGGGAGCAGACCAGGGGGAGAGTTCCAACAGTCTTGGTCGACTTGGGGTGGTCCTTGGCGTCGAAGGCGATGGTGTACTGGGACCACTTGAGGGGTCTGGAGGTCTCGGTGCTCGGGAGCGCAGCGTTGAGTTCGCGGGCGAACTGCTTGAACTGATTGTTCGACTTGGGCGCTTGAGCCCCGCCGAGGATGCAGGCCATGGCGCCTCTCGGGGCCTGGTAGCCTCCATCTTCCTCGTCAGGGAGGTTGTTGTTCTTCTCGGCGGCGTTGGCTTGAGTGCCCGACGGCTTCTGGTAGCCGCCATCACGCCTACCCTTGCCGTCTCTGCGGTAGCCGCGACCTCTGCCGCGGCTTCCACTGCCTTCTCCTCGCTCGCGTTCCCTGCTCAGCCTCTTGAGGTCGAAGCAGTCGTCTGTAGCGTGCCCACGCCTGTTGTGGTAGACGCAGAACGGGCGGTGGTCCACCTCTTTGTCGCCGCGCTCGGGGGAGCCCCTGCGGGAGCCCTTCGCGTCAGGCTCTGCCGCGAGGACCGCGGTGGCCTTGCGCTTGGGCTCTTCCTTCTTCTTGTGGCTCTTGGACCCCTCGCCAGGGTCGTCCCCCCGGGCGCTCATCTTGACGAAAAGGAGTCCCTCTTCAGCCTTGGCGCACTTGTCCGCCAGATCGAACAGCTTCACCACAGAGGTGAGCTTGTCGTGGATGCCGAGCTTCTCGAGCATCCTGCGGTTTGTGACGCCCTCGCGGAAGGCAGCGATCACCTGGGTGTCGGGGATGTTCGGAATCTTGTTCCGCACCTGGCTGAAGCGCTGGATGTACTTGCGAAGAGTCTCATCCTTCTTCTGCACCACAGCGCGCAAGTCGTTGTGGGTGAGTGCGCGCTCGTACGTGCCCTTGAAGTTGGCGACGAACTGCCTGCAGAGCTCCTCCCAGGAGTCGATGGAGTCCTCAGGCAGGTTGAGTAGCCAGGACAGCGCGGAGTCCCTGAGGGCGTGGGAGAACCAGTTGGCCATGACCTTATCGTCGCCCCCTGCAGCCTGGATGGAAGTGGTGTAGAGCTGCAGGAACTCGAGAGGGTTGGTGGACCCGTCGAAACCCTTGGGGAGCGCCGGCCTGAACTTCTGCGGCCAGACCACACGACGCAGGGCGCGCGTGAAGGCCATGCAGCCAGAGGCGTAGGTGGCCGTTCCTCCCTGGAGGGCCCTGCGGTTTTGCTGCCCCGCCTGACCGAGCTCCTCGACGAGGCGGTTCTGGAGGTCCCGACGTCGCTCCATGCCCACGCGCGCGTCAGGCGCTGTGCGCTGCACGATTTGGCAGTCGTGCGGCGAGGAAGCATGGGAGGGAGCCCGCTGTGCCGCGGCCGGAGGCGGCCCTGGAGGCGGTGGAGGCGCACCTGGCGCTGCCGTCCCTGCAGGGCCGGAGGGCACGATGGAGCGCGACGGAGCAGGGCGTGTGGTTGCGATGTCGACGAGGTGGTGGAGGCGGTTCAACCACTGGTCGTGTGCCTCGGCACTTGGCCGGTAGCGGAGGAGCTCCTGGGCCATGAGCAGCGCTGTGTGCGGGGCGGGCTCGTGGTGCTCCTGCGTGGACACGCTCTGGCGCCGGGACGGGTGCGGGGACTCGGCGTCACCGCGGCGCTCGGAGAGGTCCGCGTCGTCGCGCTGGTCTCCTGCGTGGTGCTCTTCGCTCTCCGGCTCCTCCACGCGCGGGCCGGTGCCGGCGCGCTCGGTCGTGCGGGGGCGGCCACGGCGGCCGCGGGTGGGAGCAGTGCCAGGCTCGGTGTGAGCTCTCTCAGAGGTACGCCGGTTGGCGCGCGTCGCGCGGGTGTCCATCATGGCGCGGAGGTTGGAGGTCGAAGACGCGCCTCAGACCCCTACCTGGCGCGCCAAATGTCGAGGAGTGACTCCCACGTAACAGGGGTAGTCTCGCCCTGAAGAGAGGTTCGAAGAGGGGACTGAACACGGAGGTCTAACAACACTCGAGGGGCTCGACGACGATGCTCGCCGAGCCTAAAGGAGGACAATCACGCCAGAGATGGACACCAGCCCGTACCCAGGTTCACGGCCCTCGAGAGGAGGTAAAACCGCTACTCCTGCTTGTCTGTATTGCACTGTGAAGGTTACAGGATAACGAGCTTGCCGAAGGTTCTCTTGAGGCAGCTTGGTGCCTGGGGAGGGACACAATGGTCGTCTTCCTCCTTCAGCAGTTGGCTATCCTATGTGTTCTGGGTGCCCGTGCGTGATTGGGCCCTTCCGTCCCTTTCTACGGGGGAGCTCCTGCTCCTTTTATAGGCGCCCCGGGCTCCGTCCTCGTGCTGGTGGGCTCCCACACGCCAGTCGCATGGAGGAGCGGGAGTCCACCGCAGCTCGTCCGTCCATGGACGCGGTCCATCCGTGCTAAAGTAGCGCGCCGTGGCCGACAGGTTGCAGGCGGTGCAGGGCGGCTCGCTGGCGCAGCAGAGGCCGTGGTGGAGCCCACGGTGACGATCTTCTTGGAGCGTTGCGCCGTCCAGCCTCTTTATCACCAAAGGGGAAAGTTCTGGCTGTCCTGCCGCAGGCGGCGCGGCTTTGTTGACTCCTTTATCACCAGAATGGCAACTGGGGTGCTCGCGTCACCCTGCGGCTGCTGCAGGGGCCATGTGCGCCCTGCAGCGCTTGCTTAGCCGCGAAGTGTCTCCACAGGGCCGTGGTCGCCTGTGGAGGGGTTTTCTGCTGACTCCTCTCCAGGCGGGCTGTGCCTGGGGAGTCTCTTGAAGCGCAGGGTCCTCTTCAGGCCCTGGCGTCCTCTTCAGGCCTCGAGAGGGGATGCCTCTTGAGGATCCCTCCAAGCGGTAGCCTAGTCCTCAGCCGTTCTGCCGAAGTTACCCGCGGGCGAGGCCTGTAGGGAGTGGGCCGTGTGTACCCCGGTCCTGACTGGGCCGACAGCATCGAGACGACAATGGGACAGAGAATGAACCAACTCCTGCCAGCTACGCTCTTACGAAAGAAGAGAAGAAAATATTTTTTGAATGTCTTCACAGTATGAAGGTTCCATCTGGCTTCTCGTCGAATATAAAGGGAATAATAAACATGACAGAGCTAAAGTTTCAAAATCTGAAGTCTCATGACTGTCACGTGATTATGACACAATTACTTCCGGTTGCATTGAGGGGGCTATTACCGGAAAACGTTCGAGAACCCATTGTGAAGCTATGTGCATTTCTCAATGCAATATCTCAGAAGGTAATCGATCCAGCAACTCTACCAAGTTTACAGAAGGATGTGGTGCAATGTCTTGTCAGCTTCGAGTTAGTGTTTCCACCATCCTTCTTCAACATTATGACGCACCTCATAGTTCACCTAGTCGAAGAGATTTCCGTTCTCGGTCCTGTATTTCTACACAACATGTTCCCCTTTGAGAGGTTCATGGGAGTCTTAAAGAAATACGTTCCTAATCGTGCTAGGCCAGAAGGAAGCATGTCCAAGGGCTATGGAACAGAGGAGGTCATTGAGTTTTGTGTGGACTTTATTCCTGATCTTATGCCGATCGGTGTTCCTCAATCGCGCCATGAGGGGAGACTGCGTGGAAAAGGAACGCTAGGAAAGAAAGCAACAACAAGTATGGATGGACATTCTTTCACCCAAGCACACTACACAGTTTTAGCAAATTCCAGATTGGTGGCTCCGTATATCGTGGAACACATGGATATTTTACGCTCCGAATATCCGGAGCAGACTGACTACTGGATTAAAGGAAAACACGTGGATACTTTTGGCAGTTGGTTGCGTACACATCTCATTAATAACAAAGATGTTGGAGTAGAGCTATACTTGTTGGCCAATTCACCATCTTCGACTATATTGACTTTCGAAGGGTACGAGATAAATGGAAATACATTTTACACGGAAACCCAAGACAAAAAGAGCACTAACCAAAACAGTGGTGTCTGCTTTGATGCAACAAACGACAATGGGACAAAGGACACATATTATGGTTGCATACAGCAGATATGGGAACTTGACTATGAACCTTCTTTTAAGATCCCTTTGTTTAAGTGCAAATGGGTCAACCTGTCAGGCGGGGTAGAGATAGACCGACGGTACGGAATGACTACCGTGGATCTCAACAATCTTGGGTACTACACCGAGCCATTCGTCCTAGCCAATGATGTGGCTCAGGTTTTCTATGTCAAGGACATGTCTTCCAGACCGAAAAAAAGAAAAGATAAGCAAGCTGATACATCATACGATGAGCCAAGGCGCCACATAGTTCTTTCAGGGAAAAGAAACATCGTGGGAGTGGAGGACAAGACAGACATGTCAGAAGATTACAATAAGTTTGATAAAATTCCGCCCTTCAAAGTGAGAACTGACCCAACCATCGCTTTAAATGATGAAGATTGTCCATGGCTACGGCGCAGTGAGAAGAAAGGGACACACGCGAAGAAAAAATGAACACTAGATAGGGTGGTTGTTCGTGATGTGTAACAATGTATTAAACCTGCATATCAAATGCAATGTTGGGCGTATGCAGGAAATCCGAATGCTTTGTATTCGGTCGATGAACTGAAGTATTATGTAGATAGAACAAAACACACGGTTTCCCCTGCATACAGCCCAACAGTGGCTCGTGAGTGCCCGCATATCAAATGCACTGTTGGGCGTATGCAGGGAATCCGAATGCTTTGTATATCAAATGAACTACACTAAGTGTTGACATAGCTTAGACATGTCTGCTTCCTCCTCCTACCTCACAAGAGAATGCTTCTAAGCCCAGCCTCTCGAAGATGTCCTTAGTATGCTCACAAGGACATCTTCGAGAAGCTGGTTCCTAGAGGAGTCATCTGTCTTTGCCCCGGTTGGTGGCTCAACCCAGAAGGTCTGGGCACCTATTTATAGCATCGCCAGGGGGAGGCATCTTTAGTCCCGGTTGGTGGCTCAACCCGGGACAGAAGAAACACTCCTGATCTAACGGCTCACAAGTGCTTGAAAGAAACACACTCCTGATCTAACGGCTCACAAGTGCTTGAAAGAAACACACGATCCGTGTGCTTCTTTAGTCCCGGTTGGTGGCTCAACCCATGCCAAATGATTTCATTTTTTGAGATGTTTATCAATTTATTTCATTTTTTCTTAAAAGCGATCAAAACGGTCGCGATGACTATTCGTCGAAAGAGGTAATATTTTCTAGAATTATCAGTGTTTCTGTGATATAACCACTAGTTGTGTACCTCAAAATGATTTTTCCAAAAATTTCAGAACAAACTATCAAACAGTTGTAGTTCAAATTTGAATTACTTTTGATAAATCAACATGAACTCATTAAACTATGGGAAATTAGTTAGAAATCAAGGAAAAACCTAATACTTGGGGATTATCCATCATATGTGTACTAGTTTCCATGAAAATTAAATGGGTCCCATTTTGCATCATATTTTTGGTACTTTGTTCACAAAAAAAGTCATTTTTTGCACTTAAAAAATGGAAAATAATACTTATGGAATTAATTTTAAGATTTCTTTTGGCAAGGTTGTTTCTTATACCAAGATACATCTATTTGTGGGATATGAGATATTTATCACAAACTATGCCGTGGAAATGACCATAACTTGGTCATTTGTCTTGAAACTTCTAGATGTTCATACATGATAGACCTTTTTGTGAAGACTTTTTTTGCACATTTTGTCAAAAATCAAGTTTATCATTTTTCATAGCAACTAGTACACATATAAGGAGCCCATGCCAAAGGATTTCATTTTTTGAGATGTTTATCAATTTATTTCATTTTTTCTTAAAAGCGATCAAAACGGTCGCGATGACTATTCCTCGAAAGAGGTAATATTTTCTAGAATTATCAGTGTTTCTGTGATATAACCACTAGTTGTGTACCTCAAAATGATTTTTCCAAAAATTTCAGAACAAACTATCAAACAGTTGTAGTTCAAATTTGAATTACTTTTGATAAATCAACATGAACTCATTAAACTATGGGAAATTAGTTAGAAATCAAGGAAAAACCTAATACTTGGGGATTATCCATCATATGTGTACTAGTTTCCATGAAAATTAAATGGATCCCATTTTGCATCATATTTTTGGTACTTTGTTCACAAAAAAAGTCATTTTTTTCACTTAAAAAATGGAAAATAATACTTATGGAATTAATTTTAAGATTTCCTTTGGCAAGGTTGTTTCTTATACCAAGATACATCTATTTGTGGGATATGAGATATTTATCACAAACTATGCCGTGGAAATGACCATAACTTGGTCATTTGTCTTGAAACTTCTAGATGTTCATACATGATAGACCTTTTTGTGAAGACTTTTTTTGCACATTTTGTCAAAAATCAAGTTTATCATTTTTCATAGCAACTAGTACACATATAAGGAGCCCATGCCAAAGGATTTCATTTTTTGAGATGTTTATCAATTTATTTCATTTTTTCTTAAAAGCGATCAAAACGGTCGCGATGACTATTCGTCGAAAGAGGTAATATTTTCTAGAATTATCAGTGTTTCTGTGATATAACCACTAGTTGTGTACCTCAAAATGATTTTTCCAAAAATTTCAGAACAAACTATCAAACAGTTGTAGTTCAAATTTGAATTACTTTCGATAAATCAACATGAACTCATTAAACTATGGGAAATTAGTTAGAAATCAAGGAAAAACCTAATACTTGGGGATTATCCATCATATGTATACTAGTTTCCATGAAAATTAAATGGGTCCCATTTTGCATCATATTTTTGGTACTTTGTTCACAAAAAAAGTCATTTTTTCACTTAAAAAATGGAAAATAATACTTATGGAATTAATTTTAAGATTTCCTTTGGCAAGGTTGTTTCTTATACCAGGATACATCTATTTGTGGGATATGAGATATTTATCACAAACTATGCCGTGGAAATGACCATAACTTGGTCATTTGTCTTGAAACTTCTAGATGTTCATACTTGATAGACCTTTTTGTGAAGACTTTTTTTGCACATTTTGTCAAAAATCAAGTTTATCATTTTTCATAGCAACTAGTACACATATAAGGAGCCCATGCCAAAGGATTTCATTTTTTGAGATGTTTATCAATTTATTTCATTTTTTTCTTAAAAGCGATCAAAACGGTCGCGATGACTATTCGTCGAAAGAGGTAATATTTTCTAGAATTATCAGTGTTTCTGTGATATAACCACTAGTTGTGTACCTCAAAATGATTTTTCCAAAAATTTCAGAACAAACTATCAAACAGTTGTAGTTCAAATTTGAATTACTTTCGATAAATCAACATGAACTCATTAAACTATGGGAAATTAGTTAGAAATCAAGGAAAAACCTAATACTTGGGGATTATCCATCATATGTGTACTAGTTTCCATGAAAATTAAATGGGTCCCATTTTGCATCATATTTTTGGTACTTTGTTCACAAAAAAAGTCATTTTTTTTCACTTAAAAAATGGAAAATAATACTTATGGAATTAATTTTAAGATTTCCTTTGGCAAGGTTGTTTCTTATACCAGGATACATCTATTTGTGGGATATGAGATATTTATCACAAACTATGCCGTGGAAATGACCATAACTTGGTCATTTGTCTTGAAACTTCTAGATGTTCATACTTGATAGACCTTTTTGTGAAGACTTTTTTTGCACATTTTGTCAAAAATCAAGTTTATCATTTTTCATAGCAACTAGTACACATATAAGGAGCCCATGCCAAAGGATTTCATTTTTTGAGATGTTTATCAATTTATTTCATTTTTTTCTTAAAAGCGATCAAAACGGTCGCGATGACTATTCGTCGAAAGAGGTAATATTTTCTAGAATTATCAGTGTTTCTGTGATATAACCACTAGTTGTGTACCTCAAAATGATTTTTCCAAAAATTTCAGAACAAACTATCAAACAGTTGTAGTTCAAATTTGAATTACTTTCGATAAATCAACATGAACTCATTAAACTATGGGAAATTAGTTAGAAATCAAGGAAAAACCTAATACTTGGGGATTATCCATCATATGTGTACTAGTTTCCATGAAAATTAAATGGGTCCCATTTTGCATCATATTTTTGGTACTTTGTTCACAAAAAAAGTCATTTTTTTCACTTAAAAAATGGAAAATAATACTTATGGAATTAATTTTAATATTTCCTTTGGCAAGGTTGTTTCTTATACATAGAAATAAAAGAAACAGAAACTAGAGAAAAAACAAAATTGAAAACAAATAGATATAAAGGAAAAACAGAAAACATAAGAAAACAGAAAACAGAAAACATAACAAAAAACAAAAAAAATTCAATTCAAAAGCCCTTTAGTACCGGTTTGTAACTACAACCGGTGCTAAAGGGGTTGGCTTGGCGCGCAACCGTTTGGTGCGTCCGAAAACCAACCTTTAGCACCGGTTGTTGTTACCAACCGGTGCTAAAGACCCTTTAGCACCGGTTGGTAACAGCAACCGGTGCTAAAGGTCGATTTTGAGCAGTTAATACAGGGAAACGCCCCAAATCGGCTAAGTCCTTCACGCGCGCATCGTCTTCTTCTTCGCGAGACCTCTCTCCGGCGAAGCCCTGCCCGCCGCCACCGTCGCCGCTTCGGCCCCGCTTCCGGCCAGCCCGCCGCCACCGTCGTCGCTTGGGCCCCGCTCCCGCGCGCCCATCGTCGGCCTGCTCCCGCGCGCCCTCGCGGCCTCCCGAGCTGCGGCCGCCATTGCCTCCGGCCGGCACCGCGCACCTCCACCGCCTCCGGCACCGCCATCGCCTCCGGCACCGCCACCGCGCCGCCTCCCCGCTCCGGCCACCGCTACGGCCGCCTGCCCGCTCCGGCCACCCCACCTCCACCTCCCCGCTCCGGCCACATTAAGGTATTTTTTTCTCTTCTTTTTTGATTATTGCTAGCTTTAATTAGGATATGTTTAGTACTGTTTTTTTTTTGTTTTTGAATTTATGTTTAGTACTGTTTAGGCAATGTGTAGCAAATTTAGATATTTAGGAATTTTAAAAATATGTAGCAAATGTGTAGCAAATTTAGAAATTTAAGAACTTTAAAAATATAACAAAGTTGGAAAATTTAGTTGCAATATTTTTCTGTTAAATTTAGTTGCAATGTTAGAATTTAGCACTATGTTGGAATTTTATACAATGTCTTTGAATTTTACAATGTTTTATACAATGTCTTGGAATTTTAAGAGTTAATGTAAAGATTCATAGTTTCGAGATGGACGGGACTATGGATGTCCGGGACTGGGCTCCGCCGGGTTGGCACTGGGAGGTGCCACCTTCCGGTGTGCGCAGATTGGTGAGGAATGAGGGAACCATCGTCGACCCGGAGCTTCTTTGGTGGCGGTCACGTGGGCCACGACGGGTACAGAGGGTGCCGGCCCCCGAGGAGTTGGTACGTCGTCGTGTCAGGGCGGAGGACGAGCACGTCCGTCGGTACATGGTCGCGTTGGACGTCCGTCCGTCCAACACTTGGCAGCATCTTCAGGGATCTCACATTAGTTATGATCATGTTTGGGTTCCTTCACTTTTGGTTTTCACCGCCCGCGGCATGTTTCCGGCAGTTCGACGTCCATTTTGATTAGCGTGATGTATTATTGATGCGATATATATTATTATGACTTGTAACGCCCCAAATCGGCTAAGTCCTTCACTATTAGATCCCTGAAGATTTTTTTTTAGTACAACAACTATTGTATCAATTTTTGCAAAGTTAGCAAATTTTGTAAAACAACTATTAGAAAATTAGCAAAGTTGGAAATTTAGCAAATTTGAATTTTTTTGTTGCAATATTGTTAATACTTCATATTTTGTATCAATTTTTGGAAAGTTAGCAAATTTGAAAAATTTTGTTGCAATATTGTTAATACTTCATATTTTGTATCAATTTTTTGGAAAGTTAGCAAATTTTGTATCATATTTTTGTATCAAATTTTGCAAAGTTAGCAAATTTTGTATCATATTTTTGTATCATATTTTGTATCAATTTTTTGTATCAATTTTTGCAAAGTAAGCAAATTTTTGTTCCAATTTATGTATATAAGAAATATTTGTTCTAATTTATGTGTATAAGAATTATTTGTTCCAATTTATGTGTATAAAAAATATTGGTTGCAATTTTTGTATCAACTTTAATTGTAACCTTGATTCAAATTTAAATTTGAAGTGACATTGAGCGATGGACAACAACCCCTTCATCCGAAACGAGGTCGTTGAAGAGCAAATGGCAGCAATAATATATGAGAAGAGTCTTGGAGTAAATTCCGATGGAGAAGATTCTGATGATGAACAAGAGGATGATTTCAGCTCAAGATGTCTGAACGACTCCGGTGAGGGACTTGAGCTAGAAATAATAGACGACGATCAAGTGCCCGCGGAAAACTCCGGCCAGGTATATATATATATTAAGTCTTGTTGATGCATAAATTGATTTATATTGCACCTACTAACAAAACATTTTTCTTTTAGCCCTCCGGATCTAAAAAGAAGCCGACAAACCCTACACGAGGCCCGGCCAAAAGGTTGAAGCTAGAAGATGGTGCAAAGCTGTCGATCGTTGAAGTAGGCGATGATGGCAAACCGCTGAAACCCGAAAACACCTGCCGCAAATATGTAGCTCAATGTGGAGCGATTGTTAGGGACATTATCCCGATCACCCTTGCAGAATGGAATGAGCCAAAGAAAGCCAACGTTGGCGCAAGTTATGTCGACGACAGACTTAAGCAAACACTTTGGGACTCAATCTTGAGTGATTTCAGCCTACCGGAAGGTCTCCTAGAGAAGAAGCTGCAGAAAGTCAGGGAGTGGACTCTTAAGAAGATGGCCACACAATTCAACAGCTGGAAGAATAAATTGTGGAAAAATTATGAGAAAAAGACTCCAGAATTCAAGGGCCCTCTAGAGAAGATAAAAGATGATTGGCCTGCATTTGTAGCTTATAAGAAATCAGCCGTCGCTCTGGCCCGATCCGAGAGAAATAAGGAGAATGCTAAGAAGAAGAAATACCACCATACTTTGGGGTCAGGTGGCTACAAGACTGCCTTGCCTAAGTGGGAATCCTTTGAAAACGAACTGCGTCTAAAAGGGATCACTCCACAGACAGATGACTGGCCCGAGAGGTCCAAGTACTGGTTGTTCGCGCATGGAGCAGTGTTGGACCCAGAGACAGGGCTAATTGTTGCAAAAGGAAAATGGAAGAAAAGAATTACACGAGTTGTAAAAAAGCTAGAGAATGCAATAGCGGTCGTCCGAGAGGGAACATTTGTTCCCAATAGAGAGGACGACGAGCTGACACTCGCCCTCGGGAATCCTGAACACTGGGGACGATGTCGAGGTAGAGGAGGCGGGGTTGGTTTCCTTCACGGGTTTCCCGCGGACGTTGCAACATATAAAAGCCGTTCCAGAAGTAAGAAGAAGGAGGCGGACCGGTTATCACAATTAGAACGCCAGGTCCACACATGGGAGGCCCAGGTGAAGCGGCAGCAGGAGCAACTGGACTCAATTACCCAGCAAAGGGAATCTCGGATGGTGCTAGAAGATCCTCCAGTCGATGTCTCCCTATCTCAGCGGAAAAGCAGCGTGGGTTCCACGCATCTAGAATATCCTGCAGTTGATGAACCGGCGGCTCACTACCCCGTGGATGATATCACGGAGAAGACAAATTGTGAGTTACATGTGCCAATGAAGAACATCAGTTATCCGGTGGCGAAAGGATATGCTTTACAACATCAACCTGGAGCAACCTTCCATTTTGGTCAGATTCCAGCTGGATATGCTCGTGTCGGGGTCACAAAAGTTATGCCGGGATTCCACTCAATGGAACTTGACATTCCTGGAAATGATGACGAGAAGACTTTGGGAGAAGTCGAGCATGGTATCGTCCTATGGAAGAAGAAATACATCATCTTTACAGACTCTACGCCAAGGCCACCGACTCCTCCGGGTAGAAATTTATCACCTAAAAGTCCACCCGCCTTCCGCGATGATTGGGTGCCCACCGCAAGTCCATTGCCCGCGCCGTCCCGTCAGCCGACTGATGCGCCCACTAGTCATGTGACAAAGCGGAGTTTGTTCAGGAAAGACAGGTCCCCTGTCATTAAACGTGCAAAGAAAACGCATAAATTGAAGTCTCCTGAGAAGTTAGCTCCTGAGAAACCGGCTTGCGAGATGACTATGAAGGAAATAACGGTGAGCTTAAATGCCGATGCGGCAACCTTTTTTGAACGGAGAAAAGAGGAAAAACATGCCTCAACACTGGATCCCTTAAAGGAACTTCTGAAGACTATACCAATTGAGGTAAAAGATCGCACCATTGACAACTTATATAACCCTCCACCGGCGCCGTTTACAGACTATGAGCGCGGTATTAACAAGGTACATAGCTCGCAGATGGAGGAAGAGGAGGAGCAACGGAAACAAAAGAAATGCGGGAAACAAGTTGCCCAGCTCGGGGAACAAGAAGTACAATCGATGGCCCCGCTCATTGTGTCGTCTCGGGCTCCTCAGGAAATCGAGCCTGGAGAAGTTGTATACCGTGCAGACAGAGAGTACGAGACTCTTGAGATATCATATCAATATACTCTCGGGCTGCCTCTGGTGACAAACCCCAGTGCTCTAACAACACAGTTATGGAGATTGCATAACTGGTACATGGACATCTCAAAAGATGGGACTTTCTATTTCATGGCGGGAGTTAAGGATGAGCACTACTTCCAAGAATATGTTGTACAGGTTGAGTTCTCTGAACTTTTTCAGATGTACAATCAACGTGCTCTCGACAAATCTATCATCAGCTGCTATTGTCTGTAAGTAATTTATTTGTGTATTTTCGTTATTTAGTTAAGCTCGTTCATTGCCAGTAATTATCCTCACATCATTCTTTTGTACGCTATTATATATGCAGAATGAAGATTCGTGAATGCAGACAGCTCAAAATCTGGGACATTGGGTTCATTGACCCGGATAAAGTTCATGTCCAGACTTTAGAAAATCAACCTGACGCCATAGAGGACGTTCTACTGGATTTCTTTAAGCGACAAAGTACCAAAAAAGAAATACTTTTTCCCTACAACTTCAAGTGAGTGTTAATGTCTTGTACACATTATTTTTTGCTTTCCCGATATTAAGTGCAATTGATGAGTTCTGAATTACGTGCGCAGTTACCACTTCATTCTCCTGATCATTAAACTCGACGATGGAGAAGTTGAAATCTGGGACTCAAAAAAAAAACAAATCCAGATGCATACAAAAGCGTGCGTATAATGCTCAAGAGGTAATTTCAATCGCACTAGGCCTCTATTTCGTTCATTTACTTGATATCAAAAGTAAGTAATAACTCCTCAATTCATATTCTTTTTGGGCAGGGTTTGGAAAAAGTTCACCGAGCAAGAACCCGGTGAATGGAAAGATAAGCTGGAGTTCAAAGCTAACAAAGTAAGTACTACTACTTAACTAGGTCCGTGTATCTTTCTAATTCTCTTTATTATTATTTGATTAAATCATATTCTTGTATAGTGGTGTCTGCAACAACCAGATGGGACAGATTTATGTGGATACTACGTTTGTGAGTTCATTCACATGAAAGTCAATGAGAGAGTCAATAGTCAAAGAAACATAGAGGTACGCAAAAATCATTCACAACTTTATTTTTCTACTATCACTTGTGTTTAGTTTCAATCATAACTAATTTGATCTCCTCCTTTTAAAGATCGCAAGGAAGCGGAACCAACTCCTACCAACGAACCGCGTTAAAGCAATTGCGGAGGAATTGGCGAGATTTTTCCTTACGCATGTCATAAATCCATCCGGTGAATTTCACTATGTGGAAAAATAGACTCCCTCCATGTAATAGCAGTGATATCTCTGTGAAGAAAGTACTTTAATTATATGTAATTATGGGTACTTAATTTATATGTGTAGTGAGTACAATTATATGTGTACGTAGTGAGTACAATTTATATGTGTAATGGGTACTTCATACGTGATCTCCTCCGAAACCCTGAAAAAGAAGCGAAAAGGAAAAAAACAGAAACCCTAAACCCCTAAAAATAAGCGCAAAAGAAAAAAACAGAAACCCTGAAAAATAAGCGAAAGAAAAAAAACAGTAACTATTAATACCGGTTGGTAAAACCAACCGGTACAAAAGGCCTCCGCCCGCGCGCGCGCAGCTCTGCCCACGTGGAGGCCTTTAACACCGGTTGCAAATTGTGTCGGTACCAAAGGGGGTACCCCTTTAGTCCCGACCTTTTAACACCGGTTGCGCAACCGGTGCTATATGCCCTTTACAACCGGTGCTACTGCCCCTTTCTCTACTAGTGATTGTCACCCGGACGATAACGGAGGCAAAGATCTCAGCCCGGCAGGGTATAAGTAGGGGTCAGAGTCTTAACAAGTTTTCCTGCATTTGCATTCAGTGGCGGATCTAGAACCTTTAAACTGGGGGTGCCAAACTTTAATTACAAATCTAGAAACAACAAAACTTAAGCTATTTGCATTGGTTTCAGTTTCACCATGTTCATAACCCCAATTGAGGCTCAGAAGGAGAACCGGTAGCAGTGGCGAAGGGTTAGAAAAATAAGCTTTTTTTTACGAAAAGCACACTGACATTAAAAGAAACACCTAACAGTACACAACATCTCAATAAAAAAAATGAAAATTACAACAAAATCCTTGAGGTGTCATTCGTCTTCAACCTCCAGACCGCGTCAACGGCGCGCCGCCGCTGCCGCTTCTCCACGAGCCGGCCTGACAATGTTGGTTGCGGACCGAAAGTCGCCGAATGGGTCTAGAAGACCCCGGAGACGAAGAAGAAGAAGGAAGAACCGTCGATGAAACTCCTTGATGATTCGGAGAACGCCACCGCAAGAACAAATCCTCAAAACCACACCACTCCCATAGGCTTCCCGACTTCCTCGCTCGCCACCGCCATCTGAACGGCGCCTCAACAAATTTAGACCCTAACACCCGAAAAAGGAGCCCTCCTGTCGACAAGGATCGAGATCCGCCACGCCCTCATGGCCCGATGGCCACAGAGGCAGGGCAGATCAGCGGCAGCCGCTGACGAGAGGCAGGGATACCTAATCGTTTGCCGCTGGGAGCAAGCGAGACGTGCCGAAAGAAATACTGAAAATGTTATGCAAAATAAATCCTGAAAACATAAGAATGAAAAAGGTCTAATATTTTTTTGTTGAGATCTTCCGTAGTTTTGTCGATAAAAACTTTTGATTATCACTCGCGTGATGTGGCAAATCATCAATTCATTAAGAAGCAATCGTGGACATTTTCAAATATCAAGACAATGTTTAAACTCTTCAATTCTCTACCTATAAATAATAAATAGTTTAATCTTATTTTGTGTATGATTATAATCATAATTAGAGAAATATTATCTCTATAAGATGAGCAAGGTTATTAATTACGTGAAATCTATTCTGTGCCTGGGCACGATCTCAGTCCTACTCGGTGCTCTGCGAAGACTGTGGGGAGGATGAGACAATTTTTCATTCATTCTTCGGTTGTACTTGGGCAAAGATCTTTTGGGAGGAGCTGAAACGGATTACAGGGGTTAAAGTCCCCAGCCTCCATCCGATCTCCTGGGCTGCGGACCTCATTGATGATAACCTGATGCCGCAGCGCAATGTCGCCATCATTTTATGTGGTTGTTGGGCGGTATGGACTGAACGGAATACTCGTAGGCATGGCGAGAAGGGACGAACTGTTGATGCGTCGGTGCGATGGGCATCTGATATTGCATGTGATCTTGCTGCACAGGTCAAGACAACCAGCAAGAGGATAAGAACAATACAGAGTTGGTCACCCCCGCACAGGGATTACATCAAGGTAAATGTAGATGCTGGTTTTGACAGTTTGTCTAGTTCTGGAACAACCGGAGTGGTTATCCGCAACTCTGACGGGGGACTGATCCGAGCACAGGCACTATGGTATGTTGTTGCTACGGATGCGAGGGCTATGGAGGCTATGGCTATGAGGGATGGACTACGGCTGGCAAGTGATCTCGGATACACTCAAATTTGTTTGGAGAGTGATGCACCGGAGGTAGTCAAGCTTTGCAATTCAAAGGATTTTACAAGAACGAACATAGGTGGTAAGTGCCGACAAATTGTTGATCTAGCTAGTAGCTTTGTTAGTAGTTCCTTATCTCATGTACCTCATACTGCTAATGAGGCTGCACACCTGTGCGCTAAGCAGGCGAATAGCTCTAGACGTAGATGTGTTTGGGTGAACTATATGCCTACCTTCCTCGATGCTTGTATCAGGAAGGATTGTAATCCCGGTTGAGGCCGCAGGTTTCAGACGCGCTCTTTTCCTTATCAGGGTACCCAAGGGGCTGAAAGGTTTTAATGAGGCAGCCTGCGTGCGTTTATATATAAATGATTTCCAAAAAAAAAAAGTCCTACTCGGTGCCCACGCTTTTTGTCCGTCCGATCGCATCCAACGCACGATACTGCCCGCTCCCGTTTCTCCTTATCCACTTCTGCGCGACCCAGTCCCCATCGACTCGATCACTCCGAGGCCCTCGAATCTCGCCGGCGAGTGCTCCACCGCTCGGCCGTCACACCCACCACCAAGACGTCGAGTTCGACGAACTCATCAGGCTTCCCGGAGTGTAGTACCCTGGTGACGGCGCCGCCGCCGACGGATCCGGTGGAGCAGCCCACCGGGGTGGTCATGAAGGACCTGCTCGGGATGCCTGGAACGGCCGGCGGTATCCGCCTCGCGCGGTTCGCCTTCGTCGGCGTCTTACTCGCTGTCATGGAATCCACCGACGACTTCCCCTCCGTAAGCCCGTTCTGGTAACGCCCCTGGTACTGGTCCTACTCCCTCCTCTTCCGCCTTGCTAGGAGTACAATTCCTCTCTAGCGAGCTGGGCCATGTAGGCCTAAAGAGCATCGTTTGCTTTAGCTTGTTCGATAAAAGAAAGGAATCACGTTCTGATCCGTGAAGCACAATTTTGTAGTTGGGGACCGTGGGGAGCTGAAGCTCGTTGTTGGGCCAGTTAATTAGTTAACTCTAGACACTCCCCTGTGCACTCCTTTGTTGGAGCTAAGCTCATTTCGGCAATCGATTCCCAAATCTTTTATGATTGCAATGTAACTTCTGAACCAGTGATCTCTCCGGCCTTGCCTGAAAGTAAACTAACACTGCTCATTAGCAAGTACGCCCGTTACATTTGAATTCTGAACTTTTCTGGGTAACTTTCTACATATTGAGTGCAATGGAGGATTGCCTCGTTGATGAGAAGATGAAGGCTAAAATGCACTGCTTATTTGTAGACTTGTGAGGCAAGAGGAGAAGAAGGATGTAATTTCTGTTTACTTTTTGAGATGTACTTCATGTACTGGAAGATGTAGTCCCAGAACTTTTTGTATGTAGGTTCTGCAGTTTTCGAGATGTAACTCATGAAGTTAAGATGTAGTTTCCCCAAGTTAAAACGTACTTCATGTACCGGAAGATGTACACTTGAAGTTTCAGAGATTCAGTTTTCTTAATGTGTAGATGTAGTTTCCTCAGGTCACCTTGTCGTTGCCGTCCAGGCCTCCTCCTCAGTGCTGTCATATGTGGCATTGGGATTCTTTAGATGCGAGCCTCCTCTGCTGCTCGTAATGCAATCTGAAATTCCCAATCCCAACCTGAGTTATTTCTTACTGCTCTCTGTAGATGTACTTTAATCGGCTATCCTACTAGGCTATTCCTATCGGATGTTTTTCTTCTTAACCATGCAGCGGCACTAGCAATAGCTGCTGGATCGCCTCACCTTAGTCCTGTCAGGGTTGCTCTCCTCGGTGATTCCTTATTATGTTTTGCACTGCTCCAAAGTGGTTTGCTGATACTGGCCGGCTTTGCAGATAGCTCATGATAGTCTTTTTTGCCAATTTTCAGTTTGGGGTCATGTGCATGTCCAAAATTGTGCAATGCAACTAGTGTGTAGTTTATAGAAGATTATACATCACCCATGGATTTTTTAAAACTGGAATTGCCGGTGCAGTTGTGTTAGTTTAATAAGATGTTTTTGCAACTTATTTGCATGTGTTATGTTACATCTGCAAGGTTGTTAGGATGTAACAGTAATAGTTATCCCAACTATGTTAGATATAACATTTTTTGCATTTAGAAGTATCTTCTACCTTTCCATTTTATACATGCATAACGATTGAAGGATGTAACACTAGTTCCACATCCATGGGAATGTAGTTGCTGAAGTGACATATGTAATTTCTATAGTTGGAGCGCAAAATATATTTTTTGTGGAGTGCGCTCATCTCTGCTCAGACTTTCTTGAAAGCTCAATATTTACCCATCTAAACATTGTGTAATTACTATTTTCTGGCGATGCTTGTTACATAAGTTTCCATGAAATTTTGTGTATGAACTGATCAAACGGACTAATCTAAATGTTTTTTTACAAGACTAATCTAAATGTTACTAAGTACTGAAATTCTACATTATTTGCAGCATGAGATGTACATTTTCGTCGTGGCCATTGTATTTTCTTGTAACTTTTTGTTCTCTTCTTTTATGGAACTTCTGAATAATTTTGATCACTGATGTAACTTCTTAATTTGATGTACGTTTTCTTTATGAAATTTTCTAAAACAATACTGCTCACTAGATGTATATTTTTTATTGGATGTGGGATTCTTTTTCTTATGAAACTAGTAAATTCATTCTTTTTCTGGATGTGAGTGTTATAACTGGATGCAACTTCTGTTTCTGATTTTACATCAAGAATGGTGGAAGGCTCAAGCTGTATTTTAGAGTAAAAGAAAGAGAAAGTAGATGCATTTAAATGTGCTTTTTCTTAAGGTTTACCGACTTCAAAATGGACGTATTTTGTTGCAAGATTAAGTCTCATTATTTTTCCGGTCATGAATTTGGGCACCGCCAGAATGGTGAAGCAGAAGGTGCACGAAGGTGTAGGGAGTGGGGATTGCATGTGTTGTTTTCAAGTGACGGCAAAGTAGTTCCGGACGCCTCACGGTACAGAGGGATAGTGAGCAGTGAATGTGTGAACAGGAATTTTCTATTTTCGGAATGCGCGCGATTGCATGGTTGCTACTTTCCGTTTTGAGGAGGGGCACTGCCTAAGGCAAAATCGTGCCCGGGCACTGTGTAGACAAGTCCTATTAATTATACCTAATGTTCCTTTCGGCCACCCCCATAAGCTGACCAAAATACGTCAAACCTACCACATTTAAGACATTACTTATATTAGAGTTAGGTTCTATTATATCGAAATGAGCTATTCCCCGATCGCGCGCGAGTACCTCAATCTCTGGCGCCTTCTTCAAGAGGGAAACGTGCTCTTGACACCAGGGAGAGCGGACTCGATCAAATGGACCTCACCACGACGGGGCAGTACACTACATCCTCAGCATATCGTCTCCAGTTCGAGGGTCACACCATCTCCAGCCTGAAAAGCGTGGTGTGGAAACCATGGGCGCCGCCAAGACACAAGTTCTTCTCCTGGCTTCTTCTACAAGACAGGCTTTGGTGCAACGATCGATTGTTGCACAGGGGTTGGCCGCACTCCTATTTCTGCGGACTCTGCATGCGAGAACTTGAATCCTCCTTCCATCTGTTTTGCACCTGCCCGGTTGCAAAGCAGATATGGGGTCGAACTTCACGCTGGCAGGGGTGCGCAAACCTCGCCCCTGCAACTTGGCAGCCGGCCACCTGCACCTTGGATGTTTGGCGGAACATCATAAAAATGCAGCCAGCTTCAACAAGAAAGGGCATCAACACGATGTTAACCCTAATCTCCTATGAGATTTGGATGGAGCGGAATCAACGAACCTTCAGGGACAAGAAAACCCCAGTCCGAGACATTGTTCTGGGTATAAGGAGAACAATCGAGCAGTGGCGTCTAGCCGGTGCAAAATGCATAGCCGCACCCTTCGGGAATCTAGGGACAGGAGTACCATAGGTCTCATACTTGGGGTTTTTTGCACCCCTTTTTTCCTTTTCTCTCTTTTACGCCTTTTTTTCCCTTTATCCACTAGTTGGATGTAACCACCTGCTTTCCTGCTATTAACACGAAAAGCCAGCAATTTGCTGGATCTTTCAAAAAAGAAATGAGCTATTCAAATGAAAAAGAACTATGTTTTCTCTTTAGCCCTTGATATGTTACTTGTTTTCGGTTTGGAATCGAAACACCCACAACTTTCTAATAGGGATCTCGTTTTTGAGGTACGACCACTCAAATTTAGATAAACATACGCATATGAATATTTTTCCACATATCTAGGTAGGGTGCGCGCCCTATCTTGCCCTGACTGAAGCTTCGCCCTGCTGAGAGACAACCGGTGCCAAGAACATACCGTCGCGCTGCCATGGAGGGTGTAGCTACACGTGCTTGTCCTCGAGGTCGCCAGCGATATCCTCCACCGCCACGACAACCCTGTCAACTGCTTCCTCTTCTCGCTCACTGACTATCAGGCCCGTGCTAGCTTGAGGTGATAGTTCAGAAAATTGGACCCGACCAATCCAACCAGCGGTCCGGACCGAAAACTCCCGCAAACGGTGCCCTGTCCAGTTTTTGACCAACATGTCGTACATACTACTTTTTATATAGTGTATAACTTTTCACATACTCCTATTTTATGTTCATATATGGACCTATTTTACAATATAGTGCAAACTATACACTCACTTGTATTTTTTTCATTTAATTTGAAGTATCTTACATATGTCATATGAATATAATCACCGATACAGTATTACAGAGTTCCAAATTTAATTTAGAAACAAAGGAAACGTGTGAATTAGTAAAATAATATATTTTACTTAAGAAATTGAGGAAAATAACCATAGTTACCATATCAATACAAAAGAAAGATGGAAAATCAAAATAACCTTTTTCTTTAGTTACAAGTTAGATTTCTTGCATTTTCAGAAACATGAATAGTTTTACTTTCTTATTTTCTGAATTTCTATTTAACTTTTCAAAATAAATGAACCTATGCACTTCATTTTCTAATCTTTTACTCCCGCTGAACTTCAAACAAAGTTATTATATTTATTAGGATAGACCTGGAGCTAAATCATGCATAAAAACATATCCCGTGTCAGGATATATCTGGGTTTGTGTGGTAGCTAGCTACCCGTCTCCTCCTTTGTCTATTTAGAGTTTTAGACACAACCAATGATCATACGTTGACTATTATAAGACATTCTATGTATTTCAATTTAAACTAGTGTTGGGAATATACTATTGTATATATGAGCAAATTTTCACATGATTTAATCCATAAAACAGTATATGTGCTGCTTGATGCTGTCCCTCTTGACGGGGGAAAGCTCATGTGCCATGTCGCGCAAACACTTTGCTGCAAATAGATCCTTCGACATCCACATATCCTCCTGCTCAACACAAAAGATATTACATTTATATGAAAGTCCAACAAAAAAAGAAAATCAGATGTTGTATACAAAAAGAACAAAAAACAGCAAAAAAAAGGTATATATGGGTAGTACTGAAAACAACAAGAAAAACAAACAAAAAGTAGTGAAACAACAAAAAATACACACAAATGTAGCAAACATAAACAAACAACACCCCCCAAAAATACTTGGGAGCATTTCTTACATGCATAGGTAGCAGAACAAGTATACTACCTCCGTTTCTATGTATAAGGCACACATGCATGCCAAGACAAACTTTGACCGGCAATTTTGAGAAAAATAGATTGATTCTATTCTACATAATTAGTATCGTTGGATTCATATTGAAAAACACTTTCCAAGGACACTAATTTTATACCAATAATCTTTATATATTTAGAGTATTTTTTTGTCAAAGAAAAACACGTAAAACGAGGACACCTTAATCATTGGAATAGAGGGAGCATATAAAACATCAACAACCTGCCACTAAGAACTAAAGAGTAAAGCTACATAACAACCAACAAGCAAGCAAAATTGCTCATGTAAAATAGCAACAAAAAACAAAAGCAGCTAAACCCTACAACTAAGATCTAATGAATACAATATACACAACAAAATTCAGCATATATACTCATGTAAATTAGCAACAAAACAATACAAAAGTAGCACAAACACTAATAACTACTCCCTATATATATATGTATGTCATGTAGTCAAATAGAAGTCAATTAATTTGGAACGGAGGGAGTACTATGCAGAGCTACAATACAACAACAAAATCAGCAGATTTACTCATGTAAATTAGCACCAAAATAATAGAAATGCAGCAAAAACATGAATAATTACAGACAACATGCACCCCTATCAGCACATAACAATGCTTGATAAATCAAAAAATAATGGGAAAAATTACCCTCCTCAACTCAACACATACAGACAGCTGAACATTTGGGGGGAAATTGAAATTAAGTAGAACAATGATACAATTCGTAGAAATACTCACTGCCATGGATGCGCATGCAGAAGGTTCAGACAACTTCCTCTACCTCAAAAAGGTGGACGGAGAAGCTCTTAGTCACCCGAAACCCAAGGAACACGCTGGCGGATTGTTATGAGGCCACAAAAACCAGAACCTAACGGGACGGCGAGCGGGGTACGGGGGGTAGACGAGAAACTAACGAATAAAGCGGCTAGCAACAGTCAAATTTGCATGAGCTGGAGGACGACGCGCCCGACACCCCCAAAAAACCAGCTGTCTGTCGTACATAGATTCCAACTTTCCATCCACATGCCGTGACTTGTTGAAAAAAAAATTCGGTGCTTGTACGGTTGATATAATTTAGAGATGAAGGAGATCAAATCAACGGTTGATTCTTTTTTAGAACGGAAACTACCCAAAACTACCCAGGTAGTTTCAACAAGCACAGTAAAAGAGCTCATATTTATAATGAACTCTTGTGCCTATTAAAACTCAGTTACATCAAACTATATTTTAAAATGGTATTGTTTTGTTACATAATTAGTAATTAACTATATAATATTGTCGCCAAATATTATCTCTACAGTGTTTTGATTTTCAGTTACATATATCATAAAAAACATATCCTTGCTTTGCTACATTGAAACCATTTGGTAACCAGAGTTACATCATTTTTCCAATATACCGGGTCATATTATTTCTTTTGTTAGATGTTGAAGGAATAAACTATATGCCTTTGTGGCTCAATTCATAACAATTGCATGCATTTTAACGTGTGTATATAGACTTCTAAGGCGTATGATATAACAAGTTTTCTGATCGTGATTTAAATTTATGATTAGGTACAAGAAAATGGAAACTTCTAGAGTATAGTGTTTTTATGAGGAGCTTGTGAATAACAATCGGCGACTGAGCGGGAAGAACAGCCGCCACCACCGCTGGATATTTTCTTGGTCCCTTCATCTCTGGCTGCCATCTCACCGCTGAGAGGTAGGGGATCTGAGATCTTTAGACTATTATAGTCTTCGTCAGAGTGTAGTGCTGTTTGTACACTAATTTGTGTCATGGAGTTAAAAGAAATCTATGTTTCTCAAGATTCGATTATTTGGATAAGATGATTTTATATTATTCTATCTTGTTGTCTATTAGAACTCTATGTCCTCAAAGGAGTAAGGATTGCATTTTATCCAAAGGTACGGATACCCGCAGGTAACGTTTTGGGTACCAAATCTCGAGGGGGCTCGAGATTAGCGGTTACCGCGATAACCGAGATATACCGCGGAATTACCGAACGAAATTTTTAAATAAATTTTGAATTCAAATTACCGCGGCAAGGGTTATGAAAGTTCTAAGCTAGTTTCATACATCTAGCACAGTGGTATGTCATTGTTGAACCTCCTTGTTTCACGAGGTCGTGAGTTCGAGTCAGCCGTTGCACTATTGTTGACAGAATTAAATTTGTCATATCATATCCTTTTTTCGATAAAGGGAGCTTTATTACTTAAAGAGTATTAAGTATTACACCCGACCTCTGCATAACGAAGATGCACACAGCCGCAAGATTCGAAGTTCAAAGTAAATAAAAAGTACGGTAGACGTATTACATATCATGATGAGAAAGTGTAAAAACGCCTAAGATGTAGGAGGGTCGATCCGCAAATTATGCTGCCATCCATGTTGGGATAAAAAGGCTCTCGCCGTATCCTCCGGTCTTGTACACACCTCCATAAATAGGTCTCGATGCTCCACACGTTGCAACGGAGACCACGAACGGAGTGTAGCAGTAGTCCGGTAGATAACCTGCATAAGAGAAGAATTTTTATCATCAAAAACCTTGTCATTCCTACAGAGCCAAAGCGACCATATTACGGCCAGTGCTGCCACCCTAATAAGTTGTTTGAATCGTCCACACCATTGAGACATGCACCAAAAATATTAGTGATGATTGTTGGTGTGTATAAGGTAGAACCTATCTGGATGACGGACCATATAGAACTAGCAAATTTGCACTCGAAAAATAAGTGCTTAATTGTCTCATCTTTGTGACAATATACGCACTTTTTACTTCCATATATCTTACTCGTGGAGTTCCAACATTCGTCCTGATGAGCTTGTGAACCCATGTTAAATTTGTCATCAATTGTTAATTTGAGTTGAGATAATAATGTTTCTCTTATATAAATGTAGAACAATGGCAATGTCCTGTGCCAACCGAGATACAATAGTGGCCGGTGCTACACCATGCCAAACTCTATTACATTTGTTCACGGAGCTTTCTTTTGCTAACATATGTGCAGCCTCATTTGCCGAACGCCGCACAGCCCGGGCAGAGTAGTCCTGGAAACTCCTTAGCATGGATTTTATCTCCTCCACGAGATGTCCATACACGGATCGATCCGTTTCAGTCTCCTCCACGAGATGGCCAGATGCTGGAAGGAAACCAAGCTGAAGCCCAGCCTCTCTTCCACAGAAGAAAAAAAAAACAAGACATCTCACCTTTGAACTACCTCGAATTGGATGGATACCCAGAACGAAGGAAAGGCCGATTCATTCCCCCACGCAGCCCACAGCCGTGTCCTTGTCCTTGAAATTCTGAGTGTGATTTTTATCCAAGGCAATGCTACACAACACAGATGACGACGGATCGGTGCATGTCAATGTCATGGACAAGATGAAGATGGAGATAGAGATGACTTCTTCCACCGCATCACATGCGGCGCATCATCCACCTCGAATAATGCCGGTTGGTGGCTCAACGCGCCAACAGATTGTTGGCCTCCCAATGCGACGCTGTACTACTCCCTCCGTGTAGTATAGGTCTCTATCACTCTCCAGTGCTCACTCACTGCGTGGCATTTGCATTGGCAAGTGGAAACCAAGTAAAAACACCGGCCGAAACCATGGGAGACTCGATGGACAGCACTCAGCGGGAAGCGAGCGCTCCGCCGTCTGATCTCGGCCGATCTGCGGTCGAGGATGTGTCATCGGGCCGACCCATCGGCAACCACAAATTGTTTGCGACAGTGTTTAACGTCGCAAAGTATCTTTGCTGAACGAGTTTATTTGCGTGGTTTCAGTCCGCGTCGGTAGTGACTGTGGCGGTGGCGGGCCAGTCATTTTCGTTGCCATTGGGAGGGACACACGGCTATGGTGGCCTGTATCCTTTGCTTCAATTGGTGGGACCAGTTTAGCTCGTGTCTCCTTGTTGTTCATCATCGGTCGGGCCCGGACGGATCCTTGCAATTTTTACGGGAATACTTCCTCCGTTTCACAGTGTAGAACTTTTTAACTAGTTAATTAGTTTAACCTATTTAAAATGTTTACGTTAGATTGCACCATATGTGCATTTTTTGCAGGTCTTGTTATATATGCACATGCGAAACTACTTTTATCCAATTTTTCTTTGGAACACATTTGTTTCGTGAGCCTAAATCCCACACCTCTTACCCTGGCTGCATTATAGTAACAACGTTCACAACATTCTAAAATATTGTCACATAAAACTCGTTACTTTTGGCCCGTTTTATAAATAAAAGGTGTAAACGGCGAACTGATACACAATACTGAGAAACCTACATTACAAAGCAAGTAAAAAAGAAACGGTAAACGGGAGAGGAGCAAGAGTCCCCCACAACTCCAAGTCAAGCATGAAATCCGGAGAAGGCACACCTAGCATTCAAACTAAACTATCGAACCGATATGAAACCATATATACCTCCTGATAAAATCATCATACTATTGTTTATTGATATTATTTTCTCAAACTGAAAAGCTAAACCAATGTGTCTTCATGATGTAGCAGTTGACTAGGTGGGCACAAGTTAGGTATGTAACGTGAGGGTGCGTATCCAATAGAAACGTGCATTTGGCATTTGCTACACCGACCCTTTACTCAGATAGGCAGCACCCCACCAGGCGAGTAGTTAGCGTAAAACTATCACTCTATGGACTGAATCACAAAAAACTATCATTTTTGCCCGCAATCGCATAAATCCAAATAGTTTAACACAGCAACAGTGACTGAATCCAAATAGTTTTACACAGCAACACAGAGTAAATCCACAAGTTTTACAAAGCAATAATGCTTGAATCCATATAGTTTAACACAGCCATTGTTGTGTAAGATTATGTCGATTTTATCTTTATTATTATGTACTGCTGTCAAACAAATAAACAATTCAAGATAAATAGAAACATCACATTGCAATAATAGGCAAAAGTGGTAGTTTTTTGCGATTGCGGGCAAAATGGTAGCTTTTTGCGATTGCGGGCAAAAGTGGTAGTTTTTTGTGATCAAACGACCGCCGTCTATCCCTTGCCACATAATCTCTGAAGGGTGGGCCCGCCCAGTCAGTTTCCGTGTCAATCCGCAACCAAATCGACTTTTAGCGCAATTTGCAATCAGCGGATCAAAAGTGGTAGTTTTTTACGATTGCGGGCAAAAGTGGTAGTTTTTTTATTTAGTTTGTATAGTGGTAGTTTTACGCTAACTACTCCCACCAAGCGTACGAGGCATCACCTTTTTGTGACTTCAAACGAATCACAAACAAAAGAGAAATCATAATTCCGTAAGTTGCTACACAACCGACGTTTTGTGTAAGATTTACGTACGACTTGGCTGATCAACCCTTCAAAATCGAACGCATGCAGCACGAACTCCATCGGATTGAGCGGCGGACAGATCGTACATAAAGTCGTCGTTCGTGCAGTTGTTTCGTATCCAATATGGCACATGATTGGTGTAGTGCTGCTAATCATACATATTAGGTCAAAGATACATTGGTTCCTCGCTGGATTACGTTAGTTTTTATGGATTTCAAAATGTATGGCCTCAGAATTGTCTACCGATTTTTTTTTTTTTACATCTTAACAAGTGAATCTATTTTTTTCTTGGGAAAATAATATATGCGAGCTAGTCGGGGATGATCCCTATATCATTATGTCATGTCATGTCTGTCGGAGGTAAGTGAGTCTAGGCCATAATCCTATGGAGTTGTGCCACTTTAGTATCACGACGTGCAAAGACTCCGTGTACCGTTAGCCCGCTTATACAAGCCCCTCCACCGATCTAGACCTGCCATGCTGCACCAAAGATTAGAAGATTACCTTGCTATGGACTATATTACATAAGAAAAGCTACAAATCAAGATTTCACGTACAATGCATGAAGAAACCCTAGGTGTACAATGTTCAGACATCTATTAATTAGGGATATATATACCAAAGCACCCTCATCAAGATCGCAACGTTCAACTCACGCCTAAGATTTTTCATCACATGCATATGTAAACCCTTGCTTTAAGCCCTAGAAATAACTTGAAACCTCCGGTCGAGATCATCTATAGTCGTCGAGGTCAATCTTTGTACTGATATTATAGCCACTCCCTTTTTAAAGTCTGAATAAAACTTCATCTACATGGTTTACGGCTCAAACCCTTTGACCTACATCGCCTGCCGAAAAAATAAATTTACTTTTGATCTCTGGGAATAAGATTGTCGGGGGATCGTCAAAAGTATTCTTTGACAATAGCTAAGGGGTAAAACGCGACAAGATTATTTACGGAATAAAAAAATCATAATGTATGTACTATAAGGTAAGAATGTGAAATTTACTCTTATATACTTGTTAGTGTAAATTAAAATTTCTATCGAAAACCCAAGTGGCCATCGCCAATGCCTTGCAAGTTGTAAGTAGATCTAGGGATAGGGCATTTTATACTATTTAATCTCGAAAATGTTTTTTAAGTTGCCATGGGCATGTTTCCATTATTATGGTCCGGGTCAGACAAAGGACAGGGAAAATGCAACTGTACACCTATGAGGATCTCCCTCAATGAATTTGTAAATATCAATGCATTACCAATAAATTTTTGATTTACGTAATTAAATTTTTAGATTTATATACCAACAATAAATTTATGTACATGCATTGATATTTGAAAATTTAGGAGTATTAGCCAATAATCATCATGCGTGCAAAACATCCACGAGTATTCGGCCGCAACAATTGATCGTTCGACGTAAATGGAGTAGGCACGTACAGAACGTAGACACGTGTCCCACGCCGCTAGCACATGATTGTAAGTTTGTAACCAACCCTTGCAATGCTAACCTCGTGTTACACGATTGTGTAGATCCGATGTCAAGGTTGCGTCTTCCACGCATTTTCTTTACCGCTTAACCTAACCATGGCATGTCGTGTCAGATCATTCTTGGTATAGCAGTTCTATCTAGCTAGTAGCCTTGGGACAAACTCTTATGTAGCCTGATAAGCTTCGATCAGTTCGTTGCATGACGATCGATGAACACACTCGACCGTATGCACAAAGGAGAGAATCGAGCTTGCTTTTGATTTTGATCCCTTGTCACTACAGGAGAAAGTGCCTCTAAGTATTTTTAGAGGCACTTTGAAAAGTGATGCATTTGATCGTGTTGCTCTGTTTTTATAATGCCTCTAAATATTTTTAGGGGCATTTATAGAACTGCCTCTGTAAACACTTCGAAATGCACCATACTGTCCACACAATTGCACAAAACAACAGAATGCAATTTTGTTCTTCAGTTGTCCATACAAATTCACATAGAAATATGTATCAACAACAATATTTTCACATGTAACATCATTCTCACATCTCAGTGCATACAAAAGGCATGACAAAGTTACATAGATTCACATATGGATTGTAGTAAGATTCTTATTTACAGATATACATCGTCAGTTAGTGCGATCTTCTCATCATAGTACTCAGAAAAGACAGCCACATCCACATACACAAGGAGGCCATCTCTTGAGTACAGAGATGAAGGCACTGGAAAATCCACTTTCCCTAAGATGAACAACGCATCAACCTCCATACCTGGAATACATAAAAATCCTCAGACAAGCATGATCAAGTTGAACGCATTAAATGACTAACCAGCTATCATACTCGAGAAATCAACTAGATCTAGGCTGCTAAGCTCCTTCATTCTCAGAAAATGATGACAGAAAAGTCAGTAAAGAAAATAATAAATTTCCACAAGAGTTTCAAGTTCTTTTCAATTTTAGCACAGACGAGATAATGCTCACATGAGAAAGACTACACCAAATGAAGACATAATGCAGCGCATGTCAGCAACATATTTAAGATTAACTAGGTGAATCCGGCGTCGCGCCCTTGGCGCAAAGCCGCAAATAAACATGCAGTACATATAGAGATGTGTTAATCACACAAAAGAATATGTGCTCATAGGTGATACCAATAAATAGGCGTAAGACTATCGATGGAAATGTAAGGTAAGGCTGTTTCAACCGCAAACATGGTTGAAACATGGGGTTAGTGACAAAGGTTAAGGTCACTAACTACTCCAAGCACCCAAAGTACCATGGCATCACAATCAGAAACCAGCTTCGAAGCTTCTTTAATTGAGCAACGAAACTTAAAGGAGGGAAAACTTTCCATTGTACATACATTAAATAAAGGCAGGAAGCTTACAATTAGTCCAAGGCTCCCCTTAATCAACATTCATGAGTTCAAGTATCTATTCTGCACATCTTCTGCACAAACAGAAAATGATAGTGCTTAGGATGATTGGTTATAAAAGAATATCTTCCTGTGGCAGGCCTGGAGCACATGCTGTCACTCTAGGATGCATAGTTAACCAAAAATCTATTTCTGCTGAAATCAATAGGTATTAAGAGGCATGCTGTTAGAATATGCATGCAATAGACCATCAAGAAAATTAGAATGGTTTAGGATGAATTAATGGATTGCGTTCATATATTCCTCTCAAGCTGATTCCATGGTTTAGGATGAATTAATGGATGTATTGTAGGACAGAATACTGCACTGTAAAAGCCTCCGACGATGACGGCGACGCGATCTACTTCAAGCTCTGCCCCAGTAATACACCTCTTTCTAAACTCATCAACCATCTTGAGAGCTGAGATTAATGGCATAAAAAGAGATGTTGTTGATGTGCGCTAAGAACCTTGAATATGAGGAGAGTAGCACGTATCAGAAGAAAGGAACAGGGGATAGATATGATTGACTATTCTCTAAAATAAACTGGATTAGGTCGGGGCATTATTCTCAAAAAACGAAAGACCAGATATAACTCTAATATTCAAGACATCAGGGAGAAGAGTCATTTAGGTGGAGTTGTAGCGTCACCAACAGTAGGAGTACCTTGAAAATGCAACCAAATACCATAATTTGGTGGACAATAAGAGTCATTTAGGTGAAAAGTAGAAGAATCCTAACACCCTGTCAGGAGTTTTGCCTCTAATCTTCATCACTTTGTAATGAAAACAAAGCCAACATAGAATCTCATGTCGAAGGATTATCTACATAAAAATCGAATTAGCAGATGAGTTTTGCATCATTTATAGAACAAAAAAGGGCGACAAAGTTAGTAAGTTACTATAGAAAGCTACTGCAGTTTGGTAATGTAATATTTGTTCATGATAACAGTTTTGTAAAGAGAATTAAATCGACGAAGCAGAAAGGATAAGTTAGTGCAGCAAGATAAAAAAACCCTTGATGCCTCATTAACAGGTTATCAAAATAATATGATGCATCACCAGCAACAATTCTTGAATAGTCCTCGGTACCACCAAAAATGACTTGAAAAATGATTGTGTGGAATTAGAACTATCCAAGATGGTAGGAATCCATTTGCCAAAGCTAAACCTAAACAAACCAATTGGTAGCTTCGTACTACTATATATGTCATCTTAAAGAAAATGTGATATAATTACCAGCAACATGTTGTGCCACCTTAGTAGTATAGATTAATGGAAATAAAGCAATAATTCAAAATATCATGAAGAAGGATTATTGTAACTACAAAGTTGAGTTTGAAGAGGGGTTTGATTTATAATTCCTTCCTAGTATGATCCCACAATGCCAAATCATAATTCGCTTTCTTACTTTCACATAGAGCTTAGCTGAGCATTCTTAATTGGAGATACCATTGCAGCCAACTACTTACATATATTATATTATGTAAAAAGTTTGTCTCCGTCTTCATTTTTTTACAGCAACAAAAATATGGCGAGGAAAAGTGAAACAATTGTGAACCAAAATGATGCACAATATGAGATAGAAAACTGACACCTACTAATCTAAATTGGTTTAAATGGGGCGGCACCCAAGAGTGCCAGGGGGAAAATAGAGAAACAGCAAGGAGCTACATGATCGGAGAAAAATAAAATTAGATAGAAGCCTCTTCACACTATTGGGATGATTTAAATCAGTTATCTCAAAAATATTTCAGTTATCTATCTCATATTTGAGTTCTAGTGTGAAATATTTTACTTAAAATACAGTAAAATGTGTACATTTGTGACTAAAAACAGTCATCCGTAAATAAGGATCACTAATTGATCAGAGCTACTGGTAGTTACCAATCACAAGAATACTGCTTAAAAGATTAAGCCATACAAACCTATACCAACTGAAATCAAGTACGACCATTAGTTTGAACAACAGAAATAGGCTTCAGAGTTATAACGGTCTGCGTAAATCTACCTAAAAGCAGTATGGTTTTAACAAAAAATACTAAAGTAAAAGGTCAGCAAAAGACGCGACATACCTTGATGTATACCAGATACCAGGTAGCTCCGGCCGCGATACCGAGCACCGTTCACAGCGATGGCCTGGAGGTCGGTAAGATCCCCTTGCTGCTGCCTCCAACGCCTATCGCAGCGCCGCCTCGTAGCACCAGAGGTGCGCCTCGCTGATGAATCCCCTCCGCAAATCGAGCTGCAACCGCCACCAAATGACCACCATCACCACAACAGCGCCACCACCACACCAGCACCATACCACCATAACATCGGAGAGGCCAAGCGGCGCCATGCATCCAGGTGAGGCCTAGACGGCGAGGTTGCGTAGGGCCTCGAGGTAGAAGTTCCTCGCCACCTTAACCTGAGCGCCGCATTTGTTCGAATACCAAGCGCTCAAGGATGGCACATAGCAGGGAGTCCGGACAACAGAGTCACAAGGGCGTCGGATCGAAGGCCGAGCTCTAGGAGGGAGCTGTATACAACGAGGAGCAGCAGCCGAGAGCGCCGCGGCGGCGTGGGAATCGCGCCGCCGGTCGACCCGAGCCCCCACGGTTAACCCTAGCTGTGGCGTCGCACACCGTCCCGCCGGCATTAGAGACGAAGCAGAGATCGGGGATGGCAGGGGCAGCACACCGTGACGGTGTAACCGAGCAGGGGCTCGAGGGGGCAACGGAGGCGGCAGAGGGACGGAGCCGGGGCATCGCGCCTGCGACCAAGCCGTAAAGGCTAGGGTTCGTGGATGTGTTCAATTCGGACGGTGTAGTACGAATTGGAGGGGGAAATCAGTGGAGAAGAGGTGGCCGAGCAGCGCCAGAGCGTGGCGGCGCCGGAGCCGGCCAGCGGCGGCGGCGGCTGGAGCAGGGCGTGGAGGCGGCGAGTCGCCGGAGCAGCAGAGGAGCGCTCAGGTGAGCTCGGGAGAAAGGAAGAAGAGTGGGCCGGTCTGTTTGACCGACCGAGCCAGATCTTTAACTGGTTGGGTCCAACCCAATAGAACCAGGGGCATTTTAGTAATCCACCAAATTAAATTATTCAAACTTAAATGAATTTGTACACAAAAACAAAAGGTCCTAAAAATCAAATAAAAACAAAATAAGGGAAGTTAGATTCCCAATTGAAATAATATTTTGTAATCAAGTAAGTTCTTAGAAACTCATTCTTAAAAATCATATTGACATGACAGTTTTAAAAATAAACAAGTACCCAAAATATTTTCCAAAGAATAAAAGATATTTTTATAAGAGTTTTATTCAAGGAAAATTATCAAAATATTATTAGTGGTAAAATAGAAATCCTTAGATGATAAATTGCTCACTCATTTAAATATTCCTAACTATTATTATTTGAACAAGTTAAATAATTGGATTAATCAACTTTACCAATTCCCAAACGTGATAAACACAGTGGATTAATCAACTTTACCAACTCCTAACTTTACCAATAATTGGATAATAAAATACACCAAATATGAAAAACAAAATGGGAGCATGAGAATATAATTTTGTGACTGAACCAAATCCAAAATGAAATGACATACTTTTACCAATTCCCAGGAAATAATAAACTTACATGATCTTCAACAACCCTCACACACACGGTTCAAATTAATAGGCCCAGCAGTAGGTGTAGGAACATTTTTCACCTTACTGCAAGATTCACGAACCTTCGGTTGCAAGCATATGTAGGATAAGGACTGCAACTCCGACATGAGCAATGACTCCGTATAACATCATCAGAACTGGCGACATGGGGTGCATGTCATCGGGGAGCCAATTGACAAATTCTGCTAGCTCCTTGAGCAGGTTAGAGAATGACCGCAGAAAGAAAATAAAAGGGTATTCTGGAAATAGTATCCACAAATTTATTGTACACAATGGTATAAGCCCAAGTGCTGACCACACCCATGCACAAAATTCACTAATACCAATTGCCTATCAGGAATATGATTTGTTGCCCATATGAGAAATCGATTCTGGTGATGCATATACTCTTAAGGCATTAAGACAAATAGATGTCATGTCTTGGAGGGCACAGAGTTTCAGAGCTGAAACTACACTGAAATTTTCTATAGGGAAAACTACATTAGGATTTAATTCATCCATGCTGCTAACTAATCCCAAGTCAAGAAACGAATATAAGAAGCAATCAAGCTGAGCCAATCAAGTTGTACTCATGGATGGCCGAACATGGAACTAATGAAAGGAAGACGCGCACACAACTATAGTGGATTAGACACGAATTGGTACATCCAGTTTCAGCAACAGGCGAGGCGATGCCCCTGTCGACCGGGCTTTTGAGTGTCGGCTGCCTGAGGGCGTCCTGTGGCCAAGGCGATGGCCGTGCAGGCGGCTGCGTCGTTCCTGCAGGGCGCGTGGAGCGTCGGCGCTCTGTGCAAGTGAACAGATTGCAGCGGCGGTGGACTGGTCGGGCTGGATTGCGGCAGCGGCGGGCTGGCCGGGCTGGATTGCAGCCGCGGCGGGCGTGTGCGCGGACGACGGATGGCCGTGCAGGCGGGAGGGCAGCGTCGTTCCTGCAGGGCGCGCGGAGCGTCGGCGTGCTGTGCAAGGGACAGATTGCGGCGGCGGTGGACTGGCCGGGCTCGATTGCGTCTGCGGCAAGCGTGCGGGCGGACTGGCCGGCGCTGGATTGTTTTCGCAAGGGCGAACTGCAATGCGTGTTTTCGTATAGACCATCCGATTTTTTTGTTCAACGGTGAGGATCGTTTGGATCACACTCTCTGCTCTCTGGGTTATTGTTTTATATTAGTGGATATTTAGAGGCACTCTACAAAGTGCCACTAAAAATACCATTTTTAGAGGCACTCTGACCAAAGTGCCACTAAAAATATCATTTTTTGAGGCACTTTGACTAAAATGCCACTAAAAATCATTTTTAGAGACATTTCTAAATAGTGCCTCAACCAAAGTGCCTCTAAAAACATGTTTTCCCATAGTGTGTTAAAGTTCAAACCGACCAACAGAAAGCTAGGTTCTGGGTTCTTCGGACGTGTAAGTAAAGCATCCAGGGAGAGGAGGCATGTGCGTCTTGCATGCACACTTCGACCGATGGTTGATCAACCAACCCTGCAGGGTGGACGACCACGCGTCACTTACCTTAAACCTAGCTACTTGCCGCTCTTGATCGACTCTTCGACATTCGACAGCACTACAAGAACAAAAGCTTGTGAAAGGAAATAATTTCGAGACCACGAAAGCGTCTCCTGCCATCCCGGCTACCACATGAGGCTTGGATCGATCCTGTCATGCTAAGCCAGAAAAAGAAAGAGACACGGGTGCCAGGTATGTCGCCGGCGGGAGGCACACACGACAGGATCACCGGCGGCTGAACCGCGCGCGGAATGAGCAGGTGGGTGTCCATGCATCCAGCTGCAGTCGACCTGATGCGTGCCGGCCGGCAAACCAAACAACACCTCACCGCCTCGGTCGCCGACGTGTCCCTGTCCCTATCCTCCGGGCCTCATCCTGTGCCGACGTCCCTGCCCCCTTTCAGCTCAACCAAAAGTATCTGCAGACAATCTGCACAATCTGTATTTATTTAATTTTGGGATGCAGCTGATCTCGACGTAAAACCGCTGATGGTCTAAACAATCGAATACAGTTGCTTCACCGCGCAATTTCATAATGTGATCTGATCTCCGCGTACGTGATGGAGTACAAGATCGGATTGCGACGTGCGCAATGATTTACTCTGGGCCGCAGGGTTTGTCACTCAGCCTTCACTAAACCTAAAATGGTTTGTGGAGGTTGCTTCTAGCTGAACTAACTTTGCTAACCCTAGTATTCTATTTGTTGGACCTGGTGGTTCTGTCGTTAGCTTTAGCTTCGGAACAAAGAATATGAATTCAGGGATATGAAAGAAAAACTGCCATGGCGTAATACACGTGCACTAGCATTTGTTATTTTACATCATACTAATGGAGTAAGAGATGATATACTCCCGCCGTATCGAAATGTAAAATATTGTGGTCACTCGTGATCATTATGTATCTAGACATATTTTAGTGCAAAGTTCAAATGAACCTTGTATTTAAACGTGTCTAGATACATAATGATCAAAAGTGGCCACAACATTTTACATTTTGATACGGAGGGAGTATACTCTTAGGGCACGTTTGGAATGTCTAATTGATTATCACGAACATTTCTGCAATCGTTTTTCTGTGCCCACAGAATCGTGTGGATTTTCATCAACACCATCAATCCGTGAGATTTTATGGGACTGTAGGCAGAAAAAAAAAGCAAAGAAAACAAGCGTCTGAAAGAAATCATAACCAACCAAGTGGTTCTTGCGTTAATAGTAACGGGTTTGAAAATTTTCACCGACCAGTGAACCAAGCGGGGCCTTAGTATATAATTATCACTAAAAGCTCAACTTTGAGAACACATTTGTGGCATCCGAGCCCAGTGTAGCTCGGTTAATATATTTTTTGAAAATGGTAAACTCAATTTTCAAAAAATGTATCAATTTCATACGTGAATATTTATGGTATATATATTTGTGAAGGATATATGCCCTAGAGGCAATTAATAAAGAGTGTTTCTTTATCATATCTCGTTTGTTCATAATACGTTTTTTGTGTCATGCTATAACCGTATTAAGCGGAAACATTAATACGGGTGTGATGCGTAAACAGCCAGGTCCCTAGTAGCCTCTACTAAGACTAGTTTCGTTGCGCGATCGATGATCGAGGTTTCCCGATCATAGGGCATGGCGCCGGTCGGCAATGGAAGTCATATCGTTGGAGAACGATATGATGGACATACCCATATTTGTTGACCGTGAGACCAACTCTTATTGTTATTCCTGGAAGATACTTTGATTGCACCAAACGTCGTATCTTAATTAGTATGACAATAACGGTGATACTTTTGGGTATCGGAAAGGAGTAGTTGAGACGAGGGGTCAAGAGCGGGATTTGCCAGTCCGCATAGCAGGACAGATACTCTAGGGCCCACTCGGTGAGATTATGTCTAATGAGCTTGCAAGCATGTGACTAGGTCACGGAGACATGAAATCATAGACGAGTAGAAGATAGCGTTGTCGTTAACGAGGTCAGCTAGATATGGAGATATCTATGAACGACGCTCGGACACGCTAAGTATCGCTGTGGCAAAAGGTTTAAGACTTTACGTTCAGGTTTGATAGATGAAAGTCATTCGTTATATCACAGGGATTAATTCATGGGGTCCAGGCCTACGAGTTAGTCGTTGATCAGAGAGGAGTCTCGATCATACCTGTTATTATATCGAACCGCTAGGGTAACACACTTAAGGGGTTTCGACAAGACAACCGGAAAGGAAAGAGATCACCGGGAACGTCCCGGGAGAGGTCCGATGGAGATCGGGCAGCGACGAAATAGTTTTCGGAGCTAGAATAAATTGTATATAACATGTTTGATATTAATTAGTGTAATTAATGTCCAAATATGATTTTATATATTTATTTTCGAATTTATTTAGGCTGATTTCTCTAAATGGGCCTTCTGGTCGAAAGAAGGCCCAAGAGGGGAAAATTCCCTAGGGAATTCGGTGGGGGGCATGATGGCCGGCCTAGGTGGGCCAAAAGGGGCCCACCATGGGGCCGGCGCACCAGCCTGGCCGAACCAGGCAATGGGGGATAGTCCCACATTGCCTGGCTGGCAAGGTTGGCTCCCCCCGGGAGCCTTTATATAGAGGGGCACCCCTGGCCTTTTAATTCATCCAATTAATTCCCAATTCTCTCTCGATTTCGTGATTCCCTTTGTCGGAGTTGCGCCGAGTTGAGAGGGGGATCTCTTCCACCATAGCCCGCTGCCGCGCTGCTGGTGTTCCGGTCCAAGTCTTCCGCTGCTCGTCCTGGACTGGAGCTTCGGAGGCCGTCGTCTCCACCGTACGTGTGTAACGCCCTGCGAGGTGCTGCGCTAGCGGTGCTGGGAGGTCTGCTTCCTCTACACGACCTTGAGGTCGGTTTCGTCGGTCTTCATCGACAACGTTTGTGCGGGAACGTAATCCCCGCTTTCGGTCTACAAGGGTATGTATTCCGATCTCCGTTCGTACTACTATATCTGCATAGAATAGATCTTGGCATGTTTTAAGGATATCGTTGCTAGGATTTTTTTTTTGTTTTCTGCACACGATCCCCTTCAGTGGTATCAGAGCCGATCTATCGTAGATATAGCTGTACGCTGTTAGAACCGTTCCTGTTATTTGCTACCCTCTAGCGTGCACTTGTGATTCCAGCGGCATCGAGTTAATGAAGCGGCCCGGACCGACTTTACGCGTACGCTTACGCGAGACTGGTTCCACTACTGACATACGGCTTGTACCGTATATGTGGCTGCCGGGTGTCAGTTTCTCTCTCTTTAGTTGGTCTTGCATTTTCAATGGAGGGCCCGAAAGGGATGCTTAAACATGCAATTATTGGATCGTTGTTGTGGTCATAAGGTTCGTAGGTATGAAGCGGTTCTATTTACGACAGCCCCAAGCCACGTAAAATATGCAAAAGATAAAGTAGAAGCGTCTAACTTTATTTTGCAGGGGCTATGTGATATGGTCAAGGTAGGTTTATTAAATTGTTTATGAACTGCGGGCGTCAAGAAGACCATGGCGCAATGGACTATATCACATCGCATTACATTTGATGTTTTGTGTGCATCTTATATTGTGTGATTATATATATTAGTATATATTAGTTACACGGCGGTAGTCATATATAAGATGATCCCTTCAAAAATACCACTAGTGTTCTTCCTCCAACGAGCACCACCAAGAAAGTTCTACGTTATGAGGCAGGCCGTGACGATCGGGTGTCAGACATATCGTCGTTCGCATACAGTGGGTGTAAGCCATGTTGCACAAGCGTTACGTGGAGGTTATAGTGGCGAGCCTAGCATATGCAGATATGGCCTCGGAACACGGAGGCCGAAAGGTCGAGCATGAGTCACAGAGTTGTTGTGATGGACAATTGTCTACCCTTGAAGTTGTGCTGCCGGCTCTGACGATGAGGGGTGGTGCAATGGATGGGGGTCGTGTAATCGCTTAAACGACCAGGAGGGATGTTCGTTTGAGTGGGAGTTATGTTAGTTATTTTCTAAAAATACTATAACTCAAAATTATTATGAACAAAGTCTTATGTTGTTGCAAATTCCATTGTAGATGTCTCGCCCCTCGTTTAACCTAGGTCTGTTCCTTGAGAAAGAAAAGCTTAAGACCAATGGGTCAAACTTCATGGCCTGGTTCCGCAACCTGAGGATCCTCCTCACTCCCCATAGGGTGGCCTACGTCATTGAGGCCGCCATAGGTGACCCTCCCGCAGATGAAGCCTCTGAGGATGAGAAGAAGGTCTTCCAGACCAAATCGGAGGACTCCGCCTTTGTCCAGAGTGGCATGCTCTACGCCATGGAAGCCGACCTGCAGAAGCGCTTTGAGAAGATGAGTGCCTTCGAGATAATTTCTGATCTCAAGGCTGTCTTTGCGCCGCAGGCTAAGGCTGAGAGATATGAAGCTTCCGAGCTTTTCTTCTCGGCCAAGATGGAGGAGCATAGCAGTGTGAGCGAGCACGTGGTCAAGATGTCTGGCTACGTTCAACGCCTGAATGCTCTGGAATGCAAGATTCCCGATGAGCTGGCGATTGATAGGGTGCTGCAATCGTTGCCCCCTAGCTATAAAGGCTTCATCATGAACTACAACATGCAGGGCATGGCTAAGTCCCTGTGTGAAGTGTTCGTGATGCTCAAGACTGCTGAGGTGGAGATCAAGAAGGAGCACACGCTGTTGATGGTCAACAAGACCGTCGATTTTAAGAAATCCGGTGGCAAGGGAAAGAAGAGCTGGAAGTCCAGGAGGGAGGGCAAACTGGTTGCCAAGCCCAAGACTAACAAATCTGGTCCCAGAGCTGGCGTGGAGTGCTTCTACTGCAAGGGAAAAGGTCACTGGAAGTGCAACTGCCCCAAGTACCTGGAGGATAGGAAAGCTGGCAAGATAGTCGAAAAAGAGCAAGGTATATTTGATATACATGTTATAGATGTGTACCTTACATCCGCCCGTAGCAACACTTGGGTATTTGATACTGGTTCTGTTGCTCATATATGTAACTCTCAGGAGGAGTTACGGAATAAATGGCGGCTGGCTAAGGATGACGTGACGATGCGCGTCGGCAACGGATCGAGAGTCGACGTGGTGGCTGTCGGCACGCTCCCTCTACATCTACCATCGGGATTAGTTTTGGTTTTAAATAAGTGTTATTTTGTACCATCGTTGAGTGTAAACATTATAAGTGGGTCTTGCCTGTTACAAGACGGTTATTCATTTAAATCAGTATCAAGCAGTTGTGCTATTTACATGAATGATATCTTTTATGTTGATGCTCCCGAGAATAATGGTTTATTCTTGTTGAATCTCGATCGTAGTACTCACATCCATAACTTAGAAGCCAAACGGATTAAGTGTAGTGATGATACCGCCATGTATATGTGGCATTGCCGTCTTGGTCATATTGGTATAAAGCGCACGAAGAAACTCCACTCCGATGGACTTTTGGACTCGTTGGATTTTGGATCCCTTGATACATGCGAACCATGCCTTATGGGCAAAATGACCAAGACACCGTTCAAAGGTTTCGTTGAACGGGCGTCGGATTTATTGGGGATCATACATACAGATGTGTGTGGACCAATGAGCGTATCGACACGCAATGGTTATCGTTACTTCGTCACCTTCACTGATGACTTGAGTAGATACGGTTATATCTATTTGATGAAACACAAGTCTGAAACTTTTGAAAAGTTCAAAGAATTTCAAAGTGAAGTTGAAAATCAGCTTAACAAGAAAATCAAGCACCTCCGATCCGATCGTGGTGGCGAGTATTTGAGTTTTGAGTTTGGCACACATCTGAAGAGTTGTGGCATCGTACCCCAACTTACGCCTGCTGGAACACCGCAACGTAACGGCGTGTCCGAGCGACGTAATCGTACTCTACTGGATAGTTTCCGATCTATGATGTCTCTTACCGATTTGCCTGTATCTTTCTGGGGTTATGCGTTAGAAACAGCCGCATTCATTTTAAATAGGGCTCCGTCCAAATCCGTTGAAACGACACCGTATGAATTATGGTATGGCAAGAAGCCTAAGTTATCGTTTCTGAAGGTTTGGGGTTGTGAGGCGTATGTTAAGAAACTACAGCCCGACAAACTCGAACCAAAGTCGGAGAAAGTCGTCTTTGTAGGATATCCGCGGGAAACCGTAGGATACACCTTCTACAACCAAGCTGAGGGCAAAACGTTTGTCGCGAAGACCGGTACCTTTCTAGAGAAGGAGTTTCTCGCGAAAGGAGTAAGTGGGAGGAAGGTAGACCTCGATGAGATCGTTGATCCTGAACTCGAGATTCCGAGTGGCGCAACGGAAGCTGTTCCGGAAACGTCCTCCACAGATGGAGTGGGAGAAACTGTCGAGGAAAGTGTTCTACCTCGTAGGTCTGGTAGATCTAGTATCGCACCAGAATGGTATGGCAACATGGTTTGCACCGTCATGTTAATTGAACAAGACGAACCTACGAACTACAAGGAGGCAATGGCGAGTCTAGAGTCCGAGAAATGGCTAGAAGCCATGAAATCCGAAATAGGATCCATGTATGATAACAAAGTGTGGACTTTGATGGATATTCCCGAAGGGCGCAAGGCCGTCGAGAATAAATGGATCTTTAAGAAGAAGACTGATGCTGATGGTAATGTGACCGTCTATAAAGCTCGGCTTGTCGCAAAAGGTTTCCGACAAGTTCATGGGATTGACTACGATGAAACTTTTTCACCAGTAGAGATGCTGAAGTCTATTCGGATTTTGTTAGCAGTTGCTGCCTATTACGACTATGAAATATGGCAGATGAATGTCAAAACAGCCTTCCTAAATGGAAACATTGAGGAAGAGTTGTACATGGTACAACCGGAAGGTTTTGTCGATCCAGAAAATGCTGGCAAGGTATGCAAGCTTCAGCGCTCCATTTATGGATTGAAGCAAGCATCTCGGAGCTGGAATCTTCGATTTGATGAGGTAATCAAAGGTTTTGGATTTGTCCAAAATTTGGAAGAGACCTGCATTTACAAGAAAATGAGTGGGAGCTCGGCTGTGTTCTTAGCACTATATGTAGATGACATATTGCTAATTGGGAATGATGTGGAACTTCTGAATAGCGTGAAGGGTTATTTAAACAGTATGTTTTCCATGAAGGACTTAGGAGAAGCTGCATACGTCTTAGGCATTAAAATCTATCGTGATAGATCAAGACGTCTATTAGCGTTGAGTCAGAGTACTTATCTTGATAAAATACTGAAGCGTTTCGGTATGGAGAAGGCAAAGAAGGGTTCTCTGCCGGTTATCAAGAATAAAACATTGCGAAAGGCACAGTGTCCGGTAACGGAACAGGATAAGGCCGATATGACTAAACATCCTTATGCTTCAGCCATAGGATCGATTATGTATGCAATGTTAAGTACTAGACCTGATGTGGTATTAGCTCTAAGTTTGACAAGCCGTTTCCAGAGTAATCCTGAAATGGCGCAATGGATTGCTGTTAAGAGCATTCTTAAGTATCTCAATAAGACAAAGGAAATGTTCCTTGTCTATGGTGGCTGCGATGAAGAACTTGGCGTAACAGGTTACGTGGATGTAAGTTTCTGCTCAGACCCCGATGACTCTAAGTCACAGACAGGTTATGTGTTCAAGGTGAATGGGGGCGCCGTGTGCTGGAGAAGTGGGAAACAACCCATCGTCGCACAATCTACAATGGAGTCGGAGTATATTGCTGCTTGCGAAGCTGCGAATGAAGCTGTGTGGCTGAGGAAGTTCATCATTGAACTTGGAGTGTTCCCGAGCGTGCAAGACCCCGTGGTCCTCTTCTGCGACAATACGGGTGCCATTGCTAACGCCAAGGAGCCAAGGTCTCACTCCACCGCCAAACACATACTCCGACGCTTCCATGTGATACGACAGTACGTACAAGGAGGCGATGTGAAGATTTGCAAAGTGCATACGGATCTGAATGTGGCAGATCCTCTGACGAAGCCTCTTCCGCTTGACAAGCACGTGAAACACCAAGATGCTATGGGTGTCCGGCTTTTACCAAGTTGTAATCTAGATTAATTTGTACTCTAGTGCAAGTGGGAGACTGAAGGAGATATGCCCTAGAGGCAATTAATAAAGAGTGTTTCTTTATCATATCTCGTTTGTTCATAATACGTTTTTTGTGTCATGCTATAACCGTATTAAGCGGAAACATTAATACGGGTGTGATGCGTAAACAGCCAGGTCCCTAGTAGCCTCTACTAAGACTAGTTTCGTTGCGCGATCGATGATCGAGGTTTCCCGATGACGAGGGGTGTCCTCATCAATACCCATAGTCGATAGCCTAGGGTTTGAGTTATGAGGTAGAGAACGTGTAGTACTGGTGAACTCGACGGCTGACAAGCGGGATTTACCCAGGTTCAGGGCCCTCGACTGAGGTAACACCCCTACTTCCTGCTTGTCTGTTATTGCTCTTGTGAATATGTGATGGTTACAAGGGTCCAGCGAGAGTTCGTCTCGCTAGGGTTTGGAGGTTCTGATGTGCGTGTCTTTGATCGGTAGCCCTCCCAGCCCTTATATAGGAGGCTGGGTCTCGGGTACGTAACCGACTAGGATTACAAATATGGAAACTACAACCGACTATGAATAACTTGGAAAGCAATCTTCGTCTTGGGCCTTCCTTGATGGGCTTTGCCAGCCTATTGACAATTGGGCTATAGTCATTACGTGCACCAGGTACCCACACGATAGGATACCCGTTCGGTATATCCTCGTCACCCGATCATAGGGCATGGCGCCGGTCGGCAATGGAAGTCATATCGTTGGAGAACGATATGATGGACATACCCATATTTGTAGGACGTAGTCATTACGCCTTTGACCGTGAGACCAACTCTTATTGTTATTCCTGGAAGATACTTTGATTGCACCAAACGTCGTATCTTAATTAGTATGACAATAACGGTGATACTTTTGGGTATCGGAAAGGAGTAGTTGAGACGAGGGGTCAAGAGCGGGATTTGCCAGTCCGCATAGCAGGACAGATACTCTAGGGCCCACTCGGTGAGATTATGTCTAATGAGCTTGCAAGCATGTGACTAGGTCACGGAGACATGAAATCATAGACGAGTAGAAGATAGCGTTGTCGTTAACGAGGTCAGCTAGATATGGAGATATCTATGAACGACGCTCGGACACGCTAAGTATCGCTGTGGCAAAAGGTTTAAGACTTTACGTTCAGGTTTGATAGATGAAAGTCATTCGTTATATCACAGGGATTAATTCATGGGGTCCAGGCCTACGAGTTAGTCGTTGATCAGAGAGGAGTCTCGATCATACCTGTTATTATATCGAACCGCTAGGGTAACACACTTAAGGGGTTTCGACAAGACAACCGGAAAGGAAAGAGATCACCGGGAACGTCCCGGGAGAGGTCCGATGGAGATCGGGCAGCGACGAAATAGTTTTCGGAGCTAGAATAAATTGTATATAACATGTTTGATATTAATTAGTGTAATTAATGTCCAAATATGATTTTATATATTTATTTTCGAATTTATTTAGGCTGATTTCTCTAAATGGGCCTTCTGGTCGAAAGAAGGCCCAAGAGGGGAAAATTCCCTAGGGAATTCGGTGGGGGGGCATGATGGCCGGCCTAGGTGGGCCAAAAGGGGCCCACCATGGGGCCGGCGCACCAGCCTGGCCGAACCAGGCAATGGGGGATAGTCCCACATTGCCTGGCTGGCAAGGTTGGCTCCCCCCGGGAGCCTTTATATAGAGGGGCACCCCTGGCCTTTTAATTCATTCAATTAATTCCCAATTCTCTCTCGATTTCGTGATTCCCTTTGTCGGAGTTGCGCCGAGTTGAGAGGGGGATCTCTTCCACCATAGCCCGCTGCCGCGCTGCTGGTGTTCCGGTCCAAGTCTTCCGCTGCTCGTCCTGGACTGGAGCTTCGGAGGCCGTCGTCTCCACCGTACGTGTGTAACGCCCTGCGAGGTGCTGCGCTAGCGGTGCTGGGAGGTCTGCTTCCTCTACACGACCTTGAGGTCGGTTTCGTCGGTCTTCATCGACAACGTTTGTGCGGGAACGTAATCCCCGCTTTCGGTCTACAAGGGTATGTATTCCGATCTCCGTTCGTACTACTATATCTGCATAGAATAGATCTTGGCATGTTTTAAGGATATCGTTGCTAGGAAAAAAATTTGTTTTCTGCACACGATCCCCTTCAATTTGTTCATAGTTTCCGCAAATAAAAGACGTTTATTATTTTCTACAAGAAATAACAATTTTGTGGATGTGTAAAGGAGTAAATAACCCTTTTTATAAAAATATAATTTGTGTAGCCCAAAATATAGCGTGTTTTTAAAAGAACTTTGGAGGTATGGAGTAAATATGTATTTTTTTTATAAAGGGAATTTTATTACTTAACAGTTTTAAGCATTACATCCGGCCTCTGCATAACCAAAATGCACACAACCACAACCACAAGTTCACGAAATCACGAGTAACCACAACTGAAAATAAAACAAGGCGAAGTACATGTCCTGAAGAGAAAATGTAACGCCGCCTAACTACAAGTAGGTCAATTCGGAGACTATGTTGCCATTCATGTCGAGAGAATAACTCCCTGGCCGCCACCTCCAGAAACAAATTCCGGTGCTCCACACGCTGCAGGGCTGACCAATCTCGTAGCGTTGCTGCACACCGGTAGATAACCTGCGTAATAGAAATATTTTTGTCATTAAAAACCTTGTCATTTCTACATAGCCACATCGGCCATATAACGGCAATCGCTCCCACCCTACTGAATAGTTTAAAACTAGGATCAACCCCATTTAACCAATTGCCAAAGATGTTCGCAACCGAGGTGGGGGATGTAAGGTAGAACCTATTTGGATAGCTGACCATATAGACCTAGCGAACTCGTACTGAAGGAATAAATGTGTAATCGTCTCGTCATGTTGATAGAATACACACTTTTTGCTTTCGTGCCAATTGCGTTTGGCAAGGTTATCTTTTGTAAGAATTACCCCTCGATGAAGGTACCACATCACAAACAATTTAGTTTTTAGCGGGATCTTCATCTTCCAAATTTTATTATTATTTTTTGCATCGACTGAAATATCAGGAAGGATCAAAGCTCGATACATGGAATTAACCGAGAATTTTCCATTCTTCGTAAGATTCCATTGAAATTTATCTGGACCGTCCGACAGCTGGATGGAATCCAATCGGATAAGCAAAGCATTCCAAGATGCTTGTCTTGTTCCAAGTAAAGTTCGCCTGAACGAAACATTTGGTGGGGAGGAACCAACACCCGAGCAATCGTGTCGCTCTTGTTTCGTTCAATCGCGTACAGAGCCGGATATTGATCTCTGAGAGAGTATTGGCCTAGCCATCTATCCTCCCAAAATTAAATTTCCGATCCATCCCGGATTGAGAAAGATCCTAGTGGGGGAAAAAAATACTTTTTGGTGGCCATGAGACCGGCCCAAAAGTGAGAATCACCAGGTTTTCAAAGAATCTAAGATATTGCTTGGTTTCTCACATACTTTATTCTAAGGAGGGTTTGCCAAGCTCCATCTTCAGAAAGAAGGTTGAATAGCCACTTACCGAGCAAAGCTATGTTCTTGACCTCAAAGTCATGAACACTGAGCCCTCCTTGTTCTTTAGGGCAACAAACCACACTCCACTTAGTCAGTCGATACTTTTTCTTCTCAGAATCCTCTTGCTAAATGAATTTAGACCGGAAATAATCCAATCGTTTTAAGTCTCCTTTGGGTAACTGGAAGAAGGAAATCACGTACAGTACCATGTTCGTTAGGACTGAATTTATGAGAACCAATCTTTCATCAAGGGATAAGAGTTTGTCTTTCCAACTATTTAAATTTTGACAGATTTTATGAAATCCTGAAATACAATAATCGTTTTTTCCTTTGGAAAACGAGATCACTCGTGCCAAGATGCTTCAACGAGTTTTCCTTAAACATTTTATTCCAGCAAAAATCCAAGGTGGGCAGCGCCATTTCCTTGCAAGTACTTCTACTATGGGTTCTCAGCGTGCACTAGTACTCCCTCCAATCCAAATTTATTGTTCCATACACAGATTTGTACCACCGTAGGCCCGTAGCTCACTTTTCACGTCAATTATTTCAGATCAAAGGAACTACTGCATTCACTCGTGGGAAAATGTGTGCTAATATTGGAGAAGACATAATCAAGTCTGCCACTCCATTCCATAATGTAAACCTTTCTAGTAAGCTACTTCTATAATGTAAGTTTTTTTAGCAAGTTAAACTAGCTTGCTAAAAAAGATTACATTGTAGCTAAAAAAGATTACATTGTGGAATAGATATAGTATACGGAAATGGAGCTAGGCACATAAAAAACATGGACACGTGTTCTACGCTCACCTTGCAGGTAGCACAAAACCCTGCTGCTTACAACAAAGAGCAAAACAACCGTGCGATGCAACCATAGCTAGCTTGGATTCCCAAGGAGTGCTAACTTGCCATGTATTACACGCGTGTATAGAACTAGAGATAGATCATGATCCGAACTCAAGGTTGCGTCCTGCATGCATTTTCTTCATGGCCTAACCTAACCATGCCGTATCGTGTCGATCATTCCGAGTATACATAGCACGGAGATACGTAAGCTGATAAGCTTCAATATCAGTTCGTTGCGATGGACAACACACCTGACCGTATGCAGAAAGGTCGAACCGACCAGCGGAAAGCTAGGTTCTGGGTTTCTCACACGTGGAAGCAAAGCGCTGAAGGAGGGATATGCGTCTTGCATCACCTTGCCTTTGCCTGTTGGCTGCCGTTGATCGACATCACACCAAGAAATAAAAGGCGCTTATTTCTTCTTTGCTAAGTTTCACAACATAAATCTTTTTAGCAAGTTAGGCCATCTCCAGCGGCCTGATGTAAACGGACGGCTGCAGTCTGTTTCTGTCCGAAAATGACTGGAGACGGGAAAAACCCAGTCCAACAGTCCGACGTATTAGCTCAGACATGTCCACGACGACGCAAACGCGACCCAAATTTGGGTGCGGTTTACGTCTCTGCGGACTGATCGCGCTGTCCGCGCGTGTCCTCCCCCTTGACCGGGTCCCACGCGCCAACGACCGCGACACACGCTTCGTCTCCCGTGGCCGCGACGACTCAAGGCGAAAGGCTGCGCCGCCGCTTCCTCTTCTGCGCCGTCATCAATGGTGACGCGCCACTGGCCACAGCCTCGAAGCCTCGTCATAAATGGCTTAGAAGACCACGTCGTCGACCATCGTTTTAACACCGCGGCCAGTCCCCACGGCCACACCATTCTTCCCTCGTCCCTCTCCCTCTCCACTGCCACCATGACCGGTCTGTGGCCATTCAAAAGGTCAAGAAGGACCGATGGCGGCTTGTCGTCGGCGTCGTCACGCCGATCATCGCCGCCGCCCAAGAAGTCCAGGGACCGCCCTTACTTTAGCGTCCCGCTGGCGACGGTACCGGAAGAACCAGCCAGTGCCGATGGACGACGTCCACCTGCCCAATGAATGGCACATGTACTCTAGGCGGGTGCCAGGCCCACCTGTGCCCAAAGCCGGCGAGCAGCGCATGCTTGAGATCCGGCACCGCCGCCGTCTCCTCCCCACCGACCTGCGCGAGGACAACCGGTTCCACCCGGCCTTCCGGTGGTGGGATCGTCCGGGTTCCGAACGCGATGCGAGAAGGCGCTTCGGCCTCCTCGGCGACCGCGACCTTGACTACGGCACCGTCGCCGTCTGGGTGCCGCCACCGCCGCCATAGTGGGAGCCAGAGGAGGAGGAACAAGAGGAGGAGCAGGTCGCGTCCGTCGCAATGGACGAAGACGACATCCCGGTGGCGGAGTTCCAGCTGCCCAGCACCATCGCCCCCTACTGCTCCGGTGCCCGCGGTGGCGTGGTCCTTCCCCTGGGACCCGCCGCCGTTCTACGACATCGACGAGGAGTGGACGCCGACGGCGAGCCCTAGTGGATAGGGCTTATATTTTCTGTTTTTTATGTCTTAAGTTGCGTGTCCTTAATGTAATGAATATCTATTAATATAAAAAAATTAAAAAAATATGCGGACCGTTGGGATGGGACGCGATCCAAACGGACAAGGGGAGCGGACAGAGCCCATTTTCTGTCCGCGACCCGACACAAACGGATCAAATCGGACACGATTTAGTCGTAAAACGCGTCGGATGTCCTTAGTTCAGCTTACTGAAAAAGCTTACATCATGAACGGAGAAAACAGTACTATAGAGTAAATCTCAGTTAGCTGGAAAAAATAATCTCGAGACCACGAAACATATATCTAGCATGCTTCTACAACACGTGAGGCTTGGATCGACCTGGCCTCTCATGCATGCTAAGGGCGTTTTGGATTCAATGAATTTCATAATTCTTTTTGGATTGAATGGATTTCATTATTTTTTTGGAAGATTCCAGTCCATAGAATTTTTTTCTATGGATTGCTTTTGGATTGTGGGATTGAACTTTGAACATATCAAATTTCTATGGATTCCATTCCTATGTTGTCCATTTCATAGGAATCTCAACATAAGGTTAAACCTCATTTTATTTTTTCTTTAAGAAGTGCAATGCACTCAAACTCTATCTCCCTCTACTCTCTCCCCTTATTTCTGCAAATTTCCTGTGTGTTTATTTCCTGTGCATCATTCAAAGACATCGTTTACAAAATTACTATGTTTTAAAATACAGTAGGTATTGAAATACATGACATCTCAATCTTTTTTGTTTTTCCTATTTCTACGTTTTAAAAATCGCAATCCAAAAAGGCTTGAACCAGAAAAAGGAAAGAGACCTTGGTGTCACCGTGTCACAGGCATGTCGTCGGCGGGAGGAACACACGACAGGATCACCGGCGGCTGAGCCGCGGAATTGAGTAGGTGTTCAGCAGTCGACCTGATGCGTGCCGGCAAGCCAACAACGCCTCACCGCCTCACCGCCTCGTTCGCCGACGTGTCCCTCTCACCGTCTGTGCCGACGTCTCTGCCCCCTTTCAGCTCAGCCAAGAGGATCTGCAGATAATTTGCGCAATCCGTATTTAATCTGGGACACAGCTGATCTTGACGTAAAACCGCTGATCTGAAATACAGTTTCAGCCAATTTCATAATGGATCTTCGCGTGACGGAGTAGAAGATCGGATTGGATTCGGTTGGATTGCGGTGCGCGCAATGATTTACTCTGGACCGCAGGGTTTGTCACCGATAACAATTAAATTACTCACTCAGCCTTCACAAAATCTTAGAACAGGTTTGCTCTGCTGGAAAACGAAAATGGTTTCTGGATGTTGCTTCTAGCTGAACTAACTTTGCTTCTTTTTTTCCCGAGTATTATATTTGCTGGACCTGGTGGTGGTTTCTGTCCTTGTCGTTAGCTTCGGACCAAAGAACATGAATGAATTCAGAAAGAAAAATTTGCGATTGCGTGACGCTCGTGTTATGTTAAAAAAATGAATCCTGTCTCTGGGCCGCGAAAATGCATTGTCAACCTTAGCAAAATCTGTTTTGTTTTCTCGAGACTCCCAAGACTAGAATGCCGCAAGCAAGAAGTAGAATGCCCTTGTCAAAAAAAAGAAGTGGAATGCCGTACCGCACCAGTGATTTGACTAGCGATTTTTATATCATGGACGGCTGCAAAGTTTCACCTTTTGGGAGTGAAGAAAATAAGAGCATCTCAGTCTTCTCAGATTATGCGTGGGGAGTTGGTTCCACAAAGTATTCGGCCGCAGAGAATCCCGCTCACCGCGCCGCAAGTAGTTTCGACCTGGGGAGAGCCAATGCTTTCCTTTCCCTCCATATTTAAACGGCCCAGTGGCGGGGCATCCGACGTGGCACAAGTCGTGTGGTGCGGTGTCACGCTGAGAAGTGGGACCAACTGATACCCCCACGGGCTGGCCCAACGCGTCAGTGACACCGGAGGAGCCACGCGCAGGTCATGCAGGAGACGCCACTGGCGCCTGGCTCAAGGCCAAAGCATGGGACATTCATGGGCAGTGAATGATCGACCTGTTCGTCTTATTTTTTTCTCTCCAAAAAATAATGATCATGAGAAATTTCAAAGTAGCCGCGCCGTAGTTCATAATGTTCACACAAAGCCTGCGCCCCTTCTCAAGTTCTCAGCTTGGGGAATCGGAATCCAACCAGATTGACCGATTCTGCTCACCACCTTGTCGGTCACTCATCTCATTTTGGACCAAGCATGAAATGTTCCCTTTACTAGATTAGAAAGAAAAAAAGGCCACACACTATTGTATGTTGGAGTACTACTTTTGGTTATCGATATTAATTGTTGCTAATTCGGTTCAAAATCATACCAAATCTGCAACAATTAATATGAATAGAAGGTTGTTCTTTATTTTAACAAAATGGGCCAAGTCAAGAGTAACAAAGTCAAGAGTAACACATTTGATAAGAACAAAATCGTGTTGGTCGCCTTGCCAAGATTGAACCAGTGACACCACGACTCTTCACATTGTGGACATGACGTGTCGCCAGCTCTAGTCCAAGTCTTCGCCGGTGGGACAAGCTACTCTCAATTCAGCGAAAAGACGATGCGACCCGAAAGGCCAGAAAAGCAAAACAGGGGCACTGCGACAAAGCTATGTAGCAGAGAACACCATGATAGTTCCGGTAAACTCTGGTGAACTAGTGTTCGCGTTTCATCCGAGGAAGCAAACAGCAATCAGTACCGTATCAGAAACTCATCTCATTTTTACAAGTTTTGACAGGAACTAGGGGAGCCAGCCAGCCAGCCCATATTATCAAGAGCAAAAGTCAGACTTAGGGAGCAGCACACACTCAATGCAGAAGCAGTAGCAGCTGTGGAGACAGTGTTCTGCGTGGCACTGATGATTGATGGAAGCAGAGTATTGTAAAGGAGGGAAGCCTCCCTTATTGCTGTAGTTATGTACCGGGCTGGACTAAGCAACTCACGCCGACGAAAGGCAGAGAAGAAACGAAGGTATTTTGAATGGAATGGAATTAACGCCTCATCTCGACCAATTCCGGTTGTTGTTGGTGTTGCTGTTATTCCTGGGATTGGCATTGGCTTGCCAGTTCCGGTTCCCTTGCTTCTGTATACTTTGTGGATCTACCATTTGTACAGTTCTCTGTTTCTTTGCTGCATTGACAAACAAGAGTTGACATCATGAATCAAACCACATACAGAATTGAAACAATGAAGGCCACTCTTCTTACTGGCCTGGTTAGAGTCTAAGCTAATTGGCGATCGACTAGTTAAAGTCATAATTTAACTAGCAGAGAGCATCAGGAATAATGTGGTGTTGCAATAAGTAATAATAAGCCTAATTTCTTGGTGGAACACGTACCGTTATCGAATTCTTGGTACCCTTCTTGAAGCTTTCGCTTTGTCGCTTCTAGCTTTGAGTTGGTTGACATCTCTAGCTTTGCATTCTTTGCGAGATCGAGCTTTGCTCGAATGGAGTTTGCATCAGAATTTCCTGCTGGTTTCTTCTACAGAGGAAGCAGAGCATTCAGATAATGCCAGAATTTGCATAAATCAAACAGGACTAAATATTTTTGTTTACTGTGCAGTATGCTCACATCAGATGACACCGGTTGTGGTTTGCCTAGAGCTTGTGAGGGACCTTGCTGCTGCTTGGGCCTCACTTGAGGTCTCCCAGGACCCGACTCAGCAGCTGAGGGCCTCGCCAGCATTGTCGCAATGAATTGCTCTCTCGTTTGCCCGTTGGTCAATTCTTGAGGCCGTGATTGCCTCACTGCAGATTGTTCTTGCCTCCAGCTCTGGTCAGGGTCATACTGCTGGGCCATTGCCTGTGGCGGCCTTCTAATTGGTTCTTGGCTCCCTGGATACCGCTGTCCATTGTTCCGTGTATCTGTGGATAGTTCACAAAACAATGAAGATGTCAAAACACTAGCTTCCTAGCACAGAACCATCACAGAGGGGATCCAACAAGGTCTGTTCACTCACTTCCACCATCATCCATTCCATCATTCCTGGAACCCTGGTTGTCCTGAGAAATTCCAGGTGGAATTGTGTCAGATCATACCATGGGCCCTATAAGATTACAAGAGGATGAACTGGTTGATATGTGTGAAAATACAATACCTCGGAGAGACGCATGGAAGTGCTTGGCGTGGCGAAGAGTGAGCCGTCGTCCATGGAAGGAGTAGACAGCCCCCGGTCTTCCTGCTCCAGACTGGACGGATGCATGGACTGAGGGGTGTGATCTGCGAATTGTTGCACAAGAGAACGATTAATGGGCAAATGAAGTAAGTATCATAGGACTAGCTTATAAGAGAAACATTAACAAAGCTATAACTTGAAACATGATCAAATCTTTTGCTTGCTACCTACCCACAATGGCGTCCCCGCCGCCTCCGCTGCTCATCCACTCGTCAACTATACTCTTCCAACCCCTGCGATTCACATCAAGCATGCCAAGGAATGTTAATGACGAAGAAAATTGTTTATCAAAGAAATAAAGAAACAAAATTTAATTTTGGACAAAGAAGGACATACCCGACGAGCAGCCGGACGAGGTGCCGAATCTGCTTGGAGTTGTGCTTCCGGAGGCTGGTGACAGCCTTCCCAATCTCAGTGACCTATCAGGAGGAATCGGCGTGAGCAGCAGAGCAGGGAATACAAGAACGGATTAAGCATGGCCACGGGTGGATGAATCGATCAACGGAGCCCCTGCGGTTGCCGATGTCGTCTCTCTCACCTTCAAGGTGTGCACCGTGAACTCCAGCTGCTGCAGCCGCCGGAGCAGCTCGAGCAACGCCGCCTCCGACTGCGATGAGACATCAGAACAGATTCAGCACAGAGAGTCATACCAGCCAGCGACCGGCGGCGGCGTGGAGAACAAGGGGGAGAAAGGGGCGACCTTTTCGTGGTGGTTGAGGAGGACAGCCTTGATGCGCTCGGCCTCGGCGGCGACGGGGTCGTCGTCGCGTCGTGGCTCGCCGTCGTCGGTGATGGCCTCGGCGCGGTCGGAGCTGCAGAGGCTGGGGACGCTGCCGGCGCCCTCGGGGAGGAGCTGCTGCAGGGCCTGCGCCTGCGGCTCCGCGGCGGCCGCCCCCGCCTGCGGGCGAGAGGCCGTCGCCGCCGCCGCCGACGCCGGCGCGCCGGACGACGACACGACGAGGAGCGCGGTGTAGAGGCGCTCGGCTATGGCGTCGCGGCGGGCGCGGAAGGCGGCGGGGTGGTCGGAGGCCGCGACGTCGATGGCCGCGTCGATGGCGTCGAAGATGTTGCCCCCGGCTCCCCGGAAGAAGCCGAGCCAGTAGTCCATGGACGGCGGCGCCATGGCCGATCGAACTCACTCACCCCCACCCACGGACCAACAACCAACAACCCCAAATCAAATCAAAGCCAATCTATCCTCCTCGATCTTCTCGTTGCAGATTGGTTGGTTAAATTTACGTTCAGTTTCCGATTCAGTTCTCCTTCTTCCGTTACAGGAACAAACAAACAAACGAACGAAGAAACAAACAAAGAAGGCCTACTGCCGCGGATTGCCACGCCCAGACGCAAGAACTGGCCAGGGGATTGGCATTACCGTCCGCACATCAATCTCAAGGAATTCCCGAGAACAACGGTGGTACGGAAGGAGAAGGGAGAACAAGAAAAAGTATGGTTTTTTCCGGCGTGGTCTGCTTTCCTCCTCCTGGGTGCGTGGCAAATTCCGATCTTTGTCCTGTCTACTGCTCCTACCTGTGGCTGGCTATCTACGGCGGATTCCGCCCCGCCCCCACGAGCGAGTCTGCGTCTGCGCCTGCGAGTGGGAGGAGGAAGGAGGGGAGGAGAGACTGCGGGGTGCTTGTGGCTGCGGTGCGATCTCCCCGGTGGGGGAGACGGATGCGTTGCGATTGCGATCATGCGATGGCGAACGCGGCGCCGCAATCCAGTCCTGCTGCCCAGCGCAGCTCGATCGTGGCCGTACACAGACTCAGACGCACGAAACGGAGGGCGTGTGCTCGTAGCGATTTCGCTAGCCCTAGCTGGTGGGTGCGGCGATAAGACGTGCTTCCCGAAACTGCTAGGAGCACACACGGCGGCGCACATGAGAAGAAGACTCGTGTTACTTTGCGTTTTCTTTCCGTGTTTGATGCAGGGTGGAATTCAAACATGTGGCTCCATATCACTTGTTATCTTTCCGTCCATCCTGTAATATATAAGATGCTACTACAGTACAATAAATTCTTTTACAGCTAGTCTCGTGTTAATGGAGTATTCAACATGTGGTTGCTTAAATTGGAATGTGTTCTTTGTTTTTAACTATGCAGCACCACCACTTGTTGGAATCTCCATACTATTGGGGATCCAATTGTCATCCACAATGCGATTTGGAGTGGAGACCGTACGGTATGCTCGGGTCGGTTGTGTATATGATTTTTATACTAGCTGAATGCACGTGTGTTGCTATGTGCCTATGAAATATATATATATATATATGGAACACAATAGAAAGAGAACACAAAAATGAACCATAGTCAAAGCGTTTTGGATTTTTTATAAGCATTTTGGAGTAAGGAAAGTTTCTACTAGAGTACACCGGATGAAGACATACCAGACCAACAAGGCTATAGTTTCTGATATGTAGTCTTAATTAGCTGGGGATCACATCAATATATCTTGGTTCTTGATTAAATTGAAATAGCTTAATATATGTACCTGGCACAAACCACTCGTAGCGGTCTTGTAACGCCCACTATGTCTTAGCTCGATGCAATGTCGTTAGTGAAGAGAGAATATTGGTTAAACTGGCCGGAAATAGGCTAGGGGTAAGGTTAAAGAGAAATTTTTGCATATAGTATTGAAATATTGGTCCAAACAGTATAGAAAACTGCCATAATAGACAGTTACTTTATTGGTCCAAAAAGAGAACAATAATGCAATTGATCACAATGTCCATTAGTCGCTGCTTGCATAAGGCAAACGAAAACGTGGACAATCTAACTGAAGCAGCCCCTAATTTGCGTTTAAGTAAAGCAACAAAAACTTGAACCTTTATTAATCAACACCGGTTAACAACACAAATTGTTACTATAGCATAAAAAACACAAATTGGTACCTGGGGTAACATATCAGAGTGGAGACTCTACATAAAATAGTTATTTGGCTTAAATTTTTGTTTGCGTACTCAAGATCATCATTATAAGATCTACATATCAACTGGTTATTTGGCTTAGACGTCAGTAATAATGTAGTAATACAACTCTACATAAAGTAGTCCACACAATCTTGTTGCACACTTGCAATGTTTTGAATTATTCAATTCATGAAATTAGTTAATCAATTGCTAATATTTGGTTCCACTACTCAGAATTCAAAATTGGTTATAATGTTAGTCAAAGTAGGTCGATCAAACTTTATAGTGTTTTGTTTTCCAGTTAATTTTTGGAACTGGGGTGAGTTAAAGCAAATACAATTATACTGAACTTTTATACTTCCAAAAGTTTCTTTAATTATATTTTACTTTTAACCAATATTAGTTAACATGGATAACCATACCATTTTTTCTTAATTCTTTTCATTTATATAGCTGCGATGCATACCACTAAAATATATCAAAGTTATACATTTTTTCTTTGTGAGATATTGATCTCTAACATAGTATTAAACCATTTCAAATGTGAAAAACAAAAGATAAAACAATGCATTCTTGATTTTTCTCTAGCTGGTGAATTATATAGGGCATATGCATATTATTGTGTCAATGTTCTTACATGTTTTAGCATTCCTGAAATATTTTGGTAGATATGCCAGAACATACATTTTAACAAATATATTAATAGAGGTGTGTCGTGTATGATTATGTTAGGGAATATTTAGAAGTTACATGAGTATGGTAAGCTTAGAGCTTGGCTGGGTTATTTTTTCATGGTGAAATGTGTCTTACATATGATGATTATTCATACCTGGTCCTGGTAGGGAGGACCAAATTTGAAGGGGATCGCAGGCAGAAAACAAAAAATTTCCTAACAGCGATAACCTTAAACTAGCCAAGATCTATACTATGCAGATATAGTAGTACGAAGGGGGTCGGTATACATACCCTTGTAGACCGAAAAGCGGGGATTACGCTCCCGCGCAAGCGTTGCTGACGTAGACGCCGTAGCCGACCTCAAGGTCGCGGAGAACTTGGCGCGACGAAGAAGACGATGATGCGGCGATGTCGATGAAGCCGACGAAGACCTCGAGGCCATGTGGAGGAAGCAGACCTCCAGCACCACTAGCGTGGCACCTCGCAGGGCGTTACACACGTACGGTGAAGCCGACGAACTCCGGGCTCCGATCCAGGGACGAAGCAGCGGAAGACTGGGACCGGAAGACCAGCAGCACGGCGGCGTGCGTATGGTGGAGAAAACTTATCCTCGGCGCAACTCCAAACAAGGGAGTCACGGGATCCAAGGAGAGAGAGAGAGAGTTAGGTGTGTTTTAAAGGCCATGGGTACACCCATATATATAGGAGGCCAGGGGCTGCCCAACCTGCCAGGCTGGCGGTGTGGGACTAATCCCACACCCCAGCCGGCCATGGCTGGTGCGCCGGCCCTAGTGGGCCCCATGTGGCCGACTAGGGGCTGGCCGAACCAGGCCTCCTCCCTTGGGAGGACTCTTCCCCCCCTCATGGGCCTCTTTGCCTGGAGAGGCCCATTTAAGGTAAATTGCCTTTAAAAATTCAGAAAAAATAAAAATATATTTAACTATTAATTACATTAATTAATATTAAATACATATTACATAATTTATTCCGGCTCAGAAAACTATTTCGTCGCTGCCCGATCTCCATCGGAACTTTCCCGGGACGTTCTCGGTGCTCTCTTTTCCTATTTTCTCTTCCGGTCTAAATGTCTACTCCCCTTAAGTGTGTTACCCTAGCGGTTCGATTATCTCACCAGACATGATCGAGACTTCTCTCCGATCAATGACTAATTCGTGGACCGAGGATACCCAGAATTAATCCCTGCGAGATAACGAATACTTTCCCGTTCGAACCTAGACGTCTGAGTCTTAAACCTTTTGCCATGCGATACTTAGCGTGTCCGAGACTCGTTCATGGATATCTCCATACCCAGCTTGATCTCGTTACCGACACTGCTAACTTCTACTCGTCCATGATATTATGTCCTGGTGACCTAGTCACACGCTTGCAAGCTCGTTTGACATAATCTCACCGAGTGGGCCCTAGAGTATCTATCCTGCTATGCGGACTGGCAAATCCCGCTCTTGACCCCCTGTCTCAACATACTCCTTTCCGACACCCGAGAGGGACACCTTTATTGTCACACTTTGTAAGATATGACGTTTGATGCAATCAAAGTGTCTTCCAGGAATAGCAATAAGAGTAGATCTCACGGTCAAAGGCGTAATGACTACATCCTACAAATATTGGGTATGTCCATCACGTCATGCTCCCAATGACATGACTCCATTGTCAACTGACATAAATGTCACATGATCGGGAAACCTCGATCATCAATTGCCCAATGAACTAGTTAGATAGAGGCTACTAGGGACCTGGTTGTTTATCTACCACACGTGTATTAATGTTTCCGCTTAATACAGTTATAGCATGGTATAAAACATATAATGAACAATTGAGATATGACGAATAAACTATATTTATTAAGTGCCTCTAGGGCATATCTCCTTCAAAATTATCATCAAGCTAACCTGTGCCCCGAAAAATTGTTAGGGCCTCTTTGGATCACAGGGTTGAAAAACAGTGGAATAGGAAAACATAAGAATCCCGCGGGTTTGCCAGGGGCATAAGAGAGGATTGTAAAACGTAGAAAAACTACTGGAATAGTTGTTTGGATAAAACGTAGGAAAAACACAGGAAAAGTGTCTCGATCCTACTCGCTTGAGTCTAAAAAAAGAGGTTGGAGTGAATGTTTCAATTCATATGAAATTGAGGCATAGGAATCAATTCCATAGGATTTTGGTATCACCATTCCTTTCCTTTGAGCCAAATGTAATCCATAGAATAAATTTCTAAGGATTGAAATCTTTTAAAAATCCTTTAAAATTCCTACCATCTAAAGAGGCTCTTAACCTCACGAGGAGTTGGACCATCTCCCCGCACGCCGTCATGTGGACGCTATGAAGCAAATTCATGCATGCAGTTGGAGCTTGGTGGTCAATTTTTTTTTTTTTTTTGAGAAAGCTTGGTGGTCAAATTAAGAATGAGAACATGCATGCACCTTCTTCAGCAGGTACATCCTGGCTATTTTCCACCAAGTTGACTTGTGCAGCTTCAGTTCGTCACTCTAACCACCTAATTTAAACAGCATTTATCAGGTCGTGAAACCACGGGAAAGCCCATACTCTGTGTAACGGTGGGCGATTCGTCGTCTATGACAGACACCATGCTCTATGCAACAAGGAGAGGATTATCCCTTTTTCCGTTACAGGTGAACCGCAAAGCCCATACTCTGTGTAACGGTGGGCGATTCGTCGTCTATGACAGACACCATGCTCTATGCAACAAGGAGAGGATTATCCCTTTTTCCGTTACAGGTGAACCGCCCGGTAAAGCGGTAGAGCGCCACAAGAGTATCTCCACCGGGCCTCTAAAGGACCCCCAAAGGCCCTTTGGGGGGCCGGCACGAAAACCGCCACCAGCGGCACCCTCAAAGCCACGTCTCGAGCGATTTTGTGTCCCGCACCCCAATAGGGCCTCCAATCGCCTCGGCCATGGCCCTGTCAGCGCTGGCCCACCCGTCATACACACGACGCGCCGCGTTCCCTGAGTCATTCGTCCCCCACAGTCCTCTCGCCGGTGATTCGCACCATCACCGCCACTCTCGGCGCCGCCTACTTGATTCGCACCTAGGGGACCTTGGCGTAGCTGTAGGGACCGTCTCGCGCCGCTGGTCTCCGACCTCGTCTAGCGCCGGCGCATCTAGTTCGAGCCCGGGTACGCCTCCTCTTCCCTCCCGCCCCGCACGCAAGCTGTTTGACCATTGGTTGATAGGCTGAATTCGTTGATTTGTTAAACAGGCAATGCACAGCGACGACGAGGTCAAGTTTTTTTGAAATGATGGCAGAGGATGCCGCTCTTGTGGCCGACGCAGAGGAGAATGAGATGATGATGGCCGCACTTCTAGATACTGCAGTCGAGGCAGACGCGGCGCCGAAATTTGGAGGATCATCGAAGGGGCGGCGACCCAACAAGAACCGCGACAGAGCAACTGGGCACGCTCTATTGTTCCAGGACTACTTTGCCGAGAAACCGACGAACTTGCCTCATGAATTTTGCTGGCGCTTTAGGATGAGCAGGAACTTGTTTTGGAAGATCTTGCACGGCGTTCGGGACTACGACGACTACTTTGAGCTGAAGAAAGACTGCACCGGCATGATTGGGTTCTCGTCTATTCAGAAATGCACGGAGGCCATACGGTGCCTTGCTTACGGGTTACCCGCGGATGCTCTGAATGACTATCTCCGTATGTCTGAGTCCATAGTCGTCGATCCCACCTACAGATTCTGTAGGGCAGTTGTGAAGGTGTTCGGCGAGCACTATCTGAGAACACCAAATGAGGAAGATGAAGGGTTCCGTAGCAGAAAACAATAAATTTTCTAACTAACGAATACCGAAACAAGCCAGGATCTATCTATCTAGTAATGCGGTAACGGTGGGCGGAACTGGTCACATACCTCTTGTAGACCAAATAGCGGGGATTACGCTCCCGCACAAGCGTTGCTGACGTAGACACCGTAGCCGACCTCAAGGTCGCGAAGAACTTGGCGCGACGAAGAAGACGATGATGATGGCGATGAGCAGCGGCGATGGTGGCGCTGGGCAGCAGCGGCAGCGGCGGCGCTGGGCAGCGGCGGTGGCGACGGTGGCTGCGGCTAGGGCGCGGCCGTGGCGAGACGATGTCGCGCTGGCACCTCAAGTGTGGCGCCTCGGCGCTGGGCAGCGGCGGTGGCGACGGTGGCTGCGGCTAGGGCGCGGCCTTGGCGAGACGATGTCGCGCTGGCACCTCAAGTGTGGCGCCTCCGAGTACTCGCACACATACGGAACTTGACGACAACCCCCGGTCACTCAGGTCTAGCTGAGATCGCAGGAGTAGAACTTTGGTGGAATCTCGTAGTGCAACTGGGCACCGCAAAATAGCCTTGGTGGGAGAGAGAGAGAAAAGCGGGCGGAGAATTAACTCAGACCGGCATATACAACATTAATTGTATTTTGGATGTATTTAAATCAATTAATATGCCCATCTATATAAAGGGGGGAGGGGGTGTGCAAACACCTTGCCTCCCCCATGTGGGACTAAAGAAAAGTAAGGAAAAAGGAGGTGGGAGGGGGGGTTCGGCCGGCCCTCCCATGGCCGAACCAAGTGGGCTCCCCCCCACTTGGTGTGCCTTCCCACATGGGCCCAACTTGGCCCATTAAGTGGGCTGCCCCCTTTTTCTTTTCTTTTAATTGATTTTAATCAATATTAAATTAATATAAAATATATATAATTCATAATTAATATATTTATACATTATTTAATATCATGTGACTCCGAAACAATTTCCGGACCCCCCGAACTACTTTCGGACATTCCCGAAACCCTTCCGATGTTGCCGGAACTTTTCCGGATTATTTCTCTCTCTCCTATATCTATATTATTCCTAATAATATATCATTCCAAAGTTCTCTCTGTGTCGGCAGGACCTTAAGCGTGTTATCCTACGGTTCGAGAACACTCCAGACATGGCCGAGACCCCTCGCTCGCCAATGACCGCCAGGGAAACCTGGACGTCTGTGACGGTCCCTGTGCATTCTACGAATATCGTCGTTGAACCGAAAACATGATATTCATTCCTTTTGTTCCTTCGATACTACCTTGTCCGAGATACGATCGCAAACATCCGATGTCCTGTTTTATCTCGTTACCGACAAAGGTCAATTAACTCGTTTGTGATATTACATCTCCATGACCTAGTCATATGCTGCACAGCTTTATAGATGTAATCTCACCGAGTGGGCCCAGAGTATCTTTCCATCACACGGATGAACAAATCCCGCTCTTGATCCATATGTCTCAACGTACTCTTTCGAGATACACATGATACACCTTTATTGTCACCCATTTATGAACTGACGTTTGATGCACTTAGAGTATCCTACGGAGCAGCAATAAATATGATCTCACGGTCTGAGGAATAAGCTATCATATTACTTTCCTATTGCAAATGATGAACACTGTGATACGATCCCTTTTGCAATACTTTGTTGGGTATGTCCACCACCTTATTCCACTAATAAGATGACCTCATTGTCAACCGACGTAAATGTCCATGATCGGGAAATCTCGATCAACAGTTGCCCAATGAACTAGTTTATATAGAGGCTTACTAGGGACTCTAGTTTGTCTATGTATCACACGTGTATTAACAATTCCGATTAATACAGTTATAGCACGATGCATAAACATATTATAAACTTAATGGGATAATGCGATAAATACTATATATTTATTTGCCTCTAGGGCATATCCCCTTCAGAAGACACGGCGCGTATTTTGGCACAAGGAGCAGCAAGAGGATTTCCAGTGATGCTTGGAAGCATAGATTGCATGCACTGGAACTGGAAGAACTGCCCCTACTCGTGGCAAGGGATGTACAAGTCAGGGAAATTCGTGATGAAGCTACGCATAACCGACAGCACAACGACCTCGTGGCACACGCATGGGCTATCAAATTGAATCAGCCGGCGGTAGCGGTTGAGTGATATGTTTTTAAGTTTAATTTGAATTTAAACTTTGTAAACGAATATGAAATTGTGTTGTAATAGGAACGGCCGGTCCTGCATATGCCCCTGTCGCGGCGGCGGTTCGTGCGCCAGCAAGGTGTTCGACAGTTTACTCGCGATTAGGGGGTGGGCCTTTGGGGAGTGCCTCTGTGGGCGGCCTCCAAATGTTGCCCGAAGACATGTCCGACACCCCCCAAAGGAGGGCTAATCGGGGGGGGGGGGGGGGGGGGGGTGCCGAACACACATTTAGAGGCCCCCGTTGGAGATGCTCTAATGCATGCTTATCTCAGTCACTCGATCGAGACGTGAGAATTGCATCAGACGTAAGTGAGAGGAAGTCCACCGGGTTAAGTTGTCCATGATCAGTCAATGCAAGCAGGCGAGAGGTCCCGTGAGAATCGTAAACTGAACAGGCGTGCATACTAGAGCGCGGCAAGGGGTTTTTCACCCACGCAAATGTGATCATCACGTAGCCGGAATTGGTTGTATCTCAGCGATGTAAAAGAAACTGGCGACCGGAATAGACTTGCTTAAATGGTGAAAAGAGATGGCGACTCCCACTTCCCACCTCCCACCCCATGGCTACTCCCATGCGATCACCCTCTAGCCTAGATCTCTCACCCCTCTCAAGGTATGGATCCTCCAGACCTCCCTCATGATCTCCTCTCTGATCTCCCCCATGATCTGCACCCTTTGGCAAGCCGTTTGGATTTCTCTTCGGGTCTCTCCTTCCGAGGCAAAGTTTGGCACAATGTTTCGACTCCGGTTCATCCGATCTCATCTTCCACGGGCTCCTCGTTGGTTGTATCTTTTGGACGTGCAACGTTTGATTTGCAAGTTTTAAATGTCAGCGTTGCACTTTCGTCATGTTTGGGTGTTAATTATTCAAAGATCCGAATGTCACCTCTAAGAGGCAGGGTTTTCATCTTTGACGTATGTTCTAAGGCAGTGGGATTCATGGTGCACAAGTTAAGATCCTTTACTTGCAAGGATTTTGTCTGCTATTTCGATCTGTGGGGATTTGGTGGCCCAAATTGGCAAAGAGAAGAATTACTATGGTACAAAGAACAAGATGCCGAATGGACACATGTTCAAACTTCAAAGACACTTCGCCACCCAACTCTGCCTGTACGTCAACATTATGTTCCAAGTCGGCGATGCAATGATCCAAGAACTGGTGCTAATACTATTCCTATTGGCACTGCATCAAAAATTCCTCTGCATCAAGATCGATCTGTAGCACCCAATGCTGATCGTGATATTCCTGTTGTTGATCCGATAAATCAGCTGAGCAGGATTCAAAATTTGAATGCATGTAGCACATCTGGCCCAGGTAACCTGGAAACTCCGTTTCGGCCCGCTTATGTTCCTTCTGTTACTGGGCCTAGCAATGCACGTATACTGAATATCTCGCGACCTGTATATCGTATCGCTTTCTGTTCCAACTGTCTTACTGAAGGTCACAGGAAAATCTCCTGTACGAGTAAAATCAGATGCAAAAGTTGCAACAATCTTGGGCATATCGCTAGGAACTGTTTAAAGCGGCCTATTAAGTTGAGATCTTTATGGAAAGTAGTTGCTAAATCTCCTGAGATTAATTCCAAAGCTGATAAAACCCCGGACTCCTCGTCTCCTATAGAAAATTCTATTTCACATGTGTCAGAGACCCCCACTAGCCCAATCTACCGCACCTCCCCTGTCTCGAGCTCATCGCTGCCGGCAATGGCGAACTATCCTTGCGACATCTTCCCCCACGTTCCCGCTGGCATGACGCCCATCGCTCCTGGACCCCTCCGCGAGCAGCGCGGCTACGTCGTCCTTGGCGGCGACTTCCTGGTCTTCTGTGATGACTGGGCCATTGCTACCCTAGAACCCGATGTCGAGGCGGACGAACACGAGCTGGCGGTGGCTACCATCACTGATCGTCTGCAGGCTGTTGGTCTTCATGTTCGCTCCACCTCCAAGTGCGCAATGGGAACTACGCTGATCCGTTTCGCCACGGTAACTGATCGAGACACCGCAATTGAACTCAGTCCTTTCTTCATAGGCGACTCTGTTCTGCGTATTGTTGCTCAAGGCCAGGGTATTAATCGTAGATCTACTTATTTGTCGCATGATGTTTGGATTATATTGCTTAACCTGCCACAAGAGTTTTGGGAGATTGATCATATCAGTAGAGCTTTTGCACAGTATGGCAGGTTCTTGGTTTGGAACAAAGATTTATCAAATAAGGCTAGATTGCTTGTTAAGATCCGTGCATACAATGTTGACACACTGCCTATAAGTCTTGTGGTTATTAAGAATGTGTCAGATGATGGAAGTGCAGACTCTTGGACTTGCCCATTGGTTATTTTGTCTCGCAAGTTGTTAGGTGGAATTGCTGGAGATGAAGACCCATTGCCGCCTAACGGTGGTAATCCACACCCCTTGCCACCTGTTAATCAGGGTTTTTGGCATGATGCTATGATGGAGGGTGAAGATGTTGAGGCACACCATGCCGCACCTAACAACCCAGCTCTCCTGCCAATGCTGCACCAGCTGCAGATGACATCAACCTTAACCCTGCCACACCACCTCTGCAGCAAACAGATGAACCACCAGTTGATACCCAGAACCCTGTTGATTGCCTGAAGAATCTTATTGAGAAACTAGTTGTGAATGCTGGTGACCTGATCCCAATGCTTCAAGATTTCAAGATTACTGGAGCACAATGTAACATATCTGAATCCTCTGGTTCTGCTGGCACTATAAAGAGTTGCACTTTGCATATCAGTGCACTATGCAAGAACAAAGGACTCATGTTGCAGGAAAACAACACCAATCATCAGCCAGAACTGCAACAAGTCCAGACCAATGCAACTACTACACAGAGCATCACTGAGATATCTGACAGTATGGAGGAGCAGGATGAAGTTCAGATTGTAAAAGTGGTTAAAAACAAGAGGCAAAGAAAGGAGATACTGAAGAATGTGAAAAATGTTAGACGTAGTGATAGGCTTGCTGGCCTGTCAGCTGGCTTCAAGAACAGCAAAGCTGCAGCAGAAGCTTCTGAAGCTGGAAACACTGAATTACCAGATGCAGAGAAAGCAGCAACCAACCTAGCACCTTTGTTTGAAGCTGAAGTCCTTGATCTGAACAAGGAGCCACCACCAATGATCCATGTTGCAACTCTGCAAGCAATAGGAACAAACCACTGCAAGATGCCAACTGGATTGGTCACAGATGCAGTTCTGAACTATGACAGTTCAAATGATGATGTTTAAACCATTATCTCATATGGCTTGGAGCAGGGCCCCAAACTGCTTATTTATCCCTAGGATTTTACTTTTCCAATCAAAACAATCTACCCTATCAGGAGCTTATCTCCAGTGTGTCTTTCTTATGTACTTGTGGTACTTAATCGTGGTTCAATTGCAGTACTTATGCTGGTGTTATGTGGTTGTGTTTGCTGAGATGTGGATTTGGTGTTTGTGTTTTTATTATGTCACTACCTATCAGTGTGTTATGTTACTTTTTAATGAAGCATGCTATGGGCCTCTATATGCTCCGTGGTGGTATTTATATCAGTGGAGACTTAAATTTTGTGATGCTTGATGATGACATGGTGACTATGTTGCCTATTGATATGATATATATACCAGCAAGCACAACAATGAATTTGCTAAGAGACAAGACAGACACACCAAGATCATATCATCAATATCATTTTTCAGAAACTATATTAGTAGAGTACAGTACCTGTGCTCTAATTGCAAATACCTGGAGTTTACTTAATGAGTAGGAATTGGAGTATTTGTGACTGGAACTTGAGAGGGATCAATTCTCAAGAAAGATGTGATGATATTGCAAATAAAGTAAATGAGAGCAACTGTACAATTCTCTGTATGCAAGAAACTAAAAGAGAACACTTTGATAGTGCATATATTAGAAAATTCTGCCCGAGGAGGATGGACCAATTTATTTATGAGCCTTCAGTTGGTAATTCTGGCGGCATTATTACAATTTGGAATGGAAATGCTTTTACAGGAAAAGCCATTAGTCAGTCGAGATTCCAAGTCACAGTGGAATTAAAATGCAATTATTCTGCTAAAATTATTTATATTACCAATATTTATGCGCCATGTGATATAGAAGGAAGACAGGAGTTTGTTGACTGGTTTATGCAATTAGACTCATCTTTATTTGAGTACTGAATCATAGTTGGTGATTTCAATATGATAAGAAGCACAGAAGATAGGAGCAGACCAGGTGGAAATATAAACAATATGCTAATGTTTAATGGTATTATCCAAGAGCATGATTTGGAAGAAATACCTTTGAAAGGGAGAGCATTTACCTGGAGCAATATGCAAAATGAGCCATTACTCGAAAAGTTAGACTGGATCTTTACATCACCTGCCTGGACAACTGCATTTCCAAATACAATGGCTATACCTCTATCTAGACTGGGGTCTGATCATGTACCAATACATATCCAAGTAGAGACAACTATCCCAAAATCACAAATATTTAGATTTGAAGAATACTGGTTGGAGTTTGAGGAATTTAAAGATATTGTGGAAAAGTATTGGCAACAGACTGGCATTTATAAAAATGATGCCCAGGATATAACTGCTAGATTCAAGTCACTCAGACATGGGATTAAAACCTGGAGTAAATCTCTGTCCAATTTAACTGCGGTTATTGAAAAATGCAGTTATGTACTAGCAATGTTTGATGGTCTGGAGGAACAAAGATTACTATCAATCCCTGAGAAAAATTCAGAAATGCATTGAAAAAGCACACTGCTAAATTGCTAGAAGCAAAAAGACTCTACGGGAGAAAAGGAGCGAATATTAGATGGGCCAAACTTGGGGATGAAAACACCAAATTCTTCCACACTGTAGCCACAAGAAACTACAGGCACAATTATATTACCAGCTTGATACAAGATGATGGTATTGTTGCTACTGAACATGCACAAAAAGCTGGAATTCTTTGGAATGCATTTAACAACAGACTTGGAAAATCTGATAATGTACAAATGGAGTTTGATCTTGATACACTAATCACTCCACATGATTTAAGTGAGCTAGACACTCCAGTTGTTAAGAAAGAAATTGATGATGTTATTACACATATGCCCACTGACAAGTCACCAGGACCAGATGGATTTAATGGACTATTCATGAAGAAATTCTGGGAAGTGATCAAACCACAGTTTCACAACCTATGCAACAGTTTCTTCAACGGCAACTTGGATCTTACTAGTATCAACACTGCCTACATTGCCCTAATACCAAAGGTTAATTCACCAGAGAAGCCAAGTGATTATAGACCAATTTCTTTCGTTAGTATGGCTCTCAAAACAATTACCAAAATTCTTGCAAATAGAATGCAGAGGGTGATTATTCCAATCTTGCATAAAAACCAGTATGGATTCATCAAAACAAGAACAATACAGGACTGTCTTGCTTGGGCATTTGAATATTTACACATTTGTCATAAATCTAAGAAGGAGATCATTATTATCAAGCTAGACTTTGGTAAAGCCTTTGACATGGTTGAATATAGCACCATACTTTCTATGTTAAAGCACCTAGGGTTCTGAGATAAATTTCTATCCTGGGTTAAAAATATCCTGAACACAGCAAATACATCTATCATTCTTAATGGAGTACCTGGCAAGACTATCAAGTGCAAAAGAGGAGTAAGATAGGGGGACCCTCTTTCACCACTTTTATTTGTATCTACTGCTGAATTACTACAGATAGTAATTAATAAGGCATGGCAGGAAAACCTTCCGTCACTTCCACTAGATAATGCATATGGACAGAGCTACCCCATTTTACAATATGCAGACGATACATTGATAATTATGCCAGCAGATTTGGAGCAAATTACTGTGCTTAAACACATTCTCCAGGCATTCTCGAGATCCACAGGACTAAAGATTAATTATCACAAATCCTCTATGGTTCCAATTAATTTAGGCAATGCTGCATGCTTGGAACTTGCCACTGAATTCGGATGCAAATTGGAAGCTATGCCATTTACATATCTTGGATTGCCGATGGGAACCAATAGACCAAAAATTGATGATCTGATGCCTGCTATCTGTAAGTTTGACAAGAGACTTGCTGGTATTTCTAATATGCTATCTTACTGCTCTAGAATTGTTGTAATTAAATCAATACTATCGGCCATGCCAAATCACATTATGTGCGCTCTTAAGGTGCAATACACTCACATTGACCATATGGAGAAATCAATGAGAACTTTCTTATGGCATGGAAAGGATATTGAAAAAAAGGGGAAATGCCTTGTTAAATGGGAAAATGTCTGTCAGCCAAAAGATAAAGGTGGGCTTGGAATTTTAAGCCTTAGAGATCAAAATAAGGATTTGTTGATGAAGAACATCTTCAAATTCTACAATACAAAAGAAATCCCCTGGGTTGAATTAGTATGGAAAGCTCACTACAATGATGGATCAGTTCCACTTGAAAATCAGCAAAGAGGCTCTTTCTGGTGGAGAAGCTGTTTACAATATTTGCCAGACTTCAAAAGGCTAACTCAAGTTACTGCTAAAACAGGTAACACTGTGATTATGTGGGCGGATAAATGGCATGGTAATAGTCTCAAGGAGCAGTTCCCACATTTACATTCTTTTGCACTTGACAGAAGCATTAGTGTATATAAAGCTAAACAACAACTACCTGATAACTTACTCACTATGTTCCAGTTGCCACTATCTATGATAGCTTCTGATCAATATGATAAACTATGGGATATGTTGAATAACATGGCAGAAAATGATGAGAAGGACTCCTGGTTATTTCCCTGGAATAACAACAGATACTCGTCTAGTAAAGTTTACAGAGCCTTATTGGATAAACCTGATGCTCCTGCTCCATTCCAATGGATTTGGAAATCACCATGCTTACCTAAGCATAAATTCTTCTTGTGGTTACTCCTACAAGACAGACTAAATACAAAAGATCTGATGGAAAGGAAATCTTTTTATGTGGAATCTAATGAATGTGTTCTATGTGACAGTACAGAAAAGGAAACATTACAACATTTGTTCTTCGATTGTGCATTCAGCCAAAATCTATGGGCCAAGCTTCAAATTAAATGGAACACCAATTTACAAATCATAGAGATGATTATGGATTCTAAAGATAGATCAAACATCCCTTTTTATGAAGTTGCCATGATGGCAGGGTGCTGGAGTTTATGGAATCACTGAAATAAGATCATTTTTTATGGTGATGCTAGAAATCTAGATTTTTGTTATCTTTTCTTTGTTGAATCTGTTCAAATAATTAGGCATAGGGTTAAGCCCAGCCTTAAAAAAGGCATGCAGAGCTGGTTAGATCTTTTGTAATTTATTTCCTTTTGAACTCCACTGCTTGTAAATATGGTTTATGAGAAAATGAGAAAATGACGCAGTGGGGGTCTTCCCCACTGTCCTTTTGCGTCAAAAAAAAAAAGAATAGACTTGCTTGAAATGGAAATGACGGAACTTCCGCGTTGCTTCGTGCCTTGGTCCTGGTTAAAACGCTAGAGAGTGTTTCTAGCCTGCAACACTAGAGAGTGTTTTTTTTCGTCAACCGCCCATGAAATTCCTGAAGCACAATGGGCAGGTTAGATTCATTTCTGAATAACTTTGCCCAAGGTGCTTTAGCAGTGACATTGGCGCTCTGTCGGATCTATTGAGTACCAATCCAGTAGTTACATCTTTCATTGGGTTAATTCTTGGGGAACTGCAATGCTTGGGCGGAGAGATTATAAGCGGGGTCACCACAATCTCTACAGTCGCCAAACTTATCGAAGCTCTGAAAAGCTTAGCAACATCGTTCGGGGGCGTGATTGCGGGAGCGGTTTTCATGTCTGTGGTCGGTTTTTTACCCAAACACCACATAAACATTCTTGCTCGGGCCTTCTCAGCACTAGTTGTGTGTCTAGCCTCTGCAGGAGCGTCCTGCTCAGGGTGGCGGGGGGCTTTGGTGAGAGGGGTTCTGTCCGGGTTGATCGCGGCAGGGATTTTCGAGTTAGCATATTTTGTGGCCTCAGATCTACTCAAATCAATGAACGCTAACACAATTATACTGAACTTTTATACTTTCAAAGTTTTTTTAATTATATTGTGATTTTAACAAACATTAGTTAGCATAGATAGCCATACCATATTTGTTTTCTTAATTCTTTTCATTTATATAGTCGTGATGCATATCACTAAAATATATCTGAGTTCTAATTTTTTTCTTTGTGGGATATTGATCGCTAACACAATATAAAACCATTTTTATGTGAAAAGGGAAAGGAGAAACAACGCATTTTTTATTTCTTTTCAGCTGATGAATTATATAGGGTATATGCATATTATTGTGTGGATGTTCTTGTCCGTTGTTAGCATTTCTGAAATATTTTGGTGGATATGCCCGAACATACAGTTCAACAAATATATTAATAGATGTGTGTAGTGCATGGTTATGTTAGGGAATATTTAGAAGTTAAATGAGTATAGTAACTTAACTCGGTTGACATGGTTATATTTTCCATGGTGATATGTGTCTTATAACTTACCGTGAATCCGGTAATAAGTTGATAATATGTTGATTACTTATAGTTGGTACTGAATTTGATGAGAAGACATCTAAATCAAAATGGTGCTGCTATACGTATTTTTCGTCCGATACCCATCCGATCCCTGTATTGAAGCGACTAGCGTCTAGCGAGCTTGCCTAGCGATTGCTGAGCGAGTTTGTGCTGAAACTCCACTTGATCGGACCTGCTCTAGCCCCACCTCTTAAATAATACTAGTCATCTTGGTGCGGCGACACGCCGCACCCGTTGTGATGGAAAATTTTGAAATTCGGTGGAATTTAATTAACTTTTTTAAGTAGGAAAACATGAAAAGTATTCGGAAATCGAAGTCAGCAAATATCAAACAAAATGAACATTTATTAGTTTGTGCGGGAAGTTTGAAAATTTGGAAATCGAAGTCAACAATTACTCAACAAAAATGAACATTTTTTTAGTTTGTGCGGGAAGTTTGAAAGTTTCTTCAATTTTAAAACTTCTTAGTATCGTTGTTCTACACGGTGGATTTTTGGTGCAACTTTTGTGTGGAAAGTTTCCGTGGAGTAAATAGAATTTTACTATCATTGTTCTACACGGTGGATTTTTGGTGCAACTTTTGAGTGGAAAGTTTCCGTGGAGTAAATAGAATTTAAATTTGGTAATGTGCACAGTTAGTAATTATTTAGGTTTGAAGATTAGTGAAATTCAAATAAGCTCGCAGTTGAAAGTTGGTTCGTTTTCTAAAACTGTTAAAATTGGGGTGTACTGAGTTGTATTAAAAAAATATCTTAGGTCTGCTATTTTTTTTAAAGTGAATTAGAACTTATTGTTTTGCTTGTACCTGGAAAATTCAGGTTTTTTGAATTGTTTTTCTGTAAGCCCATATATAATTAATGTAAGAAGCCATAATGTTTTTTAAAAAGTAGTTTAAACATGCATGGAGACCTATTAGTTGTAAAGTTAGCTTTGGCCTGTAAATTATTTTTTTCTTCTGTGAATCACAGTTTGGAAGTTATACATTTTGCAGCTACAAATATTTTCTGTTGGTATTTAAAACTAACAGTGAGTTATATTAGAAAGTTATATTTAGTTCATGTATTTGTTTTTACAGCTACAAATATCTTCTGTTAGTATTTAAAACAAACAGTGAGTTATATTAGAAAGTTATATTTAGTTCATGTAGAATTTGTTGATTACATTTTTGTGAATTATGGTTTGTAAGTTTTGAATTTTACAGTTCCAAATATTTTATGTAGATATTTAAAACTAACAGTGAGTTGTACTAAAAAGTTATATTAGTTGCGGTAATTGTTTTTTAAACGGAATTAGAATTTGTTGATCCGTGTGTCGCCGAATATTCGAAATGGTTTTATATAAGCAAAATAACAGATATAAGAAGATATAGTGTCTATTGAATTTTTTTTCTAAAGTTGACTAAACATGCATGGAGATGTGTTGGTTGTAAAGATATATTTTTTCTGCAAATTTTGGTATTTTTTTGCGTTTTTTCTGAGATGCATGCCAAAAGATATGATTTTTTTCTTTTTTTTGTTCTTTTTCCCGTATTTCGAAAACTCCTGACGGGCGGGGGCCGCATGTCATCCGCACCTCGCTGACGTCAGCGGGCGGCGGGCCGGCCGGCGCTGCCGAGCTCACGCCGCGCGGCTGCTGATGACCCACAAGTATAGGGGATCGCAACAGTTTTCGAGGGAAGTAAAACCCAAATTTATTGATTCGACACAAGGGGAGTCAAAGAATATTTATAAGCTTTAATAGATGATTTGTCAGATCAGATGCACCTGTGAATAGACTTGCTCGGGACAGATTATCAGTAGCAACAGTTTTATAGCAGAGACAGTAGTGAAATAATAGCAGCAGTAGAATTAAGACAGCGATTGTGATTACGGTAGACAGCGGGATTAAAATACTGTAGGCATAGGGACGGATGTACGGGCGTTGCATGGATAAGATAATTCATGTAATATCATAGCATAGGCATTTGCAGATAAATAATATAAATCATCCAGGTATTAACTAATCATAAGCATGTATTCCAATTTAGTTGTGCGTGCTCGCAATGAGAAACTTGCACATCATCTTTTGTCCTGCCAGCCCGTTTGCAGCGGGGCCTCTAGGGAAACTACTGGCAATTAAGGTACTCCTTTTAATAAAGTACCGGAGCAAAGCATTAACATTCCGTGAACACATGTAATCCTCACATCACAGCCATTCCCTCCGGTTATCCCAATTGCTGTCACTTTGGGGCCATCGGTTCCGGACAATAATATGTGTATACAACTCATAGATATGATCTAAAACAATAATTATCCTCATGATACAATAACATGTTCAGATCTGAAATCATGGCACTCGGGCCCTAGTGTCAAGTATTAAGCATAACAAGTTGCAACAATGACGTAAAACACCGATAACGGATACTAGGCACCATGCCCTAACGATATTACAGCTATTACATGAATGATCTCATCCAATCCCTACCATCCCCTCAAGCCTACAGCGGTGGATTACTCACACATGGATGGGGGAAACATGGATGGTTGATGGAGAGGCGTTGGCGATGACGATGGCGATGATCCCCTTCGATTCCCCGTCCCGGCAGGGTGCCGGAACAGAGACTTCTGGTCCCCGAACTAGGGTTCGCGGTGGCGGCGGCGTACGGAGATGTTTCTGGCGAAAGTGGATACCCCCCGTGCGTTTTTAGGCCAGGAGGGACTTATAGCCGAGAGGGGGTCACGAGGGGGTGACCGAGGCGGTCACACCACCTCCTGGCGCGGCGGGGCCCCACCCGCGCGAGCACGTGTTGTGGGCGCCTCGCTGCCCTACTCCGTTTGGTCTTCGTGGTTCCTGGACCCTCCCGATGAAAAAATGACTTCCAGGTGTTTTTCGGGGTTTTTCCATAAAGTTGATTTTTCTGCACAAAAACAAGACACCAGGGTAATTCTGCTGAAAACAGCGTTAGTCCGTGTTAGTTGCATTCAAAGCACACAAATTAGAGGTAAAACAATAGCAAAAGTGTTCGGGAAAGTAGATACGTTTTGGACGTATCAACTCCCCCCAAGTTTAGCTTATTTATTGTCCTCAAGCAATTCAGTTAACAACTGAGTGCGATAAAAGAACTTTCACGAACTCATTTGCTCATGTGATGTAAATATTCTCATTATGAGGACAAATTCTTAGACTATTCATAACAAGACATATATAAACGGTGTCACCCAATAGTTATGTAAACCATGAAAAGATGCCAATTATACCAATGATAAATAACATGGAACATATCAATTCACAGGATTGCAAGGCTCATAAGAAAGTATGATAAAGTGGTATCTCGCTTGCCCGAATGGAACAGCAAAACATAAATGCCCAGGCACCTCTGAGTTTCAAGGGAAGACTAGAGATAAAGATATCAAAGATAAAAGCATCAAGATTACACCGCGGTTAACATATTAAGGGACAAGCACATTACACTAAGAATGACAATTATGCTCTCAAGAAGGTGCTCAAAGAAGGATGGTGACTCAACAATAAAGTAAAAGATATGCCCTTCATTGAGGGAAGCAGGGATTTAACATGTGCTAGAGCTTCTTATCATTTGAAAACAGAGGTAAAATTGTTTTTTGAGTGGTGGTTGTTCCGTCAACGAATGGCAATAGAGTTCTTGTTATCTTCCATACTAAGCAAGTTGAGAGCGGTTCCGAATTATTTAAAATCAAGCATTTATAATATGCATCTTTATATTTTATATTTTTGATATTTTGACACTCCTCCCAACCTTTGCTTTTCACAAACCATGGCTAACCGAATCCTCGGGTGCCCACCAGCAATCACATACCATGGAGGAGTGTCTATTTTTTCACTTTTCAAAACTTTTGATATTATAGTGGTCTAACCAGCTCTTTGCAAAATTAGTGACGAGCAGATGTAGCATGCAAGTCGATTACTTAATTAGTATGGAAGATAACAAACCCAACTACTACTTCCTCATGAGCTTAAAACAGTGGCACAAATTGAGAAGTGTTTGAATATTTTAAAGATAGCACATGCAAATTTACTTGAATGGTTCGAAATTGCCATGCATAGGTGTTTATGGTGGACTCTTTGGAATAACTTGGTTTTCAGGGGTTTGGAAGCACAAGCATTTTCTGCTTAGTACAAGTGGAGGCTAGCAAAAGATGGGAAAGCGACGATTCAAGAGAGCAATAACCGTCATAATCATGCTTGCGACGAAATAGAATTAACGGAGGCATAAAAATGATACTAGAACTCTGAGGCAAAATATGTCATCAAGGCTTAATTGACTTTTTGTTTTCAGTCATAACATGTGTAAACATGTGCCAAGTCAATTCAAATGAAATATTCAGAGGAGGATACCACAATGTCATATTTTATTATGAGCAAAACAATGCAAGCAAATACCCATAGAAACATGACATCCATCATAAATAAATTGGAAACGATCATAAGAGAACACGAACTACTAAGCATCCACCAATCGACATATACCTTATGCGAACCATCTAAGCACGCTCACATGAATGAGTATATGTACAAAAATGAGAAACAAATAGAGTTCATTACCAGCCTCTTACCCAACTCGAATTGCCATAGATCATCATAATTGCCTTATCACTTGTGTGCTTGAAAGATATGAAATAATAACCAAGCTCCATGGAGTAACCGAAGGTAATGACCTCTGAAAAAACTATACAAAACCAAAGAGAAACATCAAATATTTTTGGGTTTTCGGGTTTAGGAACTAAAAACAGAACAGCCAGCAAAGATGAATTTTTTCGAAGGCCTTAACATGCCCAGATCAGAAAACTCAAAACTAATGAAAGTTGCGTACACATCTGAGGAACATGCACACGAAATTTCAGGTCATTCCGATATTTCTGTGAAGAGTTATGATTTAAACGGTGGACAGCAGAAATTTGTCCCTGCGCGAAACAGCACACAACAAAGCAAAATATTTTTGTGTTTTTGCATATTGAACTGAAATAAATACTAGGCATATTAATACTAGATACTAAAACAAACCAGCAAGATAAATAACAAAAATCTTTTTGGTGTTTTTGGGTTTATGGAGAGCAAACAAAGCATGAACAAATGAGAGAAAGAAAGAGAACTACAACGAAACATGGATATACAAAGTACCGAATGGTAATGATATGTAGATGAGTGTGCTATCGGTACCCCCCCCCCCCCCCCCCAACCTTAGGCTTTTGGCCTAAGTGGAGATCAGCCCCAATGTCCCCATCCGTCGGTGCCGCGGGGGTAGGTGGAAGAGCTTTCCCCGTAGTATGAGCTCGAGGACGCGCCGGCATGGTATCCGGTGTAATCCTCCTCCGGTGGCTCCTGCACGCGGTGCGCTTGGTGAAATCCCAGCGTGCTCAACTGCTCATCCAGCTCCACCATCGAGTACGACCACGGTCTCCTGTCAAGACTGAACAAAGAAGGTTGTGGCAAAGGGACTTCCTTTTCACGACCGTTAGCAAAACCGACCCTAAACACAATGTTCTCCAAAGTGGAGCTGTTAGTGACAAATTGATGACCTTTCATTGTAGCAAGGTCAAGATAACAAGGAGCAAGTTGTGTATCATTAGGATCAATATACAACCCCAAATATTCAACAATGCGTGAGGCAATAATACCTCAGAAAATGGGGCCCCTAGTAGCTAAACGGCGAGCAATCAAAGTACCAAGGTTATACGGGAATTCACCCTTAAGCGCACCCGTAAGAAATGCAAGCTGCAAGTTAGAAACATTATTAGTGTTTTCCCTACCAAGCACACTAGTGGCAATGTAGTAAGCAAAATACTTGATAGCGGGAAATTGGATGTTCCTTATCTTGCCGCGTTGTGCGGAGCGGGTATCTTCGTTGGTCACCTCCTGGTAGGTTTGTGCCAACTCCGGTGGGTTCCCAACAATCCTCATCGATGTCCCCACGTCCGCTGTACCTATCACCTCACAAAATTCCTGCAAAGTTAAGCTAACAGGCCTATCATATATCTTGAAAGAAATGGTTTTCCCATAAGACTTGGAGTTAAAAGTGAAAGACTCAGAAAAAGTCTTGGTGAGCCCATAGTATTGAGACCTCTCATCCATCATGTAGGAGGTCAAGCCTACACTCTCCACAAGAGTTAGGAAGTCTTCAAGTAAACCTGCAGCACGAAGGAAATCATTAAATGGGCGGGACGTGGAGTTTGGAACTCCCGCATCTCGCTCATCTCCAAACGTTGGTGCTAGGATTTCCTCGTTGTAGGATTGCCTAACACGAGTGGCAGCCCTTGGAGGCCTTGTCCTCCTCTGGAAATCTTCCTCAAACATGTCATCAAAGTCATGGTTATGCATCTTCCTTTTCTGAAATTTTTGACAAACATCATAAAAATCGATTCTTAGCCAACTAAATGAAGGGAAACTACTATAGTGACTTGCTAGAGGCTTAAGCATGCATCAAAACTAGTTATTTCAACTTAGAACAAGCATTCAAACTCACTAAACAAGATATCTACAGCAGCAAAATACTTCATATATATACCACTAAACAAAATTCTACTTGGATATTCGGAGGAGTCACATACCGCAGAGTAGATGCACCAAATTTCAGCAACAGAAATTGGCTGAATGTGGAGATCGAAATCACAGGAAATGAGCAGCAAGAACACGAGTTTGAGCTATCCAAAAGTGATTTTTCGGGCAAGAGGAAGGCAGGGGAAGGAGAGAGAGCAAGTGGGGGGGCCTGTGGGCCCCACACCATGTGCTGGCGCGGCCTGGAGGCTGCCGCGCCACCATGTGGTGAGGTGGCCCTGTGGGCCTCCCTGGTTGCTCTCTGGCACTTCCAGGTCCCTCCTCGAAAAATATGATTTTTGATATAAATTTTTTAATTTTCTGAGAAACTTTATTTTTTTTCATTTTCTGGTATTTTGCATTATTAAATTCAATATTGAAAAATTACTTTCTAACAACAAATTCAACTAAACATTGCAAACTAAATAACATTACAGTAGGTAAAACAAGAATGAGAGAGAGAGAGAATTGTTTAGCTTCTTTATGCATTTAAAATGCACTTGTTAACAAGGTTGATCAAGTCTTGCCACCAAATGAATTTTATATGACATAAAAGATTTTAAACTATAGGAGACACTCATGTTACCTTATATTGAATTGTTATGGATCCAATCATGAGAGTTTTGTATTCTTCTTTATATGGGCAATCAATACTTCCCACTCTAATAGATCTCAAATTGGTAATTGTATTAACTCCAGGCATTTTATCAACTTTCTTGGGAAAATAAACAGTATGCTCCTTGTCATGAACATTAAAAGTAACTTTTCCTTTATTGCAATCAATAACAGCCCCTGCAGTATTTAGAAAAGGTCTTCCAAGAATAATAGACATATTATCATCTTCAGGCATTTCAAGAACAACAAAGTCAGTCATAATTAAACAATTGGTAGTTATTTGAACAGGAACATCCTCACAAATTCCAACAGGAACAACAATAGATTTATCAGCCATTTGCAAAGATATATTAGTAGGTATCAATTTATCAAGGTAAAGTCTCTTGTAAAGAGAGAAAGGCATAACACTTACTCCAGCTCCCAAGTCACATAGAGCAGTTTTAACATAATTATTTTTGATAGAGCAAGGAATAGTTGGAATACCTGGATCACCCAGCTTCTTTGGAACTTTGCCATTAAAAGAGTAATTAGCGAGCATAGTAGATATTTCCTCATTAGGAATTTTTCTTTTGTTAGTCACAATATCTTTCATATATTTAGAATAAGGAGGCAACTTAATAGCATCAGTCAAAGGAATTTGCAAGAACAATGGTTTCATCCAATCACAAAATTTATTATAATGTTCTTCCTCTTTTGTTTTAAGTTTCTTAGCAGGAAAAGGCATTGGTTTTTGGACTCAAGGTTCTCTTTATTACCATGTTTCTTAGCAATAAAATCTTCTTTAGTGTACTTTTTATTTTTATCATGCTTTTCAGGTTCCTCCTCTAATTCTTCTCTATCCGAATTAGCATTTTTATCATTATCATTGTTATTAGCATCATCATTGTTGTGTTCATTACCACTTTCAGTTTCAGCATCAGAAACAGGTATACTATTAGGATCATTAACAGGTTCAGAGGATTCTCCAACAGTTTTATGTTTCTTTTTCTTTTTCCTAGAAGGAGTACTAGGTTCATTAACTCGTTGAGAATCTTGTTCAATTCTTTTATAATGTCCTTCAGGATACAAAGGGTCTTGAGTAGATTTACAACCTCTAGTTGTTACTTCACAAACAAGTTTTTCTTTAGCTATAGAGGCATTCGCTAGCAATTCTTTTTGCACTTTAGTGAGTTGATCTATTTGAGTTTGAACCATATGAAAGTGTTTAATGAGCACTTTAACATCATTAGAAGTTCTATCAACAATATCATGCAAATCACTAATAGCACGAGAATTTTCCATTAAATGATTCTCTATTCTCATATTAAAATTGCATTGCTTAGTAATAAAAGTATCAAATTCATCTAAGCATTGAGCAGGAGGTTTAGAGTAAGGGATATCTCCATCATCAAACCTTTGGAGAGAGTGTACCTCAATTACGGTTGAAGGAGGAATTGGCTTACATAATTCTTCAATAGGAGGTAAATACTTCACATCTTCAGATTTAATACCACTCTCCTTAAGAGATCTTTTAGCTTCCTTCATCGTTTCTTCATTTAATTCAATCATACCTCCCTTCTTCGGTGTTGGTGGTGGTGTTGGAGTAGGTTCAGGAATATCCCAATCATCCTTATTCTTGCATATCGTGGCTAATAATTCCTCAGCCTCTTCGGGAGTCCTTTTCCTGAAAACACAACTAGCAAAACTATCTAGGTATGTCCTAGATTCAGCAGTTAGTCCACTATAAAATATATCAAGTAGATCATTTTTCTCCAAATCATGGTTCGGCTGGCCTCTTAAAATGGAACAAAAGCGTGTCCAAGCTTTAGGCAATTTCTCATCTTCATCTTGATTAAAATTATAGATTCTTAACAAAGCATCATGTTGAGCACTAGCAGGAAAATATTTTTGAAAGAAAGCATCAAGCAAACCCTTAGGACTAGTGATGGAACCAGGAGACAAATTATTATACCAGGTTTTAGCTTCTCCTTTTAATGAAAAAGGAAATATTTTAGCAACAAAGTAAGTGCGTCTTTTAATGTCCTCAGCAAATATTCCACTTAGATCAGACAATACATTCATGTGTTCTACATCACTTTCATTTTCAGTTCCACAAAAAGGTTCTCTTTCAACAATAGCTATATGAGCCAAATCAAGAGAGAAATCATAAGCTTTATCTTTAATGTTTATAGGAGATGTAGCAAACTTAGCATCAGGAGATAATTTATATCTAACAGCACGTCTTTCAACAAGATTTTTAATAGCACTAGCATCTTTAATAGCATTAATTTCTTCAACAAGAGCATCATCAAGATCCACATACATATCATCACGCTCATCATAAGTATCACGTGTAAATTCAGGCGAATTAACAGGTGTTTCAGCATTTTCATCAGGAATTTCAGCATTTTCAATTTGTTTAGATTTAGCAATAGTAGCATCTAAAAAGGGACCTAATGAACCAGTTTCATCAAGAGCAGTAGAAGCATCATCATAAGTAATTTCAGATTCAGCAGTACTAACAGAACGTGTAGGTTGTGGTGGTGTAACAAACTTACTCATCACAGTTGGAGAGTCAAGAGCAGCAGAGGTACTCAGAGTCGTACCTTTTCTTGTAGTGGATGGCAGTATGGGAAACTTCTTATCAGCAGGTTTTCCCATGATGAATAAATTCTAGCGAACAATATCACACTTCGGTGGGCTTATAAATAAACCTATGCTCCCCGGCAACGGCGCCAGAAAATAATCTTGATGACCCACGAGTATAGGGGATCGCAACAGTCTTCGAGGGAAGTAAAACCAAAATTTATTGATTCGACACAAGGGGAGCCAAAGAATATTTATAAGCTTTAACAGATGATTTGTCAGATCAGCTGCACCTGTGAATAGACTTGCTCGGGACAGATTATCAGTAGCAACAGTTTTATAGCAGAGACAGTAGTGAATTAATAGCAGCAGTAGAATTAAGACAGCGATTGTGATTACGGTAGACAGCAGGATTAAAATACTGTAGGCATAAGGACGGATGTATGGGCGTTGCATGGATAAGATAATTCATGTAATATCATATCATAGGCATTTGCAGATAAATAATATAAAGCATCCAGGTATTAACTAATCATAAGCATGTATTCCAATTTAGTTGTGCGTGCTCGCAATGAGAAACTTGCACATCATCTTTTGTCCTGCCAGCCCGTTTGCAGCGGGGCCTCTAGGGAAACTACTGGCAATTAAGGTACTCCTTTTAATAAAGTACCGGAGCAAAGCATTAACATTCCGTGAACACATGTAATCCTCACATCACAGCCATTCCCTCCGGTTATCCCAATTGCTGTCACTTTGGGGCCATCGGTTCCGGACAATAATATGTGTATACAACTCATAGATATGATCTAAAACAATAATTATCCTCATGATACAATAACATGTTCAGATCTGAAATCATGGCACTCGGGCCATGGTGTCAAGCATTAAGCATAACAAGTTGCAACAATGACGTAAAACACCGATAACGGATACTAGGCACCATGCCCTAACGATATTACAGCTATTACATGAATGATCTCATCCAATCCCTACCATCCCCTCAAGCCTACAGCGGTGGATTACTCACACATGGATGGGGGAAACATGGATGGTTGATGGAGAGGCGTTGGCGATGACGATGGCGATGATCCCCTTCGATTCCCCGTCCCGGCAGGGTGCCGGAACAGAGACTTCTGGTCCCCGAACTAGGGTTCGCGGTGGCGGCGGCGTACGGAGATGTTTCTGGCGAAAGTGGATACCCCCCGTGCGTTTTTAGGTCAGGAGGGACTTATAGCCGAGAGGGGGTCGCGAGGGGGTGACCGAGGCGGTCACACCACCTCCTGGCGCGGCGGGGCCCCACCCGCGCGAGCACGTGGTGTGGGCGCCTCGCTGCCCTCCTCCGTTTGGTCTTCGTGGTTCCTGGACCCTCCCGATGAAAAAATGACTTCCAGGTGTTTTTCGGGGTTTTTCCATAAAGTTGATTTTTCTGCACAAAAACAAGAAACCAGGGTAATTCTGCTGAAAACAGCGTTAGTCCGTGTTAGTTGCATTCAAAGCACACAAATTAGAGGTAAAACAATAGCAAAAGTGTTCGGGAAAGTAGATACGTTTTGGACGTATCAGCTGCGCACGCGCGCGGGCCCGAGATGGTGCGGACCCACCGGAGGAGATGGAGGGGAGCCGGGCGGGCGGTGCAGCGTGCCAAATGGTCGCCGGAGTCGCCGCCGGCGACCGTTTCCGCGGCGGCGGACCCGGAGCACGGCGAGGACGAACTCCGGCGATTCCGGACGTCCCGGGACGCGGAAGCCGGCGAGGACGCAGAGGGCGCGACGGCGGACATCCTCATGGCCGTAGATTTGACCGGGGAGGCGTCTAGCGGCGGCGCGGCGACCTCGGAGTCGCGGAAGGAAGAAGAAGGCACGGGGAATTCTGCGTGGTCTTTTTGCAAAAAAGTATGTGAAGTTTCTTCGAATTGCAAGCAGGTCCTTCGATGCAGTAAACTGTGGACTGCGGGTTTGGTACGCTGATCTTTGGAGGGTTTTTCTGCAAGTATGCGCGGTTACCGGTGGAACCGGGGTCGACCGGAAGGTTACCGGGCGACGTGTCACGCGCTGATTGGCTAAAAATAGCCATGAACAGTGACCGGTGGGTTTGGGGGCGACGTGGAGTGATCGTGGCCGTCCATTTCGCCGATCGGACGGCCGGAAGAAAGCGGCCGACGTGGCCGAACGACAGGGCCTGAATCTCACGGGGCTTTATATATAGGGTAATTCTTCTTTAACCTTATACCTTGTAATTACTTTTGCTCGTGCTTAACGGAATATTTTAGCAGGAATATTTTAGCAGCCATTGCTATACGCCAAAACTTTCGAAAAATAGAAAAAAAAAACACCACAATTACATGGGAAATAATAAGAGCGTCTCCACTACGATGTGTGTCACGTCAGATAAACCGAGCCGGCCCCGGTTGACAGCGACATACAATTCAAATAAACATTCATTTCTTCATGCAAGCACAAAAGTGAGAAAGAAGAACTATGACCGGCTACTCCGGTGGTTTTTACGACGACTACTACGACCACGTTTATTCAAGACGGCCTCTACACTGTCTCCTTGCCTCCTTGCCGCTGTTGAGGCCACCGTCGCCGCCTCCGTTGAGCTAGACCTTTATATGCGGCTGCGGCTGGGCTGGGCTGGGCGGGAAAGAGGGCCGGGCAGGCGGGAAAATGAGCGGGACAATGGTGCGTGCGGGAAGTGCCGGGTAGGTGGGTAGCGAGCTCGTCATTAACTTCCGCATCGGGAGGCGAGCTGACGTGGTGTGCCCACGGCAATCCTCTAGTCGAGTACCCTAGGTAGATTTTGAGAGATAAGATGTGCGTGCTGATAGTTCCGGGCGGCTGACAAGCAAGGATCTACCCAGGTTCGGCCCCTCATTTGTGAGGTAAAGACCTACTCCTGCATGTCTTTGATGATATATGAGGTTACATGGTGGCCGCCAGGGCGATATGGTGAGAGGCGTTCTCTCTATGCTGTGTCGTATGTGCCTAATTGTGGGCTTGTTGTCGCTTGTCCGTTTGTTTACCCCTCCCTGTCTTTATATATGCAGCCAGGGGTTTACATGAGAGTCTTAGTAGACTACGAATAGGAGTCCTTGTCTTGTTCTTCTTCAAGTTATTTCCTTAACAGCTTCTTGGTCTTCATTGGGCCACTCGATGGGCCTTCGTCTGGGCTGCACCAGGTATACCAATCGTGGGGTGCCCGGAGGGTATGCCCACGTCACTAGCCCCCGAGTGTCTGGTCGATTCGAAATATCGGGCAGAGACTCATAAAAGTATTTCGAGTAGGCGTAATCAATGACCATATGATGACTGTATTATCCCTTCTTCGTGAAATTTGAACCATTGTCGTGGTGGTATCACGGCAGATGCCATAGGATGGCTAATTGTGTGGGGTCGATGGACGCTGGTGGATCCGGGGAGGGCTAGCGAGCTAAGGAGCTCACACAAAAGATGGCACGGAATAAACCAAAACCGACTTAGGCAGGGAAGAAACCGCAAGAACACACGAAGAACACACTCAAAACCACAAGCAACCACAAACACGCACGATGTACCCAGGTTCGGGGCCCTCGTGAGGAGGTAACACCCCTACTCCTGCCTTGCCTCTCTCTATAGGTGTCTCACAAGATCTACAAAGGTGCTCCTTGAGCTGTTTTACCTATCTCTAGGATGAACTCAAGAACCAGGATGAACTACAAGTAGACGAGGAGTAAATGCGCCTATAGTTTTGGCCCTCTTCTTTTTCTCTTTCTCACAGGAGGAGTTATGGCGCTATTTATAGAGGTCCAGCCGAGTTGCCCGGGAACCCTAGCCTCTCCGGCCCCCCCCCCCCCCCCCCCCAGACAACAGCTTCACTCCAACGTTAATGTCGACATCCCTACCACGACCTAGCAGCCGGGCTATCCGACATAGGCCGTGATAGGTCATGATGCGTCTTGCCGTAGTCGCCGCCGGCTCAGGTAATGATGCTTCCCCTGCCAGAGACAGGACGTGCCTTCTCCATGCCTTGTCTCTTGTCAGTCAGTTGCCAGTACAGTGGAGTAGTCACGTCGCCCTTGTCTTGTACCCTTTGTCCCGCGCCCGTATCAGACGGGAGGTGACCTTACTTCCGTGTCAGGCGGGTCAGTGTCCTGCGTTCGTACCTGCCCTTGACTTGTCGCCCGACTTAGGGTATGTCGGACACATCCTTCTATCCCGGCACCCGTATGCCGGGCTTCTCTCCGTGTGCCGGCAAGGCTATGCCGGGCCTGGACCTCCGACATACCTCACCCGGCCTAAATTGGTATGTCGGATTCTCTTTCCTGCACATCACATACAAATAAACAACTCGAACATGGTGATGTCGGTTAGAATAAGCTCGCTACTCCTCGCCTTTACCCTACCCGGGGGTAGCCCCCCGACACTAGTCCCCGAAGCTGGTGTAGTCCTGCAGCCTCGGATGAAGGGCTGCATCAGATTTAACCCAATAATTGCCTCGAACCAATAGCAGACATAAGTATGTTGGGTAACTCCATTGCTCCGACTTGCTCAAGTCGATCCTTTTTAAGGCCCTCCGACACCACCATGTCGGGCTGATAAGAAAACTCCGGCATGCCTATCCCGACATACGGTAAAATCATACGACATGGCCATCTTGGTTTGACACTGAGCTCTCAGCCATCCTTGGTTCTTGTTCCGGTACCTCCGACATCAACAAATCTTGCCGCAGATCTCCTCCCGAGACGTGTCATATACTTGCTGCACATCACGAGAAACTCGCCACGCGGCCTGACGAACCGTCACCAACACGCCGCACGGGCCCCACCAGCTGTCATATCCCGCAGACACTCGAGTAGTTTGACCCCGAGGCGCCTCCTCGATTTCCGGGCTAGCAACCGCATCCGATCCGCAGCCGACGGTTCCCATACTGTGGCCCGCTGTGCGGCCGATCGTGCGTCCATAACCGCTCCACCTCCGTGAACCGCCGCATACACGATCCCGCTACCCGCTCAAAACCAACGGGCGGGAAAAAACGGGCAACCGCCTCGCCACCTTCCCTCTTAAATAGCCTCGCGCACGATTCCCTCGCCCCTTCGCCTCCATACTTCCCATCTTCTTCCTCCTTCACTCTCCTCCGCCGCCGCTGCACCCGAACGCCCGCGGCCGCACACCGACGACCTCGCCGCCGTTCAGAAGACGCAGCCCGGAGCCGCCGTCGTCACCGTTCCTCCAGCGCGAATCGCGATCTCCGGTGAGTTTCTTTCCCTCCCCGCACCCGATTAGATCCCCTAGGACCTCGCCGGCGTGCTCGTGTCCGAGGCTTTTCCTCCGCCCCTGCCTCTACTCCGGCCACCGTATGTGCCCTACGTGCCTCCACCGGAGGGGAGCGAATGGTCCCCGCGCCTTCCAGTCTTGCTACTGCTCCCTAGATCTTCCTTGTTCAACTTAGCAATATATAGGCGCCATACTCACGGTTCTTCTCCCTTAGCTCATAGAAAGGTTTTCCTTTATTTCCATTATCCAGATCTCCTGTGTGCCTTGTAACCGACACAACTCTGTTTTCTCCCCGGCATTCGACGACTGCTATCCGACTTACTCTACACCTCGGTCTATAACTCGGCATCTGTTTTGCAGATAAGCCGACATGTCTTCGAGCCATTCCTCCGAGCAACCCGACACATCCGCGGAAGGAATCCGAGGAGGCTGGGAAGGCTCCGACGTAGTGCAAGACGACCTCGATTGGCTACGTCGCACGCGCCGCGTCCCGGCACCAATCATCTGCCGACTTCCTGGCGACGAAGTTGAGCCCGCGCCCCAGGAAGGAGAACGGGTGGTGTTTGTCGCGCACTTCGAGCGCGGCTTCGCCCTTCCGACAAGCAGGTTCTTCCGAGCCTTCCTCGACAAGTTCGAGCTACAGCCGCATCATTTGCCGGCAAACTCCATCACGGTCCTCTCGGCATTCGTCGCCTTCTCCGAGGGGTACCTCGGCCTGTGGCCTCTGGTCAGCCTCTGGGCGAAGTATTTCGTGCTTCGGAAGCAAAGCATTCCGAACAAGGGCGTGAAGGACAAGGAGATGACGGCGTGCGGGGCCGCCACCATTGCTGCCCGGAAGCTCTCCGACTTCCCCAAGGTCACCGGGCTGGAGTCCTGCCGTAAGTGGCAGCGCAGCTTCTTCTACGTGAAGAATCCGGACTCCGCTGATAACGCCAAGGGGTATGACTTCCTCAACCTCCCAGAGTTCCGACTCGACCCGCCCTATTCCCAGGCGAACTGGGGCTGGGATCCGTCGGGCAGCGACGCAGAGACCCAGGCCATCCACAACCACCTGCTCTCCATCAAGGACGATCTGACGGCGGATGACCTCCTGAGGACCTTTGTCGCCCGCCGGATAAGCCCCCTGCAGAACCGGGTGCACAAGATCTGCCATATGAGTGGGCCCCAAGACCCAACTCGGATCAGCTCGTTTGAGCTGGACAAGCCGGCGGTGCGCAGACGTGTCCGAGCCATCGCCCAAACCTCCATGGGAGACGACTGGGAATGGGGACTTGAACCCCACAGTCGCGCCAATCCTCCGCCCAAGGTAAGCTCTAGTTCTTCCTCTCCGACCTCACCATGCAACCGACACAGCAGCTATATTACATTCTTGCCTTTCTTGTTTCCTTAGTCAATTCCCGCTACCTTCCTTTTGCAGAGGTTTGACCGTCAAGCCCGGGAGGACAAGAGGTGGGCCAATGGTGGTTGGCGGGCAGACAACGCCGTGCCGGCAATTCCGCTCACCGAGGACCCGGATGACGAGGACCACTTGTCGATCCCGGTCTCCCGCACCTCCGGCCCGGGTAAGCCTCGAACTCGGTCTTGTCCCCAAGACGAATCTGACGACGACGATTGTGTGATGCTAGAGATCACACATGCCACTCCCTTGGCCTGTGCTGACCCTCTGCCTCCAACACCAGTCGCGCCGACCACCCAAACAGCTACGCGCAAGCGCTTGGGAGCCGGCACCTCTGCCGCGGACAACCCGGGGGCCAAGAAGGCCAAAATCACCAAGAAACCTTCCCGCAAGAAGATCCCGACCGCTGCCGGGTAAGCATCTTTCCTTTCGTTTTTCGACCTCTTTGCCTCATCCACTCTAACCTTTACTTCACGCGCAGAGCCCCGCTCGAGCTCGACCAGAATGACTCGGCGACCCCGACAAACGCCGGAGTCGGCAGTCCACCCCGGGCGACACCCGCGGAAGCCGACATAGCCATGTCCGGCGCCTCTCCGCCGACACTTAAGACCGCAGCGGAAGGGAGCCGAGCGAGCCCGGACCGAGATGTCAGGTCTGGCGGCAACCAATCGCGTCCCGTCGCTGCACAAACCGAGACCGCGGCGGTGCCGGACGCACCCCCGCAGCAACCAACGCCGCCGGAACCACCATCTTCCGCTGTAAGCAAGCAGCCATCTGCACAACAACAGTGCCGGGCACCAACTAAGGCCGCCAAGAAGAAAACTGCCCCGACCCCGGATCAGTTGGCGGCCAAGAAAGGTCAGCTTCCTCCGGGTAAACTCAAAGTGGTGCACCCTCCTCACACTGCCGTTAAGACGGCGGCCCTACGCATGCTGGAGGCCACCGTCGACCGAGTTGCCACCGCTGCCGACTTGGAGAGTTCAGGTTTCCTTATGCCCAGTGCTGACTCTTCAGGTTCGATGGAGCAGTACAACACGGATTGGAATGCCGCCGACATCAACGAGGCTACCTCTTCCGACCCAAGTATTGACCATCCGGCTGGGCCCGGGAGAGTTGCTCAGTCTCTGCACGCACTTCAATCTGCGGTTCTTCAACTGACAACCGCTGCAGAGGTAAGCCCTTCCAACATCCACTATCTCTAGTCCCCGAGGTTCTGGTCGAATGGTTAAGACTTGACCGAGTTAAGACCATTCGGCGAGAAACTTCAACAAACACTTCTCTAACACTTCGCTTTCTATCCCAGTCATGTAGCAAGGAGCGCACCCGGGTTTTCCAGAGGCTGCTGGTCGAGCACGGGTCCCTCCGAAGGCGGTTCAAAGAGCTTCAGGCTGCACACCAGGGCCATGGTACACTCCCTTGTCTCCGACATATCCTTCCCTTCTCTAGGTTCTCTTCACCATTATAACCGACCTGTTGCTTTTTCAGCCGACACCGCCGCCCGAGTTGCCGCCGAGCACAAGCTCGAGTTGGAGAAGGAGCAGGCCAACTCAACTCGGCTCCAACAAGAACTGGAGAAGGCCAAGACGGAGAAGGCCGAGTTGGAGAAGACCCTGGCGGATGCCGTGCGGATTCAGGGTGAAGTGCTCGAGCAAACTGAGTGTCGCGCCACCTTGGCCGAGAAAAAACTCAACACCCTCAAGTCCCAGTGCGACATCTGGCTGGCCGAACTGAAGAAGATCAACGACCAGATGGATAGTGAGTTTCTCCAAACTTTATCCCTTCTTGCTTGACTTTCTTGCCGATATACACCCTCTATCGGCCCGCCTTCTGACTTATCAACAGCTTTCTTCTCCTCAGAGCACTTCTCCCACACGCACACCGTTGCGGTGAAGGCCATCAATCGGGCGCGTGCGAAGAGGGCTGAAGTCGGCCCCATCTCTGGTGAGTGGGATGTGGAGGACCACCTCGTAGCACTCAACGCGCGCTTCGCGCCGCTCAAGAGTATCGGGATGGAGCTCCTTGATGCCGGCGTTCACGTCTATCGGAAGCTCTGGCCCGGCGCCACGCCTCCGGACAATGTGTCCGACTTGGCCCAGGAGTTGATGAAGACGGAGCGTCGCCTCCGGGAATGGAGATCCTCCGCAGCCCGTGCCGGTGCGGACCAAACCCTCTCCTTCATACTATCCTGGTATGAAGGGATCGATCTTCAGAAGGTGCGGGCGCAGCGTGAGAACTCAGCGTGGACAACCGATCCCGCCAAGATCCAGCTCCGACAAGACGCTGCGCACTACTTTGCCAGCTACTCACAGCCCCACCAATATGTCGAGGGCGAGGTCTACTCGGACGACGAAGACTATGCCGACGACGATGAGGACGAGGAGGAAGACGCCGAAGAAGAAAACCAAGGCAGTCTCACCGGCAAAGCCCAGCCATCCGGGAAAGCTTCCACCTCTGGGACTGCGGACTTAGCCAGCGAGGACGCCGCCGCCGACATTACCAAGTCGGCCTCGACCGACCAGCCGAAAACCGCCGCTGAGGTCAACGTCGAGCTGGGAGCTGCCGACACCACCGAGTCCATCGCTGCTACCGAAATTCCTGCTGCCAAGCCTCCTGTGTAAAACCTTAGAGAACAATTCTATCAAATCCCCGGAATGCCGGGTTCATATGTAATATATACAAGTTTAAGTAGGATACTCTGTTATCTGGCTTATTGAATTAAACAAGCATCGAGCCATGTCGGATCACTTTACACCGAGTCTCCGAGTTTACTTTCTCGTTCACTATACTTGATGATTTTTGCTCTTGTCTACCATACATGCGTTCGACAGTCGAGTCACAAAATCACGACTATAGCATACGATACTAGAAAATGCCCGGATTTAGGTTCAAAGGTATCCGACATAACGGAAGAAAAAACTGACATACAGGATTAGTACACAACACGTGCCGAATTGCTTTTACACCGAGTTCCCGAGTTCGTTTTCGTGTTTACCACCTTCCACTATCTTTGCTCTTGACTACCACTTTGGGCATCCGTCAGTCGAGTCACAAGATCATTTCACATAGCACACATTACTTGGCTTTGAAACAAGGTTGAAAATTTATTCGGCACGTGGATAACAGGTACGAAATAAACAAGGCAGTCCCCGAGTTTCACCTCGAGACGCCAGCATGCAGGTAACGAAGGAATAACCGAAATACAGACATAGATAAAGATCTGGCAGTCCCCGAGTTTACCCCGGAGTGCCGACATGCAAAAGACATAAAAAAAAGAATCATTACGCGGATAAGGCAGTCTCCGAGACTTTCTCTGGGATGCCGACATTTCACTCAAAAGGGACCGAGATACATACATTGTGCCCTTTACGCAAAAAAGGGACGAAGTAGAGCTACATTCCACGGTCGTTTGGTTTCCTCGCCAGCTCTATCCATTACACCCTTTCTGGCTTCCTGTGCATCTACCAGATAATATGAGTCGTTGTGCAGGGCTTTGCTCACGACAAAAGGTCCTTCCCATGGAGGGGACAACTTGTGCATGCCGGCAGTGCGCTGTATCAGTCTCAGCACTAGATCTCCTTCTCTGAACACCCGGGGGTGTACTTTCCGGCTATGATAGCGTCGGAGGTTCTGCTGGTATATTGCTGACCGAGACAGGGCCAACTCTCTTGCTTCCTCAAGCAAGTCGACATCATTCTCTCGGGCTTCTCTTGCCTCAGTTTCTGTAAACATCGCCACCCTGGGCGAGTCATACTGTATGTCGGTTGGCAACACCGCCTCAGCACCATACACCATAAAGAATGGTGTATACCCGGTGGATCTGTTGGGTGTGGTCCGGAGACCCCATAGCACCGCCGGTATTTCCTCTATCCAGCATCCCGGAGTTCGCAGGAGTGGTTCTATCAACCGGGCCTTTATGCCGGCCAGCACCAATGCGTTGGCCCTCTCAACCTGCCCATTTGCTTCTGGGTGCGCCACCGAGGCCACATCAAGCCGGATTCTCTTCTCCGCACAGAACCGAGCAAACTCCCCCATTGCAAAGTTGGTGCCATTGTCCGTGATAATGCTGTGCGGGTAACCATATCTTAGTATGATATCCTTCAAAAATGAGACGGCTGTAGCTCCATCACACTTCCGAATCGGCTTCACCTCGATCCACTTGGTGAACTTATCCACCATGACCAGTATATGAGTCATGTTACCTCGCGCCGGTTTGAACGGACCCACCATATCCAAGCACCATACCGCAAACGGCCATGTGATGGGGATAGTTTTCAGTGCTGCCGCCGGCATGTGTACTCTGTGTGCAAACCTCTGGCAACCTCCACACTTCCGGACAATATCCTCTGCTTGCTGCAGAGCCGAAGGCCAATAGAACCCGTGCCGGAAGACCTTTGCCACCAGTGCCCTTGAGGAGGCATGATGACCGCATTCACCTTGATGTATCTCGAGCAGCATTTCTTGCCCTTCCTCCGTGTCAACGCAACGCTGCAGCACCTCCGTGACACTTCTCTTATACAGCTCTTGGTTGATCACCGTGTAAGCCTTGGCCCTTCTCACCACCTGCCGGGCTTCCACTTCATTGTCCGGCAGGGTCCCATCCATGATATATGCCATGATGGGTAGCGCCCAATCCGGTACCGGCCTCACAGGGAAGATTGGGGCATCTATTTCCATAGGCTCGGCTGACATCACTTCTGCCGACATACCTTGTACAGTCCCCGGGTTTAGCCAAATGCTCCCGACATCAACCTCCATGGGCACGACTTCTGCCTCTGAGCTCTTCGGGATAAATATGGACTCCGACTCGGGTGATGGCTTGATTGACGGCTTCTTTAAGTGTTCCAAAGCTATGCCGGGTGGGATCGCGTCCCGTGATGACCCCAGCTTGGACAATACATCCGCAGCCTCATTCTCTCCCCGGGGTATGTGCTTGAACTCGCATCCTTCAAAAAATCCGGAAATGTTCTGTACATGGAACCGGTATGACGCCATGTTGGCATCCAACGCGTCCCAATTTCCCGACACCTGCTGCACCACCAAATCCGAGTCACCATAACATTCTACCCGCCGGATGCCGATTTCCTTAGCGACCTTGAGGCCATGCACAAGTGCCTCATACTCAGCCACATTGTTGGATGCCGAGAAATGAATCTGGAGCACATATTTCAGTACATCTTGCTTCGGAGAAGTGAGGACCACTCCGGCACCCAACCCGATTTTTGCCTTGGACCCATCAAAGTGCATCTTCCAAAAATTGAAGTCGGGCGGGGGAGGCTCATATTGCATCTCGGCCCAGTCCACCAAGAAGTCCGGCAGCGCCTGCGACTTAATGGCGTCCCTCCTTTCGTAAGTCGGGGCGTACGGAGACAACTGGATGGCCCATTTGGCAACTCGGCCGCTGGCATCTTTGCACCCTATAATCTCAGACAAGGGAGCCTCGCTCACCACTGTAACCGGATGCTCTTGAAAGTAGTGTTTCAACTTGGTGACCGCCAGGTATACACCGTAGGCCATCTTCTGGTAGTGCGGGTAATTCTGCTTGGAGAGGGAGAGCACCTCACTCAGGTAATACACGGGCCTCTGCACCACCCTCTTACCCTCTTCTCTTTCCACCACCATCACCACGCTTACAACCCGGTTGGTAGCCGCGATATAGAGCAACATCGGCTCCTTGGGTAAGGGAGATGCCAACACCGGTGCATTTGAGAGTGTCTTTTTCAGGTCATTAAAAGCTGCATCTGCTTGTGGTGTCCATATAAAGGTTTTACTCTTTTTCATGAGTTGATACAAAGGCAAAGCTTTCTCTCCTAACCGGCTCACAAACCGACTTAGGGATGCCAGGCATCCGGTGAATTTTTGTACATCTTTAAGGCGAGTGGGCAGTTTCATGCTTTTGATAGCTCGGATCTTGCCCGGGTTAACCTCGATACCCCGGCTAGACACCAGGAAACCGAGTAACTTTCCGGCCGGTACACCGAAAGTACACTTGTCCGGGTTAAGCTTCATTCGAAACTTTCTCAAGTTAACGAATGTTTCCCTCAGATCATCGATCAGAGTGGATTTTTCTTTTGTTTTTATGACTATATCGTCGACATACACCTCCGCATTCCGACCTATTTGCTCATGCAAGCATTTCTGCATGCATCTTTGATAAGTGGCACCGGCATTTCTCAACCCGAAGGTCATGACACGATAGCAATAAGCCCCGTACGGGGTGATAAAAGCAGTCTTTAATTGATCAGCCGGGTTCAATGGTATCTGGTGAAAACCAGAATACGCATCTACAAAAGACAAAAGCTCACACCCGGCAGTGGAGTCGATCACTTGATCTATCCGGGGGAGCGGGAAAGGATCTTTCGGGCAGGCCTTGTTGAGGTTGGTGAAGTCGATGCACATGCGCCACACCTTGGCCAGGAGAGGGTCATCCTTTTTCTTCTCTACCAGGACCGGGTTAGACAACCAGTCCGGGTGCAGTACTTCCATCACAAATCCAGCCGCAAGCAATACGGCTAGATGCTCCATGATCGCGGCTCTTCTCTCGTCCGAGAGACGTCTTGTCGGTTGCTTCACCGGCTTTGCATCCGTCCTCACGAATAACGAATGCTCAGCCAACTCCCTCGGAACTCCTTGAAGGTCGTCATTCGACCAAGCAAAGACATCCCGATTCTCACGGAGGAAGTCGGTGAGCTCGCCTTCCTATTTGCTGTCCAGGCTGGTGCCGACGATCACCCGGTGCTCTGGGTTAGCCGGGTCTACTACGACCTTCTTGGTCTCCTTTGGTGGCTGGAAGGAAGCATGCTGCTCCGGGTTCGCCATCCCGGGTACGCCGAGTTGGGAGGCTTGGGCCAGCGTCACCACTTGCTGGATTCTCTTCTTCTCCTCGGCTATGACCAATGACTCGGCCAAGCAAGAGCCGGCCGTAGCACATTCGATAGAGCGCTTGTAGTCCCCAGCGATAGTGATTATACCGTTCGGACCTGGTATCTTCATTTTCAGATAGCCCATGTGAGTGGATATCATGAACTTGGCCAGAGCAGGTCGACCAATCAGGGCGTGGTATGGGCTCTCCAGGTCCACCACCTCAAACTCGAGACTTTCGGTCCGGCAGTTCTCCCGGGTTCCGAACAGCACATCTACCCAGATCTTGCCCATAGGTGAACACGAAACACCCGGCACAATGCCGTGGAAGGTTGTGTTGGTCGGCAGCAGCGTGTTCAGGGACACTCCCAACTTAAGCATTGTGTCCTTGTACATGATGTTAATGGCACTGCCATTGTCCACCAGGACTCTGCTGAAACGGACGTTGATACTGGGCCCGATGAATGTCGGGTCCACCACCAAGGCGTACCCTCCCGGCTTAGGCATAACCCGGGGGTGATCCTTCCGACTCCAGCTGATCTCTATCTCGGACCAATGCATAAACTTGGGTACCGCCGGCATGACGGCGTTCACCTCCAGAGCGCGCTGGCGCTGGCTTTTCTTGTCAGTGGGCTCGGTCACAAAGATCACATAGCTCTGATGAGCTTCCTGATAGTCACCCTGCGGGTAACCGCCCTGGTTGCTAGGACCGGCATTGTTGTTACGCCGGATGTTCACCACATTTACCGGCCTTGCCGGTGGTCGCCTCTGTACTGGTGGGTTTACCCGGACAGCATTGGCCCCACTTACTGGTGCCGGAGGTCTTGGAGCTGCCGGCTTTTCAGGGGCAGTTACTAGAGATCCCCCTGGAGCACCCTCTCGCCGCATGCGCTGGTACCAGCTACACTGCCGAGTTGTGTGGTTGGCCGGTCGGTTGGGCTCGAAAGTGCGATAGCAGCAGGGCCTGTCCAGCATGTCCTCATACGTCAAGGGTTTCCTCTGCTCGGCCCAAGTTTTCTTCACCTCTGCCCAACCCTGACCATCCGTCTTCTGCCGCTGATTGCTACCGGTATTGCCTTGTTCCCCGGTTACCGCCGCCACCTGCTGCGAGGCGTAGTAAAAGTCGGGCTCCCTTCTCTTCTGCCCGAAATCCTGACGGTCATTGTTCCTGCCCGACCCGGACCTATTGTTCCCCGGGTTCCTCCTACTCGGTTCTACCGAGTCCAGCTGAGGTTGCATTGGGTCACCGAGAGCATAGCTGTCGGCGATTTTCATTGTCTCGGCCAAGGTGGCCGGCATCTCCCTCTGCAGTTTCTGCCAAAGCATGGAGCCATGTCGGCATCCCTGCGCAAACCATGAAATGGCTTGGGCCTCCACAACCCCTTCACAGGAATTGCGGATCGTGCTCCACCGAGTCAAATACTCTCGGTCAGTCTCACTGTTCCTCTGCCTGCACATCGCAAGCTGCTGAGGTCGGTTTGGTCTTTTGTAGGTGCTGGAGAAGTTGCTGACAAAGGCTTCCTCGAAGTCCAGCCAGCAGTTGACACTCCCCTCTCTCAAGTTGTTCAGCCAGATTCGGGCTGGTCCCTCTAGCATCTGTGGGATGTATCGTATCGCCCACCGACGATTTCCCCCGGCAATGTGCACTGCTGTCACATAGTCGGTTAACCAGTCCTCTGGCTTGGTGCTGCCGTCATAAGTCTTGGCTCCCCTGTTCAACTGAAAGTGGGGGACAGGCTGCTCCGACATGATTCTGGGCCCAAAACAGGAAGGACCAGGTGGGCCTTGCTCCTCCATCTGCTCGGATCTATACAACCGATCCAGCTTGTACCGGGCATCATTTGGATCTAACTGGCGGGTTCCCAGTCGAGACCCCAGAGCACTTTCATAAACATGGTACCCGGCCTTGGCCATGGCCGAGTTGCCGTCATCATACCGGTTCAGGTCTTGCCCGCCCATCTGCCGGGGCTGCATTGCTCCAACAACTTGACGCCTCGGGGCCTGATTAGGCGCCAGATATCGGGGTGGGTATCCCCGACCAACCGAGTTGGCATTTCCGTCATGCCGATTACTCGGAGCCTGTCGGGTTCTGCTCTGGGCTTGCCCAACGTTGCCCTGGCCTGCCATCTGCTTTCCGGCATACGCCGGGTCATACGTCAGCATCTGGAGCTGCTGATTTCCCCCGGGGTTCCTACTCCGGTCCTGGTTTCCCCCGACATGCGGAGAGGAAGCCTGTCCTCTGGACACGCCGCTGGGAGCTCTGGTCGAGTGGACAATTTGAGATCCACCCCCGGCCCCATTGGCCTTCTTGACAGCCTCATTCTGCCGGGTTGCCACTTCCACCAGTTCATTGACTCGGTCTTGTTGCCTACGGCGAGCCTCTCCGGTTAGACCGGATAACTCGGCCCTTGCTGCCTCGGCAGCCCTGAGGGTCTTGGCCGGAGAGCTGTAATTCGGCCTAGCCGCCGACATTACGCTAGGAGTCACATTGGATGTAGCTCTGCCATCCCTATCTATCTCGGCATTGAGGCCCTTGCCTCTTCTGCGTACCTCGGCCTCACGGTTCGGCCGACCTCCTATCGGCGAGAAACCATGAGCCGCGTCATACTCACGCTGAACTCGGTCGAAGTCCCTCCGGACCTCCGCTAACTTCTCTGCCTCCTCCAGCAAGCTCAGCCGCTCTGCCTCTAACTCAGCTGCCCCCGGCACAGTCAACCTCTCTACTGTCTCTCTAAGAGGTTCAGTCCTTACCGGGACACGGGATGTCTCGGCGCCGCCATGGCCCTGCCTCTCCAGTGCCTGCTTGGCCCTCCGGGTCGACCTTGCCTCGGGCTCGAAAACAGGGTCTTCTGCCGGAGGAGCCGTCACCCCGGCCATCATGACCGCGCAGCTCTCGGGGCGAGTGGTACGCCGGCCGCGAGCCGCACAGACAGCCGGGGGATCCTCGGCCACGAGCACCTGCGCCGGGTACTCGCAGACGAGCTCGGTGGCGACATAGGTGGCGAAGGTGCCGAACTCTATGACGCAGCCGTTGGCCGGAAATGGCCTGCCGCGGAAGCAGCCGGCGTTGTCGCTGACGAACTCCATGTCGCCGAACTTGACGACGAGGCCGGAGAGGACTCGCACGGGGCCCGTCCGGATGAGTACACCAGCCAGCGCCTCTACCTGCCCCACGGTGGGCGCCAACTGTCGTGGTGGTATCACGGCAGATGCCATAGGATGGCTAATTGTGTGGGGCCGATGGACGCTGGTGGATCCGGGGAGGGCTAGCGAGCTAAGGAGCTCACACAAAAGATGGCACGGAATAAACCAAAACCGACTTAGGCAGGGAAGAAACCGCAAGAACACACGAAGAACACACTCAAAACCACAAGCAACCACAAACACGCACGATGTACCCAGGTTCGGGGCCCTCGTGAGGAGGTAACACCCCTACTCCTGCCTTGACTCTCTCTATAGGTGTCTCACAAGATCTACAAAGGTGCTCCTTGAGCTGTTTTACCTCTCTCTAGGATGAACTCAAGAACCAGGATGAACTACAAGTAGACGAGGAGTAAATGCGCCTATAGTTTTGGCCCTCTTCTTTTTCTCTTTCTCACAGGAGGAGTTATGGCGCTATTTATAGAGGTCCAGCCGAGTTGCCCGGGAACCCTAGCCTCTCCGCCCCCCCCCCCCAGACAACAGCTTCACTCCAACGTTAATGTCGACATCCCTACCACGACCTAGCAGCCGGGCTATCCGACATAGGCCGTGATAGGTCATGATGCGTCTTGCCGTAGTCGCCGCCGGCTCAGGTAATGATGCTTCCCCTGCTAGAGACAGGACGTGCCTTCTCCATGCCTTGTCTCCTGTCAGTCAGTTGCCAGTACAGTGGAGTAGTCACGTCGCCCTTGTCTTGTACCCTTTGTCCCGCGCCCGTATCAGACGGGAGGTGACCTTACTTCCGTGTCAGGCGGGTCAGTGTCCTGCGTTCGTACCTGCCCTTGACTTGTCGCCCGACTTAGGGTATGTCGGACACATCCTTCTATCCCGGCACCCGTATGCCGGGCTTCTCTCCGTGTGCCGGCAAGGCTATGCCGGGCCTGGACCTCCGACATACCTCACCCGGCCTAAATTGGTATGTCGGATTCTCTTTCCTGCACATCACATACAAATAAACAACTCGAACATGGTGATGTCGGTTAGAATAAGCTCGCTACTCCTCGCCTTTACCCTACCCGGGGGTAGCCCCCCGACAACCATTTATGAGAAATCCAATATGTGTATGAAATACAACAATAATAAATCCAGTGCAAGCTATAGAGAACCCGACTTTGATAAATCCGTGCGGGCTATAGAGAACCCGACTTTGATAAATCCATGCGGGTTATACAGATCCCGACTTTGATAAATCCGTGCAGGCTATAGAGAACCCGAATAATTAATGAAATATGAGTTGTCCAAAGAGGTGCTCAACTTGGATTTGGTCTTTGCACCCTTGATGCATTGTCTGGTGCTTTCGACTTGGAAGCATGTCGGGTGCGCGTCCAACGCTCCCGATAGGAGTAGCCCCCGAGTGCCTGGTCGATTCGAAGAATGTATTTCACCATCTGATTATTTGCTCATTTGGCTATGTATATTTTGAGTCGAGATTGTCTCGATTGTGCTTGCTAGATCGGCAACTCGTCGACTGCTGTTTTGCAAGAACATTGCTATGTATTTTTGAGTCGAGAATGTCTCGATTATGCATGCTGAGTCGGAAACACGTCGACTAATGCTTTGTTTATTTTGCCTAGGGAATACGACTTAGTAGGCCTGGCTTTACTCGATGAGTCGAGACCAGTTAACCGCACATTTGGGAGAAACCTTACTAGCCTTTAATCAAGTTCGAGTCCCCGGACTCGAACCTGGAACATACTGGACAGACTCGACTCAGGCCGTTGAGGTCTTACTGGATCGTTCTGCAGTTTGAACTTTGCTACCCAGCGCGTCCGCCGGGATTTTTCATCGCGTCTGCTGACACGGAAAATTTTAAGGACTTAGCACTGCCGAAGTGGTCCTCGGCCCAGCTCGACTGATCGGCGGGTCTTACCTTTGCACTATGTGTGCAGCGTCCGAAGTGCCATCGACTGACTTACTTCGGGAATTCTTTTGCTTTCGACCGAGGAGAGTCTCTTTACCGACTGTCTTTTTTGCTTTTAGAATCTATCGGGTGCGCGACAGTGCTCCCGATGGGAGTAGCCCCCGAGATTATGCTTAATTGCTTGCAGTTGAGTATAATCTCAAAGCTTTGAATCTTTTGCAGCAATCAATAAATTTTTGATCCGCTCTTTGTCTATGAAACGGTTGAGTGACCAATTTGTATTGGTTTGATTGCCACCCTCAAGTCGACGAGGCGGTCGAATGTCCAACCTTGGCTTAGCTTGATTTCCATCTTCGAAGTCGACGAGGTGGTCGAGTGACCGGTTTTGGCTTATTTGTCACGACCTGTGCGGCGCAGCCCCCGAGCATTCGGGTGTGTCCGATGTTTGTGTATTTTTCTTAACCTGCGCGGCGCAGCCCCCGAGTGTTCGGGTGCGGTCAAGGTGAGTTTGTCACGACATGTGCGACGCAGCCCCTGAGCATCGAGTGCGGCCAAGTCTTGCAATGTTCAGTCGAAAGAAGGTCGACGCGGTGGACCGGAGTCGAGGCGACGTAATGTGTGGCGAAGAGTTCGACGCGGCGGACCGGAGTCGACGCGGCGTAATGTGTGGCGAAGAGTTCGACGCGGCGGACCGGAGTCGACACGGCGTAATGTGTGACGAAGAGTTCGACGCGGCGGAGTTGTTGAAGATGCTGGAGTCGCCTTTCGCGTGGAGTAACGAATATGTTGTTTGTTGTTGATGATGAAGCGCCAGCCCCCGAGCATCGGACGCTGAGTCGATGAAGGCATAGGGTGTCGCATTGTTCCCGAGTCGATGAACTTGTTGCTGTTGTTGTTGTCGACGTTGAATCGTCAGCTCCCGAGACTCGGGCGCACGTGTGGTTATGCCATCCTCTTCCTAAGTCGACGGTCTGTCGGGTATAAGTGGTTGAAACTTATGTCATTGTTGATGTCGAGTGCCAGCCCCCGAGTGTACATAGTGCCCTTATAGGGAGCGGGCTTTTTGTGCTGATTCCACCGACACTGATTGTCGTTGTGATTGTCGAATTGTCGAGGCAGTCAAAGCTTGTTGATGGCCGAGTTAGGCCGGCATGTTGCCGAGCCGGACATGCACCAGTCTTTGTAAGCTGGCTGGTCTTTTCTTTGATGGATAACCTAGGCATGCATGCTCCAAGATCCGTGCGACCAGGTTCCGATCGATTCAGCTTCATAAGTTCGTCGTGGTCGCGTGCGCCGTGTGGTCGCCGCTGAGCGGCCATGCCAGATTTGACTGCCGCTCCTCGCTGGTTATGAACCCGGCGAAACTTGCGAAGAGGCTTTGCTAGGCTCGTTCCAGCAGGTGCGGGTAGCGACGATCCAGGAGTTCTCGTAATGAAACAAAGTGGTTAGTATGATGAAAAAATAAATATAAATCTACACGATAATCTCAAGTATTAGTACGTTAAGTAAATTTGTGAGGTTAGAAAAGGGCCGATCCATGCATGCATGTTGGCGCGTTAGCTTGCTTGCACGGGAGCGTGATCTGTTTTGCTTTTTGACTTGCGTGCATCGTCTGGTTCCAACTCAAGATCGAAGTAATATCCAGTTTGAACATTGCCATACATAGCTTGATCCGCCGGGATCTGCCTAAGATTCCTTCTGATTCGCCTTCTGATCCGCGCCTTGTTGGATCACATGATCGCTTGTGGTTTGACATGCATGGTCGACGTAGAGGTTGCCACCGCCCCGTCGTCAGATTGGAACGCGGAGGCTGCGCATCAGGACGTCGCTGCTGTCATTGTATTTTGTCGATGAAGATTGGATGTCGTTTGCTTTTGTCGATTGGATCGTGTGTGATTATGCGCAGGACCGGCCGCCGCCGTCACCCGACGAAGTTGTCGGCTGTTTCGTTGATGATGGATTTGGTCGCGTCGACTGTGATGTGACGTAGATTAGATTTGCTATGTACGGAACGCCGCCGCTGGATACGATCTGGTCGCTTTTGTCTATGAAGATTTGTCGATGAACATGATTGAGCCGCCGAAACCATGATCCAGCACGCGTTCTTCCCACAGACGGCACCAATTGACGTGGTGTGCCCACGGCAATCCTAGAGTCGAGTACCGCGCTGGTAGTTTCGGACGGCTGACAAGCAAGGATCTACCCAGGTTCGGCCCCTCATTGTGAGGTAAAGACCTACTCCTGCCTGTCTTTGACGATATATGAGGTTACATGGTGGCCGTCAGGGCGATATGGTGAGAGGCGTTCTCTCTATGTTGTGACGTATGTGCCTAATTGTGGGCTTGTTGTCGCTTGTCCGTTTGTCTACCCCTCCCTGTCGTCATATATCCAGCCAGGGGGTTTACATGAGAGTCATAGTAAACTACGAATAGGAGTCATTGTCTTGTTTTTCAAGTTATTTACTTAACAGCTTCTTGATCTTCATTGGGCCACTCGATGGGCCTTCGTCTGGGCTGCACCAGGTATACCAATCGTGGGGTGCCCGAAGGGTATGCCCACGTCACGAGCCATCACGTGCGGTTTAATAGATGGGACATCCCACGTGGACCGCACACGCGATCGTTGGGCGCGATTGTTGGGGGCTGCCAGTGCGGGGAGTGGCCCCAAACTACTGACGGTTTGGGTGCCTGCCCTCAACACCGGTTCCGACGCCTCTGCCGGACACTGTTTGGTGGATGCCAGTGGAGATGCTCTTAACCCCAGGAATACAATTGGCATATTTCGCTAACAAGTGGTAGTTTATTTCATCCCAGTACTTACATACTTTTTGTATTTTCTTACCACCAAAAGATTATATAGGCTGAATTTTTCCAGAAAATTGACATTTTTTGGTGCGCTTCATACACGGAGTCTAGAAAAAACAGAGTTTTACAGGTTTGAGTTTCGGGCTCTACCTTCCACACGCGTGGGCAGGAATATCGCGTACAAAACGAGCGTCGTCGTACACTTATCAGAGGAGAAACGTCGAACGTGAAGCAGTTTTGAAATAAAAAATACCGTACATCAACTCAAATAACGCATGTCCTAGGTCATGAGACTAAGAGCATCTCTAGCAGACACCGCATTTCGTCAGCCCGCAAAACCGATATGCAAGTCGCGGAAAACGCGTTTGCGGGCCCATTTCTGTTTTGCAGTTCGGCAATGCGGTGTCTGTTCTGGCGCAGACAAAAATGGACCCGCAAACCGCAGTGTGTTGGTACTAAAATCTCAGCAAAGTGTAGAATTATTATAGAAATATAAACTAAAATTCTACATTACAAGAATGGTTCCACTTACAAGAATGGTTCAAATGAAAGAATAAACTTACCAGAATTGTTCAAATGAAAGAACAAAATTACAACAATTGTCCGGAATGGAAATAATGGTTCAAATTACACATCAAACAAATGAAATAGTGAACAAAGAAATCTCTACTGCTCATGCAACTGCCATATGTGCTCAACGTGATCATGTTGTATATTGGTGTGCCCAATTGCATCCTCTATGTGTCGGTAGGACTCCAGTAAAGCTTGAATACGATCAGGGTACCAACATTATCATAGAAGAACTCCAAGTTTAAATCTCTCTCATCTTCGCCTATCATGTTGTGAAGAATCACACAACATGTCATGATGTCGCCGAGGGTTTTCTTATCCAAAAACAAGCTGGCCCACGGAGAATAGCAAATCTAGATTGCAAAACACCAAAGACTCTCTCAATATCCTTTCTGCATGCCTCTTGTTGCTTAGCAAATTCAGATTGTTTCCTACTGATTTGATTGGATATAGTTTTGACGAAAGTAGTCCAAGGAGGATAAATGCCGTCGGCAAGGTAGCACATTTGAGTGTAGGCATGACCATTCACAGTGAAGTTACAAGTAGGAGCATCACCACTAGCAATCCTGCCCAACAGGTGTGACCGTTGCAACACATTGATATCATTGTTGGTGCCCGGCAAACCGAAAAAGCAATGCCATATCCACTAATCCTCGGACGCTACTGCCTCAAGCCCAATTGTTGCATCTCGGCTTTTGTCACAATATTGCCGGTGCCAAGCCTTCGGGCAATTTTTCCAAGTCCAATGCATGCAATCTATGCTACCTAGCATACCCGACCAACCTCTCCTTTCATTTATCGACATTAACCTCTTGGTATCTTCTTCGTTTGGTGATCGAAGATAAGTTGGACCGAACACACGGATCATAACCTTTGCAAACCTACGCACAGACTCTATCGTAGTATCTTCACCAATACGAAGATACCCGTCGGCGTAGTCTGTCAGGATTCCGTAAGCAATAACCCTCATGGCCGCGGATATTTTTTGATGTGCACTAAATCTCAATATACCAGCGGCGTTCCTCCGATGGGTAAAAAGACGAGAATTTGACTCACAAGCTCTTACAATTTTCACGAAGAGAGATCGGCGCATTCGGTACCTTCTCCGGAAGAGATTGGCGGGATAGGTTGGCCGCTCGGCGAAATAGTCCCGCATCAGAAGCTTGTTGCCGAGGATGCGATTGTGCGGGATGCAGAGGCGGCCGACCGTTGATCCGTGCCGCCTATTCTTCGTCCGTCGGTCCTCAGACTCCTTGATAGCAATGACGATGACCAGCGTCTGCTGCCGAGGAAGAATCGTCGAGCACAAATTGCTCATTTTCGCTAAACTCCATCTGCGCAATGAACGAGAATGAGGGACATGGCAGAGCGGTGTGGTGCTGTGGGGGGAGGAGGTGGCGAATCCCACTTGAGATTTTGCCGACACGGCGCGGTGGGGGCTGGTCCGGACCGGCGGCGCAGCGGTGGCGGATCCCCTTTCGCTGGGGCGGCCTCGATCTTGGGCGGCGGAGACAAACAGTCGGCTCCGCCGTCGGGGCAGCGGTGGCGGAGGATCTGCGGTGACTTCAGACGGCGGCGGGGCGGGGAAATAGCTGCTCCGGCGGCCAGAATCTAGGGCGGCGGCGGGCTGGGAGCTCGTGGCGGCAGGAAACGGAAATGGGAAATGTCCCTCCCGCCAAGTCGTATCGTGCTATACAGGACACCGACGAGTCGAACGCAAAAATAGCAGTTCTTTTACAGTTCGTGGCGAAATACGGTGTCTGCTAGAGATACTCTAACCTCATTGTGCTCCCAAAAAATTGTTAACCTCACGAGGAGTTGGACCATCTGCCCGCGCACCGTCATGTGCAAACTATGAAGCAAACTCATGCATGGTTGCAACCTGGCGGTCAAAGAAAGAAAATGTGTATGCATGCAGCTAATTTTCAAGAAGTTGACTTGTGCAGCTTCCGATGGTCACTCCAACAACCTAATTTAAGCAGCATTTATAGTATGTATAAGTCGTGGTTGTTTTGCATCACATGCCGCGAGCGAAACCACTGAGGAGCCCATGCTTTGTGCAAGGTGGGTGATCCCATCCGTCATGACAAACCGTAGAGATAATTAATTATCACCTTTCCCGTTACAGACTTGCAGGTATTCAGCATCCGCACGGATCCAGAATGGCGAGTTTTTTTTTTTAATTTTCCACATATATTAAACCAACAAAGAAACAAATAGTACACGATTAAATCGATTATAAAAACAAAACTAAAATAGACTAGCAAATCTATAAGATCTTCAAGCACTTTCTTCATACATGACACAATCTTATATTTTTCTGAACGCAGCCGTAGAACAACGGCAAAACCATCAAACCACACACCTGTGAATACTACCGAATGTTCTCCCTTTTTAATTTTGAGCCGCAATGCCAAGGCTTTGTGCACGCACGCAGCAATTAAATTAATCAATCAACATCGGCAAGAGCACCATCACTGATATTTCTGGGACAAATAACCGAGCCACTTTGTCGATGATGCTGGGAGCCGAGAGAACAAATCACTATTGCTGAAGACGTAGTAGTCGGGATAGATAACGCGAGGACAAACCTCCTCGCGGCAACCATGAGAAACAATCCAAGATTGATCTGACGAATCAAGATCTGAAGATTCATACCTAAACAAATTTAATTTTTCAAAGCCACCATTGACTTCGAGAAGTAGATCTCGCCGACGACCGAAGCGCGAAAGATCACTTATTATAAACGATGCCATCTGGCGAGCTAGGCGTATTACAGAAAACATGCCACCACGGTGTTTTCCAGGATATTACAACAAAATTATGAGTATTCTAACAAAATTCTCGTCGGCGCACAAGAAAAAAACAAATATCCACAACATTTTAAACACTAGTAATGCTAAGAAAAAGTGGTTAGTCAACTTTGTTTTGTTATTGATAGATTTACAACAAAAATCGTCAATAATCTCAACAAAAATCACAACATATTACAACAAACACTATTTGTTTTTCGCAAAACAAAGTGAGCAATTGTTACCGAAGATTCGTTCGCAACAAAAATCACAAAATATTTTAACAAAACTTACACACTATTCCAACAAAAAAAATTGTAGCAAGCAAAAATGGGTAAACAATAAAATGATTTGCCACAAATTTATTTGTAACACAAATCACCACCTATTTCAATAAAAAAAAATGACCACAATAAATGTGGAGAACGCATCAAAAGTGAATAAAAAGTGGGCAGTTGGGGTAAACAAACAAATATTTTGCCACGTATTCATTTGCAACAAAAATCAACAGTTATTTCAACAAAAAGCACAAACTCTCACAATAAAAACACACGTGCTTTGCAACACTTTGAAAAAGCCCGTAGAAACATCATAAAAAAGTAGGATACACATAAACTTACAAAACTGTTAAAAAATATTGTGACATCTTATGTGTGATTTTCAAATAAAAAACGTGTGTTTGTTACAATTTGGAAAAATGTACGGCAGTAAAATATTGTTTGAAATGCGTGCAAACAACATCAGCATTGCAACTAGGTATACGGTATGTGGTAGCAAACCAATGCACACATGTATATAACAACGAAAACAGCCAGCAAACTACTGCTCAGTTTCGTATCACGTAATTATGATGGCGCGGAAAAAATTACGTAAAACACTGTACGCCTCAAGTATAGAACATGGGCCGGAAGCCTTGTTGGACCGAAAAAGGGAAAATCCAGAGAGGTTCGCTAGCCATAGGCACGAAAGGGCAAAAAACGTTCTCCAACAGCTGTCAGAGAGGACCTCTCCCGCGTGTGCCCTATCCTTTCCCTTTTCACCCGCGCGCGACCAACCGCCACGCTGAAATCCTTTCCGCCCCGACCCGCCATTCCGGCTGACAGCCGCCGCCGCAAATTCGACTGCCGCCGCCGCAAATTTGACCGCCGCCGCCGCCACTCCTTCCCCGACGCCAAATCCGGCGCCGATTCGGGTGGCGCCTGCGACGCCCGCCTGCGATTCAGCCAGCCGCCTGCTCGCCCTCGCCGCCTCGCTCAGCCCCTGGCCCGACGTGGGCGTGCTGAGCCGGGCGATGGAGGAGCGACGGCCCGAGCGGCGGCCTCAGCGACGGTTGCGGGCGCTGCAATGGCCGGGGCCGGCGAGGCGCGCGGCGTGGCTCCCGGCGCGCACGTCGCGGCTTCTCCATCCCTCTCTTCGAGGACAACATCGCCATCGGCAGCTTCCGCGCCACCGCTCGAGGCGTGTCCGTCGTGTGCGCCGCCCGGAATGCGAGCTGGCTGCACGCCCCGAGCTCGCCCACAAGGTCTGCAGGTTGCCGGCGCCGGCCGGTCCCTCTCCTTCTTGCTTGCGTCCATCCGTCGCGAGCTAGCTGCAGGACGCCATGCGCGGCAAGGGCTAGCTGCAGAGATACGCCCACGTGAGCTAGCTCCAATGATTGGGGAGGTGATTGTGTTTTTTAATTTTTGTCAGGGACCTATTCGTAAAATATGGGGACCTGTTAGTTATATACAGGGATCTATTTGTTTAAAATAGGGCATGTGATAGGGCAGCTGTTGGAGAAGAGCTGCCCTAAAATAGGGCAGCTGAAAAAGTGGAAAACTACTCCGTGCCCTATATGTGCTAAAACAGGTGTCCTATATGTGCAAAAACTAGATATAGGATAGGGCAGCTGTTATAGATGCTCTAAGTGAAGCCGCGATAGGTCACACTAGGGGAAGCGTTTTCCATCCAGAATCCGGTCTATACCCAAAGTGCCGCATGGATACCTAAAATAGTTTCTTAACGGGATAATTGGGCCTCTTACGGTGGGATGGGAGGTGAGATTGGTGGGAAGTCCCGTCCCACCTGCAATTTTACTGAAACTGTGCTACGTCGTTCGTGCCTCCGACGACTCCCTCAGGCACCATTGCAACTGCTAGTCAATTTAGTTGTTTTAGGGTGGTCGGAGACGGCGGAACTGTACATTGACATCCCTGAAAGTGAAATGAAGCTGCCCGCGTGAGTAGATCCGCTTCACGAAGAGTGTCGTCACCCAACAACGGGATCGCTCTAGGTAGCTCGTATAGAGTATAGACCACACGGCACAGCTGCCTGCCGTAGCTGCAGCCTTTTCACAGGGTGATCGTTTCCATCGTCCACGAGAGACAACGCCAGAACGCAGGCGCGCGCGCGTAAATTTTTCTCCACCGGCGCGGGAGCGGCACGTTTCACGCAGTGGCGAATCCATGAAAAAAATCAAGGGTGGCCACAATAAAATAAGAACTCGTGTCACGAATTTTTTTGTCAAATAAATAGTACTCCCTCCATCCCGGTTTATTAGGCACGTTTCAGATTTCTCTATAACCTAGATAAGTGAGGATTGGTCAAAATAATCACTTCTAAATGAGGTGATTAATTAGGAAAGACCAATACGGAGATGTGACTATGTTGGGTTACGGATGGAAATACAAAAAAATTCCTAACAATCGTAACACCTTTACCCCAAGAATCTAACTAAGTAGTAATGCGGTAACGATCATGATATCGGTCACATACCTCTTGAAGACCGATCGCGGGGATTACACCCCCGCACAGGTGTTGACGATGAAGACGTGCCTAGCCGACCTCAAGGTCGCTGAAGAACTTGGTGGGCACCTCAAGTGTGGCGCCGCCGAGTTTCGTACACGCACGGTGGACGATGAAAACCTTCCGGAACTCCGATCCAGCAGAACCACGGAAGTAGATCTGTTAGATCGTATCTGGAGCAGCACGACGGCGTGCGTATGGTGGAGACTATCTCTCCCTGGCGCAGCTCTTCGAGGAACCACGTGGGAGGGAGAGACACGAGAGAGAGAGAGAGAGAGAGAGAGAGAGAGAGAGAGCAAATTCCAAAGGGAAATATGGGACAAGGAAAAGGGGAGGGGTGCCCCTCCTTTTATACGAGGGAAAGGGGAAGAGATAAGGAAGGGGGAGGAGGGGAGCCGCCAGCCCTAGGTGGGGCCAGGGGGTTCGGCCGAACCCCCCAAACCCTAACCTAGGTCGGTTTTGGCCTCCACTTGCCTTGGGGGGGGGGGGCAAGTGGCCCCCCTTTTGGGCCTCCTTTCCTCTCCTTTTGGCCCATTTAGTTGGCTTTTATATTAAATACGAATTTAATCATATTAAATTCATTTTAACAATATTAATTCATTAATTAACATTTGGTGAACTTATTTAACATATTTATATCATATATACAATATCACCTCTCTTCCAAAACCTTTTCGAAACCCTCCGAACTACCTTCGGGTATCTGATACGACTTCGGAATCTCTCCGGAACATATTCCGATGATCTAAATTATTCTCCACTAACTCCGGACATCTAAACCATCTTATAATTCATCGAACCCTTAAGTGTATTACCCTACGGTTCGAGAACACTCCAGACATCACCGGGACTATCTCCGGTGAATGATCAGCAGGGGAACCTGGATGTCCATACTGACCCCTGTGCGTTCACGAAGATCTTTTGTCGTTGAACCGTAAACGTTGATAATGAATACCCTATTCCTTTGTTCCTTTGATACTAACATCGTCTGAGATCTGATCGTCGATATCACAATACCGGGGTTCAATCTCATTACCGACAGATGCTTCTTTACTCGTTCCTATGATCTTTACATCTCTTGTGACCTAGTCACTTGCTGCGCAGCATTGGATGTAATATCACCGAGCGGGCCCAGAGTATCATTCCTTTCACGCGGATGAACAAATCCCGATCTTGATGCATACGCCTCAACATACCCCTTTCGAATGCCCAACAGTGACCGTTCTCAATGCTCCATGACTAAACATCTTCTCATGCCATCAAAGCATTCTCTCAGAGTAGTGATTAAGTATCATCTCACAGTCTAAGGATTTAGGTCTCAACGTTTCTTATCAATGCAATTTGAACATCGTGTCACGATCTCGTTGCAATGCTAATCTTTGGGTAAGTCCATCACATCATTCACCCAATGGTGCGACCACATTACCAACCGACATAAATGTCCATGATCTGAATCAAGATCATCTGTTGCGTAATGAACTAGTATTAATAAAGACTTACTAGGGACATTGGTTGGTTAAATACCACACACGACATTAATGATTCCTATTAACACAGTTATAGCATGATATAACCCTATTATAAACTTAATGAAATACGTCAATAATCAATATATTATTTGCCTCTAGAGCATATTTCTAACAGACTAATCAACCGATACAGAGGGAGTATAAATAGGGGATTGATTTACAATATCATAATTTAATATGTATGTTTCATATTTGGCATCTCATTAAAATGTTTTTCCATTCGTGACAACATAAGATATTACTTTCATTTATAAAAATAAATCACAATTTTTGTGTTGTATTATAGAAGGAGCCGAACCCTAGGGTGACCCAACAAGCAGGGTCGTATATGCGGGAGTCAAAAATTTCAAAAAGTTTTGGGTAGGCCACGACCCTCGCCCACCCGCTAAATACGTCTATGGCCGCACATATGGTGGCGGCGGCTCTGGATTAAGCATGACTATAACAGGTTGTTGTAGGTGTTTGTTGTTATTCGCGCGACATAAATAATGGTAATGCGACGATGGAAACAACCATGGTCTGGTCATTCTCAATTTAAATTTATGCAACATTTACGTTAACCACGAATAGAATTGGAGAACTCTTAGACTAGTCATAGTGCGGAGTATCATAGAGGCGTATCATGCATATGATATTAGTCTATGTTACTATCTCAATAGTGTGTGGTAACATAGGTGTAGTATCGTATAATCATTTATTAGGCTATAGACTCATCTTGTCTCGAAATGCGTATGTTACGGTATCTATCTATGATAACACCATCACCTCTCTCTTCATTAAATACTTGTCACATCACTATCTTTACCTATGTGGCACTAATATTACTATCTATGTTACTCCTAGACTAGTCATAGTGGGAGTAACATATGTAGTAACATAAATGCCATATAAGTAAAAATGGTGATGTGGCAAGTATTTAATGAAGAGAGAGGTGCTGGTGGTATCATAGGTACTCCCTCCGTCCTTGAATAAGTGTACTTCTAGTTTTACTACCTAGTCAACAGAAATAAAATTTGACCAACTTTATAGAAAATAGTACTGTATATGACATAATATCTGTATATGACATAATATCTGTATATTTTGAAACTTCATTTCAAAATGAATTTAATGACAATAATTTAATGTCATAAATGCTGGTACATTTTTCTATAAAGTTGATCAAAGATTAATAAGTTTGACTTAACCTAAAAAGTAGATGTACACTTACTTGGGGACGGACGGAGTAGAGTAGATACCGTAACATGGCGGATTTCAAGACAAGATGAGTCTATAGCTTAATAAATGCATGATTATATGATATTACACTTATGTTACCCACCCACTACTGAGATAGTAACATAGACTAGTATCATATGTATTATACCACACTATGATACTCCCCACTATGACTAGTCTTACGCCTGTGTGATGTCTGCCCCCAACCCGCATGTCAACGACCACAACAACTACAAATGACACTATATTTTAAACTGCATTGCATTTGCATAGATAACTGAACACGCCGCAAATTTTGTTACCATTGACGTGCCAACATTCCTGACGGATAACCAGGTACTATCATCCTCTCCTGCGCTGGAATGCTAGAGAGTGCTTAGCGCAGTTCTTCAGGACTAAATTAAGTGCTTCATCACAGGTTTATCATATATCCCGGAAACTCGCATCCCCTTCAGCTCAACCTTTTTATAGATAAAGAACATTTATTAATATCACGATGATACCAAACAAACTCACCTCATTCTGTTGATCCTTCGGCTCAACCTAAACCAGCCTATCTATGGATGTATAAACTCACCTCATTCTGTTGATCCTTGCCCTCTGATATTCACTTTGCAACTTGTAAATCTACAGGACTTTGAAACAACAGCTGCATGGTGCAGTTGAGCTGGGATTGAAATTGGCGCCATGACGCCTTTGCTTGTTCAAAAAAAATTCTATGCACTCGACCGGGAAGTCGGAAACGGCACGCTGCACATATCGTGACGGCTCTGGTTAATGCTGCCGGCAGCCCACGTGTTGCCGCCACCAACCTACAGTACCTGCGAGCAGAAGTTTCGTTCTCCAGTACGCTCGGCAGCAGGACGTACCGTGCGGGGAAGACGGGACCAGACAACTCACTGCTCACGCGTAGGGGTTCGTGTGCGACGGACGCGCAGGATATGCGCCCGGGTCAATGGTTTACGCCGTACGGACGCGCTGATGTGGCGGTCGGTCACCACTCCCTGCGTTGTACTCCTTCCGTTCCACGTTATAAGACGTTGCAGGCGTGGTGTATGTTGTCTAGATTCACACTAAAACAAGTGTACACATAAACAACGGCGGTCCTGAGATTTACGGGGTCCGGGGCGAAACTAAAACTTGGGGCCCTAATTGTAAACGTCATCCTAATAATAATGATTATATCTAATAATAATGATTATATGTATGCCATATTTTTTTTAGTAAAACATGAATGTATAAAGACAGTACGCATATGAAATAAATTATACAAATTACCTTAAAAAAATTCTAACATTTTTTGATGCAAATTCATCTATGATGGGGTCGATGTCAATGTTGTCTAATAATTTCTTCTCGATGCATAATGTTGCCAACCTGTTTAATCTCTCTCTTGAGTCATTGTAGACCGCAAATAGTTCTTTAATGATTTGAGAATTTAGAACACATCACATAGTACAGATTAGAACTTGGAAGAGCACAACAATTTACCGTAATACTGACGGTGACGACGACGGGCAGCCAGCACGGCGATGATCGCGGAGCGGCGTCGCAGCAACGACCGAGCCTCGTGCGCGGCGGCGGTGTCTTTGGATTGGAGATGGGATTGGGATCGTCTAGCGATTAGCGCTCACAAATTCACGAAATTGGGGCTAGGTTGAAAAAGAACAGACGAGGTGGACAGAGCTAGATGAGAGAGCCGAGGCTGCGCGATCGTTGGTATGGCCTAGGGGAATTGGGATCCATCGCTAGTCCGGGAGGGCCACAAGATCTGTTTCTCCTTTCCATGGGCCTCTATAGCTGATCGGGCCATCTCATTTTTTTCGGCTAAATACACGGTGTACGTATCTATGCAAGTATATACATATGGTACAACGTATCTGGGGTGGGCCCCCTGCATTTTGGGGGCCCAGGGCGGCCGCCCACCCTGCCACCCTCCAGGGCCGGCCCTGCACATAAACTAAAATGTGTCTAGATATATATGTGTACATGTGAATGTGAAAAAAAACTAAAAATCTTAGATTGTGGAACGGAGAGAGTACATGCGTGTGAGCGTGTCCTCGCCCGTCCGATATCATCTCACATAACAACACATTGACAGAAGTAGCTGGCCTATCTCCACGTCAACTCGTCAAGTGTAAGAATAAGATGATCCTTTGGTGACGGTGACATTTAGGATAAGTGGCTTAGAACAAATTAGCTTGGGACCTTCTAATTAGATAATCAAATTGGCATAACAGTTTGTTTGTAAATTAGCTTGGCATAATCGTTGTACAATAAGTATTTCACAGAAGATAATACTCCCTAGTGTGCATACTGCATTGCATATACGGTAATAATACTAAGAGCATCTCCAACGACACTTCCGTCTCAATCCCGTGTCAAAGAAAGAAAAACTTCAAATTTTAGAGCTCTCTCGAGGTATCGGACAACATGCAAACTTACTCCAGCCGACATATCACACACTCTACGCGTGGACAAACGGACAAGCGAATCACTGGGTGATATTTCTGTGGCACGACGCCGACGTTTATTCATCTCTGTCCAGGGAGAACCGAAGAAGAAAAGGAAATACAATATCCCAGTCGTTCAGACCTCCCAATTTTGATTCTAGCCAATGCCCATCTCTTCTCCGTTTAGGGTAGGGGCCAATCCCAACGTCCACCCCGTTTCTTCAAGATCTGGTTTTGCCCTTATTTTTACTCTTCTTACTAATTTCAGTCTAGGTTACATATAAATATTAAATAAATTTACTAAATTGGAAATACAATATGGTTCATAGTTTACAACATAGTTCATATAATAAAATAAATATCATAGTACACAATGGAAAAAACTAGAGAAGATATACTACTGATTTTCTAGGGTGGTTGGAGATCCCCCTTCTATGAAAGTGAAACGAAGCAAATAGCAAATGAAAACACGACGAGCTAGTTGAAATAGACCCTAATTTGTACTTCATTACCGCAACAAAAAGTTAAACATCTTCTTGCAGCCTCATTCTTTGCTCTATGAAAAAATTCACAAAGGCAACAATTGATGATACGACTGACGTGTGGAGTAAATTTAAAAACATTACAAATCGAGTTTTTTCCTCGATGAGGCCAGAATATTCTAGTCTGCGTCCCTATATATTTCGGGGGTACTTGATGAATCGGTATCCGCAATCTGGGCCGTTTCAATTAACTTTTAGAATAAGGGTGAGTTATAGTAAATACAATTGTATTGAACTTTTCTATTTTCGAATGCTTTTTATTATAATGTGGTTTTAACAAATATTAGTAGAGTTCGATAATACTACCATATTTTTGTTTATTCATTTATTTTATATAGTTGATATTCATATCACTAAAAACATATCTGAGTTTTTTGCTTTGTGAGATATTATTCATTGAGATAAAACCGTTTTAATTGGGAAAAAGGAAAGAAAAAATAGCCCATTATTGATTTTTATGTAGCCGTTGAATTACATAGGGTATATGCATATTATTGTGTGGATGTTCCTCTCTATATTTAGCATTTCTGAAATATTTTGGTAGATATTCAAAAACATGCAATTTAACAAATATATTTATAGAGGTGTGATGTTTACGATTATGTTAGGGAATATTTAGAAGTTTCAGGAGTATAAAGAATTTAATAGTTGGCATGTTGTTTTTTCCATGGTTAAATGTTTCTTAAAAGTTACAGTGAACCATGTAATTTAATAGTTCAGGCCTACACCATTGACCCGAGCGCATTCCATGCTTGCCGTAGCCATGTTTCTGTCAGCTTGCATGTTTCCAAGCCGCCGTAGCAATTGCAGTGGTGATCATTTTCCATAGCACATGAGCATCCTCTGATTGGATTGCTATGACTGGGTAGTGTAGGTGATTCTTGATCTGTAGGAGTGATCTGAGGAGTTTTGGCTTAGAGCAATAGGAGAGGAGACGGAGAGAGCATGTTCTTTAGGCCTTGATCTAGATCATGTTATAAACGATAGGAAAATCCAGAGAGAGGGTATTCATAATAATATGATTGTGAGGTGTCGGTTAAGCGAGTCAGTTCTCAAACACCCAGGATAATATAACTTCTGGTTCTATTCTACACTTTTACCTGTAGCAGTTTTTGTTGGTAGCCATTTTCTGTTAGTAGCAATGAGCCTAATCATTACGAGCTTCAGATCCTTTGCAGGTGCACACTGCATAATTTGTAAATGGTATGAACCTTAATAATCAATGGTTAACCATTTCTAACCTAGTAACCTAATGGTTAACCCTTTTTCCCTTTTACACATGGTTAAACATTTGAGCATTTTTCTATGTTTCTATAATTTTTTTTAAGGTATTAAACGCATTTTTTCGACGAGTATGCAAAAGTAATGGCTGTTTCGAGTTTTTTACAGCGATTTTGCAAAAAAGGTCAAAATTCATATTTCAAATTTTCTACACCAACTAGACACTAATACTTAGCTATATCTTAAAGGATGGAATTTTTTGAACATTTTTTCATTTCCTTCTCTTTTTTGTAAAACTGAAAAGGCAATCCAGAGGGTGGGTGGGATCTGAATGCAGAAATTTTGTGGCGCATGCGACCCCATGCGCCACAGAAAGTCCCATTTATGTGGTGCATGTGCCCCATGTGCCACAAAAATAGCTCTTTTCTGTGGCGCATCTGAAGGAGATATGCCCTAGAGGCAAATAAATAAGTAGTATTTATTGCATTATCTCATAAGTTTATAATAGGTTCTTGTATTATGCTATAACTGTATTAATCGGAATTATTAATACACGTGTGATACATAGACAACCAGAGTCCCTAGTGAGCCTCTATATGAACTAGTCCATTGGGCAACAGTTGATCGAGATTCCCGATCAAGGACAATGACGTCGGTTGACAATGGGGTCATCTTATTAGCAGAATAAGGTGATGGACATACGCAAAGTATTGCAACAAGATCGTATTACGATGTTTGTCATTTGCAATAGATAAGTAATATGATAGCTTATTCCTTAGACCGTGAGACCGTGCTTATTGGTACTCCGTAGGGGTACTTTGAGAGCATCAAACGTTGTGTCTTATATAGCATGACAATAACGGTGTCCATCTTGGGTATCCCGAAAGAGTATGTTGAGACGTAAGGATCAAGAGCGGGATTTGTTCATTCTTGTAATGGAAAGATACTCTGGGCCCACTCGGTGAGATTGCATCTATATAGCTGCGCAGCTTATGACTAGGTCATGGAGATGTAATATCACAGACGAGTTAATAACCTATGTCGGTAACGAGATGCAACAGGACATTGGATGTCTACGATCACATCTCGGACAAGGTAGTATCGCAGAGACAAAGGGAATGAATATCATGTTTACGGTTCAACGACGATATTCGTAGAATGCACAGGGACCGTCATATGCATCCAGGTATCCCTGGCGGTCATTGGTGAGCGGAGTGTCTCGACCATGTCTGGAGTGTTCTCGAACCGTAGCGTAACAAACTTAAGGTCTTAACGACACCTGGAGAAGGTTCTGGAATATTATAGGATTTTATTGGAGAGAGAGAAATGATCTGGAAAGAGTTCCGGTGGTCCGGAAGGAGTTCCGGGAAGGCCTGGAATGGTTCCGGGAATGTCCGAAAGATGTCCGGGTGGTCCGGAAAATGTTTCGGGGTCACGGGATATTAAATAGTATTTAAATATATTAATTATGAATTAATTATATTTTATATTAATTTAATTATTAAATAATAAAGGAAAAAGGGGGCAGCCCACCTAAGTGGGCCAATTGTGGCCCACTAAGGTGAGCCGCACCAAACAAGGAGAAGGGGGGGAGCCCAATCCGGTTCGGCCTAGGCTAGGCCGGCCGAATCCCCCCCCAACTCCCTTTTCCTTTAGTCCCACATGGGGGAGGCAAGGTGTTTGCACACCCCCTCCCCCCTTTATATAGCAAGGCATATTAATTGGATTAATTACAGAAAAATACAATTAATTGTATAGCAGGCTGGCCGAGCTGTTTCTCCGCCCGTTTTGCCTCATCTCTCCACCAAAGCTATACCGTCGGGCGCCGTTGCCCTGCGGGATTCCAGAAAAGTTCTACCCCTGCGAATTCAGCTGGATCTGAATGACCGGGGGTTGTTGTTAAGCTCCGTATGTTTGCGAGTGCTTGGAGGCGCCACATTTGAGGAGCCTGGGCGACGTCGTCTCGCCCACCCAGCAGCCCTGTCACTGCCCTGCCGCCGGCGCATCGCCATCTTCCGCCCGACGCCCGTCGACGCAGGTCTTCGTCGACACCCCGGCGTCATCGTCTACATCATCGCGGCAAGTTCTCCGTGACCTCGAGGTCGGCTACGTACGACTTCATCGTCAACGCTTGTGCGGGAGCGTAATCCCCGCTATCGGTTTACATGGAGGTAATGTAACCCGTTCCGCCACCGTTATCACATGTACTAGATAGATAGATCCTGGCTAGTTAGGGTGTTCATACGCTAGAAAATTATTGTTTTCTGCACCGGAACCCCTTCAGTGGTATCAGAGCCGATCTATGCGTAGTACTGCTGGTACGGTTAGAACTCATGTTGAATGAGGACGTCTTTCTTATATTTGCTACCCTCTAGCGTGCACTTGCGATGCCTTCGGTATTGAGTTGATGAAGCGGCCCGGACCGACTTTACGCGTACGCTTACGCGAGACTGGTTCCACTACTGACATACGGCTTGCACCGTATCTGTGGCTGGCGGGTGTCTGTTTCTCTCTCTTTAGTCGGCAAAGCATTTTCAATGGAGGGCCCGAAAGGGATGCTTAAACATGCAATTATACGATCGACGTTGTGGTACAAAGTTCGTAGGTAGGGAAACGGTTCTCTTACGAATAAGCCTATATGCCACGTAAAACTTGCAAAACTAAATAAAGGTAGAGGCGTCTAACTTTGTTTTGCAGAGGCGTTATTTTATGTGACATGGTTACGGTAAGTTTGATATTACTCGTACTGTCGGAGGCAATGGAGGGCACCGTAGACTCGGAGCCATGCCGGGGCGCCCGGGGCCAGGCACATGGCGCCATGGAGGTCCAGGCGCATCGACCATGTCACATCGCACTTCATTGCATCATTATTGTGTGCTGTTGTGTGTGCATCCTATTGATTGCTTATATGTTAGATATACAACGGTAGCATCATAAATAGGATGATCCCTAACAAATACCAAAAGTGTGTTCTCCCTCGTTGCGCACCACCAAGAAAGTTCTACGTTATGAGGCAGGCCGTGACGATCGGGTGTCAGACATATCGTCGTTCGCATACAGTGGGTGTAAGCCATGTTGCACGCGCAGGGTCTTCGAGGTTTGATTGGCGAGCCTAGCATATGCAGATATGGCCTCGGAACACGGGAAGATCGAAAGATCGAGCATGAGTCACAGAGTTGTTGTGATCGACATTTTATGTCCACCTTTGAAGCTGTGCCGCCGGCCGTGACGATCGGGGGTGGTATAGTGGATAGGGGTCATGTAATCGCTATCATTATTTTAGGGATAATAATTTTAGTGGAGTATGTTTGATAATATGATTATAAACTAAAACTCACATATATTATAAACTTTACCTTACCTCTTTTGCGATCACATGTGTAGACTACGAAACTATACTTCGATTACTTCCTCAAGAGCCCGGATTCTACCTTAGAAGCCGACGGGTCCAACTTCATCAGCTGGTACATTGGTTTTAGAAACATTCTCAAACACAACAACATCCTGTATGTCCTCGATGAAGCATTAGGAGAAAGACCAGATGATTCTGCTAGCGAGGAGGAGGAAGATGAATTCCGTAGGCGTCGAGACATATTCATAGAAGTGGAGATCACCATGACCGTATGCCTAGCACCTGAGTTGAAAGAGTTGTTTCAACACAAGGAGCCATATGTCATGATTGATGCGATAAAGACGCACTTCAAAGATGAATTGAGGCGTGAGCAATTCAGGCAGCTTAGAGAGTTCCGGACCATTCATATGGAGGAGCACACATGTCTGAAGACTCATTTGAAGAGATTGTATGACATCTACTTCAAGCTGACAAATGTCTTCGATTACTGGATGGCGGATTCATGTGCCATTCAGACTGTCCTAATATCTCTGCCTCCAAGCTATGAGAAGCATGTACGCGAGTACGTTTTGAAGGCCGACAATATGAACTTCTACAAGTTCGTGTCCGAGTTCAAATCCCTGAAAGTTGATTCCATCGAAGGAGAAATCTTCGATGCTACAGGTATATATTTGATATATACAGAATTATGAATGAATTCGCCCCTTGATATATGATAAAGTATTTGATACTTGTTCTGTTTGTGAAACAGGCCCTGATTATCACATATATGCGGCGAAGTATGATGTGACCTGGCACTGAAGATGGTGATCAAGGAAGTTGATGGCTATTGGTGTTCACGTCCTCAAGTTATCATAGTTATCATTAATAGTTTTTGATAAGACCTTTTTGTAATAGTGAGAAAGTGTGTTTAGTGTCTTGATTGTTACAAGACAAAGTTATTCATATATGTAATAAGACAAGTTCAGTTGTTTTATGTTATGAATAAAGTTTTCACATCTCAATCACATTACTTGTATGATAACATTCATAATAGTAGGAATGATAAAATTATGTGTCCAAGGAATAAAAGATTTTGTTACTAGAACAAACACCATCGAATTTGATCATAAAGGCAATGTAAGAAGTAATAGATACTTTGATCTATTTAAGTATTACATGAGCCGAATTGATTAAGTTTAAAATTAGTATTGAAGTGTCAATACGAAAGGAAATTAATTAAGAGTCATTTCGAATGATTGTTGAATTAATTATATGGTGAATTTTTCCTTGATCCGAATTCTTCTATGATTATTGGTAAATAAGTGTATTTGCATAATAAATCATGAGTCTGAAATTTATTTGATAAAAGATCAAATGGGGTTTTTCAGAAGAAAGAATGGTGAATATTGTATTCGCAAGATTCGATCAAAGGACAATATTTTTGAATTATGGTTTCAACACAAAAGACTTGTGGAAATTCGTTTCACAATATTATAATATCAGATATAGTGATATGTGAAATATTATAATCATACTCTATTTTTGATAAAGTGTGGTCTTTCAGAATCTGTCTTAGAATCTCTTAATATGTTCGAAACATTATAGTCGATGTCCACTTTAGAAAATAGATGTTTTTCAACAGTAATTCGTGTGATCGACAATAGTGTCGTTATATAGATGATTATACGATAATTCAGAATATACACGAATAGTTCTTTGTAGATTACTCACATTGGATGAGAGTGTATTCCAAAACCCAATAGAAACAAAACTTGTATTGTTGTCTATGTAATTCCGAGGAAAATATGATTTTTCGAATTATGGTTAATGAAATAAAATTAGAAGCTTGAAATAAGGTGTCAGACCTATATTCATAAAAGTAGAATATTGGAAAGTGTTCCAAAGGGTATATGTCTACAAATGAAAAGTTGATGATTAAGAGTGAAGGAGACTAGAAAATTGTTTTCTACTTGCAATCCTCTTCGTGAAGATCATAATGTTTTCATGAAAGAAGCTTCTAAATAAAGTGTTGTTATATTTAATATTGCTGTCAGGTCACAGCTTAATATTGAATATTTCAGATCTTGTTGACAGATCAAGGTGCACCTTATGAATACAAAGAAAGTTGAGAAAATATCAGAATACGAACAAAGGCTTTTGAGCCTGAAAATCCAAGTTACATTTAGAAAGGATTGAAACAGTAAATGTTGCTATAATTCCTTTTGGAGAAATAAGATTTCTTGATCATCATATAAAGTGTTATATGAGAAATGTAACTATAAGAAAGACGTGAAAGCATATTTTGTCAAGAAATGTGTCTTGGACAAGATCAAATTTGTTGACTACATTGATGTAGACAAGCTTGAAGTCTGTGGGATTTGTATTAATGGAATACTGTAGTTTGTATTGAATTCGAATTGATAAGAGATCAATGATTTTGGTTTGACCAAAATGTCGAAATAAATTATGAATTTAAGTGGGAGTCAAAGTTAGTTCACTCAGGTAGAATATGTAAAGGACATATTTTTGAGTGGGAGCTTAGAACCTCAAATATGTAGAAGACATGTTTTGAGTGGGAGCTCGTGTTCTCAAATGTGTGGAGACATAATTTGAGTGGGAGCCGAATTCATCTTGTGTAAATGACACATTGTGAATTGTACCAGTAGAATTAATGAAGTTGTGAAACTATTTGAAAGTTAGTGTCTATTTGGAATAGAACGGGAATTTTAAACAGTTAGTCGAGTTGTTTTTGGATTATATCTGAGGAGTCAGAATAGATTAAATCCAAAGGATGGTCCTTGGAAATCCAATTAATCATTAAGAGTAATGATACACGGTAATAGTGGTTGTATGACATGTTGGTCTATTATGTGACATTAGACATCATACAGAAACCATATTGTCTGCTCGATGAAATATGACCGATGTTCTTAGAAGAAGAACAGTTGTGAAAGTAAATTTAGAATTTACTGGAAGTAAAAGTGTATTAGTTTTTAGATTGACATAAGAATGTCAAGTCTTCTACATAGGTGTGAAAGTATATATAGACATCGCGAGGTTGTAATTGTTACAAGGAGCTCTCTATGACTGAGTGTGTTTTCAAGGCAATTATCTGGTTAACAGAATCAGAGTAAGCGCTGGGAAACAGAAGTCTCACTTAGTTACGGTATTTGTATATATGTTATTGGATAACATGTTGGTATCAAACAAGTTGATATCAATGGATCGCAAAAGAACGCACAATTATGTATTGTACAGATTGTCAGAGTAACACTCTTCCACAAGCAAGCATTATCATATAACGCTTATTTGATAAGAGGTTTTTGATGAAGTAAAATGCAGCTAGTTTATTTGTACTCTAGTGCAAGTGGGAGACTGAAGGAGATATGCCCTAGAGGCAAATAAATAAGTAGTATTTATTGCATTATCTCATAAGTTTATAATAGGTTCTTGTATTATGCTATAACTGTATTAATCGGAATTATTAATACACGTGTGATACATAGACAACCAGAGTCCCTAGTGAGCCTCTATATGAACTAGTCCATTGGGCAACAGTTGATCGAGATTCCCGATCAAGGACAATGACGTCGGTTGACAATGGGGTCATCTTATTAGCAGAATAAGGTGATGGACATACGCAAAGTATTGCAACAAGATCGTATTACGATGTTTGTCATTTGTAATAGATAAGTAATATGATAGCTTATTCCTTAGACCGTGAGACCGTGCTTATTGGTACTCCGTAGGGGTACTTTGAGAGCATCAAACGTTATGTCTTATATAGCATGACAATAACGGTGTCCATCTTGGGTATCCCGAAAGAGTATGTTGAGACGTAAGGATCAAGAGCGGGATTTGTTCATTCTTGTAATGGAAAGATACTCTGCGCCCACTCGGTGAGATTGCATCTATATAGCTGCGCAGCTTATGACTAGGTCATGGAGATGTAATATCACAGACGAGTTAATAACCTATGTCGGTAACGAGATGCAACAGGACATTGGATGTCTACGATCACATCTCGGACAAGGTAGTATCGCAGAGACAAAGGGAATGAATATCATGTTTACGGTTCAACGACGATATTCGTAGAATGCACAGGGACCGTCATATGCATCCAGGTATCCCTGGCGGTCATTGGTGAGCGGAGTGTCTCGACCATGTCTGGAGTGTTCTCGAACCGTAGCGTAACAAACTTAAGGTCTTAACGACACCTGGAGAAGGTTCTGGAATATTATAGGATTTTATTGGAGAGAGAGAGAAATGATCCGAAAAGAGTTCCGGTGGTCCGGAAGGAGTTCCGGGAAGGCCTGGAATGGTTCCGGGAATGTCCGAAAGATGTTCGGGTGGTCCGGAAAATGTTTCGGGGTCACGGGATATTAAATAGTATTTAAATATATTAATTATGAATTAATTATATTTTATATTAATTTAATTATTAAATAATAAAGGAAAAAGGGGGCAGCCCACCTAAGTGGGCCAATTGTGGCCCACTAAGCTGAGCCGCACCAAACAAGGAGAAGGGGGGAGCCCAATCCGGTTCGGCCTAGGCTAGGCCGGCCGAATCCCCCCCCAACTCCCTTTTCCTTTAGTCCCACATGGGGGAGGCAAGGTGTTTGCACACCCCCTCCCCCCTTTATATAGCAAGGCATATTAATTGGATTAATTACAGAAAAATACAATTAATTGTATAGCAGGCTGGCCGAGCTGTTTCTCCGCCCGTTTTGCCTCCTCTCTCCACCAAAGCTATACCGTCGGGCGCCGTTGCCCTGCGGGATTCCAGAAAAGTTCTACCCCTGCGAATTCAGCTGGATCTGAATGACCGGGGGTTGTTGTTAAGCTCCGTATGTTTGCGAGTGCTCGGAGGCGCCACATTTGAGGAGCCTGGGCGACGTCGTCTCGCCCACCCAGCAGCCCTGTCACTGCCCTGCCGCCGGCGCATCGCCATCTTCCGCCCGACGCCCGTCGACGCAGGTCTTCGTCGACACCCCGGCGTCATCGTCTACATCATCGCGGCAAGTTCTCCGCGACCTCGAGGTCGGCTACGTACGACTTCATCGTCAACGCTTGTGCGGGAGCGTAATCCCCGCTATCGGTCTACATGGAGGTAATGTAACCCGTTCCGCCACCGTTATCACATGTACTAGATAGATAGATCCTGGCTAGTTAGGGTGTTCATACGCTAGAAAATTATTGTTTTCTGCACCGGAACCCCTTCAGCATCTGGTCACATGCGCCACAGAAAGTCTCATTTCTGTGGCGCATGGGATAGAAAGTCCTATTTCTGTGGCGCATGGGACCCCATGCGCCACAAAAAGTCTCATTTCTGTAGCGCATAGGACCTCATGCGCCACAAAAGGTCCCATTTCTGTGGCGCATGGGACCCCATGCGCCACAGAAAGTGTTTTCTGTGGTGCATGCTTTTTGGTGCGCCACAAAACTTTTCCTACGAGTGTTAAGAGAGTATTATAATTAATTTATGTTTAATGATTGGACGACTAATATATATAATTTAAGAGGATGGACTATAATCAAATGGCTGAAATAATTTAAGAGGATGGACTAAAAAATCTCAATGTACTAGGATGCACCTCAGCGGCACATGGACAACTGTACTTACTATTCCATTAATTATATATATATATATTATGAAGTTGAATAATTGAGTTGATAATCTTCTAAAACATTCTAGAAAATTTTCAGGTTAGACAGTTAATTATTGGTCTAAAAAGAGAACTATAACGTAAGTGATCACAATGTACAACAAGTCACTGCTTGGATATTGCAAATGAAAACATGGACAAGCTAGTCAAAGCAGCCCCTAATTTGCATTTCAGTAAAGCAACAAAAACTGGAAGATCTCCTTGCAGCCTGAATGCTTTGTGCTAAAAATAATTCGGAAAAGAATCAATAATTGTTTGTGTACCTGTTGGGATACATTTAAGACGTTGCAATCCTACCCTTTTCAGTTAATTATTGGAACTGAGGTGAATTAAAATAAATACAATTGTACTGAACTTTTATAGTTTTAAGGTTTTAAATTGTATAGTGATTTTCACAAATATTAGTTAGCATGGATAACCATGCCCATTTTTTCATAATTCTTTCATTTATATAGTTGGGATGCATATCACATAAAAATCTGAGTTATACAATGTTTTCTTTGTGGGATATTGATCGCTAACATGATATGAAACCATTTTAAATGTGAAAACAAAAAGAAAAACAACGCATTCTTAAACTTTTTCAGCTGATGAGTTATATAGGGTATATGCATATTATTATGTGGATGTTCTTGTCTGTCGTTGGCATTTCCTGAAATATTTTAGTGGATATTCCAGAACTTAACAAATATATTAATAGAGCTGTGTAGTGTATGGTTATGTTAAGGAATATTTAGAAGTTATATGAGTACAGTAAGCTTAACGGTTGGCATGGTTACATTTTCGATGGTGATATGTGTCTTACAACTTACCGTGAACTCAGTAATAAGTTGATAATATGTTGGTTAATTATACTACCTCCAGTCCGAATAATCTGTCGCAAGAAGTGTATACGCGTAGTGTAAATTGGTATATGGCTGGCGACAGTTAATATGGATCAGAGAGTACATGGTATTGAATTTACGAGAAGAGATCTAAATAAAAAATACCATACATCAACTGAAATAACGCGTGTCCTAGGGCAGTAGGGGTCATGAGACTAGCCTCATTGTCAGGGCCGGCCCTGGAGGGTGGCAGGGTGGGCGGCCGCCCTGGGCCCCCAAAATGCAGGGGGGCCACCCCAGATACGTTGTACCATATGTATATACTTGCATAGATACGTACACCGTGTATTTAGCCGAAAAAAATGAGATGGCCCGGTCAGCTATAGAGGCCCATGGAAAGGAGAAACAGATCTTGTGGCCCTCCCGGACTAGCGATGGATCCCAATTCCCCTAGGCCATACCAACGATCGCGCCGCCTCGGCTCTCTCATCTAGCTCTGTCCACCTCGTCTGTTCTTTTTCAACCTAGCCCCAATTTCGTGAATTTGTGAGCGCTAATCGCTAGACGATCCCAATCCCATCTCCAATCCAAAGACACCGCCGCCGCGCACGAGGCTCGGTCGTTGCTGCGACGCCGCTCCGCGATCATCGCCGTGCTGGCTGCCCGTCGTCGTCACCGTCAGTATTACGGTAAATTGTTGTGCTCTTCCAAGTTCTAATCTGTACTATGTGATGTGTTCTAAATTCTCAAATCATTAAAGAACTATTTGCGGTCTACAATGACTCAAGAGAGAGATTAAACAGGTTGGCAACATTATGCATCGAGAAGAAATTATTAGACAACATTGACATCGACCCCATCATAGATGAATTTGCATCAAAAAATGTTAGAATTTTTTTAAGATAATTTGTATAATTTATTTCATATGCGTACTGTCTTTATACATTCATGTTTTACTAAAAAAATATGGCATACATATAATCATTATTATTAGGATGACGTTTACAATTAGGGCCCCAAGTTTTAGTTTCGCCCCGGGCCCCCTAAATCTCAGGACCGCCGCTGCTCATTGTGCCCTCAAACAGAAGAAAAAAAAGTTACCCTCGTGAGGAGTTGGGCCATCTCCCCGCGCGCCGTCACGTGGACACTATGAAGCAAACTCATGCATGTTTGCAGCCTGGCGGTCAAAGAAAGAAAATATGCATGCATGCGGCTAATTTTCAAGGAGTTGACTCGTGCAGCTTCCGTTCGTCACTCCAACAACCTAGGTTAAGCAGCATTTATAGCACGCAAGACATGGGTGTTTGGCATCACAGGCCGCGGGAGAGCCCATGCTTTCATCAAAGACAACCCGTAGAGATGATTAATTATCCCCTTACCGGTTAGACCGGTAAGAGACTTGTAGGTACCCAAAATCCGAGCTATACCCAAAATCCCGCATGGATACCTGAAACTGAAACTGTGCTATGTCGTCCGTGCCCCAGCCCCCAGGCACCATGGCAACTGTTACAGTACTAAATTTGGCTGATTTTAGAGTGGTCGGAGACGGCGGAACAGTACAGTGACATCCGCGAACTCCTGAAAGTGAAACGAAGCGGCGGCCTGCGTTGTTTCGCGAAGCTGCACCGCGACGTCGTCACCCAACAAGGGGACCGCTCGTATGCGCAGCTGCCGTAGCTACAGCCTTTTTCACTGGGTGACCGTTTCCATCGTCCATGATATGCGGGACAACGCTAGAAGCCCAGAACGCAGCCGCGCACGCGTAATTTCTCTCCACCGGCGCGGGAGCGGCACGTTGCACACAGTAGAGAATCCAAAACAAGGACGACAAAATAATGTGGCACCGCAGATTCTTTTTTTCAAATAAATAGTACTTCCTCCTTTCATAAAAAGATGTCTACTCTACACACTAAATCTTGTCTAGATATATACTACAAGTTTGAACTTATAACATCCTTTTATGTACGGAGGGAGTATAAAGAATCGATCACTACATAATATCATAATTTAGTGGAGTATGTATGTTTCATATGTGTCATCCTAGTAAAGGTTTTTCTCTATTTGTGACAACATGTATAAGTTATTATTTCCATTTATAAAAATATAAATCACCAATTCTAAACGTTAACATTGTGCAGTACTAAAAAAAAGACAGACCCCAAGATGAGCCGACAAGCATGGGTGTATATGTGGGAGGCCAAAAAAATTCAAAAGCTAGACACCCATGGTCGCACATCCGGATGGCAATGGGTACCCGATACCCGCAAACCCGACGGGTACCCGCCTCAAATGGGGAGGGTTTGGGCTAGAAAAATACCCATGGGTATACTTAGCAGGAAAATGTTATACCCATCGGGTATGCGGGTGCGGGTATGGGGATGCCATACCCATACCCTTTTACCCGCATACCCGGGAGACCCCACATGTTAGTGGGTATGCCCCACATGTCATCTGGTAAAACACATACCCCACATCAAAGTCAAACCCTAACTATTTTCCTCACCCACCCGGCCAGCCCAGCCCCGCACGCACGCATCTTCCCTCCCCAGCGCCGCCAACTCCCTCGCCTCTCCCCGCTGTCTCGCCCTCGCCTCTCCCCGCGCCTTGCCGGCGCCGCGCCACACTCTCCCCGCCGGCGGCCGGCCCCGGCCCCCGAGTCCCTCTTCCTCTTACCTCCTGCGCCGCCGCTCCCCGGAGACATGTCCTCAGGCGAGATGGAGGTGAGTGAGTCCGGCGAGAGCCCGGCAATCCAGCCGGAGGAGCTCAGCCCCACACCGCCGCCGGCAATCCAGATCCTGCCGACGGGAAGTGGCGAGCGGCTCGCCTTCCTCTTGGGCGCGCCATCGAGCTCCAAGGCGAAGGCAGCCAAGGGAGGCTGCAGGCGCGGTGGACTGCCACCGGTAGCTGCGCCTGGGAGCAGCCGGAAACGTTGGCTGGTACCCGGCGGGTATCGGATACCCGGCGGGTGTCGGGTTGGGGAAAATCTATACCCGCAGGCGGGTACGGGTACGGGTAACAGGGGGCGGGTAGAGGTGCGGGTACGGGTATGGGGATGCCATACCCGCACCCGAACCCGGCGGGTGCCATCCGGAGTCGCACATATGGTGGTGGCGGCTATGGATTAATTAAACATTACTCCAGTATATAGGTTTTCGTTTCTATTCGTCCGATCAAAATAATGGTACGATGCGGGGATGCTAATGACAGCGGTCTGCCTTCTGTCGCCGCTATTCTCAGCTCAAATTTGTGCAGTCGGCTATGGACAAAATCGGACAGGGGCGTCCGACGCTTTTTAGCATAACTAGCAAAAATGCCCGTGCGTTGCAACGGGAGATAGAAAATTTGCTTATATACCTGGTTTGTCAAGTATGGTTGCAACACCGTTGATGGTCGCGGCTGTGCCTCAGTGCCGCCATCAAGACAACGAGCTAGTTAGTACTCCTCGTAGATACTCTTCCCGCTATAAGCAACTACCACTCTTGACGCTATTAGCAAATGCCACCTCGACGACCTTGATCTCCATCTGCGTCACATTGTGGTCACTCTAGCCACAGAGAAGGAGAAGACAAGCCTCTCTTCACATTACCGTTTCTAGTCCAGAGCCGGTGGAGAAGTATAGATCCTTTCGTGGGGGAGATGGTGGTGATAGTCGGCAGAACTGGATCACATAGCGCTATTTGTGTCCGGCGAGATTCGAAATGTTCCACAAAGATCTTCATCCCCCCGGCTAATATAGTATGAGAACAATAAAAGAAGTTCGCATCTGACACACCAGAATTTTGAACTTCTGTGCGGTGTTATTTTTTTCAATTTTTTAGAGGAAACTCAATAGAGTTTATGGTCGCCGGTGATGAAGACGTCCTCCATGAGACAACAAGGCCTAATAATTTGATTCATTGATAGGTAGGTCTCACCGGATGCGGGACGCACATGTCAGTGACCGAAAGTTAGGATAAATTTAGGTTGCCTAAGTCAGAGAATCTCTCTCGCTCTTTGATTACTCACCGTTTTTTCTTTTTTGCGGGTTAGATTACTCATCATCTTGAGCCCTAGCTGCGCGTCACCTGGTTTCCAGACTATGTTCCGTTATTCCGTTGGTCATCGTCTCCTTTCTACAGCCACACACGTCCCATTTAGCTAGCAGTCATGCAAGTCCTCCGTTCCTTGGATAATTAGCTCAGACAACGCACTTAGGCGTGGCTCTCTCTCCCATTTGTCCATGGGAAGCCCCATTACCAACATCGAATTTCTTCGGGATCATTGTTAGTGCTTGTTGATCCCGGAGGCGGCATGTTGATACTTGAGGAACTTGCCTACATGAACCGGTGGGACTCGGTACAAGGGAGCGATGCTATTGTTCACACATGCATGCCCTCACTTGGACAATGCAGCAGCATGACTGGACGAAGGTCTTGAGCTCAAACCCCTACGGCAGCAATCAACTCAAAAGAAAAGAGAGAAGCTTCAACAGAATGGCACACAACCATACTATATCCCTTCTTTTTCTTCTTCTTGCAAAGGCTCCATCAGGCGGCACCTCACTATATCACTATATGCATGTATGTATCTGTTCCTCTAATTACTGGAAAGGGAACAACCGCTGGTGCATTTCGACAATCAGCTAGCGGGCAGGAGCATCCATGAAATCTAGCAGCCCAAGAACGGATCACGACAGAAATTCTTGGCGATTTCATGCAGTTTCCACCATTAAGGAGACTACCCGTGGACCACTCTCCCAGCTACCAAATACATCTATTAACCCAGTAAGCGCGGAGGAGAATTACAGTACACGGAGTGAGAGCGACAAAGCACTCTTGTGTAGTCGCCTGTGTTCGCAACCCCGGAAGGCTCCGTACGCGCATGTCCCCGCCGCCGGCAGATCGCTTGGGAGCCAGCCCCCCCATCGTCCAAGCCGCTGGCCGATTCCTGCGTAGCCCGCCCTCCCCCGCGGACCGGATCCCCTGCACGCTCCACCCCCGCCGTCGGGGAGAAGCGCGCCTCTACCTCGTCGATGCGTGGCTACCGTACTTGCGCACCTTTCATGCCGAGTCACACGGGCCACGACCCCCTTTCAGCGACAGCGGCGAGCAGGAGCACGGGGGCAGCAGCGAGATATGGGAGAGGTTGGGGAACAAAAAGAGCGAGAGAAGAAACCTTGTTGACGGACGCACGTTTTTTCAACTTAGCGGTGGCAATGACAGTAATATGTGATGCGGTGGGAGGGCAAAACGGTAAAAACCAGACGGACGACACAAGAAGCCTTCCTCCCTTTATTATTTATTGTTAGGTATAGATATAGATTCAGCTTGTCGGACGAATTTTGCGCCTTGGGGGGCCGCCGATTCCCAATCGAGTATGTGCGCAGGCTTCGGCCCAAAAATTCAAAAAAACTAATGGGAAAAAATACTAAAAACTTAACTGAAATTCAACGATTTCATTCAAATTTTACGCGAAGTTTATACATATGGCCGGATTATAATAAAAACTTAACTAAGACCATTTATTTAATTTAAACGACGTAGTAACGGTAGTGGCCGAAGTAGAACGCCGAGTAGTCGCCGCCTCCGACGTCACCGTCCTCGCCACCGTCGTCGTCATCGTCGTTGGGCGCCGCTGGGTTGGAGGTGTCGGGGTGGGAGGAGGGGCCTTCGTAGGCGTCGGCGTCGTCGATGATCACGACGTCGTGGCGCTCCTGAAAGCTCGCCCGGAGGCGGTTCCTAGTCGCCTCCTCCATTAGGCGACGCTAGCGCTCGAGCTCCTCCTGCTCGAAGTCGCGCCGGCTCCAGTCGAGAGCGAAGTCGTCTGTCGCCGGGAGGATGTCGTGGCCGGGGAATTCCTCCTCCGGTTCGGCCAGCGCGTATGTACCCGTGGTCAGGCGCCCATTCCAGCACCTTCTACTTCTTCGGCGTGCGTAGACCGGGCTCGGTCTTCGGTACGCGCAGGCCGCTCGCCGGCGGTCTCTGTGCGGCGGGGTGATCGCGGATGAACAGCCCCGCCGTCAACCATGCCTCCGTCTTCACGCGGACGGCCGGCGTAGCCCGAGGCGGGGAGGGGGCTCCGTCTTGACGCGGGCGCAGGCGTACGGAGCAGCTCGGGCGTAGGGAGAGGCGTGCGCGCGTAGAGGGAGGAGTGGTATACCTGGAGATCGGCGTCGGCGGAGTCGCGCCGAAGGAGGAGGACGAGGAAGCGTCGAAGGAGGAGGACGAGGAAGTGCTGTCGCGCCCGGACTGCGCGTGACATGCCCGTCGTCCTCGCCGGTATCGTCAGTGGAGGGTTGTTCCCCTCCTGAATGTGGGCGAGCACCATGGCCAGCGTGCGGCCCGGAGCTCCCCACCAGACGCGTCGGCCGCCCGCGTTGTTCCCGCCGACAGGCGGACCGGCCGGTTCTGGAGCGGCGATCTGCTGACGGCGGCGTCCTGGAAGTACAGGTCCCACCGGGCTCGGTTCATCAACGCCCACTCCGGCGAGTTGCGCTGCTCCTCGGGAAATCCTTTGAGAATTTCCGCGATGGCGAATGGCATCTCCTTCTCCTTCGGCAACGGCGGCGCCGCCGTCGCTGAGGACCCATTTTCCCGGCACCTGCATGTCTGGCGGTGCCGGGTAGTTGGCCTTTAAAAGAAGCCAGGCTTCCCAGTCGTTAAGGAATCGGCGCCCGAAGCCGTTTGCGCCGACGCCGGGAAACGTTCGGCCATTGGCTCGGAGGGGCTCGGAGGCGAGAGAGAAGGCGAGGTGTGGCGGTCAGGCGTGGCGAAGCACGCCTTAAGTAGCGGCTGGGGGGCGGTGGCACGCCTTAAGTAGTGGCTTGGGGGCGGTGGCACAGTCGCCGGAATTAACTTCGGCGCGTGAAACCGAGGTGGCACCGGCGACAGTTTGACCAGCCTGCATCACTGCGAGCCATTACTACGCCTGTATCGGCGTTGCTTCGGCGGCGGCAGCTTGACCAGTGCGCAAGGCGAGGAGGAATGGTATTGACAACGACAGCCGACTTCGCGCGCTTTTTCCACGCCCAGTAGTTGTTGACAAGCCGACACTGCGTTTTTTCGCTCCCAAAACGTTTCATCCGCGCATCTAGACGACCCCCAACACGCTGCGTTCGGCCTTTTTTCACCGGATTAAAAAAGCTCAATCCGACGCTTTCTAGTGACACGACTGGACGGAAAACAAAGATTTCTCACCTCAAAAATAACCTGGAGTGTTAACGACCACAAGCGACTACAAACGGCACTACGTATTTATTAGGGGTAGATAACCAAACACGTCGTAAATTTCTCTTCATTAGCGCGGGAACGGCACGCTGCAGATATCGTGGCGGCTCTGGTTAATGCTGCCGGCAGCGCGTGCGCCCACGTGTTGCTGCCACCGACCTACGTGTGAGAGCAGAAGTTTCGTATGCTCGGCAGCAGGACGTGACCGGACTGCTCACGCGTAGGGGTTCGCGTGTCAGTGTGCGACCGACTGACCAGACGTCCAGACCTTGACCTGCAGGCAGGGAAGGCGCTCGGGTCAATGGTGTACGCGCTGAGCTGGCGTTCGTCACCCCCTGCGTTATCCATGCGTGTCCTCGGCTGCCTGTCCGATATCATCTGAGATATCGGAGTAGCTGGTCAGGTAGTTGGACCAGCTCCTCGCGCGCCGTCACGTGGACACTACGAAGCAAACTCATGCATGCTTGCAGGTTGCAGCTAGCCTGGCGGTCAGAGAAAGAGAAAAATGCATGCACCTAATTTCCATGCAGTTTACCTGTGCAGCTTTGTTGGTCATTCCAAGGCATCTCCAACGACACGACGCAAATGGAAATCCGCGGTTCGTTTCTGTTTAAAAATGATTGGGGCCGGGAAAAACCTAGCCCAACGGGGCGACGCATTTTGTCCGAGCCGTCCGCAGCGACGCAAACGTGTGCCAAATTTGGGCTCAGTTTGCGTCGCCGCGGACGGTCCGCTGTGTCCGCGCATGTCCTCCCCTTTTCACCCGGCCCGGCGCGTCAGCGACTCCGCCTCCCAATTCGCTTCCCACCTCTTTCTTATCCTTCTCGCGTCCTTCCCGCGACTCCGCCGCCACCCCCGACGCCGCCGATTCCACTGCCTGCCCGTCGCCTCCGCCTCGCCATCGTCGTCACCACCCCGCCGGTGGCCTTTGCTCCCACTTCCCGGCGGATAGGGCACCATTCCTGACCGGCGAAGGCTTCGTCCGGGGAGGTCATCTTCCGCGCCCGCGAGATGTTCGGCAATTTGCGTCGTCCGGTTTTAGGTTAGATCCCGGCCACCTTTCCCATATTACAAGCGATGAATTGCGCAAATATTCATTTATCGTGCGGTGTCGTAGATGGAGCTGAGCAAGCGCATCCGGAAGTTCTACGAAACCTTCATCGCGCCATCGTCGGACGAGTACTCCGACGATGATTCCGAACTCTTGGTGGCCACGCCAATGGTGATTAATGAGTACACCTACTCAGGGCCGGTGCGGAGGGGCTCGGTGAAGGGTCGCGCGCCCAATCTCCTGCGCAACCGAGAGAGGGGACACTACCAGCTGTACCGCGACTAATTCCACCCTACAAATCCAGTCTTTGATGCACAAAGATTCCGACGCCGCTACCGGATGTCAAGGCCCCTGTTCTTGCGGATTATGAGTGGGGTGAAGGCCCAGGACAACTACTTCGTCGCCAGGCGCGATGCCACCGGTATGCTTCGCTTCACCTCCTACCAAAAATGTTCTGCTGCTATTTGCATGCTTGCATATGGAGTTGCCGGTGATCTCGTCGATGAGTATCTACGGATGAGCGAGTCCACCTGCATTGAGTCCATGTACAGATTCTGCATGGCTGTCATAGATGTTTTTGGCGATGTTTACCTTAGAGAGCCCACAGTTGAGGACACCGCTAGGCTGCTGTCGATCAACGAGGAGAGAGGGTTTCCGGAGATGATAGAAAGTATTGACTGCATGCACTGGGACTGGAAGAACTGTCCATTTGCATGGCAAGTCCAATATAGTGGCCACGCCGAGGGTTGCACTGTCATCCTTGAGGCCGTGGCATCACAAGATCTTTGGATTTTGGCATGGCCGGCTCCCACAATGACATCAACGTGCTCCAGCGATCTCCTGTCTTCGCTAGGCTAGCGGAGGGTGATGCTCCCATGTATAACTATGAGATCAATGCCCATACATATGACAAGTGCTACTACCTGGCTGATGGCATCTATCCTGATTGGTTCACATTTGTGAAGACAATTCGTGAGCCAGTAGAGGAGAAAAACATGAGGTTTGCCAAGCGTCAGGAAGCATGCAGAAAGGATGTAGAGCATGTATTTGGTGTGCTCCAATCTAGGTGGGCTATTGTTCGCCACCCTGCGAGTACTTGGAGCACAGAGGTGATGTGGGAGTTAATGACTGCTTGTGTGATTATGCATAACATGATCGTCGAGGATGAGCGCGACGATGGCCTCCATAATCAAGGGTGGGAGTAGTTTCAGAGTGAGTTGGTTGCAGCACATCCAGTAGCGGCTACATTTGAGAACTTCCTGCATGTGCACGAGGAGATCCGTGATCGTGGTACGCACCCGCAGCTGCAGAGAGATTTGATTGAGCACCAGTGGGCATTGGCAGGAATCATTCTCGGAGACAACTAGTTATTTTTGGATATTTGGATATTTGAACTATATTTGTTGTAATAAACTATGTTTGTTCAAACTATGTTTTATTGTTGGAGCACTCGTATTATTTAAATGTTTGAGTTGATGAATTTTGCAATTCTATACTACTTCTCATTCGGTTTGGAAAAAAAAAATCAGAGTGGCAAAAAATGCGTCGGGCTGCTGGGCTGGTACGCGACCCAAACGTACATTCGAGCGGACATCACCAATTTCCTGCACGCGACACGACGCAAACGGAACAAATCGGACACGATTTGATGCCAAAATTCATCGGGGCGTTGGAGATGGCCTAACAACCTAATTTAAACAGCATTTATAGCAAGACATCGGTGTTTCCCATCACAGGCCGCAGGCGAAACCACGGGACAAGGAAGAGCCCATGCTTTGTGCAACGGTGGGTGATCTAAATCCGTCATCAGTTACAATCCGTAGAGATGTCTCCGTTACTGACGACTTACAGGTGAAATGGTCCATACCGCATCGGTCCATCCAACCGATACCAGAAACTGCACTGCGTCGTCCGCAGGGCATGCATCGTGGCAACTGCTAGTCAAATTTGGCTGTTTTTTAGGGTGGTCGGAGAAGGCGGATCTGTGCAGTCCGTCAATGGTGTACGTGGTACGTACGCGCTGAGGAGGATCAGTGGATGGCAGGGCCCAGGTGCTTCGTCATGCCCTGCGTCGTGTGCGTGTCCGCAGCTGCTTGAATTGACATGCCCGACTGGATCAGGCTAAGATAAGGGTATCTTCATAGATCGACGTATTTTATGATAAAATCTGATCCATTTTAATCAGTTTGCGTCATCTCACGGACATTAATTAAATAAGTTCTATCTCTGCCCTTATCCGTTTGGGTTGCGTCCCAGCAGTGCGACGTATTTTTTTTTATTAATACATATTCATTACATTAAGGAGGCGCAATTAAAGACAAAAATTTAAAAAACAGAAAATATAAGGCCCTATCCACTAGGGCTCGCCGCCGACGTCTACTGCTCGTCGTTGTCGCCGGTGAGGTTATATAACGGCGGCGGGTCCAGGGGAAGGACCACGTCGCCGCGGGCACAGGAGCAAGAGAGGGCGGTGGTGTCTGGGAGGAGGAGGACGCCTCCAGCCATGGGGCCCATTGCGCGGGAGCGCGCGGCTGCGAGTCCCTATCCTCCGATCCATGTTCGACGGAGGCAGTGACGGCCCGCGGCTGCTGGACGCGCCGCCGACCTTGTAGGCGGACGCCCTCAGCGTTGGGAGGAGGCCGTCCCAGCGGCTGATCTCCTCCAGGTTGCTCTCGTCAATGGCGAGCTGGAGAGCCTACTCCTGGCTGAGCCCGGGCGGCTGGAACTCCGCCACCGGGATGCCATCTTCGTCCATCGCGACGGGTGTGGCAAGCTCCTCCTCCTGTTCCTCCTCCTCCGGCTCCCACTTCGGCGGCGGTGGTGGCGCCCAGACAGCGACGGCCCCGTAGTCGAAGCCCCGGTCGCCGAGGAGGCCGTAGCGCCTCCTCGGGTCGCGTTCGAAACCCGGACGATCCCACCACCGGAAGTCCGGATGGAACTGGTCGTCGTCGCGCAGGTCGGCGGCCGGGGAGGAGACGGCGACGGCACTAAATCTCGAGCATGCGCTCTTTGCCGGCTTTGAGCACAGGTGGGACTGGCACGCGTCTGGAGTTTAGGTGCCAGTCATTTTGGCAGGTACACGTCGTCCACCGGCACTGGCTGGTTCTTCCTGTACAACGCCTGCGCCAGAGGGACGCCCAAATAAGGGTGGTCCCTGGGCTTCTTGGGCGGCAGCGATGACCGGCGTTACGATGCCGATGATGAGCCACCACCGGACTCCTTCTTCACCTTCTTAAATGGCCACGAACCGGTCATGGTGGCAATGGAGAGGGAGAGGGACGAGGGGAGAATGGTGTGGCCGTGGGGCTGGCCGCGACGTTCCTTTTAACGGTCGCCGAGGACGCGGTCTTCCAAACCATTGATTGCGAGGCGCTAAGGCGGTGGCCAGTGGCACGTCGCTATTGATGGCGGCACAGAAGAGGAAGCGGCGGCGCGCAGCCTTTCGCCTCGAGTCGTCGCGGCCTCAGGAGACGAAGCATGCACCGCGGTCGCTGGCGTGTTTGACTCGGTCAAAGGGGAGGACACGCGCGGACAGCGCGGTCAGTCCACGGAGACGCAAACCGCGCCAAAATTTGGGCCGCGTTTACGTCGTCGTGGACAGGTCCGAGAAAATGCGTCGGACCGTTGGGCTGTTTTTCCCAGCCCCGTCCATTTTCAGACATAAATGGACCGCAACCGTCCGTTTGCGTCATGCCGCTGGAAATGCCCTAAGGGTATCTCCATGGGCGGCTGACATATTTTGTGATCAAATCTGATCTGTTTTAATCCGTTTGCGTCGGGTCACGGACACGAATGGGGCGTTGTCCTCCCTGAAGGGGATCGCATGCAGAAAACAAAAATTTTCCTACCAACGATATCCTTAAACTAGCCAAGATCTACACTATGCAGATATAGAAGTACGGCGGAGATCGGAATACATACCCTTGTAGACCGAAAAGCGGGGATTACGCTCCCGCACAAGCGTTGACGACGAAGACGACGTAGCCGACCTCTAGGTCGTGAAGAACTCGGCGCGACGAAGACGATGAAGATGACCTCGAGGTCGGGTGGAGGAAGTAGGCCTCCGAGTACCGCTAGCGCAGCACCTCGCAGGGTGTTACACACATACGGTGGTGACGACGGCCTCCGAAGCTCCAGTCCAGGACGAGCAGCGGAAGACTTGGACCGGAACACCAGCAGCGCGGCAGCGGGCTATGGTGGAGAGATCCCCTCATCCTCCTCGGCGCAACTCCGACAAAGGGAATCACGTTATCGAGAGAGAATTCGGGAATTAATTGGTTGAATTAAAAGGCCAGGGGTGCCCCTTCTTATATAGGCTCCCGGGGGGAGCCAACCTTGCCAGCTGGGAGGTGTGGGACTAAACCCCACAGCCCCAGCCGGCCAAAGGGGGTGCGCCGGCCCTAGGTGGGCCCTTGTGGCCCACCTAGGCCGGCCTCCCTCCAATTCCCAAGCCCGGGGGGGACTTTCCCCCCCTTATGGGCCTTCTTTCCACTAGAAGGCCCATTTAGGGAAATCAGCCTAAATAAATTCGAAAATAAATATATAAAATCATATTTAATCATTAATTACACTAATTAATATCAAACATAATATATATAATTTATTCTTGCTCCGAAAACTATTTCGTCGCTGCCCGATCTCCATCGGACCATTCCCGGGACGTTCCCGGTGATCTCTTTCCTTTCCGGTTGTCTTGTCGAAACCCCTTAAGTGTGTTACCCTAGCGGTTCGATATAATAACAGACATGATCGAGACTCCTCTCCGATCAATGATTAACTCGTAGGCCTGGACCCCATGAATTAACCCCTGTGATATAACGAATGACTTTCATCTATCAAACCTGGACGTCTAGTCTGAAACCTTTTGTCATAGCGATACTTAGTGTGTCCGAGCATCGTTCATAGATATCTCCATACCTAGCATGATCTCGTTACCGACAACACTATCTTCTACTCGTCTATGATATTATGTCAGCTGGTGACCTAGTCACATGTTTGCAAACTCATTTGACATAATCTCACCGAGTGGGCCCTAGAGTATCTATCCGGCTATACGGACTGACAAATCCCGCTCTTGACCCCTCGTCTCAACTACCCCTTTCCGATACCCAAAAGTATCACCGTTATTATCACACTATATAAGATATGACGTTTGGTGCGATCAAAGTATCTTCCAGGAATAACAATAAGAGTTGGTCTCACGGTCAAAGGCGTAATGACTACGTCCTACAAATTATGGGTAAGTCCATCACATCGTTCCACCTAACGATATGACTCCATTGCCGACAGACGCCATGTCTCATGATCGGGAAACCTCGATCATCAATCGCGCAATGAAACTAGTCTTAGCAGAGGCAACTAGGGACCTGGTTGTTTATCTACCACACGTGTATTAATGTTTCCGCTTAATACAGTTATAGCATGGTATAAAACATATAATGAACAATTGGAATATAACCAATAAACTATCTTTATTAAGTGCCTCTAGGGCATATTCCCTTCACTCCCCACTTGATCGTTTGAGTCGGGCGCTCTCTCAGCGGCCGACGCATTTTTATTACTTTTTTTATTAATATAATATAAAAATGGGACTGAAAATAAAAAAACATAAAATAAACATAAATTAAAGAAGCCCTGAACTAGGGCTTCATCGCCGGCGTCGCCTAGTCCTCCTCGTCGTCGTCGCCGGTGTGGTCGATGTGCGCCGGTGGGTCCTAGGGATACAGCCATGGAACCATTGGCACCCATGGGGCTGCCGGAGCCTACTACGGCCGAGACGGAGGCGTCTGGAGCTCGGGCCAGGGCACCAAATTCACCTGCATGGGAGGCGCCGCGCGCGAGGCGGCGACTCCCAGGCCACGGAGTAGCCGCATGGCTACGCTTTTGGAGGTGGCAGCGGTGGGGCGGCGCTGCTGGATGAATGCACGTGTATTGCTACGTGGTTATAAAAATATACTGTCGAGGAGTGACTCCCACGTAACAGGGGTAGTCTCGCCCCGAAGAGAGGTTCGAAGGGGGACTGAACACGGAGGTCAAACAACCCTCGATGCACGCCGCGACGTTGCTCGCGGTGCCTGGAGTGGAGCTGCACGACAGAGAGTGACACCGGCCCTTACCCAGGTTCACGGCCCTCAAGGTGAGGTAAAACCGCTACTCCTGCTTGTCTGAATTGCACTGCGGTGACTACAGTACAGCGAGCCTCCGGGCGTTGAGAAGGTCCGGAGGTGGAAGATGCTATCGAATTCGGGATCGAATTCCGGATCCTTTGCTATGGAAGTGCCCCCTCTCCTTATATAGTTGCCCCGGGCCTCATCCCTGCGACCTGCGCAGTGGAAGGGTTCCCACATGGCGACGAGCGGCGGAGCGGGGTGCACCACTGCTCGCTGGTCCATGGACTCGGTCCATGGTCGTAAAGCCTGCCTTCGTGGCAGGGCAGCTGTCTCCTCCGTCCTTGGACGCAGCTCCTCCGTGCTAAAGCGGCGCGCTGTGGCCGACAAGCTGCAGACTTTGCAGAGCGGCTCGCAGGCGCGGCAGAGACCGTGGGGAGTGCCCGCCAGTGACGTCGTCGTTGGAGCGTTGTGCCGGCCAACTTCTTTATCACCAAAGAGGAAAGCTTCGTTGGCGGCGCAGGAGACACAGAGCTTTGTTGACCCCCTTTTATCACGGGAACGGCAACTGCGACGCTGTCGCTGTCGCGCACGCAGACGCGCGCGTCACCCTGCGGCTGCTGCAGAGCCCATGTGCGCTCTGCAGCGCTTCCTTCGCCGCGAAGTATCCCCTCAGGGGCCTGAGGCTCTAGAGGGGGAGGAGCCGTGCTGGCTCCCTTCAGAGGGAGGGAGCCCTCAAGTGGGACGCCCTCGGGGGGAACCACCTTCAGGCCTCCGGTGGCGCCTCAAGTCCCCTCCAGGGGTTTTTGCCTCGGGGGGCTCCCCAAGCGGTGGGCTTGGCCCTTAGCCGTTTCGTAGATGCTGTCGCGCGTGCGGTCCGTGGAGAGTGGGCTCTGCACACCCTAGAATCCACTGGGCCGACAGTAGCCCCCGGGCCCATGATGGGCACGTTGAGGCCCATTGGGACTAGGCGAAGCGTCGTGGGCCCAAAACTGCAGGCTGGCCGCGGGACACGCGTCACCTGGTGGTGGACTTGCGGCGACTCGATTCCTCCGGCGAAAACGTGCGTAGTGGGGGGGGGCCCACCACGCTCGCCACGTTCACCACGATCGTGCCTTGGTAACTGTTCGGACGGGGTTTAAAGCTGCGCGTTGGTCCGAGCCGCAGTCATTACCCCGTCCAGTCTTGTCCATCCAGTCCATCAGTTCTCCGCCTCCTAGACTCCCAACTCCGGCGAATCTTCCCTCCTTCCGGCCAACTCCTTCCATCCTTTCGCTCCCTCCGTGCTCCTGCCCTTCTCCGACCATGGGAGGATCCAAGGGCAAGACGACGGCGGCCTTGGCCCGCCAAGACGCACAGGAGGAGGCGGAGTTCGGCCCCGCCCTGGTCGGGGCGCGCATCACCGCGGCGGCGCTGGATAAGATCCAGCATCTGGTCGCCGGGAAGCACAACGAGCACGGCGCCAGCGCCATTCTGCCTGCGCGGACCGGTCGCTTCCCCGCAGGCTACTTTCCCATCTTCCTCCAGACTCTTTTCGCTGGGCTGGTACCGCCATACTCTCCCTTCCTTGAGGCCGTCCTCGAGTTCTATCAGATCCACCTTCTGCACCTCCACCCCAACGCCATCCTCGTCCTTTCCATATTCGCCTTCTTGTGCGAGGCTTACTTGGGAGTGAAGCCCTCGATCGCTCTCTTCCGAAGCTTCTACGCGCTCCGGAACACTGCGAAGAAGGAGCGGTCGGGCTGCGTGTCCTTCCGCATCGCGGACGGCATGGGGGACGTCTACATCCCCATGGCCTGGAGCGGCGACAGGCCCGTGACAGCGGTGTCGAAGAAGGTGGATGACTTCAGGCAGAAATGGTTCCTCATCCGCGTTCCCTCGGAGAGCTCCCTCCTCGAGGTCCCCGAGGCGCCGCCCGTGAAGAACACCCACTGGGGCAAGCGTTCCCTGGAGGGGCGCGCGCTGGCCGACCTCGTGGGCCATCTGAGGGCGCTTCGCGAGCACGGCCTGACCGGCCAGCTGGTGGCGGCGGAGTTCGTGAGGCGCCGCATCGCCCCCCTTCAGGCGCACAAGAAGCCGATGTGGGCGTACACAGGGCCTACGGACCCACTGCGGCTGCACATGAGCGACCATCGCCCCGAGGTCGTCGAGACCATCCTGGGAGGCCTCTTCGTCAATCCGGAGGTGCCCGCGAGGGTTCATGTGGCGATACGGCCCCTGTTTGAGGTCCCGGACAAGCGCCGGGCCACCCTGGCGCGGGTGCCCGCGTTCACCCCGCTAGGCTTGGCGGGGGAAGAGGAGGAGGAAGAGCCCATGCCAGCGGACACCACCGAGTCGCCAAGCACATCCGACTCGGAGCAGGGCGACGCGGAGACGAGGGTGGAGCCCTCCGCCGGCGTGGGAAGCTCCGCGGGCGCGGGAAGCTCTTCTGGCGTTGCGCCCCCGGCTGGGGAGGTCCACGAGCTTTCCTCTAGCGACAGCGAGGAGGCTGCGGCGGGACGCCAGGAGCCAAGGACCAAGGCGGCACATGACTGGCCTGCCGGGGAGCCCCCGAGCGCTCGCCACAAGAGGAAGGCCGAGGAGGCCCCTGAGGCGGGGGCCCGGGCCGCGCCTTCGTGGCGCTCGCCAGGCATGGCGTGGGTAGACACCCGCGCCAAGAAAGCCAGGTGAGATCCTTTTGCCTTTGCTCTTCCTTTCTGAGTCCTTCTTGCGTGCTCTTCTCGACCGATCTTTTCCTTTTATCTCAGCGGCCCAGAGCCTGCGAAGCGCCGCAGGCTTCGCAAGGCTGTGGATGTGAAGAGGGCCACCCCTGAGACTGGACCGGAGGTCGAGGCCGGCGAGACCGCGGCAGCGGAGGCCTCGAGGCCTGTGGTGGGGGGCACCGCAGGCTCTCAGGAGGAGGTGCCCCAGGCGGAGGCGTCTTCGCCACCGCCCGAGGAGGAGCGGGTGGAGGAACAGGCGGAGAGAGTACCCACTCCACCCCGCGCAGCCACCCCCCCAGCGCAGCCAGGGGCTCCAGCGGGTGCCAAATCGGCGCCGAGCCCTCCTAAGTCCCGCAGGGAAGATACTCCACCGCCGCCGCCGGACACTGCGGAGGAGGAGGGAGCAGCGAGGACCGGGCCCCATGCTCCTGCCCCGGACGCGAACCGGGAAGTGCCACCCGAGGGGGGAAGCACTGGAGGCCCCAGACCGAGCACCGAGACGGAGGACCTGCCCCCGAGCCCCCAGGCCCACGCGGGGGCCTCTGCCACCGAGCCGGACGCTGGTGCGGGACCTTCTGCGCCTCGCGGACCGTCCCAGGGCCTCGCTCTGGGCGGCTTTGACTGGGCCCGGGGGCGCCGCGATGTCGCCTTCCGCTTCGTACGGGAGTCTCTGGAGGGGCTCGAGGCCTACCTGGCCACGGAGGACCAGGCGCTCGCCCGACAGCGGGATGAGCTTGCTGACGCCTGGGCTGCCCTCCACGCGGCCGTAGAGGCCCGCCGCAAGAGCGACCAGGCTCTGCAGGAGGAGCGCGAGGAGGCGGCGCGCTTCGCCGAGGAGGTCCGCGAGGGGGCCATGCGCGAAGCGGAGGAACTCCTTCAGCCCCTGAGAGCTGAGCGCCGAGCCGCGGCGGAGGACCTTGCCGCGGCCAGGGCGGAGCGGGAGGCCGTGGAGCACTCGCTGGCGGCGAAGCACACCGAGCTCGTCGAGCTCGAGAAGAAGATCCTCGCGGACGCCGGGGTTGTGCGGTCCGCCCTTGACGAGCTCCGCACGAGCCTGGAGGCCCGCGGGCGCGCTCTGAGCGAGCGCGAGGAGGATGCGCGCCGGCGCGACGAGCAGCTGGCGCTCAGGGAGCAGGAGCTGTCAGGACAGCGCACGGCCCTTGAGGCCCGCGAAGACAGCGTTGCCACGGCGCTCAGCAAGCTCGAGCGCGAGGTGGCCGCCCACAAGGGGAACGTGGAGCGAGCCAACACGCAGCTTGCGGAGCGGAAGGACGAGCTCAATAAGGAGCTCCGCGAGAAGGAGAAGGAGATCCGCGCCGCAGTCTCCCAGGACTACAAAAACAAGTTCTCCAAGCAGGAGGATCGCTTCAAGACGAGGCTGGGCGAGAGCGGCGCCCGGATCCAACAGCTCGAGAAGGCAAACGCCAATCTCGCCGCCAAAGTGAAGCGCGAAGCTGATCGCCGCCGCGCCGCCGAGAAGGCCCGTGAGGACATGTCCCAGGACCTCGCCTCCCTCATGGGGGACATGGAGGAGATGAACCAGCAGGTGGGGCCTGCCGTGGAGAAAGCAGTGGAGGCAGCGGAGAGCATCAAGGCGGCGCAGGTGCTGTCGCAGCAGCGAGAGCGCATGTTCCTGTCCTTGACGGGACGGGGCCGTGAGCTCGCCGCGAAGCTGGGAGCGGAGGCGCCGAGCGTTCCGGCCCAGGGCCACGCTGACGCCGCCACCTATCTTCTGTACTTTGAGCAGCTCTTCACAGCGCTCGAAGGCCCTGCTGCGGAAATCCGCGACGTGGTCGAGGAGGAGTGCCGCCAGCTTCTGGCGGTGGCGGTGGATCGCATCTTCTCCAACCTCGTGCACCTCCAACCTGGGTTTGACCTCGCCACGGTGACCGAGCCACTCGAGGGGGACGCTGGGTGGAAGGCCTCTAGCTCCGTCCGCGACCAGGTGGACGACTTCTGCAGCCGCTTCAAGCGGGCCGCTGCAGAGGATGGCGGCGAGGGGAGCGAGCCCGAGGAGGAAGAAGAGATTGACCAGGACGGCGCCGAGGCCTCCGACTGATCTCCTCCTGGAGTCTCCTCCTGCAATGTATCGCGCTTGTCGCGCTTTAGGGGCGTTTGCCTGTTAGAGACTTTCATTTCTCACTTTGTAATTTATTTCTTCATTTTGTGAACAATTTGCTATCCATTCAGTGCGTGCTTCCCTCGAGGGGTCTTTGCTTCATCTCAGTGTCTTTTTCGCTCTGCGTCGTTGGACCCTTCCCCTCGCACTATGACTCCTGCCGCTGCGGTATGCTCGAGCAATGACTCGGCAAGGCCGGGGGGAGTTTAAGGCTTGGGGAGGTAAGAGCCCTCGAGTCGCGATGCTGAGGGCCCCCCTTTGACGCGCAAGCAGTCCACGGAGAGTAAGGAAAGAACCACTTGAGGAACGCAGAGCGCTCATGAGAGAAAAGTGAGGATTCCCTTGAGGTGAGCGAGAAACTTAGCTTCGCGAGGCTTTTGCCCGATGTAGGCCTTCTCTGGCGAAGTTCTCCCCTTCAGGGCCCGAGGGTTTTCCTCCGCAGGCCTGGCGGGGACTTTTGCTCTCTGTAGATGTTAGAGGGGCAAGTCGAAACGCTAGAGCACAGTACTAGGGACTAATGCGCGCTTATAGGTCCCCTCAGGCGTTCCTTGCGAGGAGAGAGAGTACCAAGGTCCTTTGTAGAGATGGCGTGCTTGGGAGGGCCTGCCCTCTAGCCAGAGCTCGGATCCTTGGGTTTTGCAGTGCTGCTGGTGTGTCATTTGAGGCACTGGCACCGTACTCAGCCCCCGCTCGCGAGGTGCGCATGTGGAGAGATATGAGTGCCCATTTTCAATAAAGAAAATAATGCTGAAATAAACTCACCACCAAAATATTACATAGCGGCGCCGTAGCGCATAGTTCACTTAGGAACGAAAATGGCGCCGGAGCGCAAAGTTCACTTGGAACGAAAAGCGGTTCATTACACTTGGGTTTGCCAAGCTAACGTTCCTTCCATGTCGAGGCATGGGGACCACCCATTAGTGGCAGAGGTTCACTGCGGCCTGCGAGGGCTCATTTGCAGGAGAGCTCGGAGGGCTGGGCCTCGGGAGAGGCTTTGAGAAGCTTGGAGGTGAAGCCGTGAGCTTCCCTCTAGAGACAAAAAATGCCTGGCGTGACTGTGATCACGGGTAGAACTTGCGCAGATGCGCGATGTTCCACGGGTTCTTGACGGGGATGCCGTCTTCGGTCTCGAGGCGTACTGCGCCAGGCCTGGCGACGTGGGAGACCCTGTAGGGGCCTTCCCACGTCGGCGAGAGCTTGTGGAGACCTTCCCTGGAGAGGATTCGCCTGAGGACGAGGTCGCCCGCCTCAAGGGTGCGTGAGCGCACATGGCGGCTGTGGTAGCGTCGCAGGTCTTGCTGGTACCCTGCCGCCCTGAGGGCGGCCTGACGGCGCAGTCCCTCGAGAAGCAGCAGGTCGTCGTTGTGGAGGCCTTCTTGGGTGTCCTCGTTGAAGGCAAGGACCCGCGGCGATCCATGCTTGATTTCTGCGGGGAGGACTGCCTCAGCTCCGTAAACCAGGGCGAACGGCGTTTCGCCTGTAGGCCTCGAGGAAGTTGTGCGTATGGACCAGAGCACGGAGGGGAGCTCGTCGATCCAGCCCTTGCCGTGGCCCTTGAGGATGTTGAAGCTCCTGGTCTTGAGGCCCTTGAGGACCTCAGCGTTTGCTCGCTCGGCTTGACCATTGCTGCGTGGGTGAGCTACCGAGGCGAAGCAGACCTTGACGCCAAGCTTATCGCAGTAGGCTCGGAAGATGCCGCTGGTGAATTGCGAGCCATTGTCGGTGATGATGCGGTTGGGCACGCCGAAGCGGCAGATCAAGCTTCTGATGAATTTCACCGCGGCCCCCGCTGGTATGGTGCGCACTGGCTCAACTTCGGTCCATTTGGTGAACTTGTCGATGGCCACGAAGAGGAAACGGTAGCCCCCCTGCGACCTTGGGAAGGGGCCCAAGATATCCAGCCCCCAGACCGCAAATGGCCAGGAGAGCAGGATGGTTTGAAGCTCCAGTGCCGGCTGATGAATTTGCTTGGCGTGGAATTGGCAGGCGTCGCAGGTTTGCACAATGGCGACCGCATCTTGAAGCACTTGAGGCCAGTAGAAGCCGCTCCTGAAGACCTTGCCTGCGAGGGTGCGCGCACATGAGTGGTGGCCGCACTCCCCGCTGTGGATGTCCTTAATCAGCTCTCGGCCTTCCTCAGGAGGGACACGCTTGAGCGCGATACCATTTGGGCGCTTGCGGTAGAGGTTTCCCTCGAGGATGCAGTAGGATTTTGCCTGTCGAGCGATTCGTTCTGCATCGGCATCTTCTTCCGGGAGGATTCCCTTCGCCAAGTAGTCCTTGAGCTCATCAATCCAGCCTGAGGCCTGGCGGGTTGCCGTCAGCAACAGGCGCTCCCCTGTGCTGGGGCCGCAATCGGGTGCCCCATACCCAGGAGGCGGTGGGAGTGCTTCATCTGCGCTTGCGGCTGTGGCCTCTCGAGGCTGCTTGATGGATGCCTTGGCGAGCCTCTCTTCAAAGACACCTGCCTGCTGGGGCTGCCTTCGCGAGGCCCGCTTGGCGATGTCGTCAGCCTCTTGGTTTTCTTTCCTCGGGATGTGCATGAGCTCCATGCCCCTGAAGTGCTTCTCAAGCTTGCGGACCTCTTCGAGGTACGCGGCCATGTGGTCGTCTTTCGGCGTGTAGATCTTGTTGGAGAAGTTGACGAGCAGCTGAGAGTCTCCCTTGACGAGTAGGTGCTTGACGCCTAGAGCGATGGCGGCCCTTAAGCCGGCGAGGAGGCCTTCGTACTCGGCGATGTTGTTGGAGATCTTGTCGATCGTGAAGCACAGCTGGACAGCGTAGTATAGCTTGTCACCCTTGGGCGAAGTTAGGACGACGCCTGCTCCGCCATTGCGACAAGCGAAGGCTCCATCGAAGTGCATGGTCCAGTGGCTGGGCACCGTGTCTCCCGAGGGCTCGGCCTCTGCCTCGCGAGGCTCCTCGGGGCTTGGGTCAGTCCATTCGGCGACGAAGTCAGCCAGCGCTCTTCCTTTTATGACCCTCGTGGTGTCGAAGCGCAAGTTGAATGGCTGCAGCTCGATGTTCCATCCTGCGACACGATCTGTGGCGTTGGGGTTGCGCAGGATTTGCTCCAGGGGGAAGGCAGTGACCACCGTGATGGGGTGGCCCTGGAAGTAGTGTCTCAGTTTCCTGGAGGCGATGAGGAGCGCGACGAGGAGCTTCTGCTGCATTGGATATCTCTCTCGAGCGTCCCGCAGTACTGTGCTGACGAAGTAGACGGGGTGCTCGACGAGGGTTGCCTGAGGTGGCGCAGCGTCAGCCCCCTGTCGAGATCTGCCTGTAGAGGCATCTCGACAGGGGTGGGGGGAGCAGACTCGACTTGAGGCGGTGGGCCTGGCAGTGGGTCTGTGGAGGCTGCTCCTTCGACGGGGCCTTTGTCGGGGGGTTCTGGGCTTGGAGTTGCAGTGCTCTTCTTGGGGAGGACAGGCTCTTCCCTCTCGACCACCAAGACGGCGCTTGCGGTCTGAGGGGTGGCTGAGAGGTACAGCTTCAGGTGCTCGCCTGCCCTGGGGGCCACCAAGACTGGAGGGCTAGCCAGATACTTCTTTAAGTCCTCGAAGGCTTTATCCGCCTCAGGGGTCCACTTGAATGTGCCCGATCTCTTCATGATCTTGAAAAATGGCAGGGCTCTCTCACCGAATTTGGAGATGAAACGGCCAAGGCTGGCCATGCAGCCCGCCAAGCGCTGCATGTCCTTGAGTCGGCGGGGAGGCTGCATTTGCTCTATGGCCTTGATCTTGTCAGGATTTGCCTCTATGCCACGGTGGGACACGAGGAATCCGAGGAGCTTGCCTGAAGGGACCCCGAAGACGCACTTGGCGGGGTTCAGCTTGATGTTCACCTTTCTCAGGCTGGCGAAGGTTTCCTCGAGGTCCCTCAAGAGGGTGTCCCCCTCTCGAGACTTGACCACGATATCATCGACGTAGGCCTCGGCGTTTCTGCCCATCTGCGCCCCCAAGGCTATCCTCATGAGCCTCTGGAAGGTGGCTCCAGCGTTCTTCAGGCCGAAGGGCATGCATGTGTAGCAGTACACACCACAAGGGGTGAGAAATGCCGTCTTCTCCTCGTCTTCTTTAGCCATCTTGATCTGGTGATAACCAGAGAAGGCGTCCAGAAAGCAGAGGAGGTCACAGCCAGCGGTGGAGTCCACGATCTGGTCTATCCTCGGCATGGGGTACGGGTCCTTGGGGCAGGCCTTGTTGACATCGGTGTAGTCGATGCAGAGTCGGCCTCCTCCAGCGGGTTTAGGGACAACCACGCCGTTGGAGAGCCAAGTGGGGTGCGCGACTTCGCGGACGACGCTTGCCGCCTTTAGCTTCTCTACTTCCTTGATGATGAAAGCTTGCTTCTCGGGGGCTTGCTTACGTGCTTTTTGCTTGACGGGGCGTGTGTCTGGACACACGGCTAAATGGTGCTCGATCGCCTCCCTTGGTACACCGGACATGTCTGACGGAGTCCATGCGAACATGTCAGAGTTTGCCCGAAGGAAGGCGACGAGCGCGCTTTCCTATTTGGAAGGCAGAGCAGCGCCTATGGTGACGCTAGCCCCCGAGCCTTCAGCCCCCGAGCTGGTGGTGTCCAGCGGCACCTTCTTCGTGGCGGCTTGCTCCTGAGAGAACACTTGCTTCTTCTTCTTGGGCCTCTCGAGAGGCTCCATGTCCTCGTCAGCCGGGAAAGCCATGGCGGCTGCCTTGTAGGCGCTCTCGACAGCGCGCGTGGCGTCCAGGACATGGCCATGGACGGCGATGGTGCCAGCGCTGCCGGGAATCTTGACCATGTTGTAGGCGTGATGCGTGACGGCCATGAACTTCGCGAGGGCGGGGTAGCCGAGGATGGCGTTGTACGGCAAACCGATGTGGGCGACGTCGAAGTCGATCAGCTCCGTGCGATAGTTCTTCTGTGTGCCAAAGGTGACCGCGAGGCGGACTTGCCCCAGAGGCTCGATAGAACCACTGGTGACGCCCGTGAACGTCCTGGAGGGCATAAGCCACTCGTAGGGCACTTGAAGCGTCTCGAAGGTCTCGACAGAGATGACATTCAGGCCCGCTCCCCCATCAATGAGCGTCTTGGAGACGGTGATGTTGTTGATGGTGGGGGAGCAGACCAGGGGGAGGGTTCCAACAGTCTTGGTCGACTTGGGGTGGTCCTTGGCGTCGAAGGCGATGGTGTACTGGGACCACTTGAGGGGTCTAGAGGTCTCGGTGCTCGGGAGCGCAGCGTTGAGTTCGCGGGCGAACTGCTTGAACTGATTGTTCGACTTGGGCGCTTGAGCTCCGCCGAGGATGCAGGCCATGGCGCCTCTCGGGGCCTGGTAGCCTCCATATTCCTCGTCGGGGAGGTTGTTGTTCTTCTCGGCAGCATTGGCTTGAGTGCCCGGCGGCTTCTGGTAGCCGCCTTCGCGCCTACCCCTGCCGTCTTTGCGGTAGCCGCGACCTCTGCCGCGGCTTCCGCTGCCTTCTCCTCGCTCGCGTTCCCTGTTCAGCCTCTTGAGGTCGAAGCAGTCGTCTGTGGCGTGCCCACGCCTGTTGTGGTAGACGCAGAACGGACGGTGGTCCACCTCTTTGTCGCCGTGCTCGGGAGAACCCCTGCGGGAGCCCTTCGCGTCAGGCTCTGCCGCGAGGACCGCGGTGGCCTTGCGCTTGGGCTCTTCCTTCTTCTTGTGGCTCTTAGACCCCTCGCCAGGGTCGTCCCCCCGCGCGCTCATCTTGACGAAGAGGAGTCCCTCTTCAGCCTTGGCGCACTTATCCGCCAGATCGAACAGCTTCACCACAGAGGTGAGCTTGTCGTGGATGCCGAGCTTCTCGAGCATCCTGCGGTTCGTGACGCCCTCGCGGAAGGCAGCGATCACCTGGGTGTCGGGGATGTTTGGAATCTTGTTCCGCACCTGGCTGAAGCGCTGGATGTACTTGCGAAGAGTCTCATCCTTCTTCTGCACCACAGCGCGCAAGTCGTTGTGGGTGAGTGCGCGCTCGTACGTGCCCTTGAAGTTGGCGACGAACTGCCTGCAGAGCTCCTCCCAGGAGTCAATGGAGTCCTCCGGCAGGTTGAGAAGCCAGGACAGCGCCGAGTCCCTGAGGGCGTGGGAGAACCAGTTGGCCATGACCTTGTCGTCGCCCCCTGCAGCCTGGATAGAGGTGGTGTAGAGCTGCAGGAACTCGAGAGGGTTGGTGGACCCGTCGAAGCCCTTGGGGAGCGCTGGCCTGAATTTCTGCGGCCAGACCACACGACGCAGGGCGCGCGTGAAGGCCATGCAGCCGGAGGCATAGGTGGCCATTCCTCCCTGGAGGGCCCTGCGGTTTTGCTGCCCCGCCTGTCCGAGCTCCTCGACGAGGCGGTTCTGGAGGTCTCGGCGTCGCTCCATGCCCACTCGCGCGTCAGGCGCAGTGCGCTGCACGATTTGACAGTCGTGCGGCGAGGAAGCATGCGAGGGAGCCCGTTGCGCCGCGGCCGGAGGTGGTCCCGGCGGTGGTGGGGGCGCGCCTGGCGCGGCCGTCCCTGCAGGGCCGGAAGGCACGATGGAGCGCGACGGAGCCGGGCGCGTGGTTGCGATGTCGACGAGGTGGTGGAGGCGGTCCAGCCACTGGTCGTGCGCCTCGGCACTTGGCCGGTAGCGGAGGAGCTCCTGGGCCATGAGCAGCGCGGTATGCGGGGCGGGCTCGTGGTGTTCCCGAGTGGACACGCTCTGGCGCCGGGACGGGTGCGAGGACTCAGCGTCCTCACGGCGCCCGGAGAGGTCTTCGTCGCCGCGCTGGTCTCCGCCGCGGTGCTCCTCACTCTCTGGCTCCTCCACGCGCGGGCCGGTGCCAGCGCGCTCAGCCGCGCGAGGGCGACCACGGCGGCCACGGGTGGGAGCAGTGCCGGGCTCGGTGTGAGCTCTCTCAGAGGTACGCCGGTTGGCGCGCGCCGCGCGGGTGTCCATCATGGCGCGGAGTTCGGAGGTTGAAGACGCGCCTCAGTCCCCTACCTGGCGCGCCAGATGTCGAGGAGTGACTCCCACGTAACAGGGGTAGTCTCGCCCCGAAGAGAGGTTCGAAGGGGGACTGAACACGGAGGTCAAACAACCCTCGATGCACGCCGCGACGTTGCTCGCGGTGCCTGGAGTGGAGCTGCACGACAGAGAGTGACACCGGCCCTTACCCAGGTTCACGGCCCTCAAGGTGAGGTAAAACCGCTACTCCTGCTTGTCTGAATTGCACTGCGGTGACTACAGTACAGCGAGCCTCCGGGCGTTGAGAAGGTCCGGAGGTGGAAGATGCTATCGAATTCGGGATCGAATTCCGGATCCTTTGCTACGGAAGTGCCCCCTCTCCTTATATAGTTGCCCCGGGCCTCATCCCTGCGACCTGCGCAGTGGAAGGGTTCCCACATGGCGACGAGCGGCGGAGCGGGGTGCACCACTGCTCGCTGGTCCATGGACTCGGTCCATGGTCGTAAAGCCTGCCTTCGTGGCAGGGCAGCTGTCTCCTCCGTCCTTGGACGCAGCTCCTCCGTGCTAAAGCGGCGCGCTGTGGCCGACAAGCTGCAGACTTTGCAGAGCGGCTCGCAGGCGCGGCAGAGACCGTGGGGAGTGCCCGCCAGTGACGTCGTCGTTGGAGCGTTGTGCCGGCCAACTTCTTTATCACCAAAGAGGAAAGCTTCGTTGGCGGCGCAGGAGACACAGAGCTTTGTTGACCCCCTTTTATCACGGGAACGGCAACTGCGACGCTGTCGCTGTCGCGCACGCAGACGCGCGCGTCACCCTGCGGATGCTGCAGAGCCCATGTGCGCTCTGCAACGCTTCCTTCGCCGCGAAGTATCCCCTCAGGGGCCTGAGGCTCTAGAGGGGGAGGAGCCGTGCTGGCTCCCTTCAGAGGGAGGGAGCCCTCAAGTGGGACGCCCTCGGGGGGAACCTCCTTCAGGCCTCCGGTGGCGCCTCAAGTCCCCTCCAGGGGTTTTTGCCTCGGGGGGCTCCCCAAGCGGTGGGCTTGGCCCTTAGCCGTTTCGTAGATGCTGTCGCGCGTGCGGTCCGTGGAGAGTGGGCTCTGCACACCCTAGAATCCACTGGGCCGACATATACATGGAACAAAAGAAAGATCATCGAAATTTAGAACCATATTCAAAGTGGATATTTTTTCAGAAAATATTAAAGAAAGTTTCTACTACTGTACACAAGGTGAAGACATACCAGAACCAACAAAGTTATAATTTCTTATCTTTAGTCCTAATTAGTTGGTGATCACGTCTATAGAACTAGCTAAATATATGTGCCTTGCTATGGAAATGATCCAAGAGTTTTGTAAATCCGTAAAATCAAGATTCAAACAATCCACTTGTAGCTGTCTTGTAACGCCCATTATGTCTTACACTCGATGCTATGTCGTCGGTGAAGAGAGAATAGTGGTTAGTTGAACTGGTTGGAAATAGGCTAGAGGTAAGGTTATGGAGTCATTTTTTCAAATACTATTGAAATATTGGATTCAGAATTTTAATTATAATAATTTTTTAGTAGGTTGGATTCAGACTTCTCCTAATAGGAGTATAAGATTATAATATGTCATCTCCTCGCACACATTAACACACCAAGTTATTACATTCTTTTTTGGCAAAAACATCAATGTACTAGGATGCACCTAAGCACATTCACAAACTGGTCTCGCTATTCCGTTAATTGTAAATATTATGATGTTGAATAAATGAGTTGATAAGCTTATAAAACTATATAGGAAATGATCAGGTTACACAATTACTTTGTTGGTTCAAAAAAAGAGTAATAATGCAAGTGATCACAATATACATACGTCACGAAAACGTGCACAAGCTAATCGAAGCAGTCCTTGCTTTGCTTTGCATTTAAGTAAAGCAACAAAAACTTGAACATCCGCTTACAGACTCAATGCTTTGCGCTCTAACCATATTTATAAAATAAGCAATAATTGGTGGTGTAAGTGTTAGGGTACATTGAAAAAGTTACAGTCCCACCTTTTTCAGTTAATTTTTTGAACTAAGGTGAGTTAAATACAATTGTTCTGAACTTTTCTACTTTCAATGGTTTTTTAATTATATTGTGATTTTAACAAATATTAGTTAGCATGGATAACCATACCATATTTTTTCTTATTGCTTTTCATTTATATAGTTGCGATGCATACCACTAATATATATCTGAGTTATACAATTTTTTGTTTGTGGGATATTGAACGCTAACATAATATAAAACCATTTTAAATGTGACAAAAAGGAAAGAAAGACAACACATTCTTGACTTTTTCAGCTGATGAATTATATAGGGCATTAGCTTATTATTGTGTGGATGTTCTTATCTGTTGTTAGCATTTCTAAAATATTTTGGTGGATATGCCAGAACATACAATTTAACAAATATATTACTAGAGGTGTGTAGTGCATGGTTATGTTAGGTAATATTTAGAAGTTACATGACTATAAGTAAACTTAACGGTTGACATGGTTAATTTTTCAATGGTGATATGTGTCTTACAACTTACCGTGAATCCAGTAATAAGTTGAAAATATGTTGACTACTTATACTTGGTATTGATTACTTATACTTGTTTGAATGAGAAAATTTCCATGGAGTTGACTTGTGCAGCTTCTGTTGGTCACTGTAACAACCTAATTTAAACAGCATTTATAGTACGCAAGACATGGGTGTTTGGCATCACATGCCGCGAGCGAAAGCACCGGGGAAGTGGGGAGTCCAGGGGACGAGTGCAACGGTGGGTGATCCAATCCGTCATCAATGACAATCCATAGAGATGATTAATTATCCCCTTTCCCGTTACAGACTTGCAGGTACCCAAAATCCGAGCTATACCCAAAACGGATTTGCTGCGCGTACTACCCGAAACCCCGAATGGATACCTGAAACTGTGCTACGCTGCTACGCCGTCCGTGCCTCCGACGACTCCCTCAGGCAGTCAGGCAGACACCATGGCAACTGCTAGTCAATTTGGTTATTTTCAGGGAAGTCGAAGACGGCAGACAGTACAATATCATCCCCGAACTCCTGAAAGTGAAACGAAGCGGCATGCGTGAGAGTAGATCCGCTTCGCGAAGCTGCACCCCAACAACGGGACCGCCCTATGTAGCTCGTATAGAGATAGACCACACGGCGCAGCTGCCGTAGCTGCAGCCTTTTCACAGCGTGACCGTTTCCATCGTCCACGATTGCCAGAGACAACGCCAGAATGCAGTGCGCGTAAAGTTTTCTCCACCGGCAACTATCTTTTTAAAAATATGTTATAAAAATAAAAGATATAAAATCCATATAATATGAATTTGTTTACATAAAATATGAAACATATCCCTATTATTGCAAGGCTAAATTAATTGAAATGATTTTTTGTAACTGATGATTAGAAAAGGGTGTCGTGGATAATCTTATGATAAAAAAATAGATGACGTGAATAGGTTGCATGCAAAATATATTGTGATTAATGGGATGATATGGACAATTGGTTGGTCATAATAGTGGATGGTGTGGATAAAACTTAGATGTTGAGATAGAAAATCATAAACGAATTTGGTAGAGTTTTGCTTTATAAAAGGTATAAATATATAGATAGATAGTATAAATAGGCGATTACGTTACGATATCATGATTTAATAAGTATGTTTCATATGTGGCATCCTAATAAAATGTTGTTTCTCCATTTATAACAAGATACAAAAGCTATTTTTTCATTTATAAATACAGATCACTAATTCTGCCTATTAATTGCATTGGTCACATTATTATGTTCCGAAAATCTTACCGAATCGGAGTGAGTATAATAACAAAAGGGTAGAACCCTAGGATGACCCAACAAGTATGGGTGTATATGTGGGGTTATAAAATACAAAAGTTCCGGCGTACGTGGGCCACGACCCCACCCACCCGCCAAATACGCCATGGTTGCACATATGGTGGCGCTCTGAATAAAGCATGACTCCAATGGACTGATGTAGTGATGTAAATGTTTGTTTCTACTTACGTGAAATAATGCAACTCTTACGTCCGTTTGGTGTCTGCCTCTGAGCCGAGTATCAACGACAGCAAACGGCATTACTACCTCCACTTTTAATTATAATATGTTTTAGTATTTGTTTACATTCACATATATCTACTTGTATGTGGATATATTTTAGTGTCTATGTTCAGTCATTTAAGTCCGCATCTAGACAATATGTACAATAGATAAAACATTTATTTAAAAACATATGGATTAGATTTTAAACCACTGCATTTGCGTAGATAACCGAACACGCTGTAAATTTCTCTATACTCACGCGGGAACGGCACGCTGCACATATCGTGGCGGATCTGGGTTAATGCTGCCGGCAGCCCGTGCGCGCACGTGTTGCCGCCACCGTCCTACAGTACCTGCGAGCAAAGTTTCGTACTCCAGTACGCTTGGCTGCAGGACGCCAGGACGTGCCGTGCGGGGAAGACGGGACCGGACAGCACACTGCTCACGCGTTCGTGTGTCAGTGTGCGACCAAGTGACCAGTCCTGCAGGGAAGGCGCTCGGGTGAATGGTGTCCGCCGTACGTACGCGCTGATGTGGCGGCCGGTCGTCACTCCCTGCGTTTGTGCATGCGTGTCCTCGCCTGTCCGATATCATCTGAGATAACAACACGTTGACAGGAGTAGCTGGCCTATCTCCACCTCAACTCGTCAAGTCATCAAGCTATAGCGTTCTTTCTTTCCTTTTCCAAGTAGTTAGTTCATACGTACTTTGTGGAGGAGCCTCCGTAAGGATAAGATGATCCTTTGGTGACATTCGGGATAATTGGCTTGGTACAAATTAGGTTGGGACCATCTAATTAGATAATCAAATTGGGATAACAGTTTGTTTGTTTAAACTAGGTTGGGATAAGTGCGTACAAGAAGTATTTCACGGAAGAATAATACTTCTTAGTGTGCATATTGCATATACGGTAATAATACTAACAGCATCTCCATCGGCACTTTCAAAATCCTGTGCCAAACAAAGAAAAACTCCAATTTGGGAGCTCTCTCGAGGAACCGGACAATATGCGAACTTGCTCCGGTCGACATGTCACCCACTCTGCGCGTGGACAAACGGAAAAGCAATTCATTGGGTGGAATTTCTGTGACACCACGCCGGTGTGGTGTGTGGGTGCCGAAAACGCTGCAGATAAAAACAATGTTTATTCATCAGAGCCCAAGGAGAACTTAAGAAGAGAAGGAAATCCTGGAACCCAGAACCCAGTTGTTCAGACCTCCAAGTTTCGATCTAAGCCCGTGTCCATCTCTTCTCCGTTTGGGGTAGGGGCCAAACTCAACGCCCACCCCGTTTATTCCAGGTCCGGTTTTACCCTTATTTTTCCTCTTCTTACTAATTTCGGTCTACTTTACATATAAATACCAAATAAATTTACTAAAATTAGATATACAATATGGTTCATAGTTTACAACATAATTCATATAATAAAATAAATATCATAGTTCACAATGGGATAAAGTAGAGAAGATATACTAATGATTTTCTAGGGTGGTTGGAAACCGTGAAACTGTACCGTAGCGTCCCCCCTTTTGTGAAAGTGAAATGAAGCAAATAGCAAATGAAAACACGACAAGATAACTGAAGCAGCCCCTAATTTGTATAAGTAAAGAAACAAAAACTTGAACATCTTCTTGCAGCTTCAATCTTTGCAATATGATAAAATTTACAAAATCGACAATAGATGATATGAATGTGAAGTGTGGACTAAAATTTACGAACCGAGTTTTTCTCGATCAGTCCAGAATGTTCTATGTTGTATGCGTATATAGTTCAGGGGTGCTTGATGAATCAGTATCCACAATTAGGGTCATTTCAGTTACCTTTTAGAATTAGGGCGAGTTATAGTAAATACAATTGTTTTGAAGTTTTATACTTCCTAATGTTTTTTATCATAATGTGATTTTAACAAATATTATTAGGCATGGATAATTATACCATATTTTCTTAATTATTTTAATTTATGCAGTTGTAATTCATATCACTGGAAAGATATTCGAGTTATACATTTGTTCTTTCTGAGATATTGATCGTTAACATAATATAAAACCATTTTAAATTTGAAAAAGAAACAAAAATAGTGCATTTTTTATTTTTATGTAGCTGCTGAATTATATAGGGTATATGCATAATATTGCGTGGATGTTCTTCTCTGCTTTTGGCATTTCTGAAATATTTTGGTAGATATTTCAAAACATATAATTTAACAAATATATTAATAGAGATGTGATGTTTACGATTATGTTAGGGAATATTTAGAAGTTTCATGAGTATAACGAATTAAACACTTGGCCAGGTTATTTTTCCATGGTGAAATGTTTTAAATGTTACCGTGAATCCCGTAGTATTTTGCAAGAAGATATCTAAATCACAAACACAGCTGAAACAACGAATGTCCTAGGGTTCAGGAGGACCAAAATATTATCATGCTAACCTCACTGTGCCCCCAATAATAATAATGTTAACCTCAAGAGGAGTTGGACCAGCTCCCCGCGCGCCGTCATCTGGACACTATGAACCAAACTCATACTGTCATACATGCTTGCTTGCAGCTAGCTTGGCGGTTAAAGAAAGAAAAAAATGCATGCACCAAGTTGACCTTTGCAGCTTCCGTTCGCGAGTCTGACAACCTAATTTTAACAACATTGATGCACCAAGTTGACCGTAGTGTTCACGGCATGCAGAGGTGGTGGGAAGCCCATGCTATGTGCAACGGTGGGTGATTATATTCGTCATTGATATTCGTCATCAATGACCATCCATCTCACAACGGAGAGGAGAAGTGGATTACTGTAATATTTCCCCCCAGGTGAACCGGTCTGTCTACACCCAATCCCGCAGGCCGCCGCAGGGGGTCCAACCGCTGGCCCGTCTTGTACTACGTCGTTCCTGGTTTGAACGACTCCTGCATGTGCCATGGCAGCTGCTTGTCAAATTTGGCTATGTTTCAGGGTGGCCGAAGACGGTGGATTGCCGGACCTGTACCGTAGCCGGGCGGGCAGAAGTTTCCCAGTACGTACGCTGGGTGGCAGGGCCGTGCATGGAGACGGGACCGGGCGGCGCCAGAGGTTGATTTCTTATGGCACCGTGAAAAAATTTGAATTGTTTAGTTAGCAGCTACAAGAAACAACAAGCTCATAACAATATCTGTAAGACCACTGAGAGGTATGAATCCAATTCTCCATGTGTCTTGTCACGTGCACGGCGCACTTCCATTGCGTTCCGGCGACAAGATCCGGAAAGACGGGGCGTGGATTGACTGACTTTGCTGCTCAAAGTCAGGTGACTTTGGGTCACTGACAGGTGGGGTCCACCACATGCGGGCTCCACATGTCAATGACTCAAAGTTATCACAAAGTCAGCCAACCTACGACAGCCAATCTCATTCACGAGAGACGACCCATCGATTGATTCTCAAGTTGCCATGAGTGGCGAGAGGCCGAATCTCTAAGAGGAGGCCTTGCCATGCCCACCAACCATCACTACGCAATGACATACGTGGCTCGCACGTGGGAGGTCGACGTCGTGTCGTGCTTCATTGTCCGGCGCAGCGCATCGACCGTCCAAGGAGAGGGTGCGGGCTAAGCGTGCCGGACAAAAATGGGTCACACCAAACAAAAAACAAATTTGGGCGTCACGAGGGGGAGTGAAGATCTGTCTAACACGTCCCAAAGACTTTTGGATGACCGTTTAATCGCTGGGGGTGGTGCTCTTAGAGGTGAAATGATGTATACCCCAAATCACACATGGGTTCAGCCTAATACTACCCCCGGTCAGGAATAATTGTCGTGGAAACACACTAGGCCAGTACAAATTTCTAAGCACGTCACGATAATCTTTACTCATCGGAGGGAGTACCTGAAACTGTACTACCTACGGCATCCGTGCCTCCGACGACTCCCGCTGACACCGACACCGACGACATCGCAACTGCTAGTGAATTTGACTGTTTTTGAGGTGGCCGGAGATGACAGAACTGTCCCCGTTCTCTTGAAAGTGAAACGAAGCGGCCTTGGTCGGTTGATTCGCTTCACGAAGCTGTACCGCGACGTCGCCACCCAGCTAGCAATGGGACCGCCCTACCTCGCTACTCGTAGTACATGTCATGGCGGCTCTGGGTTGACGCTGCCAGCAGCCTGGGCGCCCGCGTGTTGCCGCCACCGACCTACGTACGGACACCTCACTGCTCACGCGTAGAGGTTTGTATGTGTGTGTCCGTGTGTGACCAACTGACCGGAAAGGGGCTCGGGTCAATGGTGTACGCCGTACATACGTACGCGCTGAGGTGGATGCCAGGTGTTTAGTCACTCCCTGCGTCGTGCATGGTACTACCACTACTAGTAGCGTGAGGGCCGTGCATGCGTGTCCTCGCCTTGTTCACTCGGTAGAATGGACCTCCCGATATCATCTGAGATAACGACACGTTGACAGGAGTAGCTGGTCTATATCGACGTAAACTGGTCAAGTGATTAAGTTTATACTCTGCGAAGGAGCCTCAGTAAGAATAAGATAATACATTGGTGATGTTTGGGATAAGCTGGTTTATACAAATTAGGTTGGGATAATTAGTTAGGTAATCTAGGTTAAGATAAGTGTGTACAATAAGTATTTCACGGAAGAATATAACTCCCTAGCGTAGTAGCCTGCATATACTGCATAAACGGTACTAATACTAAAAGCATCTCCATTGGCACTTCCGGAGCATCTATTGTTACCACCGACCTACTCCTTCATTTTAAATTAGATGATTTTTATTTGTAAAAATAAATTATTTTTTATACAAAGGGGCAAGGACAATATCTAATTCGTGGAAGACGGGAAAAAACAGCTCACTGCTTTTTTTTTTTGAAATTGAGACAGCTCACTGCTAACGTCTAAAGGGTTCTTGTGTCCGTCAGTGTGCGGCCGACTGACTGCTCAATGGTGTACCACACCGTACGTACGTACACGCTCAGATGGATAACACGTGCATGCTTCGTCACTCCCTGCGTTGTGCATGCGTGTCCTCGTCGTTAAATGGATCTGCACGACATCATTTGTGATACGGGCATGTGCATTGTGTTAGGAACGGTTGGTGTCCGTGTTAGGCTTAACTAGTCATTTAGAATTGTACTAATTGATTATCCGTCTGTTATTACGAGGCATAGTTCAAATAGTTTAGGACGAACATATATTTTTATAATCCTCATTCATAACAGTGGGCATCCGATGTACAAAGTTCTCATCTCTGCCAATAGAGCATCCGGACTCTCACTCTCGTTTTCACCTCACGCATGTAGTTTTCCGGTTAGTTGTCTCGAGATACAAATATTTGTCGATACCAAGCCAAAATAAAACAATCATCTTTGTTTTGAATACAAAAACATTGTAATAGCTACACGATCCAACTCCTCACTGCAAGTGTCCTTCATTGTGATAATGTTAAGAGAAACATTTTTGTGGGATAACCTATTCTATATACGATGGTCTATTGCATGTGATGCAATAAAAAAATTAAACCTAAATATATTGATTAAACGTGTAATTCACTAATTAGCTCGTCCAAATAAAGTTCACGGTGTACAAAATGACATGCAACCTTTTTGTCTTGTTACTACCTATTGCCGCTGGAACTCTGGCCATTGTCATCTCTGTGGTCCAGACAGGAACGGTGGCCTCCACCACCGCATGGCACCAAATGATGTCAACCGTGGCTTCCACCGCTACCAGACTCCGGTCATGGCCTAGGCGGTCATTGTCGAATCGCCAATTGTCACGCTGGCGGAAGTCGTCGTAGAAGAATTGGTCGACGCTCATAACGAGATCGAGGTCTTTGTCTCCAACAACACAAGAGTCGTCAAGTAACTAATGCCGCCTCCACGGGCATTCACAGTTCTACCCATGGAGTGACTATTGGGTGAAACTATAAATGTTGGGGGGTTCTTACTGAATCTGTATCCGCAACCAGGATCGTTTCAGTTAATTATTGGAACTTGGGGGAGTTAAAGTAAATACAATTATATTGAACTTTTATACTAGTTTTTATGGTCTTAATCATATTTTGGTTTTAACAAACATTAGTTAGAATGGACAACCACACCGTATTTTTTGTCAATTATTTTCATTTATATAGTTGTGATGCATACCACTGAAAATATATCCGAGTTATACAATTGTTTCATTGTGCTTGTTAACATAATATAAAACCATTTTAGATGTGAAAAAGGGGAAAAAACAATGTATTCTTGGAATTTTTAGCTGATGAATTATATAGCATGTATGTATATTACGGTGTGGATGTTTTTATCTTTTTATTATTTCTAAAATATTTTGGTAGATATTTCAAAACATACAGTTTAACAAAGACATTAATAGAGCTTCTATTACCGTGAATATTTTAGAGGTGGGTAGTGCACGGTCATGTTAGAGAATATGTAGAAGTTACATGAATATAATAACTTTAACAGTTGGCAGGGTTATTTCTTCCATGGTGAAATGTGAATCCAGTAATAATAAGTTAATAGTAATATGTTGATCATTCATACTTGGTACTGAGCCAAGAAAATATGTAAATCAAAAATACCCTAAATGATACCTCCGTGCCCTCCATTCGTCGAGTACTCGAGTACCATACACAATTGTACCGGCAAAACAATTCAATTAGGGTCAGCAAGCTACGAGCTATAGCGTTATTTTTTAGCCGGTCTGGCTACCGATCGATTGTTCTGAAAAAAAAATATACCGATCGATTATGCTGGATCGCAACAGCAGTACGTACACGCTAAATTACGCAACATGTATGCATGGAGCTTGATTGCATGGACACAAATAAATTAAACGAAAGGGAAGAGAAAAGGAGTAAAGCGCTGAGGTGGGGGTCGACCAGACGCGCCGCTTAGGGCATCTCCAGCCGTGTTGCCCCCCCACCCCCTCCCCCCCCGCCCAGGTTTTTTGCGATTTTATGTTAGCGCCGGCGCTATTTTGAGTCTTGGGGGGATGATTTTCCAGTCGTCTCCCCACCCAGCATGTAGAGACGTTGCCTGTCATTCTAGCGAACACGTCGTGGGCGTACCGAGTTCACTGCACCGACGTCGTCCTTCTCGACGAGGACTTCACCGGCGCCATGCTTCTTGACGAGGACGCCGGCCCGCGCCTCCACTGCCCGGCCGCCCCAGCCCTGGCCCCGGCAGCGTGCGCCCCGGCCGCGTCTCCACTGCAGCGTGCGCCCCGGTCGCCGTGGCCGCGTGCGCGGAGGTCGCCCCGGCCGCGTGCGTGGTGGTCCGCCCGGCCTCGGGCCCGTCCGCATGGGCAGCGAGCTCTGCCATGAGCTCCGCCATGGCCGTGAGCCAGACGGCGACGCCGGCGGCCGGCGCGAGAAAGAACGTGGCGAGGTGGAGGAGAAGCGGAAAAAAAGCGCCATTCACATAGGGACGGAGCTGGACGGAGGGGAGGCGCCGTGAGAGAGGACGGCGGCGATGGGCGAGGTCGGCGGCGATGGGCGAGCATGGGAGAAAGAGGAGAGAGAGAGCACGTGGGTGGTGGGGAGAGAAAAAAAGGGGTGAAAATGTGTGGTAGTGGCTGACTGCGGGCCCTTTTGCTTACCGCAGCCCCCCAGGCCGAACCCAGCCTGCTGGGTTTGTGCTGGGTACGCCGGCGCTAAAACGGCGCAAAACGGCGCTATTTCAAGTTCTGTGGGGTTGGCCGGTAGATTTCGGCGCTATTTTGGCTAAAAAGTGGCCTGGAGGCTCCAGTGGGGACGGCTGGAGATGCCCTTAGCTCACTGCTCACGCGTAGGCATAGGAGGTTCGTGCGTGTGTGTCAGTGTGCGACCGACTGACCGGACCTGCTTGGGTCAACAGTTTCACACATGCCCAAAATCCCGTTGGGGTGCAAGTGCAACCGGGTACCTGAACATGTATACATACTCACGCCGCTTTGACCTGGAAATCACAGGGCCCATCTCATCTCTTCCGACTTACGCAAGCACCATGGAAGCTGCTTGCCAAATTTGGTATTTTCTGGCTGGCCGGAGACGGCGGAACTGGACAGTAGCATCCGCGTTTCCCTCCCATGTCCGCGGTAACGGGACCGCCCTAGCTGGGTACACAGCGCCGCTGCCGCAGCACACGTACCGACGGTAACAGTCAGCCGGTGCCGTGGGTTCACGCCGCCGCCCTTGTGTTGCCGGCTTGCCGCCGCCGACCGTACGCGAGGGCTACTGGCGGAAGTTTCCCTACGCTCGGCGGCGAGACGGGACCAGACAGCGTCAGAGATTACTGGAGTACGTAGTACTAGCTCACTGCTCACTCGTAGGGGTTGCTCGTGCGTGTGTGTAGTGTGGACTGGATCGACTGACCGGACGTGCAGGGAAGGCGCTCGGGTCAATGGTGTCCGCCGTACGTATGTACGCGCTGAGGTGGCGGGCATGTCCTCGTCTGGTCGAATGGGCCCTGCTTGATGTCAGTCCATAATTTACTATCTCTGTTTTATAATATATAAGACATTTTTTTTCATATCTAAATTTGTATGTAGAGACAACATGTACAATAATTAAAACATCTTAAATTAAAAAAACTAAGTGAGTAGCATGAGTTGTAATCTGGTGTAATTATCAATTATATTTAAAAAAAATAGAAGATCAGAGCCTCTTTGAGACATGACACGTATGTCCAAACAATCCAACTTAGCACGGGCCACAAACCATCCTTCATCACCTACAACCAGTTGGCTACAACGTGTAAGTACAAGATTCGGATTCGAGGAACAATCACAAACATGACCCAAAAAAATTTGGTCTTTCATCTGATTGCAAATTCATCTAGATGATGGTTGGACTGTCCTATAAACATTGGTAATCATGAGATGCCTCCTATCGGATGCGTCCTATCACGTCACGGGTGATTTTTCCGAGCACAAATTTTATGTTTTCGTGATTCTAGTAGGGGGAGGGCAATAGCCCTCTACGCACTTAGAATCATTTACAAAACAAGTCATTATTTTACATTAATTGTTATACTTCATGTTTGGTTTAGTCCATCTTAACTTGTAGAGAATAAAACAAATAGGGTCCCTGATTAAAAATAAAATTCCAGACCGGCCAGTACTGAGAATGGAAACTCTTGGTGCTGGTCGTATGCGGAAAACGCCAACCTAAGAAATTTTTGCAACAAAAATGTTACATAGTTTTAATGTGAGACGACCCCTACATAGACCATAGTACCTATATTAGCTGTCCCTAGACAAGGAAATTAGTTGGCAATTGGCAATATGAATGCGGGAAAAAGTGTCTAATGGAAGTTTGTCTTTACACAAAATATTTTTCTTTACTCCATCCATATGCTTCCTCGGTAAAATTAAAAGAAAAGAGAAAACACAACTTCTCTTTTGTTTAAAGGAAATGTTATATAATATGAGACTCTTGTTTTTTCAATTTGTTGACCAATTCGATAGAAAGAGCAGTTACATATATTACATAAAACCGATATACTATGAAAGTACATTTCAAAACGGGTCTAGTGACACTAGTATAATGTCATGAATGGTACTATTTTTCCTATAAAGTTGGTCAATTTTTAACTTTTTAACTGGCCACAAAAGATAGAACGATTATTCTATGTAACGTCTGTGCCCTATGCAACTTCTATATCCAGCGGGTGGAGGTTAAGAATTTCCCCTATAAGGGAGCGGAACCAATCATCATACATGCATGTAAGGAATCTTTTCCATAACCGAAAATTTAAAATAAACTATCTCTTAAATCGTTAATCCAATTGACGATCCGTTTGTACCGATGGGTTCGAATCAACGAGAACTTAAAAACAAAATCCCATCTTAATATGTTTTGACGAATTTTTTTTTGTCGTTAGTTACCAGGTTATAATACTGTAGTTACCATATTACTATCTAGCAGTTACCATTCAAATAATTCCTCGTTATCAGACAATTTTTACATGTTTTACTGTAATATCCATAATATACACGTTCGAATAGTGAGTATTTAATCCATTCTAAACACTTAAGAATATGGAATACCGTCATGAAAGGATTACGTTGGTGAGTAGAGAAGAGTAGAGAAGTTCAAATAAACAGGCAACCTTTTGATTTTAACCTGGTAATCAACATGAAAATACCTGGTGACTAAGTGAATACAATCCGGTAACTTGGGTCAGAAAAAAAAAGTTGTCATGGAATTTAGTTTTGAAGTTCTCATCGCGACAACGCCAACCGTAAAAACGGATTTGAATTTTGATTTACAGTTTAAGAAATAAAACATTTTAGAGTATAAAACACAAAATGAATCTACGTGGATGCATGCATGCACGGCTCGGTTAGGCCTTCCACAGCGTTGAGCGATTCCCAAACTCTGAAAGTGTCAGCGATGCCATGAAAAATAATTGAGGCACCGGTCACGCAGTGTGAAGATGCCTGAAAAATAAAAGGTGAGACCCACATATATACATAAACAAACCTTGACCAAGCCAACTCCAAGCTTTTTCTTCGGATGTGCATGCAGCTTTGCTGCGTTGGGCAGTTGAAAAAGTATTTTTTATTGGATGGAGGAAGTGGGCATCGGAGCAAGTAGGTGATCCGGTTCCCTGGAATATTTTTGTGGCACCGCCCCAGCAACGTAGGGCACCGGCCGATCTATGCCTCAAACCTGTTTGGGCACCGAAAAATCTCAACGCTGTGGAAGGCCTTACCCGACTCTTTCCGTACCCACGAGAAACGAATCAGGGGCACGTGCCCTTATTAGCACAGTTCAAGATAGAAATAAACTTATTCATAGACAAATGGAGCATCTGTTGTTAATCTCAAAATTCTGTGTGAGAAGGACGTAATTATCCTTAAAGGATGCACCTCCGTTCCCGTGTAAGTTAGAAAAATATGTGCACACTAGACCGATCCTCTTGTATTCCCAAAGAAAATAAGCTTCAGCTCCGGCGTTTGCAGGTTTTGTGACGCCTAACAGCACAGTTCGTTGACCAACCTTGCACTTACCGAATCGACATATACCAAATGCCATGGCTGACATCGACGGCTCGCTTAACCTCGCGGTTTGACTCTCGTACCATAATTTATTGCTGGTGTTTTCCACGCTAAGTAAAGATTTATGTACGTTTGTGGTGTGTCCGAATCGTGCACTAGTAGAGTGAGGCCCGGTTGGAAAACAAAGAGATGGTTGGGTATCGGAGCCAAAATCAAGCAGCAGGGAGTGGCCCCACCGGAGGAACCGAGGAATTTATGCGTACATATCCCTTGCGATATCTGTAGAAATTGCAAGCCCACAAGTTCTGCTTCCCGAGTTGGGCGGTGCATGACAGCGACGCGGCACAAACGCAAAGGGTCGGGGCGTCTCGCCTCGACAGCTGCCTCTTCCGACAAGGATCGATCACTGGCTCTTTGGGTTTTTTCTTCGACGCAAGAATCCAAGCGCCCGACTCTCTTTGCAATTCCGAGTCCCTGAAATATTATCTTCCAACAGCTCTTCCATCGTCAGTTGCCACTTTATTATACGCGAAGTTGCTTTGTCTCGGTATAACTTAAACTTCTGAATGCAGAAACAGCGTTTTGAATATGATGTAACCAAATGGGAGTAGGAGTTTTACCCTGTAACTTAAATGGAGACGACTGCTGATATACCAAAACTAGATGTTTTTCCTTGTTATAAACAAGTATACTCCGTAGTACCTTTTGTGATGTAACCAAACGGGAGCACTTTACTATCATGGTTAAGATTTTTCTTCTTCTTGGGTTGCCATGTTGAAGATGCATGATGCGTGGTGGATGGTTCATGGCGCAGCTGTTGCTTATCCGCTATGCGTGGTGGATGGTTCATGGCCCAGGAAAGCGAGAGACGTCGACGGCCACCTGTTCGCGTCGCGCATGCTAAGACGGCGCTGCTAGCTTTATCTTCTTCTTCTTCTTTTTTTGGCAAAGACGTGTTGCTTATCCGCTATCCCTATATATTCTTTAGCTCTTTCACCGACTGATTTAAATATCAACACTCAGCTCTTTCACCATTTTTTTTATTACATGCTGTCAGTTGCAGACTAAGAAAAGGGTGTTAGGTCTATGCTTTTGCAACAAATATATAGGAGTGCGTAAGCTAAAGATTAGCCTATGTTGCAAACCAACCTGTGATTGGATTGTTAGCAGGGTGGTTTGTACCCTCAGCCCATCAGAGTTCAAATCCCAGTTTTGACGGCTGTGTGTTGCATTTAGGCGGAATATTCTTTTAGTGGGAGGCGACATTCCCGTCGACAGCGAGGCGCCCATGGTGTGACTTCGTCAATCTCAAGTCTCGATCCGCCGGCTCAGTATTTCGGAGGTGCTCATAGGGGTAGGATGTGTGTGCGTTCATAGGGGTGAGTGTGCGCGCGTGTTGTGAGCGTCTGCGTTGCGTTTGTACTGTGTTTCTCAAAAAAAAAATTAGCCTATGTTATCTAAGAAAGTGTTCTTTTTTTCACAATCAGAAAAGGCTTTTCGTATCAATGACTTTCGTTTCTTTATCTAAAAAAATCAATGACTTTCGTTTGAGCTCAGCATTTTTCAAACAGATCCTCTCGTTTCTTCTTCACTCAAGTTTGGAGGAACAACCTGAGCCAGGGATCCTCACGTTCTGTTTTGGGTTAACTTATCTTCGGATTCATCTTGATCCTCTTTGTTCATAGGCTGAACCAGGCCGGGCCATTTTAAACCTGGGCTGTGGCCCACTGAAACCACTGAAGTCAAGGAGACGATGCAAGAATGAAGAATTAATCACTTCACTTGGGCCACTTTCTCTTACAGAAAACTTAGGCCACTCCATCAAGCACATGGCAGGCACTGTCCAGTGATTCTTTTTTTGTCATCGTGTCTTTGGTATTGACCGAGTTCTTTTAATTAGACCAATGCTTACTTTCTGATAGAAATTCAGCACTTTATTGATTATATCAAATCAATACAAAGAGTCTTCTAGATGACCTCTGGAGCAAAATCAGAAATAAACCTACTCCTTCTCTCACATCTCATTCAGGGTGCAGGTGGGAGTGGGCTGCCCACGGGGCCCACTACCCGAGCCCACGTAAAATCATATCTGGGCTCCCACGGGTAAGAGTGGCAATTAGACGGGCCCTGTGGGACTGCCCACGTTCCCCACATCGAACCCCCACATCTGTTCCCCACATCCAGAGAGAGGGCGACGAGCCGCGGTGAGCGCCGCCGGCTACTTTCCCATGCCCGGACCGCCGTCACCTCATGCCCCTGGGGACGGAGGTCTTCCCTCCACCCGCTCATCCCCCCCTCCCTCAGATCTGTCCCAACCTCATGCCCCTGCGGACGGCGGTGAAAGAGAAGACGCCGACGAGGATGTGGGAAGAAATCCGGTGTCTCGCGATGCCCTGGTGGAGCAGCTAGTTGCTATCAAAATCGAGAAGGAGAGATCTTGTGGAGGTCATGGTGACTTCCCAACATCCAAGAAACGGAAGCACAAGGTAAGATCTTCTCCTAATTGCTATGATTAGTTAGTTGGTTAGTACATGGCATTAGTGGCCGGTGTGGTGCTCACGTATACTGTTGTGCGTGTGTGAGTTCTTGTGTGTGTTCATGAGAGACAAGAGATTGAGAGAGAGTTACAGAGAAGAAGATCAGGGGGCCGCGAGTTGCAGCCCCTAACACTTGTTCCATATGATCAGAGTGCTGCAACGTTATGTGATCCTTTTTGCAGTGCAATCTCTCCCTGAAATCTGCTGCTCTTGATCAATATTTCTTGTACCTTATGTATTTGTGTTGTACAGGGAGCAACAATAGCGCCGCCGGTGGATAGTATGTTGCACAAGGAGCAGCCTCGACCGGGGATCAACGACGACATCCACGTCCGCAAGGAGCTCACTAAAAGGAGCCGTAAGAAGGTAAAAAACGTGTGTATCTTTCATGCATTAGAATAATCTGCACCCACACATTATTTTGGAGAATTGTTGCGGCCTTCTTACTGTATGTTAAATTTTCAGGGGGGAGTTCCAAGTCCACGAGTGACAACATCACCAGGGGTTAATATGGTAATGAGAACAACATCACAGAAGAGGGCCGCAATGATGGTGAAGCATGGTTTAGCCAAAAAGGCAAAGATCTTACCTTCAGAGGAGTCACAACCTTCACCTTCACAACTGCCTCCAATATCTCCATCGCTTCAAAATCTCTCTCCGGTTGGAAGAATGTCTAGTTCCCATGGTAAGACATGGGAGGAGGACCTTGATCAGTTTCTATTTACTCTTGACCTGCCAACTAAACTTATTTTACATGCATGTAGGTCGGGCAAGGAGACCCCGCAAGCTAACATCACGCATATGGGAGGAGGTTGAGCCAATTTATGAAGGAAAAATACTTGTGAAAGGTCGCTGCATTCATTGTCTCCAAGAATTTCCAGCTTCGAGAGATTCGGGGAGTAGCCATATTGGTCGGCATTTAAAGGTATGCGAATCAAAGAAAGCTATGAATGCAATGGTAGATAAAATGGGTCGTCCCGAGGAGATTGACCCGAACTGGAAATTTGATCAGAAAGTTGCAAGAAGAAAGCTAGTAAAACTCATAGTTGTCAATGAACTGCCTTTTACATTTGTGGAGTATGTGCCCTTTAGAGAATTCACTGAAGCGTTAAATCCATGGTTTGCAAAAATCAGTAGGACAACCATTAAAGATGATTGTGTCATTGCTTTCAAAAAACATAGTACTGAACTGAAAGAATATTTCAAAGAATGTGTCTCTCGGGTATCTCTCACGGGTGATATGTGGACTTCTAATCAAAAGCTGGGGTACCTTTGGCTGACATGTCATTTCGTATCTGCTGAATGGGTGCTCCACAAGATGATTATAGCATTTAGAATGATGGAGGCGCCTCACAATAAACTGAACATGTTCAATGTAATACTAGAAAGTATTCAGGAATGGAACCTAGAGGATAAGCTTTTTAGTTTCACTTTGGACAATGCATCTGTCAATACTGCCATGGTTAACCTATTGAGGGACAATCTGAAGGACAAAGGTTTTCTTCTTGCAAAAGGGAAATTACTTCATTTTCGCTGCGCAACACATGTTCTCAATATAATTGTTCAAGATGGACTACGAGAGATAAAAAATGTTGTCAATAACATTCGAGAGAGTGTCAAATTTGTCAAAAGTTCACAAGCAAGACTTGAGAAATTTCGGGAAACAATTAGACGAGTAGGATTGTGTTCTAGATACACAGATCTGTGTGCTGATGTCACTAATCGTTGGAACTCAACTTATCTCATGCTTGAGGCTGCATTGCCGCTTAGAAGTGCCTTCTATTCTCTAGAGGAGCAAGACAAGGACTTCACATATGCCCCTCTGCCCGCTGAATGGAAAATGGCTGAGGCTCTATGCAAGTTGTTGGAGGTTTTCTACACCGCAACAACAACTCTCTCTGGTTCAAAGTATCCAACCTCACACCTCTACTTTCATCAGCTTTGGAACATCAAGAAGATGTTGAATAAAGAACAATCAAGTTATGACAAGAAGATATTGAATAAAGACCCGACAACCCAGGACATTACCATTTCACGTATGTTGAAGCAAATGCAATTGAAGTTCAATCAATATTGCAAAGAGTCATACAGGTCTGCTTGTATTCCTGTCATATTTGATCCAAGATTCAAGTATGACCTCCTGGAATTCCTATTGATTGATTTCGGAAGTGAAGAGGAGGCGGGAATATGGATGGGAAAAGTGAAGAAAATTATGCAAAAGATCTTCAATGAATACAAGGAAGATATTTCAGTTGAGCCACAGATAGAAAGTGCTACTAATAATGGAGTTAAAGATGAAGCTGACCCACTTGTGGAGTGGGATCAATACATGATGTCAAAAAGAAGACAATCAAGCAATGAGCTAGATCGGTACTTGAAAGATGAGTTACTCCCTCGAAAGGAGGAGGTGGATATTATACAATGGTGGAAAACAAACGTTTCAAAATATCCTGTGCTCTCTAAAATGGCTCGTGACATTTTAGCCATCCCAGCTTCAACCGTAACTTCAGAGTCCGCTTTTAGCACTGGAGGACGTGTTGTAAGCGACTACATGAGCAGCCTCATGCCCTCCACTGTCGAAGTCTTGATATGTCTCCAGGACTGGATTAAGGCAGCGGGTATGTAATGTTTTATTTGTTCAAGTTTTTCCTTTATCTTCTAATTTATCTTGTGACTAAGAATTTTTTCTTTTACTCTTTCAGAATATCCAGACCATGAGTAGGACAATTTTTGTGGAGCTTCCTTGCATGTCTACATGTATCTACATGTACCATATGGTATCGACATCCTGTAAGTGCTTCTGTGTTATTTGGGTTAAGTCGAAATGATATCCTTTTCTGTTATCTGCAGGTTCAACTTGGCCAGTTGCAATAGGGGAAGTGAAACTGCTTGCTCCAGTACTGAGTCTTGTGAAAACTATGTAATCGTCGACGTGTACAATGTTTTCCCTGTTCCAGTACGAAGGAAAACAGGCTTTGTGAAAACTAGCTGTAGCTAGAGAGGATCGCTCCGTTATCTTGTATTCTTCATTTGTTATGTTGATGTTTGACCGAAGCTGGTTTAAAGTTACTTCTTTCTGGATTACCAGAATTTAATTTGGTGTTTTGATTGTGCCTGGTGATAAACTCTGTAGCTTTGTGAAGACAACGAGTTGATCATTCCAATTTGGCATACATGTAGTACTCTGTATTTACGTCTACTTGTCTAGACTGTAGCTTCATGCTGCTGCTAAAGATTAGTTGCAATGATCTAATAAGATTAGTTGCAATGATCTAATAGGATGGTGTACGATGCAGTCCATTTTCATAGTTTTGTGGGCGACCCACGAAGCCCACAATCCCACATGACAATATGTGGGCTTACGTGGGTATCCCATTTAAGTGATGCGGCAGATGTGGGGTGGGTGCGGGCCTCCCGCCAACGATCCCACCTGCACCCTGACATCTCATGTCTTAGTAGAATAGTAGAATGTATGTCGCTTCACTCAACGAAAGCTTAACATCACACAAGGATGCAGAACATAAGCCCACCACCATAAATTTGATCAAGTACCATAAAACCAATCTGGGAACGATCACGACCTAGCGCTTTCAACCGATCAACGACAAGCAATCTGAAGGAAAGATAGTTTGAGTGAGTCACTTGTCGCGTATCAAAGCCACCACGCACCTCAAACTACCTCTAGAGAAGTGACGCCGCCACGGATTCGCTGGCCGCAACAAACACCCACATGCATTATCACAAATGATCTCTTCAATCTCCATACAATGACGATACTCGAACAATGTTGACCAGAACTACTCCAGGCGGCGGTTGTGACCATCTCCTCGTTGTACTGGTCTCACATTAGTTAGATCAATGCATGATTCTTGCATGAGCATGATGGACCATCGTCTACTAGTCTACTTAAAGACTCGTGGGAATTTTTTTACCAACCTTAACCGCCGTCGTCAAATGTCTCCTCCATGTTGTCGTGGCCCCCCTATTCTCACCCCTCCGACGGCCTCATCGACAATGGCGAGTGGGGTCCGCGTTAATATTATTGTCTCTAAGGCATATCCCAATAGACCCCTCTCACGCGGTGATGGACGAAGACGACACTGCCCTGCTCCCGGAGTCTAGATTAGTTGTAGTTAAGTTTAGGTTAGTTATAGTTAAAAAAATTGTTTGTCATGCTCTGATTTGAATAAAATCCTGTCTTGTGTTTCTAATTGGCAAAATTCGGTGGAATTTACGTTTTGCTTTGGGGGGTGCTGGTGTGGGGAGCAATTTGGAATTTGACGGACAAGTGTCTGACACCCTCAAAGTGGACACAGTTTGAGAGATGCCGGACAAAATTTGGAGTGTCGGTGGAGATACTCTATACGTTTTTGTGATTCTAGTTGGACGCTCTTACCGAGCTTTTGGCATCGGCTTAAGCTTTGGTGGACTCGCCCGGAGCAAGGCTCGACCCGGCAGAAAATTTGACCGAGCCGAGCTGGTCAAGCTGGAGCGCGGTGAGCTCGGGCCGAGCCTGGCTTGACTCGATCCGGCCCGAAAAGCTCATTTTCTTTACAAACAGAATATTTGTGAGGCCTGGAGGGGAATAGGAGGCCCATTAGCGTTAGGTCATCTTTTTGCTCCTTCCTCTCGAAATTCTCCTTCCTCTCGAAATTCTTAGAAAAAGGCTTCCCTTCGCGAAGGTCTCTCCCCGCGCGCTCCGCTGCCGACACGTGTCGCAATTTCATTCGCTTTCACTCCCCACATTTCCTCCGCGCGTGACAAGTGGCGGCTTCCTGGTGGTGCAGAGGGCTGTACGTGCATTTATTTTGAGATTCGTTTTTTCAAAATGAAATATCTTGAGAACCATTTATCCGAATTACGAACCGTTTTCAATTTTGAACTCCTCGCGTCGAGATCTTTAAAACTAGATCCCATGTTGATAGGTTTCGACGAACTTTTTTTTTATACTTCGGATTGTGTATAGTTCGTACAACCTGGTATGTGTAGTTGTACGTCCAACTGAATCTGAGTGTAGTTGTACGTACAACCTGATCTGTGTAGTTGTACGTTCAACCCTGATCTGTACAAACTGATCTGTATAGTTGTACGACCTGATCTGTACAAACTGATCTGTGTAGTTGTACGTTCTACTTGATCTGTAGAACCTTATCTGTGTAGTTGTACGACCTGATCTGTACAACGTGATGTGTGTAGTTGTACGTACAACCATGTCTGTGTAGTTGTACTATCTAAGTTTTTGTTTGTACATAGTGTTGTGTAGTTTGTACAACTCTGATATAGATCTGCATCTGGATCTGGATTTGGGACGGACCCGCGCTTCGTACGGCCACGTGGCGGGATGAGGGAGCGCGCACGGGCAAAAGAGACCTTCGCGAAGGGAGCCCTCTCTCTCTAGTGATACCCCCTCTCCTCCAAGACTCCACCATCAAACAGCAGCCTCGCTTGCTAATTTTTTTTTTATGTGTATAATGTATTGTAATTATGAAGCTTTTTCATGATTGGTTCATCTATATTTCAATGTCATGTTATTAATTTTTTAGAATTAATTTCTATTTCTATGGTTAATGAGTCAAAATTCGCTGGAAATCTTCTATGTACTTATATAGGTAGGACATGTCCTAGTTGCCTTCTGTTTCTGTGTATGCATTGCTTGCTCCTGCCGTTGCACTTTGCAATGTCTAAAAGAACACAAATTATTAACATCTTATGTAGGCAGATGCATTACTTAACACATGAACTGAGATAGCCTAGTCACTTTGCTACTTGCTGTTGCTCTGTGAGTGTGAGACCCAGGTTCCAAAACAGCGAATAGTGAGAGGAGATCTCTAGTGAGAGATAGACCGGAGCCGTCACAATCACACACGAGGGGATGTCTTTTGGTGATTAGCCGCCACTAGTACACCCACTTGATCGTCTGAAGTGAGGTAAAGCATCAATCCCAGTCAGTCCTCTTCCTCCGCTCAGGCCTGCTCCCCACATACAAACAACGCCACTGGCCGTCGAGGATGGCGACGAGCGCGACAGGATCGCCGCTTGCTTTGCCATGGGAGGACCAGAAGCTGGTGCTGTACGCGGTCGCCGGCTCGGTCCTGGCGTGGCTCGCCGTGAGGGCGCTGGAGTGGGCGTGGTGGAGGCCCCGGCGGCTGGAGCGGGCGCTGCGCTCGCAGGGCCTCCGGGGCACGGCGTACCGCTCCGTCGCCGGCGACGCGCCGCTGCTCGTGCGGCTCAACAAGGAGGCCAGGTCACGGACCTTGCCGCTCGGCTGCCACGACGTCGTGCCGCGGGCGATGCCGCTGTACCACCACGCCATGGAGGAGCACGGTGCGTCTTCTTCCTGTCTCTGCTTCCTTTTTTTTTCCATGCCGGTCAGTAGTGCTTGCTTGGCTGCATTATTAGTTTATCTTCGGCGCACGGTCAAAAACATGTGCGCGAAAAAAGATTCTCTTTAAATTTTTATTGCTGGTGGAGTGGGATAATAATTTTCTGCAGCGAAGTGTCTTTCAATATAAGCTACGGAGTAGTAAATTTTATTCGCACGAGGCTTAAAATGTCAAGGTCGAACGGGTTTAGAAAAGTCAAATGTGCGGTGTTTAGACTTTAGAATAGGCATTTGTCCAGGCCAATTTGGCAATTTGGCAGTCGACATTTAAAAGCTTTGTGTGTTGGAAAACAGTACGGATGTTTCACGCAAACCAACCTGTGGTTGGATGGCTAGCAGGGTGGTTGTACCCTCAGCCCATCAGAGTTCAAACCCCAGGTTTGACGTCTGTGTGTTGCATTTAGGCGGAATATTCTTTCAGTGGGAGGCGACGTTCCTGTCGACAGCGAGGCGCCCGTGGTGTGACTTCGTCAATCTCAAGACTCAATCCGCCGGCTCAGTATTTCGGAGGTGCTCATAGGGGTAGGGTGTGCGTGTGTACGTTCATAGGGGTGAGTGTGCGCGCATGTTGTGAGCGTCTGCGTTTGTACTGTGTTTCTCAAAAAAAGTATGGATGTTTCACTGACAAGTAGGTCCAACTGATGATCTCTTTGCAGGACCGTAAAAGAAAATTGACAGTCAAACAGTGGGAGAGTTTCCCACTGAAACATTTATAAATTTTAAAAGTATTTACATGTGAGCTAATTATAGAGGGAGGAGGAGAAAACTTAAAAAGTGAGAAAAGGTTCCTAGAGTTGCGACTCTCTCCAAATTCTAAAAGGCTAAGAGTGTTTGGCTTTTATTCTGAACTTTAGCCAATTTACCTCTGAAAAATAAATGGCCTTCCACCTTCAAAGGTAGCCTCTCATCTCTGAAAATCTTTTTGTTTCGAATCATCCAAATACTCCAACTTGCCAGAATCAGAATGTCCGTGAAAAATGTCAGTTGCAACTTCAGTTTCATGTAGAAAAAGCTCTAATTCAAAGAAATCTTTGTTTTTGCGAATGAATTCAAATAAATCTTTTGATTTCTCTAAGGGCAGACATAAGCTAGTCCCTGTTGGTCTCATTTTAATCGTTTCAGACAAACAAAGATGACTAAAACTTAGATCCCACCATTATACTATTTTAATGGATATGTTGGGGTTGGCGGTACACGCTAATTAAGTATCTACGATATCTAAAAATCTAGCAGCGTCTTTGATGACATCTCTCATACTAATGTCAATATGTCATAGTAGTCTCCACACTCCGCAAACGGAATGATAATACTCCCATAGTCCATTTAAGTGTTTGGTTTTAGAACCGAGTAGAACGGAATGGAATGGATTCATTCTGCTGGAACGGAATGGAATGGAACGATTCTATCTCTACGTTTGGTTACAAGAAAGAGGTGGAATGGAACCGGCGTTGCTCCGGGTTAGACCTGCTATTAATCATGTATCGTGGTACAGTAAGCTGCAATGTTTCCCAGCCAAATCCGCCGCCCCCGCGTGCTGCTCGCGTTAGGCCGCCGCCGGCCTACTGCTTGCTCGGCCGCTAGCTCCTGCTCCCTGTTGTTGGTGCCTGGCCGCTGCTTCTCCTGCTCGCGTCCGGCCGCCGCCGCGCTCGGCCGCCGGCTCTTGCGTCCGGCCGCCGGCTCCTCGTTGCTCTCTGTTGTCCGCGTTCAGCCTCTGCTACTCCTGCTCGCATACGGCCGCCGCCTACTGCTCGCTCGGCCGCCGGTTCTTGCGTCCGACGCCATCGCCTACTGTTGCTCCGTCACGTGCGGCGGAGCTACGCGAGGTTAGCGCTCACAATTAACGAGAGGGCTCCACCCATTCCACCACATTCCACCGATTTTCACGTGCGGCGGAGCTACGCGAGCTTAGCGCTCACAATTAACGAGAGGGCTCCACCCATTCCACCACATTCCACCCATTTGGAGGAATCACTTCGTTCCGCATAATAGAGCTATATTCCCTCCCAAAGAACCACTTGGTTCCGTTCTACTTTCCAACCAAACACAGGAACGGGGTACATGTGTGGAACCATTCCATTACATTCCACTTGGTTCCAAAACCAAACATACCTAACGAATGCTACACTTGGATAAATGACCCCACCGGACGTGGGGTAACTGACGATCCACTAACTATCCATGAAATCTAATGCTCCCAACATTATTGGGGCCATCGCACCTGACGGTAAAGCTCAAACATGTACATCTACAAACTGGAAAACTGCTAATTAGTTTTGTCGTAATTCGCAAACTTGTTTGACAGGTAAAATGTCGATCACTTGGTTTGGGCCGGTGCCTAGAGTGACCATCACAAAGCCTGAACTGGTGCGAGAAGTTCTGTCGAACAAGTTCGGCCACTTTGAGAAGCTCACCTTCGGCCGACTTCAGAGGATGTTGCACAACGGTCTGGGCAGCCACCAGGGCGAGAAATGGGCTAAGCATAGGAGGATCATCACCCCTGCCTTCCATCTGGAGAAACTTAAGGTTATACATATGTTTAGTGATTTAGTCATCGACAAGACAAACCGGCAATGGTTATAAACCGTTGTTCAGACTGTAAAAATGTTTTTTTGGTTGCACTTTCAGCGCATGTTGCCGGCTTTCGCCGAATGTTGCACGGAGCTGGTACACAGATGGGAAGGTTTAGCCGCCGGTGATCTGCCATGCGAGGTCGATGTGTGGCCTGATATGCAGAACCTGACAGGGGATGTCATCTCCCGAGCCGCATTCGGCTGCAGCTACCTCGAGGGAAGGAGGATATTCCAGCTTCAGGGGGAGCAGGTCCAGCTCGTCGTGCAGGCCATGAACACGGTACATATCCCTGGCTACATGTGAGTTCTTTGTCACTCTTCTTCTTTTGCATTTGGATGTACACTCTGGCCAAGCAATACTGGTTTGCATGGCATTATTATTGAAGATTGTACTGACGCATTTTTCATCATGTGCATGCAGGTTCTTGCCAACCAAAGCCAACCGAAGGATGAAGCAGATTAATGCGGAGATTGAGAGGACCCTGAAAGGCATCATCACGAAAAGAGAGAACGCGCTGAATGCCGGGGAAGCTACGAGCGACGATCTTCTCGGGCTGCTATTGGAGTCGAACATGGCAGAACGCAGGGGAGATGGCGGCGGTTCGAACAGCGCCGGCATCACGACGGACGACGTGATTGGAGAATGCAAGCTGTTCTACTTCGCCGGTGGGGAGACCACGTCGGTGCTGCTCACCTGGACGATGATCGTGCTCTGCATGCACCCGGAGTGGCAGGACCGTGCCAGGGAGGAGGTCGTGCATGTCTTCGGCGCCACCACGCCGGAGTACGACGGCTTAAGTCGCCTGAAAATCGTAAGTTGTAGTTGTCTCCTACCGGTAGATTATGATTCCTGACCGATCTCCTGCAACTGCAACCGCTTTTGTCAGGTGACCATGGTGTTGTACGAGGTGTTGCGCTTGTACACGCCGCTGACGGCGCTCCACCGCAAGACGTACAAGCCGATGGAGCTCGGCGGCGTCAGGTACCCGTCGGGCGTGGTGCTCACGCTGCCATTGTTGTGCGTCCACCACGACAAGGAGGTTTGGGGCGCGGACGCTGATGAGTTCAGGCCGGAGAGGTTCGCACAGGGGATCTCCAAGGCGTCGGCCGACACGCCGGCCTTCTTCCCGTTCGGTTGGGGCCCGCGCATATGCGTCGGTCAGAACTTCGCGCTGCTCGAGGCCAAGATGGGGCTCGCCATGATTCTGCAGCGCTTCTCCTTCGAGCTCTCGCCGTCCTACGCACACGCGCCGTTCCCCGTCGGCATGCTGCAGCCAGAGCACGGCGCGCTAGTCAGGCTCACCAGGCTTCCTTGAGCCCGTTCTGAATTAGATAACTTCCGTTTGTACAAACATGTTACAACTTACAAGTCAATAGTTTGAACTGCATGTACATGATATACTTGGTGGATTCTAGAATCCATTCAACAACGTGTTAAGGCATGCTTAACTTCGTGTGGAGTGTTTGAGTAAGGATAAGTGGCTCGCTTTATTGATCAACTAGTGAAGTGGCAGGCAAGCATCTATCTAGCATATTAGGCTGCTCATAGATGTTTTTTCATGGCATATTGGTTACCACTGGAATCTATAAGCAAAAGACACCAGAGTCCGCTAAAAAAAGCAGAACATATCACTATATCAGAGTGAAGAATTCAACCACTTCACTTTTTGTGAGAGAAGACTTAATCACTTCACTTGGCAAGGACATGGCAGCCACTGTCCCATGCGTGCTCTTTTCACCGAAGGCCGTGTCGCCCAAAACTCGCCGCTAGATGGATCCGCGAGAATCGCCATGGAGACGAACGACGCGAACAGAAAAAACGGTAGAGGGCCTCCGGCCGCCTCACACCGGCCTCATCTCGCATCCCAGCCGGCCAAAGCCGGATCAAGATGGATCTGACCGAGATCCAGATCCACGTTTACCATCGCCGCCTACCGTCGCCCGACCAGGAATCCGCCCTGGCCGATGTGCCCGGCGCATTCCCGGGGCGCCCCAGCCGTGCCCGGAGCAGCCAACACTTCCTCCAGCCCTAGGCCGTCTTGGCGTTGGGCGCCGCCACCACCGCGGCCAAGGCCGGCAGCGGCAGGCTCAGTCGACAGAGAGGAGGGGAGAGGAGAGGCGGCGCTGGAGTCCCTCTGGCGCCGCCCTAGGGTGGCGGCGCGAGGGGGTCGAGGAGGGGAGGGGAATTGATAATCCCTTGTCTAGAGGATCAAGCGAAGTGTCAGGTAAGCATCTATCTATCATATTAGGCTGGTCATAGATGTTTTTTCATGGCATATAATATTGGTTAACATATCTTTGGGTTCATTTGGATTCTCCAGCCCTACAACCGAGCCAGGCGGCCCATTGACAGTTGACACCACTGGAATCTATAAGCAAAACACATCAGAGCCCACTAAAAAAAGCAGAACATATCACTATATCAGAATGAAGAATTTAACCACTTCACTTTTTCTGAGAGAAGATTTAATCACTTCACTTGGGGACTCGGCCAAGCAGATAAGTCTCGTAACTTAAAGCTAATTCTCTCAGCATTTGAGCAACTTTCGGGGCTTAAAATTAATTTCCATAAAAGTGAATTGTTTTGTTTCGGTGAGGCTCAAGAATCTGCCGCCTTGTATGCTGAACTTTTCGGCTGTGAGCAAGTACAACTTCCTATCAACTATTTGGGTATTCCGATACATTATCGGAAGCTCACAAAAGCTGAATGGAAAAAGATGGAGGAAAGACTTCAATTACGTTTAAATAGCTGGAAAGGCAAACTCTTATCCCTCGGTGGAAGATTGGTTCTCATAAATTCAGTCCTAACGAATATGTTACTGTACACGATTTCCTTCTTCCATTTGCCTAAAGGAGTCTTAAAACGATTGGATTATTTCCGGTCTAAATTCTTTTGGCAAAGGGATTCTGAGAAGAAAAAATATCAGCTGGCTAACTGGAGTGTGGTTTGCTGCCCTAAAGAACAAGGAGGGCTCGGTGTTCATGACCTTGAGGTCAAGAACAGAGCTTTGCTTGGTAAGTGGCTATTCAAGCTTCTTTCTGAAGATGGAGTTTGGCAAACCCTCCTTAGAAGGAAGTATGTGGGAAATAAAGCTGTATCTCAGGTTCTTTGGAAGCCTAGTGACTCACACTTTTGGGCCGGTCTCATGGCTACCAAAAGGTATTTTTTCCCCCTGGTATCTTTCTCAATTCGGGATGGATCGGAAATTCGCTTTTGGGAGGATAAATGGCTAGGCCAATACTCTCTCAGAGAACAATATCCGGCTCTGTATGCGATTGTACGAAACAAGAGCGACACGATTGCCCAGGTGTTGGGTTCCTCCCCACCAAATGTTTCGTTCAGGCGAAGTTTACTTGAAACAAGACAAGCATCTTGGAATGCTTTGCTTATCCGATTGGATTCCATACATCTGTCGGACGGTCCAGATAAGTTTCATTGGAATCACACGAAGAATGGTAAATTCTCGGTTGATTCCATGTATCGCGCTTTAATCCTTCCTGATATTTCAGTCGACTCTAAAAATAACAACAAAATTTGGAAGATGAAGATCCCACTGAAAACTAAGGTGTTCGCGTGGTATCTTCGTCGAGGGGTCATTCTTATAAAAGATAACCTTGCCAAACGCAATTGGCATGGAAGCAAAAAGTACGTCTTCTGTCAACACGACGAGACAATTACACACTTATTCTTTCACTGCGAGTTTGCTAGGTCTATATGGTCAGCCATCCAGATAGGTTCTACCTTACATCCCCAACCTCGGTTCCAGATATTTTTGGCAATTGGTTGAATGGGGTTGATCATAGGTTTAAACTATTCTGTAGGGTGGGAGCGATTGCCATTATATGGTCGCTATGGCTATGTAGAAATGACAAGGTTTTTAACGACAAAAATGCTTCTATTATGCAGGTTATCTATCGGTGCACATCAACATTACGAGCTTGGTCGGCCCTGCAGCGTGTGGAGCACCGGGATTTGTTTCTGGAGATGGCGTTTCGTTTGGAGGCATCGGCCAGGGAGTTATTCTCCCGACATGGATGGCAACATAGACTCCGGATCGACCTACCTTCACCTTAGGCGGCGTTTCATTTACTATTCCAGACTTGTTCTTCGTCATGTTTTATTTTCAGTTCTGACTACTCGTGTGCTCCTGAACTTGTGGCTGTGTGCATCTTGATTATGCAGAGGCCGGATGTAATGCTTAAAACTCTTAAGTAATAAAGATCCCTTTATCTAAAAAAAAAAGATAGACCAAATGATTCTGGATGAGTACAAGAATCCCACGATAGAAATCAGTACAACTTCGTTTGGGCCATGTATTGAGATCTGAGTATTCCAGTGGCAAGTGGCACCGTGGGAGTATGCAATATTGAACTCGCTCGGATACAAAATCCCCCGGGAAGATACAAAATCGATCCTCATCGGATGTTTGTGGGCGTGTATCAGGATGAGAATGGGCCGACGCCGCGTGGCGTGATCGATTTTTCTGATAACACATGGGTACTGTCTCATGCTGATTTTGTTCTTGGCAACTCGAGCGTGCAACAATGCTTCATATGATGTCTCTTGAATGCACCTACGCATGAGACAATCTATCGATCCAAAAGCTTCAAGTATTTATTTTTCGGAAGCCAGCGACCACTCCTCCATTTCATCAGAGGGAACCAGGATAAATACCGATGAATTTCTTGATGAAAACAGAAAGCAAAGCAAGAACGGAAGAAGAGCAAGACACTGAGCGACAAGCCAACAACCCCGCAGGAAGGGCCTTCAACCCTCGTTGTCTTCTGATTAACGCCTGAAGATTCACCTTCGTATAAGAAAAGCTCCAATCCACCGAGATCAGTCATGATGGTGTTGGAGCAGCCGATGGGCAACACATCGACGAGTCCAGACCCGGACGAGGCCATGCTCAGCCGAGTCTTTACACAACAACCAGCAACGTAATCGAAGGACATCACGCAACCGAGTCGACACCCCCTAAACTTCACCGACACTAGCCTGAGCCGTCAAACGACGTCAAAGAAGGGACTCAAACCCCTCCGTAGAAACTCGAGCATCGTGGCCACGTATAGACGACAGCAAGAGGAGAGCAGGTAGAGGATCCTAACCACCACCAATGCCACCAGTCCCCCAGCCCGAATCATGCTCCAAAGCGATGCCCTCAAGAGGAAGCACGCCACATGATGTTGTCATCACCGGATCCGGTAGAACCGGGTCGAGGGTTTCTCCTAAAGCATTCGAGACGGAACACGAGATCTCCTCAACGACGCTTAAGGAAGGTGACAACTTGAGTGTCATCATTGTCGGCCGACCAAGGTAGGTCCATGCTTTTGCCAGCGGATGCACTGTTCCGACCCTGAGACCGGCTGGCCACGCCAATCCCCCCACCACCCTGCACGGTGGCAGCCCGTCGACCCTAAATATCTGATCGAAGTCGGACGCCGGGGCACAGATTGCCAGCCTATCGAGCCACCCCGTAGCCTGAACCACCGCAAAACAGGGGCCGCTACCGGCCCGCCCGCCACAATTCCGGGTGCAACCGAGAGCACCCACTAGGGGTGGACATTAAGCTCGAGGCTCGAGTCTCGGACTCGGCCCGGCTCGAAGATCGGACAAGCCAAGCCTAAACCTTCCAGGAAAGGCTCGAGGCTCGACAAGCCGGCTCGGTGAAGCTTGCAAGCCGGCTCGAAGGCTCGATGAAATGCAAAAATTTAATATGACCTTTACTAAAAATGTGATAATTTACAATTATAATCAACAACACGGTGTGAATATATCCATAACATAATCTACGTCAAATAGAGAGAGTCATACGTCACAAACACATGAACATAGTTGCCATTCATACATCACAAACACAAAGCTAATTGCAACAAACAGACCACTTACATTCACTAACATTCAAGCTAATCGCAAGAAACAGTCCATCCTGTGTAAACAGAGAAAAATCTGGAGCAATTCGTGCTAGTTGAGGCCGGCCAAGGTGGTCGTGCAAACAGAGAAACAAAGGAGCAGCTCGTGCTAGTGAGAAGTGAGGTCGATATGCAAGAGAGAAAACAGAAAAAGAATAATCAGTTACTTTAAAAAAGAATCGCATGGGGAAGAGACCTGAGAGAGATCACGATCCTGCTCTCTGCTGTACACGGATGGCGAGCGGCTGAGGACCGGCGGCCAGGCGCTAATTTCAACCGTGCTCAACTCAGCGGACTAGGAGAAGCGAATGGGGACTTGGCCCTCTTGGCCGGCTAGCGCTGGACTGATTCAGTCTTCCCGGCGGCGGAGGACTACTTCGGTGGCGGCCGGCCGGCGGCGCGCTCCACAGGGAACAAAATAGGGCCGAGAGGAATCAGAGATAGGAGGAGACGGGAGAAGCAGGGGTTCAGCGATGCGATGTTGTGCTCGGCTCGCGAGCCGGCCAAGCCGAGCCTCAAGCTTAACGAGCCAAGCCCCGAGCCTAAAATTTGCACAGTTTTCAGAGACAAGCCAAGCCTGGCTCAGCTCGGGATTACACGGGCCGGCTCGGCTCGATTCCACCCCTAGCCCCCACCGCCGCGCCGGCCACTGCCGAACGACAACAACCGTCGCAGCCGTCAAATCCGAGCACCAGGCGGAATCCTTGACGCCACCCTTGTCAGCCTCAAGCTCTCAACTCACGGTGGATTTCGGATCACAGAGAGTACATACGAGATGGTTTTGGTGCTGTGTAAAACATACAGCTTTTCTGTTGTTCTCTTTCTCTACTTATTCAGTCGTTACAAGTCCTAACTGAAAACCGAAAAAGAAGGCACTAAACGAGATCGCGACGCTGCCATCCCAACGTCTCTCGCACACCTCCTGTAATGCCGCCATGACCACTTCCATCGTGCCATCCCACGACCGATCATGGCGCCATACTACTTATCTACTTGCTTAAGTAAAAGACCAAGTCGCAGCTTGGTTTATTTCAGCTAAACCTGACGAAGGAAACACTAACTGACGAAACTGAAGATTGACACCTGAATCAGCTGTTAACTGACAATCTCCCCCTTAATCAGCTGCTGATGTCGATGACGCCCAGCTTCTGACGCAGCTCCTGGGGTGTGGACGTACTCGACGGCGATCTTGTCGTCCTGCACGCACTCGCGAATGAAGTGAAAGCGAGTCTCGATATGCTTGCTCCTGTCATGGAAAACAGGGTTCTTGCAGAGCTGGATTGCAGATTTGTTGTCGACGTAGAGAGTTGCCGCGCCGCCGGCTTGCCCAAGTAGTTCACCGAGCATCCGTCGAAGCCAGACTCCCTGGCACGCCGCTGTGGTAGCCGCGATGTACTCAGCTTCACACGACGAGAGCGCGATCACCTTCTGCTTCTATGACTGCCAGCAGATCGCGCTCCCCCCAAGCACAAACACCATGCCTGAGGTGCTCTTCTTGTCGTCAACGTCGCCGGCGAAATCGGCATCGCTGTAGCCGATCAGCCGCGACTCCCCCGTGCTCCGCTCATACCTGCACCCAAAATGCAGTGTTCCTGCAATGTACCGGAGTAGCTGCCTGACGGCAGCCCAGTGCTCCGTCGTAGGTGCCTCCATGAACCTGCTGATGTACCCCACGGCGTAGGTGATGTCAGGCCGTGTGTGCACCAGATAGCGCAAGCTGCCAACAATGCTGCGGTAGAGCTTGACATCGACCGGCGTGTTCGTGCTTTCCTTGCTCAGCTTCAGCCTTGGCTCCATGGGAATGCTCACAGGGTTGCACCCCTCTAGCCCGGCCTTCTCCACAAGCTTTGCCGCGTACGTCGCCTGCTTGATGGTGATCGCATCCTTGCTCTGGTGCACCTCGATGCCGAGGTAATAACTCAGGCGTCCGAGGTCACTCATGGAGAATGTAGTCTTCATCTGCTCCTTGAAACGTGTGATGGCGACCGCACTTGAGCCGGTGACGACGAGATCGTCGACGTACACGCCCAGGAGCAGCCGTTCGTCGCCGTCGCAGCGCATGTACACGGCGTGTTCTGACGGGCTGCGCTGAAACCCGAGCGACACCAGTGTAGTGTCCAGCTTGGCGTTCCAGGCCCGTGGAGCCTGACGAAGTCCATACATCGCCTTGGAGAGGCGCAGCACCTTGTGTTCCTCGCCGTCGCGCTCGAATCCGGGCGGCTGCGTGACGTAGACCTCCTCCTCCAGTTCGCCGTTCAAGAACGCCGACTTGACGTCGAGATGATGCACGTCCCAGCCTGCACGAGCAGCAATGGCAAGCAGCAATCGCACGGAGTCGAGGCGCGCCACTGGTGCAAACACTTCGTCGAAGTCCACGCCAGCGCGCTGTACATACCCTTTGGCGACCAGCCTCGCCTTGTGCTTGATTACTTCGCCGGCGGAGTTCTTCTTCAGCTTAAAGACCCACTTCAGCCCGATGGGGCGTTTGCCGGCCGGGAGCGACGTCATGGTCCATGTCTTGTTCTCCTCAATGGATGCGAGCTCGTCCATCATCGCGGCGCGCCCTGCCGCATGTGGCTCCGCCTCGTCGAAAGTCGACGGCTCCTCTCCGGCCGCCAGGTGCAGCTCACCATCTTCCTTCACCAGAACATAGTCCTTTAGGCGTGAATTTGGTTGTACAATACCGTCACGAGCGCGCGTCGTCATCTGGTGACCCGGTGGTGCAGTAGCAGTGTCGCCCTGCGGCGAAGGCATGCCGCTGTCCTGTTCCTCTGCGTGATCCTCTTCAGGTTCAGAGAACACATTGCTCGTTGGCGTGCTCACCGGCGTCGCGGGCGATCCGCCGTTGTCCTGTCCAGCTGCCGGAGTAGCAGCTCGGTTTGTTCCTCCATCCGGCATCCAGTGTGTGGTGATCGTGGGCTCGATGACGAAGCTGCTGCCAGTGCTCTCTCCTTCCCAGTTCCAACTCGCCGCTTCGTCGAACACGGCGTCGCGCGATATGTGCACACGCCTGGCCACCGGATCGTAGACGCGCCATGCCTTGGACTTGCCGTGCTCGTAGCCGATGAAGACAGTGCGGATGCTCCGATCATCCAGCTTCTTCAGGTTCGGCCGAGTCACCTTGATGTGCGCGATGCAGCCGAAGGTGCGGAAGTAGCTCACCGAGGGCTTGCGTCCATGCCACGACTCGTACGGCGTCGCGCCGCACACAGACTTGGTGGGCGCGCAGTTCAGGAGATGGACCGCGGTAAGCACCGCCTCTCCCCAGAACTCGTTTGGCATACCCTTCGACTTGAGCAGGCATCGTGCCATCCCCACGACGGACTGGTTGCGGCGCTCGACCACGCCGTTCTGCTGAGGTGAGTAGGGCGCGGTGAGATGCCGAGCCACACCACGGTCCGCGCAGTACTCCCCGAACTCCGTGGACGTGAACTCGCCGCCCCGGTCCGTCCGGAGTACGCGCAGCTTGACACTGGTCTCCACCTCGACACCAGCCTGCCAGCGCTTGATTGCCGCGGGCGCCTCGTCCTTGCTTTTCAACAGGGTCAGCCACATGTATCTTGACTTGTCGTCGACGAGGAGCAAGAAGTACCGCTTGCCGCCGTGGGTGGGCGGCGAGATCGGACCGCAGAGGTCGCCGTGCACCAGGTCGAGGCGATCGCTCGCCCTGTAGTTCGCTGCCGTGGGGAACGCCGAACGACGCTGCTTGCCGATGAGACAGCCGTCGCAGACTTGGTCGACGTGCTCGATCGCGGGCATGCCGTGCACCATGTGGGTCTGACCCAGCTTGCGCAGTGCGTCAAAATTCAGGTGCCCATACCTTGCGTGCCATCTCCATGCATCTTCACCCGCCGATGCCGCCAAGCAAACCGGGCGTGTGATCTGAAGCTCGATGGTGTACAGGCGGTTGCCGGTTCTTGGCACCTTGGCGACGAGGATCTCCTGGCGATCGCGCACCACCATACAACCTCCACGAACGAGCGCGGAGCAGCCACCTCGTCGAGCTGTCCGATGGACACGATCGACGTGCGCAACCGAGGGATGTAGTATACCCTCGCGAGGACACGGTGGCGGCCGCCATGCCCAACGAAGACCACGGTGCCGCGACCCTTGATCTCGACTACCGATCCGTCGCCGAAGCGAACGGTGCCGGTGACGCTCCGATCCAACTCGGAGAAGACGGTGGCGTCGCCGGTCATATGGTTGGACGCACCGGTGTCCATGTGCCACTTGGGGTCCTTGGCGTCATCCTCAGCTCCGAGGCACACCTTGGCGCGCTCCTCGTGGAGGTGGACGACCATGTCTCCATCCTCGTACGCGGCGACGTCCTCCGCCGACGGCATCACCAGCGCCATGTGCAGCTCGGGCTCGTCGTCTTCCTCCGCCTCAGCCACGTGCGCGACACCGTTGGCTTGGTCGCGCTCCTTCTTGCGGCACTCGCGGGCCCAGTGTCCCTTGACACCGCAGTAGCGACAATTGCCGTCGCGCCGGGTTCCGGCCTTGCCGTTCCCGGTACGTGCGGCGCCCTTGCCGCCTTTCTCGCGCGGCTTCTTGCCGCCGTTCGTGCCGCCACCCGACGAGCCGCCTGGTTCGCGACGACCAGCGCGCGCGCGCCACTCCTCCTCCGTGAGGAGCAGCTGGTTGCCACCTTCTTCCTCGGCGTCTTGCAGGTACCTCTCCTCTGCAGCCTTGAAGCGGCCGATGATCTCCTCGATCGACGTCGTGCTCAGATCGACCAAGTTGTCGATGGACACGGCGAGCTGCGAGTAGCGCTTGGGGGCAATGCGCAGCCACTTCTGCATCACCTTCTTCTCGCCGACCGGATCACCGAGTTCACTGAGTCTTGGTGTTAGTCCTGTTAGGCGCATGGCTAACTCATCAACAGACTCACCGGGTTTGTGCCGGAGCTGATCGTACTCGGAGCGCAGCGTCTGGGCCTTCGCTTCGCACACCTTCTCCGATCCAGCCCGCAGATTCCGGATCGCCTCCCAGACTGCGTGGGAGGTCTTGTGCTGCCGCAGAACGGGCAGCATCGATGCTGGCACCGATCGGTAGATCAGTTCCAGCGCACTGCGATCGTTGCGGTAGCCGTACTCGTCCTCGAGGTCCTCTGCACCCTCGATCGCCGCCCACAGGCCTCGTGCCTGAAAGCTCACCTCCATCAGGAGGCTCCACTCGGCGTAGTTGGAGCTCGACAGTGGCGGCACGTTTGAGGTGCTCGACACGACCGGTGCATACTGCCGCCCCACCGCCAGCTCGCGCCCGAAGCCGGCTGCGGTTGGATTCCGAATCCTGGAGCGTGGCGTAGCGCTGCCACCGTCGTCGTCGCTGTTCCCCTTGTCCTTGCCGTCACCTGCCATCAGGAAAACAAAGCCGAGGCTCTGATACCACTTGTCAGCCTCAAGCTCTCAACTCACGGTGGATTTCGATCACAGAGAGTAGATACGAGATGGTTTTGGTGCTGTGTAAAACATACAGCTTTTCTGTTGTTTTGGTGCTGTGTAAAACATACAACTTTTCTGTTGTTCTCTTTCTCTACTTATTCAGTCGTTACAAGTCCTAACTGAAAACCGAAAAAGAAGGCACTAAACGAGATCGCGACGCTGCCATCCCAACGTCTCTCGCACACCTCCTGTAATGCCGCCATGACCACTTCCATCGTGCCATCCCACGACCGATCATGGCGCCATACTACTTATCTACTTGCTTAAGTAAAAGACCAAGTCGCAGCTTGGTTTATTTCAGCTAAACCTGACGAAGGAAACACTAACTGACGAAACTGAAGATTGACACCTGAAGCAGCTGTTAACTGACAACCCTGAGGTCAGCCACGCTCGACTTCCCCATCGCTGACGAGTTGCCCGCCCCCCTATCCGCCAGGCCGGACCTTATCTTCTGCTCGTTTTCAGCCTTACGTGCGTGATGGGGATCGGAGACATGGTGATAAGGATTGTTTCCTAATCATTAAACTCGAGCAATTAACAAGACTACCTAGCTAGTGTACATGGTTTATTCATGGTGGCTGGCCTGTGATTGTAAACGTCCAAGTGATTGGGCTTGTGGCACAGTCTAGTTGTTTTACACATCTCGGATCCGTGTTGATAAGCTTAACGTTAGTGCTACTACTGGGCGTTGGCCAAGTTTGTAGGTAGGCATGTTCGTCCACACAGATGCGTTGCTTCTAGGCTCCGGCGGATATCGGGACACATCCTCTCGCTGCACGTCCCGTGTTTCCGGAAAATTGGCATCAAAGTCAACCTCAGCACATGCATGCACGTTAGATCAAAATCAGGAACTTATTGGTTAATCATCCCATTGTAGTTGTGGGCACAATAATTTCACGGAATGTGGCTGAACTCTCGCTAAAATGACAAGAATCTCGGCATAGAAATGATTAAAACGATCATATTTGAGGCAACGATGTCACATAACCGCCATCTTCGATGCAAATGATTGAAACCACTGAGCATACACGTATGTGATTAAGGATAAAAACAGAACGGAATCTTTCCATCTTTTTCGTGAAAAAATGAAAACAAAATTTTGCAAAACGAAAATGAAAACAGAAACTAATATGCAGAAACGACAACATAACAGCATATTACGTTGGAACGACCATAAACGGAAATTTCGTTTCCATTAATACAGAACGTTCCGCTTTTTCTGGGTTGTGCTTTCCAAATCAAGCCGTGCCAGTAATTTTAGTGGAAACATTTAGAGACAATTCAAGATATGAATAAAAAATAAAAGTATCTCAAGCGACCAACCATATGTACTCGTATATCATGTCCCTCTTAAGTTGTTTCCGATTCGACATTTCAGTATTGCACTAGTACAAGAGACGATAGTAGGTATTATTTTTAATGTTTTCAAAGTTGATAACTTACACACATTATATTATATAATCACGACATCTCGTTATATTTATTTAATCTTAGAAACATAATAAGTTTGTTGGTTTGATTGAGTTTTTCTGTATTATTTAAGGGGTCTCTTGGTTGCAGCAAACATCTGCTATATGTTCCATTTCACACCGTATTCAGTCTATATCTGTTTTTGCTTCTTGTTCTATATACTAAAACAGAAACATGTCGTCACTCAGTTTCGTGTGTATCCACTCCATTTTCATCCTTGTCTGTAACACAGTGCATTGATTTGCTCGTGTTATTGGTTTAAATCGGTTTCCGACCATTCGGACCCATCTGTCAGATCTATGTTGTAAACAATTGATTGAGAAAATGCCCTAAAGTTTCATACTCTTCAACCGAGCAGTTAAAATAGATATAGGTCCCACTAGTAAACGATTCAACCAAATTTCACTTCCTCGTTCCATAGTGGCGGAGCTTAGTTAAGGCCAACCTGGACCTTGGCCCGCCCAGGATTTGGTTGCTCCTTCGTATTTTTTCTTGGGCTGGCCCATTAACACTCTAATTCTAAAGGAAAACCTAGCTGTTTTGCAGCCTGGCCCACCCAGAAAATCCAGTGAAGCTCCGCCAGTGTTGTTCCGTCTATCCATCAGGACAGACCAACCTCAAGGTCAAGGGTGGGAGATTGTTGTTCCTGGTGGGACCGGTCTTGGTGGCTTTGAACATAACCGACGGAGCAATCAATTTTTTTGAAACAATCAACATTTTGTATTGTTCGCTATTTTCAAATGTAGGAGTTTGTCATTTTTGCGTAGCCGGAAATTCAAGGTATTTCTATTTAAGATTTTACACGTCCGTAAAATACAGCGTGCTTACGATTTTTTAAAAGATTTTTAAAACTTCAGAACATGGCTTTCACAATTTTAGCCTAGGATAGATCAGAAGAACAGGGAGGGAGTGGTGAGTCCCAACGGCCTCCAACAGACTGTCGCCGTCGCCGTGGGTCGGGCCGGTGGCGGGTCCACGTTGGAGCGCGCGCCGCCAACGAAACGGCCGCATAATTCCTTTTCAGACGCTCCCTTAGCCGAACCTCGTCCGTCCGATCCCGATCGGACGATTCACACTGCGACGCGGAGGGAATCTCCGGAGCGGATCTGGGCTGGTCCACGGTTCGTGGCGTTGGGCGCACCTGACCGGTCCGGTCCGGATCGCACTCACTCGCACCTGACCTGCTCAGGGCCACGTCTCCCGCCCTGGATCTTCTGTGCCCGTCCGCAGTATCGTATCATTTCTAGGCAGCTCACCGGTCTCTACCGTACCTTGGCCAGTAGACTGGTGTGCTGTCTACCGCCAAGTCAAAAACCGCATGCTAGTATTGCTAGCACCATTGCGCTTGTTTAAAAAAAACACCATTGCGCTTCCATTAATCCTTCATCATTGCGCAAGTAGTCGTAGTTATTTAGCTTCAAGACTACTACACGAACTTCAACTAAATGCACATGTCCGTGTAGTAGAGATTTCTGTCCCCCCTCCCCGAGTTTCAGTGATATTTTATTTTAATTTTGTAAAGAATATTTATAAGTCTAAAAAAGTGATAAAAATGTTGCATGTTATTAACGCTGTATCACAGAAATGTGCAAAATCTGAAGTTGAAATACTTTAAATTTAAAATGTTAAGATATATAAGAATGAAAAGTGGTTATCTAAGACCAGCCATAGCGTGCCTGCAAAGCGGTTTCTAGTGTTCTCTTCTGGGTTTGAACCGGCTCGACATAGCAGAAGTGAATCTTTTTTTTGTTGTTGAAATGGGGTAAAAGTTTTGCCCCAATCTATTTTAAGAAGAAGAGAGTTGTCCAGTTAATTAACGGAAAATCTGACGAAAATCGATACCACATGCCTACAACCACAATCGAACCAACTCAAGCAAATAACCACCCGACCGCCAATAAAAATACCCAACCTTCTACGACCGAAGCGACAACACCACAATTTGAAAAGGACCCAACAATCAAGTAAAAGCAGAACATTTCCTTGTGACGCCAAGTTTCTTTCTTGACCTTCTTCTTAGAGACTTCTCCACCTTCATGAATACACCGTCTGAAACTGTCCCTGTCAAGACGCAAACAATATCCTAGCCATATCCAGAGCAAGCTGACTCCAAATGCACAAGCAAGTCGCAAACCTCTTTGCAAAAAGAGACTCGAAGTTAGGTGGCAACACACTTTTAAATCGACGTCACAGTGTGTACGACCTAACTGTCCACACTTTTAAATATTACAAGATGTTGTCATTTTCGTGTAGTTCATAGATACAAAGATTTTCATTGTTCCAGTCAAAAAAGAAATTTCATTGTGATTTTGCATTCTTGCAGGATGCATAATTGCTACACCCAGAACTTTGTTTCCAAATTTTATAAAACTTCTAACCTAAATACAGTTTTTAAGTTTAAAAAATTAAGTGATCACCAGAAACTCGGGACCAAACTAACTTCGAGACGCATACACTCTAGTACTAGTACCATAGCACCAGGTATACGGGAAGCCAACCCCTTCGCCCCCCCCCCCCCCCCCCCCCGAGGGCGACGGGGCTCCCCAACTCCGGCCGCCTCCCCCTCTCTTCCAGCACCCTCCCCCGTCGCCGCCGCCGGCAGAGGTCGCCGGGAGCCGCCCGGGCGACGTCGGCGGCGGCGGCCTGCTTTCCCCCGCGCTCTGGAGGCCTGGTCGGGGCTAGCTCCTCCTTGGCGGCGGTGTACTTCGGGAGGCTGAGGTCCGACGCGGTCGGGGACTCCCTGGTGGTGGTGCTGGTCGACGGCGGGTCACCATGGCTGCGCAACTCGTCGGCCCTGCCGCAGTGCCAGATCTGGACACCCCGGGCCCCAGATGGGCTCGGGCGGGCTCCAGATGGGCTCGGGCGGGCCAGAGGTCTGCGGCTGTGGAGCCCTCTGCAGCTCGTGGTGGCGACGAGTCCACGTCCGGGGACGGCAGCAATGCGGCGTGCCATTGCAGCAGCGCGGCTAGGGCTTTACGGGCCCGTTTGGGCCCGGCCAGACCAGGTGCGTCTGGTGTGCCCCGGCTGCTCTGTTCCGGCCGATGGCTGCCTCTCGGCGGTGGAGGTGGGTTCCTCCCGCACGGCTGCGAGGCTGCTGTCCCCTGTCTCGGCAATGTCGTTTAACCCAGGTTTGCAGACCACAGGCTAGGGTTCTCGAAGAGACAAAGAATGGTGACTTCAATATCGTGATGGCGCATGTTGGTGGGCGACGAAGCTAGGTGGTGATGTTCCGTTGCGCCAGGGTTATTTTGTGGACGGGGGTTGGGAGAAATCCCTGTCGGCTTGTCTGACCCTGACGCGGTGCCGTCGTCGAGTGGTACCTTACCTTCCTGGAGGGCGTCGTGGGAATCCCCAGTCCACTGTACTCTACGTGCCGGGGGAAACCCTAGGACCGGTGGTTCGGGTAGCAGTGTCGTTTACGGCGCTTCCTTCTTGAAGGTGCTACTTGGTACGGGGCGCTTCGGGATGTTTGGAGCGTGGTGGTGCAATGTCGGAGGGCGCAGCGATTGCGGGTCGTCATTGTCTTATCGATTCACCTTTACCTTCATTTATTTTCTCTTTGGGTATGGTGTTTGCTGTTGCCCCAGCTTGTGTGGTGTGTGTTGTATCTTGAGCGTTGTGCTGTCTGGCCCAGCAGCGGTCTCAAACGGTGGTTGCTCTATTTATAAAGCGGGGCGAAAGCTGTTTCGAGAGAGAGCCAGGTATACGTGTCCATTCGCCATAACACCCTTCACGTGCACAGCAATGGCGGCGACACGTCGAGAAGCAGAGAGAATCCCCCGCTCTATCTACCCCCTCGAAAGAGGCCATTTCCAATCATTCATTCAATTCAAAGCTCGCACCCGCTCTCTGCTCCCTGCTGCTGCCGAAGAGAGGGACAGAGCACGACGACGACCGCGCAGTCGCAGAGATAAACCTCCATTTTCATTTTACTACCACCAAAAACCAAGCAGCACGGCACGGTGGGAAGTCCTCCCTCCCTCCCCAGATTCGCTCCACGTTCCGCGCGAACCCATCTTCTCTTCTCCACGAATCACTCCCTCCCTCCCTCCCCCATTGTGCGCGCGCGGGCAACGCGGACCAGGCGAGGAGCGCCGCCATTTCGCCTGAGCTGCGGAGCGGAGCAGCCGGCCTCCCCTGCAGGTTCCGGCCGCCGCCGCATTCCGCTAGGGTAAGCTCCGCCCCCCCCTTCCGCGGCGCATTCTTTTGTTTGTTCGAGTTCCCTCTGTATTTGAACCGCCGCCTGCTCGTGCTCGAGGTGGAAAGATTTGACCTTTTTTCTTTTCTTTTCTTTTCTTTTGTTTTGTTTTGGTTCTGCTTGTGGTATACGATTCATCCATAAGACTGAGATTAGTACGATTACCCGAGCAGGTAGCACCAGGTGGCATTTGTAGGTTTTTTGAAATGCCCGTATCATTGGGCTGGGCATCCTGGTTGTTAGATTCGGTTTGCCCGAGCAAGTACCAGTGTAAATTTGCAGATTTACAGTCCCGCATTTCCTTCCGTGGAGTGGTTAGCAATAATACAACCTGGTGATAGTACGAAAAGAGGCGCAAATTGAGAGCGAGGTTCTACGGATCTGCTTTGGTTTCAGAGTTTTCGTGCAAGGCGTTGTATAAAGCTTAGTACTGGTTGAATGCCCCCTCGAATCAGGTTGATGATACTGAAAGAACTTAGCGTGCACGTATTTTTTAATCGACTTTTACCCTACTATTGAAAGGTCAATATGCTCGTTAGTGTCGTTTGTCGCATTTTCCGCTCCTATAATTAACTGGCGTTAGAGGATTTTTGCTGATCTGGTTGTTTAAAAAAGAATTAAAACATATGTTCTTAGGCATCCCAAACTTTTTCAGCCATGTTAGCATTTTTTATTGGCTACCCAATGACCACTCCAAGTGTACAGGAAGTACCAAGACAAAAGGAAACTCTACAGTGTACAGGAAGTATAAGTAAAAGGAAACTATACAGGAAGTACCTAGGAAAAAGGAAAATATTTACAGTCCCGCATTTCCTTCCGTTGAGTGGCTAGCAATAGTACAACCTGGTGGTACAAAAAAAGGCGCAAATTGAGAGCGAGGCTCTACGGATCTGCTTTAATTTCAAATGTTTCGTACAGGCGTTGTGTAAAGCTTTGTCCAGATTTCTTCTACTCCCTCTGTCCAACAAAAGATGTCACACTTTCTATCAAATTTGGATGTATCTATACACTAAGTCATGTCTAGATACATCCAATTTTTAATCAAGTTGAGACATCCTTTATTGGACGGAGGAAGTAGGTGAGATTGTGTACTGGTTGAGTGCCCGCTAGAATCAGTTTGAATGTACTGAAAAAACTTAGCGTGCACGTATTTTCTCAGTCAACTGTTTTTACTGTTGAAAAGGTCAATATATTCATAAGCTACAATTAAACTGGAGCTGGAGAATTTTTGCTGATCTAGTTGTTTCGAGAAGAATTAAAACATATATTTGTATTGTAGGCATTGAAAAACCTGTTCAGTCATGTTTGCAGTTTTTGTTGGCTAACTAAACATATGATTCCCTCTAACCACTCCAAGTGTACAGGGAGTACCTATAACAAAGGAAAGTGTACATGAAGTCCTTTCCCTTAACTCTTTGAAAAATGTGCACTCTTTTCCATCTAACTGGTCCCTTTTAGTGGTATTTGAGGCATTGATGTGAAAGTTAGCTGCTTCTCCTCATGCCAGTTGCTTGTAATGCAGGGTTCTAGTCCTGATTTAGTGGGTGATACTGTATGATCATGTGATGATTGTACATACTTTCATCACATAAGGGTTGGTAGTAGCATTGTACGCTCTTGTTTTCTTTCTTCTGGAGGAGAACTCTTCCACTTGATTCTGCCCTCTCCTGAGGTTCCACACTGCATTTTGACAAATTCTTCGCTCTGGTATAAAGTTTTTACATTCCTTTTTGCCGCATTTTTTCACAAACATGTTTCACTTCTACTAATATTGTATTCATTGTGGCCAGCTGCGAACTTTCAGATACTGAAGCTTGCTTTTGTGGAATTAGGGTTCAGAGTCAATTACCGATGACTCGGGCATCAACTATTGGTTTTGGGCGAAAGACACAAAGTCAGGTCAACTGGTCTGGGCCGTTGCGTCCAGTAAATGTCATCCGAAATAAATTCCCAACTTACAAGAATGGTTCGAATGGGATAGTGATCAAACTGGCCGATGACCCAGAAATACCATCTCTTAAGGAGACTGTTGCCAAGGAGACATCAGATCTGCTTGATAGACGTCAGCGCCTTTCAGTCCGCGAGCTCGCAATGAAATTTGAAAAGGGTCTCAATACCGCCACATTGTTGTCTAATGAGGTATGATTCTTCCTGATTCGTGAACACTCGTTTGGAAATTGGTTCAGTTACTGGAGTTATTTGCACCCAAAGACATTTATCTGGCATTGCCTTTGACTCATAGGTTAAATGGAGACAAGTGGCTTTACTTGAGCGGGACATCCTTCTGAAGAATCTAAAGAGCGTGTTGGAGTCGCTGAGAGGTCAAGTTGCAGGCAAATATAGGGATGAAATTGAGGAGTCAGTATCTATGGTTGGTTTCTTCTTCTGAACTATATTTAAGGTCTCACAAAGGATTATTGTTTCTTGGTGTGTGTTTAGAGCATCTTTAATGAAGACACAATTTTTTTTTGAAGGCACAAGTGTTTTTAACTTACCTTTCTCTTTTGCTATAAAGAAATGTCCAGCTGTATATACTAAATGATTCCTTCGATTGCGAACGCTTTATTAGTTTGATACTTTCTATAGGTGGATATTTTGGCAGTTCAACTATCCAAAAGAGAAAATGAGTTGCTTCAGCAGAAAACCGAGGTCACGAGAATAGCGACTTCACTGAAACTGGTGCGTTCAAAATTCCTTCTAGTTTGTAGTATCTGCATTGTGTAAATGTTTTAGAACACATTATATTTGTAGTATAATGAATTCATGAGCCATTACAATTTAATATTGAATAAATGACATTTTTCCATGACTACTTTCTCAATTAGCTACTTGATTTGGAGCAAACCCAACTTTCTGATTTGAAATGTGAATATCTACCAACGCCCATAGGTGTATGACTTACAAGTCTTTCCTTAGAAGTTATGAAACATTGTTCGTGCTGATACAATACATAAGCAACAGTCTAGAGAAAGTATTTTCTTTGTCGAGGCTTCAGAAACAGACTGTATTGCACCATACTATGGTTTTGAAATAGTTCTCTTCTCTTCCAGATGCATATGGAATTTCAGGGATCTGCAGATGTTTTCTTGACTAACAAATTTAGGAGCTCCGACTGATTTGCTTATCATGGTTCAAATTTTCAGACATAAACATGCTGGTTATGATGCATGTATGAAGCATAATCAGCTCTTGCACTGGCTTATCCTTCTAGACTGTTTTATTATCATTTCTCTACATCGAAGTATTCTTAATCACTTCTCGGATAGATCTCTCCATTTCATATATATTTCAAGCAATTATCTTTTTCTGTATCGTTCGTAGGCTTCTGAAGATGCCAGGAGAATTGTTGATGATGAAAGAGCTAATGCCCGCTTGGAGATTGAAAATGCTAGAGCTGCTGTGCAAAGAGTTCAGCAAGTACTTAAAGAGAAGGAAAACAACTCACAAAGAATTGGGAAGCAGGTATATGTTACTGTATATAGTAATATGAGCAGCATGTTATCTTGCTTCATTTTTAGTAACATGCTTACCTGGCACATGTGTGTTGAGCGATTGAGGCTATTACTTACGTAGAGTTCCTTTTAATTCCAGCTGACTTGTGCACGTTTTTTTTCTACTTGAAATTTGTAAGGATGTGGATGAACTTAGGGAAAAAGTTCAAGAAGCACGAAGAGTAAAAATGCTGCATTGCCCCAGCAAGGTAGACTTCATAGGCTTATTGTGTTATCTACGTATATGTCTTATTTGCATGATTATATATTTCAAGCCTACCTTTCTAGGCAATGGACATAAAAAATGAGTTAAATGTTCTACGTGATCAATTTGCTGAGATGTCCTCCAGTTCTGCTCGACTTTTGAAAGAGGTACGTTACAACTTTACATCCTCTGAATTTGGAAATTTCAGTTTGTGTTTTTCTCATTGTTCTTATATAGACTTATCTTGATTTGTTATCATTAGTTGGCGTCACATCAGAGATTTGAAGAAAATGTTGCACCATTGTATGAGTTGGAGGGTCTTGAAAGCTTGGGCTCCATGCTGCGTGTAGTTGTCCGGAACAATGTGAGTTTATCAAATTCTTCAGTACAGTGGTTCCGCGTGCACCCTGAAGGAAGCAAGAAAGAAATGATTTCAGGTAGAACTATTTTCATCCTACAAATACTCTGGTTTCTATAGGTAACATTAATTTAATGCTGGTTGCCACTGAACTTTGTAGGTGCCACAAAGCTAGTATATGCTCCAGAACCTCATGATGTAGGGCGGTACTTGCAAGCTGAGGTCAACTTTGGTGGTGAAATCTCCACCGCGAAGACTGCTGGTCCAGTAGACCCTGGTTTGTTTTCTTGCATATGGTGATCTGGCAAAGTTAAACTGCTTTCATGGTTATGACATGGCTAACATTACTTTGTTGTTGAGCAGCAGCAGGTCTGGTCGATTATGTAGAGACCCTTGTCAGGAATCCTGAAACTGAGTACAATGTATGATCATCCCTTTAGCTACTTACATTTCTGTACAATATGCTTTTAAGCTTGCTCTTTGCTTATTTTATATTCAACTAAGCAGTCTGGGCCAGTTTTGCGTATTTCAAGATAAGGTAAATAGGTAGGTAGCTAATCATATCGCAGGTTACCTGTTGGAATGTTATCTGCTGATTTTAGGTCAGAAAAACATGTCAGTAACAGTAGGAAACATATAACGCTATCTTAGCAATGCCCTTTACTCCGCAAAACATCATGTCATCTTTATCCACTGAACACTGAATGTGCTATTGTTTTGCTCCTTATGCAGGTTGTTGTTCTTCAAGTGAATGGAGTCGACCAGCCTACAGATTTCATCCACGTTCTGTGCATCGGGAAACTGCGGATGCGACTTGCCAAAGGAACAGCGGTGGTCACCAAGGAATTCTACTCGTCGTCGATGCAGGTATCCTCTAGCAACACTCAGCATCACATGACTTCGGTCGTGTCACGGGCTTCTAATATATTTTCACCCTTTGCCTGCTTCAGCTATGCGGTGTTAGAGGTGGTGGAGACGCTGCTCCACAAGCAATGTTCTGGCAGCCCAGGGAAGACCTCAGCTTGGTCCTGGGCTTCGAGACGGCCAGGGAGCGCAACTCGGCAATCATGCTCGCTCGGAGATTTGCTATCGATTGCAATGTAAAGTTCAAATCGTTTGTATTTGCTACCTGTCGTGGCTATCACGCACACATTGACTTTCTTCCTTTCTAAGTGCAGATTATCCTTGCCGGTCCGGGGGACACAACTCTGTGGTAACCTGTTCAAGGACCAGCTAACCAAGTTCTTACCCTTGACAGAATCAGTGTACATCTCTGTGCAGCGCACGGCAGCATCTGTTTAGTATAGTGCCTCAGTAGGTCTTAGTATTTGCATTTGTTCTTTCTTGTTCTTGCCTAGGTTTCTTCATCTACTTCTTTTCACGTCATGTATCTTGCTACTATCTTGCTAGGTAGAGCATTTCTTTTTCTTTTCTGATACCCACTGTAATTTGCCTTATGAACAATAAAAATGTGGTACTGAATACACAACCTGACACCAAAGTTGTTTCTTGTGTGAACCTTCCTTCTTCGTCCATTCGTTGTTCTGTAAGAAGTCTGCTATAACTTCAACAAAACCAGGTCCTTTTTATCCTGATATAGTGATATGCCGAGAGCCTGAAACCAACAGTTTGGATGCAGATTCAGAAGATCCCAGGACTCCATGCAAGACATGTGGATTGGTCTTAGTATTTGGAGCCTGAAACCAACAAGTCTAAGGTTTGGATGCAGATTCAGAAGATCCCAGATGCCGAGAGCCTGAAACCACAAGTCTTAGTATGTATTTTTAACTAAATATAGCCGTTTTCGGAAACTAATCGCGTATCTGGCCGTCCCGTGAAACTAATTGCAAATCTGGCCTCTGAGGTTGGCACCAATGAGGATGGAGCCGAGCTTGTACAGGTCGGCTCCATCCTCTCTGGAGCCGACTTCTGTTTTATTTTATTTTAATCCTTAAAAAAATTACGGGACTGAAATGGGTGGCGCCGAACTACACAAGTTCGGTTCCAACCTCATTGGCGCCGACTTCAAGGGGCCAGATTTGAAAATAGTTTCGAGAAAGGGCCACACATATGTTTAGTTCATCAAAAGGGCCAGATTTGACAAAAAATACTCTTAGTATTGACTAGCCACGTAGTAAGTACCCAAGAACTGTCAAAAAGTAGTTACTAGCTTTTCTGGTAATCAGTTACAAAAATATCAGAAATTTCTCATAGTTCATGAAAGTCGGTCTGGTTTTCTTAAGGTCAATAGAAAGTGCATGAAAGTTCACTCAAAGTGTCTAACACAGTAATACCCTATCTTTAATTTTCTGAAACTAGCAGTTAGTTACAGTATAAAAAAATGCAGGCTAGGAAGATTAACTGGGAGATCGCTGTCAGTGAAGTGACAATTCCATTCAACTAGTCAACACTATGTTCAACATCCAACCGCGGATCAATATTAAATAGTGTTCTCCACTGCTCAACCCCAAAGCTACTCCATGCTTTTGTTTAGTAAAAACTGATCTTCCGTCCACTCACGGCACGTTGCAAATCACTGTCTTGCTACCCCAAATCCTCACCATTTCCCCACACAGTCAAGCCATCTCAGTTCATCTCAAGTTCTCAACTCTATATATAATCCACATTACACCCACAATTATCATCAAACAAGATAGCCACCTCGACCTCAAGTCCTTGAGCCCTCAGACCACTTGATCTCCAACTTCTAGCCCCCAGCCGGCCATGGCTAGCCACTCCATGTGTTTCCTTGTCGCGGTCGCCATGTGCGCCTTCGTGCTTAGTGCTATGGCGGCACGTGATCTCGCCGACGATAGCTCTTTAGTCGGGAGGCATGAGCAGTGGATGGCCAAGTACGGGCGTGTGTACAAGGACACCACAGAGAAAGCACAACGGCTAGAGGTGTTCAAGACCAATGTTGCGTTCATCGAGTCGGTGAACGCTAGGAACGATAAGTTCTGGCTCGAGGCCAACCAGTTCGCAGATATCACCAATGATGAATTTAGGGCGACCCACACGGGCTATAAAGTTCAGGTGGGTGGTAACACGGGCCGGAGGATGACAAGCTTTAGGTACGCGAACGTCAGCCTCGACGCTCTCCCGACTTCCGTGGACTGGAGAACAGAAGGCGCTGTCACTCCTATCAAGGACCAAGGCAAATGTGGTAAGCTTTAAATTTAAATTATGTTTGAACTTTGATCAATTCACAAGTCATCCAAATGCCTGCGTTTTTTTTCTTCAAAAATGTGAAATTATATTAAAAATGACAAGGATAAAGTATGGCACTGTACATTGACTGTATTTGAAACAAACAAATTATTTCGTAGTTATATTATGCTTTCATGGACAACTTGGACAACCACTAACTACTACAGTACGTAATTTCTATCTATATTGCAGGGTGTTGTTGGGCGTTCTCCACGGTTGCCTCCATGGAGGGCATTGTGCAGTTGACCACCGGCAAACTGATCTCTCTGTCGGAGCAAGAGCTCGTGGACTGCGACACCTCTGACAATGGCTGTGGGGGCGGGTTCATGGACAAGGCCTTTGAGTTCGTTGTCCAGAACGGCGGCCTCACCACGGAGAACAACTACCCCTACACCGGTGCTGATGGCACCTGCAACTCCAACGGGGCTTCTAGCTCCGCCGCGTCCATCAAGGGGCACGAGGACGTGCCGGCCAACGATGAGGCGTCCCTGCAGAAGGCAGTGGCCGCACAGCCCGTGTCTGTGGCCGTCGACAGCGGCCTCTTCCAGTTCTACAAGGGTGGGGTGCTATCCGGTGACTGCGGCACAGACCTCGATCATGGTGTCGCTGTGGTCGGGTACGGTGTAGCTGACGACGGCACCAAATTCTGGGTGATAAAAAACTCATGGGGCTCGTCATGGGGCGAGGATGGCTATATCAGGGTGGAGAAGGACATCGCCGATAAGCAAGGCATGTGCGGTCTCGCCATGCAGCCTTCCTACCCGACGGCTTGAAGATCATGCTTCCTAGCTTGTTGATTGATCCACCTTTGAGGCTCTGTATGACTGTATGGACATATTTCCTCCTGAATTATTATGTAAACATGCTAGTATGTGCATATAACGGTGTGGAAACATGATTACGTATGAATAAATATACGGTTAAGAACTGTAAAATTGTATAAGCGGAGCGCACATGCATCTCTCAAGTATACAAGCAGTTCAGGCTATTTCGTAGTTCGACCAATTAGGAGAGCTAGATTGCCTGACGGTTCCATTATTATTCTGGAAGATCTGGACTCTCACTATATTTTTATGCTGAAAAAAATGTGCTGGATTAACAGGAGTATGGTCTCCAACCTTAAACCAGTTAGGGATGCAAGATTCTGAGTGAGCCGTAGGATGATTCTTCCCACAGAATTTGGTGCATTGCCGTGAATTTCACGGAGGGAGCAGAGAATTGTTTGCCGCATATGAGCAAGACATTGTGTTAGATTTTCTTCCTCAAATGCAGAAACAACTGCCTTGTTTCAGTCATTGTATTTTGTTGTGTGTAAGTATATTAGAGCATCCAGTTTTTTGAGGAGTATCTTAGAGCATCCTGTTAACTGCTGAAATATTGCCCAAATATTGAGTGGGCTTTTAGCCCATTTAGCAATTCCAGAAAAATCCCTAAATGCTCATGCTGTCATGGCAAGTGGTGGAAGTTTAGTCCCATACTGCTATTTGAGTGAGATGTGCATCAGCTTATATACTGAGCCATTATCCTACTAGTATGAGTTGGTATGAGGTATGAGGAGAATGACTGTGTACCACACGCGCGCTCCTCCTCCTCCTCCGCCCACCTCGTTACGACGCGCCGCGGGTTGCGGGAATCTCGCCGAGCCGATGTGTTCTTTTTGTCACGCAGGAATAAAATGTCAACGGCCTGAAACAATTTGTTAATGGAGATTGATTGCTAGCTGAAACGTTCTGTTTTAAGTACGTACGTTTTCAGTCTTAACGGCAATTCATTACGTGCGTTTCGGCTGGACGTTTTGCCTTCCGCGTCTGTGCACAAAAGGAGAGGTCGCTCCTCTCCGAAGGCACTAGAGAACAGAACTCATCTGCCCACAGTCGCCACCGTCACCGTCGTTCCTCCTCGCTATTGCTGCCTTAGCTGATCCCATCCCGTCCGCCGCGTACACGGTCGACGGGAGAGCAGGCCTCCGAAACCCCGCCTCTCTGTTTCCTGTACGGGAGAGGGGCGATTAGGTTTTTGGGGAGCGTCTCCTACGCGACTGCTCGCCAATCTTCATCCACTACGTCGGCTACTTCCTCTACGTCCACTACGTCTGCGTCGCCTTCATCATCATCACCATGAGCACCGACGCCGAGGTCGAGAAGGCTGCTGCGGAGAAGAGGATCACCGACGAAACTGCTTCTACTTCGGCCAATTGGCCAACTGTCGGGTATGACATGTGCATACCCCTCCTGATTATTTACTTGTCTACTGTACTAGTGATTTGCGTAGATGTATCTACTATATGTCTAGTACACGATTACACTGTTAAGTTTCAGTATGTCATTAGCACCATATGCGTCATGAACTCATGATTTTAATTAGTACTTGGATTAATATAATCGAAAAATTGCTTATATTCTCAACAATCGAAAAACCTAATTTGTGTAGGCAATTTTCAATCCATGGTTTTGCTGCTGCACCGAAACCAGCCCCGTTTACGGGGACATATTTTAAGCGTTGGCAGACCAAAACCACTTTATGGCTCACTGCGATGAACGTGTTCTGAGTCGCCGGTGTCACTCCCACTGGAACGATTGCTCCTGAACAGGAGAAGGCGTTTAGGGAGGCCACCGTCGTCTTTGTTGGAGCCGTTCTGAGCGTGATCGGAGATAAGTTGGTTGACGCATATTTACATGTGCGGGTTGCCAAAGACTTGTGGGAAGCGCTCGAATCTAAATTCGGCGCAACCGATGCTGGAAGCGAGATGTATACCATCGAGCAGTTCCATGATTACAAGATGGTTGAAAACCGTCCTGTATTGGAGCAGGCTCATGAGATACAATGCATCGCAAAAGAGCTTGAGCTTCTCAAGTGTGATCTACCGGGCAAATTTGTCGCGGGATGCATTATCGCTAAGCTGCCTAATTCATGGAGGAGCTTTGCCACTACTCTGAAACATCAGATGTGTGAATTCTCTGTTAAGGATGTCATTGGCCATCTGAGTGTTGAGCAGAATTCCAGGGCAAAGGACTCGCATGGAAAAAGCGAAGGTACTTCTGTTGCCAATATGGTACAGAAGAGCTACAACTCCCACAAGCACAAAGGGAAAACTGTTGTCCAATAGAATACCGACTTCAAGAAGAAGGATAATAAACCTTTCAAGAAGGATAAGAAGAAAGGTGCATGCGACACCTGTGGTTCAGAGGAACATTGGGCTCCTAAGTCCCCGAAGAAGTTCAAGAAACCAGGACAAGACTCCAAGTCTGTCAACATGATTGTGAGAAACAATGAGAATTGTGCATCCGGGTACGGTAATTTGTTTACTGCATTTTCAGTTTGTCAGTCTACCGAATGGTGGATTGACACAGGTGCAAATACTCATGTGTGTGCTGACATTTCATTGTTCTCTTCTTATCAGGCCACAGGGAACGGATCCGTATTGATGGGGAATGGAGCGAGTGCTTCTGTTCTTGGCGTTGGCACGGTCGATCTGAAGTTTACTTCGAGACGGATCGTGCAGCTCAAGAACGTGCAGCATGCCCCCGCCATCAAGAAGAATCTCGTTAGTGGCTCCCTCCTATGTAGAGAAGGGTTTAAGTTGGTGTTCGAGTCTAATAAAGTAGTTGTTACGAAATATGGACAATTTGTTGGAAAAGGTTATGAATGCGGAGGCATGTTCCGCTTTTCTCTTGCTGATTTCTGTAATAAAGTCGTGAACAATATTCATTCGAATGTTAATGAAACAGAAGTTTGACATTCACGTCTTTGTCACATTAGTTTCAGTTGTATGACGCGGCTAGCAAAACTAAGTTTAATCCCACCTTTCACTTTAGGCAAAGGTTCTAAATGTCTTTCGTGTGTGCAAGCAAAGCAACCTCGCAAGCCCCATAAAGCTGCGGAGGAGAGACACTTGGCACCGTTAGAACTCATACATTCTGATCTTTGTGAGATGAATGGCGTATTGACTAAAGGTGGAAAGAGATACTTCATGACACTGATAGATGATTCCACTAGATTTTGCTATGTATATTTGTTAAGTACTAAAGATGAGGCTCTGCACTACTTTAAAATCTATAAGGCATAAGTTGAGAATCAACTTGAAAAGAAAATTAAACACATCCGGTCAGATCGTGGTGGAGAGTACTTCTCCAATGAGTTCGATTCTTTCTGTATGGAACATGGTATTATTCATGAGAGGACGCCTCCCTATTCTCCCCAGTCAAATGGGGTAGCCGAACCAAAAAACCGTACTCTAACAGATTTGGTTAGCGCCATGTTAGATACATCGGGTTTATCCAAGTCATGGTGGGGGAGCCGATATTGACGTCATGTCATGTTCTGAATAAAGTTCCGACAAAATACAATGATCTCACTCCCTATGAACAATGGGAGAAGAGAAGGACAACACTCTCATATTTACGTACTTCGGGCTGTTTGGCGAAAGTCAATGTGCCGATCCCAAAAAGCGTAAACTTGGACCCAAGACCGTGGACTGTGTTAATTTGGGCTACGCTAAGAATAGTGTTGGCTATAGATTTTTAGTAGTGAAATCTGAAGTACCTGACGTGAAGGTCGGTACAGTTATGGAGTCTAAAGATGCTACTTTCTTTGAGTATGTTTTTCCTATGAAAGATATGCAAAGCACTTCTGGACAGGAATCTGAGAAAACTCCTGAGCCTGCCATTCCTATGGAATATTATGAACAAACCCATGATGAAATTCCTGAGAAGGATGACGAGGAAACCCTTGGTAGGGGCAAGCGACAGAGGACTGCAAAGTCCTTTGGCGATGATTTCCTCATGTACCTTGTGGATGACACTCCCACTTCTATTTCAGAGGCTTATGCATCCTCGGATGCTGATTACCGGAAAGAAGCAGTCCGTAGTGAGATGGATTTAATCGTGGCTAACGGGACATGGGAAGTTACTGAACGCCCCTATGGTTGTAAACCGTTGGGCTGTAAGTGGGTGTTCAAAAAGAAGCTTAGACCCGATGGTACGATTGAAAAGTACAAGGCTAGGCTTGTGGCCAAGGGCTATGCCCAGAAAGAAGAGGAAGATTTCTTTGAAACTTATTCACCTGTGGCCAGACTGACCACCATACGAGTTTTACTCTCGTTGGCAGCCTCACATGGTCTTCTCGTCCATCAAATGGACGTTAAGACGGCTTTCCTAAATGGAGAGCTAGATGAGGAAATCTATATGAAACAGCCATATGGCTTTGTATTAAATGGTCAGGAAGGAAAGGTATGTAAGTTAATGAAATCTTTATATGGCCTGAAACAAGCACCTAAGCAATGGCATGAGAAATTTAATACAACTTTAACCTCTGTTGGTTTTGTTGTTAATGAAGCTGACAAATGCGTATACTATCGCCATGGTGGGGGCGAAGGAGTTATACTGTGTTTATATGTTGATGACATACTGATTTTTGGGACCAATCTCAAAGTCATTGAGGAGGTCAAGTCTTTTCTATTTCAAAACTTTGAGATGAAGGACCTTGGTGTGGCTGATGTTATTCTAAACATCAAACTACTGAGAGATAATGAGGGTGGGATTACACTTTTGCAATCCCATTACGTTGAGAAGATATTGAGTCGATTTGGATATTCGGACTGTAAAACTTCTCGAACGGCTTATGATCCTAGTGTGCAAATTCGAAAGTTCAATTAAGGATCAACTGAGGTACTCTCAAGTAATTGGTTCTCTCATGTACATAGCTAACGCAACAAGGCCTGACATCATGTTTGCTGTTTGCAAACTTAGCCGGTTTGTTTCCAATCCGGGTGATGTGCATTGGCATGCTGTCGAAAGAATCATGCGCTATACCGGAAGCCCGTCAGTACTTGAAGGGTATTGTGATGCGAATTGGATCTCTGATGCTGATGAGATGAAAGCCACAACAGGGTATGTGTTTACCCTTGGAGGTGGTGCTGTTTCCTGAAAGTCTTGCAAGCAAATGATCCTGACGAGATCGACAATGGAAGCAGAATTAACAGCATTGGACACATCTGGTGTCGAAACAGGATGGCTTCAAGATCTTTTGATGGAGTTGCCAGTGGTTGAAAAGCTAGTTTCGGCTATCTTTATGAATTGTGATAACCAAAACAGTGATTGTTAAGGTTAAGAGTTCAAAGGACAACATAAGGTCCAACAAACACATAAGAATGAGATTAAAAGCTGTCAGACATTTAAGAAACTCCGGAGTTATAGCGTTGGATTATATACAGTCGGCTAAGAATCTGGCAGATCCCTTTACTAAAATGCTATCACGTGTTGTGATAGAAAATGCATCGAGGGAGATGGGTATGAAACCCACATGAGTTGCCATGGTAGTAACCCAACCTATGTGATCGGAGATCTTAGGATCTAGGAAAACAAGCTATTGGTTAACTGAAGAGAGTAAACTCTACAAACCCACTCCGTTTGAGATGCAATACTCTCGGTAACTGTATGGCAGGTTGACGTATGTCTTAATGTGTTCCAAAGGAATGTGTTCCAAAGTTTTGCATAAGCAAGACGCTATTCTACAGAGCGATCTTAGGAGAAACACACCTATATGAACCTGACTGCTGGTCACAGTCTATGAGATTAGGGTGATCTCTAGTAAGTTCATGAATAGGTCAGGAGTGACTAATATGCTCCACCCGAGGGGGTCAGCCTTCGGCAGCCTAGTACTGGTAAGACAGTTGGTGAAACTACTTTACGCCAAACTGACAATTCAAGGCCTAGTCCATTGTCAGTTGTGAATGAGTGTAGCTAATTGCTCTAGGTGGAGTTCAACCTTAACAGGTCTCCACTGAAAATACTGGTATATCAAAACAGTGTTTGGAACGGATGATAACATCATGAGACTTTGGGATCTGGTGGGGGATTGCTGAAATATTGTCCAAATATTGAGTGGGCTTTTAGCCCATTTAGCAATTACAGAAAAATCCCTAAAGGCCCATGCTGTCATGGCAAGTGGTGGGAGTTTAGTCCCATACTACTAGTTGAGTGAGATGTGCATCAGCTTATATACTGAGCCATTCTCCTACTAGTATGCGTTGGTATGAGGTATGAGGAGAATGGCTGTGTACCACACGCGGCTCCTCATCCTCCGCCGCCCGCCTCGCCTCGTCACGACGCGCCGCGGGTTGCGGGAATCTCGCCGAGCCGATGTGTTCTTTTTGTCACGCATGAATAAAATGTCAACGGCCCGAAACAATTTGTTAATGGAGATTAATTGCTAGCTGAAACGTTCTGTCTTAAGTACGTACGTTTTCAGTCTTAACGGCAATTCATTACGTGCGTTTCGGCTGGACGTTTTGCCTTCCGCGTCTGTGCACAAAAGGAGAGCTCGCCCCTCTCCGAAGGCACTAGAGAACAGAACTCATCTGCCCACAGTCGCCACCGTCACCGTCGTTCCTCCTCGCTATTGCTGCCTTAGCTGATCTCATCCCGTCCGCCGCGTACACGGTCGACGGGAGAGCAGGCCTCCGAAACCCCGCCTCTCCGTTTCCTGTACGGGAGAGGGGCGATTAGGTTTTTGGGGAGCGTCTCCTACGCGACTGCTCGCCAATCTTCATCCACTACGTCGGCTACTTTCTCTACGCCCACTACGTCCGCGTCGCCTTCATCATTATCACCATGAGCACCGACGCCGAGGTCGAGAAGGCTGCTGCGGAGAAGAGGATCACCGACGAAGCTGCTTCTGCTTCGGCCAATTGGCCAACTGTCGGGTATGACATGTGCATACCCCTCCTGATTATTTACTTGTCTACTGTACTTGTGATTTGCGTAGATGTATCTACTATATGTTTAGTACACGATTACACTGTTAAGTTTCAGTATGTCATTAGCACCATATGCGTCATGATTTTAATTAGTACTTGGATTAATATAATCGGAAAATTGCTTATATTGTCAACATTAACCAAGTTCGAGCACCTGCTAACCAAGTTTTGACCCTTGACAGAATCAGTGTACATCTATGGGCAGTGCCCGGCAGCATCTGTTTAGTAGCTCAGGGGCCTCAGTAGGGCATGGCATTCTCAACTGTTCTTGCCTAGGCTTCTTCATCTTCTTCTTTCACGTCGTGTGTCCTGCTAGCTAGGAGTAGTATCTTGCTAGATTGAGCATTTCATTTTCTTTTCTGATATTCACTGTAATTTTCCTTGTGAACAATAAAAATGAGATACTCAATGCACAACCTGACACCCAAGCTGTTTCTCCTGTGAAAAAATCTTGTTCGTCCGTTCGTTCTTCTCCAAGAACCTGCTGTAACTTCAACAAATCCTGATATACAGTAGTAGATAACACCCTGACATCTACGAAACTCATACTCCGAGTAGCTAGCTAGGCTCAAGTAGACATTGACGAATCATCGATCGTCTCAAAATCAGGAATTAAGAGCAGCCGCTCTGCACCCTGAGGCCTGAGCGCTCGGGCAGTGCGCCGTGCCCGTGCTGCGTCCGGCGCAGGGCGGCGCACTCAGCGACGAGCGCGTCGCGTGCGGTGAGCAGACCGCGCGTGGCGGCGAGCGGGCGGTCGAAGACGGCGCAGTCGACCCAGTCGTTGAGCAGCCTCTCCTGCCCCCACATGTCCGGGATCCGCACCCGCCCCGCCATCTCCGTCCGGTGCCGCTTCAGCCGCTCCCGCGCACTCGACCGCTCCCCGGCGCTCTTCTTCTTCGTCTTCTCCGGCTCCCACGTCGGCGCCAGTGGCATCCCACCAGCGCCGTCCGTGTCGCCCGATGTCCCCGCGCGCTGCCCCGGAGTGGCGTCGTCTCCCTTGTCGGCTTCAGGCTCAATGTATTGATCCATGCTTCTCTTACACATGGTGGAATGGAAACGAAATCCAAGAACTGACGCGGAACTAAGCAGCTTCGGTTTTCTTGTGTTGTGTGGTTAATCATCGGCGGGTTGATATATATAGATGCTGATGCCGATGGCCGGCGGGCGATCGAGCGCGATTGCGATGGTTGGTGGCGGTGGGACGAGAGCGCGGCCGCGGCCGGCGTGTGTGGCTGCATTTGGTTGAGCGACGTGGTGAGCCCGCGCGGGAAGGAATATGTACGGCTGCATCTTCGCATCGTCTGTCTGGCTGGGGGTTGGGCCACGCGTGCGCGCCTTGTTAGCAGTGGCGTATCCAGCGGGTGGGCCGAGGGGGCCGTGGCCCACCCAGAAATTTGAGAAATTTTTTAAGACCCCCATATCAGAATATTAGTTGGGCCTCGGCATCTGTCTGGGGGCCTTTTTTGTCTGTCGCTGGAGTTAGAACTGCTAGCGTAACACCCTCGCTCGTTTCCTGCTCCGGATGGCACCCGACCCCTCTCCCCACCCCCACCACCCGCCCCCATACCCGTCGTCGGGTCTAAATCTCAACCATACCCGCCACCCGCCGGGTCTGTAGGACCCGACGGGTACCCGCCGTGCGGCACTGCGCGCTCCATGTATCGGACGAAATCTCGCAGGAGGAATAGCGGCGCACCAAATTAGCCAGCAGACGAGCAGTCACCGGCAGTCATCTGACCCGCGACCTCCGTCGCGAGCGCGGGGCGCGCCCAGGCGCGATGAATCTGCCGGCCGCCCTGGAGCGCCCTGGAGCGAGGCGGAGGCAGTCTGCCCGCAGCGGCGGCCAGGTCGTGCTGGATTCGTCGGGGATGGGCGTGGAAGGAGGAGGACTGGAGGAGTGAGGCGCAGGCGCGCAACCGCGCATGGAAGGAGTGAGGAGCGGGCGCTGGTGGCCTGGTGCGCTGCGCAGCCGGCCCTGGTTTTTGCTCGATCTGAGAGGAGAAGAGAAGAGGCGCTCGTGTGGGATGCTCCATCTGGGACGCGTGGGAGACTGGGAACAGTGCGGGATGGTGGGTGGTGGATAAGGAACGTGGGGATGTGAGGTGAGGGAGATTTTTTCACTGACCTGTGGGGCTGGCGGGTTTAAGGGTATGGGTTTGGTATCCCCATACACGCCTCCGCTAGACCCGATGGGTTTAAATTTTACCCGTTAAGCACACCCGCGGGTTTTTTTTACACCAAACCCTCCCCATTTAAGGCGGGTACCCGTCGGGTTTGCGGGTATCGGGTACCCATTGCCATCCGTATTTCCTGCTCCATCGTTCGAGCTCGTGCGGGCGCGCCGCCATGGCATCGGCGACCTAGATGATTCACCGACCCGCTTGCTGGATAGACCCGCACTCCCGCTCCTTGGCTGACCTCGCCGACCGGCGGGACCTCTCGCGCACTCTCCCTCGCCCAACCTCGCGCCCTCTTCCTTGGCCTCACCTTCTCCAGCCTCACCTGCTCCAATTTCTGGTGACCGCCGCTCGGCCAACTACGGTCCGTCTCCACATGTAGCTTCATAATTTCGCTTGTCTATTTTATATAGGAAAAAATACATGTGCTGAAGCCTTATTTTCAAGCCAAACCGAATATGAAATGCCCCAAACCGCTCGACCACCCAGAATTTTCTAAAAAAATATTGGGTTTCTAACCATTTTTGGGTACTGCATAATGTTTAGAAATTGGCGATTTATGTTTGTAAATGAAAAGAAATAGTTTATATATGTTGTTTACAAATGAAAAAAACCTTTTATTGGATGCCACATATCAAACATACATATTGATTTACAATATTGTGAATTGATCACCTTTACTATTCATTAGAGAAAAAAAAATCTCGGACATTTTTATTAGAGTGTGCCCACCCACCATTTTTTTCCTGGATACGCCACTGCTTGTTAGGTCACTCAAAGTTTTGTTTCTCAAAAAAAAAAAGGTCACTCAAAGTTTCTAATACCTCATCCTTAATTTTCTGAAACTAGCGTTTAGTTTCATTAAGGAAATAAGCAGGCTAGGTAGATTATCCGGGAAATCGCTGTCAGTGAAAGTGACTATTCCATTTAACTAACCAAGACTATGTTCAACATCCAGCGCGGCGTATCAACATTAAATAGTGTTCTCCACTGCTCAACCCCAAAGTTAATCCATGTTTTTCTTTAGTAAAAACCTGATCTTGCGTCCACTCACGGCACGCAACAATCACTGACATGCTACCCCAAATCCTGTTTTTCTGAATCGCATTAATCTACATATCTTTTGGGTGTGTCTGTTTACTAATTTCATTCCACATATCTAGTCCACATTAAAATATTTATAACAGCGAGAGTATTAAACATGACTTCTTCAATAGTGTGCAGTTCATACAGAATCTGCAAATGTGATACCATGCTTCTCTTCATTTCAATGGAAAAGAGATGTATTGCATATGGTCGATCCTACAACAACGCTCGACCCAAAATCTTATTGGGCATGGAAAAAACAGACAACAGGACCAAAACATACGTCAAATGTTCCAAGTCACCATATAACAACACCAAGCATTCCAGCAGGGGATTGACGAGAGATAATAGTTTTAGTGAGAGGCGACGCCCGCCCTAGCTTTCTCTGGGAGGATGTTGTCGGGAAGGATGAGCTGCGGCGGGATCTCCCGGACCACTCCGACCATCGAGTCGTACTCCTCGTCTTTGTGGGCAAACTTCTTCCTCAGCTTCTTCTCGAGCTCAATCTCGTCGAAGCTCTTGTCGTTCTCGGCTGCATGAACTTGAGCTAAGTTGAAGTAGTTAGTTGCCGACTGGGAGATGAAGGCAATCTCCTCCTCCGTAAGCTTCCTTAGGAATTTGGCAGGATTACCAACCCAGACCTAATAGTGGCAGGAAATTGTATGATTCAGCAGAATCAAGCTGGATATAATTTCTTTTCAAAATAGAAAGCTGAACATATTTTTGTCTTGCTGCTGCGGAATAACCAGCCTAATTATTGAATCCAGAATGTGAATACACGAACTTCCAGCTTCCAAACATAACACTGAACCTAAAATATATGGATACCAATGTACACTTGGTCTGATTGTTCTCCAGCAGAAAGGCTCCTAAACACCAGACAGATTCATTTAACTATACTGTATAGTAAAGCATTCGAAATGTAATTGCTCTTTGCAAAAACATCGCTCCAGGCTTAACCTACATACATGGATTGAATTATTTAAACTGTGTATGCCAGTATTTTGGAGCAGGAGTATGACAATCTTCTAAACAGCATTCTAAATGTAATTGCTCTCTGCAAAAACATGGCTCCAGGCTTAACCTAGATACACGGATTGAATTATTTAAACTGTGTATGGCAGTATTTCGGAGCAGCAGTATGACAATCTTCTAAACAACATATCCGTGGAGAATGCCACCTTATAATGTACGAATGTCACCAAAACTAGCAAATAACATAATGATGACAGTTGAACGCGTAGTGCCCATCTACCAAGTCGAAAATTGGCTTATCAAGAGAGCAAGAAAGTAACCTCTCCAGAAGGAATCCTTGTGTTCTGCTTAACCAGGGATCCCGCACCAACCATGCTGTGCTTTTCAACAACCACTCCGTCAAGCAAAGTGGCACCCATACCAACAAAAGCTTCATCTTCAATGATGCATGCATGTAAAACAGCACTGTGCCCTGGCAGAAGTTTATTACTTTAGGCAAAAGTATAATAGAGTCGGTCATCCAGACAAAGTGAACTTCAGCAATTTAGATTCATAAATCAATCACAAGAATAAGATTTAGAGCATTTTCACAAGTTATTTTGGTTAAGTTGCCATGCAATGACTGTCTTCGAAATAAGCTGAAGCAACATCTTAGTAAGCATACTGGAGTTGTTACCAATACTAATCTAGAATAAGTGGAAAAGTTCTTTACTGACCTACTGTAACGTTGTTTCCAATTATGGTTGGGAGGACCTTCCCACTAATGCTAGTTTTTGCAACATGTACAAGAGAGTTGTCTTGTATATTTGATCCAGATCCAATACGAATGCTGTTGACATCACCTGAAGAGAAGAACAAAAACAGCAAAGCATGGTTATACTATCAACATCGGGATATTATGTAGTTCAGCAAATAATAAACCATAAGAGCTAATGGTTTTCACAACATGATAACAGATCATTTTACTTCTTGAACTTAACTAGGAATGCTTGGTTGAAAAGTAACATTGGTTTCAGAAGTTTTATTGCTTCATGGACTAGGTAAAGGTGTAGCATGGCAGTCTGATGATAATCCAGCGCTTAGATGAATTAAGGCCTCACCAAACCAGTTCTCTATGATATTACCGGTGCCTCCAAAAAAAGGCGTATGATGCTTTGTATGATAATGTTTCTGAGGTTGTTTAGTAATTAGACATTCTTCCACATGTGGAGTAAAACACCAGTTCACTGGCCAAACATGGTTGGGGCTTTTTAACCCATTTCTTTGATTGGAGCTGTGGTATTGCCCTAATCAAAACACCCTGTGTACCATTGCAGAATAGTCATGTTTCTTGCTAACCATTTTCATTGGTACCCTGGGGCTGCCGAGAAAGCACAACATAATAAGCTACTACTCCCTCCGTTCCAAATTAGATGACTTCCATCTTGTCTACATGTGGATGTATCTATACATACATATAAGATGTCTAGATACATACAAATGTAGACAAGATGGAATCATCTAATTTGGACGGAGGGAGTACAAAGCTCTGTCTTCATAACCATAGAAAGTATTGTGTTACTTTTCCTGCAACAAGATTAAGTTACACGCAAGGAAAATCCTCAGTGAACTGAAATTACTTAATAATTTTGAGACTACATGTAACATCAGTAGTTCGCAGAAGCGTGGACTACAGCCAAAAGAGCCACCCAAATGTACTAGTGCTGTTCAATAACAATGTGCATCATATGAGAGTTGATGAATATGTAACTATTGCATATAAACTATTACTCCAAAGATGGTGCTGTCAAACTCAAGTTCATTTAAAGCACCTCGTTGTTTGTAGAATACACTACGAAAACAAGAATGAGAAGACAATCACCAAGATAATGACAATGGTTACTCAGTCCAGGAGTTACCTCTCAGAACGGAGCCATACCAGATTGAGGATCCTTGTCCAATCTCAACATCACCAATGACGGCTGCACTCGGTGCAACAAAAACATCTTCGTTGATTCTTGGCTCCTTCTCAAATATGTTCATGATTGTCCGATGCCTTGAGACTGACAAATGCATACGAAAGTTGAAAAGTGTCACTGTCAGTCAGCAATGAAGTTTTTGAACCTCACGGAAGTAATTCATATTTATAATAAAGTTAAACACACAAGGGCCCAAAAAGAACTGGTAACATCGAACTATGGCAGCTCATTAGCTCGAAGAGGATTATTTATGATGCTAAGGAGCGTAAGTTAAGATACACACTCACTTTAAACAGGCACATAAATACAGCATTCCCATAAAATTCAGTACAGACACAGTAACAACCTTAGTATGCTTAATGTACAATCTCCAACTGCTTTAGAACATGAGAATCCCTAGCTGAATGCAGCATTTCACAGGTAACTGAACATGCTGCAAGCGAACACAAACAACACTAAACCTTGAACAACAGTACCGGAACCTAAATGTTAGGCCAATTCCAGCTCTCGGATCACACACCACCAGTATCCGTTCCTCTTCCAGTTTCATTCTCTGCTATAACATTCCAAAGGCTATGAGCCTATCCCATCAACGGATGTGGATGTCACTTAATCAACCTGATCTGGTGCCAGACAGCTCCAAAACAACCAGTGCGACGAATTTACCACGGTTCATCAAAAAAATAACGTACGCGGAATCCAGACGATTAGACGAGGACATGACCTTTCCGGAGCAAGCAATTGAGCGGCCAGGGAGGGAGCAAGTGGCGGGGAGGATGAAGGGGGGGACAAGAGGTGAGACGGAGACGGAAGGTAACCTTGCTCCTCGGCGCGGAGGCCGCCCTGGATGGTGGATCCGAGGCGGTCCATGACCTGCCCCGTGCCGCGGATCCACTTGCCCACCGTGAAGATCGCGCGCCCGAGGGTCCCCATGTCTTTCAAGCCCCTAAGCTCTCGCTCCCTGCTCCGGGCGGGGATTGTCGCCGGCAGCCGCAGGCGAGGTGGGTTTAATGGCGTCTGGGCGGAGACGGGGGAGAGAGATGAGCCAGAAGACAATGGCTGCGGCCGAGGGAGTGGGACTGGGACGCAGGCGAGAGAGGGGAGGTCAAACAGCAATGGGCCCAACCTCCATGGGCCTTATTGTTGACCCAAAGCTAGCGGGTTCGTACAGGCCGGCCTATATCTCGATGGGCCTACCTCTGTGGGCCGTCCCGGAAGTGTAAAACAAAAAATATTTCAATTGGTCAGGTCCTACTCTACGCCTTGCGCAAAGGTTAGCGAACAAACGTGTCAAGCACCCTGCCTATGTTCTCCACCGCCTACCCTGCCCTAATCCTGGCGCCTCGTCTACCGGTGAGGCCGCCCTCAAAATTTGTCCACCGGCGCCGTTTACGATAACCAACGCGGAACCTGCACACAACACAACCAAGATACTTTGCCCAACTTAACAGTGAGGTTGTCAATCTCACTGGCTTACTGTAACAAAGGATTAAACGTATGTGTGGAAAATAATGTTTGTTTGCAGAGAATGAAAGTAACAGAACTGCAGTAGGTTGTTTTATCAGTTTAAGGAAAAAGGACCGGGGTCCACAGTTCACTAGTGGTGTCTCTCCATAAATAATAATAGCATACATGCGGGTAAACAAATTACAGCTGGGCAATTGACAGAATAAAGAACTGCATAACAATGCATATAAAAGTCGTGATGTCGAGTGTGAGATTCATTTGGGCATTACAACATGATACATAGACCTTCATCCAACTGCATCTATGACTAATAATCCACCTTCAGGATAGTATCCGCAACACCATTCAGTATTAAGTTGCAAGCAACAGATTATTGCATTAAGTAAAATGTGTAATGTAAGTAGCACAAATATTTTTAGATAAAGAACTACTGTTTTATCCCTAGTAGCAACAGTACATCTACAATCTTAGAGGTTGCTGTCACTCCCCCGGATTAAATAGAGACATGAACCCACTATCGAGCATAAATACCCCCTCTTGGAGTCACAAGCATCTACTTGGCCAGAGCATCTACTAGTAACGGAGAGCATGCAAGATCATAAATAACACACTCACAAGATATATTATGAAGCAAATGACATAGTACTCAATTATTCATCGGATCCCAGCAAACACAACATGCAGCATTACATAAAGATGATCTTGATCATGATAGGCAGCTCACAAGATCTAAACATGATGGCGCAATAGGAGAAGACAACCATCTAGCTACTGCTATGGACCCGTAGTACAAGGATGAACTACTCATGCATCAGTCCGGAGGCGGGCATGGTGATGTAGAGCCCTCCGGTGATGATTCCCCTCTCCGGCAGGGTGCCGGGAAGAGCTTATGAACCCTCCCGAACTAGGGTTGACGGCGGCGGCGGCTCTGGAACGAATCGTGGAAAAGTGTTCGGGTGCTAGGTCTTATTTCGTCGGGGGTATAAGTAGACGAAAGGGCGAAGGCGGTGGAGCCCCGAGGGCCCCACACCACGTGGCCGCACGGCCAGGGGGTGACCCGCGCCGGGACATGGTGTGGGCGCCTCGTGGCCCCGCTCCATCTCGTCTTCGATGTTCTGGATGCTTTCGGGAAAAATAGGGACTTCGGCTTTTGTTTCGTCCAATTCCGAGAATATTTTCTTAACAGCTTTTCTGAAACAAAAAACAGCAGAAAACAGGGAACTGGCACTGTGGCATCTTGTTAATAGGTTAGTCCCATAAATGCATAAAAATCATATAAAGTGTATATAAAACATGTATCAATTGGTATAACATAAGCATCGAACATAAGAAATTATAGATACGTTTGAGACGTATCAGGTGTCAAGTGCACGCGGGTCGCACTTGTCAATGGGGGTGGGGTCAATAATAGGGGAACCAAAATTCTGCCTCAAAGCTTCGCCCCGTCACCAGCCTCCACGGACCGTGGAATGTGCCAATGCTGACGCTTCTCATGGAGCCGTTGTGGTCAGGCTTCAGCAACGCTGAGCTCACGTGGTCCACGGTGTTGCAGATGGCGCCGTCCTCGATGGGGATCATGGTGGACCGAGGCCTCGGGAACCAGCGCTTCTCTTCCATGGCGATGTCAACCTGCCCTAAAACATGGTGGTGCAATGGCGAAGCCACGTTGTGATGTGAGTCATTAGTTGACCACAAAGAGTTTTTGCAAATCCTTTGTATGCAAGCAAAAAGTTATTCAGAACAAAAAAAAGTAAAGCACATGTATCTGGATCGCAAATTTGAAATGACATGATACGTTTCGGATACTGGCTCCGCCACTATGGTGGTGGTGCTCATCTGAGCAAGATAGCGTGGTTGCCACCTTAATCATCTGAAACACCAATGTGTGGCTGCCATGTTAATCATCTAAACCATTCTTAAGAGCCATGCAGGGAAATTCCAAGGATGCCCCTCTCCGGCTTTAGAGTTTCCTTTTTAGATAGGTTAAACTGTTACAAAATATGCACTGTTTTTTTGGCTACTTATCAGTTGGAGGCATACAAATTCTGAAGGACAAGAGAACCAATGAATTAAGAAGTTGATGGACCAGCCTTATTGTTGTTCCTCGTCTTCTCCGACGTGAAATATGAAGTGTAGGAAACTTGCTCTTCTCTTTAAATTTAGAGATGTTACAATTCTTTAGCTTCAGCGTCTCAAACATCTTGACGTGTCCGCCGGCACCAAATAGGCATGTCGAGTAGGCAGTGGGCCCAACGGGTTAAGCAAGTATCCTGAGATGTCGCTGGACGTCATACTGGCCATCCTTGGGTGTCCTTTCAGAAACATCCCACAAATCTGGCAGGGTGACTCCTCAGATCATAGGGCCGAGCCGCAAAGGCAGGAAGCGCTCGGAATTGTTGTCTGTTGGCCTTCCCGCCCTCCCTCATGTATACCCCATCCTCTGCCCCGGCCACGGTAAGTAGGGTGTTCGGCTCCATGGCCACGGCGAGCTAGGAGACAGTCCCCTCCTCTTGCCACGGGGTAAGGGGTGGTCTTCCAGCATCGCCGGCTGGGCATCCCGGTGTGGCATCCTCCCCGACTTCGTCTTTTGTCCCCTCTATCCGGTGGCATCGGCGGCATCCTCCCTGGGTTCCTCTTATCTGTCCACTATCTGAAAGTGTCGGCGTGGGCGAAATGACAAGGGTGGTTGTGCAAAATTATAAACTGGTCTACCATATGCCCCGCCCGGAACTAACATTGTGGACCCTAGTGTTCTTTGACACCTCAGCGATTTGAGTAGTCTATTGGCTATCCATGCGGGAGTGAAATTGGTCCATCCTATGCCAAGTTAGAAAACAGCAGCCAAATTTTACTGGCGACCGTAGTTAAAAAGTTAAACCACTTTAATGATCATATTTTGGGTATTTTGAAGTCTGATGACCAAAGTGACAAACCGACTAAAGCTTAGTGATAATAGATGACTTTTTGCATTGATCTGTCTTGTTTTTATCCTTAGAAGACACCATCATCACACATGGGATATGGCAATGGAACGGAGGCACAATAGGCTTATTTGCCTTCTGCTTGCTGATAATCCCCAATTAAGAGCAGGGAATCACTGTAGCACAATTCGATAAGTATTTGAGTGTCGAACCCAAGAGGAGCTGAAAGTAAACTATCTATTCTCTAAATCCCTAAACCCTCTTATATGGCCTTTTATGCAAAGCAATGAACTAAAGTGTGTAAAGAACTTTTTACTAATAACTAGAAAACTGTAAATTACTAAAAGCTAAAACTACGAGTAAACTAATGTAAGCAAGTCAGACAAGTTAAGTGATGTGGGAACAAGTTTCTCGAGTGACAAGTTTCTCAAGTAAGCTTATAAACCAGGTTTCTCGAGCAAGTTTAGCAAAGCAGATTTCACAAGCAAGTTTCTCAAAATAGCAAGTTACTCAAGGGAGCGAGTGTTCTAGCAATTGTTATTTCATTCGTTTGGTTGTCATAATTAGTGAAGCATAAGGACACATGTTTCACATGTGTAGTCTTTATTGTTTCTTCTAGATAGAGCCCTAGATAGGTACAGACAATTAAAGGCGCAAATACACAACACTTATGATGGGTCCTAAGGCCATTTTCATGAGCAATCATCATTAAAACTTGGAACACGTTTTCTTGTCAACTCCGTTCCTTCCTCCTCCCAACTTCATGCCTAAGGTGACCACCTTATATGCATTCCCCAACAAATGCGTGCACTCATACATTAGTACAAAAATACAATCATAGAAGATAAACTACTTGTATGCAACCAATTAATGAAGTATTTCACAATTACCATGAACAAATCACTACTCAAACATAGATATGAAGACACAATAAATCACGGGAAAACAATATATTGCATCATACATCATGTTTGCCAAGAGATTACAGTAGAGAGACGCAGAGGATCTTACTGTAGATGTTGATGATGAACACGCCCGAGGCGGGTGGAGCCCTCCGGAGGCGATTCCGGCAGTGTTTCCCCCTCTGATCTCCTCAGGTGGCAGCCTGCTGACTCTCTGTTTTGGTATTTCTGTGTTTCTGCGGCGCTCCTCCCGATGATCGACGAGGGGCTTCTTTTATAGACGTTTTTAGGTTAGACCTAATTTTTGGGCGAAAGTGAACGGTTGCGGACCACGATAGCCGAACAAGATAGGCTCGCGCAAGCATGTCTCTTTTGTGCCTTGGGGGCTCCCTTCCCGAGCTACAAAAGCCAAGGTGACTTCTTTTCCTTAAAAATAAACTCTTAGAAAATCTCGGGTCAATTTGACGTTGTTAAGCTCCTTGAAAGTGAAAAATACACAAACCGGTGTTTCATGTTCTACGTGGTTATAACCAAAATAAGGGGGTCATGTGGAAAATCCCCAAAATCATTATAAATCATGAATATAACCCTATGTAAGTTGTAAATATGTGGAAATATGAAGTAATAAACTACAAAGTTCATGTATGCATTTATATGCATCATCGCGCGCCACCACAAAAAATCCGTAAAAACTTACTTCTCTGTTCTAAAATATAAGACTTTTTTCTAGATTTGTTCAGTTGTATATGTATGTAGACATGTTTTAGTGTGTTGATTCACTCATTTTGTAATGATCAAGCCAAAATCTGAAATGATATAGTCGTATATTTAAAGATGGAGAGAGCAGTTAACAGTCCAACATTATGTTACTGAGTGAAAAGACCGATCGTAACTACTGACCCGATATGTGTTTGATCGCGGCAACAAGTTTTGTTATTAAATAATTATTTATCAATTCAAAGGAACATCCGTAACTAATTTGAGGATGTAGATATTCACACAACTCCGTCTCGTGTCGGGATTGCTTGTCCATGCAGGATGGACTGTGATAACCGATCCAAACAAAAGAAGGCTACAAGCGCTACTTGAGATCTTTTTCGACTGATACACAATACTTAAGGGCAATTTCAACGTCCCAGCGCATACGGACAGCGATTTCGGACTGATTCGGTCCGCTTTGAGCGGACAACAGATAGATTTTGAGCCTTCGTCCGTTTTGCGGCGGAGGTGCCCCCAACGGCCGGCCGCATTTCATAAGAAAAAGAGTACGTGGATTTCATTCAAAGTTTGGATACAAAATAAACACGCTGAAATATTATTTATTTATTACAATAAAGTTCGAATGGAAAGAAAAATAAACATATAGCACTACTGGTTTCCAAAATGAGTACACGGGTGCTCTATCAGATCATTCTGCAGACGTTCATGCAGTGGCTTGTCACGCATCTCTGCATACACGTCTGAATACTGCTCGTATGTCACCGGTCCAGGTGTAGGCGCAACCAACTCGCCCTCAAATTCCCAGCCTTGATCAAATATCCTCGCATCATCCCGTTCATTCTCGACAATCATGTTGTGCATGATCACGCAAGCAGTCATCACCTCCCACATGACCTCCTTGCTCCACGTTCTTGCCGGGTGCCGAACAATAGCAAACCTGGACTGGAGCACACCAAATGCTCGCTCGACATCTTTCCGGCAAGCTTCTTGTTACTGAGCAAACTTGCGAGCTTTCTCATTTCCAGGCATGCGAATGGTCTTCACAAAGACAGGCCACGAAGGGTACATACCATCAGCAAGGTAGTACCCCTTGTCATATGCATTTCCATTAACCTCAAAGTTGATCACCGGTGCATTGCCCTCGGCCAACCTGTCAAACACCGGTGATCTCTGAAGAACGTTGATATCGTTGTGAGAGCCCGACATGCCAAAGAAGGAGTGCCAAATCCACAAATCTTTAGATGCAACAGCCTCAAGTATGACTGTGCACTCTCCAACGTGTCCATGATATTGTCCTTGCCAAGCAAAAGGACAGTTCTCCCACTCCCAATGCATACAATATATGCACCGAAGCATGCCAGGGAAGCCTCTACTCGAGTTCATGTTCAGAAGACGGGCAGTGTCTTCCAAATTAGGCTCCCTCAAGTACTCGGGACCGAACACCTGAACAATAGCCTCACAGAACTTGTACATGGACTCTAGGCAAGTGGACTCACTCATGCGCAAATATTCATCTACCAGATCACCGGCTACTCCATATGCAAGCATGCGTATAGCTGCCGTGCACTTCTGATAAGATGAGAAACCATACCTACCAGTAGCATCGGGTCTGGCGACGAAGTACTCATCATATGCCCTCACCCCTTCAAGTATACGCATGAACAAGTTTCATGACATCCGAAAACGGCGACGAAACTTGTGATCGGATATGTTGGCGTCACAGGATGGAAATAGTCCTTCCAAAGTTGGTAGTGACCTTCTTCCCGGTCACGATCCAACGCAGGAGCCCTTCCAACAACCGACCCAACATGCCGAGGCCACTCCGTCTGGTTGAAGTTGTGGACGAGCGTGGTCGCGACCATCGTAGTTTCGGAACCGTCGTCCGATTCTTCGTTCGATGTATCGATGAAGGTCTTGAAGAAGAACTCATCATCACTGTCCATCTAAACAAAACACACAAGTAAGAATGAAATTACATCACTTGTTCAACCAAAAAAGGTGGGTTGATTCTCACAAACCTTGCGTCGAACACCTTCGGGGCAGTGGACTTCGCGGCCACCTCCGGTCCAACAGCCGAACGACTCGGGAAGCGGCGGTGGCGGTGGCGGCGGACGAAGGCGGACGACGGCGAGGGTGGCGCAGGGCGGGACTGCCGCGGTGGAAGAGGCCGAAGAGATAGGGGCGGCGGCCGATGCGATCGAGGCGGCCGAAGGAAGGGGGAGGAGTGGGGTTCATTTGGCTGCCAACTGGGCCAGGCGCGGACAAGGGAGGACAAGAGGTTGTCCGTTTTCTCCCCCAAATCTGGACCAAACTTGGGCCAGGTTTGGGGCCGAAAACCTGTCCGCGCGGACATTTGTCCCTATGCGCTGGGCCGTTGGAGAGGGTCCTCTGTCCGGAAGGACAGATTAGGACAGGCCCTATCCGTATGCGCTGGGCCGTTGGAGGTGCCCTAACCCTCCTCTACTCAACCATCGTTTTTTGTTGAGAGGTGCCCCAGCCGTCTCGAGGCCTCCCCCTTCTCCTCTGGCAGCCTCGCCGACCAGAGTAGAGAGGGGCGAGGCCGCCGTCCCACTTTTGTAGTTAGGTTTTTTTAGTAGGATTAAAGTCGAGTGTGGTACTTGCGTTATGTCGTTTGTGCGATATGAGTTCAAGTTATCTTCAAATGATGATCCGAAACCCGTTCTAGCCTTGCCAGGTCGCCTCCCACTGTGGAAGGTAGAGCTAAAAGAAAGATCCGGCGGTGCTACTGTAAATAAGTTCGACAATGGTCAACTTCATAAAGATCCAAGGATCATCCGTTGTTCTAGATGCCCTCGTGGGGAGGGGGGGTTGAAGATGAAGGTGAGCTTCACTTCTTGCTGCTCTGTCGTTGAAGGAAGGTAGAGTTGGCGCGGTAGTGCTGGCTCTAGGAGCTGCTCAAGGTTCCCGAGATCTTCAACTCATGTTGCAATGTGTCGTGATTATCACGTGCCAGAGAGGCCACTCTGCGCTCAGATTTTTTGATCCTCTGAGCTTTTTTCTTTAAGCGGAAGATCTTCATCAATCTCGGCATGGGAATAAACGGCGGCGGTGCCCCTATTGGTTATGTCCCAGCGGCGTTGCGCCCGCCTGTGCATTGAAGTAAAGTTCCCGTGGTGGCAATGGTGAAGGACCGATTGCCTTTTCTGTAATCTTTGCAGGGTCATGTTTTGGAATTTCAGAGGGCTTAGTTGTTATTTACACTAGTTGTTGGATCCCTGATGTAACTTTGCTCCAATTTAATGCAGTTCCATTTCGGTGCTAATTTGTAGAGTAATACCGGCGATAGAATTATTTTTGTACTCAAAATTAATTTAGAGTTCAAAAGGAAGACGTCATTAAAAGGAAATCTCTCAAGATAAGGAGGTGGATTAATTGGGACAATCTTATATTTAGTACTTCTCTTATTGCAGGGTTCGACCGGACACGAATACGTGGAGGCCAGCTCAAAAGCCGACCATCCACCATAAATACGGTGATGTGGTGCCACACGATACTCGACACCGGCCACAACCAACATGCCCGACCCTGACCCTGCTCATCACGAGCTTAGTGCTAATCAGGCAGGTGCCTCCACCACTGCTGCTATGCCTTTGAGTTATGGAACTATAGTGCCAAGCCAACATGGATACCAGTCGTCGTGGACGGCCATGCCCCCGCCGCCGGCGAAGCCGGTTGGAGAGCCGGACCAGTACACGGAGTTTCTAGCGCTGGCTGCGGTCGACCTAGCGAATATGGGTGTTAGGCTCGAGGGTTCACGTCGTTCGCTGGAAATGATCGCTGGCTATAAGAGGAAGCGTGATGAGCGGTCCGCGTTAGTGCTTGGTGCAGCCAACACGCTAGGACAACAAACCATTATTGTCGACAACTTCCTGCTCAACCATGTAAGTCCCATGCCAACAAATCAATATATATACTTTATGCGTGTTCGCCGAAGGAGTCGGCACCGGTGCTTGCTAACTGTTGTTACCCATGTATCGATCAAGTAGGCATCAAATATGTGGGAAGATCTGGCAGAGCAGAGGCAGAGGTTTATGAGCCTAATCAGCTCTGCCTCGGAGGACAGGGTTGTGAAGCGCCTCAAGATAAAGGACGAGGAGATGAAGTGTATATGGGGGATGAACTGGTCGCTCCAGGAGCGGCTTAGGAACCTCAACATGGATGCCCAGAGGTGGCGTCACGTCGCACAGTCCAATGAGGTGGTCGCCAACGTGCTCCGTGGCGACCTACGGCGTGTGCTCGATGCGCAATCGGTCCTTTCCCCTCCCGTTGGAGATGTTGACGATGCTAGTTCATGCTGTTGGGGGGACTACCACGTGGACTTCTGCAGGAACGACGAGCATGAGGTGCGGAAGCCGGTGGCAAGCGTTGGGAGCTGCAAGGGGTGCGGCCAGAGCGAGGCTGTGGTGCTGCTGCTGCCCTGCAGGCACCTCTGCGTGTGTGTTGTGTGTGCGGCCATGACGAGGGCGTGCCCAGTATGCGGATGCGATAAGACCGACAACATCAACGTCAACTTCTCGTGATGCAGAGATGAAATAGTTCTAGAGTCAATATCTTTTTATTTCTTCAATTAAAACCTTTTAGAGTCGACTATGTTATTTTGTATCTGTCTATGTTTTTCTTTCTAGATGGGGATGATATAGGGATGGTGAAATGACCACGCTTGGAGGGGATGAGTTTCCCCTCTTTTCTCTGGTTTAATGTTGCTCTTTCCTCAAGGTGTTGTATCAATTGTCCAATAAGATAAAAAATTGTTCGTAATATTGCATATCAATGCTTGAAATCGAACTACATATATCATATACTTGATGTTTCCTTCGTTTTCTTGCTTACATAATACGACTATTCATGGTATCATAGCAGGGGTGTGAGGTGAGAACAGTTTCTAGCAACTTTCGTGATCGCCTCACCAAAGACGTGGAAAATCGCACAGGGACACTCTAAACAAGGAGGATGGTATTTGCAGCAACCATAAGGATGAGAGGTGGAGAATGTCACCTTGCGGCACATGAGAGAAATGATGAATAGGGTTTGGAAATCTTCCTTGAGTGTAGGTGAAAGAGAAATAGAATCCAAATTCAAATCTAACGTCCAACAAATTGACTGAGTTATAAAAAGGAAATAAATTACACAAAGAGTCGTCTCGATTCATACGATGAACACCATACATATGACGATGAATATGGAAGTGCTTGCCCCTGTAGCTAAGAGTCGGCGCAAATGAGGGAAGTCTTGCTAGGATTAGGGTTTACTATCTCTTTAGCTGAGATGGGAAGTGGATTCAAATCCGACGGTCCTAAAGATATTGATTGAGTTTTATAGAAAGTTTCCAGGGTAGCAATGTTGGATATCATTCATGCAATATAGTATAAAGGGAAATTATTAATTGCATTTAAAGAGGTGATGAATGAGAAGTAACGTGCGCTAGTGCATGGGAGAAAATGACTTGGTGAGTTGACTTTGTGAATCTGGCATTGAAGGAAAAGATAGATAAAAACAAGATTAGCACCTAAAGGGTCCAAGTGATTATAGTCATGTCGCTAAATTCATACCATCAATGATGTAGGATCTTTTTATTGAGTCTACTAGATATTCAAAGCCTTTTGAAATGGCCCTAGTTTATCATTGGATCTTATATTGAGGTTGCAAAAACTAGCTCGCGAATGTGTTGCACAACACAAACATTTGGCCATGTCGTCTATTGGTAATGTGAGACACCACATATAAAGTGATCACTTTGAAAGGATCATTTGAGGCACTAGAGACATGGCACATATGTGGATTTCGACCTTCATTTGATTTGTGTTCATACACTACATAAGCATGTCTCTTCTCAAAAAAACCTAAGGCCTTGCTTGGATTGTTAGAAAGTAGCACCGGCCGTATTTTCCCACTCCTCTTACCCAATAAAGTATACGGATGTGATCAGCTCCGTATTTCTACCCGACCAAATCAGGTCCAAAAACGATGAGCCAAGCGGGGCCTAACCCCCTATACTTTCTCTCGCACACTCCCTCTTACCAATCTAGACGAGACAATGTGTCAACTTACTCTCTCTCTATATAGAACACAAACCTACTCACAATGATATGATATAAAATAGAGATCACATGGCAAGAGGGGGAGGAAGCCCAAGGAAGTGTGACACTGGAGGAAAAGTTTTTTGTTGTTGTTGATAAAAGGCTATAAAGCCCAATCGGCCACATAATACAAGGTGTTAACAAGATCCTCTTACAAAGCAGAACAAAGGTTAATCTAAAAGAAAAAGGGCTACACTATGTCGAGCACCAAATCCTTACATAAAACGGCTAGCCAAGAGGCAGGATCGGCCCACCAGCGTAGATACCACCACAAGTAGCACAGAGCTTGATATTGGAGAGGAAAGCAGGAGAAAAAAGCCAGAGCCTCCAGCGGACGTCGAGCACAAAGGAAAGGATGCCGAGCATCACAGCCAAAGAGCGGAGGCCGCAACATCGATAGTGGCAAGCACCAAACCACTTGCGTAAAACATCCAACTGATGCATGTAAAAGTCATACACGAACTACGTAGTTTAGTGTCACATATTCCAACTTATTTGCATCATATTACTAGTTATTACCAATGTTATTAATGATTTTGAGGATTTTCCTTAACAATCCCCTCTCTTTTGGTTCTAAAAACGTGTTGCAGAAAACGCTTTTTAGTGTTTTTGACTTTTCAGGAGCTACAAACTCCAAAAAGGCAAGGCCACTGATAATGCTTTGGAATTTTTGAGACGCATCCAACAAGCCTAACATGAGCACCAGAAGCCCAACAGGCTGGGAGTAATGGGTGGTGGCATGGCCTCAACCCTAGGCTGTGCCACCAACCTTCTTTTGGGCCTCGAGCGGCCATTTGCCTTGATCTACATGCCACCTCCTACGCCTTGACCTCAAACCATCTATAAAAAGGGTCCCTGCTTGTCCTGCAAGGTCACAGTTGTCGGGATACCCCGAGAGGAAGGTGCGATGCAGAGGGTGGCAAAGCTTTCCCCTAGTAAAGAACCAAAGTTTACTCGTCAAGGAGTGGTGAGATGCAACTTGGGGTCTTCCTCTGGCGCTTGAGAGTCGACGTGGACCTACACACAACCAAACAATATACTGATGCATGTAAAATGCATACATGAACTTTGCATTGTATTACTCATATTCCATTCATATTTGCATCATATAAGGGTTATATCAGTGTTTTATAATGATTTTGGGAATATTTCACACTTTCCCTATTTATTTGGAATTAACCTTCAACTGTCAGAAAACCCTTTTTCTATATTATGATGTTTCAGAGACCCAAACAACGTCCAAATGACCTAATATTCCACGGGGATCATTTTTTGGAAGGAACAAGGCTTAGGAGCGAAGGAAGAGCAAAAGTGGAAGGCCGAGGGGCAAAAGAGGTGGGCCCACACGGCCAGAATCCTTGGCCGCGTGGAGCACCCCATCTGGGCCCTCGAGCCTCCGATGCCGTCGATCTTCGTCTCCCTGGCTTCGTCTTGACCTAAAAACGACTGTAAAAATAGTCCCCCGACGCCTTTCGGGGAGAGCGCCGCAGAAACAAAGAAACCACGAAACAGAGACCTGGAGCTGCAGATTGGAGGGGGAAAAACTCCGGCGGGGCGCTGCCGGTGTGGTCTCCACCTTCTCCAATGTCTTCTCCACCGTCTCCATGATGAAGAGGGAGTAGTCCACCCCTTGACTATAGGTTTGTGGAAGTAACTTATGTATCTCACCTCTCTCTTGAGCTTCACTAATTAGTGCCATATGAGCTGCTGAACATGATTATGGTCATATATGTAATACCTTTGTGGTGGATCTCTTAAGTTGATATATGTTATGATGATTGCAATTATTATGTCTTTGCTATGAAAGTAGATGCATATTATGTACCCCATTCTTCTCTATGTGTTTTGATCCAACATGTGTATGAGGGCGTGTGAGGGGGAACGTGTGCATTAGTTGGAGTAACGGGGGGTGGTTTTGTGGTAAGTTGACAGCAATACCGTGATCCACTTTGGTTTTTACCTTACTTTGTTGCCTCACTAGGGATAAAGGAAATATCATGCTACCGGGGATATGTGGGTGACATTGCCACTATCACCATGACTAGATCTAGTATGTTCTTATTTAAACTTCATGTCATTGAACTTAAAGCTACGCTCTGTTTATCTTATTTACTGAGGTGTTATGATTTAGTTGGCATCTTGGTGGAGTATAAGAGAGATTAATAACCAAAAGATCTATATGTGTTAGGATGTGATGCCCATATTATTAATAAATTGTCTTGTTGCAATCTCATATGTCAATTCCTAGGTTCCATTATCTACCACTATATAAAAGAGAGAGTGCATTTGTGAAACCATGAACCCCAGTCAATTTTTAATCATAAGAAACACCTTTCCAACACTTTATAAGCACATTACATTTTCTGCTATTTAAAAATCCGAAAATACAAAAATACTTTTATATCTTGCAAACACCATACAAACCACAAAAACATCATCCACTATCATTTATACCATCCTTGCACTTTTATTTACCACCATTGCATATTTATTTCTGTTTTGCATTTGTTATCTCTATATCTTTTACTTACACCTTGTGCTTGACAACCACTTGGTGAGGTTGAGGGCACAAAACATCTTGTTTTGTTTTGCAGGTAATCAAGAGAAGGACAAGAGGGTAAATCTTCTACACACAGTTCCCCGAGAGTTCGATATAAACCCTCGAGTCACCCTTGTGGAGAAAACAAATCTTCCACATCTACAAACTCTGCACTTGGAGCTCAACCTAAGCGTATTATATTTATGCCCATCAAGACTGTTTTCTGGCGCCGTTGCCGGGAATTGTACACGTAGAGTGGTTTGTCCTACTAGCTCCCAGACACGCACCAGACTGTTTTCTGGTGCCGTTGCCGGGGAGCTAGTGGAAGGTTATCTGTAACATCCCAATTTTTAAAATATGGATGTTTGCATATCATTCTTGTGCATAGCATCATATAGTTTGCATTCATTGCATTGTCCTTAAAATTGTAATGAACAACCTCAAACCAACTAAGTAAAGATCAAATCAATAATTATAAATGCATAAGTGCAATATAAGCACAAAAGGTATTTTTCCTATTTCTACTATGTGAGAAAACCGTGCTACATGTTTTCAAATTTCAATCTAGAGATTAAATTTTTTTTTTCTGTATTGTATTTCACTTACTTGGTTTGGTTGGTAATTTAAATAGAGAAATCAATAAACAAAAACGAACAAAGCAAAAGATAATAAGAAGGGGAACAACCGTAGGACATTTTGGCCAAGGGAGACCACCGTACCAGCTTTCCTTTCCTCTCTCCCCAAGTTCTATTTTCCTTCGTCTAATTTTCCCTGACATAATGTGTTGTAATACACTGTGAAAACAGAGAGCTAATAAAGGAAAAAGATTAAGATGAACTAAGCATAAGAGGAGCAGCTGTGAGTCCTTGGCCGAAGGAGACCACTAGCTGGTTTTCTTTCTTTCTCCCTCACGTACTATTCTCTTCTTCTCCTTCTCTGAATATTTTTCTCCTCTATGAATCTTACAGTACATACAACAACTATCGTTGCTATTTTTCTGAACTAAACATAGAACGGTTTTCTGGAAGCGTACGTGTTCCTCTACCGAACCAGTTTTCTATTCCCCCTTCACGTTTCCAATTCGTCTTTTCATTTTCTGAAACTTCTTTCTATCCCTCACATACCAAATCTAGTGTTTTTCTGAATTTCCTACATATCCTGAACGTACAGCAATGGAACGTCGTTCCTGTATTTTCTGAACTGAAAACTGAATGAGCTCTGGAGACATACAAGTCTGTACCGAACCTACTTCTTTCCTCCACGTAAAAAATCCTTCTTTCCTTTCTTCAAAGTTCTTTCTTTTCTGAACCGAGTGCCAATCATATCGTTCCCTGTTACGGAACAGACAATCGTTTCCGTTTTTCTGAACTACGTATCCAACGCGTCTCCAGGAAAATCTCCAAATCCTTCCGACTCTCAACTTCCTTCGCCACCAAACCCCGTCTATAAATACCCCACATCAACGCCGTTTCCGTTTTCCCACAAACCACGAAACCCAGGCCGCCCCAGATCGATCTATGGATCAACGCTGCCATCGTTCTTCACCAAAGCTTCGGTGAAGGTTTCCTTCGACTCTAGTCGCCCCGAGGCCTTCCTCTACCTCTCTAGATTTATTCCTTCCTTCCTTGCACTGTTATAATTTCGAATTCCGCACAAACCATCGAAGGGAGTAAGCTGTTCGTCGAGCTGTTCGTCGCCGGAGAACCGTCCCGGGGATTTCACCACCGCCGCTGTTCGTAGCTGGAAGAGGACAAGAAGGAGCGGAGGAGTGCTGCAGTGATCTTCTCCGCCGACGCCTACTCCGGAAATCTGCTGAACGTCGCCGTCATCTGCGATCCAAGCCGGCCGTTGTCATCGTGAGTTCTTCGTCTCTGTACCTTTACCGTATGCTGTAGTTCATCTGAGAAGAAGAACAGCTGCCGTTGGATGCTAGATCGATGGATCGGAATGGATGACTTAAACTGAAGGGGTACAGGCGAATCACGGCGCGCCATGTGGCAGTTTAGCTGGAATTTCGAAATAGAAAAACAGAGAAATTGTAGATCTTGTAAAAATCATATAAAATAATCCACATGTCAGAAAATTGCAAATAAAATACCGTTGGATTCAGATTTTTGTGGAGAATCTGAATATGTAAAAAATATTGCATGTTTACCGAACCTACAAGCTGCAGAAATTAAAACGTTAGATATAGTATTTCTAGCATAACTTTATTTCTATAAATCCAAATGAGTTAAATCTTTTTGTTCTAGGAAGATAATTAAATTGTCTATAAAGAGGAGAAAAAAATTATATTTTTCGAACACATAATTATATAGAGAATTGCAAAACCTTATTCAACCATTTAAAAAGGCTTTGAATATTGTATTAACTATATTGTTGCATTCTAATAAATTGCATAAGCATCATTCTAGTTTAATGATCAGAGAACAAACTAAAAACAGTGTGCACTATTAATTTGACATGCATGCGTGTGTATGAGTTTCTTGTATTGTTGTTGTTCTTATTGTGGTACTATCGACGTGTAGATTGTGCGGAGTGCAACCCCTGCGACTGTGAGGATTGCGTGAACAACATTCACCAAGGCAAGTGTGCTTTTACCATAAATGTCCTATTATTTTCCTATGCATTATTAGATTTTTATGTAGTCTTGCATGTAGGCCTGGGCGTTCGGTTTTTTTCCTAAATTCGGTTCGGTTATTTCGGTTTTTGTATAATTCGGTTTCTAAGAAATACGCACCGAAATTATATCGGTTTTCTAATTACTTCGAAAGTTCGGTTAACTGATAATTCGGTTAGTTGTTCGGTTATTAACCGATATGTCCAAACAATGGAAAACAAAAGAACTAAGTGCATTGGAGAGATGTGCCTGGCATACGTTTTGCATGCATGGTTGCATGCCAGCATGTGTATGCACGGACGTAAAAAATATGAAAGCTTGATGTTTATCCTCCACGCATACACTGTTACACATAGTGACACAAGGGAAAGTAAGATCGATCCTAATGGGTACAGCGGGACGACGGCCGGCCGGAGAGACGGCATGGTTGTACTTGTACTTGTACGGGTTGTATGATGAGGGCTACGTGCATGTCAGCATGTGCATGGCTGACAAGTTCGTAACGCTGGGGGTACATCAGGCTTTACCGTCTATCTCGGTTATTATGGTTATTTCGGGTAATCAATGATCAAAACCGAATTTATAAATCTAACTTCGGTTAATTACATATACACACCGAATATTGTGTCGGTTAATTCGGTTTCGGTAAATTCGGTTTCGGTTCCGATTAATTCGGTTCGGTGTTCGGTTTTCGGTTTTTTATGCCCACCCCTACTTGCATGTATAGGAAATATTGTGTTATTACGCATTGCTATGAAAACCCAGTTAGGATAGGCATGTGTTCTACCATGACAATTATTGTCCTCTTGTCGCCATCGTAAGTATAGTAATGCTTAGCCATGCTTAGTAAACGGGGTTATGGATTTCATGTTATGAAAAGATTTAAAGTTATTGATATTTTACCATTATGATGAAAACAACATAAGTTAATCAATTCTCTGGGCGGATTGCTAGAGTGGTCATCGGAGTGTGTTGTATGGTGGGGACCGCCGCCCAGGTTTTCAAAGAGAATAGATTGGTTGCTTGTTTGGTAGTTTACGTGTACAACCGTTTGTCAACATAAGTATGGGCGTTGATGGAACTTAGTAAGTTATAGAACCTCGAACCCGTCGTGACTAGCAGATGTAGCATATAGTAGGTTGTACCGGTCCGCAGGTGGTTTGAGGGCCTATTTCCCAAAAGTTTTATCTTGGTTTTCTCCCAACCATTATACAAATTGTGTGTTTTGGTAAACGGGGCTAATCGGGTCTTACGGGTAAAGTGTACAAAACTCTCGAGAGTCTAAAACTAAGATCTTAGCCATGTTCCTGGTTAAGGACAAATTGAACAACTAGGCTTGTAACTATGTCGATTTCTCACTCATCCTAACTTCATAATTCCCTAAAACTTGTGGTTGAACTAATGGGTAGGAGCACCTGTTGTCAAGCAGTGTGTCCAAGTGATTATTGAAAACTATTTTTTATCAAAAGATAGGATAAAGGTATTGCTTTTCGCAAAAGAGCCTAAACCTCCACCTAGCCAAATATGCATGTAGATGCTAGGTGTAATAAACAACCATTCTTTTTGCACATCTTGCCAATACAATTCAATTGTGTTGACCAGTGGTTGTTCTGGCTGTAACTCACCATTGCAGGATATACTGATTCCGAGTGAACGTTGCGGTAGGTCGCGAGACTCCACTCAACATGGTCGCCTGTGGCACATCTAGATGGAGCCTTCTATCTTATTTATTTCCGCTGTTATTTGAGACTTGATATTTTATTAGAGCTAGCCGAGTGCTATGCAGATTGTAATGAATTATATTTTGCTGGATCAATACGTTGTAATAATGATGCACTGGATTTTGATATTCATTTGGAAACGTGTGTGCTAGCGAGTCGATCCAGGGACTAGCACTATACACGGGATACAACCTTACCGGGTTGATCCGTTTCATTATCTCACAACAAAGTCAACATCACCAACATGTGCAAACACCTAAGATTGGGAAGGTTGTACCTACGTGAGCATCATCTCGTCCATCTTTACCTTGAAAGCATTTTATTTTGTTTTTTTATTGTCTTTTATATTTCGGTTTGTTATTTTATTTTCCGTGTTGCATTTTATTTTACTTTTATCATTTCGGTTTGCATTATTTAGTATCATTTTATTTTCAGTTTTGCATTAAAAAATTAAAAACACATAAAAACTTGCTATAATGGAAAAGGGAACTTGTTGGCCATTTAGTGTTAAGAACTATCCTCAAGATATGAATATTCCTGTTGAAGAATTTGAAGTTGATCATAATATCACTAAAGTAATCTATGAACGTCGTTTTTATGGTAAACCTAAAGAAGATCCCATGCAACATCTTAAGAAGTTTGATGAAAGATGCAAAGTGTTAGACTTAAAACAAGCTAATGTTAATGTGATTAAAGTTAAGCTTTTCCCCCACTCTCTTGCTGGGAAAGCCTTAGATTGGATATTAAGATGGCCTCCTGGTAATTTTAACACTTGGTTTAATCTAAAAGCTGCATTTATTGAAAGATTTTGTTCTACTGAAACTATATCTAATCTTAGACAAATAGTTCTTGCCTTTAAAAAGAGGAAGAAGAACCTTTGGTAAAAACTTGGGAAAGGTTTAGAGGAATAGCTTTTGGAATGGAACATGGTCTGAGGGATTGGATGCGTATGCATATATTTTATAGGGGATTGTCTGAAACATCTAGAATCTTTTTGGATAATGAATGTAAGGGCTCTTTTATGAATACTCATGCTGCTAATACTCATATTTTGCTTGATGGTTTACTTTTGGAAGTGAAAATTAAAGAAAGTCTTGAAAAAGCCCAAATACCTGAAGATGTTTTTGATGACCGTCATGAACTATATAATCTATATAGTAGAAAGAAAAAAGTTGAAGAAGTTAAGATGCTTAGTGAAGTCAAGGAACCACTACTTAACTTAGAGACTTGTAGCTTGCATGAACTTATGTCTATCTTACAGAAATTTGCTAGTGATCCTTCTATTAATATTAACCAAGCTGGTTTTGGTTCTTTTATTGCTAGCCATGTTTTAAATGAGAAAATTAATAGGTATAATAAGGAAGCCATGACACCACCTAAGCTTGGGGATATTTGGATCTCCAAGGTATTAGTAACAATTGGAAAAGAAACACACCATGCCATATTAGATCTAGGATCTAGTGTTTATGTCATGTCTAAGGAACTATATGAAGTACTTGAATTAAAGAATCTTGAAAAATGCTCTATTGAACTTTCACTTGCTGATGATTCCATTAAATATGCTTTAGGAAAAGTAAGTGATGTTATGGTAGAGTTACACATGACTTTTGTGCCTGTTGACTTTTTAATAATGGACATGGGGAATAAAACCTCTAGTCCTATCATTTTGGGAAGACATTTTCTTCGTACTAAAGGTGCTATCATCGATTCAAAGGAGGGGAACATGAAGTTTCAGTTCCCACACAAGAAGTGCATGGAGCACTTTCCAAGGAAGAGGGACACACCAAAGTTCAAGCTTCCTCATGAGCTTCGTCCACTATAAATATCAAGAAAGAAAGCCTAGCTAAATGGCTATAAAGAAAGCGCTTTACGGGAGGCAACCCGGTTGTTTTTATTTGAGATTTTCTTTGAGTCCTCTTGCTGTACCAAGAGACTTTGTTTTTAGTTTAGGTTCTGGAATTTTTAATAAAGTGCCAAGTTTTACCCATTTGGGCTTTGAAAAGTAGTTTTTTTTTCCATTCGGAGATTTTATTCCAGCACGAATCTGTGCACGGTATGATTTTGAATTCCTATTCTGTAACTCCAAATGAGCTGAAATTTGAACTGTAGTTGCAAATTTTCATCCTCTGTAAGCGTGAAATTTTTCAGATTTTTTCGACATATTTAAGTGGGGTAAAAAAATACCTTTTGCTGCTGCTGTTTTTCTGGACAGATTCTGTCCCATTTTGTTTTATGCATTCTTTAAGCCTTAACTTGAATCTTTTTTATCCAATTGAGTTTATTAGAAGGAATACAACATTATACACTATATGGAAATGTTTATTATGTTTGTCTAAGGATTTCATACAGCAAGCAATTCTATTGTTTGGTGCCTACTAATGTCACCCCACAGAAAAGAAATGGGAGAAACAGTGTTTTGAAGTTTTTCACAGGGATTAGAGGAGATGCACCAAGAGCTATCCAAGGATGGTGAAGACCATAAGCTTGGGGATGTGAAGACAACCCCACTGAACCTACATACTCTCGGTTTGCACACGTCTAACTTCTGTTTTTCGTTCATTGCACTTTATCGCATAAACTTGGAGCGTTTTTGTTCTTTTTGTTATTTCGGTTTGGTTTTTTGTTTGAGACCACCACTTTTTATTTATGTTATGAGATAGCTACTGGAAGTTTGGTTTGAATTAAGTTGGATGCTATAAAAATATTGGGAAGAGGATGTTTGAGTTGATTTAAAAGAATAAATATAGTTGCATGATTCATGTGCTTTGTTAATGAATATTAATATGCAAGTGTCTTGTCTAGAGTTATTTCTTATTCATGTTTTATATGCTGAATGATGCTTTACTTTGTTTAACATGAGATGGTTAGCTCTATGGACACTTATGCATGCATTTAGATGGTCAACTTTCTCCCTCTTGCTAGCCCAAAAACTCCAACAAGTAAAAAGCTTGTTTTCCAACACCTTCAACCAAGTTTTTCCAGTGAGTCCACCATATCTACCTATTAGCTAATATGATATTCCAAGTATGTTTACCATGTTATATTGTTTTACCTATGCTTCCAAATTAAGCTGCTTATGTTATTGGGATTGTCATGGGTTAAGTTGGTTTAAAAGCTCTCACGAACTTGATGCACACATTACTTTTTATGCACTTAATAAACATGACCCATTGTGATTAAGATTATGATGTTTTGGGCTTGACAAAGGTCTTGGGATGGGAGTTAGCTCATAGGTGCTGTCACATGGCAAGCTTTCAACGTGCTCTTTATCTTATTTAAGTTGATATCATGTGCTTTTGTCTATGGATGCCTAACATTGCGTGAAATGAAAATGGAAACTCGATAAGTTTAGGGAGTGAGTATAAATGTCTAGAGAGACTCACCGGGCGGTTAACCCAAGCCATGCGAGAGGCATGGTAGAAATTTACTTACACAACTATGTTGGACTTTCAGTGATACACCTCTCAATAAAAAAGCTATGGCAAATAAAAAAGGTGTTGAGGTTGTCCAAGTGTTTGCTTGTCTGGTCATTTTGACATGGGCTTGTTCTATGTCATGGAACAAGAGATACCCCGGGAGTAAAACTCTTTATGATGCTATTATTGCTTGCAATGACTGTAACCTTCACTTGCTTTGTGGCCTAAGTTGAGTAGCCAGTCGGAGAGGTTTTTGTTTTCAAGGGGCATGAGTCTTTTAACCCATACTTTGTCAAGCACATAACTCATATTTGCTTTCACTTTCAACTATTAATCACTAAAGATGCTATGATAGGGGTAATGAGAACTTCACACCAATGGGCACTACATGGCAAACATTAGCTTAAGTTGAAGCATTTGGAAGCTAGATAATACTCTTGCATGTTATTCCTCTACTTATTTATCTATCTTTCCAAAGTGTCCACCTTTTATATTCAGATTTCTATAACAATACTCTATGACCAACTTAGGATATCTTTTACTTTTCATTTATGCATTCATTTGGTCCATAGAACTTTTCTTTCATGTTACACTTTGTGAATTATCATTGAACATCTTTACCTTGAATATTTGATATCTCTTGATAATATGTCTTGTATGTTGCTACTCTTTATTAAAGAATGAATCATTTGAATCTATGTAGCAATCATCTTTGATATCCTTTGTTAAGTAATAAAATGCCAAGTCCATGTATAGTTTTATCACCTTCATACTCGAGGACGAGTATAGGTTAAGCTTGGGGATGTTGATGCATGTAAAATGCATACATGAACTTTGCATTGTATTACTCATATTCCATTCATATTTGCATCATATAAGGGTTATATCAATGTTTTATAATGATTTTGGGAATATTTCACACTTTCCCTATGTATTTGGAATTAACCCTGCACTGTCAGAAAACCTCTTTTTCTATATTATGATGTTTCAGGGACCCAAACGACGCCAAAATGACCTAATATTCCACGGGGATCATTTTTTAGAAGGAACGAGTCTTAGGAGCGAAGGAAGAGCAAAATTGGAAGGCCGAGGGGCAAAAGAGGTGGGCCCACGCGGTCAGATTCCTTGGCCGCGTGGAGCACGGGCCCTCGAGCCTCCGATGACGTCGATCTTCGTCTCCCTGGCTTCGTCTTGACCGAAAAACGACTATAAAAATAGTCCCCCGACGCCTTTCGGGGAGAGCGCCGCAGAAACACAGAAACCACGAAATAGAGACCTGGAGCTGCAGTTGGAGGGGGGGAAACTCCGGCGGGGCGCTGCCGGTGTGGTCTCCACCTTCTCCAACGACTTCTCCACCGTCTCCATGATGAAGAGGGAGTAGTCCACCCCTGGACTATGTGAAAGTGCATGGTTGCCCCCATGCGTGGTTTTGGTAATTAATGACAATCCTTATGGACTAATGTTTGCTTTGAGATATACTTGTAGATCTTGTCCATAGGAAAAGATTGGAGTTCATGTGTTGGACTCTAGTAGATTACATGATGATCAACGCTCTACTCAAGGGTTTATATGAAGAATGGTCATGTGAAGAGTTGAGCTCATTGCAAGTATGGCTTGGAATAGAAGATTGAGTGAACAATCATGTTTACCACCAAGCCATCATACATATCAAGAGAAGAAGATGAAGTGCAAGCTCAATATGATGCATCTCGAAGATATCATTTGATTGAAGGTTGCAAAGGAGTCATGAAGACGATGCTTAGCGAGGCCCTCCCATAATGGAGTATGGGGGAGCATTTGGAGAAGTCTTCATCAAGCATGTGCTAGCAAGCACAATCAAGAAAGGTGTTTCAACTTGAGAGAGTCAAGATCGTCATCATCGAGCTCAAGTGGAATGCGCAAGGCAAAGGTATGATCTTGATAGGTTTTCTATTTTACCGGTCTCATGGTGTTAGTGGGAGACCGGGTTTTAGGATAGACGGCGTACTATCAAGAGGGGCTCTCAAGTGAGTAACTTGATCGCATCGTTGTGGAGAGCTCAAACCTTTGCATACTTGGCATATCATATTTCTTGGTTCTTATTTGGCTTTTATGGTGGTGAGGAATTAGAGCTTGGTTCATCTCCATGTCAAGCTCTAGTTCATCGAAAACGGTTTTACCTTGGAAAACTAGTTGCGTTTTCGGTGGCGGAAATATTGCCGGTTCAACCGTGAGGAAAGTCCCACACCTTGCCATGTTTGGTGATTTTACTCTATTTATGGGATGCAATATTTTCACTTTTTGTAGCCTTCTCCTTGTCGGTACCTTTCCAACGGAGTTGGTCTCACCTCATTCGGAGTTCATTTGCAAAAGTTATAGCTGTGTTTTTGGTGTTCGGACAGGCCCGGTAGTACCGGAGAGTTTTGTTCCGGTAGTACCGCAGTCAGCCGGTAGTACCGGGCTCGCTGCGGTAGTACCGGGCTCTCTGCGGTACTACTCTCTGAAGTTGGTTTTCGGACGTTTTGGCACGGATGGCCCCGGTAGTACCGGGGTTGGAGCCCAGCACTTGGGCCCGGTAGTACCGGGGTATTTTTCCCCGGTAGTACCGCGCGCTCGGTTTTCTGCGTTGACGAAGATACCGCAGGGCCGGTACTACCGGGCTTTAGGCCGGTACTACCGCACTTGCGGAACAAGAAGTGCTGCAACGGCTGGATTTTTGAGTTGAGCTATTTAAGGGGCCTTCTTCCCCAATGGTTGACTAGCTCTAGAGCAAGTCTTTCTCCTCTCTCTCCTCCATTGTTGCCCTTTGTAAAGCTTGCTCTTCCTCTCAATCCCTCCCATGGTTCTTGCTAATATTTGAGGGAAAGTGAGAGGTGATCTTGATCTACGTTTCCACCGATCGATTTCTCCTCTATGTGAGGGAAACCTTGTAGATCTTGATCTTGGAGTTCTTGGTGCATCTCCTCTTTGTTCTTCCTCTCTTATTCCCCCATAAGCATTTGTTGCTTTGTTGGAATTTGAGAGTGAAGGATTTGAGCACTTGTGCTCTTGCCTTTTGCATTTGGTGCATCGGTGTGCTCTCCACGAGGATTCGTGGAAGTTGAAAACTTGTGAACTTGTTACTCTTGGGTCCTTGGACCCTAGACGCCTTTGTGGTGGTTGGACCCTTGTGTGGTCACTTGAAGCCGTTCGGGAGCCCCCAATCCCATTGTGGGTTGTGCCCCGGATTGTTGTTGGAGGCCGTTCGGGAGCCCCCAATCCCATTGTGGGTTGTGCCCCGGATTGTTGTTGAAAGGCTCCGGATTCCGCCTCGAAGGAATTCCGATAGTGGAAGGTGAACCAAGCCTTTGTGGTGCGGTTCATCGGAGAAGAAGGTGAAACCTTTGTGGTTGTTGAACCGTTGTGTCGGTTCACACCTCTCCAACGAGACGTACTCCCTTAACAAGGAGGAACTCGGAAATACATCCTCGTCTCCGCGTGCTTCGGTTATTTCTATACCCGAGCTTTTACTTATGCACTTTACATTGTGATAGCCTTCGTGCTTGAAGTATTCTATATTGCTATCACCTTGTTGTTTGTCTTGCTTAGCATAAGTTGTTGGTGCACATAGGTGAGCCTAGTTTATTTAGGTTGTCGGCTTGTTAATTTAAACATCTAGTTTTATTCCGCAATTATCAAGCCTAAACCGGAAAAGTTTTAAACCGCCTATTCACCCCCCCCTCTAGGCGACATCATTGTCCTTTCAATTGGTATCAGAGCCTGGGCTCTCTTGTTGGGCTTTACCGCCTAGAGAGTAAAAGATGTCGTTTAGAGAATTAGTGCACGATCCCACTTTCATATTCGATGGCACAAATTATGATGTTTGGAAAATTCGCATGCTTAATCTTTTTAGGGCCATGGGTCCAAATTATATGAAGAGGATTGTAGATGTGAGTTTATCTCCTCCAAAGGATTCCCAAGAATTATCTTTAGAGGATGAGATAAACTCTCATCTCGAGACTCAAGTTACTAATGGTCTTATATGTGTTTTGACCGATGTAGTTCTTGCTTCAATCATGCCTTTTCGAAATGCACATGAGCTTTGGACCAAGCTTCAAGATATATATGAAGTGTCCAAAATTATTGAGGATGATTGTTTTCCCTCCACCTCCGGCCGTGATGAGTTCACAACTTCTTCCACTCCACCAACATGTGATTTGTCACAAGATAATGATATGGTGAGTGGTGATAGAAATTGCATTGGTGATGGTGAACTTACTATTGATTATACCTCTTCTCTATCACATTGCAATGTTCTATCTTTGGACCTAAACTCTTCTAGCACTCCAAATGTCATACATGCTAGAGTTGATGGTCCTTGCATATCAAGTAATAGTTGCTTAGCTAAATATAATAATGATATGCTCTCTATGTCTTGTTGTCATGAAAATAATGCTTCCATATCCTCTAGTATTTGCATGATTAACAATGTAGAGGAATCCCAACATTTGTTGGAACAAGACATGGAACCCAATGGTGCTTCAAGTAATTCTTCATCCTCCTCACCCATTAATCATGTTTGCCTCATGGCTAAGGATTCCAAGGTAACTTCTACCTCGAATCCCGAGATATGTGATGATGTGGTTGAGGATGCTCATGGAGAAGATTTTGACATTGAAACCTTAACCAAGAAGGGTGAGATTGTTCTTGGTGCTCTTCCCAAAGGTAGTGAAGCTATCTCTTCTCTATGTGAAATTGTTGCTCATGGTATTAAATGTATAGAAACCATTGAGGATTTGGATACTCAATTTGAGCAAAAATGTAAAATTGAGAGAGAAGATGCTATTGAAAAAGCATCCTTAGAGAATGCCCTTAACGAAGAGCAAGAGCTTCGAGTGTCTCTTGAGGAGAGACTCGAATCTCTTGATGAATCAAATGATCTTATCATTACTAAAATCATTAAGGAAAGAGATCATGCTATTGCTAAATATAAAGTGTTTAAAAAGGAAAAAGTTGAATTTGGTGTTGGCAATGCTAGACTAAGTGAGGACATAGAGAAACTTGACAAAGCTCACAAGGCTTTAGAAAGTGAACACTCTCTCCTCATCAAGTCTCATGATCAACTCCAAACTCAACTATCTAATAATGATAAGCTTGCAAAATTGTGTTCTTCCATTTCTAATGATAATGATGCTTGTGCTACTAACTCCACTTCTTGTGAAGCATCTATTTTGAAGGAGAATGTTGAGCTAAGGGCTCAACTTGAGTTGCTATCTAGTAAGTATGGGAAATTGGAAGAAAGTCATGAAAAGCTTTCTACCTCTAATGATGATCTTCTAGCATCCCATGCTAGGCTAAAGTTAGCTCATGAGGCTATCTCTACAAAGGTAACATCTTGTGAGCCTCATGCGGATATTGGCACAACTTCTTCTAGAAATGCCTTATTGCCATGTGCTAGTCCTAGTGATTCATCCACTCGCAATGTTGCTACATCTTGTGATGAATTACTTTCCATGCCTTGTTGCTCTAACAATGAAGCATCTATTTCCTCTAGTGTTTGTGTTGATACTAACCATGTAGAGGAATTAAATGAGCTCAAGGCCCAAGTCACTTCTTTGAAGAAAGACTTGGAAAAGCGTCATTTTGGGGATTCTACACTTGACAATATGTTGAGTGTTCAAAGACGCCCAAATGACAAGAGTGGACTTGGATTCAACTCCAATATCAAGAACAAGTCCAAGGTTAACAAGATGAACAAGGGCCAAGAACAAGTCAAGGATTCGGCCAAGATTGTTTGCTTCAAGTGCAAAGTTGAAGGGCACCATGTTAGATCTTGCCCTTTGAAGAAGAAGGCTCTTAGTGATAAGCAACAAGGGAAGAAACCTCAAGTTCAAACTCAAGCTCCTCAAATTGAAGAACGGTCTCTTCCCAAGAAGAATCAAGCTACCCCTCCTCAAGTCAAGACTCCAACTAAGAAGAGAGGAGGAAGTAGATGTTGCTACCTATGTCGTGAGAAGGGTCACCTTGCTTCTTCATGCACAAATGGTACCTTATCCAACCCCATTATAATTAATGATGTTTATTCTCTTCGAAAGGATAAGATTGGCAATGTGTTTGCCAAATATGTTGGTACTCAAAGTGGTGTCAAGAAAAGAACCATTTGGGTTGCCAAACCTATTGTGACTAACCTCTTAGGACCCAACTTGGTTGGGGACCAACAAGCTAAAACTTGATCAATAGGCGTTGTTGGAGGGCTTTGGAGACTTGGCTACACTATGAAGAATTAAGGGATCTTCATCAATTATATTCTCTCAAGTCAAGTCATATGGATTATATTGTTCTATCTCATATCCAATGTTCCTCCTTGCGGTAACTTTTATTTAAATCATATATACATTGAAAGTTGCTTGCACCCTTGCATGTGTTAGGTTTTGTACCTTGCTAGTGTTTGTATGTGTTGTGCTCTCTACTTACTTATCTTGAGAAATCAAGCATGTGTATTTTGGTTTGCACACCATCTACTTGTTTTGAGCCTTATTGCTTTTATATCATATCTTATCTTGTTGGCTCTCTTTGAGAGATAAATGGACTATCCACTTTTGGAGAGTGATATGCTTCGTGCACTTTACAATCCTAAAAATGTGTGTACATGAGGAATACCACTTAGTGTTGATATATCAATATTATCTATTCTCTTTGTGGTATGTCATGCTCATGAGAAATTCAAATTATATAATGTCCATTAATTTCTCTAGTTGTTTTTGTTTGCCTCTTGTTTTAAAATAAATGGATTATCACATTATGGGGGAGTAATAAGCTATGTGCATATTACAAGCCTAGAAAATGTGAACATGTGAGGTTTTGCCACCTAGAATTGATATTGCTAATTATCTTGTTCCTATGTGGCATGTTGCTCAAACAAGTTCCCATTTACTTAAATGCTCATTGTCTCTCACTCTTTTGGATCTTATTCGTGGAGGATGTTCTTGATATGGCTTTCCCTAAATATGTTCTCATATATCTTTTTGGGAAGCCAATTGATTCAAGCTACTCCTTGGAGTTGCTTTGCATTATCACATGATTTGTGAATCTATCAAGAATATCTATCTAAGCATGGCTTTTAATTCCTATTCTTTGCCTCATGCTTATGTTTTGTGAATATGATCTTGAATATATCCTTGCAATCTACCACCGAGAAATATCTCCATACGTTACTTGTCTTGACAAGTGATAATCATATTTGGGGGTAAATATGTTGATCATATTCACTTTGGCTCTTGCTTTGAATTGCCTTATTTGATTGCCAAAGATTTGCTTTTGATCTAACTCTTATTTGTCTTCCTTGTATCTTTTGGATACTTTATTGCTCTACTTGAAATTTGTTTTGTGCTTCCTTGAGTTGGGAAAAGCAATGATCCAATTCTTGTGCGTTGACATTCAAAAGTCATACTTTTTGATAATGCACTATTCTTTGGGAAGCTATCCTACTTTGAGTGGAACATCGTTCTTTAGATTGGTATTGCAATTTCTTGCCTTTCTTGAATATGACTAGTGTTTATATATATGGAGAGTGATGATCTCATTTGTGTGCATTTTGTATTCAAATGCAAGATCATAAATAATGCACACATCTTGGGGGAGCAATCCTATATGCTTTCGAACATTAGTTGTCTTCATTTGGTATTTGATCCCGATGACGTGTCTCTTTGGAAGACAAACATTTTTCGTCTTGGCACTTTGTGCCATCATGAAAAGTGTAGAGGGTTTGGTTTATTATTTGATGGTATCTTTTTCAATTGGTTTCTTGCTTTCATTTGTTATCTTTTCAAAGTGGTTTCTTCAATCATGTGTTGATTTGGGTCTTTGATATAATTTGGACAATTCCTTTTCTTGTCACACTTGTGTGTGATTTCATGGTTTAATTGGTGTTCTTTTCCAAATTATATCTCATTTGGTTCTTAAAAGTCATGTGCATGCATTTTTATTATATGTATATCTTATGGCATGCTTACTTTCGTTGATCCAATATATAGGATAAACTCCATCAAATCCTATATGGCTAAGATGTGCATGAAATTCAATTTCACATTAATATGCACATATTTATGTGGAGTTTGTCCTATGTATTGTAGTTGCTCTAACTACTTTGGACCCAATGAGTTTGGGTACCTTTTTGTACTTGAATTTGTTTTAGGTATATTGGAGATGCATTGGAAGCTTGTCTCATCTAAAAGGAATGTGTTGTCACCATGTGCTTATTGGAGCCAAGCTTGGATGATCATGAGCTCTTATCTTCTACATCACCAATGCTATCTCGGTAACAAGTATCTACCTCATGCATACTTTTCTAGCTTTCAACCTTGTGTAGGTTGATTTCATGGCATGAATCTCTTTGGTTGCAATTCTTTTGATTCTTGCAAAACGTCTTTATTGCAAATGTGAGTAAGCCGGGATGATTACATATCAAGGGAGGAATATATATAATCATTTTCATGATTCACCAATCCCAAATATGTTAATATAGCACTTTCTACTCTATGTCTCGCATATGTAATATTGATGTGTTTCAAAATCATTTGCCTTTTGTGAGACTTGTTATCTTACTCGGAGCATCCCGTTTATCACCTTATCCCTTGTGGATACGTTTGATGCTATGATGAGTGTGTGTTTGAAGTTCATCTATATCCCTTTAAGATAAATTTGAGCTTTGTGCTATGCTTTTAAGCAAAGATCTTATTGGTGTATTTATGACTTCCTCTTGGATATCATGACCTCTACCTTTGTATCTATCGTGTGTGTACATGTTTATTTGTAGACCCATATCTTAGTGATTCGTGTCTACTTAGAAACTTATACACATGAAAATAGTACATCTTTATTTGGTATTCCAATTCCTTAGTGACCACCTCTTATTGCTTTTGTTTCTTTGGTGGTTTCTAATTAAAGGCACAAGCTTTATTTTCATGTGTTATGCTTTTTGAGTTTTAATAAGCTTGTGGAGCTACTTGCTATATCTCCTTTGGTGTGTGAGTATGGGGAAGACATGATATGCACCATGTGCAACTCTTTTTGAAAGACTATGTTGATGTGTTTGCTCATCCTTGTATTAGTCTCCTAAAATGTCTTTATATCTCACACCCATCCTTTTATTTGCCGCTCCTTGCTCATGTTGCAAAACATTTTATTTGTTGCAAATTGTTTTGCTTCTTTTCTCATTTATATTCTCTTGCATGTGCCTGTGTTCGATTTTATCTAGGAGGAAGTGAGGATTCCATGTTGTGCACACTATATTGAAATACAAATCCTATTTGTGCACGTACCTTGGGGAGTTCCCTCTTGATATTTAGAACACTTTTCGGATCCTTTTGATTGCTTGCTTCTTTCGTCGAAGTATCTTTCTATTTGATCTTCTCTTGCAATATTTGGATCCTCTATATAGTTTGATCTCCCTCCATCTATTCGTCATTGGATATGTGCATTTGATTTCACTCATATTATGAGAAATGCACACTTTATGGGGGAGCTCACACTATATTGGCCTCCTAGGTTTTTCTTCCCATTTCGGCAATCAATGCCAATGGGGGAGAAATTTAGAGGGTTTAAGGGAATATGGGTTTGTTCTCTTGCATCCTTGCTCTTTGTGTTGCATGGTTGCTTAAATTCATTATATAAACCCTCGTAAAAGGGATTGTCATCAATTACCAAAATGGGGGAGATTGAAAGTGCATGGTTGCCCCCATGCGTGGTTTTGGTAATTAATGACAATCCTTATGGACTAATGTTTGCTTTGAGATATACTTGTAGATCTTGTCCATAGGAAAAGATTGGAGTTCATGTGTTGGACTCTAGTAGATTACATGATGATCAACGCTCTACTCAAGGGTTTATATGAAGAATGGTCATGTGAAGAGTTGAGCTCATTGCAAGTATGGCTTGGAATAGAAGATTGAGTGAACAATCATGTTTACCACCAAGCCATCATACATATCAAGAGAAGAAGATGAAGTGCAAGCTCAATATGATGCATCTCGAAGATATCATTTGATTGAAGGTTGCAAAGGAGTCATGAAGACGATGCTTAGCGAGGCCCTCCCATAATGGAGTATGGGGGAGCATTTGGAGAAGTCTTCATCAAGCATGTGCTAGCAAGCACAATCAAGAAAGGTGTTTCAACTTGAGAGAGTCAAGATCGTCATCATCGAGCTCAAGTGGAATGCGCAAGGCAAAGGTATGATCTTGATAGGTTTTCTATTTTACCGGTCTCATGGTGTTAGTGGGAGACCGGGTTTTAGGATAGACGGCGTACTATCAAGAGGGGCTCTCAAGTGAGTAACTTGATCGCATCGTTGTGGAGAGCTCAAACCTTTGCATACTTGGCATATCATATTTCTTGGTTCTTATTTGGCTTTTATGGTGGTGAGGAATTAGAGCTTGGTTCATCTCCATGTCAAGCTCTAGTTCATCGAAAACGGTTTTACCTTGGAAAACTAGTTGCGTTTTCGGTGGCGGAAATATTGCCGGTTCAACCGTGAGGAAAGTCCCACACCTTGCCATGTTTGGTGATTTTACTCTATTTATGGGATGCAATATTTTCACTTTTTGTAGCCTTCTCCTTGTCGGTACCTTTCCAACGGAGTTGGTCTCACCTCATTCGGAGTTCATTTGCAAAAGTTATAGCTGTGTTTTTGGTGTTCGGACAGGCCCGGTAGTACCGGAGAGTTTTGTTCCGGTAGTACCGCAGTCAGCCGGTAGTACCGGGCTCGCTGCGGTAGTACCGGGCTCTCTGCGGTACTACTCTCTGAAGTTGGTTTTCGGACGTTTTGGCACGGATGGCCCCGGTAGTACCGGGGTTGGAGCCCAGCACTTGGGCCCGGTAGTACCGGGGTATTTTTCCCCGGTAGTACCGCGCGCTCGGTTTTCTGCGTTGACGAAGATACCGCAGGGCCGGTACTACCGGGCTTTAGGCCGGTACTACCGCACTTGCGGAACAAGAAGTGCTGCAACGGCTGGATTTTTGAGTTGAGCTATTTAAGGGGCCTTCTTCCCCAATGGTTGACTAGCTCTAGAGCAAGTCTTTCTCCTCTCTCTCCTCCATTGTTGCCCTTTGTAAAGCTTGCTCTTCCTCTCAATCCCTCCCATGGTTCTTGCTAATATTTGAGGGAAAGTGAGAGGTGATCTTGATCTACGTTTCCACCGATCGATTTCTCCTCTATGTGAGGGAAACCTTGTAGATCTTGATCTTGGAGTTCTTGGTGCATCTCCTCTTTGTTCTTCCTCTCTTATTCCCCCATAAGCATTTGTTGCTTTGTTGGAATTTGAGAGTGAAGGATTTGAGCACTTGTGCTCTTGCCTTTTGCATTTGGTGCATCGGTGTGCTCTCCACGAGGATTCGTGGAAGTTGAAAACTTGTGAACTTGTTACTCTTGGGTCCTTGGACCCTAGACGCCTTTGTGGTGGTTGGACCCTTGTGTGGTCACTTGAAGCCGTTCGGGAGCCCCCAATCCCATTGTGGGTTGTGCCCCGGATTGTTGTTGGAGGCCGTTCGGGAGCCCCCAATCCCATTGTGGGTTGTGCCCCGGATTGTTGTTGAAAGGCTCCGGATTCCGCCTCGAAGGAATTCCGATAGTGGAAGGTGAACCAAGCCTTTGTGGTGCGGTTCATCGGAGAAGAAGGTGAAACCTTTGTGGTTGTTGAACCGTTGTGTCGGTTCACACCTCTCCAACGAGACGTACTCCCTTAACAAGGAGGAACTCGGAAATACATCCTCGTCTCCGCGTGCTTCGGTTATTTCTATACCCGAGCTTTTACTTATGCACTTTACATTGTGATAGCCTTCGTGCTTGAAGTATTCTATATTGCTATCACCTTGTTGTTTGTCTTGCTTAGCATAAGTTGTTGGTGCACATAGGTGAGCCTAGTTTATTTAGGTTGTCGGCTTGTTAATTTAAACATCTAGTTTTATTCCGCAATTATCAAGCCTAAACCGGAAAAGTTTTAAACCGCCTATTCACCCCCCCTTCTAGGCGACATCATTGTCCTTTCACTATGGGTTTGTGGAAGTAACTTATGTATCTCTCCTCTCTCTTGAGCTTCACTAATTAGTGCCATATGAGCTGCTAAACATGATTATGGTCATGTAATACCTTTGTGCTGGATCTCTTAAGTTGATATATGTTATGATGATTGCAATTATTATGTCTTTGTTATGAAAGTAGATGCATATTATGTATCCCGTTCTTGTCTATGTGTTTTGATCCAACATGTGTATGAGGGCGTTTGAGGGGGAACGTGTGCATTAGTTGGAGTAACGGGGGGTGGTTTTGTGGTAAGTTGACAGCAATACCGTGATCCACTTTGGTTTTTACCTTACTTTGTTGGCTCACTAGGGATAAAGGAAATACCATGCTACCGGGGATATGTGGGTGACATTGCCACTATCACCATGACTAGATCTAGCATGTTCTTATTTAAACTGCATGTCATTGAACTTAAATCCATACTCTGTTTATCTTAATTACTGAGGTGTTATGATTTAGTTCGCATCTTGGTGGAGTATAAGAGAGATTAATAACCAAAAGATCTCTATGTTAGGATGTGATGCCCATATTATTAATAAGTAATAACTTCTCTTGTTGCAATCTCATATGTCAATTCCTATGTTCCATTATCTACCACTATATAAAAGAGATAGTGCATTTGTGAAACCATGAACCCCAATCTATTTTTAATCATAAGAAACACCTTTCCAACACTTTATAAGCACTTTACATTTTCTGCCATTTAAAAATCCGAAAATACAAAAATACTTTTATATCTTGCAAACACCATACAAACCATAAAAAGATTATCCACTATCATTTATACCATCCTTGCACTTTTATTTACCACCATTGCATATTTATTTCTGTTTTGAATTTGTTATCTCTATATCTTTTACTTACACCTTGTGCTTGACACCCACTTGGTGAGGTTGAGGGCACAAAACATCTTGTTTTGTTTTGCAGGTAATCAAGAGAAGGACAAGAGGGTGATGCATGTAAAATGCATACATGAACTTTACATTTTATTACTTGATATTCCAACATGTTTACAACTTATATGATGTTATATTCATGTTTTATAATGATTTCGGGGATTTTCTAAACAATCCCCCCTCTTTTGGTTCTAACTCTGTTTTTCCAGAAAACATCTTTTTTAGTGTTTTGGACTTTCCGGGAGCTTCGGGACTCCAAAAAGAGCAAGGCCAAAGAGCACGGTTCAGAATTTTCGAGACGAACGCGATGGGCCTAAAATGAAGACCAGAAGCCCAACCAGCTGGGAGATAGGGGGGGCCCACACGGTCAGATTCCCTGGCCGCGTGGAGCACCCTCTTCCCCCCCCCCCCTCGTGGCTCCGATGCCTTCCGTTATCGTCTCCGTGGCTTCGTCTTGACCTAAAACCGGCTATAAAAATAGTCCCCCGAGGAGTTTCGCATGACGGCGGCGGAGAAACACAAAACCATGAAACAGAGAGGCAGAAGGCTGCCGCCAGAGAAGATCGGAGGGGGGAAACGCTGCCGAAATCACCTCCGGAGGGCTCCACCCCCCTCCGGTGTGTTCATCATCAACATCTACAGCAAGATCATCTCCTCCAACATCTCCACCATCGTCACCATGACCATGTGTGAGTAGTTTCCCTCAGGGCTGAGGGCTCGTACGGTAGCTATGTGGTTTATCTCTCTCTCCCATGGTGTGATCTTTATGTGATCATGAGCATTGTTAAGTATGGCTGAATTCATATGTAATGTTTATGCTACTCAAGTGATTTCATCTAGTTTCTGGAGTCATAGTGACAACACGGTACCAAGGTGACAGTGTGGGTATTTGTGAGTGACTCTATGAATAATTTTGATATTTACCATGGCCTATTCTTGTGGAATTGTGGAGTTTGTCTAGTACTATCTTTGGGTGCTCTTAGTGACATTGGAGTTCCCTAGATGTGGAATGCAACTTTGAGGTGTGCTTTTGTAGCCCTACACATAGTACGCTTTTTTTCATCAAGAAGGAGAATAATCCCGAGTAGCACTTACTTGCGTTCAGTTATGCTAACATGTTGAGGGAGACCACTAGTGAAAGTATGATCCCTAGGCCTTATTTCCAAGCATTGAAACACTGTTGTCCATTGTTCCTATAAGAGAAAACCTTTGTCTTGTCCTCTTGCATTGAAGAGGATTGGGACACTTTTTACATTCTTGTTTTGTTACATTAAACTTCCATTCATTAAAACAACCATCTTGTTCTTTAAACTTGTTTAGTGCATAATCAACTAAAACTTGTGACACTTTAGTTGTAGAGAATAGATAACTTTTCCTTCTTGCTCCTGCGGATCGATACCCTACTTCCACATTGAGAGATACTACAGTGATCCCCTGCTCTTGGGGGATATCAAGTACTTTTCTGGCGCCGTTGCCGGGGAGCGTAGCGCTTAAGTTTCTATTCTTGTGTGCACTAGACTTTAGATTTATTTTATCTTGTTTTATACCTTGCAATCATCTAAGCTTGGGGAGGTTTCTTTGAACATGTTTGGTTGTGAGTTTCTCATTAGTTTTACTTTCAGTTATATATATCAAAAACACAAAAAAAAAATATAATGGAAAACAACAAAAATATTAGAGAACTTTACAATATCTATCTTGAGTTAGGACATGAAGTGTTTGAGGTGAAAATAAAAAAAATGCATGGAAATTTATTTGCATAATAATCATGTGAGTGGTAATACTGTTGGTATGAATTCTGTGAACACCTTTATTGATAATGCTACAGAAAACCTTAAGCTTGGGGAAGTTTGTTTTGATGAATATGATATTTTTAGTCTACCAAGTTTGGAAGAGAAAATTTATTTTGATGATACTATGTCTCCTAGTTATGATGATTACAATGATGGTTATGAATGCGATATTTTTAGTCCACCTATTATTGAGGATAAAGTTTATTATGATTATGATATGCCTCCTATATATGATGATTATAATGATGGTTATGAATGTTTTACTCCCACTATCACTAATAAGAAGGATTTTACTTATGTGGAGAGTATTAATACTTTTATGCTTGTAGATCATGAAAGACATGCTTTATGTGATAGTTATATTGTTGAATTTCTTCATGATGCTACTGAAAGTTATTATCAGAAGGGAAAACATGGTTCTAAATATTTCACTATTATTACATTCCCTCTCTTTAAGTTGAAAGTATTGAAATTGCTCGTGTTTTATCTTCCTATGCTACTTGCTTTGTGTTTCAATGATGTATTTTCTTACAAGATCCCAATGCATAGGAAGTGGGTTAGACTCAAATATGTTTCATATTTTCCCCTTGGTGCTCTCTTTTGCGTTTTAGTTATTATTCCTATGTGAGCATCATTAAAACTATCATGGCTGTCTAGAAAACAGATTCCTGATCTTTACTGCGAAAAATTTATAAAATCACAGAAAAGGAATTTTGACTTGATATTTTACGACAGCAATATTCAGTTATTAATACACATTTCATTAGTTCAAAGTTTTCTGATTTGAGCAACATAAGTGCCTCTGAAAATTCACTCTTTACGGGCTGTCCAGTTTTTGACAGATTCTGTCTTTATTTTGCATTACTCTCATTACTTGTGTTTTGTGTGGTTCTTTTGATCAAGGAGCAATACACAACCATAGTAACAATACTTAATTTTTAGAATCAACTCATGATATGTCTTTGCTGTACCTATGTGGATTTAATTTATGTAGACACTAACCCCTCTAATCAAGTTTTATGTTGAGTTTTGTGTAAAGAGAATTTCAAGTGGAAGAGTTGAGGGTGATGAACAAAGTTCAAGAGGGAAAAACACTCAAGCTTGGGGATGCTACCCCTAGGCTCACCCTACATATATCAAGTAAGTGCAAGAATTCAAGATTGGGTATGCCAAGCCACCTCACTCCAACAATCTTGATAACAAGTAAGTAAGTCTAGCTATATGACTATAAAGGAAGCGCTTTACGGGAGGCAACCCGGTTGTTTTTATTTGAGATTTTCGTTGAGTCCTCTTGCTGTATCAAGAGACTTTGTTTTTAGTTTAGGTTCTGGAATTTTTAATAAAGTGCCAAGTTTAACCCATTTGGGCTTAGAAAAGTTGCTCTTTCCATTCGGAGATTTTATTCCAGAACGAATCTGTGCACGGTATGATTTTTTATTTCTATTCTGTATCTCCTAATGAGCTTAAATTCGAACTGTAGTTGCAAATTTTAGCCCTCTGTAAGCATGAATTTTTTCAGATTTTGTCGACAGAGTTAAGTGGGGTAAAAAAATACGTCTTGCTGCTGCTGTTTTTCTAGACAAATTCTGTCCCATTTTGTTTTATGCATTCTTTGAACTTTCAACGTGAATCTTTTTAATCAAATTGAGTTTATTAGAAGGAATACAACATTATACACTTTCTGGACATGTTTCCTATGTTTGTCTAAGGATTTCATACAGGAAGCAATTCTATTATTTTGTGCCTACTAATGTCACCCCACAGAAAAGAAATGGGAGAAATGGTGTTTTGAAATTTTTTCACAGGGATTAGAGGAGATGCACCAAGAGTTACCCAAGGATGGTGAAGAACATAAGCTTGGGGATGTGAAGACACCCCCACTGAACTAAAACACTCTCGGTTTGCACACGTCTAACTTCTGTTTTTCGTTCATTGCACTTTATCGCACAAACTTGGAGCGTTCTTTTTGTTCTTTTTATTTCGGTTTGGTATTTTTGTTTGAGACCACCACTTTTCATTTATGATATGAGAGAGCTACTGGAAGTTTGGGTTGAATTAAGTTGGATGCTATAAAAATATTGGGAAGAGGATGTTTGAATTGATTTAAAAAGATACATATAGTTGCATGCTTCATATGCTTTTTAATGAGTATTAATATGCAAGTGTCTTATCAAGAGTTATTTCTTATTCATGTTTATATGCTGAATGATGCTTTACTTTGTTTAACATGGAATGATTAGCTCTATGGACACTTATGCATGCATTTAGATGGTCAACTTTCTCCCTCTTGCTAGCCCAAAAATTCCAACAAGTAAAAAGCTTGTTTTCCAACACCTTCAACCAAGTTTTCCAGTGAGTCCACCATATCTACCTATTAGCTAATATGCTATTCCAAGTATGTTTACCATGTTATATTGTTTTATCTATGCTTCCAAAATAAAATGCTTATGTTGTTGGGATTGTTATGGGTAAAGTTGGTTAAAAAGCTCTCACGAACTTGATACACACATTACTTTTATTGCACTTAATAAACTTGACCCATTGTGATTAAAATTATGATGTTTTGGGCTTGACAAAGGTCTTTGGTTGGGAGCTAGCTCATACGTGCTGACACGTGGAAAGCTTTCAACATTACACTTTATTCTTTATAAAAGTTGATATCATGTTCCTTTGGTGATGGATGCTGATGCACCGGTGTGGTGTTGTTGGGAAACCCCAAGAGGAAAGTCGGTGTGGTGTTGTTGGGAAACCCCAAGAGGAAGGTATGAAGTAGTGCAGCAGCAAATTTCCCTCAGTTGTGAAACCAAGGTTATCAATCCAGTAGGAAACTAGAATTCTTCCGAAGGTTGCTACGGTTGACTTTGGCAGGGCGCACTACCGGTGTCAACCACGAACGTGGAACATGCACACAACACAATCAAGATACTTTCCCCAACTTAACAGTGAGGTTGTCAATCTCACTGGCTTGCTGTAACAAAGGATTAAACGTATGTGTGGAAAATGATGTTTGTTTGTAGAGAATGAAAGTAACAGGATTGCAGTAGGTTTTATTATTAGTTTAAGGAAAAAGGACCGGGGTCCACAGTTCACTAGTGGTGTCTCTCCATTAATAATAATAGCATACATGCGGGTAAACAAATTACAGCTGGGCAATTGACAGAATAAAAAACTGCATAACAATGCATATAAAAGTCGTGATGTCTAGTGTGAGATTCATTTGGGCATTACAACATGATACATAGACCGTCATCCAAATGCATCTATGACTAATAATCGACCTTCAGGATAACATCCGCAACACCATTCAGTATTAAGTTGCAAGCAACAGATTATTGTATTAAGTAAATTGTGTAATGTAAGTAGCACAAATATCCTTAGATAAAGAACTATTGTTTTATCCCTAGTAGCAACAGTACATCTACAATCTTAGAGGTTGCTGTCACTCCCCCAGATTAAATAGAGACATGAACCCACTATCGAGCATAAATACCCCCTCTTGGAGTCGCAAGCATCTACTTGTAACGGAGAGCATGCAAGATCATAAATAACGCACTCACAAGATATATTATGAAGCAAATGACATAGTACTCAATTATTCATCGGATCCCAGCAAACACAACATTTAGCATTACATAAAGATGATCTTGATCATGATAGGCAGCTCACAAGATCTAAACATGATGGCACAATAGGAGAAGACAACCATCTAGCTACTGCTATGGACCCGTAGTCCAAGGATGAACTACTCACGCATCAGTCCGGAGGCGGGCATGGTGATGTAGAGCCCTCCGGTGATGATTCTGAAGGGGTTCCGGTGCAGAAAACAATAATTTTTCTAGCGTATGAACACCCTAACTAGCCAGGATCTATCTATCTAGTACATGTGATAACGGTGGCGGAACGGGTTACATTACCTCCATGTAGACCGATAGCGGGGATTACGCTCCCGCACAAGCGTTGCTGATGAAGTCGTACGTAGCCGACCTCAAGGTCGCGGAGAACTTGCCGCGATGATGTAGACGATGATGCCGGGGTGTCGACGATGACCTGCGTCGACGAGCGTTGGGCGGAAGGTGACGTGGCGCCGGCAGCCGAGGGGGGTGGTGCCAGCGGCAGGGCAGCGACAGGGCTGCTGGGTGGGCGAGACGACGTCGCCCTGGCTCCTCAAATGTGGCGCCTCTGAGCACTCGCAAACATACGGAGCTTAACAACAACCCCCGGTCATTCAGATCCAGCTGAAATCGCAGGGGTAGAACTTTTCTGGAATCCCGCAGGGCAACGGCGCCCGACGATATAGCTTTGGTGGAGAGAGGAGGCAAGGCGGGCGGAGAAACAGCTCGGCCGGCTTGCTACAATATTAATTGTATTTTCTGTGTTATTAATCCAATTAATATGCCTTGCTATATAAAGGGGGGAGGGGGTGTGCAAACACCTTGCCTCCCCCATGTGGGACTAAACAAAGGAGGAGGTGGGGGGTGGCGCACCCACCATGGGCTGGCCGCACCAGCCATGGGCCCCACCCCCTTTATTGGTGCGGCTCCCCCTAATGGGCCCCAATTGGCCCATTAGGTGGGCTGCCCCTTTTTCCTTTATTTTTAATTAATATTAAATTAATATAAAATACTATTAATTCATAATTAATATATTTACATATAATTTAATCTCCCGTGACTCCGAAACATTTTCCGGACCACCCGAACATCTTTCGGACATTCCTGGAACCATTCCAGATCTTCCCGGAACTCCTTCCGGACCACCAGAACTCTTTCCGGATCATTTCTCTCTCTCCAATAAAATCCTATAAAATCCAGAACCTTCTCCAGGTGTCGTTAAGACCTTAAGTTTGTTACGCTACGGTTCGAGAACACTCCAGACATGGTCGAGACCCTTCGCTCGCCAATGACCGCCAGGGATACCTGGATGCATATGACGGTCCCTGTGCATTCTACGAATATCGTCGTTGAACCATAAACATGATATTCATTCCCTTTGTCTCTGCGATACTACCTTGTCCGAGATGTGATCGTAGACATCCAATGTCCTGTTGCATCTCGTTACCGACATAGGTTATTAACTCGTCTGTGATATTACATCTCCATGACCTAGTCATAAGCTGCGCAGCTATATAGATGTAATCTCACCGAGTGGGCCCAGAGTATCTTTCCATTACAAGAATGAACAAATCCCGCTCTTGATCCTTACATCTTAACATACTCTTTCGGGATACCCAAGATGGACACCGTTATTGTCATGCTATGTAAGACACAACGTTTGATGTTCTCAAAGTACTCCTACGAAGTAGTAATTAGGACGATCTCACGGTCTAAGGAATAAGCTATCATATTACTTATCTATTGCAAATGACAAACATCGTAATACGATCTTGTTGCAATACTTTGCGTATGTCCATCACCTTATTCTACCAATAAGATGACCCCATTGTCAACCGACGCCATTGTCCTTGATCGGGAATCTCGATCAACTGTTGCCCAATGGACTAGTTCATATAGAGGCTCACTAGGGACTCTGGTTGTCTATGTATTACACGTGTATTAATAATTCCGATTAATACAGTTATAGCATAATACAAAAACCTATTATAAACTTTATGAGATAATGCGATAAATACTACTTATTTATTTGCCTCTAGGGCATATCTCCTACAGATTCCCCTCTCCGGCAGGGTGCCGGGAAGAGCTTCTGAACCCTCCCGAACTAGGGTTGACGGCAGCGGCGGCTCTGGAACGTATCGTGGAAAAGTGTTCGAGCTCTAGGTCTTATTTCGTCGGGGGGTATATGTAGGCGAAAGGGCGAAGGCGGTGGAGGCCCGAGGGCCCCACACCATGTCCCGGCGCGGCCAGGGGGGACCCGCGCCGCCACGTGGTGTGGGCGCCTCGGTGCCCTACTCCGTCTCGTCTTCGGTGTTCTGGAAGCTCCCGAGAAAAATAGGGACTTTGGCTTTTTATTCGTCCAATTCCGAGAATATTTCCTTAACAGTTTTTCTGAAACCAAAAACAACAGAAAACAGGGAACTGGCACTGTGGCATCTTGTTAATAGGTTAGTCCCAGAAAATGCATAAAAACCATATAAAGTGTATATAAAACATGTAGCAATTGGTATAATATAAGCATGGAACATAAGAAATTATAGATACGTTTGAGACATATCAAGCATCCCCAAGCTTAGTTCTACTCGTCCCGAGTAGGTAAAACGATAACAAAAATAATTTCTGAAGTGACATGCTTTCACACAATCTTGATCATATAATAATGTAATGCATGTAAATTGAGATCAAATCAATAAAAGCTGTAGTTTATATTGATATCAAATGAGTAATGAGTAAACAAGTAGGAAGAACAAAGTAAAACTTTCAATGAATCAATACTAGAGAACAATCAACCGTGCAAAGTAGATATTAAAGATGATTTAAGCTTCAAGAATAACAATATAATCATCTAATGCATCCAACACTCATGACAACTTTGTGAAAGGATCAAGTCAAGCAATAACAATATGCACGTAGAAAATCATTTCTCTATTTGTTCACTTAAAAACAAGCAAGCGTTCAGCGTCGGTTCCTAGCACCAGGATGTTGTGGCTAAAAGAATAATAAGGGGGGTTTGGAAGGCCAACGGAAGAAAGTCTCACACAGCTGAAAGTGATCATTAGACAAGAGGAAGTCTTATAATCGAAGCTATGCAAGGAGTAGTGATTGCCCCACAACGGATGCACATAGAGCTATAAGTGTATGAAAGCTCTCCAATGGAACTAGTGGGGGTGCATCCAACTTGTTTGCTCATGAAGACCTAGAGCACTTTTGAGGAGGCTCATCATTGGAATATACAAGCCAAGTTCTATAATGTAAAGTTCCCCACATAGTTATGCAAGTAAAACATGAAAACTCTCTCATATGGAGTAAAGGTGCTAAACAGGAGGACAAATGATAACTATGAATACTACAGGTGCTATAACATGAGCACAAGTGTGGATAAAGAGTAGTAGTGGTGCCCCCTTTTTTTTCTCTTTTTCTATTTTTTATTTATTTTTCTGTTTCTCTTTTCGATGGCCTCCATGGTTCTTTTCACTTTTGGGGGCAAATATTCTAATATGACAACACACTTTTGATACAAGTAACTCATAAGGAATAAAACATAGTGTATGAAACGGTGCCTCTGCCAGTGTAGCAGGATATGCAATGATCTAGCGTAACATGGGTAAAACCGCACATCAGCTGTAAAGAATCATGCAAGGCAATATATAAATGATAAATGACAACAAGTCATGTAATGTAAGATGAAAGTTGCATGGCAATATATCTCGGAACAGCTATGGAAATGCTGTAGTAGGTAGGTATGGTGGATGTTTTGAGGAAGATATTTGGCTTATGTGTAAGAGAACATGATGAAGATCTCCCACGAGTTTTGGATGTACCCGCGAAGTATGCACCAACTCTCAATGTGAGAAAGGGCGATGCAAAGTACCGAAGAGGCTAGCAAATATGGTGGTGGAAGTGCCATGAAAACCGCAGCTTAGAACTCACAAGCAAAAAGATTCCAACTAGAAATATGATCTTACAAGGCATAATGAAAATCACTCCATGAGGGACTGTGGCAAATGAACAAGTTACTGTTGGGACCCCGACCGTAGCGCATAACACAAAGTCATTACGGTTGTTTTTAACATTAGAAGTCATATATCATTATGCTATCAACTGGATATTTAAGTGTGGCACAGCTTCAAGTTTTCTAGACCAACCATTAATCATTCCACTTTACTAAACCATCATGTTTACCATTAAGCATATTAATATCTCAAAACAACATCAATGATTCAAGTGACACAATTTAATGATCTACAAGATTATGTATCATTTCATCATACCATCTACCACATTTAACATTTTCTGTTCTTAACCAAACACCAATCAACTTATCTAAAAATAAACTCTCCAAGTATTTAACAATGAGATATGAGAGTATAATATAAGAAAACTAACAGCTCTAACAAGAGATGCATGAAAAACAAGAGCTAATAGTATTGAAATAACATAGAAGAATACTCAGCAAATAATAGTGAAGAATACGAGTATTCATAAGAAAAAGCGGAGCGTGTCTCTCTCCCACAAAGGAATGCTAGGATCCATTTTATTCAGAGATTGAAAATAACAAAAACAAATAGACGCTTCAAGTAAAGCACATAAAGATGTGTCGGAATTAAAATATAGTTTCACTAGAGAGGACCTGATAGTTTGTTGATGAAGAAGGGGATGCCTTGGGCATCCCCAAGCTTAGACGCTTGAGTCTTCTTGAAATATGCTTGGGTGACCCACGGGGGCATCCCCAAGCTTAGGCTCTTTCATCTTCTTGATCACATCACATCATCCTTCTCTTTTGATCCTTGAAAACTTACTCCACACCAAACTCAAAGTAAACTTCATTAGAGGGTTAGTGCATAATCAAAAATTCTTATATTCTGCATGGACAAAACCATTACACATGCTACTGGACATTAGCTACAGCCACTGGTATTTTATGGAACAAAAAGATCCATTCAAAAACAGCAAAAGGAGCAATGCAAAATAAATAGCAGAATCTGTCAAAAACAGAACAGTCCGTAAAGACGAATTTTTTCGAGGCACTTAACTTGCTCAAATCAGAAAACTCAAAACTAATGAAAGTTGCATACATATCTGAGGATCATGCACAAAAAATCCCAGGTCATTTTGATTTTTCTGTGAATTCGTACGAATTAAACGGTGGACAGCAGAAAAACTGTTCCTACGCAGGAATCCAAATCTACCATCAACTTTCTACTAGAGGCTTAACTTGACACAACAATGCAATAAAATAAAGATAAAAGGAATTGCTACAGAGGTAGGCATGTTCCTTGACTAAAGCTGAAAATAAAAGATAATGGGTTGCCTCCCAAAAGCGCTTTCTTTAATGCCTTTTAGCTAGGCTTGATAGTTCTAATGATGCTCTCATGAAGATAGAAAATGAAGCAAAAGGAGCATCAAGAAGCAAATTCAAAACACATTTAAGTCTAACCCACTTCCTATGCATAGTAATATTGTACACAAATAAATTCACAAAGAACAAAGTGACAAGCATAGGAAGATAAAACAAGAGTAACTTCAAAACTTTTAGCATATAGAGAAGTGTTTTAGTACCATGAAAACTTCTACAACCATATTCTCCTCTCTCATAATAGTTGCAAGTAGTAGAAATAAATTCAACCATATAACCACAAGAATCATTCAACTTAGATAACATAGGTACATAAAGAGGATCATTAAATTTATTTTGGAATTCATTAGCATGCTTCCCTCTTTCAAAATAGTTACTAAGATCAATATCAAGTTTAAGATCATGGTTGCAACAAAGATTTGGAACTAGAGACAATTGCAAACCACATAAGTATCTCTCAACATAAGCAAATTTCTCCTCCATGGTGTAATTAGGAGAATTTAAGAACAAAGTAGGACTCTCATGAGTAAGAGTACCATCACAAGCAGCAATTATATCATTTTTATCCTCACATAAATAGGTAATAACTTCTAAACATAGAGGATTATTGATAAGCATAGGACCATCATCTAAAGCATTATCATATATAACATTAGGGAGCACATTTTTTACTTTCTGTTATTTCCTTTGTTGCGTCAAGGAACATGCCTTTTTCAAATTTATCAAAAGTATATATTTCAATAGATTCATGACATTCAACAATATAGCACACTTCCTCCTTAGACACGCATGGAGGGCAATCAAATAATGTAAGAGTTAAAGAGTTACTATCTTTAGGAGGTAGATCCTCCTTTTGTTCTTCACTCTCCTCCTCTTTTTCATCTAATGAGCTTTCAGGTTCAGCAATTTCTTCTTCTACAGGTTCCTGCAAGACAACGGTTTCTTCTATTTGAGGATGTCTTTTCTCAAGAAATTCAGCAATATAAGGATTATCATTATAATACTCAAGACAGTAACCAAGTATAGCATAATTCTCAGTTTTACAAGGAGCATCATCATTTTGAATATAACCAGTAATTTCATAGGCACCCTTAAAAACAACAAATTCTTCAATTTGTTCAAGATTACCAAAGTCATAGTTTCCTTTAGCATAAGCAGCCAAGGTTTCATTATCATTATAATCACATTGGAAAGGTAGGTGTTTGTGCCTTCTACAACAAAGAGATTCATTAAAGCAGTAGGATTCATCATATGTAGAACACAAGTTCTTAGCAAAATTATTCAATCTACTTATTTGTTCCCATAAATATTTCCCTTTTTGTGACAAGCGGTATTCCTTATAATAATTTTGTTGTTCCTTCGTGAACCCACTTAGCCAATAAGATTTTGTTTCAAAGAGAGTAGACATTGATAGCAAGTAAAGAACTAGACATAATAACAAACCGAAATAACAAATGCAACACAAAATGCAAAACTGAAAATAAACTATGCAAACCGAAATATAAATATTAATGCAAGTAGCTAATTTTTTTGTATTTTTTATATTAAGCAAACAAGACAGTAATAAAAATAAACTAAGCAAGACAATAACAAAATAAAAAGATTGGGTGTGAGAGACTCCCCTCGCAGAAGAGCTTAGTTTCCCCGGCAACGGCGCCAGAAATTGGCTTGATGCACCGGTGTGGTGTTGTTGGGAAACCCCAAGAGGAAGGTATGAAGTAGTGCAGCAGCAAATTTCCCTCAGTTGTGAAACCAAGGTTATAAATCCAGTAGGAAACTAGAATTCTTCCGAAGGTTGCTGCGGTTGACCTTGGCAGGGCGCACTACCGGTGTCAACCACGAACGTGGAACCTGCACACAACACAATCAATATACTTTGCCCCAACTTAACAGTGAGGTTGTCAATCTCACTGGCTTGCTGTAACAAAGGATTAAACGTATGTGTGGAAAATGATGTTTGTTTGCAGAGAATGAAAGTAACAGGATTGCAGTAGGTTGTATTATCAGTTTAAGGAAAAAGGACCGGGGTCCACAGTTCACTAGTGGTGTCTCTCCATTAATAATAATAGCATACATGCGGGTAAACAAATTACAGCTGGGCAATTGACAGAATAAAGAACTGCATAACAATGCATATATAAGTCGTGATGTCTAGTGTGAGATTCATTTGGGCATTACAACATGATACATAGACCGTCATCCAACTGCATCTATGACTAATAATCCACCTTCAGGATAGCATCCGCAACACCATTCAGTATTAAGTTGCAAGCAACAGATTATTGCATTAAGTAAAGAGTGTAATGTAAGTAGCACAAATATCCTTAGATAAAGAACTACTGTTTTATCCCTTGTATCAACAGTACATCTACAATCTTAGAGGTTGCTGTCACTCCCCCAGATTAAATAGAGACATGAACCCACTATCAAGCATAAATACCCCCTCTTGGAGTCACAAGCATCTACTTGGCCAGAGTATCTACTTGTAACGGAGAGCATGCTAGATCATAAATAACGCACTCACAAGATATATTATGAAGCAAATGACATAGTACTCAATTATTCATCGGATCCCAGCAAACACAACATGTAGCATTACATAATGATGATCTTGATCATGATAGGCAGCTCACAAGATCTAAACATGATGGCACAATAGGAGAAGACAACCATCTAGCTACTGCTATGGACCCGTAGTCCAAGGATGAACTACTCACGCATCAGTCCGGAGGCGGGCATGGTGATGTAGAGCCCTCCGGTGATGATTCCCCTCTCCGGCAGGGTGCCGGGAAGAGCTTCTGAACCCTCCCGAACTAGGGTTGACGGCGGCGGCGGCTCTGGAACGTATCGTGGAAAAGTGTTCGGGCTCTAGGTCTTATTTCGTCGGGGGGTATTTGTAGGCGAAAGGGCGAAGGCGGTGGAGGCCCGAGAGACCCGCACCATGTCCCGGCGCGGCCAGGGGGGACCCGCGCCGCCACAAGGTGTGGGCGCCTCGATGCCCTACTCCGTCTCGTCTTTGGTGTTCTGGAAGCTCCCGAGAAAAATAGGGGCTTTGGCTTTTTATTCGTCCAATTCCGAGAATATTTCCTTAACAGTTTTTCTGAAACAAAAAACAGCAGAAAACAGGGAACTGGCACTGTGGCATCTTGTTAATAGGTTAGTCTCAGAAAATGCATAAAAACCATATAAAGTGTATATAAAACATGTAGCAATTGGTATAATATAAGCATGGAACATAAGAAATTATAGATACGTTTGGGACGTATCAGATGCCTAACATTGCGTGAAATGAAGATGGAAACTTAGTAAGTTCGGGCGAGTGGTATTATTGGCTAGAGAGACACCTGTGGCGGCTAACCTAAACCATGTGGTCCATGGTGGAAATTTGCAACATACCCATAGTGGAGGAATCTATGATACATCTCACAAACAGAAAAAGCATTTACAAGAAAAAAAAACATTGGTAAAAGAAAGAGATGTTGAGATGTCCACAGTTTGCTTGCTTTATCATTTGGACATGTGCCCACTTCCATGTCCTGGGGCAAAGGGTACCCGGGGTGATACTCTCTATAATCCCACTTTTACTCACGATGACTGCAACCTTCACTTGCTTTGTGGCCCAAGTTGAGTAGCCAGTCGGAGAGGTTTTTGTTTTCAACGGGCATGAGGCTTTTGACTCATACTTATTCAAGCACATAACTCATATTTGGTTTCACTTTCAACTATTAATCACTAAAGATGCTATGATAGGGTTAATGAGAACTTCACACCAATGGAAACTACATGGCAAACATTAACTTAAGTTGAAGCATTTGGAAGCTAGATGATACTCTTGCATGTTATTCCTCTACTTATTTATCATTCTTTCCAAAGTGTCCACCTTTTATATTCAGATTTCCATAAGAATACTCTATGACCAATTGACGAGGTGTTAGCTCGGCAAATCCCTGGGTTGTGCACCCCGGGTTGATTGATGGGGAGAGAGAGAGGTGTTGGTGATCACGACGGCTGACAAGCAAGGATTTACCCAGGTTCAGGCTACCGGAGGATAACACCCTACTTCCTGCTTGTCTGATTATTGATGCGAGTAGCGATTACAATGGCGAGATTGCGATCTCGCTAGGGTTTATGGTGGCGGCTATGAGCATGAGCGTCAGCGTGTCCTCTAAGACGAGCAACCCTCCTGGCTTTATAGATCGCCAGGTCTCGGGTGGTCGGTTACAGATATGGAAGGTTATGAAACCTAACCGAGTTGGATCAGGATACGTGGTACCCCGAGTGGGCCTTCTGTGGGCTTCTCCATGCTTGGCGCGGCCCAGGTAGCCTCATTGTGGGCTAGTCGAAAGGTAGCCCCACGTCAGTAGCCCCCGAGTGCTTGGTCGACGCGCAGCGTCGGGCAAAGGACTTCCTCCTCCTGGACGCGCCATTGGATTGCTTGATCTTGAGCTTGTACTCGTTTTCTTCAGTCGAAGAGGACACTCCCGATGGGAGTAATACGTTCAGTCGAATTTCCTTTGTCTTGTTCTTCATGTGAAGCTTGCTTCTATTCGGCCTGTTGGCTTACATGTAAATTTGATTCGGCTGCTGGAGCTTACTCGACTCTTTTGTCACCCGAATATATGTTTCGGGTTCTTTGACCAGCGCACTGTCGAAAGTTGTTTCAGCTTAGAAGCTTACCACTCGAATCTTGCGCTCGAGTTAACGCGCTGTGTTTCTCTTGCTTGGAGCCTTTGGCCTTTTGACGTCGCTGCTGACGTTTCCTTGCACGCCTCTGCGCCCGATGGGACGTGACATGGCGGGGCCCGCTGGCAGCGCTGACCATGGTCAGCAGTTGTCACGTCTCCGAGCTGGGCGCGAAATTTTCGCGCACGATGATGACGCCTCGATTCTTGTGCGTAGTGGAGGAGGTGGGCGGCGACGGTTGGCCTCTTTGCTTGACACGTGGACGGCGGGATGTGGATGCTCTGAACCGCTGCGCGACGGAAGGCTGAGATTGATTTTGCTGGGGCGTAAGTACTGCGCCGCAGCGCGAGGGCATCGTCTTCTCCATTCGTCCACGCCTCCTTTCCTCTGCCTACTGCCATTCTCGCCCTCACCAGAGCTCCGTGCTATTTGTCCGCGCACCTTGCGCTGCCCCGCGAAGCCATGGGCAAGCCGAAGACTGCCGCTGGTTCCTCCGCCGCCGCCGACGAAGCCGGGCTGATGAAGAAGCCCGACGGCGACTGGCAGAGGTCATCTGTGAAGAAGGCGGAGGTCGAACTCCTCCGTGCTCAAGGTCTCCTTCCTCCTGCTGATCAAGTCCAGGTACGCGCTCCTGGCAAAGAAGTTTACCCCACACCCCGCGATGGGGAACGCGTATGCTTCGTGGATTTCCTTCCGCGGGGCTTCGGGTTCCCCTTGCACGATTTTGTGCGCGGTCTCTTGTACGCCTATGGGGTTCAGATCCATGATCTGACCCCCAATGGCGTTTTGAGCATCGCGGGCTTTATTGTGCTTTGCGAGTGCTTCCTGGGTGTCGCGCCCCACTGGGCGCTGTGGAAGTCGCTCTTCCTCGTTCGCAAGAACGTCGGGAAGAGCGGGTTACCATACCCTGTGGGCGGCTTCGGAATCCAAGTGCGCGGTGACACCGCGTACTTCCAGATGAAGAAGTCGGACTCCGTCCAGGGGTGGCGCAAGAAGTGGTTCTACGTTCAGTCGAGCCAGGATGGCCTGGCGGCGTTCGACAGCGGGCGCGAACTGCGGAAGACTCGTGCCTGGACGCACCCGCTGACTGCGGAGGAGAAGGAAGCCGCACGGCCACTGCTGGGCTTGCTGCGGGACCTCACAAAGACCCTTGGGCGCGAGGCGGGTGGCGTCTTCTTGATGGCCGCCTTCTTCCGTCTTCGGGTGCAGCCGCTTGCCGTTCGGCCCCACCCGATGTGGGCCGTCGAGGGCGTCAGCGCCGAGCCACTTGACGACGAGGAGGTGGAAGCCAAGGTGAGGTCCATCACCAACCTCCGAGCCGCGGATACTTGCAACGTTAAGTGCCCGGTTGCTGCATATGGGGCGACGAACCCCGTTCCTGAGGTAATGTTCCTTTTTGTTCTCTTTGTTTCTTCTTGTCTTGAAGTCCTGCTTCTTAATTCGACTTGCGTCTACTTGCTTCAGGGTCGATCTCTGCTGGTCAGCCTTCCTCCTCTCCCTGAAAATGGATCCGACGACGAGTCGAGGGTTGTGGAGGAGGATGACGACGACGACGAGCTGCCGTCCGCTGTCTCTCCTGACGATGAAGTGGAGGATGACGATGACGAGGTAGAACCCGCCCGGAAGAGGCAGAAGCGCAGGAGTGGCGGTGAATCTGCGACTGCTTCGTCGCCCGCTAGGGGTGCAGATGCTGATCCAGAGGAGGTCGTCGCGACGTCGTCGGGTGCGCGGTCTTCTGGCGGCTGGAGTAAGCCGCTGGCTGCCCCCCCTGTCAGCTCCGCGCCGCCACGCGCATTCGCGCGGCTGCCGTCTGTCTCCTTGGGGAGTGATGATGACCTCGAGACCACCAGGTGAGTACCTTGTTGACTCCGAGTTGTCTTCTGTAGTTCCAGTCCTTTAGGTCATTGTTCTGTTTTGCTTCAGCCGTCGTTCTGGCGATGTTCACTCGCCTCACCATGAGGTGGAGCATACGTCCGCCCCTCCGACCGAGCTGGTGACCCGGGTAGCAGTTGAGGAACGCACGCAACCTGCCGTCATCGCGTCTTCGAGTCGCGCTCCTCCGCCGCCTTCCGTAGATGTCGACCTTCTGGACCACGTAAGTCCTTTGTACTTGTACTTGTAGTCTTGAATTGTCATCGGGTGCGCGATCAGCGCTCCCGATGGGAGTAGCCCCCGAAGGTGTGGGTGACTAGTAGAGTCGCCCGCAACTTTATTAAGATCCTGTGTTTGTTTCAGCCGTACTACCGCCAGCAGCTAGAGGCGGCCGCGGCTTATGTTCGCCTGGAGAAGGAGAGGGACCAGCTGCGTGCTTCTCTGGACCAGGCTACCGAGCGGGTTGCTGAGCTAGAGCTGAAGCTCCAGGCTCAGGCTGAGCTTGAGAAAGCTCTGCTCGAGTTCCGGGAGCGTGAGCGGGTGCGGGTTGACCAAGAGAAGACTCAAGTCGACCGCCTCCTTTCACTCGCCAGTGCTCTTGGGGGTAAGTTTCGGCTTGATGCCTACTGTGTTTTGCTTTTGCCTTTGTCTGATGCTTGACTTGCGCAGAGACGTGCGGTGGAGCTCCTAAGGAGGGCTCGTCGAGTGACACGGTTGACTTGGCGACTGCTGTCGGCTTCCTCGACCGCGTCTGCGCGTACGCGTCCGATGCGCTGAGGAAGTCGGCGGCTGCGCTGAAGCAGTCGACTGGCGCGCTAACGACGGTGCACCGGAGCATCTTCCCGAGTGATGCGCCACCGACTGCCGTCGACGCTCTTGCTGCTCCGTTCGAGGAAGATGCCACCACCCTTGCGGACTTCACTCGGACGCAGACGGTACGCGGCTCCGAGCTCACCTTCCAGCTCATTCTAGGTCACCAGATTGAGGGCGACTTCGAGAGGGTTGTCAGTGGCTTCCCTCGGAGGGCTGACGGCCGGACCGCGTCGCTTGGCGGAGTGAAGGCGCAGGCTAAGCAGCTAGCTGTGAAGCTTGTGGCCACCTTTGAGAGGGCGCTTGCCAAGGCGTCTGAGGCGGCTGCTTCCCGGAAGACCCGCTCTCGCTCGGAGTCTGCTGCCCAGGAGTAGTAGTATTGTAGGGATTCGGCAGTCGCCTTAGCCTGCATTCGTACCTTTTGTTTGTAACGACTGATATCTTATTTGGTCTTCTGACCTTGAACAATTTGTGTGCTGAAATTGAGTGTCTTCAATTGTATTTGCTTGCGTTGAGCAGTCACGCATCTGTATTGACTCTGCGAACTTATGGCAGACTGACGTGCGCGGCCGCACTTCTTCTGCTTCTGCGGCTGGTCCTAGCGGTGATGGGTCTTCGTCGGGTGCTCGTCGTCGTCGGGCGGCGCTGGCTCCGCCGCGAAGCGCGAACGACCAGCGCATAATCACTTACTTGAAGAATAAGGTGGTTGAGCTTGAGGCTACCTTGAAGAATACCGAGCTGCTCTTGCGGCGCTCCAAGTCGCATCCTACTGCAGGTTTTTCCCCGCGTGAAGATTTTCTGATTGGGGAAATCGATCTCATCAGTCGGCAGCTTCAAGGTTGGTATCCTCTGCGGCTGCCTTTCCTTGTAGTAGACTTGCTGGTTCTGACTTTTAGCTTTGTGTTTGCAGACGTGAACCCGGATTGGGAGGCTGAGCGGGATCGCGTTGAAGAGCGTGTTACCCGGGAGGCGTCTGCCGACTCTCGCGAAGCTCGCCAGTTCTGGGTGAACAAGTCGCAAGGGCGCATTCTTGCTCGCATGCTTGACCGGACTTGGCGTGCGGCTTTCCTCTTGGAGAATTGCCGGAAGACCCTGTGGCATATCCACCGCGCCTACTTCCCGCACAATGGGCAGCCGCATGGTCTGGCCGCCTTGCTGGAGAGGTTCCGTGATGGTGATGCTCTGCAGGAGATCGTCCACGCCCAGCTTGTCGCCGGGGCGAATGCGGCTCTGGCGTACGTTCGGCTGCATCGGCCTAACCTTCCGTTGGAGAGGTTGATGGGTGGACTACCTGGCGATTCCGAGTACGCCGATACCTTGATGGCTGCGCGCCAGATGATTGATCAGGTGCAGAAGCATAGCGAGCGCCTTGTAGGCCCACTCGGGGCGCCGAAGGCCGAGCCTGCAGACTGAGAGTAGATTCCTTCTTCTGTACAGGGTTAGTTTGATGTGGCGACTATGCCGATGTAAATAACAGTATATGAAGCTAAGAGTTCTTGAGTAACGAATGAAATTGTTTTCGTTACTGTGCGAGTGCTTGCTTCTGTTTTGACTTGTGTGGCGAGCCCCCGAGTACCTTGGGTGACGGCATAAGCCTGCATTGTGAACCTGTATGGCGCAGCCTCCGAGTAGCTCGGGTGACGGCCTAGGATTTCTTCAGTGAAGCCTGTATGGCGCAGCCCCCGAGTGGTTCGAGTGGCGGCCTAGGGATTTTCAAGTGTGACCTGTGAGGTGCAGCCCCCTAGTGCGTCGGGTGGCGACCTAGGATTTTGGACTTGACCTGTGTGGCGCAACTCTCGAGTAGCTCGAGTAGAGGCCTAGGATTTCGAGTTGTGCCTGTTTGGCGCAACCCCCGAGTGGTTCGAGTGGTGGCCTAGGCTTTTCAAGTGTGACCTGTGAGGTGCAGCCCCCGAGTGCGTCGGGTGGCGACCTAGGATTTTGGACTTGACCTGTGCGGCGCACCTCCCGAGTAAGTCGGGTAGAGGCCTAGGATTTTTGAGTTGTGCCTGTTTGGCGCAACCCCCGAGTGGTTCGAGTGGCGGCCTAGGCTTTTCAAGTATGACCTGTGAGGTGCAGCCCCCGAGTGCGTCGGGTGGCGACCTAGGATTTTGGACTTGACCTGTGTGGCGCAACTCCCGAGTAGATCGAGTAGAGGCCTAGGATTTTGAGTTGTGCCTGTCTGGCGCAGCCCCCGAGTGGTTCGAGTGGCGGCCTAGGCTATTATTTCAACCTGTGTGGCGCAGCCCCCGAGTGAATCGATTGGCGGCCTAGGATTTTTTGTTAGCCTTGACTGAGAAGGTAGAGTGAACAGCATTTTCTTCAAATCACTTTATTGATTGCTGCGAACAGGCCGCCTCATTAAAACCCTTCCAGTCCCCTTAGGTACCCTGGTAAGGGAAAGAGTGCGTCTGAAACCTGCCGCTTTGACATGCTATCCTTGTTACAATGGTTGAGTCGACTAAGCATAGAACCGCCGGAGCTGTGCGACGTTCCACGGGTTGCTGCAGGCTGCTCCTGTCTTCGAGTCCTTTAGGCGATATGCTCCGTTGCCGATTGCTTCCGTAACGATGTACGGACCCTCCCATGGGGAGGCGAGCTTGTGCACTTTTTTCTGCTTGAGGCGAAGGACCAGGTCACCTGCGACGAAAGCTCTTGGTCGCAATCTTCGTCCGTGATAGTTGCGCAGGTCTTGCTGGTATACGGCTGATCGTGCCAGGGCGATGTCGCGTGCTTCGTCCAATATGTCCATGCTGTCTTCGAGTGCCTCTTCTGCGTCTAACTCGTCGAAGGCGACCACCCGTGGTGCGTCAAACTTGATGTCGCAGGGTAGGACGGCCTCTGCGCCGTACACCATGAAGAATGGAGTGAATTGGGTGGACCTGTTTGGCGTGGTTCGCAGACTCCAGAGGACTGACGGCAGTTCTTCCACCCATGCGCCCGCTGCGCGTCTTAGCGGTACGCGCAGTCGCTTCTTGATGCCGCTGCAGACTAGACCGTTGGCCTTCTCCACCTGTCCATTGGATTGCGGGTGCGAGACAGACGCATAGTTGAGCTTGATACCTTGATCTGAGCAGAAGTCTTTGAATTCTTTGGCTGTGAAGTTCGAGCCATTGTCTGTGATGATCCCGTTCGGCACTCCAAACCTGAAGATGATGGACCTGATGAAGTTGACTGCTGAAGACGCGGTCGAACTTGTGATGGGTGCGGCCTCAATCCACTTGGTGAACTTGTCGACTGCAACCAGGAGGTGAGTATGCCCTCCGGGTGAGGATTTCTTCAGCGGGCCCACCATGTCTAACCCCCATTGGGCGAAGGGCCAGGCTAGCGGTATTGTCTTGAGCTCTGATGCTGGCGCGTGTGGCTTGTTGGCAAACTCTTGGCACCCTGTGCATTTCCTTACCAGATCCTCGGCGTCCTGCATGGCTGTTAACCAGTAGAACCCGGCTCGTAGTGCTTTGGCCACCAGTGCTCGACTGCTGGCATGATGCCCGCAGATACCCGCGTGGATGTCGAGTAGGATGGCTTGGCCGTCGATTGGGTCTACGCACCTCTGCAGGATTCCCGAGATGCTTCTTTTGTAGAGCTCCCCGTTGATGACGATGAAACTTTTGGAGCGCCTGATGATGCGTTTTGCTTCGACTGGGTCCGCTGGTAGCTTCTGATGCAGTATGTACGCCAGGTATGGTCCTGTCCATGTAGCTTCGACTAGCATGACCTCCGTGGGGACCTTCTCTTGGCTAGGGTTTGCATCGCCTTTTGCTTTTGTTGTAGTGTTCGCTGCGGCTTGAGTCTTGATAGATCTCTGCGTGATGCGCTCGAGGAAGACGCCGGGTGGAACTGGAACTTTGTCTGATCCCATGTTGGCGAGGGCGTCGGCTTCTTCGTTGCTGTCGCGGCCGATGTGTCGTAACTCGCAGCCATCGAAGTTGCCTTCCATCTGGTTGTACAGGTCTCTGTAGGCGATCATGTTGTCGGCGATGGCGTCGCAGGACTTCATGGTTTGCTGTACCACCAGGTAGGAGTCGCCATATATCATGAGGTGCGTGGCGCCGCAGTTCTTGGCCATCTTCATGCCGTGGATCAGGGCCTCGTACTCGGCTTCGTTGTTGGATGGCGTCGGAAAGTCCATCTGTAGGACATACTTCAGCTTGTCACCCTTGGGGGAGATGAGCACAACTCCTGCCCCGGCCGTCTTGAATTTCTTGGAGCCATCGAAGTACATTGTCCATGCGTTAGACAAGTCGGGGACATTTGGTAGCTGAGCTTCTATCCACTCGGTGGTGAATTCTGGGAGGACTTGGGCCTTGATGGACTTCGGGTGAGCATATTTCAGCCCCCATGGTCCTAGCTCGACAACCCACTTGGCGACTCGTCCTGTCGCACGTTGGTTTGTGAGAATGTCTGCTAGTCCAGAGGAGCTTACCACCGTGATCGGGTGCTCGGAGAAGTAGTGGACGACCTTCCTGGAGGTCATGAAAACTCCATATGCCAGCTTCTGGTAGTGCGGGTAGTTCTGCTTGGACAGTGTGAGGACTTCGCTGAGGTAGTAGACGGGCCTTCTTCTTCCCGCTCGACTACGAGGACCGTGCTCACCACCCTGTTTGTTGCTGAGACGTATAGGTATAGCGGCTCGTTTTCCAGCGGTGCCACTAGGACTGGGGAGGTTGTTAGGGTTTTCTTGAGATGGTCGAATGCATCCTGCGCCTCCTGTGTCCACTCGAACTTGTCCGTCTTTTTCATCAGTTGGTAGAAAGGTAAAGCTTTCTCTCCCAACTTACTAATGAACCGGCTGAGAGCTGCGACTCGGCCGGCTAATCGTTGCACCTCACGGAGCTTGGTTGGTGCTGGCATTGTGAGTATGTTCTGCACCTTCTCGGGGTTTGCTTCGATTCCTCTTGCAGATACGAGGTACCCTAGTAATTCTCCGGCTGGCACGCCGAATACGCACTTCTCTGGGTTGAGCTTGATTTGGTACACATCGAGTGCAGCGAAGACCTTGCGGAGGTCGTCGACTAAGGTATCTTCCTTTCGGGTCGTGACGACGATGTCATCGACGTAGACTTGGACGATCTGCCCGATGAGCCCTTTGAGGCACGCTTGCATTGTCCGCTGGTATGTGGCACCCGCATTCTTTAACCCGAACGGCATCGTCTGGTAGCAAAAGACGCCGTCGGGTGTGATGAAGGCCGTCTTTTCTTCGTCTTCGACTTTCAGCCTGATCTGCTGGTAACCTGAGTAGGCGTCCAGGAAGGACAGGCGTTCGCAGCCTGCTGTCGAGTCGATGATCTGGTCTATCCGCGGGAGCGGGAAGTGATCTTTGGGGCAGCACTTGTTGACTGCAGTGAAGTCAACGCACATGCGCAGTTTCTTCGTCTTCTTTTTCTCTACCAGGACCGGGTTGGCGACCCAGTCCGAGTCTTTGATTTCTCGGATGAACTTGGCGTGCAGTAGTCTGTCGACTTCCATGGTGATCGCGTCTCGCTTGGGTCCTGAGAAGCGTCGCATGGATTGTTTGACTGGTCTTGCGTCCTTGTGGACTTTTAAAGAGTGCTCGGCGAGTTCCCTGGGTATTCCTGGCATGTCAGAAGGTTGCCATGCAAAGATCTTCCAGTTCTCACGCAGGAACTCGACGAGCGCGCTTTCCTATGCGGGGGTCAAGCTTGACGATACTTTGACCGTCTTGCTGCTATCAGCCGGATGAACTTGGTGGGTGACGGTGTCATCGTTTGAGTTGAACGCTGCGTCCTTAGCTGGCTTCTTGCGAGGTGGAAAGAGGGTCTTGTCGTTGTCGGCTGATATGGCCTTGAAGTGCTCCTCGACCCCGAAGAACTCAGAGATTTTGGCGAACTCGCGATCGCAGCTGTTGGAGAGCCCGAAGTCGCCACGTACGGTGATTACTCCTTTCGGTCCGGGCAACTTGATCATCAGGTAGGCGTAGTGGGGTACTGCCATGAACCTGGCAAAGGTTGGGCGTCCGAGTATGGCGTGGTACTGTGACTTCCAGTCGACGACCTCGAAATCGATCGACTCCTTCCTGAAGTGCTCGGGTGTTCCGAGGATGACGTCGAGCGTGATTGTTCCCATGGGCGTGATTGCCTGCCCTGGTACTATGCCGTGGAAAGTGGTTTCCGACTCCGGCAATTTTTCTGTCGACCTGTTCATTCTTCTCAGGGTATCGGCGAATATGATGTTGAGTCCGCTGCCTCCGTCCATGAACACCTTTTTCAAGCTGTAGTCGCCGATTAGGGCCTCAATCACTAGTGCGGCGTGTCCGGGTCGGGTTACCTCGGACGGGTGATCTGCCCTGGAAAACGTGATTGGTGTCTCTGACCCGCGCAGGTAGTCTGGTACTGCGCGCGGGCTGTTGATGGCCTGAAGTACTTGGCGGGTGATGAGCTTTTGGCGCCTGTTTGACGGTGGTCCCCTCTGGATCATGTTCAGCTGCCCCCGAGCGGGTGGATACGTATCGGTCGCTGCCGACTGGCCTTGTAGCTGCAGCTGCTGTTGCGGCTGGGGGAATGTCCCGGCTGCCTGCACCTGGTTGTTGTTTGCGGGTGCCGCCTGAATGGTTAGCTGCGGAGTTGCCTGTATTGCTTGCACTGGAGCGATGATTTGCTGCATGGCCTGGTATATTTTCCGCGCTTTGCGACAATCCTTCAGTAGATGGCTGGAACCCCACTTGCCCGTCTCCGGGTTGCGGAACGAATGATGCTTACAAGGTTGCATTAATTCCTCTGCCGGTGTTAACGGGCGCTTCCACTCGCGTTTCTGGCCTCCGTCATTGTGGCTGATGCTGCCGCTGCCACGGTTGTACTGACTTGAGCTGGACTGTCGACCTTGATCGTACTGTCGACTGTTGTCGCGCTTGTCATCACGGGGGGTTTCATATCCCGCCGCTACTAGCTCGATTGTGTCGTGGGTGTAACGTGGTTTCTTCTTTTGGCGCGCCTCACGCCAGTTGCTTGTTTCGACTTCCTTCTTGGGGGAGGTATCACGGAAATAGTCCTCTCCTTCGGCCCACTGGTTGGCTGTCTTCATGAGCTCTATTGTGGTTTTCGGCTGGAGCCTACCGAATTCCTCGCGGAGGTCGCGGCGAGCAACACCGTGCATGAAGGCGTCCATCACTCGGTCTTCCGAGACGGGTTCCTTGGTGTTGCGGAGGAGTGTCCACCGCTGGATGTAGGAGCGGAGCGACTCGTCCTTTCCTTGCTTGCAGGCCTGCAACTCGATGTAGGTCGTTGGTCTTGCGAATGTTCCCGAGAAACTTTTTCTGAAATTATCCTGGAATTGCTCCCAGGTTCGGAAAGAGTCCTTGGGTTGGCTTGTGAGCCATCCGCGCGCCGAATCCGTCAGCATAAGCTGGATGTACTGCATTGCCGTGGTCGACGTCCCGCCTTGGCAGGTGCAGGCGATGAGGTAGTCCTCGAGCCACAGTCGCGGATCTTGCTTCCCGTCGTACTTTGGGGTGCCTGCTGTCAGCTTGAAGCCCTTAGGCATGCGGGTGTCGTGGATGTTGAAGCTGAAGCATGCAGCACCGCACGGCTCGAAGTCGCGGTCGGTCTGGTCGTCTTGGTTCGCTGCCCCAGCCGAACGTTCTTTGCGGTTACGGTCCACCGTCCTCTGCGTGATGACGTCGCGAAGGTCCTTTATTGGTTGTCGCTGTGCCGCTGGGATCTCCGAAGTTGCTGGCTCGCGTGCCCGGTTGCTTGGTACCTTGGCCGCCAGAGCTTCTTCGATCGCCTTTATGGAGGCGATTTGCTGCCTGTGGAGAAGGGAACGGGCGTCCCCCTCCGGAGGCTGCGTGAGCCGAAGGTATGTCTCGACTGAGATCAGGGCGGCGTTTGCCGTCTTTGGGACGGGTATCCCGTTCTCATCCTCGGTGACGAAGGACGAGTCGAGGTTGCGGGTGACTCTGGTTCGGTCGGCGTCCGTCAGGAGGGGAACGCGGGCTCTGTTTCGCCGTGCTCCTTGGTTAACTTCCGTAGAGGAGGTAAAGGAGAGGGCAGCTCGTCTGGCACTCGATGCATCTGCGTCTCTCTTGCGCCGGAGTAACTCGGCTTTTTCGGCGCGGAGTCGTTCGCCTTCCTTGCGTAGCAAGTACTGGACTGCCAGGTGATCCTCTCTCGGTGCGTCGGGTGGAGGGAACGTGCCTTCGTCGACATGCTTCATGGCCTGGATTCCCATGTCCCGTGTGATGACGAGTGTAGTCTGGTCCGGCATGATAACCTCCAGTGGGTATGCGGGTTCCTCGTTATCCTCGGGTGGCTCTGTGCCCGCCATAAAGCATTGCGCGGGGTAGACTTGGGTCGGGCCGTTTGTGCTGCCACTGCTGCTTCCGTCGTCCGAGCCTTGCTCGGGATCGAAAATTGCTGCAACGTGACGCGCGGCGCAGTCGTTGTTGCGTCTTCTCGCGATTGTCAACGTGCTCGGAGGTTTCGCAGCCGCCGGTGCGAGTGCGATTGGCTTGGGGTAGACTTGGCAGCCCCATGAAGACGAAGACGCGCGCGACGTGGCTGTCGGCCGCAAGCCCTTGGTCACCTGCGCGGATGCGGTAACTGAGGTAGATCTTGATCTAGCCGACCGTGCGATCGAGATTGGTGCAGTAGACTCGATCCGCGCGGCCGTTGCTGAGGTTGTCGATGTAGTCGATGCAGATGCGATCTTCGCGGGCGCGACAGGGGCGATCTTTGCGGGTGCGACAGATGCGATCTTCGCGGGCGCGACAGGAGCGATCTTTGCGGGTGCGACAGATGCGATCTTCGCGGGTGCGACAGATGCGATCTTCGCGGGTCTTGGTGAGGGCGGCGGTGGATTTGCCGATGCGGGTGCTGCCGCGCGTGGCGCGGTTGCCGCGGACCTGAATATTCCGCGACTGTCGGCGAAGCAGTGTATGGAGCCGAAGGTGATATGTATACCTTTGTCCAGATCGGCGTACACCGAGCGGCGAGCCGAAGGGTGGCGGACGTACTCGAAGGAGCCGAAGCGGATCGACCCCTTGGTGACGCGGGCGTCAGCCTTCATTGCGGATGGGGCCGGAGCGACCATGATTCCAACACTTGTTTGCCTTCCCACAGACGGCGCCAATTGACGAGGTGTTAGCTCGGCAAATCCCTGGGTTGTGCACCCCGGGTTGATTGATGGGGAGAGAGAGAGGTGTTGGTGATCACGACGGCTGACAAGCAAGGATTTACCCAGGTTCAGGCTCCCGGAGGATAACACCCTACTTCCTGCTTGTCTGATTATTGATGCGAGTAGCGATTACAATGGCGAGATTGCGATCTCGCTAGGGTTTATGGTGGCGGCTATGAGCATGAGCGTCAGCGTGTCCTCTAAGACGAGCAACCCTCCTGGCTTTATAGATCGCCAGGTCTCGGGTGGTCGGTTACAGATATGGAAGGTTATGAAACCTAACCGAGTTGGATCAGGATACGTGGTACCCCGAGTGGGCCTTCTGTGGGCTTCTCCATGCTTGGCGCGGCCCAGGTAGCCTCATTGTGGGCTAGTCGAAAGGTAGCCCCACGTCACCAATATAGGATATCTTTTTACGTTTTTATTTATGCATTCATTTGGTCCATAGAACTTTTCTTTTATGTTACACTTTGTGAATTATCATTGAACATCTTTGCCTTGAATATTTGATATCACTTGATAATATATCTTGTATGTTGCTACTTGATACGTCCATTTTGCATCACTATTTTATATCATAATTTACTGTTATTCATTGATATATTTCATATTTGGAGATGATACTTATGTTATTTCATCTATTTTGCATGTTTGATGAATATTGGAGGATGAATCACCGGAGTCTGAATTCTGCTGGAAAAAGCACCGACAAGATACAATATTTGCGAAGCTCAGAAAACAAAACCAAGAATACAGAAGTTCCTATTTTTCCAGATGACGAAAGGAGCCAAAAGGGGAGAACCAGGTGAGCCCCAGGGGGCCAACATGAGGTCCCGGCGCGGCTCCCTTTGCTGCCGCGCCAGCACCTTGTGAGGCCGCCCTGGCCCACCTCTGGCAGCGCCCTTTCGCGTACTTCATCCCCCCGAAAACCTAAGACTCGGGGGATCGACCAGAAACAGAGCCGCCTCCTCCACGAGGCGGAAACCACCGAGAGAGAAAAGCTCTCCGGCAGGCTGAAAAGCTGCCGGGGAAATCCCTTCCCGGAGGGGGGAAATCGTCGCCATCGTCGCCGTCATCGAGCTGCACTTCATCGGGATCATCATCACCACCATCTCCACCGTTGACACCATCATCTCCATCGTTCCACTCCGTTCCTGCTGTAACATCTAGGGCTGAATCTTGTGCATTTGATAGGGGAAACTCTCCCTGTGTTGATTACTATTGTTATTGATGCTATTGGGTGGAACCGTTGAATTAAGGTTTATGTTCAGATTGTTACCCATCATTAAATCATCTCTGATCATGATCCATATGATGTGTTGTGAGTAGTTCGTTTAGTTCTTGAGGACATGGGAGAAGTCTAGATGTTAGTAGTGAACTATGTTGAGTAATATTTAATGGTTTGATATTTAAGTTGTGGTGCTATTCTTCTAGTGGTGTCATGTGAACGTCGACTTGACACTTCACCTTTATGGGCCTAGGGGAATGCATTGTGTATTCGAATATTAATTGTGGTGTTGCCGGAGTGACAGAAACCTAAACCCCCGTTGGTATCTCGATGCATGAGGGATGGTAGGATCTCAGAGTTTAAGGCTGTGGTTAGATTTATCTTAATTACTTTCTTGTATTTGCGGATGCTTGCAAGGGGTATAATCACAAGGATGTATTAGTCCTAGGAAGGGCGGTGCATTAGCATAGGTTCACCCACACAACACTTATCGAAACATTAAAAGATTAATCATTCATATGAAGCGAAAGCACTAGACATAAATCCTGTGTGTCCTCAGGAACGTTTGGTCATCATAAGTAAACAAACCGGCTTGTCCTTTGCTCGAAAGGATTGGGCCACTCGCTGCAATTATAATTGTTGTGCTCTATTTACTTGCAATTTATTTATCTGCATTATCAAAAACTCCTAAAAACTGGTCTGCTAGTGTTTAAAGTGAAATCCTCATCAAAACTGCTTGTCAACACCTTCTGCTCCTCGTTGGGTTCGACACTCTTATTTATCGAAAGTACTACGATACACCCCCTATACTTGTGGGTCATCACTACTCCTTATTAAGAATGAATCATTTGACTCTATGTAGCAATAATAATCATATTTGATATCCTTTGATAGTAATAAATTGCCAAGTCCATGTTAGTTTTATCACCTTCATACTCGAGGACGATTATTGGTTAAGCTTGGGGATGTTGATGCATGTAAAATGCATACATGAACTTTACATTTTATTACATAATATTCCAACATGTTTGCAACTTATATGATGTTATATTCATGTTTTATAATGATTTCGGGGATTTTCTAAACAATCCCCCCTCTTTTGGTTCTAACTCTGTTTTTCCAGAAAACATCTTTTTTAGTGTTTTGGCTTTCCGGGAGCTTCGGGACTCCAAAAAGAGTAAGGCCAAAGAGCACGGTTCAGATTTTTGAGACGAACGCGATGGGACTAAAATGAAGACCAGAAGCCCGACCAGCTGGGAGATAGGGGGCCCACGCGGTCAGATTCCCTCGCCGCGTGGAGCACCGTCTTTTCCCCCTCGTGGCTCCGATGCCGTCTGTTTTCGTCTCCGTGGCTTCGTCTTGACCTAAAACCGGCTATAAAAATTATCCCCCGAGGAGTTTCGCATGACGGCGGCGGAGAAACACAAAACCACGAAACAGAGAGGCAGAAGGCTGGCGCCGGAGAAGATCGGAGGGGGGAAACGCTGCCGGAATCACCTCCGGAGGGCTCCACCCCTCTCCGGCGTGTTCATCATCAACATCTACAGCAAGATCATCTCCTCCAACATCTCCACCATCGTCACCATGACCATGTGTGAGTAGTTTCCCTCAGGGCTGAGGGCTCGTACGGTAGCTATGTGGTTTATCTCTCTCTCCCATGGTGTGATCTTTATGTGATCATGAGCATTGTTAAGTATGGCTGAATTCATATGTAATGTTTATGCTACTCAAGTGATTTCATCTAGTTTCCGGAGTCATAGTGACAACACGGTACCAAGGTGACAGTGTGGGTATTTGTGAGTGACTCTATGAATAATTTTGATATTTATCATGGCCTATTCTTGTGGAATTGTGGTGTTTGTCTAGTACTATCTTGGGGGTGCTCTTAGTGACATTGGAGTTCCCTAGATGTGGAATGCAACTTTGAGGTGTGCTTTTGTAGCCCTACACATAGTACTCTTTTTTTTTATCAAGAAGGAGAATAATCCCGAGTAGCACTTACTTGCGTTCAGTTATGCTAACATGTTGAGGGAGACCACTAGTGAAAGTATGATCCCTAGGCCTTATTTCCAAGCATTGAAACACTGTTGTCCATTGTTCCTATAAGAGAAAACCTTTGTCTTGTCCTCTTGCATTGAAGAGGATTGGGACACTTTTTACATTCATGTTTTGTTACATTAAACTTCCATTCATTAAAACAACCATCTTGTTCTTTAAACTTGTTTAGTGCATAATCAACTAAAACTTGTGACACTTTAGTTGTAGAGAATAGATAACTTTTCCTTCTTGCTCATGCAGATCGATACCCTACTTCCACATTGAGAGGTACTACAGTGATCCCCTGCTCTTGGGGGATATCAGAGGGTAAATCTTCTACACACAGTTCCCCGAGAGTTCGATATAAACCCTCGAGTCACCCTTGTGGGAAAAACAAGTCTTCCACATCTACAAACTCTGCACTTGGAGCTCAAACTAAGTGTATTATCTTTACGCCAATCATATACTTTTCTCAAACTATCCAGGAAGGTTGTCAAACTTCCCATCTTGCTGAAAACAAAGTTGTCAAACTCTTGGTGGAAATAATATCATGTTTGTGAAAGCAGACAACAAGCAATTATAAGAACAGTAATAAACGGTGTAAAAAATAAATAAATAAATAAATAATGGACCGCGGGCCATAGTTTCACTAGTGGTGTCTCTCCAATAAAAGATAAACAAATATGCAGGTAAACAAATTACAGCTGGGCAATTGACAAATTCATGAAAACATTTTGTAGAATCTTGTATGACAAAGATTGACTTGAAATATTTAGTGTTGTGCATTACGCCAAAATACATAGACCTTAATCCAACTGCAAGGAACGAAAAATTGCAATAAATTCCGTATGTAATGTAAGCAATGCATATAATCATATAGACATAAACACCATTGTTTCACCCCTAGTAGCAACAGCCCTTCCCCATTCTTGCATGTTTTTGTCACTCGAGCGCAGAATCACGGGAGGCATGAACCCACTGTATAGGATCAATACTCCCTCTTGGAGATACAAATCATCACTTGGCCAAAGTAACATAAGTATCAGAGAGCATGCAAGATCATAAATACAACAATAGCATGATGAAACGATGGTAAATAATATGAACATAACTTCACAAATCATCGGATCCCAACAAACACAACATGTAGTATTATAATGAAGTGATCTTGATCATATTGGACATATCACAAGATCTAAACATGGTGGCACAAGGAGAAGAGAACACTGACTAGCTACTTCTATGGACCCATAGTTCAAGGTGGAACTACTCACGCATCACTCCGGAGGAAGGCATGGCGATGAAGAAACCTCCGGTGATGATCTCCCCTTCGACAGGGTGCCGGGAAGAGCCTTAGAACCCTCCCGAACTAGATTTCGAAGTGACGGCAGCCTCAGTGAGTTCTATGGAATATTTTCTCTGTATTAGGGTTTCTTCGTCAGGGGAAATAAATAGGAAAAAGGGTGGCGCGAGTGGGGGCCCACCCCCTTACGCATGGGGTCGACGAAAGGTGCCCCCACCCTGCGTCAGTGCTGGGGGTGCCCCCTCCGTGCCCTTTGATGCACGGCCTTGTTCCGATGTAAAAAAAAAATCTAGAATTTTCTTGGATTTTTCGAAGATATTTTCTTAACAGGATTTCCTGAAATGAAAAACAACAAAAAACATGAACGGACACTGTGCGTCTTGTTAATAGGTTAATTCAAAAAAATGCCTCAAAATGATATAATAATGCAATATAAACATGTAGTAATGATATAAAACAAGCACGGATCATATTTTTTTTTGAATATGTTTACTCCGTATCAAGCATCCCAAGCTTATTCCTGCTCGTCCTCGGGTAGGTAAATGATAACAAAGATAATTTCTGAAGTGACATGCTACTTAACACAATCTTAATCAAGATATAATAATGTAAAGGATGTGAACTGAGATCAAATAGTTCAAAGCAAAAGTTTCATGTCAGTATCAAACAAACAATGAGTAAACAAGATAGTTAAATAGGCTAAGGACTTTTCATGGATGATGCTTTAGAGACATGTAGCAGTACACAGTTCATTAAAGTGATTTAAGTCTCAATAATAAAGTCTATCTCTTGGTTCAAGCATCAAGCTATCTTTCACAACACGGAAGTGCTCCAGCCAAGTAATAGAACCATGAACGTCATGCGTCAACAATATAGAAGCAATGCTCAATAGGTGAGCGTGAGCATTTTATATTGACACCATGATATTATGGCTAAGAGAACATTAATGAATATGGAAAGGCAAAAGGAAGATAGTCTCACAGAGCTACAGGTGATCAATATAAACGAGGAAGCCTTATGATCGAAGGAATGCAAGGAGTAGAGATTGCCACAAAACTGGATGCACATGGAGCTGTATGTGTATGAAAGATCTCCAAAGGAACTAGTGGGGGCGCATCTACCCTTGTTGCTCACGAAGATCTAGAACACATTTTTCGAGGCTCGTCATTGGAATATACAACCCAATTTCTATAGTGAATATTTCACCATATAGTTATACTAATAATGCATGAAAACTCTCCCCAATGAAAACATAGGTGCTTAACATTACAAAGTGTGGTATAAATGATAATAATGTTCTTCTCTCTCTCTCTCTCTATCTCTCTCTCTATCTCTCTCTTTGTGTTATAAAGTGTGGAGTTTTTGTGTGTGGCCTACGTAGTTGCACTGGAATTGTATTTAGGAACCCAGAGGTACCACCTTTTTCCATTTGGTGCTTCGAGACGCCGGGAACACGACGATGCCGCTCACGGCGTACTCTGGACGCATGCTTAGGCATAGCTTAGATCCGCTTAGCCTAAACCCTACCTAACCCCTCACGTACAGTGATCCTGTTGTACTATTCATCCAGCCTCATTCTTAGCCTCATTCTTATCCGATGACTTTACTTTTTTGTTGTTGAAAGAACCACATGTATTATTAATCACAAATAAGGGGAATACAAGCCCACAGGAAAAACAGACCTGAAGTGTAAAGAGACAAGACGGTGTCCACAGAAGTTTGCAGAAAAACTCTCCATGAAAAAGAAAATTCAAAGGAGTCCCCAGGCAATCCCGCAATTGACATTGCCGGAGGAAGAAATAGGCAAAAGGGCGGCGCGAGTGGGGGCCCCACCCCTCGTGCATGGGGCCGGCGCAGCGTGCCCCCACCCTAAGCCAGGGCTTGGTGTTGCCCCCTCCATGCCCTTTGTTGTACGGCCTCGTTCCGATGTAAATCTTTTTCCAAGATTTTCTCGGATTTTTTCGAAGATATTATTTTAACAGGATTTTCTGAATTCAGAAAGAGCAAAAAACCGGAACTCGCACTAGCATGGAACTTGTCGCAAAAAACATGCATCTTGTTAATAGGTTAGTTCTTAAAAATGCCTCAGAATGATATAATAATGCAATATAAACATGTAGTAATGATATAAACAAGCATGGAACATCAAAAATTATAGATACGTTTACGACGTATCAATCCCCGAGGCTTTCTAGAAAGGTACGTCGTCGAGTCAGAAGACCGCCGCCGGCGGAGATCAGAGGGGGGAAGCGTTGCCGAAATCGCCTTCGGCCGCCTCTCGTCCTTCACCAGCACCTCCTTATCGCTCGTCGTGATGAGAGGGGAGTAGTCCAACCCCTGGACTATGGGTTTGTGGTTGTAACTCATACCATGTTAGTAATTAAAAAAGTCCAAAACCCTAAAATTACTTTTGGGGACAAATAATCACCTTCGAGCTGTTTATAACCGGACATAGTCCAGAGTTCATGGTCCACATACCTACCTAATAATATATAAAAGCTCAAGGATTTCAAGTCCTCTCAGTCGTCCACGTCCCCCCCCCCCCCCCCCCCTTTCTTCTGGTCGTCGGATCGTTCAAACGGACGCCCCAGATAAGCCCACGTCGCCCCCAAATCGACGACACTGTTCATTTCCGATTTTCTACCAATCAGGAAGCGCCACGCGTCCCGGTCGCCAGCCGGTCGCAGCCCGTCCCGCCGGTCACCGTGGAAATTTTGTAGAAAAGCGCCCGAAAAAAAGAGTATGTGCCCCGCAGTCCATATCCCAGCACAGGAAAGGACCTTTGTGCAAATTTGCAAAATTCCAGATACTTTTCTGTAAAAATGCCCCCGCATTCTTCCCCCTCCCTTCCTCTTCCGCGAGCGCGCCGGAAATCGCCGCCGTCGCCTCCGCGCACCCTGGCCGCTAGGTGCCTCCCCGCTCGAATCCGACCAGGCGACATCCTCCGCCGCCTCTCCCGCTTCAATTTCACCGGAGGAATAAACCTGGGACGGCCGGAGACGTCGATGAGCCGTCGCGTTTCGCCGCTTCCATGCTCGGCAACCGCCGCCGCGGGATTGCTCGCCGCCAGCGATTCCGCCCACTATTTGGCACGCCGCGCCGCCCATTCGAGTCCCCTCCTTCTCCTCCGTCGAATCCCCCCATTTCGGGCCTGCGCGCGTACGCCGCCGCGCCGTGCGAGCTCGGCGGTGCCGCGGCATCGTCGGCCGTTCTGCCGCCGCTGACGTCGAGGGCTGACGTTAGTGCGGAGCGGCTGACATGTGGGACCCGCCTGTAAGGGTTTCCGAAATTTCAGAAAAGAAATAAAATTCAAATAAACCATATCTTTTGACATACAACTCAGAAAAATACAAAAAAATCAAAATTTATAGGAAAAATATGTCTTCACAACAAACGCATCCTCATGCATGTTTAAACAACTTTAAAAAAAATTAATATTCGGATACTCACGGATCAACAGATTCTAATTCAATAAAAAACAATTACAATAACTAATATAACTTCTTGGAACAACTCATTGTTGATTTCAAATAACTACATAAAATAATTATTACCAAAAAATATATAGTTTTCCATACATTAAATAAGGAGCTCGCGAGCAAAAAATATTCCAAACTGCTAAAAACAGGAAGACTTACAAAAATTGCAATAAAAATTTATTTACAACCAACACATTTACATGTATGTTCCTACAATTTGAAAATAATAATTGCAACAACTGATACAACTTTATATATCATTATTCAAAAATTACAGACAGAGAATCAAATTTCCCAAAAAAAAATACAGACCAGACAACACATCTCCGCACATATTCTAACAATTTCAAAATAAGTAATTACAACATATTTTGCATTCCTCTTAACAATGGAATCATTTGTCTTCAAAACATAAAAAATGTTCCAATTTACAAATAACGAATCCATTTGTACTAAAAGAAATCACAAAAAATTTGGAATATTGTTTCAATGAAAAAAATATAGGCAAAACTTTAAAACTATACGACCGTAAAATATGACAAATATGTAAACGTGAACACACAAAAAACACTATTTAATGGCCCATGATCAAATTCCAGATTTTTACACTTCGAAATCTTAACTATCTTTAAAAAAATTAAACATACATAAAATTACAAATATTCAAACTAGCATATTCAGATTTTCCAGGATTGACTTTTCGCTTTATCTGCATATTCACGAACCATTATGTTATTTAAGAAAAAATGCACATTTACGACTACGCAGTTCCATAACATGTTATTCAGAATATTACAACACGGAGACAATCTGGAAATCTTATTGTCATCAAAAAGCCCATGTAGAGGCATGTGTCGATGCCTAATTTTTGTATATGCAATTTTTTTAAAAAACCATATAATTGTGGTGTATGGTATAGAAATATTCTACTTTTTTTTACATAAACATAAATAGATTTTGATGTACGCGGAAAATTTAAAAAATACGTTATATTTCAAGCTACACAAAAAATATATAAATTCAGGATCACAATACGTTTTGTTAAGCAACGGGTTCACTAGGCACACGCTGCTAGTTGTTTAAGCAAGAGCCGGCTTAATAGCGAGAATCAGAAAATTATACCGATATTAACGAACCCGTCTAAAGGACTATGTTGATGCCCACATTTTTTATATATGCATTTTTTTAAGGAAAATGTTTTATAGTTGTGGCATACGGTATATAAATATGGTTTAGTGTCATGAGGCCGCATGTTACAGACATGTTAAGAGACTAAACTAACTTTTTGGGCTACCTGCAACGTATTAGACAAAAAACTGGGGTTTGCTGCAAAACGACAATGGCACCAAAGGCTGGTATTACGTGCAATTTTCTCGGAAGCTCAGGAAGCCAACAAAAGCACCTCCAATACGTGCTTTTGCTCGCATGTACAATTTGAGATCGGCTTTGAAAAAGCCCACGACAAAGTCAACCCGTTTGTTTCATTTCGTTGGCTTATTTTAGTGGAAGAAGGCCAAACAAACACACCCGAAAGCATATAACAACTTTACCCTTATGAATGATTTCAGCCCAACTACAAACACAAGGCGTGAGAACCAGAGATCAATTCAAAAATAGTGTCTGCCGCCGGTTGGGTTGATGTTGATGTATGTCGATGCGATCCAGCGATCTTCTCTAATTCTCGGGCATGGGCTATGGAGTAATTATCCGATACCAATTTTGAATTTCTGCACGGTGGTAGATCTCAACATTGTCTACACTTGAAAATATTGATTTCAATTTTTTTGGCATAGAGCTCGGCCTCCAAATGCAGTTTCCGCGGTGTATATATTGTGAAGAAATAGGCCGAGGCTTTCAAGTGTGTGTGATTACTGATGCCTTCTCTCGTTGCTCGTGTCGTGTCTACACACGTGAAGTCAACCAAACCAGATCAGTCTCTGCTTGTCTGCCTCTTCAAGCAAGCCCTTGCAAGTCTTCCTGGCTCTGTTTAATTTTCCAGACCGCAGAGTACTTTAGTTTAATCGAGTCATAGTCATCCACGTCGACATGAAGACAGGGACTCGGCCGGTGTATGGATGTGGAGCTGCACACGAATTTTGTAAACCATGCATATTCCAGTAGAAAGCTTGAGATGTAAATTCAGTGTTCAACTGCATTTGATGGGAACTTTGAAAAGAAAAAGGAAGAACATCGATCGCATCTAGGACTCCAGGTTCATGCATCACAAACTGATGATGATGGCTTGCTCCTACTCGAAACAGGATTTCGCCCCGCTTTATAAATAAAGCCACACCGTTTGAGACCGCTGCTGTCCAGACAGCACAATGCCCAAAAGAAAAGCAAAGAGAAAAAGAAAAAGAAAAAGAAAAATGCCGATAACGGCGGAAAGACAACAGAAAGCAAGCTCCACAACCGCTGCGCCCACCGGAGGCCTGCCACCAAGCTCCTAGTGCTCCGGAGCGTCGGTACCAATCAACACCTTCATGAAGGGATGCGACGATGACGACGCTGTTGCCAAGGGTTCCCCCCGGTACGTGACGGGGAGAGGAACGGGAACACCGGACGCCCCTCAGGAAGGACTGACGACACCCATACGCGCCGCCGCGTCGGAGTCGGACACGCCGACTAGGATTTCTCCCAATCCCCCGTCACCCCAGACGCTACAGAGCACTCCACCAAACCGCCCACCACCCCACGCCACACGATCGCGAAGCCGCTCCTGATGTCTCACCAGGCATAGAGAAGAGGAGCAGCCTGCACACCGAAAAAGAAGAGCCGGGACTAGGGCCCACAGCACCGCCGACGTGCAGGAGGGACCAACCTCCACCGTCAGAGACGGTAACCGACCGGACGCAAACACGGCACCGAGGAGGCTGAATTATGAATTTGAATATGCGCAACACATGCGGCATTTATGCCCACTATATATAACAGCTCGCAGATTCCCTGCCCTCTCAGCCCTGCTGCTACTGTTCATCGATTTTCTTCCAATCAGAAGACGCCACGTGTTTCGCCCACATATCCGAACCGTCCGTTCTAGATCCAACGGTTCCCATCGGTTACTATGGCGTTGTTGCAGAAAACCCACTGAAAGAACGACGCCCTAACCCGCAGTCCACACTTTCCCACTGCGGAGGACCTATATGCAAATACCTAAAACGTCACATACTTTTCTACAAAAAAACCAATCACAATCTCCCCTCCCTTTCTCTCTCCCGTGCCACGCGAAGGTCGCCGGCGCCGCCGTCGCGCGCCGCCGCCACCACACGCTTCCGCGCTCAAATCGGTGGAGAGGAGGAGCTCCGCCGCGACTTCCTCTCTATCCTCGCCGGCGGATGCGTCCCAGGACGGCCGGAATCGCCGGGATTCCTCGCCACCGGCCTCCGTCTCCGCCGCCGGGAAACAGGTCGCCGCCGGCGGTTCCGGTGACCAAATTGAAGGGGATCGCAGGCAGAAAACAAAAAATTTCCTAACCGCGATAACCAAAAACTAGCCAAGATCTATACTATGCAGATATAGTAGTACGCAAAAGGGGGGTCGGTATACACACCTCTTGTAGACCGAAAGGCGGGGATTACGCTCCCACACAAGTGTTGACGACGTAGACGCCGTAGCCGACCTCGAGGTCGCGGAGAACTTGGCGCGACGAAGAAGACGATAACGCGGCGATGTCGGTGAAACCGACGACGACCTCAAGGCCGTATGGAGGAAGCAGACCTCCAGCACCAATAGTGTGGCACCTCGCAGGGCGTTACACACATACGGTGAAGCCGACGAACTCCGGGCCCGATCCAGGGACGAGCAGCGGAAGACTTGGACCGGAAGACCAGCAGCACGGCGGCGGGCTATGGTGGAGAGAGAACTCTCATCCTCCTCGGCGCAACTCCGACAAAGGGAATCACGAGATCGAGGAGAAATCGAGAATTAATTGGGTGAATTAAAAAGCCAGGGGTGCCCCTCTATATAAAGGGGCAAGGAGGCTGCCAACCTTGCCAGTCGGGCGGTGTGGGACTATCCCACACCAGCCACGACCCTTGCAAGGTGCGCCGGCCCTAGGTGGGCCCCTTGTGGCCCACCTAGGCCGGCCGAACCAGCCCTCCTCCCTTGGGGGGAAGCTTCCCCCCCTTCATGGGCCTTCTTTCCACTAGAAGGTCCATTTAGGAAATCTGCCTTTAAAAATTCGAAAATAAATATATAAAATCATATTTAATCATTAATTACACTAATTAATATCAAACATATTATATATAATTTATTCTTGCTCCGAAAACTATTTCGTCGCTGCCCGATCTCCATCGGACCTCTCCCGGGACGTTCCCGGTCTCTCTTTTCCTATTTTTCTCTTCCGGTAAAATGTCGACTCCCCTTAAGTGTGATACCCTAGCGGTTCGATTATCTCACCAGACATGATCGAGACTCCTCTCCGATCAATGACTAATTCGTGGACCGAGGATACCCAGAATTAATCCCTGCGAGATAACGAATACTTTACCTATCGAACCTGGACGTCTGAGTCTTAAACCTTTTGCCATAGCGATACTTAGCGTGTCCGAGACTCATTCATAGATATCTCCATACCTAGCTTGATCTCGTTACCGACAACACTATCTTCTACTCGTCTATGATATTATGTCAGCTGGTGACCTAGTCACATGTTTGCAAACTCATTTGACATAATCTCACCGAGTGGGCCTAGAGTATCTATCCTGCTATGCGGACTGGCAAATCCCGCTCTTGACCCCCCGTCTCAACATACTCCTCTCCGACACCCGAGAGGGACATCTTTATTGTCACACTATATAAATATGACGTTTGATGCGATCAAAGTGTCTTCCAGGAATATCAATAAGAGTAGATCTCACGGTCGAAGGTGTAATGACTACGTCCTACAAATATTGGGTATGTCCATCACATCGTTCTACCAACGACATGACTTCATTGTCAACTGACATAAATGTCACATGATCGGGAAACCTCGATCATCAATTGCCCAATGAACTAGTCAAGTAGAGGCTATTAGGGACCTGGTTGTTTATCTACCACACGTGTATTAATGTTTCCGCTTAATACAGTTATAGCATGGTATAAAACATATAATGAACAATTGGGATATGACTAATAAACCATCTTTATTAAGTGCCTCTAGGGCATATTCCCTTCACAAATGGTCCGCCGCGCCGCCCGTTAGGCTGGCCTGCACCTCCTCTAGCGGATCTGCACCTCCACACCCCCCGCGAGTGCGCCGCCGCGCGAGCGCGAGCTCGGCCGCGCCGGCCGAGTCCGCTGTCCGCTGACGTCATGACGACGTCAGCGCGGGCCCACCAGTCACCTCACAAAAAATGCTTAAAATCATAAAATTCATAACTTCCAAACCATTATTCAAAAAAATACAAAAAAAAATTGCAGAAAAAATAAATCTTTACGGCTAGCCCATCTCCATACATGTTTACACAACTTTAAAAAAAACTGCAAAATAACATGTATATTTCGCCAACTATCATTTAATTTCAACGCTATTTTTCTATGATTTACAAAAGAAAGGTAGGTAATCTTTAGACAATGTCTCAATTCTTTAAACAAATGATAACAGATTTTCCTTTTACAGTACTCGAAACATTTTAGATCTCGCTTAATAATGGAGTCGTTTGCTTAATAACAAAGTCGTTTGTCTTAAAAAAATACACATACTTCGAGTATTATTTGAGCAAATGAAAAAGAAAAGAAAAATGTGTAATGTAGAGTGTACATACGTCCAACAAGAAAAACAACACTATTTGCAACATATGTTTAAATTCCAAATTTATATATTCAAAAAAAATAAACGCTTTGTACATATATTCATTTCACAGACGTAATAATAATTCCAAACTGAAAAGCACCCCAAATTGAACAATTTTAAGAGTCCCAACATATTAAAAACGCAAACTTCTTACAATCCCATTAATTTTCAGACCTACATTATTTTAAAATGTACACATTACCAAAATTTATATTTTATTTGCAACACGGGAGCGGCATCCCCGCGCTTAGCTCCACTGGTACAATCTGTCGCCCGACCGACTCTTCCCTGTTTATTCAACGTCAAAGAAAAACTGAATCTTTGCACATTTCTCTAGGCTTACCAGCACTGGTAGAAAACGGACCTTTGGTCCAGACTTTTAGTCCCGCACCAATTTGCGGCCGGTACTAATATAACATTAGTACCGGTCCCAGCGGCCGGACAGGTGAACGGCAGCAGTACCGGTCGGTAAGCAACCTTCAGTACCGGTTGGTGTAACCAACCGGAACTAAAGGATTTGGGGCTGGCGCTGCAGCGGCGGGTCCCACGCCGAGAACCTTTAGTACCGGTCTGTGTTACAAACCGGTACTAAATATGGACATTTAGTACCGGTTTGTGTTACAAACCGGTACTAAAACATTTCGCTATAAATTCCATCTACTTCCTCCAGCCCGAGCTCACTTCACTCTCCGCCTCCTCATTTATTTCTCTCTGTTGTTGCTCGAGCTCGGTGGTGATCCGGCGATTTGTCCAATTTGGTGGCACCATTTTTGGTCAAAAAGGTTAGAAACTTGTTTCTTTTACATTTAATTGGAAACTTCAGTTCATTTAGTGCTAGTTTGAGCTCATTTAGTGTTAGTTTGACCTAGATAGAAAAATGTAGGAAAATCTAGAAATGTATTGTTAGTTTGACCTAGATAGAAAAATTTAGAAAAATCTACAAATGTAGCTTATTTAGTGCTAATTTCATCATTTACTTTGTGCTAGTTTAGCTAATTTTGTCCTAGTTTAGCTCATTTAGTCCTAGTTTAGCTCATTTTATGCTATAATTACGTAATTAATTGTTTATAGAATTATTACTTGTATAATTTTCTTATTTGTGTAACTTTTTGTTATATATAGTGTCATGGTTTTGACATCTGTCCACACTGGCTCTCGCCCGCTCTATTATTCGGATGTGGTACGATTGTTTGTTATAAGTATATGTTTGTTTAATTTCGTGTTTACAAAAATTATACCGACCAACTTAACGTAGATATATTTTTATCTAGGAGGTAGTTGAACCGGAAAATGAGCCCGACCCTATTTTCGAGTTTTTAGTAGAAGAAAACAATGATTTGAAAGCTAAATTGAAAAGAAGTGAAGATCTTCGTCTTGAAGAGAAGATGAAATGGGAGTTGAAGATTGCCGACGTCGTCGATGATAACGAGATCAAGATGGAGGCAATGCGCTTGGATCACAAGATCAAGACGAATGCAATGCGCTTGAAGCTTAAAAAGTTTAGAAAATATGTCATTAGTCAAGAGGCTTGGTATCATTATGCTGTTGGTTCAATAATTACCTTAGTTGCGATTTTGATCGCATTTGTCGTTGGATTGAAATTCTTTAGCTAGTTCTATGTTAGTTTCAATTAATGAATGTTTTATGAGAACTATGTATTAGATTTGTTTAAATATGGTGAACTTGTATTAATGAATTGGTCACGTATCTATCTATTCATGGTAGATATATATATATAACTATTGTGTAATGGTTTTGTATATATTTACATAATGCAGATGAATCGACAATGGATGTACGTTGACCGACGCACTCCGGAGTTCATGACCGGCGTGCTGGATTTTATCCGTGTTGCTGAGGCAAATAAGCGGGATGGTTTTATGTATTGTCCATGTTGTGCTTGTAAGAATATCAGGAGTTACTCCAACTCAAAAACCATTCACATCCACCTGTTTCAGTCCGGTTTCATGTCCGGCTATAATTGTTGGACCAAACACGGGGAAACAGGGGTCATAATGGAAGACAATGAAGAAGAAGAGGACGATGACAACTATCCTGAGTTTCCTGAATACGACGGTACTACAATGGGGGAAACTGGAGAAGACGCGCCTGACGAAGAGGCGCCGGATGAGCCCGCTGATGATCTTTCTCGGGCCATTGCTGATGCACAGAGAAACAGCGTAAATCAGAGGGAGTGGTCAAGTTGGAGCGCATGTTGGAGGATCACAAAAAAAAATTGTACCCAGGTGTCGAAGATGACCAGAAAAAGCTGGGTACGACGCTGGATTTGCTGCAATGGAAGGCTGAGAATGGTGTATCGGACAAGGGGTTTGAAAAGTTGTTGAAAAAGATAAAGAAGATGCTTCCAAAGGATAACGAATTGCCCGACAGTACGTACGAGGCAAAGAAGATCGTCTGTCCTCTAGGATTAGAGGTGCAAAAGATACATGCATGCATTAATGACTGCATACTCTACCGCGGTGAGGAGTACGAGAATCTGAATGCATGCCCGGTATGCGGTGCATTGCGGTATAAGATCAGGCGAGATGACCCTGGTGAAGTTGAGGGCGAGCGCCCCAGAAAGAGGGTTCCTGCCAAGGTGATGTGGTAGGCTCCTATAATACCACGGTTGAAACGTTTGTTCAGCAACAGAGAGCATGCCAAGATGTTGCGATGGCACAAAGAGGACCGGAAGAAAGACGCGATGTTCAGACACCCCGCTGATGGATCCCAGTGGAGAAAAATCGAGAGAGAGTTCCCGGACTTTGCAGATGACGCAAGAAACTTAAGATTTGGTCTAAGTACGGACGGCTTCAATCCTTTTGGAGAGCAAAGCAGCAGTCATAGCACCTGGCCTGTTACTCTATGTATTTACAACCTTCCTCCTTGGTTGTGTATGAAGCGAAAGTTCATTATGATGCCAGTGCTCATCCAAGGACCGAAGCAACCAGGGAGCGAGCTTGATGTGTACCTCAGGCCATTAGTTGACGAACTTTTAGAGTTGTGGCGGGAAGAAGGTGTACGTGTGTGGGATGAGCACAAACAGGAGGATTTTGACCTTCGAGGGTTGCTTTTCGTAACGATCAATGATTGGCCTGCTCTTAGTAACATCTCAGGACAGACAACTAAGGGATACCATGCATGCACACACTGTTTGGATGATACTGAATGTATATACTTGGATAATTGTAAGAAGTGTGTGTACCTGGGGCATCGTCGATTTCTTCCGGTCAGGCATAACGTCTGGAAGCAAGGAAAGCATTTCAAAGGTGAGGCAGATCACCGTAGGAGGCCTATGGACCGTACTGGTGAACAAATATTTGATGTGGTCAAGGCTCTAAAAGTAATCTTTGGAAAGGGTCCTGGAGGACTAAAGGTTCCGGATGACGCAAACGGGCACGCACCCATGTGGAAGAAGAAATCTATATTTTGGGAGCTACCATATTGGAAAGTCCTAGAGGTCCGATCTGCAATCGACGTGATGCACGTGACGAAGAATATTTGTGTGAACCTGCTAGGCCATTTGGGCGTGTATGGGAAGAAAAAAAACACAACGGCAGCACGGGAGGACCAGAAACGTTTGAAAGAACGAGACGGCCTGCTTCCAGAACATTATGACGGTCCTGCCAGCTATGCTCTAACCAAACAAGAGAAAGTGATATTTTTTGAATGTCTGAGCAGTATCAAGGTCCCGTCTGGCTTCTCGTCGAATATAAAGGGAATAATAAATGTGGCACAACAAAAATTTCAAAACCTAAAGTCTCATGACTGCCATGTGATTATGACGCAATTGCTTCCGATTGCATTGAGGGGGCTTCTACCGGAAAATGTTCGAGTACCCATTGTGAAGCTTTGTGCATTTCTCAATGCAATATCTCAGAAGGTAATCGATCCAATGATCCTACCAAGACTACAGAATGATGTGGTCCAGTGTCTTGTCAGCTTTGAGTTGGTGTTCCCCCCATCCTTTTTCGATGTTATGACGCATGTCTTGGTTCACCTAGTCGAAGAGATTCAAATTCTCGGTCCCGTATTTCTACACAATATGTTCCCATTTGAGAGGTTCATGGGAGTCTTAAAGAAATATGTTCATAACCGTGCTAGGCCAGAAGGAAGCATCTCCAAGGGCTATGGAACCGAGGAGGTCATTGAGTTCTGTGTTGACTTTATTCCTGACATTAATCCGATTGGTGTTCCACAGTCGCGACATGAGGGGAGACTGAGTGGAAAAGGCACTCTAGGGAAAAAAGTATTTGTATGTAGGGACGGACCTTCTTTCAGTCAAGCGCACTACACAGTTCTACAAAATTCCTCATTGGCAGCTCCGTATATCGAGGAACACATGAATATTTTACGATCTGAGAACCCGGTGGAGGATGAGTTCTGGATTAAAGATCAACACACGGCGAAATTCAGCGGTTGGTTGCAAACACATCTCATGAGTAACACCGAAGTTGATGTTGAGCTGTACTTGTTGGCCAGGACACCATCTTCGACTATAGTCACTTTCGAAGGGTACGAGATAAATGGGAATACATTTTACACGATCGCTCAAGATAAAAAGAGCACCAACCAAAACAGTGGTGTCCGCTTTGACGCAACAAACAGCAATGGGCAAAAGGACACATATTATGGTTACGTAGAGGAGATATGGGAACTTGAGTATGGACCTTCTTTTAAGGTCCCTTTGTTTCGGTGCAAATGGGTCAAGCTGAATGCAGGCGGGGTAAAGGTAGACCCGATGTACGGAATGACAACGGTGGATCTGAACAATCTTGATTACAAAGACGAACCGTTCGTCCTAGCAAATGATGTAGCTCAAGTTTTCTACGTGAAAGACATGTCTACCAAACCGAAGAAAAGAAAAAATATGGAAGCGAATACATCAGACGAGGCAAAGCGCCACATAGTTCTTTCAGGGAAAAGAAACATCGTGGGAGTGGAGGACAAGACAGACATGTCAGAAGATTATGATAAGTTTGATGAAATTCCGCCCTTCAAAGTCAACACTGACCCAAGCATCACGTTAAGTAATGAAGATTCTCCATGGTTCCGGCGCAAAGTTAAGCAATCGAAGAAAAGGAGGAATAATACAACAGATGGGAATGTTGGTGATGTGTAATCCAGGAATGATATTTATGAAATATGAGGTCTTTATCACAAACTATGTTGTTGAAATGAGCATAACTTGGTCATTTGTCTTGAAACTTCTAGATGTTCATACATGATACACCTTTTTTGTTAAGACTTTTTTTTGCAAATTTTGTCAGAAATCAAGTTTCTAGAACTATCAATGTTTCTGTGATATAACCACTAGTTGTGTAGTTCAAAGTTGAATTACTTTCGAAAAATCGACATAAACTCAATTAACTAGGGAAAATTAGGTAGAAATCAAAGAAAAAACTACTACTTGGGGATTATCCATCATATGTGGACTAGTTTCCATGAAAATTAAATGGGTGCCATTTTGCATCATATTTTTGGTACTTTGTTCACAAAAAAAGTCATGATTTAAAATGGGGATTATCAATTCCCTTTATTTTAAATGTTACATTTTTTAATATCTAATTTTTGTAAGTTATTGAAAACATGTTCTTCAATATAGACATGATTTTTAGTAATTATTACAAACTAATTAAACAATTACATCAGTAGATATAAAAAAACAGAAAGGAGAAAAGAGAAAAGAGAAATAAAATGAAAAAGATCTTTAGTACCGGGCCGTTCTAAGAGCCGGTACTAAAGGTTTTCGTTTCGCGCCAGTTTTCTGGGCGCCCAAACGACAGACCTTTAGTACCGGGCCGTGCTACCAGCCGGTACTGAAGGAGGTTTAGTACTGGTCCGTGCCATAGACCGGTACTAAAGGTGTGTGCCTTAAATGCAAGACTTGCCCAGATCGGGCAGTTCATCTCCCACACACAGACGTACCCCGAACCCTCGACGACGAAGACGACGCAGCGCCGCCGTGCCACCCTGACGCCGTGCGGCTCCTCGACGAATCGACGCTCCGCTCCTCGACGAATCGAAGCGCCGCTCCCCGACGCCGCGCCGCCGTGCCACGCCGCCCATTGTCTCTGTCTTCTCCCTCGAGTCCGCCGCGGCGCCTCCATTGATTCCGGCCATCTCCGACCTCGCCGAGCGTCCCCGACCCCTCCGGCATATTCAGGTGAGCACACTGGTCCTCCTGGACCCCCTCCTTTCTCCTCCTCTTGGTGTAGTTGGTCGGGCCGCGGTGTTCCCCTCTTAGGCCGTTGCCCGAGATCGTCGCCGGAGATGTTGCGCGTCCATTTCAGGACGGCGCCGCTACGGTTTGGTCGCGGGCGACCATGAGCAGCTCCTCACCGAAGCCGTGGTCGCCGGAGCCGTGCGCGCGACACCGGCCGTGGTGTGGTGGCCGTGACGACGTGGTGACGTCATCGTTAGATAGTTAGGCTATTTTTCGAGTTAGGAGAAAAAATTAGGTATTCTTTGAATTAGGGTTCAAATGCTACTGTTTAGATTCATTGAAATTAGTTCAAATCCTACTATTTTCTAATTCCTAGTTCAAATATCAATTAAGTTGCTAGGAATGTAAATGAGAAGATGTTTAAATGTGAATTTGTTTAGTTAATCATTTTAGAATTGCTAGGAATTGGTAGGAAATTGATAGAAATGCTACTGTTTTTAAATTGCTATAGGAAATGCTACTGTTTTAGATGAATTGCTACTGCTTTAGTACTATTTAGTTGATTAATATTTGTGCAATGTGTTGATTAATATTTGTGAAATGTGCAAAGGGTAGTGTAATAGTTTTAGAATTCAAGTGTTAGCACTAATATACTTGTGAATTCAAAGAGCAATTTTATTTGATGCAAAGAACTTATGCAATTTTATTTGATGCAAAGTACTTATGCAATTTTATTTGATGCAAAGTACTTGCAATTTTTGCTACTGTTTTAGGAAGTTTCTAAATTTTGGCCGATGATTAGATGGTTGCACGTTGCATCTTCAGGGAGGTGTGAGTGAACCATGTTGTCTGAACATATATGTAATGTTCATTCCACGTTGTTCGCTGACACCATCCCTGAAGCAATTCTATATGAGGCCTTGCTGTCTGTTTTGCAATGTTAGGAAGTTTGTAAATTTGGATTAATAGAGTGGATGCAAAGTAGTTGTGCAAAGTACTTGTGTAATTTAGGGTAATTTTATGGATGCTACTATGTAATTTTATTTGATGCGAAGATTAAAATGCTACAATGTAAGTGTTAGAATTTGTGAAATAGTATTGTGAAAATGCAACCACAATTTTCCGCGGCAACGCGCGAGGAATGCAACCACAATTTCCCCAATGCAAAGTACTTGATTTCGTCGATCCCTCGCCTCACCGTTATAACTTGACATCATGTAGGAATCTCGCCGTCTATCCCTCGCCTCACCGTCGTCCTGTCTGTGACCTTCCCGAGTCTCGTTGATCCCGCGCCTCACCGTCGTTCCCGAGCATCCCCTCGTGCCCTCCCCCGCGGTGAGCCTCTACCGTGCGCACATGTTATTTCTTTACAATAATGCCGCCGCCCGATTTGGCACTAAATTGTTCTATCTTTTTTTTTGTATTAGTTAAGCTATGGACGGCAGAGCAGGGGAAGATCAATTGTTCGACATCATCAGAGATGGTGAAGATGATGGATCGCAATATATTAACATGTCCGGTGGTGAAATGGAGGACGAGGAGATTTATAACTTAGAAGCTCCTCCATCCGCCTCGAACAATAATGCCGATGAGAATGTAGCGCAGAATACCGACGAGGTATACATAGCTTCTGGTGATAAATTAATGATTTGATATGTGTACATATACATGTTTTAACATAATATTTCTTCTTTTAGCCCTCCGGATCGGGATCGAGCAAGTTTGTTAAAAGAAAACGAGGCCCGGCCAAAAAGTTAAAAGAAGAAAGATTTGATATCGAAGAAATCTCTGAAATTGGCGAACCGATTGCTCCGAAAGAGCACGCACGTAAATTTGTGAGTCAGTGCGGAGTTATTGTTCGGGACAACATTCCGATCACCATCCGAGAATGGCACAAGCCGAAGGGTGGAGGAGAGAGTTTTGTGTCAGATATTTGCAAGAGCGAACTTCTGAAGTCCGTTTTTCACAATTTCGCCCTACCGACAGGCCTCGGAGATGCCGAGAAAAAGAAAGTCTTCCAGTGGACTCTAAAGAAAATGGCCGAACAATTCATGAACTACAAGAAAAGGTTATGCCAGCAATTCATCAAGACAAAGAAAACCCCTAATTTTCAAGACGTACAGTACAGGAGGATAAGAGATCAGTGGCAAGAATTCAAGGACTACAAGGAATCAGAAGAAGCTCTGGAAAAGTCGGCGAAAAATAAGTTGAATGCCGACAAAAAGCAATATTTCCAACGTTTGGGGCCAGGTGGCTATAAGACCGCCATTTCTAAGTGGGAAGAAAGGGACGCCAAGTTAATTGCTGCCGGGGTCACTCCATGTACATCAAGCTATCCCGCAAGGGCGAGACATTGGGCGTTCAGCGTCGGGCTGGAGCCTGACCCAAAGACAGGCCTTCTTGTGTTGAAGGAAAAGGTTAAACCAGGCCCCGAGGGAGAGCACGAAAGAGAAAAAATTCGGAATAAAGCCAAAGAACTTGATGATGCAGTAGTTGCCGCTCGGGAGGGAAGGTTCGCGCCCAATAGAGAGAAGGACGAGCTGTCACTCGCCCTCGGGAATCCTGAACACACTGGGCGAGTACGAGGCGTGGGCGTCGTCCCTTGGAAGGTTGGGTTCCCCGAGCATAGGGACACCTACAGGAGTCGCGACAGGAAGAAGAAACAGGAGGCAGAGAAATATCAGCGGTTGGAAGACATGATAATAGACCTGCGACATGAAATGAGGCAGAAAAAGGCATCTGAGCCGCAGGAGGACCAACTTGATATGGCATCTCAGCGGAAAAGCAGCGTGGCTTCCACACAAAATGTCCAGCCTGATGACGCAACATACCCCGTGGATCAGATTCAGGGGCGAACAAACTGTGAGCTGCACATCAAGATGAGGAACCTATCCATAAAGGTGGCGGTCGGCTTTGCTTTAGAGAATATACCTGGAGCAACCCTTCATGGCGGTCAGATTCCAGCTGGCTACGCGCGAGTCGGGGTGGACGAAATTATGAACGGATTCGAGGACCTAGAGCTTGACTTTCCTGGAGCTGAAGGGGAGACGACACTGGGAGAAGTGTTGCGCGGAATCATTCTATGGAGAAAGGAACACATCGTGTTTCCTGGAGAATCGACGCGTAGGCCACCAACCCCTCCGAGTAGCAATCAGCCTCCAAGTCCACCCCGCATTGAAAATATGGACACCGAGAGGGAACCCAGCGCGACTCCATCTCCCCGGTGCGCGAGTCCAACCCAGCGGGAGTCCACCCCGGAGCGTGCAAAGAGTCCACTCCAGCGGGAGTCCACCCCGGAGCATGCAAAGAGTCCACTCCAGCGGGAGTCCACCCCGGAGCGTGCAAAGAGTCCACTCCAGCGGGAGTCCACCCCGGAGCTTGCAAAGAGTCCGCCCACCGGCAATAGGACCTTCTCAATGAGGCAGAAGATGCTTGCCGGTGCGTCGAGTGGTGCTCCAAAGGACACCTACAAGTACGGGCCGTCGTTGAAGGATCTTCCGGTGTTAACTTACCACCGGACCGTTGAGGAGAATGCTCCCTTGGTCAAAGCTCACAATGCCGCACACTTTGCGAAGAAAGTGCCTGAGCCAAAACAGGTACTAAACCCTAAGGGTGTTAAACACTTTTTAGACATCGTCTGTGATCCTGACCGTAGAACTTTGCCTGATAACTATGAACGCTCTATCTCGGAGAGTTTTGACACGCAAGAGGAGAATAAAAAGAAAAGGGTCGCTGCACAGAAGAAGAAGAAGGGGAAAAAGGTTCCCCAGCTCGGAGAACAGAAAGTACAGTCGGTCGCCCCGCTGAAGGTTCAGACAGACAAGAGTCCCAACGTTGGGACAAATGTTCCTGTTACTGACTACATGGACGATGATGCATTTGACGCACTTTTCCCCAAGTCGACTGAGATAGCACGGACGTTTGTCTACGGGAAAGATCTTCTCCCTAGTGATGAGATGGTGCGTCTAGCTTTTCAAATGCGGAGATTGCATGACTGGTACATGAAGGTTGCAAAGAACAAGCAACTCGTGTTTTACGTGACATACCGAGAAGACCAATTCTTCGTCAACCACGAGATATGTATCGAATTTGATGAATTATGGCAGTTATACAACCGGCGTGCTCTCGACGCAACTATCATGAGTTGCTATGTTCTGTAAGTGTTTTTTCTAAATGTCTAGCTGAGCATGTAATTATTCTCACTAATTGAGCCTGTAATTATCTGCACTATATTCTTTCGTATGCTATTATATATGCAGGTGGATGCTTATCGAGTGCAAAAGGAAAAGACTCTGGGAAGTTGGGTTCATTGACCCATCTATCGTTAACTGCAAAAACTTAGAGCGGAAGCCCGGGGACTGCGAGGAGGCATTGTTGAGGTCGCTATTGAGCCAAACACATGCGGCAGATATACTTCTTCCTTACAACTTCAAGTGAGTGTGACTGTCTTCAACACATTTCTATATTGCTAATGACTAGATGTTAAGTTTAATTGATGAGTTATATTCATACCTCACTATATAAACGTGTGCAGCTTCCATTGGATTCTACTGGACATTATCATTGACAAGGGATTAGTTGAAGTATTTGACTCATTACGCAAACCACAATCATACTACCAGGACTTGATTGACATGCTTCAGAGGTAATTTCAACCATTAACCCCATTTCATGATATCAAGTAATCATAACACATTTATTCATTTGCTTTTGTGAGTAGGGTTTGGAAAATATTCATCAAGAGAGAGAGGGGTGAATGGAAACCAGAGCTGACTATTAAACATATTGATGTAAGTGTGCTACTATTAAACATAGTCTCTTTAATTTATCATCATTTTGAATTATTATTTAATTAAGTTATATTCTCGTAAAGACCATGAAGCAGCCTCCGGGAAATGAATTATGTGGATTCTACGTCTGCGAGTTCATGAGGACCTTGAGCGTTGAGCAGGCGTCGCGTGAAAAAAGAATGGATGTGAGTGTGACTGTCTTGTACTATATTTCAATCTTATTATGATTTGATATATATATATACACACACAACTAATATATTCATATTGATCTCGTTTAAAGCTTAACGACAAGCGGAACGCCATCCTACCACATCAGCACGTAGAAGCAATTCAAGAGGAGATAGCGGGATTTATCCTTTAGGAGGTCATGAATCCAAAGGGAGAATACCATAATCCTAAATATAGCTATGCCATATGAAAGAGGAGGATGTATGACATTATTGCGATCTCTATACACCGGATTGTATATATGTATATATGTATGTAATAACGTAGTATGAATATGTCCTATATCTAAATTATATTATATATCAACGTTTACCGTATGTAGTAGCGTAGAATACATATACGAAAGTATATTACGTATGCATCAACGTGTACCGTGTATATATATAATACCGTATGAATGTATAACAGTAGATGAAAAAGAAAACATAAAATAAAATTGCAGTGAAGAAAAGAAAACAGATAACAGAAAAAAAAAAGGAAACGAAAAATAAATTGCAAAACCCTTAAAACCTAAACCCTTTAGTACCGGCCGGTGTTACCGACCGGTACTAAAAGTTCTCCGCACGAGCCCGAGCCCCACGCCCACGTGGGGGCCCTTTTAGTACCGGACGATAAGAAACCGGTACTGATGATGGGGGGCATCAGTACCGATTGCGCAGTACCGGTTACGAAACCGGTACTGATGCTCCTCCCCGACCGGTACTAAAGAGCCGTTTTCTACTAGTGCAGTGTCCTAAAAAATAGTTGATGTAAGGAGAAGGAAGAAATTAATAGTAACAATCTAGCCGGCAACAAATTTCAACACACACAGATCGTACGTATCTTTCTAGCAGTCCGTTTTCCATGCGTGCTGCATGAGCTGCTTCGTCGAAGATCACATGGCGGGTAGGGTACGTACGTAGACGCAGGCCATGACGACGAGTCTCCTTCCTCGATCATCATCTCATTTTCAAGTCCTCATCGCGCATTGATTCTTGATCGATCCGCTAATTAATAATAGGTGCCGAGCGTTGACGTTTGAATCTCTTGATGCGACCATACGAAGGAGGAAGAGAAGTGGACAGCGCACCGGCACTGAAGGAATCCCGCTTCAGTTCAGACTCGCCGGACGATCGCCTTCTCCTCCTCCGGCTCGTCTTCGCTATCGCCGACCCTGGCGCCCGCGACGCCGCCGAGGCAGTCGAAGCGCACGCTCCCCTTGGCCGAACTCGCGGTGGCGTCACCCGTCTTTTCACGAACGGTCGCGGCCGTCTCCGCCCCGTCCGGCGCTCTCCTCGACGCCGCCCAGAACGGCACCCTAGAGGAGAACGTCCTGGCGATGAATGACGGCCAGCGGTCCGACCGCCCGATCCGCGCGCTCCGCCCTCGCGCCACCGTGCGGCGCAGGCTCTCGGAGACCATCTCCCTGCGCACCTGCTCCGGGAGGCGCAGCGTGAACCGGTCGAGGTTCTCGCCGTGCAGGCGCGCGGAGAGGGAGTGGCCCGTGGAGTGCGCGCGCGAGAACGGCCGGCCCGACCGCGACCGCACCGCGCGGCGCAGGCTGCCGATCCGCTCCAGCTCCGCCGCCTCCATCCTCCTCCTCTCCTCCTCGCCGCCGCCCTCGGGGCTCACATCGATGACCACCGCCGCCTCCGGCCGCTCCTCCTCCTCCGCGGAGCCGTTCGGCTTCTCCTCCGGGACGAGGCTGCGTCTGCAGACGGGGCAGGTGACGTGGCCGGCGAGCCACTCCCCGATGCAGTCGGGGTGGAACGCGTGGCTGCACTCGGGGAGCAGCCGGAGCCGCTCCTCGTCCTCGAACTCGCTCAGACACACCGCGCACTCCAGCACCGCGTCTTTGCCATTGCCACCATCGTCCTCCCGGAGCGCCCTCGCCTCGGCGTACGTCATGGTGGGGAACGAGGCGAAGACGTCCGGGTCGAGCCCGCTCTGCTGCTGCTGGTGGTGGTCCTGCCGCAAGAACGCGAGCAGGGCCGCGGCGGGGATGGAGCGTGCGGGCGGATCCCCGCGGCCGCAGCGGCGGATGTAGATGGAGAAGAAGCCGATGAAGAAGAAGGTGGCGATGAGCGCCACGAGGAGCACCACCATCGGCGCGCTGAAGCTGGGCGGCTGCCTCGCGCCGGGCGCGACCCCGCCGCTGCCCCTGTCCCACGGCTCGACCGTCTGGGCGTCGGCCGCGCCGGCCGCGAGGAGGAGCAGCAGCAGCGCATGGCGGTGAGGCCTCGTCATCGGCATCGGTGGCGCGTTTCTTGGGAGGGGTCGTCGCGGGCGGGGGCGCGCGGAGGTTTGTATTAAAGCGAACTAGTGGAGTTGGCGCGGCCATGCCGCGCCCGTGTAGTAAATAAAATCTGAATATGCTAGTTTGAATATTTGTAATTTTATGTATGTTAATTTTTTTTAAAGATAGTTAAGATTTCGAAGTGTAAAAATCTGGAATTTGATCATGGGCCAATAAATAGTGTTTTTTTGTGTGTTCACGTTACGGTCGTATAGTTTTAAAGTTTTGCCTGTATTTTTTTTTATTGAAACAGTATTCCAAATATTTTGTGATTTCTTTTAGTACAAATGGATTCGTTATTTGTAAATTGGAACATTGTTTATGCTTTGAAGACAAATGATTCCATTGTTAAGAGGAATGCAAAATATGTTGTAATTATTTATTTTGGAATTGTTAGACTATGTGCGGAGATGTGTTGTCTGGTCTGTATTATTTTTTTTGCGAAATTTGATTCTCTGTCTGTACTTTTTTTAATAATGATATATAAAGTTGTATCAGTTCTTGCATTTATTATTTTCAAATTGTAGGAACATACATGTAAATGTGTTGGTTGTAAATTTTTTTTTGCAATTTTTGTAATTTTTCCTGTTTTTTTAGCAGTTTGGAATATTTTTTGCCGTGAGCTCCTTATTTAATGTACGGAAAACTATATATTTTTTGGTAATAATTATTTTATGTAGTTATTTGAAATCAACAATGAGTTGTTCCAAGAAGTTATATTAGTTATTGTAATAATTGTTTTTTATTGAATTAGAATCTGTTGATCCGTGAGTATTCGAATATTAATTTTTTTTAAAGTTGTTTAAACATGCATGAGGATGCGTTTGTTGTGAACACATATTTTTCCTGTAAATTTTGATATTTTTTTGTATTTTTCTGAGTTGTATGTCAAAAGATATGGTTTATTTGAATTTTATTTCTTTTTTGAAATTTCAAAAACCCTTATAGGCGGGTCCCGCATGTCAGCCGCTCCGCGCTGACGTCAGCCCTCGATGTCAGCGGCGGCAGAACGGCCGACGATGCCGCGGCACTAAACAACCTAAAGGGGTATCCTCTGATATGGGATACTCGATCATCATCTAGCTGATAACTTGATACGTGGATTCACTCGGTTCCCTCCGTTTCTCTCTCCTTTTACTGAATGATAGGTGGACCTCCCATTATCTACTACTCCCTCCGTTCTACCATATTCATTTGGAGTGTCGAACCTTACCTAACTCTACGAAGGGAGCGATTTTCTGCGTGTCTCACCCGCGCGGTTCTGTTCACTAGGAACAGCGCGCATACTGTAGTGACACTGTTCATGGACAATGTTGATGCACTGTTCATTAGGGGCAGTGTAATATTCTTTGTTAGCCTCTCTTACGTTCGAGCCACAGCGTTAAGAGTCACAAAATGCGTGGGGTTTGTATATATCTGTAGGTCTTAGCTTGCACACTAGGTTGTGTGTGAGATGTTGAGTGCGTGTGTGTGGTGTGAGTTGGTGTGTTAAGTTCAGATTCTACAGCTGTACCTATCCAGAGGCATAAAAAAAAACTCTGCTCCTTCCATTGCCTCTCTTCACCGCCCCTAAAAGAATTGCCTGAGCCCCTCTATCTCTCGCACTTCACTACTCTTTGTGACTACTCGATCTCTCCTAAGGTTGAGAGCTTTTATTATCGGGCTCCGTCAATACAGTATTTTTTGCCAAAATCTGGCCCTTTTGACAAACTAAACATATGTATGGCCCTTTCGCGAAACCATTTTCAAATCTGGCTCCTTAAGGTCGGCGCCAACGAGGTTGGAGCCGAACTTATGTAGTTCGGCGCCACCCGTTTCGGTCCCGTAACTTTTCTAATGATTAAAATAAAATAAAACAGAGGTCGGCTCCAGAGAGGATGGAGCCGATCTGTACAAGGTCGGCTCCATCCTCATTGGCGCCGACCTCAGAGGCCAGATTTGCAATTAGTTTCGTCGGACGGCTAGATACGCGATTAGTTCCTGAAAGCGGCCATATTTGGTTAAAAATACGTCAAAACATCCTCGTCTGTGTCGTCCGGATCAATGACATAGGCCTCACTTCCATGTGACACATAGCCACCCAATCACATCTTTTTCATCGGCCATAATTGGACGCCTGATGCATTATTTGAAGGCTGAAACAATTGCCGCCCTATTATTATGAGTAATCTTCGACAGAGGAAGCCCTGTCGGTCGAGACAGTTACTATATATGTCGAGACCGTCACCGCGCCACACATGTACTTGATGACTTTCTGTTACTTATTGATAGTTCCAACTTACGTGTGTTTTTTTCTTCTGAAAATGGGATCAAAGTACTAGGCTCTACATCAATCGATGGACACAACTCTTTATTGCAAAGTTTTGAGTTTAATGAGTTTAGATCTATCGGATCAACCAAAGTGTGCAACTAAATCAACAATCGGAAAAAGACTAAAAACAAGTTTTCTAACAAGCCGCCAGCCCGCCAACCACCAAGGTTGTAGACATCCCGGGTGACTGTCCGAGACGGATGCACCCATGATCCATAAGTGCCCGCTGATCCACCGATAGTACATTGAAAATACGACGGATTCACTACAGTTACTTACACCGATGCTCGTCAACGAACAGCTTGATGTCTTCCACGAGCTTGCCGGAGTCGAGGAGCTCCGGGAACACGTGGAAGCCGTGGAAGGCGCCGGGGTACTCCACCATGCGCACGTGCTTCCCCTTCCATTGCAGCGCCTCCACGTACCGCGCCTGCCAGCCCTTGAGCAGGTCGCGCCCGCCGACCGCCACCATGGCCGGCGGGAACGCCTCCGCGAGCTCCACGCGCTCGCCGCAGACACGAGCGGCCGCGTGGTCCCGGGTGGCACCCTCCGGCAGGAACTCCCTCCAGTAGTTGTCCGTGGACGCCAACGACAGCGTCAGGCCCACCTTGTCGAGCGTCAACTCTGCCTCCGTCCGCTCCTCGCCCCCAAAGAAGGGCTGAATCAGAACCGCGCCGGCGAGGCGGAGTGACGACGATGTGGTGGTGGGCATGGCTGCCGCCGTCCATCGCTGGGCCACGTGGTGCGCGATATTTCCGCCGGCGCTGTCGCCGGCGAGGAAGCAGCTGGAGAGGTCCACGGGGACGGCGAGGTCGGCAGGGAGGCCGTTGGCGTCGAGGTAGCGGAGCACGTCCAGGCCGTCGTCGTAGGCGGCCGGGAAGCGGTGCTCGGGTGCGAGGCGGTAGTTCACGGACACGACGACGGCGCCGAGCCCGCTGCAGAGGCGGCGGCAGAGGGCGTCGTAGGGGCGTGACGCTGCGGAGAACAGCGTGAAGCCGCCGCCGTGGAAGTAAACGACGACGGGGAGCGGCGCGTCGTCGACTGCCGACGATGCCGGAGAGAAGACGCGCGCCCAGAGGCCCCGGGAGGCGTCGACGGTGACGTCGGCGGAGCGCACCCCCGACGCGTCCGGGAGAGGATTTGCGGCCGCGTGGAGGTCCGCGAGGGAGCAGAAGAGGCGCCGGACGGTACCGTCGGGCCGGTGGGCGAGCGAAAACGCCGCCAGCTGAATTCGCACCGTCCACGGCAGGGCCGGTGGCCCGTCCGCGCCCCCAGTGCCGGCCATTTCGTTTGAGTTAAGAGTGGAGGAGAAAACGAGGTGTATAAATTAACCTGATCCTTGAGTTACACGACCACGGCAAGGAAGACCCCATCCATCAGCGTCAACAGGTCCTGCACGGCTGCCTTCACTACCGGAATCTCTTCTTGTGTAGTGAATCCGCACGGCAAAGTCTAGGCGGAACCCCGTAAATACTTTGCCGTGCGGAAAGACACGACAAAGATTTCATGACAAAAGTCGCGTCGGCAAAGATTTTTTTTGTCGTGTTTTGTAAAGATTTTATCGTGCGGAAAGACACGACAAACACTTCACGGCAAAAGTCTCGTTGGTAAAGGTTCTTTGTCATGCGCTTTAGAGAAAATCAACGGCAAAAGGATTTGCCGTGTTCCGAGAAATCGGTGCACACGGCAAAGACATATTTTCCGGTAGTGCTTGTCCGAGCAGGTTGGGGCCGTGACGGCATAGTCGCCACCACCACTTGTCGAACGATGCGTAATATGTTTTGTGGTTGATCGCACTTCCTGGAGTAATATGTTGCAGATACTTCGAATAGATAATTTAGGTTTTAAATATTTTTGCATGTACATAATCTCTATTCGTGTACAGTTTTCCTTTTTTTTGTATAATTGAGCCATGGAGTATATAAATAGTTAAATACGGACCCATACGTTAGATGTTAAGGACCTAAATCATCTACTTGAGTCAGGTGCAACATTGAATAAAAGTTAAGGTCAACCGCAAAATATAGTTTGATTTTGTTTTTTGGGCAACTAATTTTAGTTTACCCCACGTACTCTAGCTTGGTTTGAGAAAATGAACGCTTACTTAATTTGGGAAGTAGTTTATTTTCCTTGATGACTTAAAACAACAACGCAAATGTTGGACATGAACCTACAAAGACTTGTTGTAAACTGGAATGTTGTCCATGAAAATAAATATAAATTTCCTGACATAAGGTGCAAAAACAGAATTCATCATACAGTAGAAAGTTGTTGGAGAATTTGTCAACCCAAATGGCATGACCTTGAATTGATACCGGTCCTCGTGTGCTTTAGATGCTGTCTTAAGCTCATTTCTAGGCGCCATCATTATTTAGTGGTAACCTGCTCCCATATCAAGCTTGGAAAACACTTTTGTTCACGTTAAGTCATTAAACAATTCATCTACCACAGGAATAGGGAATTTATTTTTGTTTTCACGACATTTAGTATTTCTAGAATGTATGCAAAAACTCCAACTACCATCTTATTTGTTAAAAAAGAAGCACATGAGAGGCATAGGGACTGACACATGGAACGACAATGCCATTGAAAAATGTATTTCACTTGTCTTTCTATATCATCTTTCAGCACTGGTGAGGGGTGAATATCTGTAAGTCCTACAATTCACAGGTTATATTCCACGCTTCCACTTCGACGTGCCAAGTTGATGGCATGATCAAATTCCCTATGAGAAGGTAATTGTTTTGGCTCTTGAAAAATGTCAGAGAAACTATCCAACAACTAAAGATTTTTTGTTGATAGTTATGTATTTACTTGCACATAACTGTCCACTTATGTTCCTGATTGCAATATTTCATCATGCTCTATTTTTCTAATCAATTATTCCAAAAATCCCATCATATGCTTTCAAAGGCAACAACCTCGTTAGGGACATTAAAACTGAGCCAAATTCGAGCTTTCTCAGGCCACCTCCCGTTCTGGACAACTGAACCAAAAAGGAGCTCTCTCACGACCTCAGCCATATCAGCCGTCCGATCATGATCCCTAGCCATATTTTGACCGTCGGATCTTCCACAATTACCGCTGTGGGCCGAAAGTCCCTGAGCGCAGCTGCTCTGGGCATCAAATTGACCCACTATGGTTAATTGGGCCCCTAACATCCACTAAAGCCCATGTACAAGAGGTGGTATCGTGTCCGCAAGAAGCCTAGCGAGCAAGCTATTATTTCAACCATATACATAACTACATAAGCAGTTCAATCCGTTCAATCGATTCGATTCTTTGGATCCTTCTTCTCGGAAAATCGAGCAGCACACGAGGGAGTAGGGACCGACGCAAATGGATGCAGACCTCACCGGTCGATGTGAAGCTCCTGCCCGCCGATCAGCATCTGATACAGAGGCAAGGCAACCGTCTTTTCAGCGAAGCGGCGCGGACAAAGCTGAAGCGCCGGGAGCAGTAAAGCATCAGTTGCTAATTGTCATTAAGGATTTATTAATGAATGTTCCGGTGTTCCCACTTGCCGACGACGGATGGTGTTACTGTCTCGCTGCGCTGCCTACTCCTACTTTTATGCCTATATATATACTTCTCGTTTTTACACAGCAACAGCACCCGCTGTGTTTTCCCAACTTGGTTGTACGTTCTTTTTTCGATTATATTTTGTTTGATATTCTTCTAATTTTCGTTCTCAATTTGCAGGTGCTATAAACGGAAGATTTCATCCTAATCCTGGTTGGGTTCTTCGAGAATTTTTGGAGGCTGATTCCAAATTAGTCACCTGGCAAGTTGCAATGGCCACCATGCTCTCTTGCTCGCCTCGCAACCCATCTCAACGCTCTCCCTCCGTGAGTTCTCTTTCTCCCACTCCCTGAATTTTCATCTCTATCTTCTCTCTCCGTGTGTTCTCTTTCTCCCCCTCTCTGAATTTTCACAGGCGTTCGACACATTTTGGTGTAAACCAGCAATTCACCACCAGTTTGTTGGTGGACCTAATTTGGTCTCGTATTTTCTCACAGCCTTTGCTGCTTCATATGTATGAACTGATTCCGTATATTGCCCTCCCTTATATTTGCATACATCCTTAACGTTTCTTTTTCTTTTATTCATATACATAAGTGTAAATTTATTTTTCATTTACTGTCAGGTGAAACTGAGCAATGACCATGTGCTATTTAACTTCATCAGGGAGCTGCAACCGACGCTGGACGGCAAATAGGAAGCACATATTTGCATGCTACTATTTTCATAGATATTTGTGTTCTCATATGATTTAATTTTTTGGGTCTAGGTGCATCACAGCCTAGGAATTACTCTTCGCCGTCACGTTATTGATTCTCATGATATTGTTGCATTATAGTTTCAAGTCTAGAAGACAATCCTAGGGCATGAGTATGTCATGTAATTTCTGCCACCTTGCACAAGTCAAATCTATTAAGTATGAATTGTTGGAGAATGAGCAACTAACTTTCACAGGGGGCCAAAGGCCAATACATGTACAGGTGTGGCAATATGCAAAGAGCCCCTTATACTATGAGGAAAAGGTAAAACAAAACTATACATGTCTAACACCCCCCCCCCCCCCCCCCCCCCCTCAAACTCATGGTGGATCAACAACACTGAGTTTGGAGAGAAGAAAACTATGCTGCGCTCTAGTCTGGGACTTCGTGAAGAAATCCGCCAACTGCAACTCGGAAGGCACATACTGGAGAGCGAGAATCTGATCCTGCACAGCAGTGCGCACAAAGAAGGCATCAACACCTATGTGTTTGGTGAGCTCATGCTTCACCGGATCTCGCGCAATGCTGACAGCACATGTACTGTCTGACAATAGAGGAGTCGGTGTAGCGACAGACACACCAAAATCCTCCAATAACCAGCGTAACCAAGTCACCTCGGCCGTCAAGCTGGCCATAGCTCTCAATTCAGCCTCTGTACTGGAGCGGGAAACAGCGGTCTGTTTCTTTGTCTTCCATGCAATGAGAGAACCACCAAGAAACACACAGTAGGCAGAAAGTGAGCGACGATCCGAAGGATCACTAGCCCACGTAGCATCAGAGTAGGCCTGGAGCTGTAAGGAGTTGGAACGAGGGAAGAATAAACGACGAGTGATCGTGCCTCGAAGATAGCGAAGAACGCGAAGAAGATGACTATAGTGAACCGAGGTGGGAGCAGAAACAAACTGACTCAGAATATGGACAGGATGGGCAATATCTGGTCGAGTGACAGCAAGATAGACAAGGCTCCCAACAAGATGGCGATAGCGTGTCAGATCAGAAAGAGGATCACCATCAGAAGCACGGAGCTGGACATTGAGCTCCATAGGAGTCTCAACAGTGCGCTCATCACCAAGAGCAGCACGAGCAAGAAGATCCTGGATATACTTTTCCTGGGATATATAAAATCCATCAGAAGTGGAGGACACCTCAATCCCAAGGAAGTAGCGAAGAGGACCAAGATCAGTCATAAGGAACTGCTCGCGAAGGCGGGCCTTAACAAAGGCAATATACTCAGAATCATCGCCGGTGATTATCATGTCATCAACATAGAGGAGGAGAAGGGTCCGCCCTCGAGGAGAAGTGTGAACAAACAGCGCGGGATCATGGGCACTCGGGGAGAAGCCAGCAGCAGTCACCACAGAGGCAAAACGCTCAAACCAAGCGCGAGGGGCCTGTTTCAGGCCATAAAGAGAGCGTCGAAGACGACAAACCATGCCATCAGGGACAGAGTACCCAGGAGGAGGCTGCATATAAACCTCCTCACGCAACTCACCATTGAGAAACGCGTTCTGAACATCAAGCTGAGACACGGACCAGTGGCGAACAGAGGCCACGGCAAGAAGAGTGCGCACGGTGGTCATATGAGCCACGGGTGCAAAGGTCTCATCATAATCACGGCCCTGCTCCTGCTGGAAGCCACGAGCCACAAGACGCGCTTTGTAGCGCTCAAGAGATCCATCAGAGCGAGTCTTAATCTTGTAGACCCACTTGCATGTGATAGGACGAACACCGGGAGGAGGAGAGACAAGATCCCAGGTGCCAGTGCGCTCAAGCGCAGCAATCTCCTCGGCCATGGCAAGCTGCCATTCAGGATGGCACTGAGCATCCCGATAAGAAGTCGGCTCAAGGGCAACAGAAAGACCATAGTGACTAGGAGAGTAGCGATCAGGTGGACGACGATGGCGAGGGGGGAGGGGAGGAGTAAGCTCATCAGAGGGAGAAGACACCTCAGAAGAAGAAGAGGAAGAAACATCAGAAGATGCATCCGGAACGTGAGAGCGACGAGAATAGTGGAAAGGAAAAGGAGAGAGTGTAGGGGCAGGTGGAGGATCGGAAGAGGAAGGAGGAGGACTATGTGGGGAGGAGGGAGGCGGTGGGGCATCTGCAAGAATATGGCGCGAAGGAGGATCGATAGGCACAGAGGGTGATGCTTCAGGAAACAAGAGAAAAGATATGTCATCCACCGAGAAAGCCGGGGAGGAAGGACGCGGGTAAAAAGGTCGTGATTCATCAAAGGTGACATCGCGAGAAATGCGCATCCGACGACCAACGGGGTCCCAACATCGATAACCCTTGTGCTCATCACTGTAGCCAAGAAACACACACTCAACAGATTGAGCAGTCAGTTTGGTGCGTTCTCGCGAAGCAAGAAGAACATAGCACACGCACCCAAACAGACGAAGAGCTGAGTAATCAGGAGAACGACCAGAGAGACGCTCCATGGGTATACCACCCTGCAAGGCAGCCGATGGCTGAATGTTGATAAGGTAGGTGGATGCAAAAACAGCCTCAGCCCAGAAGTGAGGTGGAAGGGAGGCGGCGATCATCATCGCACGAGCTGTCTCGAGGAGGTGGCGATGCTTGCGCTCTGCAACACCGTTCTGAGCATGGGCACCACGACAGGAGAACTGGGCGAGAGTACCCTGCTCAGCAAGAAAACCACGCAACATCTGGGAGATATACTCACCAGCGGAATCGGCACGAAAGACACGAATAGGCGTGGAAAACTGCGTGTGAACCATGGCAGGAAAACGCTTGTATATAGAGAGAAGCTCACCACGAGATTTCATCAAGTAAAGCCAAGTGTAGCGAGAGAAATCATCAATAAAAAGAACATAGTAGCGATGACCTCCTTTCGAATCAAAGGGAGCAGGGCCCCATACATCAGAATGAACTAAGTCAAAAGGACGCTGAGATACAGACTCGCTCATAGGATAAGGTAATTGAGTTTGTTTGCCAAGTCTACAACCATCACACTGTAAGGAGACATCTCCAGATACAGACCCCAAAACTCCTTGACGCACTAATGACGACAAGCGAGAGCCACAAATATGACCAAGGCGATGATGCCACTGCTGGAAAGACGCAGAAGAGGGGGCCGCAAGAGCATGCGAACTGGCGGGAGTGGTGGCAGCGGAAGGAACATGAAGCCAGTCTATCTCCCAAAGGCTCTGAGACTCACGGCGCCGAGGGCCAGCCCCAACCAGAGCCTTGGTGCGACGATCCTGAACAGAGCAAGAGTCGACATCAAGAATGACACGGCAACCAGAATCAGTAAGTTGAGCAGCGGAAAAGAGATTCATGGTAAGACGAGGGACATGAGAAACACTAGGAACGGAAAAGGATGGAGTAGAAAGAGTGCCGCGGCTAGCAACAGGAAGAGGTGTGCCATCGGCAGTGAGAACATTGATAGGAAAATCAAGAGGTCGAATAGAAGACAACGCGGAAGAATCAGAAGACATGTGAAAAGAAGCTCCAGAATCCAGAACCCACGAAGATGTACCTGACTGTGTAGGCGGCGGTGGCTGAGTGGTGGTGGCAGCAAGCACAGGTGCTGTAGTGCCCGTCGAGGAAGAGCCAGAGGAAGCCAACAGACGCTTGAGCCGCACAATATCCTGATCAGTGAGCGACAGGGTCGAGGAAGACGCACGAGCACCACTAGGAGAGGAGCGCCTCAGATCTCGCTGCTTCTTGTGACAATCAGACTCTGGGTGGCCTGGCTTGGAGCAGTAGCCGCAGAAGGTGTGGGAGCGAGGCCGACTCGTTCCTGCGAAAGGAGGGCGGCCTGCCCCCCTGAAGGCGTGGGTAGGAGTGCTGGAGCAGCGGATGCAGCAGGAGCGCGAGCCGCGAGCACAGTGGGTACAGCAAGCAATCCAGCAGAACGGAGGCGTGTCTCCTCAGCACGAAGCTCTGCAAGGACCTCTGCGATAGGAACACGCCCACGAGCAAGTAAGGCAGCACGCCGAGGCTCAAACTCTGTACGGAGGCGTGACAAGAACTCATGGACACGCTGAAACTCCAAGTCTGATCTCACAGTCTGTCAGCAACGACAAGCACCACAAACAACAGTCCGGAGAGAGTCAAGCTGACGCCAGATGGTAGAGCACTGCATATAGAACTCATCAACAGAAGAGTCACCTTGTTGAAGTGCATGCTCCTGGCGGACCACAGATAGATAGAGAGCATCACCAGAGGGCTGATAGCGCTGACAAAGGTATAACCACATTGCAGCAGCGGAGTCGAGTCCCATAAACTCAGAAGCAAACTGAGGCTGAACACTGGCAGTGAGAACGGCAGCAGCCCGAGCATCATCATTGCGCCACTGAGTATAAGTAGACAAATCATCTCGATAGACAGAGAGAGCATCAGAATAGGCGGAGACCTCCTGATCATAAGCCTCAACCGCAGCATCGTCATTGGTCTTGGCTGCATCCCTATCAGCCTGAGAAGTATCAGCAGGAAGAACAGGCGGCACCGGCGGCATGGGAGCCACAGGAGCAATCGGGCATGGCGGACAGGGGACTTCGCCAGAGAGAACGCCCCAAAGTAAAAGGCCGCGCATGTGGATACGCATAAAGCCAACAAACTCCGCATAATTGGTGCCATCAAAAATCACGGAGCACCGAGGAACAGCAACATAGCCTGAAGACGACATGATGCACACCCTTCCTTCTTTTTTTTTTTTTTTTTTTTGAAGTCAACTCAAGATTTTGGATCTGGATCAAGCCGATCGAGCAGTGCAGCAAGCACGCGCTGCAGCAAGCACGCACGCACGGGAGGGATTTCAAAGCAACCCTGGAGACGTGCAGCGGGCAGGAGCCAGGAGGCCGGAGGCAGCGCCCTGGCCGGAGGACGGCGGCTACGGCAGAACCCTGGCCGGAGGCGGCGGCGACAGCAGCGCGCTGGCCGGAGGACGGCGGCGACAGCAGCGCGCTGGCCGGAGGCGGCGACGACAGCAGCGCCCTGGCCGGAGGACGGTGGCGGCGCGCGGACAGCCGGAGAAGACGGCGGTGCGCGGGCAGGCCAGAGGAGACGACGGCGCGCAGACAGGCCGAAGGAGATGGCGGCGCGCGAGCAGGCCGGAGGAGCCGACGGAGAGAGAAGCAGCCGGCCGGAACTAGAGACGACAATGGCGGCGGACGAGCACGGAGTTGCGGCGTGCGTGGAGAAACCCTAAACTGGCTCTGATACCATGTTCGAGAATGAGCAACTAACTTTCACAGGGGGCCAAAGGCCAATACATGTACAGGTGTGGCAATATGCAAAGAGCCCCTTATACTATGGGGAAAAGGTAAAACAAGACTATACATGTCTAACATGAATTACCTGACATAGCATCAGGAAATGAAGCGTGTCTAATAGTGATGGCTACTGAATGAGCCAAGGATAGACCCATTTGATTAGTGTTGAGCAATTTGTAGTGTGTCTGCTTGTTATGCTATTTTTATATTTCCGATGTTGATGCAGCTTTTGATGACTACCCAAGTTGTTTATCTAACATTGTGGTAGACTATTAAGGTTTGAATTAGCCCTTGTTGCATACTCTGAAGATTTACCTTGAGATGAACGTGGGAGTTATGATGATCAGATCAAAGAAGGAGAAGTTGTAACACTGATATACCATGATACTGAACTGTATGAAAATTAAACCTTAGATCAATATATTGCCCTAAGGGATGGGCGCGGCAACGCGCGCCTACATGATCTAGTATCGTTTTCAAATGTGTGTCCCTGTAGCCACCACTAAGTATTGTTCACCATGGTGTCACAATACATGAAATCCCTAATGTCTAGCACTTTCAGAGTAGAATTTTTTTCCACTGAACATTGCAGTTTTCTACGAAGGTTTTGTCCCAAAAGCTGTGTACTTCGGTACTTCCTGAATCCAATAACTGTAACACCACGTGGTTTCCAACTAGAGCTTTTGAACTAAATAGTCCCTAGCCTAGAAGAACCTGACAGACAAACCATTAACTCTCACATGACAGTCAGCTGATTCATCTACGCCATGCAACACCTACGTATCATCTATCCAGTAACCCATCAGATAAAATCTCATTTTTCTTCCCGTGCTTTTAGTTGTGCAACAACTTACACATTACACCGCTGCCCTGGGCATATTTCTCCTCGCGCTTGAAGCATAAAGCATTTGCCCTATACGATAATCGTTTAACTCTTTGGCTTTCCACAACTCCCTTTTTTTTAAGCTTTAATGAAATGAAACAGACCCAGTAGTTTCTTCCTTGTCTTCGGAAGTATTTGTATTCGTTACATAATGTTTAGTCAACCCATTCTTTGATCTATTCAAAACTGAATGTTGTACTGCAGTTAAAGATGCAGTTGTAGTTACACTTACACTGTTAGGTAACTGAACCTCTACTGCAGCCCCCAGTTCTTCCTTTAGTCCCGGAATAAATTGTTGCACTTGTATCAGGCCTCCTACGTGCGGATCATATAGCTTGATATTACACCAGTTGTAAAATTGCTTCTTGTACTCCTCCGTAGTGTCGGTCTGTTTCAGGGAATGCAATTCTCTCGTTCAGTCTCTCTGTGCATTTCCCTCGAATTCCTGCACCACATTCACTGAAAATGCTGACCAATTGTAGGTGTCAATGATTTTCCAGTTTATAGGCTTGGTGTGAGTGTGTTGCACATTCTCTCATATACGTTGTAGCTGCTGACACTTTGGTTCCCTCTGCCATGTTATACAGCTAGAAGAATGTGTTACAAGTATCAAACCCAATCTTTACATGTGCCATCGAATTTTTGAAAATCCATCTTCGGCATACACGGGCGCACGTTCTCATCCACACCCCGCTCACGATCTCCACCCCCATGTTGTGAGCTCGACCCTGCTACATCCTCCTTCCCTTGTGTCGTAATAGCTGGCGGCATAGTTACCTTTGAATTAGTGGGGAATGGCCCCAATGCCCACTGCGGATCTCCGGGACCCTTCAGGTCTAGTTTACTCCAAGGATTTTGTTAGGAATGGGAAGAGTGGGGATGGGAAGTGATTTGCCAATCCCCACAAATACTCTTCCCGTACAATACACTAGCGTGGATTAGAGTTTTTGTTTTAAATATCTCCTCTAATTTCCTAAAACACACTAAAAGTAAATAGACTAGTGGATTTTTTGAGATCCAAGATAATTCCCTCTAATCCCCTAAAATACATTAGAAATAAACAAGGCCTCAACGGGATGGTAATGCAATCTTTCCCCTCTTGTCGAGCGTGTCCATGGACAAGTTGACCTTGACCTGCATATTCTAAAGTGCGTCCACGGGTTTGTGCAGCTGGATATCGACTGATCTCCTCAAGGTATGTGTACATCACTTTCTCTAGAGCGTAAATTTTGTGTCTACGGAATCAAACCTCACAAGCAGCATTGCCTTTAGCTCCTCCATCGCCACCAACATGAGTCGCATATGTGCGGCGGATGTGGAGACCTTGGATGGCGCCGTCGCAGCTCCATCTACACCATCCACACGGCAATCTCGGGTTTACAATAAATTGTTGAAGTAACTCGCAACCAATTGGTCCATGTTTCAGGAATGGTGTCTAGTAGCGGAGCCTAGAGGACTGTCATACCAAAGTGTCACGTCCCGTCACCGGCGGTGTGACTGTCGTCGCTAGGGTTTCATTGTCTTAGCATTCGCAAAGAATCTCAACAGAGGGCTTTAGAGTCTACGACCGATGGATGCCTTGGCCCTCCCTCGTTAAGATATGTTATCCAGGTCGAAGAAGAAGGCGAGCCTGAATTCTGAACTGAGATTATTTCTTCCCCCCAGATTCTATGTGCCTCTTCTATCCGTTCAATTTACGACTTATGTTTGATCGAACCCCGAAAGAAAGCTCGGATCTCGTGCCTTCGCTACCAGCCCAGGAGAAAGGGGGCCGGGGAGGAGAGCAGCTTGGACAGAAATAAGAGAAGGGACAGGGTTCAACTCAATTTTCATTCAAGCCCTTCACAGTTTGCTCGGCCAACACCCATGGGTCACAGCCCAACAACGAACACCCATTCCGGTCCATGGCCCAACTTAACGACACAATAGCAGCTGCAGGTACTGAAAGAAGACAACGATCACTGAATCACATTAGACAACAAACACCGGGACAGGTGTTGTAGATCCTCACTCTCAATTATACGTTTCTAGATACAGTTTCCACAGCGCCGTACTAGGGAGTGATGATCATCGAATTCAGCCTTGGTCCAAAACTCCAGTGTGTGGCTGGCTGGCGGGCGATCCTGACGCGTCGCCTTGTTTAATTTTCAGTTCGGTACTGCTGATTGGTCTCGATCCTGATTAGATCTCGCTCAATCCAACAAGTGTTTGAGCATCACTCTCAATACTGACCTGTTGGCATCCTCTCTCCATCGCAAGAACTGCATCATGCATCTCTAATTGCGTAGACCTCCATGGTCATAGCTTTTAGTTCGCAGCCTGCTTTAACCTCACGTCACTCGCTCAAACGGACTAGTCTGATTTTTTTGCTCTCCGTCGAGACATCGACACACGCAAAGCTTCCGCGTGTTCCAACAATGGAGATGGTCGCCGTAGCAGTTCGGGCAACTTGCGTGTGAACTCCGGCCGGGTTCTCAGACTCGAGGAAGCGCAACTGCAAGGAGGGATGGTCACTCCTGACGCGTGATCCATACCGCCGCACTGGTAGACTCCCCAGGATATGATTGTCTAGAGAAAAAGCCTAAAAAACAAGATCGGAGGTGCACACACTGACCCAAATTTCCTTTTTCTTTTTCTTTTGAAGGTAAAGCACGAAATGTTCACTGTGGCAACTACGCGCAGCTCGGCGAACGCAATTCACACGGTAGCTCGTCTCAATCACTTACAGTCGAATTAGAACGCAACTTATCAAATCGAAAGCAAATAAGTAAGTTCAGAGCTTCAGATTCAGTGTTGGTAACTTGGTAGTAGTAAGTTCAGACTGTATAAGTTCATTCAGATCATCTTCTTCGCACAACAAGGCGCCCGCACACGCGATCAATTATGACGTACAGTACTACGGTAGTAGGAGTAAGAAGTACACGAGTTCGAACTCGTCTCAAGCTCCGAACTTCAGTGAACGGACACGAAGGCCTTCATCTCCTCCATTAGCTTGGCGGCGTCGGGGAGCTCAGGGAAGGCGTAGAAGGCGTGGATGGCGTCCGGAAACTCCACCAGGCGCGCCGACTTCCCCTTCCGCAGCAGCATGGCGGCGTAGCGCCACTGCCAGTCCTGCAGCGGGTCGAGCCCGCCGACGACCACCATCGCCGGCGGGAACGCCTCCGCCAGCTCCGGCTCCGGGCCGGCCTCGCCGGTGACGTGCGCCGCAGGGTGGTTCCGGTCCGCGCCCTCCGGCAGGAACGCCCGCCACGACCAGTCGGCCCGGCGGATGTTCACGATCGGCGCCACGCCCTCCAGCCGCAGCTCTGCGTCCGTGCGCTCCTCCCCGCCGAAGTACGGCTGCAGCAGGACGATGCCGGCGAGGCGGACGGGGTTGCTGGCGGCGGCGGTCCACCGCTGGGCCACGTGGTGGACGATGTTTCCGCCGGCGCTGTCGCCGGCGAGGAAGCAGCGGGAGAGGTCCACCGGGGCGGAGACGTCGGCGGGGAGGCCCGTGGCGCCGAGGTAGCGCAGCACGTCCACGCAGTCGTCGTAGGCGGCCGGGTAGCGGTGCTCGGGCGCGAGGCGGTAGTTGACGGAGACGACCACGGCGCCGAGCTGGTGGCAGAGGCGGCGGCACATGCCGTCGAGCGGCACGGAAGCCGCGGAGAGGAACGCGAAGCCGCCGCCGTGGAAGTAGACGAGGACGGGGAGCGGGTCCGAACCTGCCTGATCAGCCGGCGCCGGGGAGAAGACGCGCGCCCACAAGTTCCGGCTGGCGTCGACGGTGACGTCGGCGGAGCGGACGCCGTGCGCGTCCGGGCGCGCCGTCGCGGGTGTGTGCCGGTCGCCGAGGGAGAAGAGGAAGCGGTTCACGGTGCCGTCGCGGCGCTGCGCGAGGTCGGTGGCGGTGCAGAGCGCGAAGATTTGGAACCGTGCTGACCACGGGAGCGCCGGCGGCGCGGGCCGCGGGCTCTCGTCGGCGGCCGCCTCTTGGCTTGCCGTCTTGGCCGCCATTTCGCCGTGCTACTCCCGGGCGAAATCGTGGAGTGTGTCAGCGGGGAGTGTGGACTGAAGTAGGCCAGCGGTTGGGCGTACGCGCGTTCATATATGAGGATGGCTTTGTATTTTTTTTTAAACAGATGGGCCAGACGATTTGGTAGATTATTTCCAATTATTTTAGACTTGGACTCATGCAGACATGAGCTTCCGAGTTGGCTTGCACTGGAGCTTTCTGAATCAATTCCATTCTACAGCCACCTGTACCAAAAGCACTATCCAAAGAAGATGTGACTGCTCAACAATGCAATTTTCTTCTGAAGCAACCTGCTACTAAGTTATCAACAAATGGTACTGGTAATTGACTGGAGTGTGAAGCGTGAACTGAAGTAATGGAAGTAATTTAGATCTACATATGTATGACATAAGTTTTGTTGAAATATATTTATCCTTGTTTTTCACAAAAGGAAAATGAGGGATGAAAACAAACAAAAAAAACCTTTAGAGCCACAAAATTTTATTTTTATGTAGCCCAAATTTATCAATATTTAGCCATGAAAATTTGTAGATCTACCGAGCATATAAATATGTATCCACGTACTCAAAGTCATATTTGAATCTTAAAAAAATATACCTAGCTCTATAGAGTCCATGCTCCAAAATGACGCACTCATATATCATCCAATGTTGAAACGGCCTAAAGAGTAGTACTTCTTATTCTGCTCTCCGATTTGTGAGAACTTAGGCAATGAAATCTAAATGCCTAAGAATATGTACACCTGCACCCGTCAAACGACACCCCAAACCCCCCCCCCCCCCCCCCCCAGGTACCCAAGTGTCTGGGCCGAGTATAAATATGTCCAATACCCTTGAGCCACCTCAAGTTTGGAGGATCACTCGCAGCGTTCGACAATGTCCGGGCAGGCTCTTGGGTCCGCCTGACATGATTCACTCAGACTCTATGGCTAAACACCTGTCATATGTTAGTGCTATGTGGCCGCATAAGATCCCCTGAGTGCATCGAATGTCCTGCCTATGTCAAGAGATCCACTCACACGTGGCTAGGTATGGTCATACTCTTTGTTTTTTCACCAGCGATACACCGGTTATAAAATAAATTTCATATAAAATCACATAATCCAACATTTTTCCGGGCTGTTGGGTGTCTCTGGGAGCATTTCTCCGTTTTTGACCGGACACATGTTCAACACCCTAAATAGAGCATAAAAGGTGTCAGACATAAATTAGCACAATTAGGGGTGTCGGACAGAAATTTATCAGGTGACGACGGAGATGCTCTAACGACTAGTTTCACCATCTTGCCTTTGAGAAAAAGTGCTCCCACCTTCATCGAACAGACCATACACCAATGATCTATAATGGGACAATCGATTGTCCGAAGATAATTATGCCGGATTAAATGTACGAGGTGCCAAAAAAATTATTCAAAAGTGTGACAGCTCAACCATACATATATACAATTTTCTTTTAAAACTTGTTTTTCTTAATCTGGCCTGTGGCGTGGGAGCAAGGGGTGGCATCAAGAATCAGTGAGCTTGAATTAACTTGTCTTTTCACCATCTGTTTACAATTACTCTCTCGGTTCAGTAACATAAAGCTCCATGCCAAGTCGTCAAAGCCAACACCTGATTTTACTTTACTACTCCCTTCGTTGCACAATATAAAATGTTTTAGGTGTTACACATGTTGTCTATATTCACACTAAAAAGAGTGAACATATACATTAAAACGTGTCTAGATATATGTGTACACATATCAACGGAGGAAATACCTACCAAAACATTCAGGCAATGCCTATCAATCGGCAAGCATGGGCTGGAATAGACCCTACCATCAACTCATCAAAGACCCTATCTTTGTCTACTGTTTTATTGATGTCGTAACGGACAAGAAGGTAGAGAGGAAATACTCAATTTCACTAGTTGCCTCATAAAACCAAACAGAGTGAGTACCACAAAGTCGCTCAAGATAAATGTGCCAGCGGCCATAGGACTGGCTCACAATTTATATACAAATCGGTCTATATATTGAGTGTGCTTTCTCCAATCTTCAAGGATCACGATCGGCCCCTACATTCAATGTCCAGTCTTACTACAACATTTGTTAGAAAAGAAAAGGCAAGAACACAACATGTAGAGATTAGCTTGAGAGTGGGAGACATCGGCGAAACAATTCCTCATATAAAGAATACACGGTGTGCGCGGCCTGCTGCTCCGCCACGACAATGTTTTGGTGTGGCTCCAGAATGCGTTCCATCTTACATTGTCTGGAGAGATGTGAGTTGTTCGAAGGCAAGGTGTACATTATTCCAAGAATTAAGCTAAGAACATAAACCTTATGTGTTTCTTCTACTGTAGTTGCAGTTTTCTTCGAGAGCTCAACTACGAAATTCGCACCATGGCCGTATATTGCGAGACTAGTTGCATTCAGGTCACTTAGTTATTCCTTTATTTTTCGAATCTCACCAAGTTATTCTTGGTATGGCAACTAAGCCAGATTTATTATGGACCTAATAATAAGTATAATAACTGAGGTTATTCTGGTCGGTTGTCCAAAATCCAAATACGCTACAGGCGGTAAGGTTTGGATCTTGCAGTCGGTCTCAGCAAATTGAATGCCCAATCTATCCACTTGATATACATCTTGTTTTCCCATTTCAAGTAATCCCCATGTTGCGTTAATTTCTCGATCTCTCGAATGATCCAAGTTGAGGTTCTAGAGGCGATTTGGGAGATGGTCAGCGTCGACTGCACCGAGGCGGAAGCTGCGTGCGGACCAGGGCGACGGCGACCTTCTCCGGTTCTCCCCGTCGACGAAGGTTCCAAACCAGAGCACGCGCCGCCCTGATAACCAGAGCACTTGCCGCCAGATTCCAAACGTCCGGGTCCTGCCAAAGACACAACCTTTGCCATTGCCAGGCCAGTAGCCTAAGATCCAGACGCTCACAGGCACCGGCGACGACCTCCGATGGCCGGACGGCCGCGCCGCTCCACGCTCCATCGTGCTCGCCTCCGCCTCCGCCGCCACATTATCCTAATCCCCGCCCTCCTCCTCCTCCTCCTCTTCCTCCTCCCGCTCCTATCAGCCGCCCTCTTCCGCCGCGCAAACTCCCTCGGCCGCCGGTGCCTGCCCCTCGCCTCCGGCCACACCCCCCACGCCAGACACCGGCTCAGCTTCTCCATTGTCACGCTCTCCGACGAGAGCTCGGGCCGTGGCGTGCGGTGGCGGTCCTTCCGCGGCATGCTGAACGCCACCGCGCGAAACAGGCGAGCCTACGCGGCCGCGCACGGGTACGGCCTCGCCGTGCTGCCGCCCCAGGCCGTCGACCCCAATCGCCCGCCGGCCTGGAGCAAGGTCCTCGCCCTCCGCGCCGTCCTGCATCGCCACCACTGGCTGTTCTGGAATGATGCGGTAGGTACTTCCACAGTCTTTTTCTATAATCTATACGCTAAAAAATATGCAAATGGTTCTTACTTCTTGGTTTATTAATCGAATCCTTATTTTCAGGACACGCTTGTTACCAACCCTGACATCTCGTTGGTAAGAAAAACCGGAGGTCACCTTCGATGCTTAAAATATTGTTCTAATTCTACTATCAGTCAACAGCTAGAATTCCTTAAACTAATACTAAAATTTTCTCCTGATTGCTTGTACCCGAAGGAGAGGATTCTGTTCTCGGTGATTGGGCATACTGATTTTGATACATCGCCTGATCTCATTCTCACGGAGGATATCAATGGGGTCAATGCCGGTATGGGAAACCTCCACATTTTTCATCTGTACTTTATGTTTGTCAAAATCACTTCTTTTTGTGATATAGCACACTCATTAACACAAATTACTCTTGACCTACTACTGTATCTTCGGAACATGCCTAGAATAATTTTCTGTAAAACTTTTGTACGATGTGGCTGATCTGTAGCTGTAGTCCTGTAGACTAGAGCAAACAGAGCAAGAGAATACACAAGGAGATATGCATCATACTAAATTACTAGTACCACAGGGAAGCGTACTTGGAAAGATGCAATCATAATTAATATTCCAATTTTATACGATAGTTGACAATCTTATCTGTTCTTATAGGCAGCAGATTCTGCACAAAGATAGATATGAACGACTCATCCATCAAATATTAAGCATGCTCCTTCTCATGTAGGACTGTTCTTCATAAAGAGGTCAAAATGGAGTGAGAGATTTTTGGATATATGGTGGAATCATACATCATTTGTACAATTTGGTTCTACAAGAAGTGGAGATAATAAAGCACTTAAGCATATCATAGACCACTTATCACCTGAAGAAATGCAAGCACACGTCCGTATAGCAAAAATGCAGTGCCTCTTCAACTCATACCCTTGGATGGCTACGTGGAAATCAGTTCACCGCATGATCTTCCACCCGTCCACCACATGGAAAGGTTTTCCTTATATTCTTACTATTCATTACATATTTGCGACAGGAATTTACATTTGAAAGTGAAAAGGATAACTTAATTGATATTGAAGACTGGACTTCATGAGTGTTTTTTAGATCTCATTATCTACTACTAGTCGTGTGCCAGTGCATACGTATGAGCTATAACATAACTTGACAATGCAATAATGATATATTTAGGTAAACTCGGAAAATTGCTTACAGCCTAAATTTTCTGGCTGCAACTGATAATATATGTTTTGTCGAGATTGGTATTTATAACATATTCTTATCATGTGGACATTAGTTTCCAGTTCCTAAATGATCTTTTGGATCTTCCTTGTTTGGCAATCTAAGTTTGTGGTCGTTACATGTCTGTTCTTGGCAAATAAACCTAGCAATTGGGCCACAGAATTAGCATTAGCAACAGATATCACATAAATTAAAATTGTGGAATACACACCTAATTGAACATTGAGTATATGCTCTACCATGCTTACTAATTACACATCTTACAGCTTTATGTTAGTGTGGTAAGATATAGTTGGATTTGTGTGCTTACTGTTGTGGCAAAGGGAAAGTACTCTGACTTTTCTCTTGATAGGTGGTGGAAGAAGAGTACAGGCCTACCTCTAGATGATATAAACCTAAGACATATGAACTTTTTATGCGGACAATAACACTGAGGCATTTGTATCTTGTAATCCAAATCTAGAAAGACTGGTTACACTTTTTTTCTTTGATTAACGTGGGATGTTCTAGGGTGCCTGTAATTACTAGTAGAAGATAGATGGATACACATATCAGAGTACCATAGTTATTCATCTACTTTGCCACTTACCAGACGCAGATTGAAGCGGTATACTGGTACCCCTTATACAATAAGTGATAAGCAAAGTGTGCTTTATTGTGTTTGAATATCAATCCTTACTAGCAAAAACATTGCATAGCAGCATTTAAAACTGAGGACATGATATATGTGATTGAAGTGTTATGTTTCCAAATACTTGGTCTTCCTGCTCACAAGAAAATTAAACTGAACTAAATAAGGAGTTTATTAGCCATAAATAAGAAATAAAGCATGCTGGGTTTAAAAGAAAATTGTATCAGAGTCAAGCGGTCTTGAGTTCAAGACTGGGGATGCGGGGAAGCCACACATGCGAGATTTAGAAAAGAAAATCGAAACCTACTTCCAGTCCTTGTTGAGATTTTGGGTGAACTGGTGCATGTAACTCTACAGTTAGTTCATCAAACATTTCCTCTGACATGTCAACTTGAAATTCCCCTTATGTTAGTGGAAACCGAAAAGAGAAGTACTTGAAATCTTCCAAGTTAAAGATACAAGCAAACAAAAAAGACGAAGTCACCATTCACAACAAGTTGTTCGCTTACCATAACATGAAATTGAAAATTTAAAACGATGCTTCATGTACTAAAAACTTCCTAGTTTTGGTTATAGAAAATTGTCCATGTTCATGTTTCTCTGGTGCTTGGATCATAATTGTTATGTAAATTACCACAAAATCTGCTTTGTTACTTGATACATTGCCATTTTGATCTACATAGTTGCTCACTGCATGCTGGTTGTGCAGGGGTTTATTCAGATGGAGATTTCATGGTCCATTTTGCTGGCCTAGATGACAAGCAAGGTTGGACATCAAGAATTCTGGAAGAGATAGGAACTCCATTGTGAGCATCAATACTCTAATTTAAAACAATCGAAGGAGGATCCGGAAGTTTATGTGAAGAGCCTGGTGCCACGTCATCAGAAATATCCTCCCCATTCATTTCTGGACAGCTCTCATGCATAGCTGTTTGATGCAGAAGCACAACACAGCCATCGTCCACCTTTACTCCCTCCATCCTCTTCCCGTTACCCCCCTATATCTCACATCCAACAGATCGATATAACAACAGACATCAACCTATCAAGGCCTCACTGCCATCACCAGCAAGGAGCTGCTGTTGCTGCACCACTTACTCAGCGTCTAGCAGCCCTGCGCCTTCCCCGAGCCTCTGATGCCTCCATGGCGTTAGTGTAAAATGGCAGCCTCGGCCCTGGATTGCAGATGGATTCTTGAGAGGCTCATGTCCTCGTAAGTCTGGCAGATCTGCGAGTATGTTCATATTCCCGTAATCACTCTTTGTAGGCGGTTATCTTTTGGTACCTGCCTTCATTATTGTGGAATCCCCTTATATTTGATCCGGTGGTCGTTCTCTCTATGATTTTTTGTGTGTACCTCTGATCTCACCGATCTGTTCTCCATTTTGTAGTGTATGCTTGATGATGTCAGGTAGGAACTTATTGTTAAGGGACTCTCGGAGCTTTTGCCAACTGTGATGGGAATCTGAATTGTTTAGCTTCAACCTCTCGGTTAATTCAACCTTTCTTTGCTGGGTTTGGGAGCTATACAGATTTAACTCATATCCTGAGAGCTCTCACTACAGCCTACTCCATTTCCCTTTTGATTTTTTCATTTGTGTCTATGTAGTCCCATACATTGTACTCTTTGTTTTGGTTCTCAAGACTTTATCTGTTTGTGTTGTACACTTGTACTTCTATTTCCTGCAGTTAAGATGACACCAGGGCAATGTTTGTTAACCAATTGGTTGTTTCTATTGGTAGCACACATAGTTTTTCTGTATGTATTTCATATATCATCTATTACCATTTGCTATGTATATTTAAATAGTTATCTATTGTTCTCTGTGCATCAAGCTTATTAAAATGTTGTGTCCACCCAAAATTATGCAACTCCCATAATTCTGTCTCTGTGGACAACCAAAAACGTTCCCATAATTACAAGTTTCCACGACATGGATGGTGGGGAGAATATTCATGCACTTTGCGTTGCCCTCCACTGTGGACAACCAAAACTTGCTAGTTTAGCTAAAAAAATATAGATGTGAAACATTATGGATTAAAAAAGGCGTACCATGGCCAAAAGCTCGCACAAATTATGGGATTTGGGTGAAGGGGATCTCTAGGAGAGTGGGGCTAGGTATTTCACATTGAAAATTTGCACACTTGTTGTGTGCATAGTTAACTACATATAGGTATTTTTTTCGCAATTTTTTGAAACTTTGAGACCGAGTTTTCAAAATAACATGCTCCCTGAGCTCGGGCTCCATTTGGAGTTTCTGGTCTCTAGGTAGCATTATATTTCCTTCACTTGTATACAGAGAGGTTTATTTGAACCTAGGACCTCCATGAGACCAGGACACAAATGGAGATACTCTTAACACTGCGCTAGGCCCGTCCGTCCTTTAGTTTTCCTTGGATATTTTGATAAATAAAAAAATTGTGCCACACAAGCTACTGTACATGAACCATGCTGGTATCTTGCTTTCTTTACTAACTTCATTAGCTGTATGCCGGTGTGTTGCCATAAGCACCAAAGTTAGACATAGACATTGGTCGAAACGATAATGTAACTCACATTGTCCATAGGTTGATCCATCGTGAGCATGACCTGCATTTCTTGAGCGGACGGACATGCTTTCCATACGATAGTTCTGTTTGTACGGAAATAATCGAATCGTGTAGCGGTGCTCTTTTTTGAGACTTGTGCCTATTGGATAGAGTTTAGGAGGTAAAAGAGCTAAAGAAATCACACAAAAGAACGGAGAACAAGAACGGAGAAGGACATCGTCGAAAGGTGCCCTTGCCTTGCCGGCTTCCCCGTTGGACGCATTCATGCTCCAACCACGATGTTCACGTTTGGGTGGAGCAGACCGCTTGCGCTCGCCATCACGCCACTGGAGACGCGCTGCTCCACACCATCATCGGTTCATCATCTTCAAATCAACCCACAGCTTCCAGCTCGCTCCCACGAGCAAGATCCCTTCTTTCGAGGAGGCCGATCGCTTGATTCTTCGTTTAGTATTCTTCGAGGAGGCCGAACGCCGGCGAGATGGAGGCCGCGGCCAAGAACAAGGGCCAGGGGCCGGCGCCGCTGCCGTGGACGGTGCGGCTCCAGGCCCTCGCCCTCAGTGCCGCCTGCGACCTCTCGCAGCGCCGGGACGGCACCGTCAACCGCTTCCTCTTCTCCCTCGTCGACCGCCAGACCCGCGCCAGCGCGCGCCCGGACGCGCGCGGCGTGCGCTCCGCCGACGTCGCCGTCGACGCCTCACGAGACCTCTGGGCGCGCGTCTACTCCCCCTCGGCGGACCAGGCCGGCGCGGAGCCGCTGCCCGTCGTCGTGTACTTCCACGGCGGCGGCTTCGCGCTGCTCTCCGCCGCCTCCACGCCCCTGGACGCCATGTGCCGCCGCTTCTGCCGCGAGCTGGGAGCCGTGGTCGTCTCCGTCAACTACCGCCTCGCGCCCGAGCACCGCTACCCGGCCGCCTACGAGGACGGCGACGACGTGCTCCGCTACCTTGACGCCACCGGCCTCCCCGGCGTCCCGGTCGACCTGTCCCGCTGCTTCCTCGCCGGTGACAGCGCCGGGGGCAACATCGCACACCACGTCGCACGCCGATGGACGAACACCTCCTCCTCCTCCACGGCTCCCTCGAGCAACCCAGTCGTCGTCCGCCTCGCCGGGATCATCCTGCTGATGCCGTACTTCGGCGGCGAGGACCGCACGGAGGCGGAGCTGAGGCTGGAGGGCGTGGCGCCGATCGTGAACATGCGCCGCTCGGACTGGTCGTGGAGAGCGTTCCTGCCGGAGGGTGCCGACCGGAACCACCCGGCGGCGCACGTGACCGGCGAGGCGGGCCCTGAGCCCGAGCTGCCGGAGGCGTTCCCGCCGGCGATGGTGGTGGTCGGAGGGCTCGACCCGTTGCAGGACTGGCAACGACGGTACGCCGCCATGCTGCAAAGGAAGGGGAAGGCGGTGCAGCTGGTGGAGTTCCCGGACGCCATCCACACGTTCTACATGTTCCCGGAGCTCCCCGACGCCGGCAAGCTCGATAAGGATATGAAGACCTTCATCGAAACCAGAAAGCCCGATCATTAGTTCGCTGCTTCATTTCTCTCGTACTTGCAGTCTTGCACCCGGCCCCAGTGAGCTCTCAGTCTCATCGTGTCACACGGTTCAGGAACATATCATTTTTATCTTCAAAAAAGGTCTCACTTCTGGTTTCTCCATTTAATTTATTTTCCTGGAGGTTGTAACAATTGCTTTAGGGGAGGTCAACGGTGAAATGTGACTATTTTACACGTCAATAAATAAATTGAAGTGCAAAATTTGTAGGATCTGCCACTCTGTAGAAGGAAAATCAAGCAGGAGTAGAAGTATAGTCCAGCATGTTTACGGAAAGTGCAAAAAGCTGAGCTCCATGAAAAGCTCTTTATTTTGAAAACAAATTCGAAAATCATATGTAAAGTTTATAAGAATCGGACAAAAATCATGAATGTAGAAAGTGGTTTGGATTCTAGCAACGTGCAAAATGTCAAATCAAAATACTATTTCAGGCTACACAAATATAGCAAATCTGACATTTTTGAGAGATTTGAAAGTTTCAGTAATTTCAAATGTCAGTCCCTCCTATTTTATGTAGCAATACAAGATATTTCTGGTTGCAATTTTATATGTTGCTAGAATGCAACATTGTCTACTTCCATGATTATTACAGATTTTTTAAATCTTAAAATACGAATTTTGAAAAAAAAAATCAAAATAAAGTGTTCCATGAAGCTCGGGCTCCATTTGTCCACTCTCAGCATATTTAACATTTTTCTTGGAAAACAACATCGAGTTGGCAAAGAAATGAAAGGCTATGATTGGTCAATGAGAATTGCGAAGCATCAGCCAGCAAAATTTTGGCACGTCCCTACCTGCCAAATCAATGAAAACAGTGATACGATAAGACTCATCCAAATACGTGGTTACGAGCAAACCGAGTAGCAAATTGAACACACTATTACGTACGAATATTGTGACGAAAGTACCATATGTTTTGCAGATGCACATTATTATGCCATCATAGGTTCATACTACAAATCTTTTTATCTTTGATTTTAACTCTTTTTATGTAAACCTTCTTCTCAAGAACTCAACTTAAATATGTTTGGAGTTTCCTAAAAAGTGTTCTAGTTGATTTTTTTAATCCATTCTTGAATTTTCATTAAAAAACTAATTGTTTATGCTTTCTTTATTTTTCAAAGGTTGGTGTATGTTAATGTCAGTTTTGTCTAAAGGGTTTGCGAATTGAGCAAGATCAACTGCAAATCATCATCAAACTTTTTTTAAAGGGGGCGATACATAGTTTAGAAAGAGAGTAAAGAAATTTGAAGCCACATGCCCCGCGACGGTACCTCGCTGGTCTACATTTTTATAGGCAAATCCTTCAAGAAGGAAAATCTGCATGTGCGCTTCTAATACTATGGTAATAAAAATGTATTTATGACTCCTTTTACTCGCTCTTTCTTTGCACTTCAGTTAGTTTTTTCATCATAGGTTACTCTTACCTTGCTACACCTAGATTTTCTTAATCTCTTATTCTATGTTATAGAGCTCCCATTACTTAGGATTTTTCTGGCAGAGAAGATTTGTTCGTGACAACAACCAAACAGTTTGATCTTGAGTTTGACAGTCCACTTCTTTGAACCACTAATATTTGAATTTAAAAGACCATTTGATTCTACGAAGAGGACCATTAATAGACAATAAAAAAGTGCAGCATGGTTAAAGACTATGAACAAGAGACATGTTGTAGCTACACCTTTGTTTTTTCAGCTGACTCCTTGTCAGCCCATAATTTTGTTGTAAATTCTTTATACAGTCTGCTCTCTCTATATTTATAAAAAATAAATAAAAATTCAGTAGGAAAACCTACTGTACAGTTCTTCTAAAAAAAGAGACATGTTGTAAAGACCATTTGATTCTAAAATGAGTACCATTGGTAGACCATAAAACGACATGGTTAATTAGACTTTGAACGAGAGGGATGTTGTAAACATTTGAAATGGGAGACTAACACCATTCAACATTTGCTAAACATCTATTGAGTCTTCCATGTGAGTAGGTTTTGAAGAAAAACGCTTATTCGTTTAAGTGTAGGCTGACCCACTAAACAACAGATTAAAAAACCAGAATGCTTAACCAGAAAGACGCTTATTCGTCCAAGTGCGATTTAGCTTCGGGGACTGTCTTAAAGTCGGGATTTTGATGTGAGGTTGGACTTTCTGTTTATATAGATATTTAAGATGAAAATTTGGGGTATGATACACATATTATACTTTGAGGTGTGATCACTGCCATGCCATCCACGGGGTGCGCTCGTCTTACCCATGCATTTTACCTTTTTTTTAGATTCATAGGTATGAAGACAGGTTTTTAGTGTGTAGATTTATTTATTTAGTTCATGTGGTACATATGAAATTATCTAAAATGTTTACAAATGAATGAAGAATGTTAAAAAATACGATATCAAGATGACAACTTTGGCAATTTAACAACAGAAATAACTCACCGGACGCGGCTACTCGCAGCGACTTCAGAGTTCAGATAATGGAAAATAGAATTCTATCGAATACATTAGGATAGACACGCACGTCTCCGATTCACAACGAGTGGTCGTAATCATCATCTCGAGTTCTCTACGCGATCGGCTCCGGTGCGATGGTCTCCACGAACGCCCTGATCTCGGCGACGAGCTTGCCGGTCTCGTGGAGCACCGGGAAGAAGTAGAAGGCGTGTACGGCTTCCGGGAACTCCACAACTCGAACGTCCTTGCCCTGCTGGCGCAGGACCGCTGCGTACCGCCGCCCGCAGTCCTGCAGCGGGTCCAGCCCGCCGACGACCACCATGGCCGGTGGGAACGCCTCCGGCAGCTCCGGTTCCGGGCTAGCCTCACCGGTCACGTGTGCCGCCGGGTGGTTCCTGTCGGCGCCCTCCGGCAGGAACGCCTTCCACCAGAAATCCGACCGCCGGAGGTTCACGATCGGCGCCACGCCCTCCAGAGCTAGCTCCGACTCCGTCCTGTCCTCGGCGCCGAAGTAGGCGGCCAGGAGCAGGAGGCCAGCGAGGCGGATGGGCGGTGGAGTGGTCGCCGCCGTCCAGCGCTGAGCGACGTGGTGCGCTATGTTGGCTCCGGCGCTGTCGCCGGCGAGAAAGCAGCGGGATAGGTCGACGCGGACGGGGATCTCGGCGGGGAGGCCGGTGGTGGCGAGGTAACGGAGCGCGGCCTCGCCGTCGTCGTAGGCGGCGGGGAAGCGGTTCTCTGGCGCGAGACGGTAGCTCACGGACACGACGACGGCGCCGGTCTCGCGGCAGATGGTGCGGCAGAGCGCGTCGTAGGGGCGGGTGGCCGCGGAGAAGTACGTGAAGCCGCCGCCGTGGAAGTAGAGGATGACGGGGCGCTCAGGCGGCTGCGTCTCCCCCGCCTCTGTCGCGGAGGAGGAGAAGTAGTAGACGCGCGCCCGCACGCCGGTGGAGGCGTCGACGGTGACGTCGATGGAGCGCACGCCGAGCGCGTCCGGGCGCGCGGGGTTGGCGGGCGCCTGGCGGTCGACGAGCAGCGAGAAGAGGAAGCGGTTGACGGTGCCGTCTCGGCGCTGCGTGGCGTCGACGCCGGCCTCGAGCGCGCGGAGCTGGAGCCGCACCGCCCACGGCATCGCCCGCACGCGCGCCCGGAGGCCCTCTTGGCGCGCGACGTCGCCGGCCATTTTCTTTGCTTTTGCTTCGGGTAGCTCCTGCTCCGGCTATGCCGAGCTCTGATTGTAGCTCGTTTATCTCCTCAGGATATTTCTTCCGACAATGTCAGTGTCACTGCAGCGACACGCAGGTCGTGGGTAACCTGACGCTCCGGGCACGTGCGCGGCAATGGCGACACGGCGTGTGTGCCGAAATGCCATCACGTTATCGTTTTGGTGTTTTCGCGTTCGCTCACACTTCCTTGTCAGCGAAGAAGATAGCATGGCCTAATGTAAACTTAGGTGATCTTTTTCTCTATGTCAGGAGCCTTCTGGAATGGTGAGTAAGTGACTTCTAGGGGAAGATAGAAAGATAAGGTTTAGTTTTAATGCAATTAAATATAGGTGATCTTTTTTCTCTAATGTCAGGAGCCATCTGGAATGATAGAGGTCTAGGGGAAGATAGAAACAAAATGTTCATTTTTTATGCAATTAATGATCAGAAGTTAGAGTTCGTTTGTACCAAGGAAAATAAGAAAAAAGAGTTTTCTGATTACTGGTTATAAAAATTGTTAGCGGTAATGTCGATTTTTTATGGTTGTGGGCACCTGCTAATGGTGCATCTGGGGGTATATATATGTTAATGGGAGTAAAAGATGAATGTTTCAAGTTGGAAGTATGTAATACTGGCAAATTTCAAACTAGGATGCTGATAATGGATAAACTAAATGGTTTTAAATGGAATTTAGTGAATATTTAAGGGGCATCACATGATAAAGATAAATCTGATTTCATGATAGATTTAGTGCATATTCTTAACTCTAATAATTATCCTTTTCTGCTGGGTGGTGATTTTAATTTAATTAGGAGAGATTGCGAGAAAAATATAGTTAAAAGGAGATCGAAGTGGACAGATCTCTTTTGCTATTATAGTGCACCGGGGTCTGAAAGAAATTTGCATCTCGTGAAGAAATTTCACCTGGTATAATAACCAGGTTGATCTAGGGAAGCTGGGGAGGGGCAGCTTCTCGGAGAAGCCGCCAAAAGAACTGGGCGTTAGAGACTCCATCTTGGGAGCTGCAGAACACTTTGTCGACGGTCAGGACCTTGGTTTGTGGGTATATGATCATGCTGCTTTAGTGCTAGAGACTGGGACCGAATTACCTGTTGTTAATAAAATATTAGGTTTGAATTGTTTTGGTTCTAGAGACATGGTCTGTTTGATTTGGTTTGTAAAGTCTGGAGTGAGACCAATAGAGGGAGGAGTAATATTGATTTTTGGCGTGGTTTTTTTTGTTAATGCCAGGAGAACTTTAAGAGACTGAAATAAATGTTGAAGGTGAAAAATATAATTTAAAGGTTAAAACACCAAAATAATGGACCTCCGTAAGAACAAGATGAAGATGACCTGTTAGACAACAACCCTGATGCTTGCCAAGACAATGGAATCAGCCTCGCATGTGATGATAGAAAATGGGGAGACGTGGAGGGTGTTGCACAAATCAGATGCTTGCAGGAAAGCTCCTCATGAAAATTTCTCTATAATATATGCTGGTCGCTCCCCACGCGTGGAACGGCTGGTAGAATTCCGCTGGACGTATGTCTTGTAAGAGGGTTTTCTTACCACTTTATATCGATTTGGCCGTATGACTTTATTTATAAAGCGAGACGAAATACTGTTTCGAGGACTTACTCTAATGTGCAGCCCTATTATACTATAGAGGTGAAATGACAAACATTTGACGTTCACAAGTTACCATCATAGAGCCACAAATAAAGTAAAAGGTAAACAAAAATTCATAGCATGGCATATACAAATCATGGCTAATTCATATGCATGCACAATGGTCACCAAAGATACAATACCCTGAGAGGAAGGTTTGTCATCAATCAGAAATCAAGCCCAAAGTACATGCTCATGGAAAAACAAATTCACAATTATAGCAGCATATTTGTTTTCTAATACTGTAACAACATAACATACATTTGTTTTGTTTTTATTGGATAAAAACGCTTTTATTCGTAACTCACTGAGCTACCACATGGCACAAACCACACTACATCACACAATCGACTTAACAATGAACATTATCTGATCTTATTCCATCTCCACGTTTTCCACCGCACCAACCGATCGTCCATGCCATACTGCGATCTCCACATTTTCCACGCATGTTGCAGATGGTCCTCACCGCGTAGAGGATTTCGACGGCGCCGCTCTGTTACTCTCCACGAACGCCTTCATGTCCTGCAGGACCTTACCGGCGTCGGGGAGCTCGGGGAAGCCGTAGAACCCATGGAAGCCGTCGGGGTACTCCGCGAGCTGCACCTTCTTCCCCTTCCGCCTGAGCACGTCGGCGTACCGGCGCTGCCAGTCCTCGAGCGGGTCGAACCCGCCGATCACCACCATCGTCGGCGGGAACGCGTCGGCCAGGTCGGCGTTCTCCTCGGTAACGTGCGCCGCCGGGTGGTCGCGGGTGGCGCCCACGGGCAGGAACGCCTTCCATGAGAAGTCGGAGCGTCGGAGGTTCACCACGGGCGCCACGCCCTCCAGCCTGAGCTCCGACTCCGTCCTCTCCTCGCCTCCGAAGTATGGCTGCACGGGGAAGATGCCCGCGAGTCGGACGGCCTTGGCGGATGGCTGGTGGTCGGCGGCCCAGCGGTTGGCGACGTGGTGGACGATGTTGCCGCCGGCGCTCTCCCCGGCGAGGAAGCAGCTGGCGAGGTCGACGGGGACGGCGTCGCCGAGGCCCGGCACGGCGCCGGCGTCGTCGATGAAGCGGAGCGCGTCGACGCCGTCGTCGTAGGCCGCGGGGTACCGGTGCTCCGGGGCGAGCCGGTAGTTGACGGACACGACCACGGCGCCGACCTGGCTGCAGAAGCGGCGGCACACGCCGTTGAAGGGCCCGATGGCCGGGGAGAAGAGCGCGAAGCCGCCGCCGTGGTAGTAGACGATAACGGGCAGCGGCGCGGGGGCGGCCTCGGGGGCGAAGACGCGCGCCCAGATGCCGCGGGAGGCGTCGATGGTGAAGTCGTAGGAGCGCACGCCGGCGCCGTCCGGGCGCGGGTCGGCGCGCGCGCTGAGGAGGCGGTCGATCACGGAGTAGAGGCAGCGGTTGACGGTGCCGTCGCGGCGCTCCACGGCGTCGATGGCCACCGTGAGCCCGCCCACCTGGAGCCGCACCCCCAGCGGCAGCCGTGGAGGCGGCGACGTCGGGGCCTGCTGGCCGTTGCCGCCCGGAGCTGATCCTTGGTTCCCCGCGGCTTCCATCAAGCTCCCTTTTCTTCTACTCTCACTGTCACTGGCTCCTCCGTTTCAGCGTGTCATTAGCTCTGGTGGACTTGTGCTACATATATGGTTCGACGTCTCTCTCGTGCGTCAACGACGACGATCCATGACATGATGAAAGCTGCGCACGGGACGCAAGAGCTCGTGGAGAGAGGCTACCTATGCACAGATGTGTCGTTGTCGACGGTCATGAGTCCATGACGAGGAAATTAGAGTGATCACACAGGCTCCGTATATATTTTTTCAATGATATCCAGCAGATATCGTTAGCTCAACGATCACCATCCACCAGCAGATCATCTTGGAGCACTCGCTGCATACGAACTGAACTAATTAGTTTTGTTTCTGAATCGGGCTCCATGTCGTTTTGTTGCTTGGGTGAGGAAAACAACAATTTCTCAAAAACAGCTGAGAAAACGGAAAACGAGTTCGACACAAGATAAATTAAAGTTTTTTTTCTTTTCAAAATGGAGGTTAAGACCCCAATCAAAAAAATGCACACAACCTTCCGCCCTTCTTTCTTGAATTATACTAAATCCGGCAAGAAACATACATCACAATCTGAAACCACCACTCGACAAAATGCAAGTGAGATGGAGTGTGCGGGTTGATTTGTATAGATGGAAGGGTATGTATTAGAATACACATTCACACGTCCTGGAACAACATTAGTTATTGGATAATGCCAGGATGTCGACTTAACACAAGGCGATCGAAAACCACTTTCTAACCTTAAACACTCTTCATCCACAAACTATTTGTTCATTGTTACCATGTTTCCACAAACCATCCGACGATTGTTACTATGTTGACAACTCATATGATCTATAGCGATCGAAAAATTGAGAAATATGATACAAACTTTTACGACAAACTCATATTTAGAGGGGGGAGGGGGTGAACTGCCCCCTATTCATGTCGGGAGAACGATGTGGGTGGTGCGATGTCTCTGACGATGATTTATGAGGCAGGTCCCCTCCAATACAACCATACCACCTTAGTACGCTAACCATTGAACTAAGAGAAAATGGCTTCTATACTATTGACAAACTCGTCAATGGCTCATTTGCCATCGAACAAAGATGCAATGCTCATATACCGGATACAAACGAATTTTAGTGCTTATATGCCATTGGCTGTTAGAACCAGGTTAAGTCACCGTTTTTGGAGGCCAAAATGACTGGTTTGCCCTCAATGGCAAACAAGCAACATAGCAAAAAAATTGACAGCATTTTGCCTCTATTTTCAGCATTTTAGCAAAATAACAGTGCACATATAACAATATCAGCATATTTATATTTCAACTACAGAATAATACTCATCAAAGTTCACATCAGCAAACACCATTTCAGTCATGCATAGACTAAGTTAACATCCCTACCAAAAGACCACAACCTGAGAGTTGGTTGTTCACATAAGCATAGTCTCTTGAACAAAATAGACATGAAGAATTGCAATACTTAAATAATTTGTGAACTGACAGAGACTATCACAGTTTCAACTTCTTTTTGCTTCGAGTCGCCATTGCTTGACTCTTTGGCACAACTCTCTTCTTGCTTCGAGTGCTCATTGCAGGGCTGTCGGATGCAACAGTCTTCTTGCTTCGTGTGCCCATTGCAGGGCTGTCAGGCGCAATAGATATGGCCATGCTGGTAGATTGCAGAAGGGATTAGTGTTGCTAACTTATACACTGTCAAAGGAATATTTCAGTAAAGGTTCTGCAGCTTTCGTACCTTGTAGATTTAGAGATAGTCTTTGATGATGTCAACTTGGCAACATTGTCTTCAATTGCGTCACTTGAACATAGAAGTAGAGGTAATGCAGCTTCATTTTCATTTGGACATGCTGGTAGAGCCTTTGTATTGGATTTTTTTTTCTTTCTTTTGTCCCTGCATGAGTTTCACATATTAGCATCATAAAGACAAGATTAATGTGGAATAGAAAGAGATCTCAAACAGAAATATTGAAATAAACTACTTTTTTTGCTTTGCTACTTCACTATAGGCTTCTAGTGCTTCAGGAGCTGCATCTTTGCAGCTTTGCCATCTATGGCCATATAGGCCTTGCAAATTGGACATTGGTGCTGGCCCTTGTTTCCTTTGCCCATGCTACTCTCAGCACCACTTTTATGCCTTTGTACCTTTGGCTTCCCAGGGGCCCTCCTAAGGATTGGGGGGTTTAAAAAGAATTCTTTGGTCACACATGGCCATTGGGATATGTCGGTTAGGCCAGGAAGAATATGTGCATAAGCTGCAGTGAACTTGGCAACACTGTAATAGTCATCAACAAAATCTTCTATGCCGATCCCTCTAATTCCAGTCATAAAGCTAATTGCATGTTTGCAAGGATTCCCAGAGATTTGAAATGCCCTGCATGTGCATGTCCTGTTCGCTAGATCAGTAATGTGCCTCTTGCCACCTAGCGCAGCACTCTCGCTCACCTCTGCAATCATGTCATCTATTCTCTCATATTCAATGTCCAGCCCCCTACTTTTGTCATTCAGCTCCTTCATGACACATGGAAGTATGCGTCGACCTTGAAATTTTCTAGCTATCCTTCTTCTCTTCTCATGCTTAACTGTAATCATTCTCCTGATCTTGTCCATGAGCTGAAACAACATTAGACCTTTGTGCTTGTGGATCCAGTTGTTGAAACACTCGGCCAAATTATTTGTCACATAATCCACTTTCGAGGAGGGTGAATATTTGCTCCTTGACCATAGCCTGCTGTGGTACTTGTTTAAGTATGCAATTGCAGCAGCCTTTTTCTCCTGTATGGCTGCCATGTGTGAAGGAGATATGCCCTAGAGGCACTTAATAAAGAGTTTTATTTATCATATCTCATTTGTTCATAATGCGTTTTTGTGTCATGCTATAACTGTATTAAGCGGAAACATTAATACAGGTGTGATACGTAAAACAACCAGGTCCCCAGTAGCCTCTTTTTGACTGGTTCATTGTGCAATCGATGATCGAGGTTTTCCCGATCATGTGACATGGCGTCTATTTGACAATGAAGTCGTGTCGTTGGTAGAACGATGTGATGGACATACCCGATATTTGTAGGACGTAGTCATTACGCCTTTGACCGTGAGACCTACTCTTATTGCTATTCCTGGAAGACACTTTGATTGCATCAAACGTCATATCTTACATAGTGTGACAATAAAGGTGTCCCTCTCGGGTGTCGGAAAGGAGTATGTTGAGACGGGGGGTCAAGAGCGGGATTTGCCAGTCCCATAGCAGGATAGATACTCTAGGGCCCACTCGGTGAGATTATGTCGAAAGAGCTTGCAAGCGTGTGACTAGGTCACCAGGACATAAGATCATGGACGAGTAGAAGTTAGCGGTGTCGGTAACGAGATCAAGCTGGGTATGGAGATATCTATGAACGAGTCTCGGACACGCTAAGTATCGCATGGCAAAAGGTTTAAGACTCGGACGTCCAGGTTCGATAGGAAAAGTATTCGTTGTCTCGCAGGGATTAATTCTGGGTATCCAAGGTCCACGAATTAGTCATTGATCGGAGAGGAGTCTCGATCATGTCTGGTGAGATAATCGAACCGCTAGGGTAACACGCTTAAGGGGAGTCGACATTTTACCGGAAGAGAAAAATAGGAAAAGAGAGCACCGGGAACGTCCCGGGAAAGTTCCGATGGAGATCGGGCAGCGACGAAATAGTTTTCGGAGCCAGAATAAATTATGTAATATGTATTTAATATTAATTAGTGTAATTAATAGTTAAATATTTTTTATTTTAATTTTTTCTGAATTTTTAAAGGCTGAATACCTTAAATGGGCCTTCTGGTGGAAAGAAGGCCCATGAGGGGGGGAAGCCCCCCTCCTTGGTGCGCATGAGGGAGGGGCCGGCCTAGGTGGGCCAAGTGGGGCCCACCTAGGGCCGGAGCACCACCTTGGCCGGCTGGGGTGTGGGATTAGTCCCACACCGCCAGCCTGGCAGGTTGGGCACCCCCCCGGGCTCCTATATGTAGATGGGTACCCCTGGCCTTTTAAAGACACCCCAGTTTTTCTCTCTCTCTCTCCTTGGATCCCGTGACTCCCTAGTTTGGAGTTGCGCCAAGGATAAGTTTTCTCCACCATACGCACGCCGCCGCGCTGCTGGTCTTCCGGTCCCAGTCTTCCGCTGCTTCGTCTTTGGATCGGAGCCCGGAGTTCGTCGGCTTCACCGTACGTGTGTGACGCCCTGCGAGGCACCATGCTAGTGGTGCTAGAGGTCTGCTTCCTCTACACGGCATCGAAGTCTTCGTCGGCTTCATCAACAACGCTTGTGCGGGAGCGTAATCCCCGCTTTTCGGTCTACAAGGGTATGTGCACCGAACCCCCTGCGTAATACTATATCTGCATAGTATAGATTCTGGCTAGTTTAAGGTTATCGATGTTAGGAAAAAAAAATCTGCATGCGATCCCCTTCAGTGGTATCAGAGCCGATCTATGCGTAGATATAGCTGTGCGCTAGCTGCACCCGTGTTTTTCACGGGGGCAACGTTCTTATTATTTGCTACCCTCTCGCGTGCACTTGCACTGCCGGCAGCATCGAGCTGATGAAGCGGCCCGGACCGACCTTACGCGTACGCTTACGCGAGACTGGTTCCACAACTGACTTACGGCTGGTTCCGTATATGTGGCTGGCGGGTGTCTGTCTCTCTCTCTTTAGTTGGCTTTGCATTTTCAATGGAGGGCCCGAAAGGGATGAATAAATATGCAATTATTTGATCGTTGTTGTGGTCATAGGTTCGTAGGTATGAAGCGGTTCTATTCACGAAAGCCCCAAGCCACGTAAAATATGCAAAAGATAAAGTAGAGGCGTCTAACTTTATTTTGCAGGGACTATGTGATATGGTCAAGGTAAGTTTATTAAATTGTTTATGAACTGTTGGCGCGAAGGAGACCACCGGCGCAAGGACCATATCACGTCGCATTACATTTGATGTTTTGAGTGCATCTTATATTGTGTGTATATATATATATAGTATATATTAGTTACACGGCGGTAGTTATATAAGATGATCCCTCCAAAATACCATTTGTGTTCTCCCTTCAACGTGCACCACCAAGAAAGTTCTACATCATGAGGCAGGCCGTGATGATCGGGTGTCAGACATATCGTCGTTCGCATACAGTGGGTGTAAGCCACGTTGCACAAGCACTTTCGTTGAAGGTTATTATGGCGAGCCTAGCATGTACAGACATGGCCTCGGAACAAGGTGACCGAAAGGTCGAGCATGAGTCACAGAGTTGTTGTGATTGACATTCCGATGTCTACCTTTGAAGTTGTGTTGCCGGCTCTGATGATGAGGGGTTGCACAATGGATTAGGGTCGTGTAATCACTAAAACGATGAGAGAGATACTCGTTTTGAGTGGGAGTTCTTATAGTTATTTTCGAAAATACTTGAACTCAAAATATTATGAACAAAGTCTTATGTTTTGCAAATTCCATTGTAGATGTCTCGCCCCTCTTTTAACCTAGGCCTGTTCCTTGAGAAAGAAAAGCTTAAGACCAATGGGTCAAACTTCATGGCCTGGTTCCGCAACCTGAGGATCCTCCTCACTCCCCACAGGGTGGCTTACGTGATTGAAGCCCCCCTGGGTGACCCTCCGGCAGACAATGCCTCCGACGATGAGAAGAAGGTCTTCCAGACCAGGTCGGAGGATTCCTCTTTTGTCCAGAGTGGCATGCTCTATGCCATGGAAGCCGACCTGCAGAAGCGCTTTGAGAAGATGAGTGCCTTCGAGATAATTTCTGATCTCAAGGTTGTCTTTGCGCCGCAGGCTAAGGCTGAGAGATATGAAGCTTCTGAGCTTTTCTTCTCAGCCAAGATGGAAGAGCACAGCAGTGTGAGCGAGCACGTGGTCAAAATGTCTGGCTACGTTCAACGCCTGAACGCTCTGGAATGCAAGATTCCTGATGAGCTGGCGATTGATAGGGTGCTGCAATCGTTGCCTCCTAGCTACAAAGGCTTCGTCATGAACTATAACATGCAGGGCATGGCTAAGTCCCTGGGTGAGGTGTTCGTGATGCTCAAGACTGCTGAGGTGGAAATCAAGAAGGAGCACACGCTGTTGATGGTCAACAAGACCGTCGATTTTAAGAAATCCGGTGGCAAGGGCAGGAGAAACTGGAGGTCTAGGAAGGATGGCAAGCACGTTGCCAAGCCTAAGACTAACAAACCTGGTCCCAAAGCTGGCGTGGAATGCTTCTACTGCAAGGGAGAAGGTCACTGGAAGCGCAACTGCCCCAAGTATCTGGAAGATAAGAAGGCCGGCAAGATTGTCGGAAAAGAGAAAGGTATATTTGATATACATGTTATTGATGTGTACCTTACCTGCGCCCGCAGCAACACCTGGGTATTTGATACTGGCTCTGTTGCTCATATATGTAACTCTCAGGAGGAGTTGCGGAATAAGCGGCGCCTGGCAAAGGATGAGGTGACGATGCGCGTCGGCAACGGATCAAGAGTTGACGTGGTGGCTGTCGGCACACTCCCTCTACATCTACCATCGGGATTAGTTTTGGTTCTAAATAAATGTTATTTTGTACCGACCTTGAGTGTAAACATTATCAGTGGGTCTTGCTTGTTGCAAGACGGATATTCATTCAAATCAGTATCAAGTGGTTGTGCTATTTCTATGAATGATATCTTTTATGTTAATGCTCTCGAGAATAATGGTCTATTCTTGTTGAATCTCGATCGTAGTACTCACATCCATAGCATAGATGCCAAGAGGATTAAACTTAGTAGCGATACCGCCATGTATATATGGCATTGCCGTCTCGGTCATATTGATATAAAGCGCATGAAGAAACTCCATGCCGATGGACTTCTGGACTCGTTGGATTTTGGATCCCTCGACACATGCGAACCATGCCTCATGGGCAAGATGACCAAGACACCGTTCAATGGTTTCATGGAACGGGCGTCGGACTAATTGGGAGTCATACATACAGATTTGTGTGGACCAATGAGCGTGTCGACACGCAATGGTTATCGTTATTTTGTCACCTTCACCGATGACTTGAGTAGATATGGGTATATCTATTTGATGAAACACAAGTCTGAAACATTTGAAAAGTTCAAAGAATTTCAAAGTGAAGTTGAAAATCAACTCAACAAGAAAATCAAGCACCTTCGATCCGATCGTGGTGGCGAATATTTGAGTTTTGAGTTTGGCACACATCTGAAGGCATGTGGCATCGTGCCGCAGCTTACGCCAGCTGGAACGCCGCAACGCAACGGTGTGTCTGAGCGACGTAATCGTACCCTATTAGATAGCGTCCGATCTATGATGTCTCTTACCGACTTGCCCGTGTCTTTTTGGGGGTATGCGTTAGAAACAGCCGCATTCATTTTAAATAGGGCTCCGTCCAAATCCGTAGCAACGACACCGTATGAGGTATGGCATGGCCAGAAACCTAAGCTGTCGTTCCTGAAGGTCTGGGGTTGTGAGGCGTATGTTAAGAAACTACAGCCCGACAAACTCGAACCGAAGTCGGAGAAAGTCGTCTTTGTAGGGTATCCGCGGGAAACCATAGGATACACCTTCTACAACCAAGCTGAGGGCAAAACGTTTGTCGCGAAGAACGGTACCTTTCTGGAGAAAGAGTTTCTCGCCAAAGGAGTAAGTGGGAGGAAAATAGACCTCGACGAGATCGTTGACCCTGAACTCGAAATTCCGAGTGGCGCAACGGAAGCTGTTCCGGAAACGTCCTCCACAGATGGAGTGGGAGAAGATGTCGAAGGTGCTATTCTACCTCGTAGGTCAGGGAGATCTCGGATCGCACCTGAATGGTATGGCAACATGGTTTGCACCGTCATGTTGATTGAACAAGACGAACCTACGAACTACAAAGAGGCTATGGCTAGTCTTGAGTCCGAGAAATGGCTTGAAGCCATGAAATCCGAAATAGGATCCATGTATGATAACAAAGTGTGGACTTTGATGGAGATTCCCGAAGGGCGCAAGGCCGTCGAGAATAAATGGATCTTTAAGAAGAAGACTGATGCTGATGGTAATGTGACCGTCTACAAAGCTCGGCTTGTCGCAAAGGGTTTCCGACAAGTTCATGGGATTGACTACGATGTAACGTTTTCACCGGTAGCGATGCTAAAGTCTATTCGGATTTTGCTAGCAGTTGCCGCATATTATGACTATGAGATATGGCAAATGGATGTCAAAACAGCGTTCCTAAATGGTAACATTGAGGAAGAGTTGTATATGGTACAACATGAAGGTTTTGTCGATCCAGAAAATGCTGGCAAGGTATGCAAGCTTCAGTCTGAAGCAAGCATCTCGGAGCTGGAATCTTCGCTTTGATGAGGTGATCAAAGATTTTGGATTTGTCCAAAATAGCGAAGAGACCTGCATTTACAAGAAAATGAGTGGGAGCTCAGTTGTATTCCTAGTACTATATGTCGATGATATACTACTAATAGGGGACAATGTGGAACTTCTGAATAGCGTCAAGAAATATTTAAACAGTAAATTTTCGATGAAGGACTTAGGAGAAGCTGCATACGTTTTAGGCATTAAGATCTATCGCGATAGATCAAGGCGTCTATTAGCGTTAAGTCAGAGTACTTATATTGACAAGATACTGAAACGGTTCGGTATGGAGACGGCAAAGAAGGGTTTTCTGCCGGTTGTCAAGAATAAGGTATTAAGCAAGGCACAGTGTCCGGTGACGGAACATGATAAAGTCGAGATGACTAAACATCCCTATGCTTCAGCCATAGGATCGATCATGTATGCCATGTTAAGTACTCGACCTGATGTAGCATTGGCTCTTAGTTTGACGAGCCGGTTCCAAAGTAATCCTGGAAAGGATCATTGGGTAGCTGTTAAAAGCATTCTTAAGAATCTCAAGCATACAAAGGAAATGTTCCTTGTGTATGGGGACTGTGAGGAAGAACTTGGCGTAACAGGTTACGTTGATGCAAGTTTCTGCTCAGACCCAGATGACTCTAAGTCACAGACAGGATATGTGTTCAAGGTGAACGGAGGCGCTGTATGCTGGAGGAGTGGGAAGCAACCCATCGTGGCCCAATCTACAATGGAATCGGAGTACATTGCCGCTTCTGAAGCCGCGAATGAAGCTGTGTGGCTGAGGAAGTTGATCATCGAGCTTGGAGTGTTCCCTAGCGCGCAAGACCCCGTGACCCTTTACTGCGACAATACGGGCGCCATTGCTAACGCGAAGGAACCGAGGTCTCACTCAACTGCCAAACACATACTCCGACGCTTCCATGTGATACGACAGTACGTATAAGGAGGTGAAGTGAAGATTTGCAAAATACATACGGATCTGAATGTGGCAGATCCGTTGACAAAGCCTCTCCTGCTTGACAAGCACGTCAAACACCAAGATGCTATGGGTGTCCGGCTTTTACCAAGTTGTAAACTAGATTAAGTTGTACTCTAGTGCAAGTGGGAGACTGAAGGAGATATGCCCTAGAGGCACTTAATAAAGAGTTTTATTTATCATATCTCATTTGTTCATAATGCGTTTTTGTGTCATGCTATAACTGTATTAAGCGGAAACATTAATACAGGTGTGATACGTAAAACAACCAGGTCCCAGTAGCCTCTTTTTGACTGGTTCATTGTGCAATCGATGATCGAGGTTTTCCCGATCATGTGACATGGCGTCTATTTGACAATGAAGTCGTGTCGTTGGTAGAACGATGTGATGGACATACCCGATATTTGTAGGACGTAGTCATTACGCCTTTGACCGTGAGACTTACTCTTATTGCTATTCCTGGAAGACACTTTGATTGCATCAAACGTCATATCTTACATAGTGTGACAATAAAGGTGTCCCTCTCGGGTGTTGGAAAGGAGTATGTTGAGACGGGGGGTCAAGAGCGGGATTTGCCAGTCCCATAGCAGGATAGATACTCTAGGGCCCACTCGGTGAGATTATGTCGAAAGAGCTTGCAAGCGTGTGACTAGGTCACCAGGACATAAGATCATGGACGAGTAGAAGTTAGCGGTGTCGGTAACGAGATCAAGCTGGGTATGGAGATATCTATGAACGAGTCTCGGACACGCTAAGTATCGCATGGCAAAAGGTTTAAGACTCGGACGTCCAGGTTCGATAGGAAAAGTATTCGTTGTCTCGTAGGGATTAATTCTGGGTATCCAAGGTCCACGAATTAGTCATTGATCGGAGAGGAGTCTCGATCATGTCTGGTGAGATAATCGAACCGCTAGGGTAACACGCTTAAGGGGAGTCGACATTTTACCGGAAGAGAAAAATAGGAAAAGAGAGCACCGGGAACGTCCCGGGAAAGTTCCGATGGAGATCGGGCAGCGACGAAATAGTTTTCGGAGCCAGAATAAATTATGTAATATGTATTTAATATTAATTAGTGTAATTAATAGTTAAATATATTTTATTTTAATTTTTTCTGAATTTTTAAAGGCTGAATACCTTAAATGGGCCTTCTGGTGGAAAGAAGGCCCATGAGGGGGGGAAGCCCCCCTCCTTGGTGCGCATGAGGGAGGGGCCGGCCTAGGTGGGCCAAGTGGGGCCCACCTAGGGCCGGCGCACCACCTTGGCCGGCTGGGGTGTGGGATTAGTCCCACACCGCCAGCCTGGCAGGTTGGGCACCCCCCCGGGCTCCTATATATAGAGGGGTACCCCTGGCCTTTTAAAGACACCCCAGTTTTTCTCTCTCTCTCTCTCCTTGGATCCCGTGACTCCCCAGTTTGGAGTTGCGCCAAGGATAAGTTTTCTCCACCATACGCACGCCGCCGCGCTGCTGGTCTTCCGGTCCCAGTCTTCCGCTGCTTCGTCTTTGGATCGGAGCCCGGAGTTCGTCGGCTTCACCGTACGTGTGTGACGCCCTGCGAGGCACCACGCTAGTGGTGCTAGAGGTCTGCTTCCTCTACACGGCATCGAAGTCTTCGTCGGCTTCATCAACAACGCTTGTGCGGGAGCGTAATCCCCGCTTTTCGGTCTACAAGGGTATGTGCACCGAACCCTCTGCGTAATACTATATCTGCATAGTATAGATTCTGGCTAGTTTAAGGTTATCGATGTTAGGAATTTTTTTGTTTTCTGCATGCGATCCCCTTCAATGTGATTGTCAAAAGCTCGAGGAGTCCATGAATAAGCAGCTGGCCACTGATGCACACGGTGGTGTTGTTGGGAAAACCCCAAGAGGAAGGTATGATGAGTGCAGCGGCAAGTCTTCCCTCAGTTGTGAAACCAAGGTTATCGAACCAGTAGGAGATGAAGAACACCTCTGAAGGTTGTCGGTGGCGGAATATGGCACGGCGCTACACCAGGGATTCCGGCGCTGACGTGGAACCTGCACAACACAATCAAAGTACTTTGCCCCTGCGAAACAGTGAGGTTGTCAATCTCACTGGCTTGCTGTAACAAGGGATTAAACGTATGTGTGGAAGATGATGTTTGTTTGCAGAGAATGAAAGAAAGCAGTTTACAGTTGGTTGTATTATCAGTTTAAAGAAAAGGACCGGGGTCCACAGTTCACTAGTGGTGTCTCTCCATAAATAATAATAATAGCATACATGTGGGTAAACAAATTACAGCTGGGCAATTGACAGAATAAAGAGCTGCATAATGATGCATATACTAATGTCATGATGTCTAGTGTGAGATTTATTTGGGCATTACAACAATATACATAGACCGTTCCAACAACATCTATGACTAATAATCCACCTTCCGGTTAGCGTCCGCACCCCTTTCAGTATTAAGTTGCAAGCAACAGATTATTGCATTAGGCAAAGTGTGTAATGTAAGTAATACAATTATCCTTAGACAAAGTACTACTGTTTTATCCCTAGTAGCAACAGTACATCTAAAATCTTAGAGGTTGTTGTCACTCCCCCAGATTAAATAGAGACATGAACCCACTATCGAGCATAAATACCCCCTCTTGGAGTCACAAGCATCTACTTGGCCAGAGCATCTACTAGCAACGGAGAGCATGCAAGATCATAAACAACACACAACATGATATATTATGAAGCAAATGATATAGTATTCAATATCCATCGGATCCCAGCAAACACAACATGTAGCATTACATAAAGATGATCTTGATCATGTTAGGCAGCTCACAAGATCTAAACATGATGGCACAATAGGAGAAGACAACCATCTAGCTACTGCTATGGACCCGTAGTCCAAGGATGAACTACTCACGCATCAGTACGGAGGCGGGCATGGTGATGTAGAGCCCTCCGGTGATGATTCCCCTCTCCGCAGGGTGCCGGGAAGAGCTTCTGAACCCTCCCGAACTAGGGTTGACGACGGCGGCGGTTCCGTTTGGTTTTGTGGAAAAGTGTTCGGGTACTAGGTCTTGTATTGTCGGGGGGTATTTGTAGACGAAAGGGCGAAGGCGGTGGAGGCCGGAGGCCACGTCCTCAGGTGCTGGCGCGGCGGGGGGGGGGGGGGGGGGGGGGAGCCGCGCCCCCACCTGATGACGGCGCCTCGGTGCCCTTCTTTGTTTCCTCTTCGGACTTCAGGAACGTGTCGGGAAAAATAGGGACTTCGGCATAAAAATCATCCAATTCCGAGAATATTTCCTTTAGTGGTTTTCTGAAACCAAAAACAACAGAAAACAGGAAACTGGCACTGTGGCATCTTGTTAATAGGTTAGTCCCAGAAAATGCATAAAACAATGCAAAGTGTATATAAAACATGAAGCAATTAGTATAATATAAGCATGGAACATAAGAAATTATAGATACGTTTGAGACGTATCAAGCATCCCCAAGATTAGTTCTACTCGTCCTCGAGTAGGTAAAACGATAACAAGAATAATTTCTGAAGTGACATGCTTTCACACAATCTTGATCATATAATAATGTAATGCATGTAAACTGAGATCAAATGAATAAAAGCTGTAGTTTATATTGATATCAAATGAGTAATGAACAAACAAGTAGGAAGAACAAAGCAAAACTTTCAATGAATTAGTACTAGAGAACAATCAACCGTGCAAAGTAGATATTAAAGATGATTTAAGCTTCAAGAACAACAATATAATCATCTAATGAATCAGACACTCATGACAACTTTGTGAAAGGATCAAGTCAAGCAGTAACAATATGCACGTAGAAGATCATCTCTCTATTTGTTCACTCAAAAACAAGCAAGTGTTCAGCGTTGGTTCCTGGCACCAGGATGTTGTGGCTAAAAGAATAATAATGGGGGTTTGGAAGGCCAACGGAAGAAAGTCTCACACAGCTGAAAGTGATCATTAGACAAGAGTAAGTCTTATAATCGAAGCTATGCAAGGAGTAGTGATTGCCACACAACGGATGCACATAGAGCTATAAGTGTATGAAAGCTCTTCAATGGAACTAGTGGGGGTGCATCTAACTTGCTTGCTCATGAAGATCTAGAGCACTTTTAAGGAGGCTCATCATTGGAATATACAAGCCAAGTTCTATATTGTAAAGTTCCCCACATAGTTATGCAAGTAAAACATGAAAACTCTCACATATGGAGTAAAGGTGCTAAAGATGAGCACAAATGATGACTATGAATATTACAGGTGCTATAACATGAGTACAAGTGTGGATAAAGAGTAGTAATGTTGCCCCCTTTTTATTCTTTCTTTCTTTTCTTTTTTTCTTTTTTCTATTTTTTTTTGTATTTTTCTGTTTCTCTTTTCGATGGCCTCCATGGCTCTTTTCACTTTTAGGGGCAAACATTCTAATATGACAACACACTTTTGATACAAGGAGCTCATAAGAAATAAAACATGGTGTATGAAACGGTGCCTCTGCCAGTGTAGCAGGATATGCAATGATCTAGCGTAACATGGGTAAAACCACACATCAGCTATATAGAATCATGCAAAGCAATATATAAATGATAAATGACAACAAGTCATGTAATGTAAGATGAAAGTTGCATGGCAATATATCTCGGAACAGCTATGGAAATGCTGTAGTAGGTAGGTATGGTGGATGTTTTGAGTAAGATATTTGGCTTATGTGTAGAAGAACATGATGAAGATCTCCCACGAGTTTTGGATGTACCCGCGAAGTATGCACCAACTCTCAATGTGAGAAAGGGCAATGCAAAGTACCGAAAAGGCTAGCAAATATGGTGGTGGAAGTGCCATGAAAACCGCAGCTTTAGAACTCACAAGAAAAAAGATTCCAACTAGAAATATGATCTTACAAGGCATAATGAAAATCACTACATGAGGGATTGTGGCAAATGAACAAATCACTGTTGGGACCCCGACCGTAGCGCATAACACAAATTCATTACGGTTGTTTTTAACATTAGAAGTCATATATCATTATGCTATCAACTGGATATTTAGTGTGGCACAGCTTCAAGTTTTCTAGATCAACCATTATTCATTCCACTTTACTAAACCATCATGTTTTACCATTAAGCATATTAATATCTCAAAACAACATCAATGATTCAAGTGATACAATTTAATGATCTACAAGATTATGTATCATTTAGTTATACCATCTACCACATTTAACATTTTCTGTTCTTAACCAAACACCAATCAACTTATTTAAAACATAAACTCTCCAAGTATCTAACAATGAAGCAATAGAGTATAACATATGAAAACTAACAGCTCTGAACAAGAGGTGCATGAAAAATAAGAGCTGAAAGTATTGCAATAGCTATAGAAAAATACTCAACAAATATAAGTGAAAAATAGGAGTATTCAAAAGAAAAACCGGAGCGTGTGTCTCTCCCACACAAGAATGCTAGGATCCATTTTATTCAGAGAATGAAAATAACAAAAGCAAAAATAAAAACAAACAGACGCTCCAAGTAAAGCACATAAGATGTGGCGGAATTAAAATATAGTTTCACTAGAGATAACCTGATAAGTTGTTGATGAAGAAGGGGATGCCTTGGGCATCCCCAAGCTTTGACGCTTGAGTCTTCTTGAAATATTCTTGGGTGACCCACGGGGGCATCCCCAAGCTTAGGCTCTTTCATCTTCTTGATCACATCATATCATCCTCTCTCTTTATCCTTGAAAACTTTCTACACACCAAACTCAAAGTAAACTTCATTACAGGGTTAGTGCATAATCAAAAATTCTCATATTCTACATGGAGACAATCATTATCATGGTACTGGACATTAGCTACAGCCACTGAAATTTTATGGAACAAAAAGATCCATTCAAAATAGCAAAAGAACCAATGCAAAATAAATGGCAGAATCTGTCAAAAAAAAAACAGTCCGTAAACATGAATTTTTTAGAGGCACTTAACTTGCTCAAATAAGAAAATTTAAAACTAATGAAAGTTGCGTACATATCTGAGGATCACGCACAAAAAATCCCAGGTCATTCCGACGTTTCAGTAAAGAGTTATGAATTTAACGGTGAACAGCAGAAAAACTGTTCCTGCGCAGAGATCCAATTCTAGCATCAACTTTCTACTAGAGACTCAACTTGGCACAACTATGTAATAAAATAAAGATATAAAGGAATTGCTACAGAGGTAGGCATGTTCATTGACTAAATCTGAAAATAAAAGATAATGGGTTGCCTCGCAAAAGCGCTTTCTTTAATGCCTTTTAGCTAGGTTTGATAGTTCAAATGATGCTCTCATGAAGATAGAAAATGAAGCAAAAGGAGCATCAATAAGCAAATTCAAAACACATTTAAGTCTAACCCACTTCCTATGCATAGTAATCTTGTACACAAATAAATTCACAAAGAACAAAGTGACAAGCATAGGAAGATAAAACAAGAGTAACTTCAAAACTTTTAGCATATAGAGAGGTGTTTTAGTACCATCAAAACTTCTACAACCATATTCTCCTCTCTCATAATAATTTTCAGTAGTAGAAATAAATTCAACCATATAACCACAAGAATCATTCAACTTAGATAATATAGGCACATAAAGAGGATCATTAAATTTATTTTGGAATTCATTAGCATGCTTTCCTATTTTAAAATAGTTACTAAGATCAATATCAAGTTTAAGATCATGGTTGCAACAACGATTTGGAACTAGATGTAACGTCCCCAAATTAGCTAATCGGTAATTAAGATTTGTTTGTGCATCATGAGCATCATTTGCATCTAAATAAAAGTTACACAAAATTTGCAAATTTAAAATAAAAGAGAGATACCCTAAGTGGCATAAACCACTTGTAATTTGAATGTGTTAAAAAAAGATTTCAAAATTTTCAAAATCCAAAGTTGCCAATGGCTTCCTTGTGAACTTCTGAATCTCGTAGTATTTTTTCTACAATTTTTCTATTTGCAAAAAGGCCCTCAAAAGATTTATTTACCAAGGCAGGGGCCTGTTTTCAAAGGTTTTGAAGTTTTGAAAAATTCCAGGGGGTTTTCAGGAAAACCCCCAGTCGTCCTCAACCTTCCGACCGAGGGTCGCGCTGTCGCGCCCCCGGCCGTCCGTCGCCGCCTCCGCGCCAAGATGCGCGCCGCCGACGATCTCCGCCTATATATCCTCCCCGCCGCCGCTCGGATGAACCCTAGCCCATTCCCTTTTCTCCTCTTCCCCATTTTCTTCCCCAAAACCGAAACCCTAGCTCCTCGGTTCGCCGACGATTGCCGCCGATTCCGGCCACCCCGAGCTCCGGTGACACTCCCCGAAGCTCCGCCGCGTTCCTCTCTCCCTCCCCGACGAGCAGTGCTTGCAGGGAAGGCAGGAGCCCGACGAATTCGTCCGGGTTCTTCCGTCTCGCTCCGGCGACGCCGGCCACCGTTGTCGCGGACGATTCCGAGCGACTCCGGCCACCCCGCGCTTCCCCGACCTCTCCAGCGTCTCCAGGGTGAGCCAAAGGTCCTCCGGGACCTTTCCTTCCCCTCCCTCTCGCCCTGGTCTGCTCGGCCGACGTGCGGCAGCTCCGGCCGCCGCCCCGCCGTGCCGTGGGCACATTCCGGTGACCATTGAGGGGTCGCGACGCCACCAATCGGTTGCGGGGAGCCGTGCGCACCCCGTGCACGCGCTCGTGCTGCCTCCCGTGCTCGATTCCGAGCAATTGGTGCTCGGCAGTGGTGTTCTGGCCATTGATGACGTCATGCAGACGTCATCGGCCCTTTTCTTTTTCTTTTCCTGAAATTTAAATCCTTTTCTATTATTTATTTAAATGTATGATAGGTGGGTCCCTGATGTCAGGATTTTAATCATTTCCAAAATATTTTCTGTAATTGTTAAAACTATGACATGTGGGTCCAATTTATTTATTTAATTTCATAAATGTTTTAAATTGAATTAAAATTGTTTAATCTTTGGAAATTCATAACTAAATCATTTTAATTTGGAAAAATATGATTAATATATCAAAATTTGCAGAAAAATAAGATCTATTCAATTATGTCCAGATCATGCATGTTTAACCAACTTTGAACCATGTTTAAAATAGAAGAACAATTTACCTTTTATTTAAACATGGGGTTTATTCCAAATCCATTTAAAATGTGCTTTCATGTATAGGATTTATATTTCAATCCTCTTACACATGTCATGTCATACATTGTGTGCATTGCATTATGCCATGGTTGAATGTTGTTTCCCGTTTCTTTTCCGGTGTTTCGTTCTTGCGGTAGAATGCGACTTCGAAGTGAAGATCGACAACACCGAAGGCCTTTGCTGGATCATCGGCGATCAAATCAAACAGAAGCTATGGAGGACTTATTCTTGGTTATCTCGATCAACTGAAGCCGAAGATTTCCAAAAGCATTATATCTGGTTATCGAAGAGCAAGGCAAGCATAACCTCTTATCTGCACATATAAGATTTCAAAGTATTTGTTTCTGGTATTATGCATGCGATTCAAATGTGGTTTTGAGTTGAGGTATAGAGTGTTGCATGTGGTGCATCGCTAGGGTTTGCTATGCTTAGCCTTGCTTAGATCTTCCCTCTGCTCCATCCGGTTGATGAATCAGAGCTGTGAAGGATGACGTGGAATGTTCAAAGAGGTGTTGAATATGTTAAAGGCTTGGATGGGAGGCCACATAGGGATTGTGGTGGGTTGTTCCATTCTTGCCGACCTAGGAACTGAGTTCTCGTCTCTGGAACCAAGACTATTCGTGCATGCACACAGGGCATTCATTTTCCCCTCGGCTCCAACTTGCCTAGCCTACTACGTGAAGCCACTAGTTTGAGTGTTCCATTTGCGTGTGCGGTAAAATGAGTTGAGGAAAATTAGGGCTTGGGTCAGGAGAGTGTGACGCTCTGATCTTGACCCTGGCAACCCGCACTAGGGATCGCTGAGATGGCGGTCTGACCTACTGCTGTGGCTCATGGACATAGGCGAAGCTTGGGAAAGGTCGTGGCCAACCCTTCTGTCGGCACTCCCCGGAAGAGTGCTAAAACGTTGGCTCATCGGTTGGTTGGCGTGTGTGGGTAGTTACACCCCCTGCAGGGTAAATCTTTTCGGAAAGCCGTGTCCACGGTTATGGACGACTTGGTACCTTATGTCTGATGATCATAGACAATTATAATCTAAATATAAAACTTTCCAACTAAGGGAGAATTGCTTCCTCGGGTTGAGCGAGGGGGTGATTCTGTTGGGTGGTACAACTCATGATGATCTGGTGGAGATTGAAGATGTGGATGAAGCTAGTGTTTCACTCTCTTATCCCTTTTTAAAAGTCTACTGATGCGAGATTCTCTCCTCCCTCGATTTAAAAACAAAACTGGCTTTATGCAAAAGACATTCATTAATACTCTCTGAACGAGCAGATATTTAATAGGTTAAATAAGTCTTATTGAGTACCTCTCGTACTCAGCCTTGCGCAATTATTTGGACAGGTGTACTTTGAGGACATCGACGAGTAGGTTGGGGTTCCCAGACGGCAGCCTGGAATCTATGGACTGGGACGTCGCCGTTATGCTTTGGCCTCTTAGGCCTTTTGCTAATCTTGCTATGTCTAATAGCATAATTTGCCTTCCGTTGTATTGGTGATTGACAGGTGAGTGACCTTATTTTGGTGATATTTGCTTCTTCGCTCTGTTAAGAGCTTAATATATTTCTTCTTGTGTTGTAGGGTATCTGTTGTGTTACCGATTTCAACTGTTGGCTTTCGAGATCTATGTTAGGCTTATCTCAGATTTGTCTAGCTTGGCTCTCGGGGGTGCTACACTAGAGACAATTCCAAACCACATAAGTATGTCTCAACATAAGCAAATTTCTCCTCCATGGAGTAATTAGGAGAATTCAAGAACAAAGTAGGACTCTCATGAGTAAGAGTACCATCACAAGCAGCAATTATATCATTTTTATCCTCACATAAATAAGTAATAACTTCTATACATAGAGGATTATTGATAAGCATAGGACCATCATCTAAAGCATTATCATATATAACATTAGGGACCACATTTTTAATTTCTGTTATTTCCATTTTATTTGACTCAAGGAACATGCTTTTTTCAAATTTATCAAAAGTAGATATTTCAATAGATTCATGACATTCAACAATATAGCACACTTCCTCCTTAGACACGCATGGAGGGCAATCAAATAATGTAAGAGTTAAAGAGTTACTATCTTTAGGAGGTAGATACTCCTTTTGTTCTTCACTCTTCTCCTCTTTTTCATCTAATGAGCTTTCAGATTAAGCACTTTCTTCTTCTATAGGTTCCTGCAAGACAACGGTTTCTTCTGTATGAGCAAAAATCCTCTTGACATGTTCAGTAATATAAGAGTTTTCATTCTTATAGTTATCAAAACAATATTTAAGTATAGCAAGACTTTCAGATTTATAAGGGGCATCAATCTTATGCTAAGGGTAAGAACTAATTTCAAGTGCACCCTTAAAGATAATAAATTCTTCCATCCTTTCTATCTCATAAGCATTATAGTAACCTTTAACATAAGAAGCTAAGGTTTCATTTTCATTACAAGCACATTGAAAAGGAAAGTGTTTAGACTTCCTATGACAATCAGATTCATTAAAGCAAAAAAGTTTTGCCAAATAGATAGCATAAATTTCTAGCATATTCCTCTAGTTGATTTAACAATTTCCATAAGTACATCCCTTTTTGTGACAAACGGTAATTCCTATAATATCTTCGTTCATTTTCCGTGGAGCAACCTTGCCAACAAGATCTAGTTTCATAGAGATAAGCCATTGATAGCAAATAAACAACTAGACATAATAACAAACCGAAATAACAAATGCATACAAAATGCAAAACTGAAAATAAAATATGCAAACCGAAATAAATAATAACTAAACCGAAATAAACAATTTAATGCAAGTAACTATTTTTTTTGTTTTTGATATTTAATAGCAAACAAAACAGGAAATAAAATTTAAATAAGCAAGACAAAAACAAAGTAAAGAGATTGGGAAGTGAGAGACTCCCCTTGCAGATGTGTCTTGAGCTCACCGGCAACGGCGCCAGAAAATTTGCTTGATGCACACGGTGGTGTTGTTGGGAAATCCCCAAGAGGAAGGTATGATGAGTGCAGCGGCAAGTCTTCCCTCAGTTGTGAAACCAAGGTTATCGAACCAGTAGGAGATGAAGAACACGTCTGAAGGTTGTCGGTGGCGGAATATGGCACGGCGCAACACCAGGGATTCCGGCGCTGACGTGGAACCTGCACAACACAATCAAAGTACTTTGCCCCAACGAAACAGTGAGGTTGCCAATCTCACTGGCTTGCTGTAACAAGGGATTAAACGTATGTGTGGAAGATGATTTTTGTTTGCAGAGAATGAAAGAAAGCAGTTTGCAGTTGGTTGTATTATCAGTTTAAAGAAAATGACCGGGGTCCACAGTTCACTAGTGGTGTCTATCCATAAATAATAATAATAATAATAATAGCATACATGTGGGTAAACAAATTACAACTGGGCAATTGACAGAATAAAGAGCTGCATAATGATGCATATACTAATCTCATGATGTCTAGTGTGAGATTCATTTGGGCATTACAACAATATACATAGACCGTTCCAACCGCATCTATGACTAATAATCCACCTTCCGGTTAGCGTCCGCACCCCTTTCAGTATTAAGTTGCAAGCAACAAATTATTGCATTAGGCAAAGTATGTAATGTAAGTAATACAATTATCCTTAGACAAAGTACTACTGTTTTATCCCTAGTAGCAACAGTACATCTACAATTTTAGAGGTTGCTGTCACTCCCCCAGATTAAATAGAGACATGAACCCACTATCGAGCATAAATACCCCCTCTTGGAGTCACAAGCATCTACTTGGCCAGAGCATCTACTAGCAACGGAGAGCATGCAAGATCATAAACAACACACAACATGATATATTATGAAGCAAATGACATAGTATTCAATATCCATCGGATCCCAGCAAACACAACATGTAGCATTACATAAAGATGATCTTGATCATGTTAGGCAGCTCACAAGATCTAAACGTGATGGCACAATAGGAGAAGACAACCATCTAGCTACTGCTATGGACCCGTAGTCCAAGGATGAACTACTCACGCATCAGTCCGGAGGCGGGCATGGTGATGTAGAGCCCTCCGGTGATGATTCCCCTCTCCGGCAGGGTGCCGGGAAGAGCTTCTGAACCCTCCCGAACTAGGGTTGACGACGGCGGCGGCTCCGTTAGGTTTTGTGGAAAAGTGTTTGGGTACTAGGTCTTGTATTGTCGGGGGGTATTTGTAGGCGAAAGGGCGAAGGCGGTGGAGGCCCGAGGCCACGTCCTCAGGTGCTGGCGCGGCAGGGGGGGAGCCGCGCCCCCACCTGATGACGGCGCCTCGGTGCCCTTCTTCGTTTCCTCTTCGGACTTCTGGAACGTGTCGGAAAAAATAGGGACTTCGGCATAAAAATCATCCAATTTCGAGAATATTTTCTTAAGTGGTTTTCTGAAACCAAAAACAGCAGAAAACAGGGAACTGGCACTGTGGCATCTTGTTAATAGGTTAGTCCCAGAAAATGCATAGAACAATGCAAAGTGTATATAAAACATGTAGCAATTGGTATAATATAAGCATGGAACATAAGAAATTATAGATACGTTTGAGACGTATCAGCCACAAATGGTCGTCAAAAACTTTGCCATGAAACTTTTTTTTGAAGTTCACAACCAAGTGACGCATGCATTCTCTATGTTCTGCATACTCAAACACCTTTTCAATTGCAGTGTCAATTCCTTTTCCTGCATCCGAACATATGGCTAGGCCAGGAGGAGAGCCAATAGCCTCACGAAGCTTCTCCAAGAACCACACCCAACTTTCTGTAGTTTCTGCATCAATAACTCCATAGGCTACAGGGTATAGCCAATTGTGCCCATCAATAGCACAAGCAGTAGCCAACTGACCTCTATACTTACCTGTCAAATGAGTGTTGTCTATCGCCAAGTAAGGTCTGCATCCAGCCAAGAATCCATCGCACAGAGGCTTCAGCCCAACAAACATCCGTATAAAATACTTTTTCTGATCGTACTCCATGTGGTCAATCGCAACTATGCTTCCAGGAGATCTCTTCTCAACCTCAGCTTTCCAGGCGTACAGCTTGTCAAAAGAATCATCCCAATCACCAAACAGCTTAGCCATTGCTAGCCCTTTGCCCCTGAATACTTTTGTGTAATCAATCTTGATCTTGTACTTGTCATGTAGCCTCCTCCGTAACTCCATTGGGCGAACACTAGGATCTTCTTTCACCCAGTCCATGACTTTCTCACATACCCATGCCTTTGAAGCATTTCGCTGCTTCTTTTTTTTCTTTGTACTTGAAAGAACATTTCTTAACCCCTAGTGTTTTGTGTGTTAGTTAACAATACCAATGATATACTAATTCTAATGCTAAGTATTTCAGTTAGTGTATGACTAAATATCATATGCATCAAAGCCAAAAATGCAAAGAAGAAGTTGCTCTGAAAAAGTTCCAGGAATCGGATTATTGGAGCCGGAAATTCCCAGGGCCGGAATTTCCGGTCCACCAGAACTTCGCAAAAATTGGCTAAGGAATTGTTGGAAAGTGGTTCTGGCTTCAACCGGAAATTGTGCCCGGAAATTCCAGTCTACCGGAATTTCCGAGTGCACCCAGAAGAGCCCCCCAGAAACGACTAAGTCAAGTTGAGAAAGCGTTCTGCCTTCAACCGGAAATTGTGCCCGGAAATTCCAGTATACCGGATTTTCCGGGTGCACCCAGAAGGACACCCAAGAAACGGCTAAGGAAAGAAGAGGTTTCGGTTCTGGCTCCAACCGGATATTCTGGTCGGATATTTCAATATTACGGATATTCCGGGCCACCGGAATTTCCGGTTGTGACTTATACCGGAATTTCCGGGTGGTCGAAGCAGCCAACGGCCAGTTTTTGGGCAGAGCTATAAATACCCCCCTCACTCCCTCAAGGACAGCGAGCTCTCTTACTCTCTCTCTCCTCAACTTCAAGAAAGCTCAAATCATCAAGATCTCCCAATCCCTCCACCCAAATTAGTTGATACTTGGAGGATTGAAGGAGAAGGCCCAGATCTACTACTTCACCGAAGCGATTTGCATTTCCTCCCCATTCACTTGGGGATTTCGTGGCTAGGGTTTCCTTTAGGAAAACCTAGTTCACCATTGTTGCCTTCTTGGTGTTGCCTTGACCTTTTGTGGTCCTTGACCTGTTGTGGTCATCTTGAGAGCCCCCAATTAAGTTGTGGGTGTGTGCCTCAAGCTTGTTGTAAGGGATTCGATCTCCGCCCCAAAGGGGATCAATAGTGGAAGGTGAACTCGCAACCTTTGTGGTTGAGTTCATCGGAGAAGAAGGTGAGCCTTTGTGGCGTTGTGGTCAACCTGTTGTGGTGACCCACACCTCTCCAACGAGACGTACACCCTTGTGGTGGAACTCGGGATTACATCTTCGTCTCCGCGTGCTTCACTTGGTTCCCCTAATCCTTACTCCCTTACTTGCTTGTTTCGCACTTGTATTTATCTTGTATCTTGTTTAATTGCCTAGCTTGTCATTTAGGTAAATTCACCTTAGTTGCATATCTAGAGAATTTACCTTTGTGTTAAGCTTAAATTGAAAAAGGAGTTAAAATTTGTAATAGCAGCTATTCACCCCCCCCCCCCTCTAGGTGCCGGATTCCCGTTCAATTGGTATCAGAGCCAGGTTCACTTTTAAGGGCTTTACCGCCTAAGTGATACGATGTCGGAATCCGAACCCGAGAGGGTAGCCCGTGAGTTGGAGTTGGCAGAGGCGCATGCCAAGGGAGCAACCATGGGCGATCTCAACTTGTTGAAATCATCCATGGATGCCCAATTCCTAAAGATGAACGAATTGCTTCAAGCAATTTTGAAATCTAAGAAAACCTCGAATGCTTCTCTCTCAACCCCACTATCTCCTAAGGAGAAAGGTGATTCCTTCAAGGAATCATCGTCGGGTGAGTCCAAGGAAACGCCTCCGGGTATTTCTATGGAAAAAGATGGAAAGGGTGAACCACTTAGCTCCACTAAAACCCCACCATCCGGAGAGAAATATAATGAAGTCTTCCACACCTATTCTCCGGATCCTCCCATTCCACACCCTCATGTCAACATTAGAACCGATCCCCCAAAGCTTAAACCTCAACATTTTTCTCAATGGCAATTTCAAATGAAGTCTCACATTTGCAGTGCTTCCATGGAGTTATGGCGCATCATTCAAGTTGGATTCAAGGCCAATGACCCAACCAACTTGACAAGGAGAGAGGTGGTTGATGGTCAACTCAACGCCACCGCACTCCACCAACTTCAAGTGGCCGTTGGGGAAAAGGACATGCCTCTCATCCAACATCTCTCCACCGCGAAGGAAGTTTGGGATGCTCTTTCTGACATTTTTGTCGGTAATGAGAGCATGAAGAAGAACCGGTATGATGCCTTGTGTAACGAGGTGGAAGGGTTCTTCAAATTGGATGGTGAAAACCATGAGGACATGTACCGGAGGTTGGTGGCCATCGCTACTACATTTAGAAGCCTTGGTGCGGTCTACGTTGATGACCAATGGATCAAGAGGAAGTTTGTGAGCACTCTCTTGCCCTTTGAGGAAGCGGACTTGAAGACCTTACAAGGAAGACACGACTACGCCAAATTGACATCCAATGAAGTCATGCAAGAGATGACCGCCTACAAGGTTGCCGCGAAGATTGCTCAAGACGCAAGAGCAAGAGCTATTGGGATGCACAAGCACGCATCGGTAGCCTTAAAGGCCACCGTTGAAGAAGAAGAGGATGATGATTGTGATGACTCTATCGAGCTATCACATGATCATTACCAAGGTTCACTCAACCAACATCTTGCTCTTACGGCTCATAAGTTTTGGAAGAATCCCTCGAAGTCCAAAGCAAGGATGGACAGGAAGTTTCCAAACAATGGAAAGAACCAAGGTAACAAGGTGAGGACTTGCTATAATTGTGATGACAAAGGCCATTTTGTTGTAGATTGTCCATGGGAGAGGAGAGAAGAGCATGGGGGGAGGCTCGTGGCCAAGCCCAAGGGCAAAGGGCCACTATCCATGAAGAAGAAGCCCTTCTTCAAGAAGAACCAAAAGATTGTTTTGGTGACTCAAGAGGAATATCCCTCCGATGATGAAGATAGTGACAAGGATGACACTCGAAGTGAAGTAGCCGCAATAGCCACTACCTCTACCACTTCATCACTCTTCTCATCCCCAAATGAGAGCCACATCACCAAGAATGCAAGATGCCTTATGGCTAAGGCATCCGAGGTAAAATTGCCTCCTACTTCTATATCCCATGATCTTGATGATGAAGTTAGTCTTGAAGTAAAACAAGAAATTATTGCTTTTGATGAATTCATGACTAACTTGCAAGGGGTTGGCAAGAAACACTTTGGCTCTCTCATGAGTCGTATAGGTGAGCTTGAAGATGAGCTTGAGCTCAAAGGTGAGATTGAGAGGGAAGATGCCTATGCTAAGGCATCTCTCCAATCTTCTCTAGAGAATGAACAAGAAGCTCATGCTCTTCTCCAAGAGCAACTTAAAACTATTGTGGAGTCTCATAACTCCGATGTTGCCAAACTAACTAAGGATCGTGATCTTTACTTTGCTAGATATAAACTTGTGCAAAATGAAAAGGTCGAGTTTGTGGCTGCTCATGCTAGACTAGTGGAAGACTTTGAGTCACTTGACAATGCTCACAAGGCATTGACAAGTGAACATGATCTTCTTACCAAGTCTCATGATCAACTTCAAACTCGGCTGTCAAACCTTCACAAACCTAGCACCTTTACTCCTTCAAATGACCATGCCATTGTTGTTGAGAATGTTGCTAGGGTGAAGTTTGTTCCTTCAATGGCAACTACAGTCAAGACCTCTCTTGATAAGGGTAAGAAGGCACTTGCTACCCCTCTTCATGAGCAAGTGACCCACAAAGGGAAAGAGGGTCTAGGCTATGTTGCCAAGAAGAATAAGAAGACCAAGAAGAAGGTCAAGCCCGCTCTAGCCAAGAAAGATGACATTGCGAGTGGAAGTGTCACAAGGGGCACACCCACTCGTGATGACTTTGCGGGCATGTCTAACCCTAACTATGCTCTATATGTTGATTATTATGGAGATGTTTATGCTAGATACATTGGTCCATTTGATGGTTATATTCAGTATGCTATTTGGGTTCCAAAGACCCTTGTTGCTAACCAAAAGGCACCCATTGCAAAATGGGTACCTAAGTCAAAGAATTGATTGTGTGTAGGGCCTTGTTTCCGGCGGATCGAAATGGATAATTGACAGTGGATGCACTAGTCACATGTCCGGAAGCAAGGAGCTTGTAACGGAGTTGAGGCCTAATGATGATCATATAACCGTTACATTTGGCGACAAATCAAAGTCTAAGGTAATGGGACTCGGCAAGGTGGTAGTGGCGCCGGACATCACTCTTGTGAATGTCTTGCTTGTCGAATCCCTAGGTTACAACTTACTCTCGGTTCGTTCTTTAACTAAGTTGGGTTTCTCCGTTCTTTTTGAAAAGGATATGGTTATCCTCTTGCGGAGCAAGTCTCTCAATGTTGCTTTCGTTGGGTACATTGAAAATGAGCTCTATGTGGTTGACTTCTCCGGAGTCACCACTTCTCATACAATGTGCCTATTCGCTAAAGCGGACTTGGGTTGGTTGTGGCACCGCCGCCTAGCCCATGTCAACATGAGAACTTTGCAAAGTCTCCAAAAAGGTGGCCATATCCTAGGACTAAAAGACCATGTTTATTTCTCGAAGGATCGAATGTGTAGGGCTTGTGTTGAAGGCAAGATGCATGATTCCCCCCATCCAAGCAAAACCATCATTTCATCAAAGAGGGTTTTGGAGCTCCTCCATGTTGACCTCTTTGGTCCTATTCCGGAAGCTAGTCTTGGTGGGAAGAAATATTGCTTGGTTATTGTTGATGATTATTCGAGATACACATGGGTGTTCTTCTTCAAGACGAAGATGGAGACTCAACAAACAATCATCGACTTCTCCAATGAAGCTCAACGTCAACACAATGTCCCAATCTTGGTGATTAGAAGTGACAATGGGTCCGAGTTCAAGAACTATACGTTGAATGAGTTCCTTAGTGAAGAAGGGATTCGTCATCAATATTCCGCTGCGTACACTCCCCAACAAAATGGTGTAGCCGAAAGGAAGAACCGCACTCTCATTGAAATGGCAAGATCGATGATGGCCGAGTTTAAGTCCCCAAACAACTTTTGGGCCGAAGCCGTCAACACCGCTTGCCATTCTTCAAACCGGCTCTTCTTTCGCAAAGGACTCATGAAGACACCCTATGAAGTGCTTACAGGGAACAAGCCCAATATCTCCTACTTCCGAGTCTTTGGTTGTAAGTGTTTTTATCTCATCAAAGGTGCTCGCTTAGGAAAGTTTCATACTAGATCTCTTGAAGGGATATTTGTTGGTTACGGTGCCGAATCCCACACTTATAGAGTCTATGACAAGGCTTCACGCATTGTCATAGAATCTTGTAGTGTGGCGTTCGAGGAGAATAATGGCTCCCTTGTGGAGCAAGTTGGTGTTTCCGATGTAGGTGATGTTCAACCTCAAGATGCTATCCTAAGGATGGGGGTGGGCTTTCACCGTCCCGTCGAAGTCTATTATGAAGGTGATCAACAAGGACCAAGCTCTACGCAAGTGGTAGCTACTTCCTCACAGGGAACCCAAGACAACAACACCGTGCCCAACACGTCCAACCAAGAAGATGGACAAGAACCTTCGACTGCTCCAGGAATTTCCGGAGAGCCGGAAAATCCGGTTCAGCCTGATGTCGGAAATTCCGGTGGCTCGGAATTTCCGGTTCAGGGTGAACCCGGAATATCCGGTTCTGCTGAAATTCCCGGTGGCAGTACGCAACAAGGCCAAGATCAACCTACTCCCTCATCTCATGAAGTTACTCCAAGGGTTGATCAAGGCCATCAAAACGGTCAAGGCGGAGACAAGAATGATCAAGATGATCAAGTGATTCCTCCCACCTCAAGAAGGGAGATCGAAGTCCGCCGTGTGAATAGAGTTGGCACCTCTCAAGAATTGAGAGCCCTCTCTCTTGACAAGGTTCTTGGAGATGTAAGAAGAAAGGTCTCCACTCGAAGGCAACTAGCAAGCTTTAGTGAGCATCATGCTCACATCTCCATGGTGGAACCAAAGAAGGTGTTTGAAGCGCTTGAGGATCCGGATTGGCTGGAGGCCATGCACGATGAACTCAACAACTTCAAGCGCAACAAGGTGTGGAAGTTAGTGGAAAGACCCAAAGATTGCCGCAATGTTATCGGCACTAAGTGGATATTTAAGAACAAGCAAGATGAGCATGGCATAGTGGTGAGGAACAAAGCAAGATTGGTGGCTCAAGGCTTCTCCCAAATTGAAGGCATTGACTTTGGAGAGACCTACGCGCCCGTGGCTCGACTCGAGTCCATTCGTATACTTCTTGCCTATGCTTCTCATCATAACTTTAAATTGCAACAAATGGATGTTAAAAGTGCTTTTCTAAATGGTCCACTAAGCGAACTTGTTTATGTTAAGCAACCTCCGGGGTTTGAGGACCCCAAATATCCGAACCATGTCTACAAGTTGGATAAGGCGCTCTATGGCCTTAAACAAGCCCCACGTGCGTGGTATGAGCACCTTAGAGAACTACTTGTAGACCGTGGGTTCCAAGTTGGGGAAATCGACCCCACTCTTTTCACTAAGAAAGTAAATGGAGAACTTTTCTTATGTCAATTATATGTGGATGATATTATATTTGGATCTACTAACAAAGCATTTAACGAAGAATTCTCTAAGCTTATGACCGATAGGTTTGAGATGTCCATTGAAAGAGCATTTTCCCTCATGTGTGGTTTTGGTAATTGATGACAACCTCTATGGACTAATGTTTGCATTGAGATATCTTTATAGATCTTGTCCATGCAAATAGTGGAGTTCATGTGTTGGACTCTTGAAGCTTATTTGATGACCAAGGTTCCATCTAAAGGTGTATATGATGGATGGTCATGTGTTGAGTTGAGCACAATGCAAGTATGTCTTGAAGGAGTCAAGACATCATATTAGCAAAGAAAGTTTGGAAGATACAAGGTTGATCAAGATGTTGATCAACACACAAAGCTACAAGATGTACCAAGAGGGATCATGTATCTCTTGGGATGGTAAACACGTGTTCGTATAGCTTTGTGAACTAACCCATGATATATGTGCGTGTGGTATCTTTATGTGGGGTTAGGTATCTTCCCATGGGCTCGCATCAAATGAAGATTTCATATAGCTCATGGAGGATGACTCATGTGGTGATCGTCATCAAGTATAAGGTGCGCAAGACCAAGAGAACCTCTTGAAGAGATCCTATGCTTGGAGCTTGCAATGGAGGCATGAAGACGAAGCTAAGCGAGACTCTCTCATAATGGAGTATGGGGGAGTATTTGGAGATGTCTTCATCAAGCATGTGCTAGCAAGCGCAATCAAGAAAGGTGATCCACTTGAAGAGATCAAGATAGTCATCATCTAACTCAAGTGGAATGCTCAAGGCAAAGGTATGATCTTGATAGGGCTATAGGATAGATAGGCGTACTATCAAGAGGGGCTCTCGAGTGAGTAACTTGATCGCATCTTTGTGGAGAGCTCAAACCTTTGCATACTTGGCATATCATATTTCTTGGTTCTTATTTGGCTTTTATCCATGTGAGGAATTAGAGCTTGGTTCATCTTCATGCCAAGCGCTAGCTCATCCAAATCGGGATTTCATTCGTTCATCTTGTTGTGTTTTGGATGTTGGGTTTTGGTGCTTGTCGTGTTCCTCATGACAAGCCCAAGTGCTTCGAAAACGGTTTTACTTTGGCAAACTTCTTGCGTTTTCGGTGGCGGAAATATTGCCGGTTCGACCATGAGGAAAGTTCCACACCTTGCCATGTGTGGTGACTTTGCTCTATTTATGGGATGCAATATTTCCAGTTTTTGTAGCCCTGTGCTCGTCGCTATCTTTCCAACAAAGTTGGTTTCACCTCATTCGGAGTTCATTTGCAAAAGTTATAGCGGTTTTAGTTTGGCTGTTCTGAACCGGATTATTGGGGCCGGATATTTCGTTCCACCGGAATTTCCGGTTCCCCAACTCGTCCAAGAAATTGGCTAAGGAAAGAAGGAAAGAGGTGCTGGACTCAACCGGAAATTGTGCTCGGAAATTTCCGTCTACCGGAATTTCCGAGTGCACCCAGAAAGCCCTCCAGTTTTGGCTAAGGAAAGAAGTGGTCTCAGTTCTGGCTCTGGCCGGAAATTCTAGCCGGAAATTTCAGTTCACCGGAATTTCCGGGTTGGACCGGAATTTCCGGGTGTGACTTAGACCGGAATTTCCGGGTGTCGAAACAGCCAACGGCTATTTTTCCTGGAGGGCTATAAATAGCCCTCCCCTTCTTCTTCCTTGAGATATCTAAGGCAGCACGACTTTCCCCTCTCTCCTACTCCATTGTTGACCTTGGAAAGCTCACTTCCCTCTCAATCCCTCCATAGATTCTTGCATATTCTTTAGGGAAAGTTGAGAGGAGATCTAGATCTACAATCCTACCAATCCATCTCTCCTCTAAGTGAGGGGAACCTAGTGGATCTAGATCTTGGAGTTCCTTTGTGGTTCTTCTCTTTGTTCTTCCTCTCTTCTCCCCCCATAAGCATTAGTTGCTTTTGGTGGGATTTGGGAGTGAGGGATTTGACTCCTTTGTGGTTTTCTTTGTTCTTCCTCTCTTATTCCCCCATAAGCATTTGTTGCTTTGTTGGAATTTGAGAGTGAAGGACTTGAGCACTTCGTGTGCTCTTGCCATTGCATTTGCATCGGTTTGAGCCCTCCACGAGGATTCGTGGTGGTGATACTTGTGAGCTTGTTACTCTTGGGTCATTGGACCCTAGACGCCTTTTGTGGCCGGCCTTTTGTGGCCAAGACCTTTTGTGGTCAAGACCTTTTGTGGTCACTTGAGAGCCCCCAATTAAGTTGTGGGTGTGTGCCTCAAGACTTGGGAGCCCCCAATTAAGTTGTGGGTGTGTGCCTCAAGATTGTTGTAAGGGATTCGATCTCCGCTCAAAAGGGGATCAATAGTGGAAGGTGAACTCGCAACCTTTTGTGGTTGAGTTCATCAGGAGAAGAAGGTGAGCCTTGGTGGCGTTGCGGCTAACCTGTTGTGGTTGCGCACACCTCTCCAACGAGACGTACACCCTTTGGGTGGAACTCGGGAATACATCCTCGTCTCCGCGTGCCTCGGTTATTTCTATACCCGAGCTCTTTACTTATGCACTTTACATTGTGATAGCCTTCGTGCTTGAAGTCATATATATATATCTTGCTATCACCTTGTTACTTGTATTGCTTAGCATAAGTTGTTGGTGCACATAGGCGAACCTAGTATATTTAGGTTGTATGCTTGCTAAAGTAAAACACTAGTTTTATTCCGCCTTTATCAAGCATACCGGAATTTCCGGTCCATCTTGGCTCGGAAATTCCGGCTCCCCGGAAAAAGTTTTAAATCGCCTATTCACCCCCCCCCCCCCCCCCTCTAGGCGACATCTGTCCGTTCATCCATGATGGGTGAGATGAAGTTTTTCCTCGGATTCGAGATCAAGCAATTGAAGGAAGGGACTTTCATCAACCAAGCAAAGTACACTCAAGACATGCTCAAGAGGTTCGGGTTGCTTGAGCTCAAGGGTGCCTCTACTCCAATGCAAACCAAGTGCCACCTTGAGCTCAACCCCAAGGGTAAGGATGTGGATCAAAAGGTATATCGCTCGATGATTGGATCTCTTCTTTACCTTTGTGCATCTAGACCGGATATAGTACTAGCCGTAGGAGTGTGTGCAAGATATCAAGCGGCTCCTAAAGAAAGCCATGATGTGGCGGTCAAGAGAATCTTTCGGTATTTGGCTCATACCCCAACCTATGGATTGTGGTACCCCAAGGATGCTCATTTCACTCTATGCGGGTACACGGATTCCGATTGGGCGGGAGATCAAGATGATAGGAAGTCCACCTCTGGTGCTTGTCAATTTATTGGGAGGTCATTGGTAAGTTGGTCTTCTAAGAAGCAAAACTGCATATCTCTCTCCACCACTGAAGCCGAGTATGTTGCCGCCGCAAGTTGTTGCACCCAATTACTATGGATGAGGCAGACTTTAAAGGAGTACGGTGTCGATTGCGACAAAGTGCCTCTTCTATGTGACAATGAAAGTACCATCAAGATTGCATACAACCCGGTGCAACATTCAAGAACCAAGCATATTGAGATGCGCCATCACTTCATTAGAGATCATGTGGCCCGAGGAGACATTGACTTATCTTATGTGGGCACAAGAGATCAATTGGCGGATATCTTCACAAAACCTCTCGAAGAAGGAAGGTTTTGCTATTTGAGGAATGAGCTCAATATCATTGATTCGAGGTCCCTTGCTTGATCTATTGCACACACACCAAGGACGCGATAGTACCATATTTTGTCTAGATGTAGGCATGGACTTAGGGGGAGTGCGGTCCTAATACATTGGACCATCCCTCCCCCCATTATGCCGACAGTAAGTGTTCTTTTATCTCTATATTCATTCTTATGACTAGTGAGCTAAAATGACGAGTATTGGTTATGCACCCAAGATATATCTTCGCGGTGACATGCCATACGCTCCTACATGGTGGCTTCGGCCACCGCCCTCTTCGTGTAGAAGAGTTGGTGTTATTTGGAGCTTATTGATGCTTTTTGCATACTTGCTCATGCATGTGGGAAACCTACTCAACTTGGCGCTTTATTTTCGTTTTGGTTGTTGTAAGTTGGGTATGGTGTACCAATGACAGTTTGGAAATCTATCCCAAGCCTTTCTTATCTTGAAAACATTTCTATCTATTGCACACAAGTCATCCGATTGAAAACTGGGATTTTGGTTCAGCAGGTCGGAATATCCGGTGACTCGGAATTTCCGAGTGTAACTTACACCGGAAATTCCGGTCGGGCGGTTTGTCTAAAAAATATAAGGGCAGGCTCGGGGTGAAGGGCTCATTCGTGCCCTTCTTCCACCCCCGAACTCCCTCTCCTCCAGCCGCCGCCCCTGCTGCTCCAAGGTCCCTCCGGAGCACTCCGACCGCCGGGGAACCTCTTTCTCGGCCGGATCTGCTCCTCCTCCACCCCGGGAACGTTCTCCTCCAAGCAATGTCCTCAATGGATGAGGGTAACTACCACTATCCCTAACCCTAGGTGCTTGCACTTGGATCTAGATGTGGAGTTATTTGTTTTGAAATTGCTTGGTAGAGGTTGCTCCTAGTGCCATTCCCTGCCATCTACATACATTAGTTTTGCATTTTGTTGGATCGATCTAGTTTTAGACGGAGTCAATCTCAAAACTGCACTGTTCTCCGTCAGACCGGAATTTCCGGTCTGAACACGAACCGGAATTTCCGGTCTGAACCTGAAAAGTGCAAATTTTCAGATTTCCTCATGTTTAACTATATGTGATCAACTAAATGCCTACCTAATGTGCGTATGCTCTCCTGACTTGTGTGTACTCATCTTGTGCTATCCATCTATTCTAAATTCACAGGTAATTTGAGTGGGAGTTCTTCTCCTTCCATGAGTGGAAGACTCTCAAGGCAAGTCACTCGAAAGGTTAAGGGCAAAGGTCTTGCATCTTCTAGCATGTCCATGTCCAAGAAAGCAGTTGCCCCCTCTAGCAAGCCCAAGTCCAAGAAGAGAAAGGAAGTTCCTCCTCCTACTCGCCGTCTGCCGTACACAAAGATGAGTGCAGTTGACTATGCTCTGTTTTGTCAAAGGGATTGGTACCTTAGGCCGAGGGATGATGACCTCGATGATCGCAGTTTTTGGTGCAAAGAGCAACAATACATCCTAAAGGACGTCTATTACTCATTGAAGAAACCCATCCGCAAGATGCAGCCCTACAACCTTCAGGCGCTACAGAAGAAGGCCTCATTTGCTGAAGCCATCCATCTTATCAAGGCTATGGGGTTGGAGAGACTTGTGGTCACCCGCTGCGACTACAACTCTCAGCTCGTGCTGCAGTTCTTTGCCACTCTTGTGATGAAGGGTGACTCAAGGAAGACCATCAAGTGGATGACTGGCGAGACATACTGTGAGTCTGACTGGTATGAGTTTGCAAAGGTATTGGGTTACTCATTTGATGGTGACAATCCTCAGGGTTACCGCATGCACCACAACTACCGCATCAACAAGAAGGATACCGCTCATCTCTATGGCGAGGGTGGAGTTCCCGGTCTCTCCAAGGACTTGCTCCCTCTGTATGATGTCCTTGTGCGCATTCTCCGGGAGAATATTGCTCCAAGTGGTGGAAACAATGATAATGTGGTCACTCCCCTTTGCAACTTGCTACTTCATGCCCACACCATTGCTATGAGCACAGATGATAGTGCGGATTGGAGTGTGGATGTGATGGACTACATTCACCATGAGATGCATGATGCCATGACCACTACGGTCACCATTCCCTATGCTCCATACATCATGATGCTCATCAAGTCCAAGTTCCCCGACCATGATCTTAGTGATGATGACTTGGAGGTCCATGACTTCAAGCAACTTTATGAGAAGAGGACTGTGCCCAAGCCCCCAAGTGTGCCATCCTCTCGGTCCACTCGGGGTGGTTCGTTCATGGGTGATGCTCGGAGGGCTGCTACTCCCTCTTATGCCCCCTCCTCCTCCGGGCACGTGAAGAAGCTGAATTGGTTCCAACGCAACATCCTTTGCATGAACATCGACATTCGCAAGGAGCAATACTCAGCCTACAAGGACCGCCGTCAATCTGCCCACAATCAAGAGATGATCCTCCATCACATTTCTGGATCTCCCGCTCCTGCTGAGCTCACACCGCCTCTCTCCTATGCTCAGTGGAACCAGGGGTCTATGGCTCCGTGGTCTCAGTTTGAGAACGATCTTGGTGGCAGCTCATACTCCACGGGACAGGCATATGAGGAGGTTACTTCTGATGATGATGACGAGGATGAGGACGATGATGAGGATACCCCTTCCGAGTGATGTTCTTCGGGACGTAGCATCGCTCTTCTTCCTTTTTGGCGTTTCGATGCCAAAGGGGGAGAAGTTGATCTATTAGGAACGGGGATTTGCATGGGTTCAGGCACAAGCATATGCTTCTACCATTTATTTGCGCTTGTGTCCATTTATCTTATTTGTGTTTGTCAAACTATTTATGCTTGTTGAACTATTTGTGAGAACCTCTGTGTGTATTGAGACAATTCCCATGCTATCTATATTATCTATGGTTGAGACTACAAGACTATTGTGTTGGTATTCACCTCATATGTTATATGCAAAAGGTATGAAATTCTATCAAGTCTCTAGTTATACCATGGCTGTATATTGTCTCATTACTCCTTATGATATCATGTGCTCTCTATTGCAAAAATGCTCTTGTCTATTGTGCTATCCGTTGTCTAGCTGTTTTCAAGTATGCACATGTTTAGGGGGAGCCATTTTTTTTTAACATAAGCATGATATAGCATTGTCTTTTATTGCAAATCTGTGTATTGTCATCTAACACCAAAAAGGGGGAGATTGAAAGAACATTTCTTAACCCCTAGTGTTTTGTGTGTTAGTTAACAATACCAATGATATACTAATTCTAATGCTAAGTATTTCAGTTAGTGTATGACTAAATATCATATGCATCAAAGCCAAAAATGCAAAGAAGAAGTTGCTCTGAAAAAGTTCCAGGAATCGGATTATTGGAGCCGGAAATTCCCAGGGCCGGAATTTCCGGTCCACCAGAACTTCGCAAAAATTGGCTAAGGAATTGTTGGAAAGTGGTTCTGGCTTCAACCGGAAATTGTGCCCGGAAATTCCAGTCTACCGGAATTTCCGAGTGCACCCAGAAGAGCCCCCCAGAAACGACTAAGTCAAGTTGAGAAAGCGTTCTGCCTTCAACCGGAAATTGTGCCCGGAAATTCCAGTATACCGGATTTTCCGGGTGCACCCAGAAGGACACCCAAGAAACGGCTAAGGAAAGAAGAGGTTTCGGTTCTGGCTCCAACCGGATATTCTGGTCGGATATTTCAATATTACGGATATTCCGGGCCACCGGAATTTCCGGTTGTGACTTATACCGGAATTTCCGGGTGGTCGAAGCAGCCAACGGCCAGTTTTTGGGCAGAGCTATAAATACCCCCCTCACTCCCTCAAGGACAGCGAGCTCTCTTACTCTCTCTCTCCTCAACTTCAAGAAAGCTCAAATCATCAAGATCTCCCAATCCCTCCACCCAAATTAGTTGATACTTGGAGGATTGAAGGAGAAGGCCCAGATCTACTACTTCACCGAAGCGATTTGCATTTCCTCCCCATTCACTTGGGGATTTCGTGGCTAGGGTTTCCTTTAGGAAAACCTAGTTCACCATTGTTGCCTTCTTGGTGTTGCCTTGACCTTTTGTGGTCCTTGACCTGTTGTGGTCATCTTGAGAGCCCCCAATTAAGTTGTGGGTGTGTGCCTCAAGCTTGTTGTAAGGGATTCGATCTCCGCCCCAAAGGGGATCAATAGTGGAAGGTGAACTCGCAACCTTTGTGGTTGAGTTCATCGGAGAAGAAGGTGAGCCTTTGTGGCGTTGTGGTCAACCTGTTGTGGTGACCCACACCTCTCCAACGAGACGTACACCCTTGTGGTGGAACTCGGGATTACATCTTCGTCTCCGCGTGCTTCACTTGGTTCCCCTAATCCTTACTCCCTTACTTGCTTGTTTCGCACTTGTATTTATCTTGTATCTTGTTTAATTGCCTAGCTTGTCATTTAGGTAAATTCACCTTAGTTGCATATCTAGAGAATTTACCTTTGTGTTAAGCTTAAATTGAAAAAGGAGTTAAAATTTGTAATAGCACCTATTCACCCCCCCCCCCCCTCTAGGTGCCGGATTCCCGTTCAGTACTGGAATACGTGTGCTTCTCTGAATGAATTTTGACCTACAATAAGTAACATGCAGTAAGTAACGTGTCGCAAAATTAGATTCAACTCCATTTTATAACAGCAAAATTATGCAAGTAATATATATACCTCCATAGTTACTTCATCATCCAACCTCCCAACATGAATTCTCCATGTGCAATCTTTTGACCGGCGACAATGAGCCCTGAATCGAGTAGGTTCACTCTTTTCAACCATAAATTCAAACTCTTTCTTTATGGCGTATGTAGCAATTGCCAACCTGAACTCTTCAATATTAGGGTACTTTGCGCCAACATGCATTGGTGGGTTTTCTTTATCATAAGCTATTTCTAGAATACCATCTGGTCTAGCATCTTCTGCAACCCACTCCTCATCATCGATGCTATCCTCTACAGGCTCACTATTTGGTATGTCTTTTTTTCCTAGCTCATCATCACTATCAGAACCAGCACTACCAATTGAGTATTGGTCCTCCTCATCTACACCAACATGTTCATATTCTTCATGTGGATTGGCAAGATATGTATCTATTAGGTTAGGCAGTGCTTGACTAGCTTCATCATTTACATTACTTGCTTGACTAGGTTCACTAGCTACAGATGGTGTTCGATCCAAAGGAGTAAAATGCACATCAACATTATCACTTGGGTTAGAAAGCTTGATGATTAAATTTCCACTTCTATTTCGATGAAAAGACTCATACATTTGCAGGCACTCTTCATCATTTGACACGCAGAATTTTTTGCCACTAATGGAGTCAACATACTCAAGAATTATATTCTGCTCTGAAAATAGAGGAAAAGTTCCAGCAATGCAAGCCAGCAAATCCTTCATGCCTGTGCTAGTACCCTCAACAATCTGCCAACTAATTGTAGAATCCCCACCGATTTCAGTTCCACCGCCACAAATCTTCACCTCTACCGTGTAAGTACACGATTGGATCATCCTGTGGATGATACAACCATGTCAATATTGCACTTCTATCTAAATTGCAGCAAAAACAGAGAGGACCAAAGAAATTACCTAGCACAAAGTGCAGCGAGAGATGTGGATTCGTCAGCCAGGCCGTCCTCCTCGTCGGGTTTGGAAATCTCGAGCAAAGAAGGTTCTTCAAATGCATCCACAGACGGAGCCTCGACCGTCCCTGCGCTCTCCACCTATCCGAAATCGCCAACCCTAGGATTCAGGGAGACGTGGTCGGGGGGAGAGGTCAGAGCTGATGATGCAGTAGACGAGAGGGATGGAGGAACGTGCGGCAGCGGCTGGAGCTGGGAGAGAGGCGACAAGGGCTGGGGGATGGCCGCCGGTAGCTCCTCCATTAGAGAGCAGTCTCCGGGGAACTTGATGGGAGGTGGCACGGACTGGTTTAGGTGGAGCAGCGGCGGGGGCTGGGGGAGAGAGAGCGGCGGCCGAGGTCGACGGAGCGGCGGCAGGGGCTGGGGGAGCGGCGGCGGCGGCGGTTCCGCCATGCCTGCTCGAGCGTGTGCGTGCGTGTTGGTTCTGTGCGGCTGTGCGTGCTGGACTGCTGGGCCTCGTGCCTTCTCAAATTCTCCTTTTGTTTTCTTTTTTTCTTTTTCCCTTAATTCATTTTCTAAACTGAGGGCAAGACTGGAATAAATGGAAAATCTGACATGAAAACGGAGGCATACTCACGGATGACTAACGGCAATGGTAAATAAGCACTAAAATTCGTTTGTAGCTGGTATATGAGCACTGCATCTTTGTTCGATGGCAAATGAGCCATTGACGAATTTGTCAATGGTATAGAAGCAATTTTCTCTTGAACTAAAAGTTCATTTTTTCTGAATGATCTAGAATTCTTCGCTAAGTTTTCTTCATATGAATTTTAGATGAGGATGCCGAGACTTTCGATAGATCAACTTGTTTAAAAAGTGGCTCCAATTTGAGAGAACCCAAGGGAACTTACAGATTCATGATTCTCATGGCATTTTTTAGAACTTTTTTTTGCGGGGGTAAAGTATTGTATTAAATGATAATAGAGTTGTTACAATCCCTTAACAGGGTATCCAGTATAGACTCTGGCCCAGACCCAAGCCAAACAACAGTACGACTATTTAATCTACCAAATTTAGCTAAGTCATGACTAGATGAATTCTGTGAGCGGGGGATACTCAAGACTCCCGAAAACCTGTCTGCTTGCAGGAGGCATTTTGCTTCAGTTATCAAGTGGCTAAGAGCTGACATGTCCTTCTCTTTGTTCAGCAGCATCCGCACTACCTCCGTACTATCTGTCTCGACGAGTATCGGTTCATTGCACCACTCCAACGCCAGTGTCGCACCTTCCATCAGTGCACATAGCTCAGCCTCTAATGGTGATGAGCACCTTCGAAGAGACCTGCAAGAGGAAAGAATGATGGAGCCATCATGTCGACGTATGATCATCCCTGCACCCGCTGTCCCGTCTTGCTTCAGAAACGAGCCATCAACGTGCAGCTTAACCATTCCGATCGGGGGTCGAGCCCAAGGTGAAACAACCACTGGGGGCTGATCCTCCACTCGTTGGTTCCCTCCGATCACCTTCTTCCCTTTAACAATTTCTTCCTACGATTCCTGGCGCCAGTTCGTAAGCGACGACATATAGCTGCATAAAAATATCCTAGATCCCTCAACTGATGGCATCGGCTTCTCGTGCGTAACCTCATTCCGAATAAACCAAATTCTCCAGATGATCAAGAGCACCATATCACGCATATCTTTATGTAATGGCAGCAGGAATTCCTCCAACCAATTCTTCCGAGGACCAACAAACTTGTCCGTTGGCGGTACTCCCCATACCTCTCGCATTGCATTGCACAGCGATATCGCATGTGGGCATCCGAAGAGGATGTGTGCGACATCTTCAGGTTCTTGCGCGCAGATCCTACACATGCCTGTAATATTAGAGTTAAACCTCTGCTTGTTCATCTCTGTTGCGAGGGCACCATGGACAACCTTCTAGGCAAAAATCCTAACTTTCTCAGGAACTCCACTCTTCCATATAATGTTCCAAATTGGTTTATCACCAGCACGGGCCATGCTCGATGCCTGCATGCCTACCACCTGCTGCTTCTCTGCTAGTCCCAATTTGTAAGCACTGCGCATGGTAAAAACCCCGGACTTTTCCATATTCCATGCTAGAAAATCCTCCGAAAGACGCAGGGATATTTTGATGGACATGATCACTTCTGCATCAATCGGTAGGAAATTGGTTCTAATGACTTCTTCCTTCCAGGCCCCACTCTCATCAATGAGGCTAGATACTCGGACAAGTCGTGAACGTCTGCGTGGCCCGATTGGTTTTAAACAAAAATCTCGCGGTATCCAGTTGTCCCGCCAGATACGGACTGAAGCGCGCATTTTTTAGAACTTAGTTATATGTTATATGTAGAAATTATGCTAAAGCCGACATGTACATATTGGAGTAGAATTTAAGTTTGGTACAAGAATATGATAATCTGTAGTGTGCCGGTATTTTCGACAGGTCCACGCAAAATACGAGCATTTCAAATAAATCTCGTTCTCGTCGGATGCAGCATTCTTGTGATCCAACTTAGCTAGGCTCTGTTCACCGCGTGGTCGTGGAGGATTTCATTCCGGCGTCGCGGACGACGCTCTGTTGCTTTCAACGAACGCCCTCATGCCCTCAATGACCTCGGCGCTCGCGGCGAGCTGCGGGAAGAGGTAGAACGCGTGGATGCCCTCCGGGAACTCCGCCACCTGCACCGTCCTCCCCTTCCGCCGCAGCACGTCGGCGTACCTGCGCTGCCAGTCCTGCAGCGGGTCGAACCCGCCGACCACCACCAGCACCGGAGGGAACGCCGCGGCCAGCTGGGCGCTGTCGTCGGTCACGTGCGCCGCTGGGTGGTTGCGGCCTGCGCCCGCCGGCAGGAACGCCCTCCACCAGAAGTCCGACCGCCGGAGGTTCACGATGGGCGCCACGCCTTCCAGCCGCAGCTCCGACTCCGTCCGCTCCTCGCCGCCGAAGTAGGGCTGCACGGACAGGAGGCCGGCGAGGCGCACGGCGGTGGGCTGGCGCGTGGCTGCAGCTGCGGCCCAGCGGTCGGCCACGTGGTGGATTATGTTCCCGCCTGCGCTCTCCCCGGCGAGGAAGCAGCTGGAGAGGTCCACCGGGACGTCGTCGCCGAGGCCCGGGACGCCGCCGCCGGCATCGATGAAGAGGAGCGTGTCCGTCGCGTCGTCGTAGGCGGCCGGGTAGGGGTGCTCGGGCGCCAGGCGGTACTCGACGGAGACCACGACGGCGCCGATGCCGCGAGATAGCCGGCGGCAGAGGCGGTCGGAGTAGCACTGGGCCGCGGAGAACAACGCGAAGCCGCCGCCGTGGAAGTAGACGACGAGAGGGAGCGGCCGCGTCGACGGCCCGGTGGAAGCGGCCGGCGAGAAGACGCGCGCCCAGAGGCCGCGGGAGGCGTCGACGGTGAAGTCGTGGGAGCGGACGCCGGAGCCGTCCGGCCGGGGGTCCGCGCGCACGCGGAGGAGACGGTCGGCGACGCCGTAGAGGCAGCGGTTGACGGTGCCGTCGCGGCGGTTGATGGCGTCGATGCCGACCGAGAACGCGGTGACCTGCAGCTGCACCGCGCACGGCAGCACCGGAGCCGAGTGGCGCGTGCGGCGCCTGGCTCCAGCTCGCGCTTCGTTTTGGCTCGTGCTTCCCGTTTCCATCGTTTCTTGGCGCTTGCTTCCCGTTTCCATCGTTACACGACAGAGGAGTGGGCTTCGATCATTTGCCGATCCACGTCGTGCAGACCACTCTCAAGTTATCATTTGGATTTCGGCTGTACACGACGGTACAGGTTGACAGTGAGTGGGGAAAAAAGCAGCTTCAGTTTTCATTTAACATGAAATCTCGACCTGAAAAATCATCAGACCACCCACAACTGGCTAAACAGCAGTAGATGGTATGATACTGAGCAAAGCAAACACATACACATACACGACTGGATTCAGTTATCGTTTCAGAACCAATACTGATTGTTACACATCTTCCAGATAAGCCATGGCTGAGATGCCGTGGTAGCCAGGGAAACTCTTGACTTTATTCAGTTTTAAATTCACATAAAAAGTCATGGTTAGAAACGATTTAATCTTCGATGGTTGTGCTCATGGACCAAAGCAAAAATAGACAGATACCAACGTTGCTTCAGACTGCAAAATTCCTTCCCCAATAATTTTCTGCTGCACTCTTATCCTACCAAACCAGAAAACACTAGAGTTCAAAACGATTTTGAGTTTTCATATACCCTTACAAACACATATTAAGCTCCATACACAACAGTGGCACCGGCTGAATACTGGTTACTTTGTTTTCTTTTAACCATCTGCGGCTAATTATTAGTCTACAACTCTTCATGATCCAAGCTAAAAAACAAAGCAAAATAAAACAACGCTGAAACCATTTCGTAGATTATGGATCGGAAGGTTTTACTGCCGCCGTGAAAGATGAAGGAACACAACAGCCGATGACATTTGCACTTTAAGATCAGCAATGTCAACATCATGGCCTCCTTCAACCAAGCCCCATCTATCGACCTGGAGGTGATAAGGAAGAAAGACCATATATAAGACAAAAGGAAAGAAAAATGACTAAAACAACAGAAATAAATGGTTGCACTATCACACCTGGTGATCTTCTTCAAGCCTGATCAGTTCAATGGACTCCTCAACTCCCAACCGGCCTCTAAATATTGCAAGAGGGATTACCAGGGAATGGGCTGCTGCAGCCATGGCATCAATAGATGCCAGTTCACGATCATTTGCATCCTTCAAAACAGTTTCTACAGCCTTAGCTAGCCGCTCGTCTTGCTTCCCCCCTAGAAAACTTGTGTATACAACAGGCTTGAATCCAAACTCAGTGTTGACCCAGTCCAGTATCGGGTCAATTTTCTCCTTCTGTTTTTCTGCACACGAAAACAAGAGAGCATGGGAAATCATAATGTTACAGCGAATAACACAAGGAATCGGTAAATTAACTATATGGACCGAAGTAGCTGAAACCAGTTCATTCATGCTAAGACCACAATAACTGAACCAGCGTATGAGGGGGAAAATTAGCACGTTACCATAAACTCCTTTGGTCAGTTCATCATGGGCAGGTGAGCGGCAAAATACCAAATCTTGATGGAATTTTTGCATCAAACTGGTAATAATTTTCGTTCGTGTCAACGGAACTCTCTCCAGTGCGGTACAAGCAAGCTTCATAAGAGGCATTGTAAAAGGCCGGATGCCATCTTGTTCCTATGACAATATGGAACTTTCAGTACCAGTGCCCATTGATCGAGAACACCAGAGAATGAAATATAGGGAGCCTTTTTTTTTTGCATAGAAGTTAATTCAGATAAAATCTTGCATTGCTACATAGTGGCAGCAGCAAACCAAATATAGCAAGTTGGTGTAACTCAAGTTAAAATTACAGTAGGTAAGATTTGAAGGCAGAAACTTAGCCATGATGCAGAAACATAGATTTGCAGAACTAAGTAAGCACCATCTAACTACTAGTACTCCTTAAATTCAGGCATTGCAGCATATGAAGGTACACCAGCCATATTGAGTTATGCTTTAGTTTCATTTTCAATCTCTCTTGCCTCTCTAGAGATCAGAAGCTAAATTTCAAGTATAAAATGTTCTATTCTCCAAAGAAGGCAACAACTAAATTCACCAGATCTGCTAGTTTACTAAATTAAAATGGGCTGGAACAGCCTTGACTCATCTGGAAAACAAACTCCAAGGCATGCCTCGACTATATTTTCACTATTTTGGGTACTGTGTATTTGTTTCCTTCTACTTACAGCCAAACAATCATTCAGGTAATCCAGAATTGCCGATGCCACAATTTAGAGTGAAGAAACAAGAATGTTAAAACCAATTTAATTGTGTGATTCATGTCTTCAGCGGCACTAAATTAGTATGATGAAAACCCAGATTGAATAGATTTCATTTGAAATGTAAAATAGAACGAAATAGTCGGTGACTCTTCTCATAATTCGCTGCTGCATACGCTAGATCAGAATCAAATAAAGTACTAATCATAGCATTTTTTACACGAACCAATTTGTTAATTGCTAAATTGCTACTCCATAATGCGGAACACGAACGTGCCACAGTCGAGGTCAAACAAACAATAGAACGAGAAGGAGAACACAGGATATGGGATCGGGACCTGGAACTCCCACTCGGCGGCGATGGCCATGGCGAGCGTGCGCGAGTGCAGCTTAAGCTGCCGCTTCGCCGGAGACTTCAGGGTGCGGTAGTCGAGCATGACCGTCCACCCGTTCCCGTCGTCGGCGCGGCGCACGGTGGCGTCGCGGTAGAAGCGCTTCCCCACCACGGACCCCGTCATGAACGACATGGGCATGGCCACCGAGGTCTCGTCCCGCGTCGACACGGACGACGGCTTCCCAACGCGGATCGCGTCCTCCGCGCCCGGAGAGGCCTCCGCCGCCGTGCCGAGCAGCCGGCGGCCGGCCGCGCATCGCTGCAGGAGCAGGCGGCGGCCTGCCAGTGTCGTCGCCATTCTATTCTGGTCGCCGCTTCACTGGGCCTTCCTCTCAAACCTGAGTTCTTAGTAGTAGTACCCTACAATAACAATTCCAGCCCAACAAATTGTTTCTTGCTCATTCGCAGGCCCATTAATACGGCCCATAGAGAACGTTCCAGACGCGTACGACTCGCCACGCGGCGGTTCGTCTCTATGGGAAAGCCGACGACTCGGACCAAATCCTTCTGGACCTTTCTGTTTCTTCTCCACCATCGCAAACCCTTCACGCTACGGCGACCGCGTCGCGCGAATCAGATCCCACCGCCGCCGCGCATGCCCTCGCCGTGACCGGATCGGCGACCCACAACCCTCGCCCCGACATGGCGGAGGCGTCCCTCTTCGCCGACCTGCCCTTCCCGGACGACCTGCCGGAGTTCCCGCACTCCGTCGACGACGGCACCTTCGCCCTGGAGGATTTCGACCTCGACGACCTGGACATCGACTTCGACCTAGATCTCGACCTAGGCACCTTCCCCACGGACGACGTGCACCTCCCGTCCCCGCCGCCGCCGCTCGCCACGTCCTCGTCCTCGGCCGCCGGATCCCCCGGCGGGGGACCCTCCTCCTCCTCCTCCGGCGCCGGCGTGGACGGCGGTCTGAAGAACGAAGAGTCCTCGGAGTCCTCTTCGAGGAGCGCCAGCGCTGGGGATGACGACGGCAAACCTTCCGACGGGAAGGACGGGGAGGCCAAGCGGCGCGCGCGGCTGGTGCGCAACAGGGAGAGCGCGCACCTGTCGCGGCAGAGGAAGAAGCAGTACGTGGATGAGCTGGAGGGGAAGGTCAAGGCCATGCAGGCCACCATCGCCGACCTCTCCGCCAGGATCTCCTGCGTCACCGCCGAGAACGCCGCTCTCAAGCACCAACTGGCTGGCGCCGGTGGTGCCGCGGGCGCCCCGCCCCCGCTGCCCATGTACCCGGGACTGTACCCCATGCCGCCACCGTGGATCCACCCGGCATATGCGATGAGGAGCTCGCAAGTGCCGCTCATGCCCATACCCCGGCTGAAAACCCGGCAGCCTGCTCCTACCGAGGCAGAGCCACCAGCCAAGAAGGCCAAGAAGACCAAGAAGGTTGCAAGTGTTAGCCTCCTCGGATTGCTATTCCTCATGATGTTCTGCGGCTGTCTGTTTCCTGCTGTAAATCGGATGTATGGTGGAGTTGATTCTGGAGAAGGTGTTGTGCTTGGTCCATCACACCATGGGAGGATTCTGGCCGTTGATGGGCCTCGAAATAGTGTATCGGAAGGTATTGATTTGCAGCCGCAACAGAATTCAACGGAGACACTCCCGGCGTTATTGTACATCCCGAGGAATGGGAAACATGTCAAGATCAATGGAAATCTCGTTATCAAGTCCGTTGTTGCGAGTGAGAAAGCTTCTTCGCGTGTACCTCAGTATGATGGCAAGATTTCTGGCAACCAAGGAAATGAACAGACTAGTTTGGCAATTCCTAGCCATGTTGCTCAACTGGATTCTGGAGAAGTCATGGAATCTGCTAAAAGAATAACAAATAAACTGATTGCTTTGCCTCCTGGAGATGGTAGCATGTACGGGGAGGATGATGAATTGCTGCCACAATGGTTTAGCGAAGCAATGTCTGGTAAGATTGCTATGCAAAAAGTTAAATACTCCATTCTATTTTGACGTAAAAATATTTTTTTGTTTATGCCACAACACATCGATGCTTGTTAATGAGAATGTGACATTTTGTGGTATGAACATAGCAATACCTAGCTGCTAGGCGTTGCTATTAAATGATTGTTCAATGTTTGCAAGTAACTTATAGCTAGCATAAGGATGACGATTCTTTGGAGATATCTTGAAATGCTTCTGAGTAGATGATACCTTGCACATTGCCGTGGAATTGGAGAATTGATTTCTAAATATCACATAGCATATAAATTCATTCCACGATACTCAAGATGCGTGAAAGTTTCAACAAGAAAAGAAAATTCAAAAATCTTGATATAAAAGTTAAACATGCCACAGTTAAATGCTATGAGATTATAACCACCGCTTAGAACACTCTAATGCATTTGCATGACACAGAGGCTCTCCATCTACAGATCACACGGTTGTTTGTTGACCAAGCTAGCAAATCCAGCGGCTACAACAATTTTGATGATGTTGCTCATTGAGAGTAAAAAATTAGTTATTAATGCTTCCCAGCGGGGTTTGTCTATATACTATATACCTTTCCCACTTAGATTCGAGTTGGTCATCGTCTGTTCACTCTTTTTAAACAATTCTTGTCTCACTCCAGACAACTGGGCCCATGAGAATGAGGATAATATTAAGCTACCGTCTCCTCTGCCGCTCCATATAAAGGAAAGCACCTGGGTGAATTAATTTGAGGTCAATTTGACGTATCACTGGCTAAAATATGCTCCGTACCATAGCGCGGGCATCTACAACTAGATTATTAAATCGATAAAATATTATGACTGGAAACAGGATATATTTGCATATATTACTCTCTTTTCAAATATTCTAGGCAATAGATGCCCCTTTGGGGCTTAGTAGACAATTAAAAATGGTTACTATTTGAAATGTGCACCATGAGACAATCATGGGCTTATATGGCTAGATGCTAGGTCCAAAAGCTTACATTTGCCGTATTATTGCCTCGTATTATTGAAACAATCACTAATGCAGCATATTATGACATCTTGATCTTGTTTATGTCCTCATGCATGTAAACATTATTAGTGCATGTGTTAAGAATTGGCATTTCTGGCTTATGGAGTATGGACTCATGCAGCATATTTGCATTTCACTTGTCCCTAAGAACTTCATTGCTCCGTAATTGACCAACCCAATGAAAAAATTATCCGTTGAACTTGATAGAGCATGCAATTGACTGCATTGGTAGCATGCTTTTCCTTGGTTGGATGAAGTCCTGCCCGTTCTATGTTTGTGTTTGTGACACCTAACTGGGTGCCATGATATGTCTAAATTCTTTGAATTGACCATATGTGCTACATTATCTTTGTTGCCGTCGTACAGTTATTGCATATATTTCTGCAAAATTTACTCTTAGCTTGCCACTGTGGGATTTTCCTTTAGGGAAAGTATCTGCGACTCCTATTTTGGTTGCCTTTGTGCAGTTCATTTCAATACTCTTGTCTAATTAGATGCAGTGGCTACAAGTAGCTTCTTCTACTGTATATGAAGTTGTTTGTTATTGATTTGTTTGCAGGTCCTATGTTAAGCTCTGGAATGTGCACCGAAGTGTTCCAGTTTGATACATCTCCGGCTGATCCTAATGGCATTGTTCCCATCTACACCAGTGGCATGCCCAACTCAACACATAACTTCACCCAAGACGCCCCATCTCAGAAGGTCAAGACCAGAAGGATCTTACACTCCATGGCCATTCCTCTACAAGGTTCGACATCCAACCACAGTGATCACCTTAAAGCGCACCCCGAGAACAAAAGCTTTGTGGGAAATAAGCCGGCCTCATCTGTGGTGGTGTCTGTCCTGGCCGACCCAAGGGAGGATGCTGACGGGAGGATCTCTCCGAAGTCGTTATCGCGCATATTTGTTGTAGTGCTTATTGACAGTGTAAAGTATGTCACTTACTCCTGCGTCTTGCCCTTCAAAAACCATAGCCCTCATCTGTGAAGCTGGGTTCTCACCATAGTATGTGCTCAAGCTATGCCGCTTAACAGGACATGAATTTTTCCAAGGAACTAATTGATGTACTGTGTATGTTGATAGAGTTGAAGTTAAAATCATTTGACGGTTTATTACCATACATTGGCCGCTTGTCTGCTTGAACTGTGTGTTGAGGTTGTCACAGTTGATTTTCGTAAGTTGGCTAACGAGCACAGGCTGACACAGGAAGAATGCTGGTACTAGACATATAGGGTGGTACATGGTTGGGCCTGTGAACTCGGTAGCCGATATTCCAAAGCTGATAGGAATCATGGTCATCGAGCTCCTGGATGTCCCTTTCTCGACCATCTCGGTTGAGAGAATATCTATTGCTACAGTGCATCTATGTTTTACCATACTCCTGTTTCAAAAAAAAAATCTATTTTAAACGCATTAAAAATTCTATAAAAACATGAATATTCACAAGGAATGTGTCTGCAACAAGTCAACCACCAAAAACTTCAGGTCCATATTCAAAAGGCACATTGAGAAACACAAAGAAAATTCAATATTTGAATAGTGTGAAACTGTGAATTATGCTTTTATCTTTTTTGTGACACTATTCATACTAGATATGTCTTTCTTTATCTGGTAACATCTTGATATTTTCCTACAAGAGGCCATGACCGACTGAAGAATTAACCTAGGGTGTCTTAGATCTGACATGCTTGATAATATAATCATGTCTGTTGTTGGATCGATTATTGCATTTCTAGCAGGCATGTATCGTCAATATCTTCGGTCATTACATGTCCAAAAATTCGGTGTCCAATGATGGATTATGTTGAAAAATGTTGATCTGACAACCCATGGAGTTTTGGAAATTGTTTTAGATGGATAACCATGATATTCGCATTTGTTGATAATTATAGGCCTCCCTGATGCAGGGTTACAAACATGTATATTCTGAGTCAAGCGGAGCAAGAGTACCTACTTTATAAAACGTGATCCGACAGAGACACTTTTGAATATCAAACAGATGGTGCATTCAAATAATAGACCAACCTCCTAATTATCAGAGGCTGTTCTTGTTGGCTACCAACAATAAATTGGATGACTCACGCTGGTTGATCAAAAGGTACCAATCTTGTTTACTAATTTTTCGAGACCAAAACTCCGATCTAGCTTAACTCATTTTCAACTCCCTGACCAGAATTTATTTGATATTGTTCAGGTGGATAATGAAACCATTGTTGCTTTGGCATTGAGAAAAGTGTCTGTTCTAGTATCACCAGTACTCAATATTTTTTGTTTGCTATTGGCTTTAGTGCTATTGCTGTGTGCTCTTTTATTTTGGTGCAAAGCAACATGTCATATTTATAATTTTTGTAGCAATGGTTGTTGCCACCAACTGCTTGTTTTGTACACAGGGTCGAACCAAGAATGATTTGTTTTTTGGTGGTACATCATAGATCATCATTCTCCAATCAGCAGTGTGATATGTTTTTATAAACAGTCGGTTCAACAACAAACCGAAATTACTTTTGTATTGTGCTATCGTTTATTGCGCTCTATTAACTTGTGATTCCACTCTTTCACTGAAAGTAAGAACATCAAAGATAAAATGCAACCTAAATACATTACAATTTTCTCCTCGTAAATTGTAACAAAATATGGTGCCCGAATAAAGCAACCAATTACCCTTTTGCTACTATATATGTCATGGTGGTTAAAGAGCCCTAGAGTTTTGTTCTCTCTAGAACAATACATTTTCGTTGTTTGTCAGTGACTCCTCTATAGCTGCTGCATTTCAAACTTACTGACTGCAACATATTTTTCTTCCATCGGATGACGAGTTTGACGAAGAGTTTCCATCGCTGATCCAAACGATTTCATGTCATCATCGTGAACCTGCAGATCTGTCCACTGTTGTTCCTACGCATCCATACAAGGAGTGCATGGCCCTGGCCTGTGGCTTCCCTGAGGCGGATCATGCATGTTGCTTGCTCTAGGATGTTTGCTCACTCGTCTCCTTACTATAAAGACGCTAAACAGCCATTGCCGATGGCATTTACTTACGATTCAGACCGTCCAACTAATCTGTGTTGCCACTACCCACCAGAGCTTGTCCTTGAGCTCAACTTTCGTACCGGCGCCACAGGAATGGATGGTGATTGGGATTCCACCAACTAATGTTAAGACCCTTGTGCCATGCAGATCTTACCTTTTTTTGCCGGTTGTTATGCACCAGGAACTGTATTGTCGGTCTGTTAATTGGAAGAGGCGGGCTCTGGTCACAGTTCCTCCTGCCACTTGTTTATATCAATCTGATATGCTTTTGGATCCCCATTTTCTACATTTTGGTATCTGCACTCTCATTGTCTGACGCCAAACTTAAGTAGATGTATCCCACCATGCCGCTAGCAATTCAAAACTTCTTGCATGGCCGACAAAAGATGGGTTTATGTTTATCACACCACAAAAATCTAAATCCAAACCCGATATGCAATAATTCACTTAAAGAAACAAAAACACAAATCATATTATATTATATTATATTATGAATAATAGCTCAATTTACTATCCATAGCAAGAGCCGTGATGTTTTAGATTATGCACATATGTAAAATTGTTATGTAAGCATCGTTTGTTTACGAAAGAGATTTCACATTTGGACTTTGGAGACGAGCATCCCCTAAGGTCATCTATTTGTAATGGCTGCTATGTGGGATTTGTGTTTTTCTTTGCGGTGGTTGGATTGAATTCAAAATGTGAAGCTGTGGCATATTATATGTATTCTGTATTATTTTGATCTTTTCGTTGCATAGACGTTTTGGTAACGTTCGATTGGGATCACTAGACTAGATAAATCCGGATGGTGTACGTTACTTGTCAAACTGCGAAACCTTTTTTCTTGTTAATTTGTGAGTGGGCAGTGTAGCGGAAGCAGCATCGGTGCTCAAGTCATCGTTTTGGCAGACGGCTGTTTGTCAAATCTGCCACCCTTTTCTGCCATTTGCAGAAGAATTCGCCGGTGAAATTCCCAGCATCAGTAACCAACTCTTGGTTTGAATTCGAATGGACCGGCCAGATCCACAAATTTGTGTTTTAAGCTGAGGGTCCACCAAGACCAGGTCCAGTTCATCCCCTCCCCTCTCTCTCTCCTCTTTTACTCCGTCTGCACTTGAGTTTCGAAGCAGCTCCCATGCTTACCAACTAATCCGTCCGCCTAATAAATAACTAACTAATGCCATAAATAATTCGTCTGCAAAAATCTGATAAATAATTCATCTGCAGACCGCATCTTGCTGCCAGAAATAAATTCCTCGGCGTGTTCCAAACCTTTTTCCATTCGATAATTAAACTCCAAGCTCATTTTCTACTAGATTATCTCTCCCTCATTCTCATGAACCAAACTCATTCCTACTCCGTCGTCTCCCATTATTATAAACCAAGAAATCACTAGGAAGAGAGAGAGAGAGGAAACTGTCGGTTCTTGCTGACGAACCAGGTGAGGGTTGTTCATGTGACCCTTTCGTCAGGATCTCGGCTCCTTTAGCTGGTGAAAACCTCACCTTTGCTCCAGCGAGCGAGCCGGCCGGCCGGCTTTGGCTATTTCTTCCCTTCCGCTTCCTCTTCTTTCGGTGGGATTCTCCGCCATTCCGGAGCTCAAATCCGGCCTGGGGGTTTCTTGATTTCCTGGCGCCCTCAAGAGTCTCGCTGAGCGATTCTTGTCAGCATTTCGTGTGGCGCTCGGCTCCGCCTCCTCCTTTCTACGCCATTTCTCGCCGACGCTAAATCCTGCTCAAGGGTTTCTCTCCTCCCTGCCTCCTAGGGTTCTCCCGATCTCCTTATCCCGTCGAATTGTGGTCTGGTAAGTTTACAAGGCGTCGGTTTAGGCGAGTTTCTTGATATTGGACTGTTTTTTTAGGGGGCGTTGCTGACTGACTGCTGGATTTCTGCAATTAACAGTTCTACACATGGCGGCTCGCTGATATCCATGAGCACCCAATATGTCAGTTTGCTGTGGGCAAGCAGGAGGACCAGGAGTCGGCGCTAGATTCTTTTGCTGCAACCTGCAACAAGCTAGCAGAGAATGGTACTACTTACAAGTGCTGCTTCTGAATTTGGTACTATCTGTTCATTGTTAGTAACAACATCTGATCCTAGATTTGGTACCTGCAGCACCCATACTCGCTTAAGAGTTCCAAGGGGGCGCCGCTGCCGCCGCGGCCGACTCTCGTGTTCCTCATCGCAATGGTTGGTCTCTATGTATGCTACCTCTCCTTCAACCAGATTAGGCTGGAGAACAGAGGCGAGGAGAATATTGCAGAAGAACAAACAGAACATGTTTGCACAGTGCCTTCCATTCCGGATAAAGAGCTGCCATATGTGCACTTCCCAAAACCAGAGGGTTATAGCAGGTCATTTTTTCTCTTAATATGGATAAACTCTTAACTGGCATGCCCTTATTGTGTGTATGTAGATTGTCTGACACATGTTGCGTCGTTCTACTAATTTCTGTAGGGCGGAATGCTCGTGTACTCCTGTTCGGTTCTTTGTGATTGTGTCGATGCAAAGATCAGGAAGTGGATGGTTCGAGACTTTGCTAAATAGTCACCCTAACATAAGCTCAAATGGAGAAATATTTAACACAATGGATAGAAGAGAAAATATATCAACTATCGTACAAACACTCGACAAGCTGTATAACTTGGACTGGTTCACAAGTGCAGCAAAGAATGAGTGCACGGCTGCATTTGGATTCAAGTGGATGCTAAATCAGGTATTTTAACCTCACCTTTGTCAAGGTTCAGATTTTCTTTCGTGTCTGTCTGCTTTGTTACTCTGATTTCAGAAATTGTGCACTTTTGGAGCTTAGCCTCGCCATGGTTACTCATAGTGCACTCTACTCGTTCACATGGATGAAAATATGGACAACAGACTGATCTTGTAATCTGGTTTGCTCGTCAAGGGTTCGGGTTCGGTTAAAACGGCACTTAGAATTTTGAAGTGTTTCACAGCATAATGTGCATGTAGTTCTCAGATCTCAATGCTATGTCCTGTCATGTTAACGACACTGAACTTTTCTTAAGCCAAAGTGGTCAAGGTCAATGAAGATTACTGATTTTGATGTTTATATTGTTCAGTGTACCATTAGCATTTGCAAACTAATGCCTACAGGTAACAAAATTCAAAAATTATTTATGTCATTAACTGCTATCATTGTGTTTTTCAGGGGTTTATGGACCATCATGATTATATACTTAGTTATTTGAAAAAGAAAGGTGTATCTGTGGTATTTCTATTCAGGAGAAATACATTACGCAGGCTTATCTCTGTCTTGGCCAACAACTACGACAGAGATGCAAAGCAGCTGAATGGAACCCACAAATCTCATGTTCATTCCGAAGAAGAGGTATTTTCCATGCAGAGACAAGTACAATAACTTTATTCTGTTCTCTTATATTGTACTGTTTAGAGTAGTATTATACTCTGACCATTTTGTAAAATGTTGCTATAATACACTTATTCCATATTGAAAGAACCCATACTCCCTTTCATATTAATAGGGGGCGCTTCCTTTCTTACTTGGGTTCTTAACTACTGTGCTTATATGGGGCTCTGAAATGCTACTAATAACGTTGATATATGCACTTTGGGGCTCTTCTTTTCTCTGATGAACAATCATTTTAACTGCCTTCTGATTAGCAACGTGTTGGTCATATTGGCTAGTGCTTTTATCTGATCAGTATGTTTTATTCTGGGCTAGGCTGAGATACTAGCAAAATTCAAACCAGAACTGGACGTGTCAACTCTGATCTCAAACATCAGGGACGTTGAGAAGTACATGGGAGATTGCTTGGACCACTTCAACACGACGCGACACATGATCCTCTACTACGAGGATATAATCGGCAACAGAAATGTACTGAGCACGTTTGAGTGACCTAGTGAAAGTATCAAGAAAGTTGCAGGTTACTTATAATATCATCTCCATGTGTGCAGACATTATACCAGGTGCAAGAATTCCTCGGTGTTCCAGTGTGGAAATTGGTCAGCAGGCAGGTGAAGATTCATACACGCCCGCTGCCAGACCTTGTCAGGAATTGGGAGGATGTGAACATCAAACTCAATGGGACAGAGTATGTGCGCTTTCTCGACGGTGCAGATTATGTAAATTGACAAATTCTGAGTTCTGATGTAAGTTGCAAGAGGGGTCTGTAGTTTCCATAGGATTGATTTTGTACAAATGAGGTAGTCAAAAAACGCATGAAGATGAGAGATCAAGATGGAACTAGTAGGGCGAACTGTACAGTTTTTACTGCTAGTTTTTTTCACTTCTTTTTTGCTTTGAACGAACTAATCTGCAAGCTACTTTGATGTAGCTCGCTCTTTGGATACAAATTCATGAAATGAATATTAGACTTTCCTAAAAGACAAATGAGTATATTTCTCAGTATAGTAGAATGCCCAACCGAGAAGCATATACTGCCAGCCCCAACGTTCATTCTTGGAACCAACAAAATTTCATTGAAAATGATGGACGTGCGTCCCAAGAGTTGTAGTTTGTACACACAAAAAATGTTGCGGATCAACAATGGATCAACTCCTGTAAAATTCTTGTACAAGACGAGCAAACGCCAACAGGAACATGTTTACACATAACAACTACAACATCAATAAGCTCAGCGACAGGTACTGGTGTACCTGTGTACTATCTTAACAGTGAGACCTTATTGACGCCTTCGCTTAATTCTCTCAAGAGCGCCCAGTTGCTGCTCGTTCTCTTGAGCAGAAGAGGAGCTTTCCTCCTCTGCAGCTCTCTTGCCAAGCTCTCCATACACAGCAGCGGGAACAGGCACCGCCATGATTTCGACGTTCTCCTCCTCGTCGCTCTCTTCATCAGGCAGCTCGATGTCCTCGTTGTTAGCAGCAGCAGCCTGTTCTGTGCTGCTTTCAGGCCGTGCCTCTGCTCCAGCACTAACAAAGTTCATCATTCTGTTGGCGGGAGTCGTACTGCTGCTTGGAGCTGCTGCTGGTGCCGTGGATGGTCCAGAAGCTAGTTGCCTTTCCAAGGCCGCCATCTCGTCCTGAGGGACGCCAGCACGTGTCAGAGTGTCGACCGCCTCATCCATGGTTAGCCTCTGGTCCCTTTGCATCAAGTACTCCGGAAGGATGAAATGAGTCTGCACATGGGACATAAGTACATGATCAGTTAGTTTACATTATAAGGATGCCTGTGGAGCCCAAACTGTCTACAGAGTTGATCCATGTGACATACCTGACTGCGGCTAGCTGCGACTGTACGTTTGATGCGAAGCATCTCCCTGAACGTATCTTCATTACCATGTTGGATCTCAAAGTCGTTCCATTTTTTCCAAAACTCTGGATGAGAGTTTGGATCAGCATAGTTGGAGGCGTGGATATAAATAGCCCGCGAACGGTCGATTTCTCCAAGATTTCTTTCAAGTTCCGCAAATTTCATGCACATTGTCATAACATCTCTATCTGGGAGGCCGGATTCTATAGCTTGCTGCAAAGATTTCAAAAAGCACATCCGAAACAAAGTTAGTACATGTATTAGAATTTGTCAATATTGAAAAAGCAGATAGGATGAATCTAGAGTGTCAATTGAACAGAGAGTCAGAGAAAATGTCTACTGGACAGTAAGAAACTAAACATAGAAGGTTTAGAGCACTATTATTCGGCCATTAGAGCAAACATAGAAGGTTCATGCACTATTATTAACTAATGCAACTAAACAGTAAGAAACAGTGGCAGTTCCCACTTGTTGGTGGACCCTGCGCAGTATCTACGAGCTACAGCTTTGACGAGAGAATGCACACAAATACTAAAGAGAAAACACTCCTGCAGCACTAAAATCAATGGAGTTTGCGCTGGCGGAGCCCGAGCAGCTGCCCAGGCTCACCGGGCATGGCTTCGCCACTGGTAAGAAGCATAATTAATAAGCTGGGATCATTATTATAAGTATACTAATTTTGCTAAAATACCAGTGTCTCAAAGTTGGATCTCAAAACAGGGACTTAATAGTGCCAATCCAGAAGCAACACTATAAAGCACGAATGGAAAAGCAGAAGACAAGCAAGGATAATAAGCTTACCTCATATATTTGTCTGGTTCTTGGAACACCGAAAAGTTCGGCCGCACGTGCTATGTATATTTCATACATACTCATCTTTTGACTGTTAGGAACAGCTCTTACAGCTTCGTCATATACATTCATTGCACGTTTTGCGAGGCCATAATCTTCCTCCAGCTTAGCATATTGTAAATATAAGGCCTTCTTTTCGTCCGGCGGAGCCTGATCCAAAGAAGCAAAATGTGAACATGATATTTTAGAGGAGCCATGAAGGAAAATAAATAGGTAAGAATTAACCTAGGGTGTACTCCCTCCGTTTTCACAATATAAGATGTTTTAGCTATAACACATGTTGTCTAGATTCACACTAAAACATGTCTAGATACATGTGTGCATATATGAATGTGGAAAATGGCTAAAACATCTTATATTGTGGAACGGAGGGAGTATGTCTAAATAGACAAGTGTACATATAATCACATAACAATAAACGGCAACACAAGGTTCTGAGACAAAACAGGAAGGCACGCGTGCAAATGCTAATAGCAAAATCCAAGCAACAATGCTGAAATTGCATCACTGATCAAGAACTATTCTAACCTGATTTTAAGAAGCAAAGCAAGACACAAATTTGTGATTAGATGATTAGTGATATATTAGAACCATATTTTGACAACTGTAAGTTGGTAACAGCTTTAATTACAGGCAGTTCAAGTAGACTGGAGACAAAATTCAAGAAAAGCAAGAGTTCTACTAACCTTTTCGACAGCTTCAGTGAACAGCTCTCTTGCCCGCTCTAGCTTGCTACGCTGGTACCTCTTTACAAACTTTGTGAGGTAGGTCACCCAAATATCCTTAACATGGGGATACTTGAATATTTTTACACCTCTTTCAAACACTTTAAATGCATCTTCGAAATACTTGTTCTCCTGCAGAGGAAGAAAAACAGAAAACAGCCATTGTTTATCCATGTAGTAAAGTCTATTTTATAAATATATAAAATGTGTATGTGTACTCGGAACAAAGATCCTACCTCAAGAAGAAATGCATAATTAAGAATTATTTGAGGAGTGGCAATTCTTAAATCTAATATTCTCTCGTAAACAGCACGTGTTGTTTCCAACGATCCAAGGCTCTCCTCCAGATCAACATAGATACTCCATAGTTTCAGAGATTTATGTAATCTCAGCTGGACAGGCTCGTCCCCCTCAGCAGCAGCTGACAATGCAAATCGTTAGCAAAAAACGCTTTAAAATACACAAGAAATCAACACAGCTGAAGAAAATGAAATTTACCTCGCCTCTTCACCTCGACAGAAGGCTCTGCCGTTGCTAACCTCATCAGCTCAATTGCCTTGTCGAAATTATTGTTGCGGAGTTCCATCTCCGCCCATTCACACCAAACTGTAGCCAAGTGGTCCACTACCTTATAGTTCACTTGTGTAGCCTTTTTAAAGATATCCTCAGCACTATCCAAACGCTTATGTTTCTCATACATCTTTGCAAATGCCACCCATAGAGTATGGGGTTTCCCAACTGCCTTCATTGGATCCACAGTTTTCACAGCCTCAACATATGTCGCTACCTGCCTCGCAGGTTCCTTTTCAAAAAGTTTCACTCTCCTGCACATATTATTGCACTGTTAGCACGTTCCATCACATTCCAGACCACCTAAAATGCATTTTGTTTTAGGTGGTGAAACCAAAAAAAAAACTAGACACAGTAATTTCACATGCACAGCTTCAACAATTATCTTCAATTCAGATTTGCAACTCGCTACGCATTATAGGATGAGAAACTTGTCCTTCAGAAGCAATTGATCAATATTCAATTTTAGCGAACTAATGTAAGCCGAGCAGAACTAACTGAATAAATGGACGTGCTATATGAACTCTCACCTGTGCCACTCCTCCACATTATGTGGATTCTGTCTCAACAGAACACTGCTAAGGAGCTCTGGTCGGCGATCCAATAGGCGCTCAAACCTTGCCAGCCTCAAATCAGTATCGTCTTCATCATTCAACCAACACCCTGCAAGAAACTTCTTTGATAGCTTCTCCATCCCACTCTTCCTGCCCCCTTCCTCCTCCTCATCACTCCCCTCACCCCCGTCCTCTTCAGCTGCTTCAAGCTTTGCCGCAAGCATACTCTGCTCAAACTGTGTATATGCCTCAAACACCACACTGAACTCCTGCACTGTCATCACTGAAGCAACCCCCTCCTCGAAGACGTCTCGTGCCTTCTCATACAGGGTCCTCCTGACATAGTAATCAGCCAGCGAGGTCCACAACTTGCCAACCTCGTCAGTGAACTTGCGTATCCCGCCCCGAAGTATGGCGTCCACCTTGAGCCCAGCGACCTCGTCAGCGTGCTTGGTAAGGATGTCGCAGAGCTCGAGCCAGAGCTGGTGTCTGGTCTTCCCCTTGACAGAGCGGAAGCCATCGTCGTTGAGCACGGAGGCCAGGCGGTCGGCAGCCTCCTGCCAGCGTTTGGAGGAGACAAGGAATTCGATGAAGTCCTCGGCGTGGGAGGGGTCGAACTGGAGGTAGCGGCGGAATACGCGGAGCGACGTCTCGACGGGGCAGGCCTGGAGCGAGGCGAGCCGCAGGTAGAGGGGCCAGATTCGGTCGTGCTGCGTGACCGGCAGGGCGCGTAGGGCGCGGTCGAAGGAGCGGCGGCCGCGCGTGAGCAGGCGCTGGTCGAGCAGCGAGGTGAGGTAGAGGACCCAGACGCGCGGCATCTTGTGCATGGTGGCGAGCGCCCGCTCGAAGGTGTTGTTGAGGGAGGAGTACGCCTGGTGGGAGATGGGGTGCGGGCGCGCGTGGTCGAGGCGCTCGCGGAGGTAGGCGTGCCAGAGCTTGTAGCTCCCCGGGAGCGCCTTGAGCGCGCGCTCGTAGATGACGGCGCGCTTGGCGAAGGGCGCGGCGGCGCGGGCGACGAGGTAGCGCCACCAGCCCTTGAGCTTGAACGGCTCCCGCAGGATCTCCTCCTCGTAGGGCAGGTCGTCCTCCGTCGGGTACAGGTCCGGCGAGATCCCGGCGAACGGGAGGGCGACGGCGGGGGCGGACGACTTCACCGCCGGGGCCACCGCCACCGGACCCGCGGCCGCCGACGGCATCGTCGCGGCGAGTTCGCTAGGGTTTGGGATTTGGGACGGAGCGGAGGATTGAACGGAAGTGGCGACGATGGCCAGGAGCGGGATGAGGCCGGGCGGGCTTGGTTGCCTTCTCGATGTTCCGGGCCAGTCGGATTCTGCGTCGGTGGAGAATTCCACGGCGGGTTGGGTTGGGCCGAGCCACAGAGGGCGACGGGTTGGGCTCTATTGTCTTTTTCCTATAAAAAAAAACTTGTTATTTTTAAACAAAAACAGCACTCCAACTTACATGAGTTTTTTATAAAAAAAATTGTTCTAAAAATAACTTGCATGAGTTTTGAGATTTTAGCGAAACACACTCGCACACCTGCAATTATAGTTTTTGCATAGTGTATGATTAATAGAAACACAAAGACGCTCAGCTTACACCTACTCCCTCCGTTCCAAATTTGATGACTTAACACCCATATTTTGATAAATGTATGTCAATTATTTTGTAACGGAGGGAGTATTTCACAAACAAACTGAATGACATTCCTCCACCAATACACGGCATTGCCCCTTTTCCCTCCACCGGTGTAGTGACTTCGTCTCCAGGTTTTGTACTAATAAACTCCTTGAGATGGCACACAATTTAGAGCTCAGCAGCTTTACAAGCAAACAATGAACATCATCATCAACATTTCTCGGCCAGGTTCTGGCCACAACGATAAGGGAGCATGTATTGCCCTCTTGCTACACATTCTAGACCTCTAATCACATTATCCAGCCGATATTCTATGCCAACGGGACACATGGTTTTACATTGAGCAAGAGTATAGACATTTCTCTTGAACAACACATGCATCTCTGACCACCATCTCTATTAAGCACGGATCGTTCCCAACTTTCATAATGAACAATATTGGAAACTTTACGACTCTTTTTCCAAATCCACCAACTAGTAATAGGCAATAGCGATACTTGCCCACATAATCAGTCTCTACATCTCTCATGGTACAGCATAATCAAAGAATAAATAGATGCATGATTTAGACCCAAGACAAAACAAGCAATACATATCATACTAGGTTTTGTATTTAGTAAAAAAAATATTGTTTAGCCAACAGACTAAACCTGAGCATGGGCAGCCCAGCCAGAAAGCCCGGCGTCGGGTCGGGCTCGGGTTTTTGTTTTGTGCAATAAGCCCGGCCCGGAAGCTCGACAAAGCCCAGAAATTGATTATTTTTTAACATTTAGAGAAATAATAGGTATTATTATACTCCGAAAATGATTTATTCGATATATTTTAATACAAAATAGGTGTTTTCTGTCGGGCCCGGGCCTGACTGTTGCATGGCGGGCTTTTACAAACCCGACCCGAAACCCGGCCCGACCCGGGATATGCCCAGATTTGTAACAGACACAGAAAGACATGCAACAGTCATGCCAATTTCGAGGGACAGATAGTTTCCACTCAGCTCGTATATGGATAGGCGGGCCCTCCAAGGTTAAGTACTTCTTATGTTCAAAATTGAAAGCCGATTCTATTGTATATCATTCGAGTAAAGCTCTCGGATGGTACTTTTTGAAAAATTTGTGGTCTGTAATAATTATTTTTTTCCAGTTATATGTTTTATTTGATAACTTAGCCTAGAGTTTGTTTTGTTTGACGTAATTTTGCCTCATTATGCGCCGATCGACCGACCGTAAATTGGTCTGTAATAACTTAGCCTAGAGTTTGTTTTTAAACCGCAATGGTCTGATATTGCTATACCCAAATCTATGGGAGGGATGGGCTTTCGGGATTTCAGCTTTTTAACCGCAATGCTTGCCAAACAAGGATGTAGATTAATGATGACACCAGACTCTCTTTGTGCAAGAGTGTTAGGGGTAAGTACTATCACAAATTCACAATTCTGATTTCATGTCGGCAAGGAGAAAGAAAAATTCCTCGCATGTGTGGCATGCGATCTTGCATGGGAGAGAAGCCTTACAAAAGGGCATTATCAAACGAGTTGGGGATGACAGCACAATCCGGGCATTTGAGGATCCCTGGATTCCAGTAAACATGAATGGACGTCCACTGTATAAGAAACCTGAAGCCCAGATTACACTGGTAGAGCACTTGATTGACATAGAGCTTATGTGTGCTGGTCTGGGGAAAAGTTACAGGCTAATTTCATTGAAACTGATCGAAAATCCATTCAACAAATACCCCTTGGTAGATTAATTTGCATAGCATGGATGGGCATGGACACATGAGAAAAACGGTATCTTCTCGGTGCGGTCAGGCTTCTTCAAGTCGCGCTTCAGCCTTCAGAATCATGCGAGGTGACCAGCTCTTGCTTGAAGAAGCTCTGGAAAATGACAGTCCCGCCGATAGCACGCTCGTTCTGGTGGTGGGTCATCAAGGAATTTGTTCCTTCAAGACATGATCTGCAGAAACGACACATGGAGCAAATCGGTTTTTGTGCGGCGTGTGGGATACAGGAGGAAACAATCGATTTCATGGGCCATGGATATGATCGAAAGCAAGCAGCTACTGGACTCCTAACGGTGCATGGTTTTCTGTGGGTGTTGGACAATTTGGCAAGAGAGGAATGCACGGAAGCATTGTGAAGGCGGGTGCTCTGTGACCGACTCGGTTCGATGGGTTATGGAGACAACTCTAGACCTTGCTCAATCATTAGAGGAAGAAGGATAGATAGAAGCCACCTCGCGTGGGAGTGCTAAACATTAACACGGACGCGAGTTTCAATGCCCAATTGATGTCGAGCGGCATTGGGTTAATTGTCCGTGATCATCATGGTACTATGGTCAGGGCCCAAGCTCTACGGTATGATCATCATGCTTGGTCAGGGCCCAAGCATCTCTAACAGAGCCCTTAAAAGTGGTCGAACCCTTAAAAATCGGACGTTTACAGTTTTTGTTGCAAAAAAAAGCCCGAATAATGCCCTTAAAAGTGGTCAAACCCGTAAAACGTTAAATGGGGAGTGGGAATTCATAGCCACAACCCATGGATACGCAGATTTGGAGGCTATTTGAGTATATATTTGAGGGTACCTGAGATCTGGTCAACGCTCACAAAATGAGATCTCCACCGTGTCTTCTCCATCCTACGGCCGCACGTCACCGACTTGTTTTTCTTCCCTGTTCTTCCCTCCCGAGAGCACCTCCATGGCCGGAGCAGGGAGCTCCACCAACCTGACGCCATGGTCTCCTTCGGCCCCTCCCGAGCGCGGGAATTGAACTGCCGCAGCTTCCTCTCCGTCCCCGCTAAAGAACCGGTGCTGGGACCGGTGTTAGCGCCGCCGTCGAGCTCGTCTCGTCTCCGCCGAGAGCTCGTCGCCCTCTCCTTCCCGGCGTCGTCTCCGACCTCTCCCCGACCCCGTACCACGCCGCCGGCCACCCCGAGGTTAGCCGCACCTCTGGGAACCCTTTCCCCTCCTCCTCCCTTGCTTTGGGCGCCCGCCGTCGTGCGGCTGCGCTGCTTCCGTCCGTCGCCGCCATGGTTCTGCCAGCGAACAGATTCCTGAAGGAAGAAGACGAAGGGATATTCTACATAATATTCTGTTTTAAGGTTCGGTTTTACGGTTGCTGCTATGGCGCGGCTCGTTTTCGCGCAAAAAACGCGACGTTTGCGAACCTTACAATGGTTTTAAGGTTCCGCGGTTTGAGAGTTCTGTTAGAGATGCTCTAACGATCTGTGCATGGAGGCACGAGCTATCCGTGAAGGTGCAAAAATTGCGCTTGCGCGGGGATTCTCACAGGTGATCATCGAGAGCGATTCATAAGTCGCTAGAGACTTGTGGAATGATGAGAACAATAATACCTCAGAGATTATGTCTATGTGCCAAGAGATTAGATAGATCAAAAGAGCTTTGACTAGCCGTAGCATTAGCTTTGTTGGGCGTGATGCCAATTGTGCTACCCATTTATGTGTTAAGCAAGCTAGTAGAGATAGGAGAAGATGTATGTGGATCAATTATAACCCTGGTTTTCTAGCTGATACTCTTCGGAGTGATTGTAACCCTGTCATTTGATGAATAAATCTCACTAAATTCGTAAAAAAGATATCTATCTATCACTTCTACATACTCCCTCTGTTTACAATTACTTTATGTTCTAGGTTAGTCAAAGTCAAACTGTGTGAAGTTTGACCAAATATATAGGAAAAAATATAAACATTTACAAGAAATTTTTAATATTATTAGCATCCTCATAGGATATATTTTCATATCCTATCAACTTAATATTATGGAATTGATATTTTTTCGTATATACTTGGTCAAATTTTGAAATGTTTAATCTTGAGTAAACCCTAGAATGCGAAGTAAATATAAACGGAGCGAATATCTATCTACAGGATCTCTCTCAATCTTATCTGCTGCAGGTACACACGTAGGAGTATGTGCTTGCTACTCTAGATCAGTACACGCAGACGCTCACGCGCGTAGCGGAAACGTAAATCTAGGCCAGGGGAGAATGCAAACTACTTTATTTTTATTTCTATTGGCTAATCAATGTTTTTTCAATACCAAGTATAGTGCATGTACACTTTTTAAAAATTTCACTTGCTAGAAAAATGGGATCATGAAAAAATATTGTCATTGGTTAACTATATATGTAACAAGTTTCTATAAATATGCATACATAATCATACGCTAGAAACTGCTATTGAAAGATCTGTTGGAACGTACCTTATACACATATTATTCATAACTATAAATAGTATTGATTATGCATTGTATGAAAAATAAAGTTTTGTAGCAAATTTTTGTTACAAAATATTCATTACCAAAAAACACCACTTAATATTTATTAATATTTCTAGTTATATGTCATTAAACATGCGGATAAACAGAAAATAATACTTGTAAACTACACATGCTAATAGTAAAATCTTGGCAAGTATAAAAGTTTAATACAAATAATATTTATTTTGATTTGCCTTGAGCCCAATTTTTCAAACTGAAATGTAAATCTCTAACTAGTTCAAGTGTCACAAAAATTACTTGCTAGTGTGGAGCCTGCTCTGAAGATTAGAGACCTCCTATATATCCCCATTTCTTTCATTGAAGGATAAGAAAAATCGCAAATTGTACCCCTTTGTCTTGGTCGAGAAGGTCCTATCTGCGTGAGCTTGTATGATGTAATGAAGACACTGGATACATTTTATAAAAAATAATTGGCGCCACTTCATGAACTACATGAGCCGTGAAAAAATAATTCTGTTGAAGCATTGGGAGTCGGTTAGAAGTTCTGCTGGTTTGTGTACTAGATATGACCATGGGCTCAGGTGGGCTCCCTATGATGACTCGCCAGATTATTACAGAGGAGACATAGATGCCTCATTCCACAAGGAGAACAAGAGTGATGCCATGGGCGTGGCCCATATTTGCATCACTATCTGGCGCCATGGCCAAATGATAGATTGCAAGGTTTATTTATGATTAGGTGTGTAAGGATTCAGTGGAGGCTGAGGCCATTGGATTGTACGTACTGCAGAAAAGGACAAAAGCATTGGGGATCAACAGGCTGCAAGTAATGACAGACAATCAAACTGTTGCAGAGTCTTTGCGGGGCTTGCACCTGGGACATAATCACAAAGTATTATTCAATTTGCTGAGGCAGATGGCAGAATCTTCTGAGATATTTGAGGCTTACTGGGTGCCTAGAGAGAAAAAATACCCATTTCAGATTGGTTGCCAAAGAAGAAATTTGGTTATGGAGGTGCCCCCATCCTGGTGAAGACTATTGTCAGCAGATTGAAACCTTATCTGAATGGTGAACTAATCTTTGGTATCGAGAAAAGTGATGTACTTGGTAAGTTAATGTGCTTCACTTTTTATTCTTTGCAAGTAATGTGGTTCATTGTGATCTGCGTAACTATAACTAAATCTCAAAATGTTTTTCAGTTGTAGATTCGAAGAAAGCTTATTTCACAGACGCAGAGATTGACTGCAATTGCCATCTCGAGGTTGAGAGTGAGTGTAAGAGGTTAGAGGGCCTATGACATGCCCTGGTGGCACTTCGGCCAGGAGGTGATCTAATCGTTGCTAAATGACCAATCTTTGATTTCAGAGGAAGAAATAAAGAAACAAGTAGAGAACCTTTTTGGATCCTGGGACTCTTTGTCCATCAAGTCTACAGGTCCTTCTCTGCCATCCCTAATAACCTTTGTTGCTAGTCACTTGCCTCTTGGGATGAGAAAAACAAACAAAAGTCTTCTAGTGCTTCTTGATGCATCAATTCTAAAAGGGTCAGTGTCCATTTATGATGCATTTCCTACCATAACGAGAGATGATTCTACAGTTGTCATATCCACACCACAAGAGAAGCATATCATTGATGAGTTCAGTCTTGATCCGTTAAGTCCAATGTCTTTTGTGTCGTATCACAAAGGTATGTGTTACAACCTGTTTAACTTTAAAAAAACAATTGTCACATTTTCTTTTTCTCTAATCGCTGGTGCATCACAACTTCCAGCAAAGAGATCCATGGAAAAGAACAAAACGGATCAAGCGGCAGATGAACCAACTATTAGCTGAGTCAAAGTGAGTGTCAGGTAAACCTTTGTTGTGTTATTGTTACGTTTGTTTAATTGTTCTAAATTTTGCACATACGTCATGTACTTAACACATGGGAATCTGTTACCTACTTACCTTAGCACAGCAAGAGTGATCCGCTAGTCTGTAAGACATATCAAGAAATAGTAACATAGGAATAAATGAGAGCTACTTCTCTTCACATGAGATTGCTCTCATCCAAGAAGCTCCTGACAGTCTAGTGAAACTTGTTTGATGGTATATTGCACTGTAGAAGAAAGCTCATGATCTTCATGAATAAATATTATTTTGGCTTAATCCAACAATAATTGTTGATGAATTGTCCGCCCCCTTCCCCCCCCCCCCCCCCCCCTCGCCCCCGCGCGGCGGCAGCGGGAGCCTCCCCCGCTGCACGGCCAGGCAAAGCCTGGGTGCGGCCGGCGGCGGGGGAAGGGGGGGGGGGTCTGGACGCCCTCGAGCTTGACGGGCCGGCGCGGGTGGGCGTCGCCATCTCGGGCGTGGCGCAGTTGCCAAGCGCCACGACGACGTCGTCGCTCTGCTTCGACAGCGTGGTGTACGACATGGGTCCTGGCCCTTCAGGCGTAGTGCGGCGGCTCCGGCGGTCCGATCTTTGGAGCGGGGCGTGGGGCGGATCTACCCGGCAGGGTGATTTCGGGTGTGCCGCTCACTCCGGTGGCGTGTCATGCCCGGATCTTGCCTCTGCTCGCGGAGATCTGAAGGTGTTGATGATGGCCGGTGAGAGCCGGGCTCCAACGTTGGAGTCGACGATGGCGGCGCCCGCGGGTGTCGTTATCTTGTTGAAGATGTCGTCCCTATGATTCTTCTGCCTTCCACCCTGATGTTCCGGGGAAACCCTAGATCTGATGCTACCGGATCGGACGATGGCGACACTTCCGGTGTCGTTTTTCCCTCTTGGGGGCATCATTTTGAAACACGTGATGCCTGGAGTGGTCTTACCGGTGGAGCAGAGTTTCTTCTACTGCATCGGCGTTGGTGGGTCTCGGCGGCATGGTGCCGCGGGGTTCCGGTGACGTGCGCGGGATGATGGACGCGTGCAGGGCGGTGGTGCTGTCTGGCGACGTGGTGGTGTTGATGGCGGGCCTGACAAGGTTATTACTTTCGATCAGTCATGAAGATGGAGCAGTGGAAGACGGCGGCGGCAGAGTATCAACGTGTGCATTGGCGCATGTCGTGTGTCTTCTGTACCGATTTGTGCCCCTGGCTAGCCATTGGCCAGCTTGGTTGGGGCCTCCGGTTTTAGATGATGTGCGTTGGTATGTGAGGTCAGGGTCCACCCCCTTCATCAAGTTAGTTTGTAGGAGTAGCGCTTTCGTTTAGACAGTGGCTTCTGGCTGTTTGATGTATCTCTTTGTAAGGCTTGGTGGTTTCTGTTTTCTCTATTAATAAAACTCGGATGTGTGCATCATTTGGATGCAGAGGCTGGGGGTACTCCCGCATTTTCTAAAAAAATTGTTGAATATCTGAAATTGCAGAAGTAATCCTGAAGGAAAATCCAGTCATGCATGGATCCAGTCATGCATGTAATTCCATACTTATATTACATGGCATTAGCTAGTACTTTTTGAAGAACACGTAGATCTCAATTCTCCATCTCCATCGTAAAACAATGAACCATGACAAATCTGGAAGCACTAACACTGCAGCAAATTCATCATTAGTAAATCCAACATTAAAAGTACTCACACAAATTAACAAATTATATATGGAAATCAGGAATTGAGAAAGAGAAAGTACGTACACACTCTTCAATGTATACAGTAGGAAGCTCCTCGTCTGGAGTATGCATGCCTCGTTTTTGTACAAGGCTTTGATCACGGATGCTCCTTATCTGCAGTAGACTACTCCCGACAATCATCAGCAATTCGTTCCATGCTGCAACATTTTCTTGTGTGCTAAGAGGTATTTTTAGCATAATGTCAAAGGGGTAAAAGTCATTACTACACCACTATTCCATGCATCATGCATGCCCTGACTACAACTTGACTTCCTCTCATGACATACTGTTTTCAAGCACGACAACGTGTTATGAATACTAGTAGAACGAGTAGCTGAGCTAAATACCGTCATATATACCCATTCGTGCGTTTTAAGTTACTACACCTCAAATTTGTATATACCTGCCATTGTCACCTTCTGCCGCTTTTGGTTGGCCGTTGCATTTGTTGAAGGTTGTGGTGGCGGTAGCGGCAATAGCAGCACCGGTGGCGCCTGAGGGTTCACCATACCTATGTTCCATAGGTAGCCAGCTGGATATGGTGCTGGCATAGTAGCCAGCGGTGTGAAGTCCTGCTTGCGCGGGCGCCCGTGCTTCCGCTTGGGCGCCCTCATGGCGGGCGCAAAGCCATTGCAGGTTTGTGGCGTGGGTGCGTTGGCATAGAACAGGGGGGCGACGACGTTGGGTTGAGTCTGAAGCTGCTGGCTCATGTGCATGCAAGCATCATGTGCCGCCTCGCTCGCGCTCATGACACTCAAAGTGACTGGATGAACTACTTCTTTTCTTGGACAAAAATACGGAGAAATGCAAAAATAAAAACGAGATTTTCACAACAATAATTTTCTCTCTCAAAACACGAAAGAAAACCATCAAAGATAAACACTAAACTAGGACAATGAAATTGGGAAACACTGTGAAAATCAGCGATAAGACGACAGAGAGGAGAAAAAGTGGAGTACCGAAAAACATGAAAAGTCCCATGGATTATATAGAGTAGGGGAACAAGATGAATTTTCAAAAAGGGACTCTAGAAATGCTATGAATGTGCCGAGTTGCTCATTGTCATCTTTTATCTATTTTTGGCAGTGTTTACATGAGAGTTTATGATTTTTGAACTATTAACGGGGTCTAATGAAACGTTCTTTAGTCACATTGGACTATTAAGAAGGAAGGAAAATCACATGGATGTACTTTTATGGGTCTATTAATAACGGTACTCTTTTTCTAATGAAAGTTTTTAAAATACTCCTGAGTTGTCATGAAGATAAGTTCAGATGATGATGTGGTGATTTTTTTCCTCTTTTACTGGATGGAATTTAATGTCATCATCTTTGGAATTGCATTTATTGTCGTGTAATATTTAGATTTTCATATATTTTGTTCCTCATTTGGGATTTTCTTTTATTCTCGTGCCAGTTTTAGATTTTCCAATTATGGCGTGCCATCTATAGAGTTTCGTGGGCCTATTGCATTTTCGAAGTGGGCCTATTTTTTGCGAAGTGGGCCTATTTTTGATAGACTACAAATCCTGAATAAAATGTTCGAGTCGGTGCGGTTAACGGTTAACGTGAAAGAAAACATTATTAATCAGTTGTTTTAGCATCCAAAAGATGGTGACATGATGAAGAAACATATGAAACCATCTCAAATTTGGAAGCGCAATTTGTGCCCATGAAAATATACTTAATACACGCCAATGGACGGGAAAAGAAAATTAGGATCATGCAGTCACTTCATGCTAGTACTAAATTATAACATCCTTTTGATTTTATGGCTATGAGCAAGAACAATTTTCTATTAGGTATTTGAATATTATGATTCATTATTGGAAACTTACAAATATTGAATGAAAGTTGGTGGAGGAGAGACTCCAGCTACAGTTAAATAGCTGGAAACGCAAACTATTATCCCTGGGTGGAAAATTGGTTCTCATAAATTCAGTAATTACTAATATGATACTTTATATTTCATTCTTCTAACTTTTAAAGGGAATCTTAAAAAGGTGAGATTATTACGGATCAAGATTCTTTTGGCAAGGATATAATGAGAAAAGAAAATATCGACTAACAGAGTATGGTATGTCGTCCCAAAAACTAAGGATGACTCGAAATTCATGACCTTGAAGTCAATAATAGGGCACTACTTCGTAAATGGATCTTCAAGTTATTGAAAAAGGGGTTTGGCAAGTCGTTACCTGGTTCTTTAAAAACCTGGTAATTCGCACTTCTGGTCTGGCCTTATGGCTACTAAGAAGTTTTTCTTCCCACATGGATCTTTCTTAATTAAGTATGGTTCAGAAATTAGATTCTAGGAGGATATATGGCAAGGCCAAACTACGCTCCAAGAACAATATCGGACTTTATACAGTATTATGCATCACAAAAGCGATTCACAAAAGCGATACACTCGATACACTCGCTAAGGTGACGGAAACTTCCCCACAGCCATGTGTGGCGTTCATAAGTCTATTCGGGGACAAACATCTTGGAATGCTTTATTAGTGCGGCTGGACTCTGTCCAATTGACACAGGGATCAGATAAATTTCATTGAAATCTAATTAAGAATGTTAAATTCTCGGTTGATTCAATGTACAGTGTGTTAGTCCATCCTTAATTACAGTTGATAATAACAACAAAATTTGAAAGATGAAGATCCCACTACAAACTAAGGTATTTGTGTGGTATTTCCATCAAGAGGTAATTTTTACAAATGATAACCTGCAAAACGCAACTGGTAAGGAAGTAAAAAATATGTCTTTTGTCATTATGACGAGGCTATAATGCATTTATAATTTTAATATAAATTTTCTACTTATGTATGGTCAACCATCCAGATGGGTTCTACCTTATATCCTCCTCGTAGCGTTGCGAACATATTCGGTAACTCGTTAAATAGTATAGATTCTAGGTTTAAGCGTCGTCTTATTAGGGTGGGAGCGATTGCTGTTATTTGGTCGTTGTGGCTATATAGAAATGACAAGATTTCTAATGATAAAAATGCTTTATTATGCAGTTTTATCTACCGTATACAACTACGCTCGGGTCATGGTCGCCCCTTCAGTGTGTGGAGCATCAAGACCTATTTTCAGAGTTGTCTTCACAGTTCGGAGGCTGCGCTGAGTGAGTTGTTTTCACAACATGGATGACAACATAATATTCGCATAGGCCCTCTATTATATAGAGCATAGACGTCATTACACTTTCTCATTCTGATATGTAAATGTGTCATTTTATTTTTTGTTATTACAAGACATGTGAACTTGTTGCACTGTGTGTGAGGCTGAGTATAATGTTTAAAACTCTTTAAGTAATAAAAGTTCCCTTCATCAAAAAGTGTCAAAAAGAAAAATCCACATATGCTTTGGCGTTTCATGGTGTAAAATGTGAACTAATTACACTTGCTTCGTAATGTGCCCGATGTACGTATGCCTGTAATTCCCCTCATTACTCTTCCGTAAAAATAAATAAAAATAAATAAATGGACGCGCAAAGAATTTATGCAGCAGCCAGCTCGATCTTCACGGGGAAAGAGAAGGAGAGCGCGTCGTCTCCGACAAGGACGGTGCTGACGCCCGAAGGCACGACGGTGTACGCTGTCTCCTCGACAATGGCGAACGCCTTGCACAGGTTGAGCGCGAAGGGCACCTGGACTGCGCCCCCCGCGGGCACGAACACCCTCTGGAACGCCACCAGCTGCTTCAGCGGCGCGTCGCCCACCTCGGCCGGCGGCACTGTGTAGACCGTCACGACGTGGGTGCCGTCGATGCCGCCGACGTTAGCCACGGTCAGCTCGAAGCTGACCTCCTCCTGGCACGCGTGGCCGGCGACGTTGGCGGCCGGGCATGCCGGCGAGGCCGTCCCGGGCTTGTAGGTGAGCTGCTTGCAGGCCTCCCGGGCGCCGACCTGGACCGCTACGGACGCGCCGGTGGTGGCCGAGGCGTAGGTGAAGTTGGTGTAGCTGAGGCCGTGGCCGAACGGGTAGAGCACCTCCGGCCCGGCGTAGAACTTGTAGGTCCTGCCGGGGTACCCCTTGTCGGCGACGGGGCGCAGCGCCATGGACGTCATCGGGATCTCGCTGATGTAGTCGTTGGTGTACCACGTCAGCGGCAGCCTTGCGCCCGGGTTGTATTTCCCGAAGAGCACGTCCGCGATGGCCGTGCCGCCTTCCTCGCCGGGGTACCCGGCCCAGAGGATGGCGCCGATCTTGGGGTTGCTCTGCGCGAAGGAGATGTCGACGCCGCCGGCGGAGATGATCACCAGGACGATCGGGTGCGGCGAGGCCTCGGCGACCGCGTTGATCCAGTTGGTCTGGTTCCACGGCAGGAGGAGGTCCTCCCTGTCGTTGCCTTCCTTCTCCACGCTCATGTTGAGGCCGGCGACGACGATGGTCGCGTCCACGGTCTTCACCCATCCTCCCGGCTTGCCGCACGCGCCATTGTCGCACGCGTGCAACGACGTGGTGGTCGCGACCTTCCTTATCGCGCTGTACGGCGTCACCACCCTGCAAGGTTTACCTCTGTAGTCTCCGAGCATGACGTCCGATGCATTGATGTGCTGAAGGAGGCCAACCAATGCCACCGAGTTAACCCCGGCCTTTAACGGGAGCCGGCCGTGGTCGTTCTTGATGAGCACCATGCCCTGCCTCGCCGCGTCGGCGGCCAGCTCCTTGTGCTCCTCCGTGCAGACGTCGCTGGAGCCGAGGGACTCCAGCTCCGGGATGCCGTCGAAGAAGCCGAGCCTCATGAGGACGAGGTAGAGGTTGTGCAGCGCGTTGTCGACCTCGGACTCCCGCAGCTTCCCCTGCCGCACAGCGTCGAGGCCGAAGGCGGTGAAGAAGTCCTGCGCGCCCTCCCAGAACATGCCGCAGTCGAGGTCCAGCCCGGCCTTCATCGACGCCGCGACGGCCTCCACGCCGCCGTACCCCATCCACTTGGCGTCCCTGACCATGACGCGGACGGAGTCGCAGTCAGAGACGATGTAGCCGTGGAGCTGCCACTCGGCGCGGACGGTCTCGGAGAGGAGGCGCGCGTTGGCGCAGGCCGGGACGCCATTGATGCGGTTGTAGGAGCACATGACGCAGCTGGCGTCCCCGTCCCTCACGCACATCTCGAAGGGCCGCTCGAAGGTCTCGATCATGTCGCGCTCCTCCACCCGCGCGTCGAACGTGTACCGGTCGGCGGTGAACCACGCGTCCACGTCGTAGGCGGCGTAGTGCTTGCAGCAGCTGGACACCTTGAGGGGACGGGAGAACGGGTCGGTTACGGCGGCGCCATCACCACCACCAGCGGATATGTCCTGCATTGCGCGGACGAAGCTGACGGCGTACCGTCCGACGAGGAAGGGGTCCTCGCCGGGCGTCTCGCTGGCTCGGCCCCACCGCGGGTCGCGCACCACGTTGATGTTGGGGCTCCAGTACGTGAGCTCGGCGTGGCCCAGGTTGTACATGGCCCTGACCTCGGTGGACACCGCGCCGCCGATGGCGCGCCACAGCGTCTCGTTGAAGGACGCGGCGCTGTTGATGACGAGCGGGAAGCTGGTGGCGCCCGGCACCACGTCGCCGAACCACGTGCCGCCCGGGCCGACGTCCGACACGCCGTGCAGGGCCTCGCCCCACCACCGGTACGGCGGCAGCCCGACGCGCGCCGCGCCCTCCGCGCGGTCGCCCAGGTTGCGCACCTTCTCCTCGAGCGTGAGCCGCCGGACGAGGTCCCGCGCCCGGTCGGGGTACGGCAGGGAGGCGTCGCAGTACCGGAAACCCGCCATGTCAAGACCCATGGACGCGAACCGGGCTGCGTCGCACACCTTGCTGTAGTTCCGGCCATTGGTGGTGATCGGACCGAGTCCGGAGGAGCCACCGCCGGACACACAGGTGAACGCGACGGCGGCACAAAAGAGGAGGAGTGAGGCCGAGAGCACGCGATGGCGACGCGAGGACGCCATTGCGGCTCTCTTTGCTCACTCTTGGTCTGCCACTACCACCGACGAATTGCGCCCTTACTACAGTGGGGCAGTGTATATAGGACCATACACCATTGGGGTCCTTCCTTTGAATCAGACAAGCAGCAGCTGGACCAGCTGGTTGCAGATCCAGACGCTAGAACAACCGATCGACATAAATCCAAAGCTGGGAATCTGGTTCCTGATTAGATCGGGCACATGGAATGCACGATAAGGAATTGATGGTGATCCTGTTATCTTCTCTTCGCATTAATTCACTGCAGCGAGCGATGATAAGCTATTTAGCTATGGCTGAACGTGCCGTCGAGGACAACGAGGCTGATCGTCCTTGACCCTCCCACGAGAGCCACTGCTCCAGTCATGGACTGTCTCAATTTCAAATCATGATCCCAAGATTGTTCTGCATGCTGCGCAGCCTACGAGGAACTCTTTTATTGAATTGTCTGCTTGCAAAAGCTAGGCGCCAGATGCATGACGCATGTTGCCGATCCTAAAAACACAGTTCTCCCTAGTAATTAATCTTCAGAATTTGCATTTTCTTAAAAGAAGCCAAAAAGTTTCAGATTTGGGATCTCCCTCTTATCTGTTTGGAAATGCAGTTTTTCAAATGAATGTCAAAATCGATATCATCTCTTTTTGACTGTATAAATCGACATCATCTCTTGGGATTCATGATAGCATATATAGTTAAGTAGTTAGCTCTAAAGGAGCAGTACGAGTAAGAAGCTTACAAGCACGACTACAGATGATTCAAGGAAGATGCAACAATCTTCATAGCATACTCGTTACTGATTAAGACAGGGGCATCGCAATAGTTAAGATGTTCTCGTTCACGGGTGTCGGTGCATGCATGCTGCAATTTTTTCTTATTGATGCCACACTCACAATGTTGAGTACGTACATTCCTAGGAATTATATAATTCACCTGATGGATGAGATGACAAATTCCGACAGTGCGGCAGCAGCATGCAAAGCCAAAGTAGGGCCCGTGCCATGCCATGCCATGATTTTTATTTGACGCTCATTTTCAAACTGAACTTGGAAGCATGGGGAGGAGTAGTAGCAAGTGGTTGCGGCATAGAGAAAAAATAGAGGAGATTTCTTGTTTGACGCTCCAATAATGTCTGCTTTCCTATTTTATCTTTGAAATATCTTTTTTCTTATTTGACCAAGGGTCAAAAATATTATAATATAACGCATTCCTCCATTCTGTTTTTTTTTTCATGCACCAAATTACCCATGTCGAGTAATTAGGCAACGCAACACGAGACTGAACCATCCTCTCTCTTCTGAGCATGAGATTCGACTCGGGTCACCACCTCCATAGACGATGGAGAGGGTACCCCGTCAAGGCTCAGTCCATGTTTTGGTAGGCGACCCCCACGGTATGAGTTTCTTGAACTCTTCGCAATTTGCTTGGATCCAATGATTATGGTGGCCGACGCGGCCCATTATGAGATTGAGGACCATTGGTTTCAATGATTTTTTGGCTCGGAGGAAGCTAACAAGTGGGAGTCACTTCATGCGAGCCTACACATCTCCCTTGGACTTTTTAGATAGTGTTTTGTGGTAATTTTTCTTCGTGGAGTTTTACCGTCATGTCTGCGTACCATGTCCTATTCAGAGAGCCCACCATGACGTGCGACTGCCTCGTTATGGAAAGCTCCAATGGCTCTAAAAATCTAGATCTTCGTATTACAGTTACTCTGGGATCGCATGGCCTCGAACGTGGAGGTGACTAAGTGCCATGGGTCGGACGATGGCCTTTCCCCTCTTTGTGTGGTGCTTGAAGCCACATTATCTTCTTCGTTCTCACAACCTGCTTTTTATGGAGCTTCGAGGCTTTGGGGCCTGATTGATAGACCATGAACCTTGGCGAGTTTCTAGAAGCACAAGCGAACCATACAGGTAAGAGGAGTCGCCTCTTCTGATTAGTGTTTGCCGCCATGATCTGAACTTTGTGGACTATAAGTAATACTCGTAAGTTGGTTATCGAGTGTGGCGCTGACTCTCTGTTTAAATTCTTGGTCTTTCTACAACGGTGATATCCGCTTTGTACAGAGCAGGACATGGTGGCTGAATAGCATGCTCGAGGATATCCTGACTGAGGCGCGACAATTTTCTACATAGTCTAGCCATTGGATTTCACTCCATGTGGTGTTATTTCCCTACCATTTTTCATTCCCGGGTTGACATGTGTGTTATGTTGTCCCAAAAAACCTTTCATTTTTATATTTTCGGTTGAGATATTAAAGCCTATTCCAAGGAGGACAGTCGACACTTGTGCTAGGCATGTTTGGAAGCCATACTAGGAAGGCAACTACATGAACAACGTGGCTCGGAAGTTAGGATGGGAAGGCTTCGACCTGCCTACCTGGCAAAATCTATTTGCCTATCAACACATGTGGGATTCCACTTCACTCAGCACCCCCTGCCCCCACCGCTTATGGGCCAGACCCCTTTATCTCGCTTTTGTTTCATTTCCTTGCATGTCAGTTCCCGAGTGTTTTTTGCGTCACCTCTTCTATGTTTTTTAGTTTTTCGTCTGGTTTTATATTTGCCTTTTCCCCTTTTCTTATTTTTTATTATTCTTTTTTATTTGGTTATATTTTATGCTATTTCTTTCCTTTGCTTTAATTTTTTTTCTTTTGTTGTGTACTTTTATATTTGAAAATGTATATGTTATGAAAAAGACATTAGTAATTTTTCTTCAAATAAGATTGATGTTTTTTTTTTGAAAATTTGTTCAAATAACATAATACAATGGTCATATCAAAATTCGTTCAAATAGGGTTTTTTTAATAAAAAAAATCATTCAAATAACATAAATGTTCTTATTAAAATCGTTCAAATAACATAAATGTTCATATTAAAATAGCTCAAATAATATAAATGTTCTTTAAATAAATAAATATAAATTTTCATATTGAAATATCATAAAAGAAAGGATTATAAAAATTGAAAATAGTTCAAATGAGGTAAATGTTATTTAGAACTATCTTTTAAATAGGATACATATTCTTATTAAAAACCATTCAAAATTAAGGAAAAGCGTGTTTTACTATTCAAAAAGAAAATAAAACATGAAAAGAAAATTGCGCCATGGTGGTGCAATTAAATCGCAGTAACTAGCCTAATGTATTTTTGTTGTTGTGGAAAACTTGCTAACCTTTGCTTGCCAAACGATAGCTACTCGTTAACTGGGCCTAGCCCAGAAGTGGAGAGACGTGCGCGCCGGAGCGCAATGGCTGGCTTGACTGTCTTTTGCTTCGTTGTTGGCGTTCTCCTCCGGCGATCTCCAGTTGTGATTTCCATGACGCTGAATCGATTACTAGCAGCATATAAGCGTTCTTCAAGGAATCAAGCTACCAAATCCAGCGAAGACATGAGTTTCCATAGAGTGAAAACCTACTTTTTTTTTGAACGAGGTCAAGCAACTTCTACTGTATATTGGTTGTTCCATGGGCGGTTAATATGAGCTCATGCCGGTTGACTTTGCACAGGAGTCTGGCATGCTAATGCTGGCGCGTGGCGCGGATCACACAAAGTCAACTAAAAATCATAAGATGGGATATCTTGACAGCAAGTTGCCCCAAGGCGGCGTCGTTTACTTGGAGAAGCATTTTGCATGGCCGTGATTTGCTGCGAGAGGGTTTAGTGTGGAGAGTGGGAAGTGGTGCTGCGATTGATGTGTGGAAAGACAGCTGGATTCCACGGAATGGTTTGCAACGTCCACCGGGACATAAACCAAACACCGAGGTGCACAAAGTTCAGGAACTACTACACTCGGATGGCAGGGGCTGTAATGAGGAGAAGCTAAATGAACTGTTTTTCGAAGGAGATGTTGCTGATCTACACTACTATTAAACGAGCAAACTTGGCAGGAAAACTCAATCTGGACCCTTCATTGCCCACGATCAAACGTCCTATGTTCCTTGGCTCTCCCCACCCCTCTTGATTACTCACGTCACACATGTAACCTGCCATATATACTGACCTCACCTGCCATATATGCACATCTCCACTACCTTAAATTTGTTTTGTTCGTGGGCAATGAAGGGTAGTGATTTGTTTGTTCTCCCCACCCTAAATCCACGCCCGTCACTCATGGAAAAGAAGAACTGCCTAAGATGAACCAAATCGTGATCCCCCCTGCACCTCCGCCTTCTCCACAGGCAACATCCCCGGTGAAGGGTGCTACTGGATGAGCTTTAACCTAATCTGCGATCAGACGCAAGGACGGCTGCCCACCGACGGCGGCACCGGCACCCTCGGTATCTTGGAGATCTCACTGGCCAACTCCACGGTGGGCGTCATGGACATCGCGAGCGCTGTGGATATCACCACCCACGGGAGCCTCGACGACAATGGCACTTGGGGCGGCCTCGGCGTCGGCCCGTTCGTGGTGTTGGAGACGTGCAAGCGCAACCAGTTCATGGTCAACGGGTGCAACATCCAGGACAGTGTGCTCGGGGACGCTGACAAAGTCATCGCCGGCTGCTCCGCGTTCTTTGCCATCCAGGACAGCCGACAGAGCACAGAATCTGTCGTCGTGGTGAACAGACAGATGCCTACGGGTAGGCTAATTGTGTGGGGCCGATGGACGCTAGAGGATTCGGGGAGGGATAGCGCGCTAAGTAGCACACACGAAAGAACGGATCAACTCGGGGATTTACCCTGCTTCGGGGCTCTCGTGAGGAGATAAAACCCCTACTGCAGCATCTAGCCTACTCTGTATATATTTCCCACTGGTACCGGCGTGATACAAAAGATGCTCCATGAGCTGGGCAAGTCTTGCCTCTAAGAGGTCTTGGAGAGCAAATGGAAAGGGGGGAAATGAGCTGTGGGGGTGGTGGTCTCTCTCTCCCACTCCCTTGGTGCCCTTTATATAGGAGAGCCCAGGGGACAAGCCGGGGACAAGGAGACAAGAAACACTATGCGCGGTACGCTGTAGCTGAGGTGACTACTGGGGTCTTGTCAGCACTGTTCACTGTGCAGTCACAGTGTACTCTAGTCACATCACTGGTACTGTAGCCACGCCTCATCATGCTCTGGACAGGAAAGCAGCCGTGCGGCGCGCGTCCTTGTCTTGTCCGCTTGCGCATGTCTTCAGAATCATCCGCACCAGTTGAGGGAGTCGGGGTGCCGCCATGTCGGGGAAGCCGGGAGTGGCGCCATGTCGGGGAAGCCGGGAGTGGCGCCATGTCGGGGAAGTCGAGGTGCCGCCATGTCGGGGAAGCCGGGAGTGGCGCCATGTCGGGGAAGTCGAGGTGCCGCCATGTCGGGGAAGTCGAGGTGCCGCCATGTCGGGGAAGCCGGGAGTGCCGGGGCGAGGCCGAGGTCGACGATGGTGTGGGCGAGCTGGAGGCGGGGGCGAGGTTGAAGACGGCCTGGTGGTGTCGGCAAGGTGAGGGTCGAGGTTGGAGATAACTCGGACGGCCCGAAGTACACAGGCATCGTGCCCCTCTACTGGCTACCTCGGTCCACCCGGGTTATCCATAAAGTCGGCCCATCCCCAGCTTAGACTGGCCGGGAGAATGCTTATGTCGGCCCGGGTAGCGTCTCTTCACTCGAACATAACCATGACAACACCATAACTTTAGGGTACCGGGGATTACATCCCCGACAGAATCGAGGTTTCCCGAAGCCGTCACCACCTTCTCCGGCATAGACTGCTGAGAGACGGCCCCTCTCCATCGGTGGCTGCACCCCAAATACGAGAAAGACCACGATGTGCACGATGTGTAACCATCGGTGGTTACAGGGTGTCTTCGCGGCGCTTCTCAACAAATCGCTCGTGGACTCCTCAAGCCGGGCGGTGGTCCCGGTGCTGCTGAAGTGAGCCGTGAGCGGTAGAGTCTGCGCGGTCGGTGCTGGCGATGACGGGCTGCCTCATGGACGCGGCTTGAGTGGCGCGAGGAGCCATGGAGCGCGTGCCGGCCAGCCGCAACACCACCGGCATGCTACGTGTGCCAGTGTCAGGACGGGTACCAGAGCAACTCCTTTGTCGCCGTTGGATGCCAAGGTATAGACGAGTTCGCATTGCCCAGTATGTGCTCCAGCGGGTGCACCAACACTGCCAGGGATGGATATGTTTGTGTCCACGCGGTGCACATGCCAAGCCACGCATCACAGATGGCTGAATAAAATCTTCTTAGATTGCATTGGTTCTTGTTGTGTTTCACGTCAGTATTTTTTCCAGAACCATCACACTTTCTCTCTCATATTTTTCAGGTTTAAGTCTCAGTGTAGGAATTTGCATTGTAGCTGGCCTACTCCTTGTGGTACTTGGTGCCATGTTTTTTACCCGCAAGCTGAAGCATCCAAGTGCAAATATGGATATGTTTAAGAAGAAGTTCTTTAACCAAAACAGTTAAACAGAAAACATCTCTTGGAGGAGCTGGAGAAGGCCACGAACAAATTTAACAAAACTTGTGTGATCTGCGTTAGAGGGCATCGCACATTGTGTAAAGGATATGTCGGATCCGCACATTGTGGCAATCAAGAAGTCCAAGGTCACGGTTCAGAGGGAGATCAGCGAGATCATCAACGAGGTAGCCATCCTGTCGCAGATCAACCATTGGAACGTTGTGAAACTATACTCTGATTCAGAGGTAGAATTATTGTCAACATAATTTTCTGGAATGAGACAATATTTATCGCTTAAAAATATGAACATTTATCAGAGAATAAATAGTAGATAGTGTTGTGGAGTGGCTGCTTTATGGAAAGTGGGATTGAATTGCTATTTTCTGAAAATAATTGTAATATACTTTTGTGCTTCGTCAAGTTGAACCGTTGACATGTGTATATATAGTACAATGCACGCACATGATTACACGTTTGCTCATGATACATATCTAAATGGAAAAGATAAATAAAAGAAACATGGTTAAAAATAAATAATAGACTTATTAAATATGTATATTGAATAGACGTGCGCACGTGCACCCTAACTATTAAATAATAATAGAATTATTAAATATGTATATTGAAATTATGTATCTCGACAATTGAGTACAGGAATTTGAGTATGAAGGAAATATTGTGAAGTCGTATAAAGACGTGCGTTGCACGTGCACGTATACTAGTATTTTGAAGGTACCCGTTGGTAGAGCTGGAACAGAAGACTATCTAGCATGGAATTACACCAAAAACGGGATTTTCAGTGTCAAGTCGGCATATCATTTGAAAATGCAGTTAATTAAACGTCATGGTGGCTCAGCAAGCTCATCCAATTCGTGTGATGAACACCGTGGATGGTTAGAGTTGTGGGGTGCTAATGTTCCGGGTAAAGCCAAGATCCATGTCTGGAGGTTGTTGAAGAATGGGCTAGCTGTTGGGGATGAGCTCCATCGAAGGAAGATCAAGGAGGGGGTGAAGTGCATTGCCTGTAACCGAGATGAGTCGCTGACTCACAGGTTTTGGACGTGCCCTCATTCAGTGGCTGCGTGGGAATTTCTTCGAGAGCTTACAGGCCTGGAGTTGAAGGGACCGGGAAATCGACCCTTTCGTGACTTGCAGCACTGGTTGCTCACTTGGTTAATTGACCTGGACGATAAGGAACGAGACATTGGCATCATGATGTTGTATCACATGTGGCTTGCAAGAAATGATGCAAGGGATGAGGTACAGATTGAGGAGCCAAGATCCATTAGCCGTCGTGTGCTGGCTCTTGTTGAGGAGTGGCACGGGCTCAAGGATACGACCATTACCGTCAATCCTGCAGCTGCGGAGCACTGGCTCCCCCCTGAGGTCGGTTGGCATGAAATCAACACTGATGGTGCTTTCTCGCCGGAGTCGGGTAACGGAGGTAATGGAATCGTTCTATGAGACCACCACGGTGAGTTTCTCTCAAGAGCTTGCCGTTTTTTCTCCTCGGTGACTGATCCGGAGGGACCGGAACTTCTACCGTGTCGAGAGGCGCCGGTAGTGGCTAAGGATATGGGAGTGGTGAAGGTCTGTTTGGAGATGGATTGCATGGGAGCGGTGGCGAAGCTAGCAGGCAACGACATGGACCGATCACTTCATGGTCCGTTGGTGGAGGAAATAAAATTGTTGCTGAAAGGGGTTGCTACTCATTCCATTCGACATACCAGGCGATCCTATAACGGAGTCGCACACAGTCTAGCGAAGGAAGGCTGCAGTAATAAACTTTGTAACACCTGGGTGGAGTGTTGGAATATTAGGCATAATTTCCATGATTAATTCCAGTATATAAAACATGATCGCAAACGCTACTAACATGTTAACCTCGAAAATACTAGACGTATTAATTAACATGAACAACGTCATGACATCTACGAACACAGCCATAATAAAACAGCACATCGGAACGTGGCGAACGTACCGAACGACTGTAGATGAAGTAGTTGTAGTCGTAGTCGTTGTAGTAGTTGTCGGAGCAACGACGGCAGCAGCTTGAGCAGCGACGGTAGCAGCTCGAAGAAGACGACGTTGAAGACGAGTCGCCCGCGGACCCGGAGATCGTACAGGAAGTCGAGCCGTGATGAAGAACTTGAGAGCAGTTGCGCGGAGCGCTTCCCAAAAACCTTATTCGCCCTCTCCCGTACAGGATCACAAGGGCGAGCGGTTCCGGAGACCTGCTATCCCGTTTGCCGGTGCACGCCGGCGCTCGGGATGTAGTAGACTACGGTGGCGGCGCAAGGCACGAGTTTTGCAAAACCTAGATTGGTTCGGGTATTTGCAGCGCACGCAGTGCAGGGCATTATATAGCGCAGCTCGGAGGAAAACCCTAACGGGTACGGAGTGGGCCAAGTCCACGTCGCACACGTATAGGTCGGTTGGTAGCCCACGATCCGGGAGCGACCCGAACCGACTAACCAAGACGCGTCCGTCAAAACCGTTTTCCTGTACTGCAAAAATAAAGCTCGGCTCGGCGAGATTCCCGCAACCCGCGGCGAGACGGGCGGGCGGGCGGGCGGGCGGTGCGTGCGGCGGCGGAGGAGCGCGTGAGAGAGACTCATGTTCTCACAAGCTTACCAAGTAGCACAACACTCCACTATATAAGGTGGTGCCACTACTCTCAAACTAGCAATGTGGGACTAAACTTTAGCTCCCACACCACTCACATGTGAGCTGCCATTTTTCCATGAGCTTTGAAATTTCAGAAATTGCCAATTAGGCTGCCCTCAAATTGGCCCAATTCTAACAGGATGTTCCACCGGAGTGGATTGTAAACTCACTGGCTTATGACCAGGACAATATGATTCAACAGAGGCAGCCGTTTTAAATCTCAAAAAAAAAAATCATAAGATAATGGTGGAGCGAGGATCACAAGGGACACGTAGTCGCGAAGAAGAAGCCCTTGAATATTCGATGCGATTTCTGCTCCCTCTCCGTGATCCGCGGGAGTCTCTTTGAAGCAATTTCCAGCCTTTCTCCCGCTAAAAAAAGCATTCCAACCTCTCGCGTGGATGGAGAGACTCATAGCCTTCTTTTTTACTTGTGATGCTGGAATATCATTTTCCAAAGTCAAAGCGTGTGCCTTTTGTCACTCAACACGTTTGCATCACAGTTCAGAACGCTAGCTAACTTGTCTTGATCTTGATGGGTGTGACTTGGTTTTTTCTTCTTGTATGATGATGTGATAGACTGATAGGTGAGTTTCAAGATAAGATTCCTTGAATTTCTTGAAAATCAGCCACTACATGTACCCGTAATCCAAAATGCACCCGTCTAAAAGAAATTTTTTGTTTGGGAAAAGATAGTTGTCGGGTGCAACTATGAGAGTAAAAGACATTCACACGGTGATTAACTTGGCGCGCAAGAGTAATTTTTAGTCCATCTCCTCTCAAAACTAAAGATAAAGATAGATTTAAATTAAAAAAAAAAGATAAAGATAGATTTGGCACGCGAGAGGAAATATAGTCTAAGATACGCACGTCCTTGTATCTCGACACTTATTTCCGGATCGAGAGGTTAACTGATTAGTGGAGCTTAATTCTACTTTTTTAAATTTGTTCTTCATATTTCTCAACTTGTATGCGTTTATCCCGGCCAGGCGGCCACCCCTTGTCCAATGGAGGAGGATGGACACCCGTATTTCCCTAGAATGTGCTGAAATTTTAGTGTACTTGGGTCAAATCCCAACTAAAATCCGAAATTCTCTTTATCCATTTTGGTTGGCTGGTTGTGTGTGTATGAGACTAATGTTTTGTCTCATACTGCTAGTGCAGAGTGAGCTGCACCACTTTATATAGTGGGATGTTCTAGTACTAGTATGAGCTAATGAGAGCATGAGAGAAGAAGAGTGCCACACGCGCGCTCCTCCTCCTCGCTCGCCTCGCCACGGCACGCCACGCCATTAATGAGTCATTGATTAGTAATTAACGGACGCGTTAATTTCTCAGTCGTTTCCAATCCTTTAGGATCGTGGGGCTGTTATCGACTTAAACGTGCGTCTGCGCCCACGTCCTACCCGAGCAACACTATATATGCAGGCGATGCAAACCCTAGCCGAACCACGCAATACATGGTCTCGCACTGTTTCAGAATCTTGCGCCGCCGTCTTCTAAGTCTTCTCCATCCCGTCTTCCGGCGTGCACCGGTTGAAAGGACAGTAGGCCTCCAGAACCCCGCCTCTTGTGATCCTGTAGGGAGAGGGGCGATCAGATTCTCGGGGAGCGCACTCGCGCGACTACTGGCTTCGAGTTCTTCCCCAACGACGACTTCTTTCTCGACATCGCCAACCTCTTCACCGACGACATGGGCGACAACGGGGACGCCAGCGGTTCTACTACTGCTGCACCGTATGTGATCTTCAAACTCCTTTATGTTCTTTTGCTAGAGTTCCTATTTGTAGTATGTGCTCTAAATTCAATCTGTTTATCTACTTTTTCCGTAGATCACATGTTTCCGTAGATCACATAATTAGTTTAATTTGTATTATTCTAGTCATGAATTGTTTACTGTTTTCGCGAATTAAATCATATGCTAAATTGTCTAATTCTTCAATAGAATGAGGATGGAAGTGCCCATGTTGATGGTAGTGCTTGTGTGGTTGCCTAAAACGATTCTCATGTGTGCCTTCAAGCTAAGCAACGTGAAATCCTCATCCAAAAGAGGTAGCATTTGATGCCAGGGATATTAACAGGAAAATATAATATTGTGGTTAAATGTAAAATAATGGACCCGTAATCATCGGGATATGGAGTATTTTGGACCATGTGTTCTCTCACTTGCTGAGTTTATGCTGCTGATTTTTCGTTTTGAAGTTTGATGGACCAAATTGCTCTCGCCATCCTAGTTGATACACTGCTAACTAAAATCCCTAGATAACTCATTTGACATAGTAGTTGAACCCTCTTATGGGCATCATTGCATTCCATGATACCTCAAAGAAGAAGACACATGGGCACCGGCTACGTCAACTTCTATTTGTGTTTGAAATTTTTTTTTTGAACAAACAGAGGCGCCAGTGGCGCCAATTTCATTCCCAGGTCAACTGCACGAGGCAGCAAGGATTACAAAGTCCTGTACATAATGTAAGATTGATAGCAGAGGACATCGACCTAGAGAATGAGAGGGGTTGGTACAGCTGAAAATAGGTTCTAGGTTAGGCCTAGACACCCGAGTTGCACATATATGAGCCTCCTTGTTAAGATTCCTGGGAATATGAAAGATCTGACTCCGATTGTTATGAGTTGAATTGAAAAACTTAGCCAGGTCCACTCTCGCATTCCAATGGAGAAGCGGGTGGTCGATTCTTCTTGATGCAGCTGTTTTTGCAAGAACCTGGTTGTCGGTCACGAATATAGGGTTTTCCACCTGCAACAAATTGGCTAGAGTTGCTGCTAGGAGCAAAGCCTTAGCTTCTGCAAGAAAGACTGAAGGTTGAGGCTGTATAGTAGCTTGGATCCTGCAATTGGTCTTCCCGTTTGGAGAAATATCCTTGATGTAGACTCCCACCTTAGTAGTTCCTCCTTGTGATGATTCAGCACCATGTATGTTGGCATTTTTCCATGAAGCATCTGCAAAAAATACCATACCCTGCAAAACGAATTCATTCTGTAGAGTATAGCCTTGGTGATGCACACGGTGGGTGTGTTGTTGGGAGACCCCAAGAGGAAGGTATGAAGTAGTGCAGCAGCAAGTTTCCCTTAGTTGTGAAACCAAGGTTATCGAACCAGTAGGAAATAATGAATTCCCCCGAGGTGTCAACGGCGCCAGAAAAATCTGCGACGTAAGGGCGCCAGAAAATGCTTCCTGGGACGTAGGTGACGTGGAACCTGCACACAACACAATCAAGATACTTTGCCCCAACTTAACGGTGAGGTTGTCAATCTCACCGGCTTGCTGTAACAAAGGATTAAATGTATGTGTGGAAGAAAGATGTTTGTTTGCAGAAAGTAACAGGTTTGCAGTTTGTGGTTTATCAGATTAAAGAGAAGGACCGGGGTCCACAGTTCACTAGTGGTGTCTCTCCATAAATAATAATAACATTCATGCGGGTAAACAAATTACAGCTGGGCAATTGATAGAATAATGATGAGCAAACCAATGCATATACCAACGTTATGATGTCTAGCGTGAGATTCATTCGGGCATTACAACAATATACATAGACCGTTCCAACCGCATCTATGACTAATAATCCACCTTCCGGTTAGCGTCCGCACCCCTTTCAGTATTAAGTTGCATGCAACAGATTATCGCCTTAAGCACTATGTGTAAAGTAAGTAAGTAACATCATCCTTAGACAAAGTACTACTGTTTTATCCCTAGTAGCAACAGTACATTTACAACCTTAGAGCTAGCTGTCACCACCCCAGATTTAATAGAGACATGAACCTACTATCGAGCATAAATACCCCCTCTTGGAGTCACAAGCATCTACTTGGCCAGAGCATACACAAGTAACGGAGAGCATGCAAGATCATTAAATAGCACACACATGATATATTATGAAGCAATAACTTTAGTACTCAATATTCATCGGATCCCAGCAAACACAACATGAAGTATTACATAACGGTGATCTTGATCATGATAGGCAGCTCACAAGATCTAAACATGATAGCACAAGAGGAGAAGACAACCATCTAGCTACTGCTATGGACCCGTAGTCCAAGGGTAGACTACTCACGCATCAGTCCGGAGGCGGTCATGGCGACGTAGAGGCCTCCGGTGACGATTCCCCCTCCCGGCAGGGTGCCGGGGAGAAGTTCTGATCTCTCCCGAATTGGTGTTGACGACGGCGGCGGCTCGGGACCCGTGGAGGAAAATATGAACACCGTGCTAGGGTTTTTAGTCTGGGGGGTATTTGTAGGCGAAAGGGCGAAGTCGGTGGCGCCCCGAGGGGCCCACACCCGGTCCTCGCGCGGCCAGGGATGCTGCCGCGCGAGCACGTGGTGGCGCCGCCTCGGTGGCCCACTTCGTCTCGTGTTCGGCTTTCTGGAACGTTCCCGATGAAAAACTGACTTCAGAAAAGAAATCGTCCAATTCCGAGAATATTTCCTTAAGTACTTTTCTGAAACCAAAAACAGCAGAAAACAGGGAACTGGCACTGTGGCATCTTGTTAATAGGTTAGTCACAGAAAATGCATAAAACTATATAAAATGCATATAAAACATGTAATAACTTGGTATAATATAGCATGGAACATAAGAAATTATAGATACGTTGGAGACGTATCAACATCCCCAAGCTTAGTTCTACTCGTCCCGAGTAGGCAAGAACGATAAAAGAAGAATAATTTCTGAAGTGACATGCTTAAACACAATCTTGATCATAATATAATGTAAGGCTCATGTTATGAATGAAGTGACTCAAGGCAATGATCTATAGTTTGCTAACAAATAGACAAGGAGTAAACAACTACATCATATAAGTAAAACTTTTCATGAATAGTACTTTCAAACAAGCGTCAAAAAGATTTGCATAAGAGTTAACTCATAAAGCAATATTATCTAAGCAAAAGAGCATTGAAGCAACACAAAGGAAGATATAAGTTTCAGCATTGACTTTCAACTTTTGAACATGTATATCATATAGATAGTTGTCAACACAAAGAAATATAACAAGTGCAATAAGTAAGCATATAAGAATTGTTGCACACAGTTGACACAAGTGTTTGCTTCGGGGATAGAAAGAAGTAGGTGAACTGACTCAACATAAAGTAAAAGATAGGCCCTTCGCAGAGGGAAGCAGGGATACAAGCATGTGATAGAGCTTCTTAGTTTTATAGGTTTTTGAAATCATATAGAGAGCATAAAAGTAAGTTTTGAGCGGTGTTTGTCGTTGTCAACGAATGGTAATGGGCACTCTACCCCCCTTGTCAACCAGACTTTCTTAAGAGCGGCTCCCATGAAGGACGTTATTTCTACCCAAGGGCAGATCATCCCTCTTTTCTCTTTTGTTTACACATGTAGTTTAGAACTAGTATCATTGCTTGGCTGATTAGACCAGGGCAAAAATGTGAAGAGAATGCAGCGGTTAAAGTTGTAATTAATTGGGATTGGGCACCCCATTTGCCAGCTCTTTTTGCAAAGTTAATGGATAAGCGGTGTATATGCCACTAGTCCGGTTGGTGAAAGTCTGTCTAAAAACAAATGACAAGGTTGATATCCGTAACACCACATACTTCCTCATGAGCTAATAAACATTGACACAAATAAGGGATAATAAATTTTGAATAAAAGGTAGCACATGAAGTATTTACTTGGAATGGCAGGAAATACCATGTAGTAGGTAGGTATGGTGGACACAAATGGCATAGGTTTTGGCTCAAGGATTATGGATGCATGAGAAGCATTCCCTCTCAGTACAAGGCATTGGCTAGCAAGGTTGTTTGAAACAAACACAAGTATAAACTATGACAACAAGACGTATATAAAAACATATTGCAAGCATTATAAAACTCTACATTGTCTTCCTTGTTGTTCAAACACTTTAACTAGAAAATATCTGGACCTTAGAGATACCAAACATGCAAACCAAATTTCAGCAAGTTTTACGGTAGTTCCTCACTAATAGGTTTTAACTACATGATGTAAAAGCTTAAACATGATCTACTTGAGAGCTCAAAACAATTGCCAAGCACCACAACACGCAAGATAACAATCCATAAGAGCATGTATATCTTTCTTTATACCATCTACCACATTTAGCATTTTCTGTTCTCAACCAAACACCAATCAACTTATTTAAAAGATAAACTCTCCAAGTAATTAAACAATGAGATATGAGAGTATGATATAATAAAGCTAACAGCTCTAGCAAGAGATGCATGAAAAACAAGAGTTAGAAAGCATTGAAGTAACATAGAAGAATACTCAACAAATATGAGTGAAGAATACGAGTATTCATAAGAAAAAGCGGAGCGTGTCTCTCTCCCACAAAGGAATGGTAGGATCCATTTTATTCAGAGAATGAAAATAACAAAAACAAAAACAAAAACAAACCGACGCTTCAAGAAAAGCACATAAGAAGTGGCGGAATTAAAATATAGTTTCACTAGAAATGACCTGATAGTTTGTTGATGAAGAAGGGGATGCCAAGATTTGACGCTTGAGTCTTCTTGAAATATGTTGGGGATGAACCAACGGGGCATCCCCAAGCTTTGGCTTTAGTATCCTCTTGATCACATCATATCATCCTTCTCTCTTGATCCTTGAAAACTTCCTCCACACCAAACTTAGAGTAAACTTCATTAGAGGGTTAGTGCACGAAAAATTATGATATTCTGTAGGAACACAATTGCTACCAATGCTAATGGACATTAGCTACAGCCACTGATACTTCATAGGATAAAAAGATTCAATCAAAATAGCAAAAGAGGCATTGCAAAATAAATGGCAGAATCTGTCAAAAAAAGAACAGTCCGTAAAGACGAATTTTTTCGAGGCACTTAACTTGCTCAGATCAGAAAACTCAAAACTAATGAAAGTTGCATATATATCTGAGGATTACGCACAAAAAAGGGAAGATTATTTGGATTTTTCTGTGAGGAGTTACGAATTAAACGGTGGACAGCAGAAAACTGTTTCTGCGCAGGAATCCAAATTTAGCATGAACTTTCAACTAGAGGCTTATCTTGACACAACAATGCAATAAAATAAAGATACAAAGGAATTGCTACAGAGGTAGGACAAGTCCTTGACACAAACAAAATAAAATAACAGAAAATAAAAGTGGGTTGTCTCCCATAAACGCTTTTGTTTAACGCCTTTCAGCTAGGCACAGAAAGCAAAACTCAAGTATTATCAAGAGATGAAGCATCAACACCATAATTTGAACGAACAATAGAATCAAAAGGTAGCTTCATTCTCTTCCTAGGGAAGTGTTCCATACCTTTCTTGAGTGGGAATTGGTACTTGATGGTACCTTCTTTCATATCAATAATAACACCCACAGTTCTAAGAAAAAGGCCTTCCCAACACAATTGGACAAGATGGATTGCATTCAATATCCAAGACAATGAAATAAACGGGGACCAGGTTATTATTAACCATAATGGGAACATCATTAACTCTCCCCAAAGGTTTCTTCAAAGCATTATCAGCAAGAAAAACATCCAAATAGCAATGTTCCAATGGTGGCAAATCAAACATACCATAAAACTTTTTAGGCATAACAGAAATACTTGCACTAAGGTCACACAAAGCATTGCAATCAAATTTATCTACTTTCATTTTAATGATGGGCTCCCAACCATCTCCTAACTTCTTAGGGATAGAAGCTTCAAGTCTTAATTTATCTTACCTAGCTTTAATGAGAGCATTTGTAATATGAGTAGTAAAAGCCAAATTAAGAGAGTTAGCATTAGGACTTGTGGCCAACTTTTGCAAGAACTTAATAACTTCAGAGATATTACAATTATCAAAATCAAAATTATTATCATCAAAGCAAACCGAACCACATTCTCCCATGTTCTTAAAAATTTCAGCACTTTTATCAACACTAGTTTCAGCAGTTTTGGGCAATTTTAAATTTTTGGAAGAAGTAGAGGAGACATTTCCAACACCAACTATGTTACCATTGATAATAGGAGGCTTACTAGCATGTGAAACACCATTATTTTCAGAGGTAGTAATAGTAAAAACTTTAACAATATTAGCCTCTTTATCTAGTTCTTTCTCTCTTTCCCATCTAGCACGTAATTGGGCTATCATCCTAACATTTTCATCTATTTGAACTTGGATAGCATTAATTTTAGCAAAGGGATTACTCTCTTTAGTTTCATTAGGCATGATTTTAGATTTTAAAAGATCAACATCAAGGACAAGACTATCAACTTTAGAGGCAAGTATATCAATTCTCCCAAGCTTTTCCTCAACAGTTTTATTAAACAGAGTTTGTGTAGTGATAAAATCTTTTAACATGGTCTCAAGTTCAGAGGTGGTAGTCCTATTATTGTTATAAGAATTACCATAAGAATTACCATAAGAGTTCCCATTATTAGGAGGATAGGGCTTATAGTTGTTATTACCATAATTGTTCCTATAGGCATTGTTGTTGAAATTGTTGTTTTTAACAGAGTTCACATCAACATGCTCTTCTTGTGCAACTAAAGAAGCTAAGGGAACAGTATTTGGATCAACATGGGATTTACCATTTGCAAGCATAGACATAATAATATCAATCTTTTCACTCAAGGAGGAGGTTTCTTCAACAGAATTTACCTTCTTACCTTGAGGTGTCCTTTCAGTATGCCATTCAGAATAATTCACCATCATATTATCCAAGAGTTTTGTTGCAGCCCCCAAGGTGATGGACATAAAAGTACCTCCACCAGCCGAATCCAATAAGTTTCTTGAAGAAAAATTCAGTCCTGCATAAAAGGTTTGGATGATCATCCAAGCAGTCAGTCCATGGGTTGGGCAATTCTTTATCAAAGATTTCATTATTTCCCAAGCTTGAGCAACATGTTCATTATCAAGTTGTTTAAAATTCATGATGCTACTTCTTAGAGAAATAATCTTAGCAGGAGGATAGTATTTTCCAATAAAAACATCTTTACATTTAATCCATGAATCAATACTATTCCTAGGCAATGAAAGCAACCATTCTTTAGCTCTTCCTCTCAAGGAGAAAGGAAATAATTTCAGTTTTATAATATCACCATCTATATCCTTATATTTTTGCATTTCACATAGTTCAACAAAATTATTTAGATGGGCAGCAGCATCATCAGAACTAACACCAGAAAATTGCTCTCTCATAACAAGGTTCAACAAAGCAGGTTTAATTTCAAAGAATTCAGCTTTAGATGCAGGTGGAGCAATAGGTGTGCATATAAAATCATTGTTGTTGGTGCTAGTAAAGTCACACAACTTAGTGTTCTCAGCAGTACTCATTTTAGCAAATTAATTAACAAACCGAAATAACCAAAATAACAAAAACTGAAAATAAAATAGCAAACCGAAATAAACAAAGTAATGCAAGTAACTATTTTTTTTGTATTTTTGATATTAAGCAAACAAGACAGTAATAAAAATAAACTAAGCAAGACAATAACAAAATAAAAAGATTGGAAGTGCGAAAACTCCCCTCGTAGAAGAATCTTCAAATCACCGGCAACGAAGTTGATGGAGGAGTGTGAAGGTCTTCAAAGGAATTCTTATTTCCCCGGCAACGGCGCCAGAAAAATGCTTGATGCACACGGTGGGTGTGTTGTTGGGAGACCCCAAGACGAAGGTATGAAGTAGTGCAGCAGCAAGTTTCCCTCAGTTGTGAAACCAAGGTTATCGAACCAGTAGGAAATAATGAATTCCCCCGAGGTGTCAACGGCGCCAGAAAAATCTACGACGTAAGGGCGCCAGACAATGCTTCCTAGGACGTAGGTGACGTGGAACCTGCACACAACACAATCAAGATACTTTGCCCCAACTTAACGGTGAGGTTGTCAATCTCACCGGCTTGCTGTAACAAAGGATTAAACGTATTTGTGGAAGAAAGATGTTTGTTTGCAGAAAGTAACAGGTTTGCAGTTTGTGGTTTATCAGATTAAAGAGAAGGACCGGGGTCCACAGTTCACTAGTGGTGTCTCTCCATAAATAATAATAACATTCATGCGGGTAAACAAATTACAGCAGGGCAATTGATAGAATAATGATGAGCAAACCAATGCATATACCAACGTTATGATGTCTAGTGTGAGATTCATTCGGGCATTACAACAATATACATAGACCGTTCCAACCGCATCTATGACTAATAATCCACCTTCCGGTTAGCGTCCGCACCCCTTTCAGTATTAAGTTGCATGCAACAGATTATCGCCTTAAGCACTGTGTGTAAAGTAAGTAAGTAACATCATCCTTAGACAAAGTACTACTGTTTTATCCCTAGTAGCAACAGTACATCTACAACCTTAGAGCTAGCTGTCACCACCCCAGATTTAATAGAGACATGAACCTACTATCGAGCATAAATACCCCCTCTTGGAGTCACAAGCCTCTACTTGGCCAGAGCATACACAAGTAACGGAGAGCATGCAAGATCATTAAATAGCACACACATGATATATTATGAAGCAATAACTTTAGTACTCAATATTCATCGGATCCCAGCAAACACAACATGAAGTATTACATAACGGTGATCTTGATCATGATAGGCAGCTCACAAGATCTAAACATGATAGCACAAGAGGAGAAGACAACCATCTAGCTACTGCTATGGACCCGTAGTCCAAGGGTAGACTACTCACGCATCAGTCCGGAGGCGGTCATGGCGACGTAGAGGCCTCCGGTGACGATTCCCCCTCCCGGCAGGGTGCCGGGTAGAAGTTCTGATCTCTCCCGAATTGGTGTTGACGACGGCGGCGGCTCGGGACCCGTGGAGGAAAATATGAACACCGTGCTAGGGTTTTTAGTCTGGGGGGTATTTGTAGGCGAAAGGGCGAAGTCGGTGGCGCCCCGAGGGGCCCACACCCGGTCCTCGCGCGGCCAGGGATGCTGCCGCGCGAGCACGTGGTGGCGCCGCCTCGGTGGCCCACTTCGTCTCGTGTTCGGCTTTCTGGAACGTTCCCGATGAAAAACTGACTTCAGAAAAGAAATCGTCCAATTCCGAGAATATTTCCTTAAGTACTTTTCTGAAACCAAAAACAGCAGAAAACAGGGAACTGGCACTGTGGCATCTTGTTAATAGGTTAGTCACAGAAAATGCATAAAACTATATAAAATGCATATAAAACATGTAATAACTTGGTATAATATAGCATGGAACATAAGAAATTATAGATACGTTGGAGACGTATCACTTGGCAAGGCAACACCTGAGAAGAGCTTCGGGCCTGCTGTAGCTCCAGATTGTCTGCCTGCTTAGTAGGAGAGTGAGCAATTTCAAGATTGTGCAAGAGAGCCTGAGTATTAATAAAGATTTGATGAGGTTCCCCTTTTTTTCTTTGAAACAGCATATCGTTTCTAGATTTCCAAATGCACCACATAAATGTGAGAACATTTGTTAAGGTGGCATAAGGGTGATTAGATGAAATCAAGGCTAAAATGATATCAGTGAGATTAGAGCAGCCGGCAATTATGATTTCTATCCGAATATACCAGGGGGCAATGAACCAAGCTGATTTTACAAAGGGGCAGGTGAAGAATAAATGAATTTCATCCTCCTGCATTCCACACCTGCAGCAAACTTTGCTTATGTGTTTACAGAATCGACCTGTTTTAGCTCCTGTTGGAAGAGCCTTCCGAAGGAAACGCCATGCAAAAGTTTGTATTCTTGGAATGATTTCCTTGCTTTTCCAGATCTGATTTAGTAATTGAATGGCTTCTGGAGAGGGTGGTACCGGCTTTTTTTCTTGTCCTTGCTCATACAAAACCTGTAAACATGCATGATATGCCGACTTTGCATTGCATTTTCCATTTTGGGTTAGCTTCCAGCATAGAATATCCTGTTCGCCAGCATTTATAATTGGCGTTTGTTTTATAGAGGATGCTGCTGTAGGAGTGAACAACAAGTCAATTAGTTCTTCATTCCAAACTTTTTGATTGGGAAGCCAAAGATCTTTAACAAGAGCCGGGTAGTTGAAACCTGCAGGCTGAATGACTAAATCCTCATAGATAGTGGGCCAACAGGGATACCACGGTGTGTTCCAAATGGAGAGGTTGCCTTCGGTTATTTGGTAGGTTACATGGGATTTAAGAATTGGTAGCACTTTGAGAATTGAGGTCCAGAAAGCAGATTTGGGTGTGTTCGAGTTGGGCCTCCAGATGGTAGAATTCGGAAAGTATTTAGCTTTAAGGACCAAGTGTAGATGATCATTGGGGTTTTCGGCAATCTGCCAGGCTGACATAAGAATGAGACTTTGATTAACAGCCTGAAGGTTTCTAATGCCTAGACCCCCTTCTTTTTTTGGCGCACAAATATCTTTCCAAGCTTTCAGGCACATGCTGCGATGAGTAGGATCTTCTCTTATACCATACCACCAAAAGGTTCTTATAATGGCTGTGAGTTTTGAAATGAATTTCTTTGAAAAAAGTATATTGGACATATAGTATACTGGAATAGAGGAGAAGACAGATTTGATGAGTTCAAGACGCGCAGCATGTGACATCTTGTCTGCTTTATATGTGCTCAGTTTTGATTTAAATTTATAAAATACAAAGTTGTAGGCTGACGCTCTATCTTTTGCAGGGAGAATGAGAGGGTGACCAAGATGAATGAAGGAAACATCCATGTCTTGTACCGGGAAAATTGTTTTGATGGCAGCCATCTCGATAGGATGGGCATGCTTGCTGAAAAGGATACAAGATTTGGACCAGTTTGGTGTTTGTCCCGAAATTGCACAGAAAGAGTCAATGATTTTCTTCATAGTTGTGGCCTCTTGGACAGTAGCCTCACCGCAGATGAGGAGATCGTCAGCAAAGAGTAAAGAATGAATGCGGGGGCAATTTTGACCTAACATTACACCCTGGAGACAGTTATTGGCCATGGCATCTTGAAGGGCTAGCGAGAGTTCATTTATCGTAAAGACAAAAAGGTACGGCGAGAGGGGACAACCTTGTCGTATACCTCTACTGTTATGAAAATTTCCAAAAGGTTGACCATTAATGACAACTGAAAAGGTGGGAGAAGAGATGCAGGCGAAGATCAAGTTTATAAAATGACCATGTAGTCCTTTACGTGACAGAGTGGCAACAATGAAGTTCCATTCTACTCGATCAAAAGCTTTAGCTAGATCAATTTTTAGCATGAAAGCTTGGTGTTTCCAGGAAGCAAGGTTAAAGGAATGAGTGATTTCTTGGGCAATAATGATATTATTACTAATACGACGCCCTTCTATAAAAGCTTGTTGGGAGGGATTAATGTAGTCAGGAAGGTGAGGCTTGAGTCTATTGGCAAGGGTTTTGGCAATAAGCTTATAGACTACATTACAGAGACTAATTGGTCTATAGTCAGCTGGGACTAAAGGAACTAGTTTCTTTGGAATTAGGACAATGTGAGTATCATTTATGTGTTGAGGCATGACTCTAGAGTGATAGAAAGAGTTTACCAGATTTGCAACGTCATCTCCTATCCAGCTCCAAGTTGCCAGATAAAATTCCACGTTAAATCCATCCGGTCCTGGCGATGCATTCCTCCTCATGTTCTTTAAAGTGTCCCATAGCTCCTGCTTTGTTGGCACCGTGTAGGTGAAATCTGCACTATCTGCAGGCATCTGCGTATGTATATAAGGTGTGCCATTATTGATGTTAGTGGAAGCAAATATATGTCTAAAATAGTTTACAAATGTGTTGCTGATTTGCTTTGGCATGTGTTGCATAATATTGTTTTCATCCTTGACCGAGACTATCATATTCCTTCTTCTCCGCTTGAGAATAGCCCTGTGGAAGTAGGTTGTGTTCCTGTCTCCATCTTTGACCCAGTTCTTTTTTGCTCTCTGCATGTAGGATTCAGTAAGTTTAGTTAAGTTTTCTTCATACCTTACAACCAGAGAGCTCTCCAGTGTGTGATCTTGGTCTAGCAACGGCTTCTCTTGAATCTTTTTTATTTGATCTTCCAGATCATTTAGCTCCTCCTGTAGAGGTTTCTTTTTCCTGCACCAAACTCTTAGGGCTTGCGCCAGATGGTTAGTCCTTTGGGTAAATGATTTGCAGGCTGATTTTGACCAAGTTTCCCTAGCGAGAGTGTTAAAATCGTTCTCCTTCAACCACCAATTTTCAAATTTAAATGTACGTTTTACTCTAGAGATAGAACCATCAGTTGAAAGGAGAATAGGAGCATGGTCACTAATTGCGTGCATAAGGGGTAGGTTGTAAACATTAGCAATAGGGAATTGAGCACACCAATCAGCGTTAACAAGACAACGATCGAGTCTTTCATAAATGGGTTTTGAAGAGAAACGTTTGTTTGTCCATGTGTAAGCTGGGCCACTATAACCCAGATCAAACAAACCACAAGATTTAACTAGAGATTGAAAAGCATTCATGCGAGATCGACTAGTAACCGGAATGTTTTTATCCATATCATATAAAAGGTCATTCATGTCACCCATACATAGCATAGGGAGATTTCCATTATGATACACAAAAGTGGTGATCTGGTTCCAAATGAGACTAGTTTGTCGATGGTAGGGATCACCATATATACAAACCAAACCAAATTTCTGATTATTGGCTCTAATACTAGCTGTAGCTAAGATAAGATAAAAGCTAGTGGAATGCACAGTGATATTAATGTCGTCGTTCCACATCAGCCAAAGCCCTCCAGACCGACGTCGTGAGGGAACTATAAGACTATCAAACATATTAAACCTAGTAGTAAGATCAGATGATTTGATTTTGGAAGATTTAATTTCAGAAATAAAGACTACCTGTGCTTTAGTGGAATCGATTAGCCGGGCAAGATGCATCATCTTGTTACTGCTCAGATTCTTGCCCATGCCTTGGCAGTTCCAGCCAAGTGCTCTCATGGCGCCTGTGGGTGGACGAGCAGCTAGTTCACCTATGAGGTGGCTCACGGGAAGCGGGGGAAACTAGCTTTAGTCAATCAATCAAGGGAGTCGCCGAGGGAGTAGAAACCGAAATCTGGGATGCAGGAGTTCGTGAATGCAGAATCCAATCGAGCAAGGGAACTCTAGATTCGAATAGATGTGGGATCTAGAGAAGAAAAGAGGAGCGAGCACAAGTTTCTGGAGAAAAGATGGCCGATTTGGGGATTTCTGGAGTATTGAAGTATGAGAAGAAATGGGAGATTGAGCAGCGGGGAAACACAGATCGGGGAGAGAGGAGCAGATTAGGAATAACTGGGGAGAATCAGAGGAAGAAGATCGGCAAAGCGCCTAATACGGCATATCGCCAGTCGCCATGAAAGGCAAGTCGTCAACACGTCGATGGATCACCAGAGCTGGATGTGTTTGAATTTTTGGGCTCCTCGAAGAAGACACATGGACTTACTTTGCACACACATATTCTCATTGTTTTGATACACTTCAAATTTTTTAGTTCATATATATATATTTAACTTGCAGTTTTTTGAAAGGTTGCTGTACATATATTCCTCATGGTGATTTGTTAAAAAATTCAAGATGTACCTTAAGAAAACCAAAAAAAAAAAACATTTCCAAAGTCCACCCTAAGCACCACTTTTCCTATTTCTCACGTGCACTTGGACCTGAACGGGAAACAACCAGCCTGCGTCGCGCTCGCGCCTCCACGCAGATCTTTCCTTGTCGAGCAGCCGCAGGCGAATGTTCCATTCCCTCTCCCTTCTTCTTACGCTGAGGACAGGAGAGAGCTCGAGCTCGAGCTCTCACGGGCTCACAGCTCGCGCCGCCATCCAGCCACGCGGCCCGCCATGGCCGCTTCCTGCGGCGCCGCCGTGCCTTACACCCTCCTGGGCGCGCTCCTCAGCGAGGGCGGCTGGTCCTGGCCGGCGTGCGGCGGCCGCGCCTTCCTCCGCGACTACGCCCAACGGGGCACCAACGCGCTGCTGTGGGCGGGGCTCCTCGCCGTCACGTGGGTCCTGCTCCGCCGCGTCGCCGCGCTCCTCCGCCTCTGGGCCCTCGGCTCCCGCATCCCCGGCCCGCCCGCGCTCCTCGCCGACCCCGGCCTCGCCGCCGTCTGCCGCGCCGGCGGCGACATCACCGGTAGGTTCACCGCGTGCCTCCGCATCCTTACCCTGTTTTTCGTAGCTATGATCTGGTTCGGTTGGTTGGGATTGGTGGTCGTTCTGGTGGGTGGGGAATGGACCGGATTTCGCGCGACCTCGGCCGCCTCCATGTGCTAGAATATTCGGCATGGCCTTGTCGAGGTGCTGCTCGAGTGTCCACATAGGCGTGAGGACCGTTTGCGATTTCCGCAGCTTGATTCTGAACTTAGTAGCCCCTTCTTGAGGCGCCAAAGATTCAGTCTAGCAGCAAATCAAGTCCTGACCACTTGGGAATTTTGTCTTGTTTTCTTCCGTTCGTATGGTACGAGATACTAGCATGCTATAGTCTAGCGCTGATCTGGGCGCGTCTGGTCGACATTTCAATTTGATGGATTTGAAGGTGTTGGTTGATCACATTAAATGGCAACTTTATGGCCAAATTTGGTTGTCTGGGTGTGCAAGCTGGTGATAACTGTCGTTCGACAGCTCTATCTACCGGTACCTGGATTTAGTTATTTTGCTTTTAGGCTAGTCTGTGACGGCTGGAGGTAATATTGTGCTTTGCCAGCACCCAGTACACAGCCAGGCCACCAAATGATTACCACAGTTGACTTTAACCTGACATAAAGTTGCAAGATTTGCTAATGATGCGGTGGTCTGATAGATACTTCTATGGTGCTCAGTTTTGAACAAAAGTATCATGATTCCGAATTTTCGATATTCTTTCCCTGTTACGGTCCACGAAGATGTTGGAATAAAATTCCTCACATCCTATAAGGTTCAACCTGCCTGCAAGGGAAACTGTATCCTTGTATAAGCAATTCTGCCAAAAGAGCAAATCAAGTAACTTTGCTTAGAACTTTCTTGCGTTGGCAAATCTTCTAACATGATCACTTTTTGTATTCAAGCAATGTCCAGCTAAATACTTCATCCTATATTCTAGCTTTCCTGGAAATGGGCACTTCTTGCAGAAGAGCGTTCATAGGAAGCATTTACCGGTCATTATAATTTTCGCTTATGAATAGTTGTTTCCCGTTCTAGACTATATTTATGTCACTTCTTGTCCTTTCCTTTCCCTGTTATTTTGTGTTTTCTTTTTTCTTGTCCTTTCATTGTTTGTTAGCATGGTCGTAAGCTAGCCCAGCTCAGCTCTACAGGGACCATATTATTCAAAGATGAAACACATGGTCCGTCAAATAGTTTATATTGATAATAGTCAATTAGAAACCTTTATGCAAAATCATTCTAGATTTTTTTTTGATGTTCATGTTCATTTTTAGCAGAATCATTACTGTAAATGTGTAAATTACTATTATGCGCGTTGTTTCATATAACTTTAGTTTTTGATCATTTTTTTCCAAAGGGTATATCCCCGGCCTCTGCATCAATCGATGAACACAGCCAAGTTTCTGATCATATGTTCCTTTGAACTGCTTTATTTGCAGTCTATCTATCAAATTTACATGGCAGTTTTGGACCAGTTGTCCGACTGTGGGTAGGACCGTCTCAGCTACTTGTCTCAGTTAAAGATTCCAGCCTAATCAAACAGGTTTTAGCAAAAGCTGAAGATAAGTTACCACTGACTGAACGGACATATAATTTAGCTTGTGGAAGACTTGGCCTATTCATTTCCTCATTTGAGAAGGTACGTGTACGGGTGTGATGAAAAATCATGTGGATCTGCAGTGTTACACTTTCTTTTTGTCTGTCATGTGTGTTATTTATGCTATGTAAAATTGATAGATGGTACATATCATTGTTGCTTTGATTTTTTTACTTCTCTGAATGCTTTTGCCCTGTTATTTCAGGCCAAAAGTAGCAGGGAGTCACTTGAAGTATTCTTGAATGAGAAACTTAACGTTGGTGCCAGTAGAAGTTCTTTCAAGATCATTGAAGATGTTTTCAATAGAGTCGACTCTACTATGGACAAGGACTCTCTGGATTGCAGATATTTTTCCCAACACATGACATTTAATATAATTGGTGCAGCTCTTTTTGGTGAGGTCTTCTTTGATTGGTCTGATGCTGGTTCATATGAGGAGCTTCTAATGATTGTCGCGAAGGATGGCTGCTTCTGGGCTTCTTATGCAGTTCCCCCATTTTGGAAATCTGCTTATAGGAAGTACCGGAACCAATGTGCAAAGCTGCAGATCTTAACTGAAGGCATTATTAGAAAATCCATATATCGAAACAGTTTACTTAACCATAAAGACCTGAGATCCTGTAAGAAAAGTGAAGAGGTGGTAAAAGAACCAGGTAGCCATACCTCTCTCCTAGAAAGGACGATATCAGGTTACTGTCTACATGGGCCTGTTGAAGGGCCTCTCAGTTCACAAGAGGAAATATGTGGGAATATCGTGGGTTTGATGTTGCATGGAATTTCCGCATCTGCTAACCTGGTCAGCAGCATTTTGGCGAGACTTGTCTTGTATCCAAACCTGAAAGACCAGGTACACATTGTTTGTTTTACTTCGGGAGTTACAAATTGTCCTTTGTTGTTCTTTGTATGATGTTAAAATTGATGGTTGCTACTCCCTTCTTGTTCATATAATGATCTGAATATATCTTTTTCATAAAATGTCTCACAAGTCACACGAGTCAGTGGCATTTGTTTGATAGCCTCCAATAGTTCTCATTCATTTGCTTCGGCAGTTTCTGTTCACTTGTTTGACTCACACATGCTTCCTTTTGCTACAGCTATATGCAGATGTTGTTTCAGTTTGCAACCAACCATCTGAGCTGCAGGTGGATGATGTGCTTAGGATGCAATTCTTACTTGCCACTGTATGCGAATCTGCTCGCCTTTTGCCTGCAGGACCTCTTCTCCAGCGATGTTCTTTACAACACGGTAAGCGTGCCTTTTTAGAGAAAAAGCGAAATAAAACATGCAAGTAGCCTACTAGGATTTATATTTTCAGTATAACTAAACTGGGTGGCTTATTACCTGTATTATTACGGCGTTTTATCATTAATTTGCTTGCACATTGGAAAAAGTCCATTTTAAACCCTGAACTCATATAGGTCTGGCGAAATGAACCCTGAAGTCGAAATCCCGGTCATTTAAACCCTGAACTTAGCGATCCCGGTCTAAAATGAACCCTATAGCCGTTTGGCATACCGGGAAGGCAGAAAATCCCGACCGGAAATATCCGCTGTCTCACTGATTTGATGGACCCACATGTCATATTCATCTCTATCCCTAGTTCACCTCTCTAAAATTCACCAAAGCATGGCCGCGGGCGAGCGGACGTGGGAGGTCACGATTTGTCTCGCACACTTCACCATAGCTATTAGCCATCCATGTGCTCTAGCTGCCACTAAACTTAGAAAGAACTCCTCGTAACCTCACCACCCATGCATGTTAATTACTGTACCAGTGCTGAAGCTCAGCCGGTGACCTCAACCACTGCAACCATGAAGTATACGCAGCGATGAGCCGATGAACTGACCGACCAGGATGGCCGAGCTGCCCACTTTCCTAGCCATGGTGAAGACGACCCCATCTAGCTATTCATTCCCTTGCACCCCAGATGAGACGACAGATCGAGGCAAAAGGCAGGGCGGAATAGATCAAGATCAGATTCGTCCTCTCGATCCGGCCGTCGGCTAGCTACCACTTTTCATCCTTGCGTTGCCTTTCATTTGCGGGCAAACCTGCAAAAACTACTGACAAATATGCGACACCAGTGCCACTATTACTAATAGTACTCCAGTGGACGGCGAGGTCGGGGCTGCCGGCGTCCGCGAGCGAGCACGTTGTTGGGGACAGCAAGGTTGGGGCGGGCGGCGTCCTCGAGGACGTCCGTGACGGACGGCAAGGCCGGGGAGGGCAGCGCACGCTGCCCTGCGTGCGTGTGTGCGCTGCTGCCATGCACAAGGTGGCCGGCACGCACAGTCGCACACACACCATCGCCACACGCTTGAGGACCAGCGCGTACGAACGAGATTGGGGATAAAGACGAATTTGACATGTGGGTCAACGTTGTCAGCGACCTACTTTTTTTATAATTTTATTTTTCCTCCGGAAAACATGTCCAAGGTTTATTTTAGACCGGGATTGCTAAGTTCAGGGTTCAAACGACCGGGATTTCGATTTCGGGGTTCATTTCGCCGGACCTCTACGAGTTCAGGGTTTAAAATGGACTTTTTCCCTTGCACATTTGTTATGTTACTATGAGAACGTCTCGAAATCTCATACTCCCTCTGTCCTTTTATGTAAGATGTATGTTGGTTGTAATAACATCTTAAATTATGAGACGTAGGGAGTATGGTCTTGTAAAGTGGAGACTCTTTTATTGTCCTAGTCTTGTTGCATTGAAAATATGTTTTTATCCTGAGATTCTAGAAATCTCAAGTATATTACTGTACTGTAATCGCATTTATTTCTAGTCCGTGCTTGTTGTATTATTGATTCTTTTTTATTTTAATTGTAGATTTGACGCTCAAACCTGGCATCACTATACCAGCTGGAGCGACATTGGCTATTCCTCTGCCTCTCGTGCAAATGGATGTTTCTATATGGGGGCATGATGTTTGCCAGTTTAATCCTATCCGTTTTCTCCAAAAGGGTGTTGGTCTTGGAGGTATCTCCATGCCCCCCTCATTTTATTTCCACTTCCATGTTGTGTCCAAGGCCGCACCTCCTTATATTGTGGTGCATTTAAAAATAATTCATAAGTACTTGATCACCAATACTGAGAATTTACATATAAAGTAACATTGCACATACTGCATTGCACCTGAATATGTATCTGTCACAAATTTGTTAGATCCCTAAGAATCTCCCAGGGACTTAATTTTATATTTCTTTCACCGCATTTATTTTATGAAAATTTGAGACTTTCCTAATTCTTTTCTCACTCGATCTGTTTTCTTTCTTTGGCTGTAGAAATATTAGCAGCACATAAAGGCTCAGATAGAATGAAGCTTTTCACTGATTGTGATAAGACTGACTCATTCCTTCCATTTGGTTCTGGGAGTCGGGCATGTGTGGGGCAGAAGTTTGCAATTCTTGGTATCTCTATGTTGATTGCATCTCTTCTCCTGACCTACGAGGTTTGTTGTGATAACTGTTATGCTTACTCTTGTTATATGTTTGGTACAAGCGCCGATTCCTTCTTGGTATATTCCATATGAGCTATGCATTTACAGCCTTGATAAGCTTTGCGAAATGGACTTATTCAAGAGTCATGAGATATGCATAGCTCATATGGAATATACCAAGAAAGAATTGCATATCTTCTTATTCATATAAGCTTCATGAAGTCTAGTAAGAAATTGTTCAAAATCGTTAGCAGTTGTTTTGGAGATTGTAGAATCTTGTTGACAACTAGATTTGGAACTGTAACTCGCAGGTGCAGCCTCAACCAGCTTTAACCAAAGAAATGGACTTGGCAGTTGACAGCAACGACCTTCGCCATCTTCCAAACCCCAAAATCATCCTCACAAAAAGAAATGTCTGAAGCAAGAGTCCAGCAAACAAAATTTGTCGCGTTACCTTACTTTTTTTTTCTACCGGTGTTATACCAGTATATGATCTCTGGTTTGCTCTGCAGCCGTCGTTTCAACCGAGCAGAGGTTTGGAAAAGTGCTACTTTGCGACGTGGTGGTTTTTTTCTCCAGATTTTTTACAGCCCTGATAAGCTTTGCGACCCCTAGTTGTTATTAGCGTTTTGAGGCACTCCGGGCTGTGAAATCACCGGAGGTGTTTGCCGATGTGCATGTAAAACCAGTAGTCTTCTTTTTTCGACTCTTATTCCTCCCTTGGGAGGACTGTTGTATCTAGGCCTCTGGCCAATGTAACATGACATATCGTACACGAAATTGTACATTATTATGTGGTCAGGATGTTGTTACTTCAGCAGCATCAAGTTGATCGGTAAGTAGGCATAGGGATTGAAACTTGTAAGTTCATTTCTGGGTGACAATTCATAATCACTTATATCTGCTAAAGCTGGCTTACAGGACTTGCATACTACTTCCTCTGTCCCTAGACATAAAGACGTACTAGCAGTTCAACACCTCCAGACCGTATGTGAGTAGTAATGATGACCCCAGACAAAATAGGAGTTGTGAAATCAATCGCTGATCAACACCTCCCAAGCATTACTCCAAGAACATTGAACGACTGGAATATGATAGGATCAGAATTTTCAGACAATACACTAATTAACTCCAAGAACAGTCATTTTCTAAAATGCTCCAAGACAGACCCCCAACGAATTTTTCGGGTAGAGGTCACTCGGTTAAGATTGAATAAATGGTTTATAGATAGGAACAGAGAGAAGGCAGCTTCAAGTGGAGGTCCATGAGATAAATGCTACTGGGACAAGTGCCGTCGTTGTGTGGGCTGGCAACCTGAAAGGCCCAGAGCGAGCATACTTGTGTGGGCTTTCTGCTGGTGAACATGTTGAGCGGCAGTACCAGTACAACGGGAGATCAGATTGCGGCTTTCGTTTAGTCCCACCTCGCTTGGCGAAGGGACGCGGAGCAGGGAGCTCGGCTATATAATAGGGCGTGGTGTGAACGGTTAAAGGCACGAAGCTGCGTGGTGAGCACAAAGCGAACTATTCTTTCGCCTTTTACTAAAGAATACCGTGTGCACGCCACAATAAGCAGCATACGCTGATTTTTGGAGGGTGTTTTCTCCTTGTGAGGAAGCCCCATCAATCCTGAATCGTAAATTTTTGATTGCAAAAATTAGTACTGTAGAATGCAGTCAGTTTTTGGTGATAAATGTTGCCAATTTGGTCGTCAGCAACAGCTAAAGCATGCTTCAGTGGGTATAAGGTGAAATATGTATCTCTTGGTCCTGTTTTGATTGATTTTTGTTGTGGTGGTGTTTCTCTTTTCTGTTTTGATTGATTTTTGTTATGGTGGTGTTTCTCATGAGAACGGTGTATCATTTTTTTTGTAACTCAGTAGCCTGACTTTGGCACGTGAATGTATTTGGCAAATTGTATTAGTATTTGAGACAATAGGCCGTAGCCCAGCGTTAAATTAGTGACGTCAATGGCGGAAGATACAAAGTGATGAAAACCAGCTTACACACAACTCCACGCACACAAAAAATCAAGCCAAAGGCTTGTAGAAGAAAAGGGGTGTATGCAGAGATACACGCAGACTGGCAACGATGATCGCAAAACAACCATCAGAGGAGAGACAAGCCATGGACTCCAAGGCGACGCCTTCAGGAAGGAAATGGCACCAGAGTTCCGCCGCCGCCCGATCCGGAGGGATCAGGGTTTTCACCCAGAGCGCCGGGAGGAAGTGGGGAAGAGTCGCAACGGCGCCTTCAAGAAGGTAACAGCGCCCACAGGCGTCGCCGCCGCCGGCCAAGGCAAACGCCGTGCGGGTTTTTACCCCGACACAAATCCCCGCTTCCAGATCCGAGTGTGGTCGGCTGCCGAGGTAGCTACCACACCACATCCAATGTTTGTCACTCCCCGGGATAGTTTAAGCTATCATTTCGGGAGGGGAGTGAAAGAATTTGTATTGATCGCCACGCATGTCCAAGCGATAGTTTAAGCTATCATAGCTTTCACTTCACAATCCTATTAAAAAGTTACCGCGGAAACTTGTAACTACCCCTTTCTCTAAAGTTGTTTCAATATTTGACACTTGCCCCTATTTGTCTGAAATGAGCCTCTGGTAGGGGGAGTGGCCATTACTTAGAGGTCCTGAGTCTCTATCATCTTCTTCGCCTTCAAGTTCGGAGCTCGACTCATCAGTCATCACAACCTTTACAAAACAAAATTTCCTGCTCTAGGGGCCTAAAGCAAATAACTCAAGCCCTTTCAGTTGCAAAGTGATACTTGATTATTGTTCGATCACCAGAAATTATTTATGTTCTTAACTGCCAATACTCTTTGAAAGGATGGTCCCACGCATGGGCGCATCTAGCGGGTGGGCAAGGGGGGTCGTAGCCCACCCAAAATTATTTTGACCCACATATACACCCATGTTGTTGAGCTATTATAATCTTTTGCCTTTTCTATACAACATAATGTGTAGAATTGGTGTTTTGTCTATGTAAATTAAAAAATATCTTATATGTGTTGTTTACAAATGGAAAAAAAACATTTCATGAGGATGTCACATACTCTCTCCGTTTCTACAAAATTTATACAAAAGTAGATGTATTTAGACATGTTTGAAGTCTTGATACATCCATTTTTGAACAAATGAGAGTCATCTAATATGTAACGGAGGGAGTATGAAACATACATATTGAATTATAATATTGTGAATCAATCACCTATTTATACTATTAATTTGAAAAAAAATCCGCGATGCGACATTTTTATTGCAGTGTGTCGACCCTCCAATTTCTTTCTAGATACACCACTGGTCCCACGTCTGTAATATTGTTATATTGAGTATACTACACAAGAGGACACATACCTATTTGTTCTGAGAACCTATCGGCAATTCCAACATAACAATCTAAAAAATGAAATCCGAACATATCTATAGCACATTGAACTAACCAAGTAAAAATGATTGACCTAAAAGTAAATGATATCAATAAATGGAGCAGATTAAAAAAAGTTGAAGGTACATCTGGCTACAGGGGAAATATTTTCATGTTAAATCATTCTGTATGGAGATACACACCTTACATGCAACAAAAATCCACATGGGGACGCACACCTGACATGACAATGGGGCTGCGCCAAATATCAGTAGTCTCTGTGCAGGTGCATGTTGAATGTCTATTACAAGAGTTGCATGACAATAGAAATTCTATAATGACAAAAGAGAAGAGAAACAATGCGTTGGTAGGTTAATTACACTACAGACATATTCTTTTTTTTTGCGGAAAAAGGCCTGCCATATATTAAACCATGGAACTTACATAAAGATCCAGAACAAAGTCAAAAATTACAACGAAGTCCATCTGAATCTCGTCTTCATCATCGACGAGCAAGACGTGCCGGCGGCGCCGCGCCGCTGCACCTCCCTTGAACCTTGAATCAGAGGTGACCCCCTGCGGACGGGAAGTCGCCGAACCTCGAGCTCCGAAGAGCCTCCATCTTGCTCCTCCAACTCGGACGCCATGGCCAACAACAACAGCTCCTTCTAGAACATCAGCCGACCAGCTCCGCCGTGCGACGAACACCGGAAGGGGGAAAACACGGTCGACCCCATCACAACATCTCTCAGGTTCCGAACCGTCCCTGGGGAAGAAGACAGCCCAGCAGCAACTCACCTGAAGAACGGGAACTCCAAGGCGTCGAGGATTCGATGTCGCCGAATCGATCCACAGCAAGGAGTACACACACTCCACAACTTCCCCGGCGAACGCATCGCCAAGCCGGAGCAGGGAATGGGAGACCTTATTCGCCACCGCCGCCGCCATCGCCTCCGACCCGACGCCGCCGGCACAGGACACTAGAACTATAACTACCCGCACGACGAGATCCATGCCTCCCCCCACCTCGCTACGCCACGGCGGCGCCGGAGGCGGAGGGAGGCGGCGGATTCGCCGGCGGAAGCTCGGGGACGCCCTCTGTTCGCCTGTGTTTACTGTAGAGGAGGAGGGGAAAACGAAACGAAGCAGTGTACGTACGTGAGTTTGATTGTTACACTACAGACATATTCAACTACCACGACTCACATTAATCTACCATGGCTGTTTGAAAAAATTATCCGGGCAGAGGACAAGACATCATCTCTAAGAGCATCTCTAACAGAGCCCTCAAACCGCGCCGAACCGGGAAATAACTGCCAAACACGGTTCGGAAACCTTAAAGGAGAATTAGCAGCGCCCTCAAACGTCGCGTGACCGTAATTTTTTTTTAGGGCGTCCGGGAAATCGGCCCGCGGAACTGCGAATTCGCAGGTTTCGCTGCCGAACCGGAGGGCGAACCCTACTTGGTCATTGAGTTGGCGGGAGGGACATTTCAGCCCGCGCGAAACCGCTCTTCCGCCGCCGCCGCCACCGTTCCTCCAACTTCCTCCGCTCCGGCGAAGCAGCCAGCTCTCGTCGCGCCGCCATGGACCCCTCCGATGCCGGGCTGTTCAGCGTCCCCGTTGGGGAGGTCGCAGCGGCAGATCCCGTGGGCTCAGGGCTCGGCGGGCCGCGGCCGCCGAGCCGCTCCCGCCCCACGGCTGCCTCGCCTGAGGCCGTAGCTGCCGGCACGAAGCGGAAGAGGCTCGGAACGACAGGCGCAGCCCAAGCTTTGGCCGGAGGCGAGGCCGTAGCCGTAGCGGCGGCCGGTTCCCCATCCGCGCGACCCGGCGGAGGGGCGAAGCGGGCAGCTGTGCGGAAGGTCAAGGCCGGCGCCGCTGCCAATTGCGCCGCCGCCACCGCCGCCTCCATGGGTCCGCCCTCTGCCAGCCCGAGGTATGTGCCCAAATCGCCGCCGTCCCCTTTTCTTCTTGCTCCAATTCGTCCTCCAATTCGGCGTCCAATTTGTAGCAACCCTCCCGGCGACGGTCCGAACTCGTTTACCGAACTGCTGAATGACGCGTCTGTGGACATTGCCGAACCTCCGCTCGGTGATTATTCCTATGACGAGACCGACGGAGGCGTTGAGGATGGAGTTGGAGGAGACGACGACGAGGTGGAGGAACTCGACGCCTCGGCGGTGAAACAACGAGGCGTTAACTACACGGTGAAGGAGGATGAGACGTTGATCCGTGCGTGGGAGGCGATGACCCTTGACGCAATTCATGGCACCGATCAAGCCAAGTTGCGGTTTTGGCAACGAGTTGAGGATAAATTTTTTCGGCTTCTTCCTCGCAATGTCAAAAGTGTACCTCGAACATTCCGGTCGCTCCAAGGCCGTTGGGACGTGATCAAGACAGCTTGCTCGAGGTGGAGTGGCTGCCTGCAGCAGGTTCACAATGCTCCTTCGAGTGGAACCGTGGAAGCCGATTGGGTAAGCTACGATGATTCTCTCCGTCAAATGTAAATGCCTAGCTGCTTTTTAGTTACATGGAAATTGTTTGTTGTTTCTAGGACCGCATTGCAAGGGAGCGGTACAAGGACATGCCGGCGTCGAAGAACAAGCCCTTTCTCCTTGATCATTGTTAGAAAATTCTCCAAAACAGCGAGAAGTGGAAGTTGTCGCTTCTTGAACCAAATAAAAAGAATGAACTCGTCATCGAGGATGATGACGATGAAAATGGAGGGAGAAACCTCAACAAGCCCGAAGGCAACAAGAAAGCCAAGCTGCGGATGGTGAAGGAAGCCGAGGCTACCCTCTTGAGAGAGAAGCTCGACCAATTGGTGCATTCCAATGAGAGTATGGTGACCAAAACATTGGAGGCAAGGCAAGCCATGGCCGAGAAGAAATCTCAAGAGAAGAGAGAGAGGTGGCTTGTACTTCGGGATGAAGGGTTGCGCAAGGACGACATTGAACGCCGGAGAGTGGCTGCCGAGGAGAACAAGTCCGTTGCCAAGCTCCTTGCCGAGAAAAACAAGATCATGATGATGAACCGAGCCGAGATGGATCCACTCACTCTAGAGTGGCATGACATCGCTCGGCAGGAGATCTTGCACCGAAGGAAGCAAGCCTTGCTCAACTCGAGCACTTCTCGCGGAGGTGAAGGAGCTGATGTGTAGTTCTAGTTCTAGTTTTACATGGGAGTGCATATTTTGGCTGCATTTTTTGGGTCATATGTGTGGGCATGTTCGTGAAATATGTTTATCTGCCCTCTGCTATGATGAAAACTAAGTAATTTGCAAAACTGCTGATGAAATTTTGAACATTTCGACATATTTTGGTACCAAATGTGTTTAATGTTCACAGTTTGAGGATAGCCGCGCCATATTTTGAACATTTCGGCATATTTTGGTACCAAATGTGTTTAATGTTCACAGTTTGAGGATAGCCGCGCCATAGCAGTACCCGTAAAGCAGAATCTCAAAACAAAATATTCTGTTTTGAGGTTAACCTTATACCGCGTTTAAGTTTTTGCGGTTTGAGTGCTCTGTTAGAGATGCTCTAAGCTGCTTGACGGTTGTTTCTTGCTCATCCTTGTCCCTCGGAAAGAAACCACCTCTGGGAGGACGAAGTGGCCGGCTCATTCTCTCGCATTCCTCACATGGCTTGTCATGTTCTTTGAGAACAACTGTCTTCAAGTTTGGAGCTCGCTCCATCACACACCTTATAAATAGAAATTGTTGCTCTAGCGGCCTAAAGCCCAGAAATTCAAGCTCTTTTTTTTTTGAAACAAGGCAAAAGCTTTGCCTTTTATATTGATAAAGAAGGAGCAAACAAGAGGACAAGGCCTCAAAAGGAAAAGATACAACTCAAACACGCCGGCCCCGAGGCCGCGCCCCACACAGATCGACGACCCAATTACCCAAGCAACCAAGGCCGACATCAACAAAACCCTCACAAGAAGGAGAGTGACCGGAGCCGCCGCTCCGACGTCCACGCCGGCTCCAAAACCGCGCTCCAACACGGGTCGACGACCATGACGCCCTAACGACCAAAGCCGACACCAAGAGACCTCGACGCAAAAAGCGGAGGCGACCTCGACACCTCCCAGCGGAGGCGAAGCTTTCGGAGCCGCCGCTCCGACATCCACGCCAGCTCCAAAGCTGCACTCCATCCGAGCCGGCGACCTCGACGTCCAAACGACCAAAATCGACGCTCCACCACCTCAACGCAGCATGGCGGAGGCGAAGTCCGGAGCCGCCGCTCCGGCATCCACGCCGGTCCCAGGACCGCGCAACCCCAAGCCGAGGGCGAAGACTCGCCACCGCCAAACCACCAACTCACCTCAGACCCCGCTGGCCGGGGAACATCCAAGGCGAGGCCCCAAGAGACAAAACGACACCAGAGCGCCGCACTCGCCCGATCCCGCGAGGGATCTAGGGTTTCCCCCGGAGAACCCGGCAGTAGGAAGGCAACACCACTGCCTCGACGACGCCTTCAAGAAGGGTGCGACGTCCGAGGACGTCGCCGACGTCGGCCCCAGCCGACAACTGGGGCAGGACTTTCGCCCGGCGATGGTTTGCGAACCCCGCTAACCGCCCAAGAAGGGCCGACCAGGCCACCATCTCTGCAAGCCGCCTCCGCCGTAGCAACCACTCGCCACGGCAGGCGACGTGCCACCTGCGACCCCACCACAGCCACAGCCCCAGGGCGGCCGCCCCGGCATCCACCACCCGTGCCACACCCCTGCCAAAGCGAGGGGCGCAGCGCCGCCGACGCAGCCCAGCCGCCATGTCGTCGTCGAAGCCGCGCGAAAACGCCAGCCCACGCGGCCCAGATGGGGCCCGCGCAGGCCCAGCCAGACGAACGCCGCCGCCGCCGTTGCGCGCCCCGGCCGCCTCCCGCGCCGCCCCAAGCCGCCGCAGGAGCCACGCCGCGGCCGGCCGAGCGCCAGTGCCCACACCGCCGTGACGCCGGCGACTCCGGCCCGCCGCCCACACAGCCGGGCCCGAGCACGCCCCCATCGGATCCGGGCGCGAGGACCCCGGATCCGCCACCCCACCGCAGATCCACGGCCCCGGAGCCGCCGCTCCGGCGTGCCCACGCCGGCGACGCGCCATCGCTGCCCAATCAGCCCCGGAGGTCGCCGCGCGAAGAGGAGGGAGAGGGACACCCCCGCCGCCAGTTGTGTGGCAGCGGGGAGGCCGCCACCGCCGCGGCGCAGAGGCCGGCGACGGCAGCGGCGAGGAGGGCGGGGCAAGGGAGAGGGGAGCGGCGGCGCAGGGTGTCGCCCCCGGTGTCGCCAGAGGGTGCGACACGGCATGCCCCATGACGGCTTAGAGCTTGTGAACTTAGGCATGCCCCATGACGGCTTTGTTCTCTGAGCCTCGTAAACTATTGTTGTTGGTCTTAAGTCTTCATCATCATCTTGACAAGGATGATCCCATACCTGCATAAAGCATCAACATATTCAGAACAACATGATAATGGTCACACATACTTATGTGTTTTGAGAGCATGTTCTAAATTCAAAAAAAAAAATGTGCACATGGATATGGTATATATATTAGATTTCAGGAAGAAAAAATGGGCGAAAAAATACCTGTACAGAAAATATCTCAACAGATGGAGCAGCCTCAAGAAGATATATAGTCCATAACAAGTCAAAATCAACAAAGATGCCCCAAATAGACAGCTTGCTTAGCTTGTCGAATACAGCGCAGAGTTGCTTTCCTTCAGGTTGCATCCAAAGCCATTCTCCTTGGAAGTCCAGAGTCAGAGTATGTATGTTTGTGTTACCACGTAAAACCTCACTTAAGCTAAAGTCTCGATGATCAACGCTTGCATCACATGTAAGAGCCAATTCCTTGAGAGATGGGACAGAACCAAAACGCAAGGGGGGATCGAAATAAAACCAAGTATCGTAATGGAGCCGCTGCAGTTTTGGTAGGCAGAGCACCTCAATTCTCTTCCAGCGGGTCAAGGAAACTTCGAGGATTCTGAGCTTGGAATTTGGCGCATTTATTATATACCATACCGAACAGTCCCCAACGTCACAGTGGTACATAGTTAAGTGCTGCAGCTGCTTGCAGCAGTCAAACAGGAGGTGATGTATATCCCCGTCAGCAAACCGAACATTACGCAGAACGAGCGTTGTGAGGCAACGAAATACAGAAGGATAGGATGTAAAAAATCCATCGACGGCCTGGGTTTGCTGTAGCATGTCGTCATGTTCCCAGTCTTTTAAGCTCCTTGTCATCATCAACAATAGAGAGGTGCAGTTCTTTTACCACCCCGCTGTCAATCGCGTCGCGAACCAGCGGGCCAATCTCACGTGAGTAATCGCCGGTAACACAGAGCTGAAGACTTAGCCTTGTGATGGAGGACTTTCTGCTGGGGTCAGCCAAGAAACTCCTAGTTGCTTTGGCTAGACAAGTCATTGCTTGATCCATCTGATGTGCCTCAACAGGTGCCGGGCATGGAACGGGCAGGAAAGCACAGACACGAAGGTTGAGCTCAGGAAGCAACCAAGGCAAATTTCTCCACCGCTTTGATAGCACACTAGTCTGTGTTGCCGTAGTTATGTCGACTCTCATCAAGATAGACAATATAATGTCATCAGGCAGCGCACTGAGCCCATCTTCATGCTTTGCTTCCTGCAAAGGGTAAAAAAAGATGAGGAGTTACGAACTCCGAGTTAGAGAATGACCTTTGTTGCAGAAATCATGATATTCAAGGAGTAAAGCAAAAGCAATAGTAAGTAAGAGCAGCTACTGCAGTAGATCGAAACCTAAACAAAGATAGGAAAAAACTTCAAATTACTCCCTCCGTCCCAAAATAAGTGTCTCAACTTTGATAGAAAGTGTATGTATGTTACATACACTTTCTATCAAAGTTGAGACACTTATTTTGGGACGGAGGGAGTATTTGATTTCACGAACAATCCGGCTTAATCTTTCAATTACAAGACCCTAGTGTTCTTTATTTGTTGCGCATGTCGTAAGAAAAGTTAACACAGTGCAAATATGTCAAGAACAAGTGATCGTCTCATACTCACAAACTGCTATCAGTGAAGAGAGTTGCAATTATGATGAGATCAAATCGTAGTTACCAGCAACGAGATGACTGGATTCCCTAAAAAATATACTCATCCAGTGATCTGCTTGAACCCATGAGTAATCCAGCCAATAATGTCGTTTTCAAATTTCAAAACCCTAACGATGCACCCCATTTTCTTTCGGAATGTGACATGACTCGTGGGCAAGCGTACTAAAGCACACTTAAGGAATTAATCGTGAAACAGCTACTCTAGATTAAGTTTCATGCCTAACTATTCCCAATCTAGGAATAAACTGTAACATTCACCACTTCGCTCAAAATTACGAACTACCGGGTCCAAATTAAACGGCTAGTCTTACTTTGGTCAAGCTGTATGCCGCAACATTGTATCCTTGACTCTTCTACTTTGTTAATTCAAAGCCGGGTTTGTGCCTTTTATCTAAACAAATCGAACGGCTAGAACCTAGAACTGCACACAGTACAAGAAAGATGGAGAGCATTTACCGACCGCAGCGGACAGCAGCCGCTCCTCCTCCAAGCCAGCCGGCGTTCCCACTACCGGCCGCCGGACGCTGCTGCCCGCCAGCCGCTGGTCGGGTCCTCCCTCTAACGAATCGCCAGCTCACAACTCCTCGTAGAGTCGCCGGCTGCTTCCCCTCCCCGCGCCTCGACGGCCGCCGCTCAGTTGTTGTGCTTGGAATCGGGCCGGTTTCGGGCACGACGAGCACTAAAACGACACGGTCTGGTACTAGCGGGCCGTGTTACGGTCGGATACATAAGGGAAACCCTACCCTATTATATAAAGGGAACTTGGGAAGAAGTTGGGATCAGAAGAACACATTGACGAACTCGACCAGATCTTCACGACCTGAATATCGATGGCGGCAGCCCTTCGGTTTGCGGCGAGAAAGATCTGCGGCGGTGCCTTTCAGCGACCACCGCAGGCCTATTTCTCGGCGGCCGCTGATGCGGCCGCGACGGAGGGATATCGGCGCGTGCTGCCAAAGATCAGCCATGCGGGGAACCCCCTCCGCCGGTTCAGATCATCAAACCATGTTAAAAATAACAAGGAATGTATGCACTCTCTCCCGCCCGTTTGTGACATTTGCAAAATCAGATCAGCTATTTTTTTTTTGTCTATTATTATTGCGTGGCGATCTACGTCTGAAGTCTGAACTACAGACGCATATCAAGCAAACCGTAGGTCCTTTATAGGTGGAATTTAGGATCGCATTGAGTAACAAAAGAAATTACGTACTACTATCAGAAGTTCAGAACAACATAACAATTTCCTGTGCTATGCTAATTAAATGTCTTTATTCTGTGTTTTCTATTTCCTTCTTCCTCAACCAAACTTACAAACAAGTTAGCGCTAAATAGCTGTAAGATTTCTGTTTTCTTAAATTCTTGTTTCACAGTCTGTAACGCTAACTATGTAAACTTCTTTGCGTAGCTGCAGCAGCACGGAAGTTCATTCTCAGTCACCAATAATTCAGAAGGGATTCCATGGTAATTATCATATTGTGTACTTCTAGTTGTAGATGCTTTGTTGTGGTGTTATAAATCAGCTTCTCACTCGCTTTACATTTGTATATAGGTGGTCAATGTATCACCCTCAGTTTGTACGCAATGCATTTCTGGTGACAATTGGAATCTGTTTAGAAGGCGCTGCAATCTTTTATTTGGAGGCCCGTTTCTATGGGATCCCTATGCTGCGCAAGAGATTAGGATTGGATACTGAACCAAGAAAGCAAGATGATTAACGTTCGGTTATATATATGTGATGTACAAACTAAGTGTTTGGGTATTTTCTATATATGGACGTGGTGTTGTTATGACAGCTGATTGCCTATATGCTTGAGCTTGTGTCTGTAGCAACATTTATGTGCGCAAATTCCCATTATGGTGCAATGCTTGTTTCATCATGGTTACATCAGTTGCAGATTTAGGATTTGAGCAGGACGAGAGCATGTCTCCACAATAATAAAATATAAAACTTTTTTTTCGGGAGAATAAAAGAGTTCACTTAATTTTTGCTATGTCCAGCAAATCAAGTATCCACAGATTAGGCAGAACCCTTACACCATGCCATCGAAGAGCAAAACTTAAACAATTACCGCGGAAAATTGGAACATGCCCTTTTTCTAAGTTGTTGTAGGAGTGGCTCTGGTAGGAGCCTCCTTGGAAAAGAGAAACAAGACGATTGGTATAATTACACTGAATACAACTGACACTGATCTACCACGGTTGTTTGAAAAAAATCTATGCGTGGAGGACAAGACCCCATCTCTAAGCTGCTTGATGATTGTTTCTCGCTCAGCTTTGACCCTCGGAAAGCAACCACCTCTTGGAGGACGAAGTGGCGGGCTCATGCTCTCGCAGTCCTCGCATGGCTCGTCATCTTCTCTGAGCACAACTGTCTTCAAGTTTGGAGCTCGCTCCATGACACACATTATAAAGAGAAAATGTTGAACGCAACCTTGGGCCGGTGTGTTGTGTTTTTATGATGTATCGGTTTTCGGCCAGTTTCCCTTATAAACTGGCCAATTCTCTTCTTCTATATCATTGGAAAACAAATCTTTTGCCATGTTTAAAAAAAAGAGAAATTGTTGCTCTAGGCTCTAGCGGCCTAAAGCCCACAAATGCATGCTCTTTCAGTCGCCTAAAGCCCGCAACCATTCGTGTTGTTCTCAGTCTTGCCACTATGCATTCATGGCATATTCATCAGTTGGACGTCAAGAACGATTTTCTTCATGGCCAACTTGTATTGTGAGCAACCCTCTCGTTTCATTGATGCTACTCACCCCTCACATGTGGGTCAGTTGCACAAATCTCTTTATGGTCTTAAACAAGCTCCTCACACTTGGTTCCATCGCTTTACCAGCACTAGTAGAAAAAGGACCAACAGTCCCGGTTGGTAAGGGTCTTTAATCCCGGTTTGCCAACCGGGACTGCAGAATCGGAACTAAACGCTCCAACCTTTAGTCCCGGTTCAGTCTGGAACCGGGACTAAACCTTGCGCGGCCGAGAGCACGCTGCGGCTAGGCCGGGGTTCGCATATTTTATGAAAATTTCGGAATTTGTTTTTTGATTTTTTTTGTATATTTCAAATCTTTGAATTATTTATCAATTTAATCTCTAATGTCCCTCACACCGCTCCACCCAGCTAATCTCTAATCTTAATCTCCAGCTCTAGTGATCAAACTGCCCGATCGGTCAGTGGTCACCCATACTCATAGACTGCTCCACCCACAGCACGCTTAACTTACGAGTTCCTTTCCAACTAGTTTCCAAACTTGCACTGATAATATCCAGACAATACTATGGTATCAGTCTTCTTATACTCTAGACTTTGATGTCACATGCATATGATTTTTTGAATTCTAAACCTATATTAACATAAATATTAATGTTTAAGTAATAATAATTGTTAACAAATAACAAAAAACCATATAATCCACAAAAATATTGTTTTCATATATATAATCCATAAAATCTTTTGCATAAAATATTCTTTTTCATATAATCTTTAGCATAAAATATTAATGATTACGTAATAATAATTAATAACTCATTTTTTCTGTTATTCATATCTTTAAACCTAACCGATAGGAATCCAAATATTTTGAATACATAAACCGAATTGACCGAATAATTCATATAATCCATATAATACATAAAATTCATATATAATCCATAAGATCGAAATCCATCTAAATATTGTTGTCATATAATATTTTGCATAAATTATTAATGATTAAGTAATAATAATTAATAATTCATTTTTCTGTCATTTGTAGAGAAAAATCATATTTATATGGAAATATTCATATCTTCAAACCGAACCGATAGGAATCCAAATATTTCGAATACATAAACCGAATTGACCGAATAATCCATATAATCCATAAAATATTGTTTTCATTTAATCCATATAATCCATATAATCGAAATCCATCTAAATATTGTTTTCATATAATATTTTGCATAAAATATTAACCGATTAAGTAATAATAATAATTCGAATACATAAATCGAATTGACCGAAACCGAACCGATTAAGTAATACTAATAATTCGAATACATAAATCAAATTGACCGAAACCGAACCGAACCGATAGGAATAATAATAATAATTCAAATACATGAAATCAATTGAACACACAACGGTCTACTAATCATATCAATCAACATTGGTATTAATACCACTTCCGTGCAATCTCGAAGCCGAGGCGAGCGTTCAGAGCGGCATACACGACTTTCTCGTGGCTCAATGGAACCTTGCCCCATCCGGAAATTAGGTCTTCTTCTTCTTCGTTGTCGTCCTTGTCCTTCTTCTTTTTCTTCTTCTCAAGTCTTGTCCCAACGATAGCATTGGAGAGAGCATACAGGCTCGGAGTAGGATTGCCGGTTGGATTCCGGCTATCCATCTGGAGGTCGACCGCTGACGGAATTGTTATTCCGTAGTAGCGCAGCATCCGCACGTCATTGTGGATAGCCACGCCGAAGAAGTTGATGGTCTTGTCACCTAAGAAATCGACGAGTAGCTTCAGCACCCGATCAGCCCCGTAAATCTGGAAAACAAGAGTCTCGGACGCCACCGAGAGTTGAATGACGGCAGCGCGCTGCCTATCCTCGAGTGCAAGATCCTTCTGGCGACCCGGGAGTGGGCGGTGAACTCGCAGTCGAGTCCAACCCTCTTGATCGGTGCGGCGTCGAGATACACCTTCTTCACGTGGCGGATCCACCACTCCACGTGTGATGCACGGAGGGTGACCCATACCTTGAAGTCCATGTCTTCTTTGGTGAAGAAGTACAACCGAGACGGAGTGACGCGCGCGAGTGGCTCCATTAGTGTAGCTTTTATAGCTAGCCGGAGAGGGAGGCCGGCGGCCAGCGAGCAGGGAGAGGCCGGCGGGCGGCCGCGCTGCATCTTCGAATTCCGCAGCAATTAATTTCGTGTGTACGTATCAACGCCGGCTGATCGGTTTCCAAAGCGCACTCAAAACACCGGCGGGCTGATCGGTTTCCAAAACGCAAATCGGGAGATGTACAGATTGCACATTAGTCCCGGTTTTATACACGATCCGGGACAAATACCTTTAGTCCTGGTTGGTCTTTCAAAACGGGACTAAAGGTGCCTCTGGAACCGGGACAAAAGGTTCCGTGCCCGTGATGCCGTCTTAGCCATTCAAACCGCGACTATTTAGGTCATTTGTCGCTGGCGCGGTTCCAGTCCAAACCGGGACTAAAGGTTCCCAGGGCTCCGAACGGAAGGCATGTTTTCTACCGGTGCAGGTTCCTCCGGTTCTGTTACTAGACGTGCGGAGTCCGCTCCCCACGATCGCTCTATGTATCTATGTATAGGTACTGACCTACCTTGATCAATGGAAGCCATCGCAGTATTCCGTTATTCAGCTCTGAATTTTTTTTTTTTAGAAACTAGGGGCAAAAGCTTTGCCCCATTTTATTAATTAAGAGAGAGTTGGGGCAATAGTACAAACACGACACCAAAAAGAATTACAACACGACTACTCTCCCGACATAATTTCACCGAGGCATCGCGCCCCCGCAATGACCCAAAGTTTTGCCTCGTCTTTGATCTTGGCAAGGATGTTGGTGGAGGAGGTGTGCTTGTTTCGGAAAACTCTATCATTCCTCTCATTCCAAATTTCCCACAAAGTAAGGAGGACGAGGGAGGTCATCGCCTTGCGGTTAATCATACCGGCACCGGACATATGACGCCACCATTGCAAGAGGGAGAGGTTCGGCCAAGGTGAGAGGTCAAGGTGGTGCAACCCCAACCAATCCTTGAGGAGGGCCCATATCCGAGTGGTGAAGCGACAATGGACGAGGAGGTGTGAGACCGTCTCGGGGGCGTGCTTACAAAGCGGGCAAACGCCGCAATTTGGCCAACCGCGACGAGCCAAGCGGTCGGCCGTCCAAAGACGGTTTTGTAACGCAAGCCAAGCGAAGAATTTCGTCTTGGGAGGTGCCCAAGCTTTCCACACCAAGGTGTTCATGTCGGAGGAGATGGCCCCAAAAAATTGTGCCTTGTATGCCGACTTCGCCGAATATTCTCCGCTAGAGGAAAGGTTCCAAACAATGGTATCCTCGAGGTTATCCAAAAGGGCAACACCTTGGAGTTTAACCCAAAGAGGAACGAATTGGCGCACATGGTGAATGGAGAGTTCTTCGGTCATAGCTATGTTGCCGATCCAAGCATTGTTGAGAATAGCTTGGTGCACGGTCCACTTCTTCTTGGAGGAGATATCGAAGATGAGGGGGGCAATATTTCTAGGCTTTTGCCCCTCAAGCCACGGGGCCTCCCAAAAAGAAGTCCTCTTCCCATCTCCAAGCGAGATTGTGGTGGAGGCGTAGAAGAGATCCACGTAGGTGATTTTACTCCCTGTCGATTATGTAGGCTTGGAAATTGACGCAGGTATTCTGTTCACGGTTCGGTGCATCAAAAACAAGGCATGGAAATCAGAAATAATCTTTTTGTTTCTGAGTATCGTCAATCCTGGAATCAGAAATACTCTCTGTAGTATTTTTGCATAATAATGTGCGATGCCTGGCCTGGATTCAGTTGTCTGCATGGGGCGAATCCAACATCTCGGCAACCAGCCTGTGCAGCGAGGCGCATGAGGTGCCGCCCTCCCCGACCGCCCTCCTCAACTCGGCGCTCATCTCCAATGCCTTGGCCCTCACCTTCCTCCCCTCCTCCGATCCGCCGTCCATCAGGCTCCGCACCGCGCGCTCCAGCTCCGCCGCCCCCACGAAGAACCGCTTCTTCCGGTCAATCTCCAGCGCGACCGCCGCGCCCACGAGCTCGAACGCGTTCAGGTGCTGCTCCCCGTACAGCGGCCACGGCACCATCGGCACGCCGAACCACAGGCTCTCCATCACGGAGTTCCACCCGCAGTGCGTCACGAACCCGCCCACGGCCGCGTGGGACAGGATCTTCCTCTGCGGCGCCCACTCCGGCCACACCAGGCCCCTCCCCGCCGTCGCATCCAGGAACCCCTCCGGGAGCAGCTCGTCCAGAGACCGCGTACCGGCGGCGACGGGCGGCGGGTAACGCAACACCCACAGGAAGCGGTGCCCGCTACGCTCCAAGCCGGCGGCGACCTCCCTCGCCTGCGCCGCGTCGTGTGACCCCATGCTCCCGAAGCAGAGGAACACCACTGACGCCGGCGACTGGGTGTCGAGCCACCGCACGCACTCGTGACGCTGTTCTTGGTCTTGGTCGTCGTCTTTGGGGCCGCCGAGCCAGACCACCGGGCCGATCGCGTGGAGCGCCGGAGCGGGGCGCCCGGGCACGCATCGGCTGTCCGCGATTGCGGCGAGCACCGAGGCCTCGAGATGGACGGTGGTGTTCACGATGACGCCCCTGGATTCCATGAAGCGGCGCCCGTGGTACTCCAGCAAGTCGTAGTACCTGCAAGGTTTTGGATTTCGTTTTGGATTTTTTACCGGTTCTGACCGAAATGGCCGAAATTCGGTAATTTCGGTGAATTTCGGTAAATCTCGGATGAAATGCAAATACCAAAATTTAAACTTTGGAACGAAATTTGATTAAAACTAGAATAAATTTTGAAAGTTCAGACTAAATTCGACCCAATATGAAATATTTTAGACAATTCAACAAAAAATCCCCAAAATTTAGGAAGTTTCGTTCGGTAAAATATTTTACCGGTCCTGACCGAAATGGCCGAATTTCGGTGAAATTTCGGTAATCTCGGCCGAAATCCAAAACCTTGAGTACCTGACGAGGCAGACGGGTATGTACGACGGCGGCACCGGCGGCAGCCCCGGCACGTCCACTGCGCGCTCCATCTCCTCGAGCCCAGCAGGGCCGGTCAGATCATCGCGGAGTGCAGGCAGGCGCAGCATGAGCGCGAGGAATGCGGCGGGGGAGGCAAAGTAGACGTACGCCGGTACGGCGAGCTCGTGGGCCACGTCCAACAGGGACGTAAAGAAGAAGTCGACGACGAGCGCGGCCACACGGGACGACGACGAGGCCAGGCCGGCGATGGCCGCCTTGACGTGGGGCGCGTAGAGCTGGCCGTACCGGGACGCGGACTCGGTGTGGCCCACACAGTCGGCGGGGTGTTCGATGGCGGGGAGCTGGAGGAAGCGGATGTCGAGGCCTGTAGCCGCCTCCCGGCGCACGTGGCCGTCGACCTCCGACGCCTTGGCTTGCGTCGGGGCGTGCATGACCAGCACGGTCAGGGAGAAGGCGCCCCCGCCGGTGGCAAGTATCCTCTTGCCGGCTTCGAGCGCCGACATGAAGTGGCCAGATCCCCAGGTTGGGATGAGGACGACGGTTGGGCGAGACGCCATTGATGGAGGACTGGAGTGGGATTTGGAATCTTGGCCAGCAATGGCGAGCTCTGCCCCCCTTGACGGAATGAAACCGTTGCCTGTACTTATCTAAAGAGATTGATACGCCTGAACCTTCTTTCGGTACGAATCACATCGCATCAGGTTTTGCCACCGACAGCTACTGTACAACTCAATGCCGTCCACATCATGCACAATTGTTGGTACAGTACAATTCTTGACTGATCATGCTCGTCTTCTTCACCGAGTACGATGTCAGAGTAATGGCCATTGCATGGACGGTTCGTTGAGAATTCGTCTTACTGAAATCAACCACCAGTTCCCGCAAGAAAGAATATATCCACCGGAGGCTAGTTCTTCATTTTCTTCTCGCGTTCAAATGCTCCGACGATCAGAAGTGTGGCACCAACCAAATTACATGTTCAAATGGACGTTACAATAACTTTTTTGGTACGTAGAGGTGTAGTGTTTGCGTGCCTAATAGTGCTTTAATCTGTGGGAGTTGTGATAGTTGAAACAGGGTATACAAAATCAAAAAGAAAAACAGGGTATACCATACATTTATATCTCTGTTCGTTTTTAAAAAAATCTGTTCAGCTGGAATGTGTTTTGAAACTTCTTAATAAAACCAGGAAGCTTTGGTGCCTCTTTTTTTTAGACGGAAGGCACAGGAGTGCCCTGCTTTAATTTAATAAAGCAACGTACACAAAGAGGGTAGTTTTGCTGGCATGCACAGCCAGCTTACAAGCTAATAGCTTACAAGCCGGAAGAAAGCACGGCTGAATAACATAAGACAAGTTCAGGACGGAAACAGCTAGGTTTAAAATAAACTCGCCGCGGGACAAGCAAGCGACGCGACGATGGTGGTGGACCAACTTGAGGGGCAGGAAGAAACTAGGCCGCATCCTCCTTCAGCGCCTTGAGGTTGTCATGGCGAACAACATCTTCAGGGCGGCGATCAGCACGTCCAGCAGTCTTGCGGGTTCTGGCTTCAGAAGTGGGCGCCATTGCTGCATCAAGATCATGATTTTGAAAAGGCAATCAACAGGCTGGTTCGGAAATTTCCTCTCGATAGTGAACTTATTGCGAATAAGCCACAAACCCCAACAAATAGCCGCAAAAAGAACATGTAACACCGTGCGTTTATTGCCACGAAAGGGCGCAAGAATAACTAGAAGGTCCTGGAAAGAAGAAGGATTCCAGGCCACCTGGAGTGCCTCACGCAAGCCACTCCACACAAACCGACCCAGGATGCAATTGAAGAAAATATGGCTTGCATCTTCCGGCTCCTCACATAGGACACACTGTCCATTGGAGGGGCCATGGCGCAGCTGAATCTGGTCGTTGGAAGGGAGTCTATCCCTAGCAAGTTGCCACAAGAAAATCTTGATTTTCATCGGCACCGCCGCTTCCCATATGTCAGGAAATTCAATTGGCTCCCTGTCTTGAACCAGTTTGCGGTACAGGGCTTTTGTTGAGAACTTGCCCGAGTTATCCAGTGCCCAAGACACCCGTCTCGCTCAGCCGAGATATTCACACCTACCAGCTCTAGTGTGAGTGCCTCCCATTGGTTACGTTCGTCTGGGCCAAAGCACCTTCGGAACCTCAGGTCCCACTCGCCCGCTCGCCACAGCTGTGCAACCAGGGCTTCCGGCGACAGGGCAATGGCAAACAACCGCGGAAACCTGTCCCTGAGGGGGCCCTCCCCTAACCAAAGATCAGTCCAGAAACACGTTGATTGCCCGTTACCCACCCTAAAACGGATCGCCCCCCACGAAACGCGTTGGTGCCTCTTTCAGTTTCTGAATCTGAACTTACAGTGTGCGATTATTTGTGCAAAGGTTGTAGTGCTTCTAAAGTTCAAAGTTAACCATTTTGACCGTAGAAGTGAGCAAGAAAATATTTTCCAACACAAGTAATGAGGTACGAGTACAACTCACACAAATTCACAAGTTCGCTAAACACAAATCGATTTGTTGCACCTCTTTGCTTGCGGGAATGACAAGCACCGGTTCACCCACTTTCTTCAGGGGGTCCCTTTCTTCAGATAGCGTGCACAGACACGTCAATATACTCCGTACCATCACAATCAGAAAGAATACATGCAGTAGGCCATTTCTTCCGGTGCACATAAGACCAATGTCAATCATACCAAATCTTCTAGTAAGGCAATCGTTTCTTGAGACTAGAAAATATATATACCCATGGCTTGGTATGGGCTGAATTTTATTGGACATTTCTGTGAAGATTTTCGTATAACTTCAGTCCTGATTTTGAATCCGTTAGCCCATTAAGAATTGTCCGTGAAGATGCCCCAATCATATTTCCTTTAACTTCACACTGCCATCGGATGGGAAGTACTGATGCATGAAGAGTTTTTGAGAGAGAGAAAAGGAAGGTGGGGTGACAAAAGTCACTGGAAATTACAGATTATTTTGACATTTTGCTCTATCTATACCCAAAAAAAAATATAGAAATAATATTCCCAGATCCCATGTCCGTTTTCCTGAGGCATCAGCTCAAGTACAGATGCAGGGAGCCGTAGATCATAACAGAGCATCGAGAGTTCTGAACTTTATTCCGGCATGGTTGCGAGGGATGATTGTAAGATCAAGCAGACTAGTGTTAATTAGATCTGTGATTATGGCCAAACCAATACATCACTGTTGGTGGCGAGTGCGCCGGCGTGGTTCTTGGAGGAGATCGACAAGGGACTCAGGGCCTTTTTCTGGGCTGCCAAGAAAAAGGTGAATGGAGGGAAGTGCTTGGTAGCATGGGACACGGTCTGCAAGTCTCAGGATCTTGACGGGCTGGGTGTTAAAAACTTGCAGTTACAAGGTTTTGCTTTGAGAGCGAGGTGGGAGTGGCTCCAGCGCACGGATACCAGTAGGCCATGGCAAGGGCTGCCCATGCTGAAAGATAAGCAAGCACATGAGTTTTTTCAGAGCATGACAGCCTTCCAATTGGGAAAGGGTACGAAATTCAGATTCTGGATAGATAGCTGGATCGAGGGACACAAGGCAGCGGATTTTGCACCCTTGTTGGTGGCTGGGATACCGACGAGAACGAAGAATAGACGCACTGTTGCAGAGGCATTGGTGGACAACGCGTGGGTGTTGGATATTTCGCTGCAGGAGTTAACGGAGGCAGAGAGGGAGCAGTGCATACGGCTCTGTCTCCGGCATGCACCTGAACATCCTCGGGGAGGATAAGTACATCTGGAAGGTCTCTGGATCTGGAGTGTACTCGGCATAGGCAACATACAAATCTCTGAATAGAGGACAGGTGCGGGGCCGTATGGCGAAACCGATCTGGAGATCGCATGCGCCGCTAAAGTGCAAAATATTTTGCTGGCTGGCGCTAAAACAAAGGCTTTGGACCTCGGACAGGAGGCAGAGACATGGCCTCCAAGGTCAAACGGATCAATGCTTCACCTGTTTGCAAGAAGAGGATACCATAGATCACATTCTGGTGCAATGTGTGTACGCAAAACAAGTTTGGTGGGGATGCTTGACGGCAGTTTCCCCTTGAGTGAGGGTAGGAAAATCATGATCGGGATAGCGGACGTAAAGCTATTGAACTTAGGTATGCTCTTTCCTTTTGTCGAAGTGGAATCGTAGAACACAATGTGATACGATGAGATAGAATGCAATAGAAATAGAAATAAGGATAGCAAACGGGTTACCTACTCCTAAGGGTCAAAGCAAGCCCTTTAATTCAATTCTTTATTATTACATTAAAGAATGAATCAAATCTCCCCAAGTAGGATTCGAACCTACGACCAGTCGGTTAACAGCCGACCGCTCTACCACTGAGCTACTGAGGAACAAGGGGGGATTCGACCTCCTAGAGTTCAACTCCCGTTCTCAACCCATGAACAATATGAGTCTGAAGCTTATCACACTGCCTAAACCTCAAGACACAAGCAGCTTTGGCAATTGGTGGTGGAAAGCGAGGAAAGCTGTGGCCAAAACTGACAGAAGGAGGTTCGACACCCTGGTGACTCTCACGGCGTGGATGTTGTGGAGGCAAAGAAATGCACGAGTGTTCAACAACATCCAGTTGATCACGTGAGAGAACTCCAAAGTCGTACCTCGACTGGCGCACTCGGAATAAAACAAAATCCCAATCGTTTACCTAGATTAGGCATTAGTCAACCAGTGATCACGTGGGGAACTCTGAAGTCGTCGACTGGCTCACATCCGAAGTCGTCGACTGGTTCACTACGGGCTAGTATCATACAAAATTCGAATATTTCGATCTATGCGCTCGACTATAAGAATCATCACTAGCTAATATCAGAGTCCACGGTTCGTAGATCTCATCTAAGTACACGTAGACGTAGATCTCATCTGAGTAGAACTGGTCAAAGCACCTCCATGCACGTACTACTAATATCTCAAAAACCAACACTAATTTGAGGGTACTTAATATCTCAAAACATAATCCTAGCGTGGATGCCATTGACATTAGGACTTAGGAGCACCACCGTATGGCTCTCTTCTATAAATAGCAGTGCGATCTTCTCATTTAGCACCATCCCAGCTAGCACAGTAGCACTCATTCACAATGGCTCGCACTAAGCTTGCCTCGCTCAGCTTGATTTTCCTCTTCAGCATAGGGTTAGCTAGCGCCGCACGGGTAGTAAGATACTCCAGTTCCCAGGGAACAGGCACCGGAGGGGGAGAGGGTGGTGGAGCGGTGAATGGTGGCGGCGGAGGAGGCGGGAGTGGCCAGGGAGCTGCTCAGAGCGGACCTGCTGGAGCGCATGCAGCTGCTGGAGGCGGCGGTGGGGGCAGTGGCACGTCGGGGTATGGAGGTACTGGGTATGGGGGTGGGTCCGGTACTGGTTCAAGCTCTGGCCAGACGAGCGATTCCTATGATGGCTATGGCGGAAGTTCAAGTGCTGGTGGTGCCGGTAGTGGCGGCGGTGGTGGAGAAGCCGACGACTGCCCTGCTGACGCCACTGGTTATGGGACCGGCGGTGGCACCGGATCTGGCTCGAGTGAAGCAGATAACGAGGGCGGCACGTCGTACTCGAATGCAAATGCTGGGGGTAATGGTGGTGGCTCCGGTGGTGGTAACAATGGTGGATCCGGTGGTGGTGGAGGAAATGGTAACGGCTACGGTGATGCAAAAACTTAAATTCTCTGCATTCTGTCAAAACTAGAGCAAGCCCAAAATCATCTTCTCTCCCACCTTTGTCTCGTGACATGTTTCACGTTCCTTTTACAACCTTCCATGTATTATGATTTGCGGGCACAAATAATGGGCTTCATTATGTTAGCGGATGTACCAGTGTGCAGTAATGTGGAGACTACGAGTAAAAGTCAATCCATCGCTGTTAGATTAGAGTGCTTCTCCAGGAGGCTCGGTTTGTTTGACTGAATATCCGATCCTGGCATGATTTGTTGGGAGATAGACCTATAAGCCAAATTTATTTCTTTACCTTTGCTTAAGAACTCTATGAACTATGATGACTGCGCAACAAGTGATATCTCAGGAGGATGGAAGATCTATGGAGAACACCTTGCATAAACGTCCGAAACCATAAATCCACGGTTGAGAACTGTTCTGATGACTTCTTGTTTCATGGCTGGCACTATGGCTGCAACATAATTTGCTTAGGGAAACCGACGACTATTCATGAGTTGGTATGTCTTGTATAAACTCTTAGTAAATATTGTAATCTCTTGAATGATCTACAAGTAAATCCCGTCCCATGAACGAGATAATAATCCAGTAATAACGAAGTGAATGCACAATACAAATGTAAAAAAAAAGTGGATGTGAAGTACCTTGAAGAGCTGAGGTTCTAACTTCATTCAGGAAATTCAAAGATGTAGTTCGCTAATGAAACATCTGAACAAAAATGCATAAAAACTTTGATAATTGTAGCTAAAGACAAACTTTGATACACTAATTTCGTAGTGTAGGGGTATGAGCAACATCTTCTCACTTCATGAGCAAGATTACAAATCCTACCGGTAAAACAATCAACTGGCTGAACCGCTGGACGGAAGGAGCCCAGTTTGAACCCGGGGGAGCAGAGCAGGAGAAATGTCACCGGATCCCTTGCTCGTGCTGAGGAAAACGACCACAACTCTCCTTCATTAGCCATCCCGGCACTAACAGTCAGAGATTCTTGATCACCTGTTTATATGCATCAACAAAGAAGAGTGGATAAATATTGCAGCACATGAGGATACAACCATTTCGGGTGTTAAGCATAATCACAAGCTCAGTCAACAACCTTCGAGATGAAAGGCGAATCGTTCACAACATAACCCTGTAATGTTGGAAAGAAGGTGTGCGGAACAAGAGTTTGTTTGAGCCGAACTGTAGAAAACCATAGGCTGCGTTCGCGGTAGAAACTGGCCACCAACTTGCTATCCATGCCAACCTGAAGCAGCCACTTGTCAGCTCGTACCAGCACGAGCAATTCACCGTCCCCGGGCACGACCATCACGTCCAAATGACCGTGATTTCTGTCACACTGCATTCTGATCTCCGTAACCGGCAATTCAATCCGGCACTTGAAAGTCCAGACCTCGCTTTCGTAGTCAGGCAACACCCAGATATCAATGATGCCATCCATCTCAAACAAGTCAGCGAGGCCAGAAACAACTGGAGTGTGCATCTCTAGAAACGACTCGGCTGTGGTGTCGAACACCAATATCATGTTTCGTTGGCTATCGTACAGCTCTGGGTACCAATGCAGGCAACCACGGAACATGACAGGTTCACCGTATAATTCCACTACCACTGCCGGCAGGCTCCCAATTTGCCTAGGTGGCTGGTCTGATCCCAATGCAGAGACGTAGCAGCAATCTCCCTGAACGCCAGGCCCATCATTCATCAAATCCGGGAGTGTCCTCAGCAGTAGCCGGTGCTCGCCGGTGGCGGCGTGCGGGTACATTCCCAAGAGCATGAAGTCATGAATGAGCGGGAGGCGAGCATACTGACGAGTAGCCGGGTTGCAGACGGAGAAGTCGAAAACACCAGGGGAATGCAAAGGATGAACTTTGGAGAGGATGAGGAGGCCCTCAGATCATAGTTGGCGCCGTGAAGCGTGGCGACATCCCGGAGCTGGGGGGCGACATCATCCCGGTGGTCGAAGGCGATGATGTCTAGGAAGCCACCGCTGTATGGAACGTCTTCGCGGAAGAGGGGGAGGCATGGCTGGCGGTCGTGGTGGGCGAGGAGGAAGTTGACGGTGGAGGTGGCGCGGCGCCAGGCGCGGCAGACGGCGCGGCAGCGAAGGAGGGATTTTGGGGGCACGCGGACGAGGATCTCCCAGATGGAGATCTCATCCGGGAGGCCGCGGAGGAGAGGCAACGCCATGGTCGCCGGATGCAAAGAGGAGCAGTGTCGGCGGCGGAGGTAGGTCTCTTTCTCTTTCTGTGTCCGGGAAACAAATGGAATAGCCATATTTGGGCCTGGGCTTGAACCTATCTCTTTGAATGGGCTGAATTAGCCCAGGTTCGTATGATGCACTGGCTGTCAGCGATTGAGTTTTCGCAAAAACAAAAAGAGGGGTCTCAGAGAACGGATTCAGTGTACTATATAGTTCTATACCAATGGAGAAAAAAAAATTGTGTCTCTGCTGCTGTAGAATATCTAAAATCTTTGGAAAAAATCATTTCATGCTGTGTTGAACAATTTAAGAGATCAAAATAATCTACTTTGAACGAGGTCAAAACAGTTGCAGCCGGCTAATATGTCAAAATCAGATGACGTATACTGAGATGAGTGAAACTGAGTTAACATTAGAAGATTATTAGTCTCACACTGCCATGTTTGTAATAATTCATGTGTACACACAAAAAAAGTACAAGACTACATTCCATCCTTGCTCATACTCTGAACAATTTAATTAGAACTTAGTTGTATAAAGTAGAGGTGACTAGCGGGACAATACTTTATCTGCCATAATAACAGTGCTCTATGTATACAGTAAATCAGACACCTCGATCGTGTCGACAACAAATTGTGATCAAAACAAGAACAGATTAGGACGACTTTCAAGATGACAACAACCATTAGCAAGTAAAAACATGCCATAGTTTCAGTCTGGAACCTCAAAGATGTAGTTCAATAATGCACATCATCTGAACACAATATGCATAACACCTCGTGACAATTGTGGCCAAACGTACAGGGTAAAGAGAACGTTTAAATCCCAATCCCGTGGCAGATACTAAGACCAAGTTGAATTCAAATCTGGATGGTACAAAATGAACCTCGAGGCAAGCATAAGATACACTATCTTCGTGGTGTAGCCGTATGAGCAACATCTTCTCACTTCATCAGCAAAATTACAAATCCTGCCATCAAAACAATCAGCTGGGTGAATGGTTGGGCGGAAGGAGCCCAGTTCGACCCCGGGGGAGCTGGAGAGAAGTCGCCGGATCCCGTGCTCGTGCTGAGGACGACGACCACCCAGTCTCCTTCATTGGCGATCCCGACACCGGAGAATTTGGAATCGTTCAGGTACTGGTTGTACTGGGACTTGGTGTAGTTGGTCAGCACAATGTCGGCAACGAGCCCGGGCACGCAGGCCGGCATCACCTGCCCGTCTTCGATCACCGACGCGTTGAGATGGCAATGGTCCAGGTACTTGGGATAGTCCGGGAACTGCGGTTCGGTGCCGGGGACGGTGTTGGCTCCGGTGGTGTTGGTGCACTCCTGGCTTTTGAACTGCTTCGCCAGCTGTTCGGCCAAACAGTCAGCGTTGCTGTTCTCCGAGAGCGCTGGGACCTTCAGAGAAGATCTGTAGCTGTTGATGCCCTTGAGAAGATCAGAGTCACTTCCTGAAAACAGAAAGCGGTGGTATCAAGCAAACAATTTACAGTGTGTTTGTTGCAGGCAGCATCAAAACAGTCGGTTCACAATTCTGAACTTTTCTACCTAAGCAAAGCACTGATAATTTTGTAAGTAGAGTTCCAGATCTTCAAGAAGCAAAAGCAAGTTTATACCACTAACCCTTCCAATATAAGTTGATCATATTAATTAAAAGGGCATGCATTATCCCCAGTTACACTTCACACCAACTCAACTACTAGTTAGAAACAGTTTCTTTCCACAACTGAGAATTGCAGGGGAAAAACATGAGCATCAGCTGGAGGGAAAGAATACTAGCTACAATTGTACAGATATAATATATATCGGAATTAGATCTGAAATGAAGGATCTTACTGACCATGAAATGATTTAAAAGCTAGTCACAAGTATGTGACCCGTTACTTAGAGAGAAAGCAAAAAAAAAATCATAAAAAGACCAGGCCTCTCTCCAGCCTCCAGAGCATCCGTGCATTACAATCACTTGAGAGCCATATCCAAGAACTTGGCACATTCTTCTCGGTTCACATGGCTACACCTACACCGACGTTATGCTATCCTACGCACATGCAAGAATCGACTAAATTTACACCGCGCGCCGTCAGATCCGGCTCACCACAAGAAGAACCACCGAAGCTATATTCCGATGGATCCCAACCAAACACAGATCGAGCTCGACAAACTGCTGCAGCGAATCATCAGAGGGCAGAAGGAGCGTCCTTACCGTCAGATCTGGCGCAATGCAGGAGGGAGGACGCGATGGCCAGGAAGCAGAAGAGGGAGGCCCTGGGATCCATTCTTGCCCCCCACCGGATCCTTCCTTCGCTGCAGCCCTGTCGCCACCGCCGACGGGTAGGTATGTATAGCGGGGGAGTGTGAGGAGGAAGGAAGAGGGAGGAGGCGGCGAGTCGCTGTCCTGTCGCCAACCACCTGCCGCTTCTTTTGCTCTTCACGCCTCCACCGACCTCCCGGCCTGTCCTAAAAAGTGTCAGTAAATGTTTTCTTTCAGTAGTATCATTTTTTTATTACAGCAAGAACAGTAGGGTGGAAAATTAATTAATCTAGAACACTGAGAGCACGTGAAGTCTACTGGTATCTGATTCGAGAAATGGTGGAGAACAAACTGTCATTTCTCGGTCGCTCTCCCCTCGCAGATCTCTAACTAACACTGTCGGTGTCGGTGTGTCTCCGGTGCTTAGTTGACATATGAACAACGTGCCAGCAGAGTTAAATAATTAAGGGTTTTTTTTTCAACGAGATAAGCGTTCAGAGGACCCCCGAAGTTTCATTCAGTGGGTTGCATTTACAAAGAGTACCTCGTGGAATACAACAATTTCAGCATAGTCCTCACGGTTTACACAAAAAGGCGTCACAAACAACAGGAAACGTAATCTGGTCCTTCTCCATCGACGCCGACATAAACTCGAAGCTATGACTAATCAGGAAAAAATCACTTGGAGTGGATTCAGCGTTGAACGTCACACTAAGCTTGAAGATCCTAACAGAGACCTCGGAGCCGCTCGCAAACATAGCGATGGTGTATGCCGACGCTTGGGAACTCCAATAGTTGAAGCTTCGCGAGATTCCATAGCGCGTCCAAACATGTCGCTCCCATCCCTTGCTAGACTTTGCAACGACCATAACATAGGAGGGGTGCCAGCACCTAGCAGCACCCAAGCTAATTTGACAAAGAAAGGAAGGCAACGCTCTCCCTCGTCATCGTCTACATCCTCTAGAGCACGTCGGCACATAGCAACCACCTCACCCACCACCGACGACACCTAAGCACGACGATGGACCTCCCCTCGACGTCTCGCTATTGAAAGTGCATGGAGCCCCATGTGTGCTTTTGGTAATTAATGATTATCCCTATTGACTTATAGTCTCATTAAGTTATATTTGAAGAGATTTTCCATAGGTTGTGCTTGAAGTCTATGAGTTGGATTAAAGGCTACCTGTCATGCAAATGAAGATATATATTCATTATTGGCATCAAGATCATCGATGTGAAGAGATGAATATGATATGATTAAGAAAAAGAAATGATGGTGGACTTCTTTTGTGGAACTCAAATAAGCCATGATCGAGCTTATGTGTTAAGCCATGAAGAATCAAGTCTTGACTGTTTTGATTTCAAGAGAATAATTCAGCATATGTCTCTAAGCCAAAAGATCATAATGGGGTGTTGAGCCCTAGTTTACCAACACTTTGAGCATGCAAGTAAGTGAAGAATTCATTATGCATCTCAAGATATTGTGATAGAGCATGAAGAAGGTTAAGTGATGACCAAAGTGGGATTCAAGGTGTGATCCAAAAAAAATGGTCATGTTGAGACTTTGAGTGTGTCTTGGAGAATGAAGATGGTTTGAGAATTCATGTTTATATTCAAAACACCAACATAATGAAGTTATGAGAAAACATATGAGGTTGAGAAAGACAAAGTAAAAGATTAGATTCAAGTTGATCAACTCACAAAGCAAATATGGTGTACCATGTGGAATCAAATGTCGTGTAGCCCATGAGAGGATGACATCTAGTGTTGATCGTCATCAAGGTTGACAATTGCAAGTTCAGGATGGGCATCTTGACGATCACATGCTTTAATCCTGCCGTCCATTTTGGTATAATGGACATGTGAAGAATTTCCATAATGGAGTAGGGGGGGGGGGGGGGGGGGGGGGGATTTGCAAGTCTTCGCCAAGCAAATCAAATCAAAAACGATGTTTCATCTTCAGACGGACATAATCGTCATTATCTATCGTAAGTGGAACGCGCAAGACAAAGGTTAAACCGTGGTAGGTTTTCTGTTTTGCCGGTCTCAAGGTGCTTATTAGGAGATCGGGTTATAGGTTTGATAGTTTTACTATCAAGGGGGTTCTAGGGTTACTAACTTGTTCGCATCAACTATAGAGAGCTCAAATCATTGCATATTTGATAACATCTTTCTTTGTTCTTATTTTTCTTTTCTTTGGTTGAGGTTTTATAACTTGTTGTCATATTCAAGTTTACCAAAAAAGGGATTTCGTATGAAAACCTTATTGAGTTTTTGGTGTTGGAGGTTTTATCGGTTCTTGATTTATACAGAGGGAAAACCTCTCTCTCCTTTGGTTTCTATCCTACATTGTTTAAATTTTATGTTTTTCTGCATGAGGAGTTAGATCTTGTTGTTAGTTTCAAAACAATCCCAAGTTCATCAAAAACGAATTCAATATGCAAAAGATATTGTGTTGTTCGTATGAGTGATTTTCTTATTTTGAAATACAGTTTCTGGTTCGGAGTTTTCCGGGTCTTGAATTACGGGTAAGCACCAGGATTTTGTTGCCGGGTTCGGTACCTATTTTGTAAGACCTGACTAAATTCTAGAATGTTCTGAATCTAGCACCGGAAATTGCGAAAAATGTGTAACAGGAAGATTTCATCCTTCCCTATATAAAGGACTTCTTCCCCGATGGTTTTCTTGGCCTTTTTCACATCCTCTCACCTCAATTCTTGTCATTCAAGAAAGCTTACTTCCTCTCCATCTTACCTAGGATTCTTGCATCTTTTAAGAGAAAAGAGAAAGGGGATCTAGATCTATAACTCAACCAATCAAATCCTCCTCTAAGTGAGGGGAACGCATTTTGATTTAGATCTTGGGGGCATTGATTGACCTGCTCCTTTGTTCTTCCTCTCCCATTCCTCTCCAGCATGTACTTGAGCACCTATTTGTGTTCGTGCTTTGCATTTGTTGTATAGTTTTGAGCACTCCGATTTTATTATTTCGAGTGAGAACCCGAGTGCTTGTTGCTCTTGGAGGGTGACAACAACTTACTTGGAGGCTGCCGAAGTTTTGCCCGAAACATCTCACCACTATAGGGTGCTCAAGAACCCAAGATGAACAAGCTCTAGGGACCGAGGGAAATCAAAACTTTGATGGAGGAGAGAGAGAAGCACCCACCAAATCTAAACGTTAGGAATAGTTTTTCATGCAGAGGTCGTATATTTCAGAAATTACCTGTGAACTTCCGAGCATCTTAGGTCAACCAGGGCGCCCTAGACGGGCGTTGTCTCTACACTATGGCCGGAGATATTGCCGGAAATATCCGGCCTAAACTTGAACATTTGAACTCCGATTTTGATGAACGTGTGCTTGTTTTAAGCTAACAACAAGCACTAGCTCTTTCTATAAAGGAACATGAAAGGAGGATAAAACCAAGAGGAGTGAGGTTACACCTCTCTAAAAGGGAAGAACCGGTAAAATCTCTAACAGCAAAAACCTAACAAGTATGGAGGAGGAGTCGTTCATACCGGGAACTCTTTCCGTCATAGATGGGCATGCGACACCGTGAACACGTTTGTTGGGTGCTGTGCAAAATGTAAGTGATTTTTTTACTTAACTTTTATCACATATGTTGAGTGATTCTTTATTTGTTACTCCCTCCGCTTTTAAATGCAAAATATTTTAGGTGTTACACATATTGTTCACATGGATATTAAAATAAGTGAACATATAAACTAAAACGTATCTAAATACATTACACATATTGTTCACATGGATATTGAACATATAAACTAAAACGTATATAGATACATTTATGTACATGTGAATGTAGATAAATGCTAAAACATCTTATATTCAAAAACAGATGGAGTAGATGTCAACCTGAGAGGTTGGCTCATTGTGAAAGGGTACCCACCTAGATGGTTGGAGACCCTGAGAAAGAGGCGATGCCCAGATGATTTCGTTATTGAGTATAATTCCATAGAATGAAGAGGAGGTTCTTAAGGTATGGTTGGAATAAAATCACGCACACAAAACTTCATTTGCTTCCCATGGTGTAAAATGTTTAGAATATTTCTTGGGGGCTCTGATTGAGTTGTGATGATTGCAATTTTTGTTAATCCCTAATTTGTTGAAGAACGAATAAATTAGTAGTTCGTTTGCTTCTACAAATATGACATCAAACAGAATAACGCCCCAATTACTTGATGAATCTCTTTTCCGAGGATTTCGTGTCTCAGTTCTGTCTTTCTACTAAACTTTGACATGTTACCATGGGTGTCAAGCTTCCTCATTCATGCTCTCCAGCTAAGTCAACGAAATCAGACTACGTCAATACCAATAAACAGAGCTGAAACCCCATGCTTCTTATATACACAATACAGGTTCCCTAAATAAGGTTATATTCACAAGAGATAGCTAGGGTTCTCTAGTTGCTCGTCAGCCTCAGAACCACGGGTGCCATGTCGGATCCATCATGCACAAGTTCCTCGAAGATAGTGCGGCTTCCACTAGATCTGTGACGCCTCTTTGGACAGACTGCGGGGGTTCTGTTGTGTTCTCCTCCTGAAATACAAACAGAATGATTAACTTACAGGCTCTGGTCAAAACAGGCCCAAAAGCAGTAGTATGTGAATACAAATCCAAATTGTTTTCTGTTGTAACTGGTAACAGAATTTTGACATGACATGAAACCAAAAGTTAAGAGCACTATTATGTCATGTCTCAGGTGAATCATATTATATAACTTGATCAAAGTATAACATCAACATATTGGAACTCCCCTCCATATGCCCAAAATTGGGATCCATCCTTTCCATTTCAAATTTCAAATAGAAGGAACAACGATGGCATTGTCACCGTAAAAGGGTAAGTGACTGACAGAGCTAATCCACACAGATGATAAACCAAACAAATATTCCTTTAAATTATATACAGTGCACAAGATGGCTCAAGAAACTTCTTACCTCATCAGCAAGATAATGTGGTGATATTGACTTGATGCGATTGATGACATGTTCCACATTGTTTACCACCTTCTGCTGGAAATCCAATGGGTTGATCATTCCAGCAGCAACAGGAACAGAAGGAATGCCTAGTGGCCTTCGCCATGACCAAGATAACAATTCGTCGCGGAAAAACATAGCCAAATGATGCCATATGTGTTGGCTTTTCTGAAAATCATAAAGCAACGATCTCAGTATGTTGCAAATGCAAGGAAACTAAATAGATGTACCCGATAAGGAATGTACTTTTAGCGATTATCATACAAGAATTGATCTATTCATTGTTGTCAAATGTACAAGCTGCTGGGTGGAAAAACTCACTTCAGGTGAAACGACAGACTGCGCAGCAGAACACATGGCAGATACGATGAGACCTTCAACACCAAAATTTGAGAAGAAAGCTTGCATGTTGCGTGTCAGCCTAAATGGAACTAGCTCATTGAACTCAATCAATCCATTTGGATCATAAGCTACAAAAGAACATATGTAAGTCATCAAAAAATTCTACACGCCTTGTTTTCAAAGATTGATAATAGTCGCTCACAACAGAAAAACATTATTTGTTCAGTAAGAATGATACCTGGATGAAAGTCAGTCTGGAAGATTTTCCCGGTATTTTTAGCAAAAAGAATTTTGTTAGGAGCCCTGCCACCAATCTGCAACATGTATGACATGAAGCAGGACAGAGCAACTTGGATTGCAAATTGTTTCTTGAAAGTCCAGAGGTGGTTGCCAGTGGGCAGAATCTTGTGCATATACTGAGAGAAGATATTATCATTGACAATAGTTTTAGTAATTTCACTGTATGCCTGCAAACGTAGTTCCACCACTTGTTCCGGAGAGACCTGCCCTGAGATGGCTTGATTTAGCTGCTCTTTGAAAATTGTTATTGGTGAGTCAGCTTCTCTGTTATGCCGTGCACAATTAATTTCATAAACCTCAAGGAAAGTGCTGTACATCAAATCATCCTCTACCATCCGAACCTGAAAAATAAGAATTGCTATGTCAAATCATGTTCATTAGATACTACCGTGAAACCTAAAATTCAGGAGAACAGGATATTATCAGGTAACGAATAAGGCGGGATTACTTCACCTGAGACCAAACAGGAATAATTATCGGGGTATGGATAGCTAGATGGCGGCGTCTAGATTCCTTGTGTTTGTCAAACATTTTATTTAGAACACGGAATAGCTGCAGCATTCTTTCATCACTCCGAGCATTTGGAGTCAATGATGTCTGAACAATAAAATGGCGCTGTGAACCATCAGAACCAATAAGTGTCAGGCGTCGAAAGCTACTACCATGCCTCCGCACAATTGGGATGTCAGGTCCAACCCTGTCCAATTTGACAGTGTGGTCAGGTGCAACCTCCTGCAAAAGAAATGCAAACTTAGACAATACAGAAAACAACTAGTGTGGACAGAAGTACAGTCAAGAACTGGGTGATCAAGCATAATACTTTCAAGAGAATGTGCGACATAATGTTTGATGCTACACAAATCCTGAATGATATAGTTCAGTATAGAGATTTAAAAGTGACCATCATGACCAACCTGATCTGTAAAGTACTGCCCTGGGAGTTCTACGTCGACAACATGAAAATCCCTAAGTACTTTACTTTCTTCCTCCAGCTTTAATACAGCAGGGAACATGTCCTCAACATTACTCTGCAGAACGTTCTTCCAGTGCTTCAATCTCTCGGTAAGGTCAGCAAGGGTTGCCGGAAATGTAGTAGCACTATCTGGGTCAAGGTCACGCTCAAAATCTTGCTTGTATTCCTTGACAAAATCAACATGCTTGTTAACAGCATCTTGTGAAAAGCAAGCTCTGCATACACCTGAAAGCTCCTTCTTGAGAGATTGTGGAACTTCGCCTGTGGTTGCAGTTGGATACTTGTAGCAGCGATGAAGCAGTGCATTAACCACAGCAAGAAGTCTTTCCTCAGGAAGAGTAACAAATCTTGATCCAATTTCAGACAGTAAAAGCTGGAAGCATGAAATACATTAAATTATAAAGCAGTATGCAAAACATCAAAGTTTCAAGTACTGGATAAACTTAGAAGTGACCCTCAATGGTCGTTCAAATTTCACGAGATCGCCATTGTCATCATAGTTCATAAATAGGAGAACTAGGATGTACCACAACGTTTCTGCTCTTTTAAAAGGTAGCTTTGTTTGACATATTTCCACAAAAATATGCAGAAAGACAAAAACATATTTCCTCTACCACGCTTTTGATATGTGAACGTCAATATGTACAGCTTCATTCTAATTACTTAAGTTTCCAACCAAAAATATAAACTAACTTTGATGTTTTCTTACCCCGAGTTCGTTGGCTAGATTGGTGTACAGCTTCATTCTAATTACTTAAGTTTCCAACCAAAAATATAAACTAACTTTGATGTTTTCTTACCTCGAGTTCGTTGGCTAGATTGGTATGCTTGCTCCTAAGAGCTTCCATTATGTCCTTTGCAGCATCAAATGCACTTGCTGCAGAAGTTACCCAGCCAAGTCCATTGTTACGTCGTAATGCAATTTGTGAACTCTCTGCCCCAGTTGAATTCTGTTGACCTTGATCATGGCCAGTACTTGTTCCACCTTCGACAGCAGATCTGTCCATCTCTTGTCCTTGGAGGTTGCCCCCCTCATGAGGACCTGTGGCGCCACCTGATTGGGCAGCCTGATGAACCTGGTTGTCAGAAGTCAAATTACCACCGACATTATTGGCACCATTGTTTGCCAACATAGCTTGCTGCATGCGCTGTTGAGCTAACATGTTTCTTCCCATTTCAGTTTTAGTAGCAACGTCACGACGCTCCATCAAGTATGTACGAAGCCAGTAGTACAAAGCCTGCACGAACAGCTGTCAGATGTGTACATACAGGGACAAGAATATGCATTTTTGAAGTCCCAATGACCAAAAATAACATCGATTTTACCTGTGGATAGACTTGAGCTATCTTCAGCAAAACCAATTTGCAGTGTTGTGCTTCACTTCTCTGTAATGATAGTAATAATTGAGGGATCCATGAAAGCCAAACCCAATGGGGCAGCTGCTCGAGATATTTATCTAAAGCCCTTCCCACAGGTTCATTTTGTGTATCAAAGCTCAGGAGATAGAGAATTCGAGCTAGATGGCTCCTCGAGTTTGAAACTCCATATTTGACACCTTGGAAAAAACAACTTGCGGCATACTCAAGCCAAACCTCTTCATTTGTTTCTTTGAAAATCTGCACAAAGCAAAACAGTGGTAATTACTCAACAAATCTGGAAAAGGGGAACTGTTAACATAGAGGGTCATAGGAATACCATGTCGCAATAATTTCCCCAGCTAATCCACCCTTTTGGCAAATGCTTAAAAAGGGTGATTGCATTGGAATAGGCAACGTTCGCATTCTCGCAGTCGTTCATTTTCAACATGAAGTCACCTTTTAGACGAAATATTTCTGCTTTATTTTTCACAGGGAAAAATTCCAAATTTGTATTGTTTATTAAGTTAAGACCACTGACTAGTTCGCCTTTCATATCTAAGTATGCCTTAGCTTGTTCGCATATCTTCACAAATGCTTCCTGCAATAAGATCAGAAATGGGAATTTGTAAGATAAAAAGACATTGGATGGGGAATGAGCAGTAAATGAATTTCTCATGGTAGAGACAGTCACCTGTACTTCCATTGTAGCATGCCCATACATTTTATCAAGTATAGTAACACAAACATCAGGAAGACCATGCTTGCGAGTGATGTGAGCAAGCTTATTAACATTCCAAGCCTTGTCTCGGTATCCAAGATGATGAAGTTGAGGATTTGTTTGGCCAAAGTCCTTGAATGCATCTATTACTGAATTGTACATTTCATTCCTCCACTGGAGAAGGTCATACCAAATAGTTGTATTGTCCCAATCGTTAGGAGTCCGAAGTCTCCATGTTTCAAGGATATCCTTGAGATCAGCAAACGAATTCTGGTGATTTGAATTGGCACCAGAGTTCCCTGAAGCTGGTTTGTTCCCATTTGCAATGTCAAGAAGTATTTTAGAGGACTCTTTCACTTCAACCAACTGCTGAAATTGCTGCAGCAGAGGCATTCTGGACTGCACAGACATTTCAGGTAACTGCCACCACTGTTCCAGTGCAAGTTCAACACCTTTGCTGACGAGGTTCTCAGCCTCTCCAACGCCATTAGTACCTTTGTCATGAAGAGTGAAAAATGCTTGAATCATACGTAACTTTGGTGTCTCTTCTACTTGAGCTTTTGGAATTACATTCTCCTTCATATACGCCCAGTCAGGCACCTTCCAGAGGCAGTCTAAAAGAATCTCATTATTCTCAACACCTTTTCCAAAATCAGCCAATACTTCCCACTGACCTAATTGAGTTGCACAAGACAACCACTGTTCTTCCCAAAGACACATTTCAGCTCTTGGGACAGTATTATTGTATGTGCCCTGTGTTGCTTTGATCATTGCCTGGTAAAAGAGGGTTTGCGCCTGCTGCCAATATCCATGCTGAACAAGTGACAGCCCAGCTCTAGTTTCTGCAGTAATTGATCTTCTCTTCCATAATCCATACCTCATGTCGTCTTCGTTCAGAAGCCTATATAACTCAGCCAATGACTCAGAGCATTTAGGCTCATTCATAAGCAGCATGTGACTTTCAAGTAATGCGATTGAAGTATGCCAGGCGTTGCAAGTTTTCCCAATATACTGGATCAGCTCGCTAGGCATGCGTGGTTGAGGATGGCTCAAATGAAGACCTTCAAGAAGTGCTTGGGCTACATTAGGCCTGCATCCCTGCTGCCTCTTATGGTAGTCTTTTGACAAAAGTGCAATTATTGGCTTCGCTAGCGCAACTTGTTCTTCTTTGTGTAAGGTGACCCAAACAATTGGGAAGACAAGAACCCACAAATGATATGCAACATTGGGATCAGCAAAAGCAAGTTCTTTCAACGGAGCCATGACATCTGCCACCTGCATGAAATAAAAATAGCAAAAAACTTAGTTCTACACAAGGATTACATTCATGGTAAAGATTTCTTACAAGCAACAAAAAGGAAACCTATGAACCAAATTGTAACAGCTGGCAGAAAAAGATTATACAAACACATAGCCAAATCCAGAATATCCTGGCACCATGAAAGTTTAAAAGGCATGTATTTACCACAAGTTTGCTTGCTTCATTTAAGAACTGAGAATGCCTAGTCGTCAGAGAATCAAATGATAGGGAAGTGCCATCCAAGCTTTCATGAGCATCAGGAACCTGTTGTGGCATGATAATTCGATCTGGAACTGCACCCGCTATCGTGAGCGGGGGAAGTCGAGCAGAATTTGAGGCAAGTGTAATCGGGTCGTTTTCAACTAGTATAGCTAAAATGAGATCCAAACCTTGCTTCAACCAGAAAACATCACTCACTGATTCCCAGTCCTGGGTCTGTATTATAAACTGCAGTCTAGCAAATAACGTCTTTCCCACGTAGTCATGGTAAAGCCTAAAGAACCGCTTCCTCATTTCTGGATCTTTAGCCCTAAATCCAAGCATGTGTTGTCTCTCAACCTTATGAAAATACTCCTGCCTGGTAGCCAATGGATATCTGCAGGAACAATATATAATAAAAAAGAGACCAAAATATTAATAATAATTCGCTTCATAGAGATGTTCTTACTTGGTCGAATCACCACAAAGTGAATAAAGAAGCTGCAAATATTTTGCATCCCATTCTTCTTGTGCAGATGAGGGGAAACTTTTCCTGTCAACCAATGATAACTTCTGAAGATAAGTTACTATATCTTTTGGGTTAAGCGAGTTAACAGAGCCCGCAGATGAAGAAAGACTGTAGTCATCCTCGATCCAAGCCTTTATCATGTCTAGTATGCATAGAAGAATGCTGGAATCAGTGCCTTTCTCTGAAAGAAGTGTTTGAAGTATCTGTCCCATATTTCGTCTGTACTCAGAAGAGCCCATCACCCTCTCGCTTATGAGCTTTAGGACAGTCTTCATGTTACTTATGACAGTAGAATCCACAGTAGGACGCGAGCTAACAGCTGAATCCATTTCTGGCCTCTGTCCCTAAAAAGTATTGCAATGTCAATTGCCAAGGTAATAGACCATGGTGTTTACTGAGTCTTGCCAGAGAATTATGCATGCGATGAGAATCAAACCACATAGTTAAACAACTAATAAAAATAAAATGATATGTTTCATCATTAAATGGGCAATTATAACATACAAAGTAATAGGTAATTTTAAAAAAACATCTTAAATAAGCTATGGGACCAAGTGGAAGCACAGAGCCTGAGACTATAGAATTGATATTCAAGAGTAGCGTGAGAACTAGCCAATCATGTTTGCGGATAAATACAATGCAACAAAGTTTGCTGCACAGAAAGTTGAAGTGATCTGTGCTTCACCCTAGATAAGTATATTGTTGTCACTGTTTATTTCAGTTCACTTAAAATTAGTGCTGAGATTTCGTACGGACATCAGAGTAATAGATGAGAAGTGAAATCCAAAGTTATAAGAGATTAAAAAATGCACATCGCCTGTAGCAAACTATGTTAGCGTGTTAATACTTACTCCCTCCATTCCAAATAATCTGAAGCAGAATTTGGAATGGAGAGAGTAAAGCATTACGTAAGCAGTATTATATTAAGCGTGCCTAAGCGCTGAGCAGAGGCAAAATACCTAGCACTAAGTGTGCGCTAAATGTCGCTTAGTGCTTTAATCCTTCAGAAAATGGAAAAGTGGAGGCAAAACGCTCGCTCAGCGCTTAGTGCTTAATATAACCTAATGTAAGGTAAAGAAGACAACAAAATTACGTCAACATACCTGTCGGACGCTGCCAGCAGTAGATCCCATATCGCGTGCAAGGCGTTGCAGGACACGAAGAAGCAAGACAATAAATGGATCAATGAAATTCTTCTGTACTTCTGCAAGTGCATTGAGAACAAACAGTGCAAAGCTTATTATGGAGTTGGCATTGCTAGGTTCAAGTGAAATCTGTGGAGTTGTCACAGCAGCAAGATGCTTCTGAATAAGATCCTGAACTCTTTGATGGAGCATTTTTATTTCTTGCGGTGTTGTAGCTGCTTCAAGTGGAAAAGCACTGAATACCATCTTCAACAGGGAACAAAGAGACTTTCCAGCATCCAGCATTTTGTTATTGAAGCAAGGTTCCAGTATCTAAAGGCAAGAGTTCAGCACATAACAAATATAAGATATATCTATCTAGATCCCATCAATAATAGGAATCTGACGAAGGCCATGCCAAGAGAAGAGGGATTAATTATGAACTTACTTGAGAAATATGGTTGATGTTATTCCGGATGAAGAGACGAGGTTGTTTTTCCAAGACTTTGTTCATAACATCAAGACCCTGTGCAAGGGCTGTTGCAGGGTCCTTGGACTGGGAGGGTGTCAGATTCCCAAGCAGCTTCTCTAGATAATTGAATTTAACATTGGCATTTGGCCAAACTTCCAAAGCTTGTGTCAGTAGATCGAGAGCTTGCTTGTACATTGAAGTAGATTCCTTTTCCTTGGGTTCAATCACCAGAGACACCTATTCTCCAAATCAATGAATTTATATGAGTATCCACTACTTGAAACCAAAGACGCAATGTAATTTCCACTGTGTAGGAGAGCATTATATGACACGGGAAGAATGAACCAGCTAACACAAATGCCTTAACAGTCTACCGATACAATCCAAATGTGTAATTGTGCTTTTAAGTAAAAGACATCTCCAAATCAATGAATTTATATGAGTATCCACTACTTGAAACCAAAGACGCGATGTAATTTCCAGTGTGTAGGAGAGCATTATATGACACGGGAAGAATGAACCAGCTAACACAAATGCCTTAACAGTCTACCAATACAATCCAAATGTGTAATTGTGCTTTTAAGTAAGGGGGAAGTCATTGTGATATATGTTTCAAAGACAAAAGTATACAGCATCACAATATGAGAAGTATATCTTAGAAACATGGGTGTGTTTAGAAGGGAAACTATCACTGAAACATGGGTAATCTACCTATGCGCTCAGTACATTATTTATAGAATATAAAAAGCAAAAGCAAAAAAGATAATCACCCTTATAAGGAAAGTAATTATCATCTCCTCCATTGCAGCATTAGGTTTATACTCCTCGTCTGGTTGCCCAGAAGATCCTGGAGTTTCAATATTAGGTATGGATGCTCCACCAGGTGACATCACACCGAGAGGTTGTAAGCTTTGTTCAACCTTCACCCTCTTACTCAAATCATCAGCAAACATGGGAACATCTGAAGAGCGTTTCGGATCACCAGCAATAACAGTAGGGCTAAGCATATCAACAATCTGGTTCTGGCTCTCACTTTCCTGAACTACTTTCATCTCATCCTGTCTCTGTCTTTCCCACGCCACTACCAATCCAGCAAGTTCAATTGCAAGACGTCTGTTTTCTGCTGTTGTGTTGTATGGTAGCCCAAGACGACTAAGAGAGTTGACCATCTGGGGAACAAAATGGGCTCTGCAACTATAGAAAAGTGCTGCATGGCGAACAATAAGCTGGAATATGTGAATCATGTTGGGAATAGAATGGCCTTCCTCCACTAGGATTTTCTTTGTGTATCTGATCCATATTGGCATGCGAGTATCCCCAGGAGGGAGTCTTCTAGGAAGAGCAGGCATGAGAATATCAAGAGCTTGCTTCACAAGTAACTTATTTTCAGGTTGGCATGTCCGTAATAGAGCAATGAAAACCTGGGCAAAAATAATGTCATAATAGTGGATATAACAAGCTGTAAACAATGCACAATTAAAACAAGAAAATTTATGTTAACATACCTGTAGAATTATCTTTTCAGGGGCTTGATACGCCTCTAAAAAATGGCAAACATTTACAAAGGCCCATTGTTTGCTGGAATTATCTTCACGTTTAAGATGGTTCCAGCCAAACTTGATGAGTTCCTTTCGATGGTGAACAAGGTCATTCTGAAGATACTTCAGAAGTAATGTGGCAAGCTGAAGGAGTTCTATTCTTAAAGGCTCATCATATTCGGCACTGACCTACACACATGAAGAGAAGATAAAATTACCCTCATGAAGGAAAAAGACCTGGCATGTATTAAGATGGAATGGACTATCGTTCACCTCTTCGGGAGGATCGAGAAGCTTGTCAACAATGATTTTTACTATAGCAGGATCAACAACTTCCCAACTTTGACCACTTTGGAAAGAATGAGCTAGCATTGGAAGGATAAGTATCTGCATAGCAACAACCAAATGATCTTGCCCATACTGTTTTAGTTGGAATATGTTCAGAAAGTGGCTCAGAATAGTTTTCTTCAAAGTTGGAGCATATCCTTCTGCGACCTAAATGTGACATTCAAAAGTGATAAGAAACATGAAGCACTCAAAAATACAATGAAATGACTTTCATGAATTAGAAACAAGAAATGGTGTTACCTCTATGACATAAAATTCCTTAAGAAAGCTATAATCTATTCGGCTACGGTACAAGAATATTGATAGCATATCAAAGAGTGCACCAACTTCAGTACGATCGTGCCTTAGGTAATTCAGGAAGCATTTTATGAGCCGTTTGCTTTCCATCACCTGGTTAGATAGCAAAAATATTAAAACAAATACCTGGATATATGCTAAGTAACCATAGTAAAAGACATATCATCTGTGTATCTTGTCAACAGGAACTCAACTATCAAACATAAAAATAATCTGGACTTCCAAGAAAAACCTTCAATCAAGAGGAAGTATGTGCATAGGAGTGAATAAGTGCTCAATGCAAGAGAGTATTCAGATAATGCATAAAACGGCAAAAAATCACTTCAATTAAGATAAAGTATTTACATAGGAGCGCATAACCAGCATCATTTTCATGTGACGGTACTAATTGCTTAGGATTGTCAAACTGCTACACTGGCAGAGTGCTAAAGTAGCATTTCAGAAGAGGATATAATACTACCACACAGAATATCAACTGAGCACAAAATTATGAAAAGCTAGTATCTTTGAAAACTTTAGAGCATACAACATGTGACAGATTTATTTTGTGTGCAATTAACTCCACATGGTAATTATTAATAGTGCAAAAGGAGACGCAAAAAAATAACTAAAAACTGAAAAGAAAATACAGAAATAAAGAAAAGATAGTAATGCACAAAACAGAAAATTAAGAAAGGTTGAAATACTCCCTCCGTCCCAAAATAACTGTCTTTGATTTGTCCAAATATGGATGTATCTAGATGTGTTTCATGTCTAGATACATTCATATGTGTCTAAATCTTACACTTATTTTTGTGACGGAGGGACTACATTTTTGTCAAGATGAATGTGGCAGAGTCAAAATATCAAAGATTGTGTACATGAGCACTGAACAAAGGCATCAAAGGAGTAACTGCAAAACAGAAAAATCTACCTGCGGTAAACTCAATTCTTGCTCATTCTGCAGGCGAGCAATTCTTGCAGGTGATTTCCAAGCAAGCAACAATGTGTCGAAGACAACACGGTTATCACGGAGCCACTCGGGCATCAATTTCACAAGGGTTGAGATAAGCTCTAATCCATTAAGATAACTATCTGAACCAGTAACCATGTTTGATGAAGATTGGCCTGCAAAACTATCAGTTGTGGCTCCAGTTCCTTCATCCTTTACCGACGACAATAGTTGATTAGTAGGTCCCGAGGAAGGTAGTTGAGCAGAAGCTCCTTCAGTCTGAGAGTAAAACTGTGGAAAGGCACTAGAAAGTATCTTTTGAGGTGACTTCGCAAGCTCATCCCGTAATTCTCCAGTATCAGAGCAGATTATGTACATAAACCTGAATTTTTATAAAGCAAGAGTAATAAATTTACGGACATAAACGCTATGGTAATCGCAGGATCAAGAGGTGCATTTCAAAGTTCATAACATCACAGGACCAAAGGTTTTGCACTCTTTCGATATAACGTACAGGAACAAGAAATCGTCCAACTACTGAATGCAACTAAAGGGGTGAAAATAAGAACAGTAGATAAGAACAATCTAACGGGAAATTTTACTCTTCTACTGCCTCCTATCCAGCTACTGAGCCAATTTATTTTGGATTGGAGGGAGTACTAAAAAATATTTAAATGATGGAAAGCAGTTTTGCTACTAGCGGGTGTAGTTCATCCAAGTGATTTCATATTATCTAGGGAGTATCTAGCATGACTCTGGGAGTATGTGTAGCGGTAGGACGGTGTATATTAAGATCATTTAGATTGTATAAATACTACCCTTTTGGTGGTACAGTGCAATTTGTTCACACACTCTTTTCGCCGTATAGTCAATTTTTTCACCATACTGGTATTCTGAAAATATGGCAGACCTATTGGCTCACTTGCAATTGTATATATACTACTCCCAGTTGTATTAAATTGGTTTCCAGAACCAAGTCAAATATTATATTAATACTGATAATAAAGTACGAGTTTACTGAGATAGTAATCACCTCAACCATTCATCAAGTACGGTCAACAACTGTAAAAAAAGATGGATTTTTTCTTGAAAATTACTAATTTATGCATTGGCTGTCTTCAGTGCAATTAGTGCTAAGCCATGTCATTGACACAACACAATGACCTGATTAATCCTGTAAAATTATCTTCATTTTATCTGTCAAACCTAAAATTCCTCACACACGACCTCTGCCACATTCCCTTTGTCTCATCAATGGCACGCTTTAGTGCCAATTTGGGAGAGTATCGGCAGAAACGGTTTTGGATAAGCTATTTTTTACCGACCTTGCATCGTTATTTCAATCATCGTGTCAGTGCATTGCACGTGTAGCAGAGCTGGAGTACCTTCTGGATTGAAAAAAAAAATACTTCTGAATTATGCCAGCTTAAGTCTTTGAAGCCAATTAATCTACCCAATTTTGGTACAGTAATAACCACAAACGGCATGCAGTACTAAGTGGTTGTTTGGGTAAAGAGATTAGGTTCCGGTTTTCATAAAAGAGGTTTAAGGAGGATTTTTTAGAAAAACGAGTTTAGTAGTTTTCCTGTTACGATGAGTTTGTGTAATTCTCTTTTTGGATAATACACATAACTTCTGTTATGATGAGTTTAATGTTGCCAAGTTTATTCAAAACACAATTGTACAAAAACATTAAGTAGTCATTTTTTCGAAAACTCAGATTTCTGGTTTTACGGGAGCCATGTTTTACGTCTACATGAGTTAGTTAGACGAACCAAACATGGTTTTAGTTTTTTACCCTATTAAACATGCTCAAGAAAAACTTGTTTAAGAAAAATGTATTCTGCAAATACTCTGTACCCAAATAACTAAGTGATGCTTTTAAAGCTTCACATTGTTACACAAACAAAAGCAGCTATTCATGCATCATGGATAAACACATGATCTGATAATGTGCCTACCTTCTGAAATACTTTGGATGGCTTAATCGAGCAAGAAAATAGTCAACAGCCTCCTCAGGATATCGGTTCAAAAACTTGGAGAGTGGAGCACGGTACGGGCTGTTGATTTCACTATAAAATTGATCTTCAGGAAGTGCCTTCTCCAGATCTATTACCAAGGTGACAAGCTCATCCAAGAACTTGCTCGCTGCAGGGGGGAGAAGGTGAAAAAGCTCGATCATAGCTGCGAAAGGAAAGAAAAACAAGATTAGACTACCAACCCAATTGATCTTCAGGCATTGCCTTCTCGAAATCTATTACCAAGGTGATAAGATCAACTACCCCCTCCATTTTTAAATATATAAGATGTTTTAGCTTTTGTCCACATTCACACGCATGAACATGTATCTAGACATGTTTTAGTGTGTATGTGCACTCATTTTAATCCGCATCTAGACAACATGTGAAGTAGCTAAAACATCTTATGTTTAAAAACGGAGGGAGTACCAAGCAAATAAGAAAGTTGGAAACCAGGAAAATGGAAGTTTGGCAAACAGTACAATACAAGGATGGTTCACATCGGGTCACTGCTTTCCAACTAATAAATCGATTTCTGATACAGATTATAGCCATCTATACTGACTTCGTTCATGCACTAAACCAAAATCCCTCAACTCGCAAATCTAGAAAAGAGTTATAAGCAATTCATGTGCAATAAAATATAGTTTGTAAATGTGGAATGACATGCAGTTCTTTCCACACACTATGATATTTGGAGAAAATAAAATGAATGGAAGATATGAATGAGTAAGTCATAAAAACATGTCACCTGCAGCTATTTTTGGCTCGTCACCAGCTTTCCATGATTTTTGACTCTGGGCAAGTTTTTCTGGTTCCAGCCATTTTTTCAAGTGATCCAATAACTTCGCACCCAAAGTGACATTAAACCAGTTTGACAGTAATTCAAGAAGACGAGCCAATCCTTGTAGTAACGGCATGGTGAGACTCCTTGTTTGTGCTAAGTTAACTAAGATGGGCCTTAAGCTGCTCTGTAAAAGATCTTTTGGCATCCTCTGTTGTTGAACAACCTATAAATGCAATTACAAGTGAGAACATGCCGCATGGAAAAAACATTTTGGACTATTTACTAGCAAAGTAACAGAAATTAACGAAGGAAAGCCAACAGAAATTCTGAATTTCCATGGCAAAATGTCAACACAAAAAACTTGAATGCATCCAAAAGTCACCTGACGAAGTCCCTCCTTGGCAACATTGACAATCTCGGTTGTCCTACATGTTAGAGACTTGAAAAACATCGAGATAATCTTTGCCCGCAGGTCGCTGTGATTTGGAGCTTTCAGATCTCCCCAAGCCATCGCAGTACAGAGAAGTTCAATGCATGCAGTTCTTAGTTTGTTCCATGTCATAACTATTTTTGCATTCATCAGCTTGGTGACCCATACTGTTTCATCAGCCTCCGCAATTTGCAGTGCTTCTTGCAAAAAATTGACGAGGTCGGGCGTCAACTTCAGAAGTGGTGGTCTCAGTGCTAGACAGAAATTCAGAGCTGTAACAGTACCCACCTGTCACGAATAGAGAAGAAAAAATTCCATCAGTTGGCATTGTAAGAGTTCAGTATGGATAAGTAGAAATTGAGGAATATATGGAAACCTGTTGCTCAACATTCTTCGAACGCAACGGTCGTGAAACCAGAGGCTGAAGCAATGGTAGATACAAGGGTTCGAGCAATTCAGAGACTTCACTGCCAGTCCTACTTGCAAGCAGTGATAAGCATGCCTGCACATTCTTTCTCACAACAATTGAAGCATTGGGGTTAAACAGCTCGTAAGCGAGAAATTCAACAACTCCCTGGAAACTTTGTCGGCGGGGATCACTGTTTGCTTCATCTGCGTTGTTTACTACCCTTAAAACTTGTGTTAGGACATGATTTGTCTCCTCCTGCTCTTTGTTTGCATGCACTGGAAGCCTCTTGAGAACATATATAAGGCCGCGTACAACTCTGACCTGAAAGATGCATAGGGTATCCACAGACACTTTACCAACCAATGCTCCAAGGCCTATTACACCACCCATCTGAGCTTGCCACGTGCTACCATAACAACAGTGCAATAAGCGGGGCAATAGTTCCTCAAATACGGCAACCCGCACACTCGGGGGAGGAGAATATACTGGATTCAAAGATGGGCTTGAAACTAGCATAGGAGTGCTTGGACCTCCTCTTAGCACACCGGTGTGTTTCATTCTTGCAAGAAAGATTAGTGTCTCAGCAAAAGTACTCAAGGCAGATAGAGCAGCTTTTGCATGTTGACGGTTTTCACTAGATAACACTTCAACCAATGCATCCAAGAATATTAAAGGGTCCAACTCACGCAGATTAGATGATGTGTTGTTTCTGGGCCTAGATCCCATGGTCATGCCAGATGAGAGGGATGAATTGATAGGCTGCACAAATCCAGATTGGTTGGAGGATGACGAATCAACATGAAAAAGTATAGCAAAATGCCGGCATATATCAACAACAAAGTCATCCTTCTCATCTTGAAGACTGGTGTCAGCTTTAGCAGCGATGATAGCTACAAGTAAAACCTTGAAAACAGATTTCTCTGCCAATAATTGGGTCTTTGTCTTCACACCTAAATCTCCCTAAAAAATCGGATAAAAACAAATGAAACATCGGTAAGAAATAATCCAGTAACCAAAGCATAATATGGCTAAAGCAGAGGCCAGAAAGGAACTATTACTCCCAAGTCCAAAATATACTTCACGAATATATGAAATCATTTTGTTTACTCTTGCATTCTAAGACAGACATTTATAAAAGAAAAGCAGGACATATCATAGTAATGAAGTATACACAGGATGTACTGAGGGGCGTCTTAAAATATTATACCAACCTTCATATCTGAAGCGTCATTGCGACGCCTTGAGGGATCTAATGAAGATATCAGGAGATGTCCAAGAACTCCTGGGCCCACACCCTCACCAGGTACATTTTCCCTCAGATTTAACAAAGAATTCAAGCATACTCGAATAAACTGAAGCGCCTGTTTCCTGTAGAAAGCTTCCATACCACTGCCTTGCATAACAGCACCAACAGCAAAGTGTATGCATCTGTCCAGAGGAACTAAAAATGGTGTTGCAGGCTCAAAAGTCAGAACTAAACGAAGTCCATGTTCTGGATTTTCCTTGCATTCAAGTGCTAGGGGCTCCTTTAGAAATCGCCTGTTTCTGCCCCCTAGCTTACCTAAAAGTTCCAAGGACTTTGTACCCCATTTGTAGGGAGGGGGCCTCACGTGAGACCATAAAGCAAGAATGACCTCAGACATTAAACTGGCCATGCTAGGTTCCAGAAAATCAGGGTTAAGGCTATCGATCCAAAATTCAAGTGTACAAAGGCCTAAGCTCACAAGATCATCACTCCCTTTCAGAGCCAGAACAAGTGGTTTCATCAAACGAGGAATGTGAGGTAGCAACGAACTCAAGCGGGCAGGTAATATCAGGCAAAGCTCCAGAATCAAGTCCCGCATATCTTCACTAGTTGGCCCATCAAGCATCGAGAGCAACATATTGAGGCAAGGTTGAAGAGATGGAATAAGGTCACGCATTAACAAATCAAATTTAGCACTGTTCAATGCACGGAACATGCTTCGGAGAAGGTGCATGTAACCAAGAGGTTTCTCAACTTCAGCGGCACTCTTCATGCTAACTTCCATTATTACTGGTACATGTGGTTGAAGAGTGCGTTCACAGCTTTCTGGAACCTTTGCTGCAGCAATGAACAAGAAGCGGAAGAGTTGCAGGACAAGCTTTGCTGCAGGTGAATCTGGTTGCTTCAGAGCATCAAGCTTTGAGCTAACAAGGAAATTAATCAATACATCTGTGAAGGGCCGGAGAACCTTCGGAGATTGTAGAAGGGTGGAAAATATGTGCAAAAGCTGATTATTGGTTATCATGCAATCAAAGAGGTCTGGCATGCAAAAGGAGAACATATCCATTATATCACGAGCTTCCATTATAGTAAGCATTTGTGAAAAACATTGCAGGATGTCCCGCTCCTCGTCTTTTTCCTTAAATAGAGCTAAACACTGAACCCCAGACTTAAGAACACCGGAAGTCTTTCGCACCTAGAATATATGGTCAAGATTTATTAGCAACAGAGCTCAGTCAAACCAAGAGGAAGAAGGCTCAGAAAAAGTGAAGGACCTCATCCTCCCGCAGTCCCCTGAAGGGTTGAACTGATATATTAGAAGATTGTTGATTTTGTTGCTGCACAGCACATGATAGGATATAAGAACTTGAGGGCTAGAGCACAAAGGAAATGACAAATGGTCAAATTTACTATCCAGCAATTCAGGAAACCATGATACCTGCGGGCGTGGCCAATGAGCATGGGTTATACTCCAAATTATTGTCTTCATTCCTGGTGTGTGTTCAATGTGATATAATAGTCGTTCAGACTTCTAGCCGCAAGATGTATGTCATCGCTTCAAAACTTTGAATGTGTGTATACTGTAAAACAAAACAATACATACCCATTACGAGTGTCCTTATCAGACTTTTGTAATCATTAATCTCCTTCGTATACTCCAACGGTGGTTGCAAATTCAACACAGTCTGCAAAAATAATGTCAAAATAGTTAAATACACCATTGGCATAAATAAAAAAAGAGCCTGATACAGATTTAGCCATGGGTCTCTAATTATGTTTCAATGGCACTTGGTTCATAAGCAAGATTACAACTAAGACATCAGTTATGTTTTATATTTTGAACAAATTAAAGCTTATAACAAAGATGGAGCAATAACTATGACTTGGTTGTACAAATCTTTGGAACTAAACACTTGGCAGTTGGCACTAACCATCATATAAATTAACAGTTCGAGTTAGAGGGGATTATTCTTTTCACTATGTTGGAGCAATAAGTATGACTTGATTATCAATTATCATTTTAAAATAACCTCCATACTCATGTCACCAATAACCTGAAAAAGGGGCGTAGTATGGATCTTGAGAACATTCGTAACAAATTACTTCATTCCTCGCACAGCAAACTGTCAGGGTTGAAGAAAAATGGCAATACCTATCATTCAGTGCTACCTACTGGATCTTTTTTTCAACATTTCTAGGCTGCAGATAAAAGATTCCTTATCAAACTGGCTCTCATCATTCACAGAATTTATTGATTGGACCGAAGGATAACTTTTGTGAACATCACGCATTTCAACGTTCCAAATCCTTGTTTATATAGCAATCTTAGCACATTACACCGCGTTCCCATAAGGATGTCCCTTACAGAAGAGTGTAAGGGAAAACAATAGAACGAAAAACATGCACACCCCATGACCCAGAAATCTAGTTAACCTTGAAAACACATATAATATTGTGACTCTATTGTGACTCTCGTCACAGGTATCAAGTTATGAAACAATAGTTTTATTTCACATCTGACCTCGGACACTAATTCACGGCAAGAAGTTAGCAAAACGTGTGCAACACATGCAGAATGATCAACTAATATAAATCTTTTCTTATTTCAGAGAATGAGCTAAGCAAGTCAGTGGTGACCTAATTGAATTCAATCAATGCCAGGCAACATGTATTGCCAGAAGAAAGAGGGTGGTCTAGCATTTTGCCAATGATACGATCATAGAAGTGTTACAAATTACCCAAATAGTCCCATAAAACACACCTGTAATGGGACTTCGAGCTTCATTCTCAAATTTGGACGCTCCTTTCCTTCCTCAACTTCTTCGAGCAACTAGAGAGAACAAGAGTAAGGTAACACGATATATAGCATGAAATGAGTGATGTAACATTTCAGTTTAAAAATCTATCAATGAAAAAAATACTGAGAGCTTGAATTAATTTGAGTACTATGGCTCAATTGTAGATCATGAGATACACATTTAAGTAAACCTGTAACATGAATATACCATTATATTTTCAGTTCGCATAGATAAAGAAGCTGAAACTGAAGATGATAGCTAACTTTCATCGTTCTTAATCATAGAAACCTAAGAGCTGATGTGTTACTATTGCAGGACAGTGTGCCAATAGTGGAGCACGTAGATACATAAGAGACAGAGAACCAGCGGACCACACAAACCTACATGTTACTTATAAGAAAACTGCCAGGGCAAGCAGAGATCTTCAGTCAACCAAGCAACTTGGAGGAAAAATATATCGTGTGGATAGGCACTGACGGCAGGGGAGATTACATCATGCCAGTGGCTGGCAAGTCAAGAATAGTTGGGGAAGATCTCATAACACCATGTGTCACTATTTTACTGCAACACGCTAAGGCATGCGCTTACTTTGGCCTTGGATAAAGATCACGATAAGGATAAAGCTGTACCACTCATACTGCAAATTTTCAGTTGTGCAATATATGTAGTTATATGCTTCAACTATACAAGATAAATTGTGTAGTAAATAATTAGAGGGACTAGACTGCCAACGAATTATTCACACATTTGCATTAGAAATACACGCAACTAGCTCGTGATCCATTCCGTACATTGACCCTGCATGGATCAATTGAACAGAACTACCCCATTGTGCTGAAACATAGAAGCATTGGAAAAGATTATACCAGTACTCAGTTTGCTGCCTATCTTCTATATATGTGAGGTGTAGTTTTACAGTTTGAATAAATGCACTATCTAACCCATGTGGCCATGTGTGTACAAAATGTGCATATGAATTGAGAAAAGGTCCTAAACTTCCCATATATACCTGAGGAATTGTGCGCTTCAGTGTTCTAAATTTTCCAACAAATGCATCCAATATGCGCCCCTGGTGATTGGCAAGTGTTAGCTAAGAAGTAATTGATGTTTACCATTATCAACCAACAATTCTTACCAACAATACTCGTGCTTCATCCATGCTTTGCTGGTCAACACCTTTTTCATATATGGGCTCAACCTATAGAGGTACCAAAAAATCAACACTTAACAAATGCTAATTTTGCTGTAACTGCTGTTTAGCTTTATGTTTATGCACAAGGTTTGCTATTATCATAAATATAAAATTGCAGATCGAAAAATCAACAACACAAGTATAAAACATATGCCAAATCGAAACATAAACCCATGTGTAAATCCCTAGGTTGTCTCGGCACACCGGCAAGTCATGTCTACCCGGGGAGCCAGGATGCCTAATTGCATAGGGTCATCTTTGGCAAGGGTTATATGGTGCAAATTAGAATAATAAATAAAACCTCATTACGGCAAGGAATTTAATAAATTACCATGTATGGTAGGAAGTTAAGAGACATAGCAGCATAATAGCATCAAAGTTTACCCAATGTAAAAAATATAAGGTACATAATATAATTTGGGATAAGCATATTAGGAACTATAAGGGAAAGTGGATTGGGAAAAGAAATGACACAAATTTCAAGCTGGTGTGCTTGCTAGGACCATCCGCCCATGTTAGAGAGAGCCTTTGGTTTTATTTTACTCCCTTCGAAGCATAGCCACCCACGAAAGACACAGAACAATAGGTAAAGAGGAGACTCCATACCCTGGTATCCTCGCCATGCTGGCTAGGGGCAACCAAAGACATGATCGAGCTTGAGCTCAATCAAGTGTCTTTCTATATCTGCTGTGCTACTCCAATATCATGGAACAATGTAGCAATGGCCATTACTATACCCTCTTCCTCCCATACCCTCCCATTCCCCCCTTCGCTCTCCTTCCAACCACCCATGGTTTTTAAGGCGACACTTTGGCGCCTTGACAGGAGGGGGCGCTTCGGCACCTGCGACGCCTAGGCAGGCGCTTTGGACGCCTAGGCGCCTAAAGTGGCTGTTCTTGCAAAACGGAGGGGGAGCGCTTTGACACCTAGGCGTCGCCTAAGAGTCGCCTTACGGACACCTTAAAAACCATGCAACCACCGACCTAAGTACCAGCTGGCCTAGGTGAAGCTCGCTGGCGCCCGCCTCTGGCAGCCAGGATGGCATGAAACCCTTGGTAAATGCCATTTATACTAAAGAAAGGAAGAACAGTAAGCATACCAGATTAAGCATTAGACGAGCAGACGTCGTATGAATTACGAGAGTTAACGAAGAATCATGCATATTCCGAGAGAACAAATAGATGATCCGTGACAGCTGCACAACAGTGAAGTTACTACTTTAGTATAAACATCCCCAAAACTAGGCCATGAATATAGTAGAACAAAGCAGAAGTTTGCTCTCAAAGGTACTTGCATAATCTTTGATGAATCAGAAAAATTACAGTATCTGTATCACAGTAAGCAAAAAAACATCTGACAAAGCACCAAGAATGGCAACAAAGTGTATAAGACATGTCATGTTTATATTGATGGTGTTTGCAATTAGCAGACAAGATTAACAGTTTTCCCTTTAGGATCTAAACAATTCAACTGCAGAAATTCCGGCTGTGATCTCATGAAATGTAGAAATTAGCTTAACAAGATTGACATGCTAGAGTTAAAGAGTAAGATCAACCAGTGGAAGGGAAAGGTCTCCTCGGACATAATGCACCAACTCTGCAAGAAGGGTGTAAGCAAGCGGTCTTAATGTCTCGATACAAACCCGCCCTGTGCCAACCAAAACCCTGGTAGACAAGGAATCAAGTGTTAAAATTGTGCATGAAACTAAGAGTACAGCATGTGTGCCGGAACATGTATAACGAGATTAAAATGATAAAAATATCATGCGCCCAGTTGTGTAACACAGCAAACATAAGAAAAGAAGAAATCCATCAGCTTAACACGATGTTCCTCATGAACGGCTCGGTGGATATGGTATTTCTCTATTTACAGTACGGTTTTCTACAAACTAAAATTGGTGAGTTCAAAACAATCCAAATCAAGGGAAGAGCTGTTTTTTTATAAATCTTTGGTTTCCAACTGCTTTGCATTACCATTGACTCAAATAACAAAGAGGTTATTTGACCTTGTTTACTAGAACTTTGTCTAAATAATTGAGCCCTCCAAAGATAACTTCAAGGAAACCCAAAAGAAACAAGTGGTCATGAGTTAGGGCATCAGATCGACAGCTAGCACACCGGATAATAAACCATCTTGCCTCCGCAGTTTAAACTCATGGAACAAAGGTATGGTAGTGAGCATTCAAGAAGTGAAGTGCTACAAAATGAGCCTTAGATCAGATTGCACATGGCATGCCCACAATCAAAACTAAACAAGGGATGTAAGAAGACAAGAATTGACAACGAGAAGTTAAATGATTTATGTACCTTTCATCAAGAAGTGTGTCAATCAAGGGAAACAGACCACGCCTATATTCAGTGTTGAGGACTTGCTTCAGACCAACTAGCAGCTCCTGAAATTCAATAAATAAAAGTGTTTAAAATTATGCATAATTCCGTGCCTAATTACGGGAGTTTGGAAGTCATGCCAACCTTTCTTATGGAAACCGAGTCTGCAGGGCATGTAACAAGCAACTTTACAATACTGCTGCATATACTGTTCTCATAAGGCTTTATATAATCAGCATTGCTTTTTAGCAGGTACGTCAGGAACGACAACGTCTGCAGCAAAAACCATCAATCCATTAGAAGCTCCACAGACAAGGTAAATAAGTTCAGTACCTCCGGCCTACCTTGACTTGTGCGCCCTTCAATTCAACAAAGGGCGTCTTCAGGTGAGGAGGCACCTTGTCTGGCCCATTTTCAGCGATTGCATCCACCATGAGTGGCAGCAAGGACGGGATATTTGTCTGCACAAGCTTAGCATACAACTGAAAGAGGAACATCACCACAAGAGGGCTCTCCGTAACTATCTTGAATGACTGTGCGCTTGGGTTGAGCTGTCCACCTCCTGGCACTGCCAACATGCCAGGGGCATCACCAATTGAGTCCAAATGCTGATTTTGCACGGCAGGAACGACATTGGCACTGGCATTGGGGTTATCGAAGAAATGCTTCACAGTAGATTTGAAGTTGCGGTATATGGCAACAACAAAATCAAGAAATGGCTGCACCTCCGCCTCAACAGTGGGGCGGAAGTTGCGGAGAAGGTCAAATACGATTCGGATAGCAAGAAGGGCATTGTCCTCGTTGTCCTGCGTCAGCACACGGAGAGAGAGCTTGAGCAGATCCTGCACAAAGGGTCGGAGCACCTCGCTGTGTGGGAGGCGGTTGAGGATTTCGATGACAACATTGCGCAGCTTGTGCTCAGCGTTTTCCGTGCCCTGTGGTGTGGTGAAGGTGCTCAGGATGGCTGAGAAGGCCCTGAAGTAGCAACGGAGGAAGTTGAGGTAGTCCGGAGTATGCGTCATCTCCAGGCTGTCCCGAACTTCCATCACAAGCTGCAGGCGGACTTGCACAGCTGCATAAAACAAATGAATGGTCAAGGACCATTGGGCCAAAAGGAATCACCCAGAGCTGATATTATGGTTTGCAATTAGGAAAATCGGAGAAGTTTCCTCTATGATAAACTGCGACGGGAAAGCAGAGAGTAGGAACCGGCACTAAGAAAATATGCACATTGGAGATAATATTTATACCTCTGTTTTAACCATACGGTAGAAAAGGTAAAGACACTCTGACTGGAAAAAAAAACAGTGCGAGGAAACAGTGTATGTTTGTGAGAACTATGGTCTTCACATAAATTCTCTGCATTTTTTGGCGAATGAGAGCTAGCTAGTGGTACAAATTCTAACAGGCGTTAGCATTGGTGGCGAAAACTGTCTCGGAGAGAAACTCAAAACCAGGTCCGAGAATTCCCCGACTTGAAATACGCCTACATAATCGGCGTGGCGAGGGATTTTTTATGCAGTATTTAAAACAAAAACAGGAAACGGGAGGGAGTGGAGGCGGGCGTACGTAGGTCGGGCTCGAGGAGCTTCTGCGAGTGCAGCTCCATGTTGGAGCTGTTGATGGGCGCCATGGCAGGCGAACGAACCCCCGCCGGGACGCGCGGACCGAACCCTACCGCCGCCGCGCCAGGGCTTAGGGTTTTGGGGATCTGCGCCGCCCTGAGGGGACGACTCGCCGCCGCCGCCGCCGAATGGGAGACGGGGAGGAGGAGGAGGGGCGGAGGGTACGCGCGTTTGAGATCACCGGAGCGAGGCGGGCCTTGCCGTGCCTCCGGTTCCGGAGCAGGCTCTCGCGCTCGCGGGCGAGCCGAGGGTTTGGGGAGGGGGGGAGGACGACGGGGAGTGAGCCAAGAGGTGCGACGCTTTTAGGAGGGTGGGTTGGGTCCCCTGGGCTGCGGTCGGGCTCGCGGCTAGGTGAAGTCAGCAGCTTCCCTTCGAAGGAACCCCGTAAATCTGTAATGCCTTTTTATATCTAAAAATATATAAAAAAATTGGAAAGAATTTATTGATTTACAAAATTGGTTCACAAAGTCATCATACAAAATTTCATAGAATACGATCTGAGACTAAACTAAAAAAAATCTTGGATCATAGTAATGTAGATGTCGTACTTCCACGGCTCATGAAACTGTAGCCCGTGCTTCCACATTTTAGAATTTTCTTGCGCTTTTCAAAGATGGTGACATACAAGTGTTTTGGACAAAAAAAACATTACCGCGATATCATGAAACGTAGGTCGTGTTTCTACAATTCCACCCCTGATCAATGGCATGAATAGTGCAGCAACCGAGACAGTCGCTCCTATACATAGGTGTTCGCCTGATTCTCTCTGTTCTTATATCATTTTATTTGGCCCACTTAGCAGAATTAAGGTGGTGTCTTAGTTTTAGTCGAGATATGACTAGATTGTTTTGTTGTAGCTTCGGTTTTTATTTATCGTGGCTTGTTTAGTCTGATAGCTTTCACATTACAATTGACTACGTTGGCGACAGTCGCAATAGTCTATGTAAATTTATATGTGTGTTCAAACTAGAAATTGCAAAAAAAAATGTCTATGATAGGTTCATCTGGTAATTTCATAATCCAGAATTGTGGTTTTCTATATGGACTTTTTGTAGGTGAAGACTTCTCAAGTTAGTCACTATAATTAGTTGTATTCATCTTATTGCCCAGATTTTATTCGGTTATGAAAATGAAAGGTTCGAGAAGATTGTTGTTGTTGGTCATATAAATGTCTCGATGTAGCTTGTCTTTTCTTTTACGCAAAGATGATAGTCTCTACCGCGTCATTTTTCATTTATAAATTATTAGGGGAATAATTACATGGATGTAGGGGAGTATATAGCACGGAGGGAACTAAAAAGCTTCTATCCACCGAGACATTTCTCTCAAGTTTGGTTTTGCTATATGCATAACAGAAAGAAAGTTCTATTTGAAAAAACTGAGGCATTCATGTCGATTGACATGATTCCCTTCAAAGATGAGTTTATTCCTATGGCTTAAAATACTACATCAGTCAACCATACAAATACATTTGAAGTTTTTTTTTCTTTGTTCTTTCAATCAGCATATCATGCAATTGGAGATCATGATTCCATTCCAAATTTAAGTGTCCCCAAAAAGTCTGGCTATCACATAGGAATAGAAGGTGGAAGATCCTCGTTGGAATAGTCAGAGCATATAGATTCAACATGAAAGGTATATGTATTTATCTCCCATAAGTGCATCAGACAATTTATCTTTCCAAAGCCCGATAGTGGAATCTGATAGTGGGATTGTCACAAGCAGTACAAAATGTAAGTGGTAGGACAGTCTCGTTGGTTGCGGTGTTTCAACCGAAATTATCCACACGGGCTAGATGATTAGGGAGGTTTCCCATAAGCATAATATGCTTGCCATAATTACTTCGCCCAAGGGATATCCATCATATTAATTGATTTAAAAGAATTCTCCATTAGCAAGGCAATATTTTGGATTATCAAATTTAAGATACCACCGTCTTTTTTTGCATGCACACCTACTCCCCTTTGACCAAGCATTCATCTTCCTTCTCAATTCCTTGCCTCTCCAGAGAAAACCTCTGGAAGAACTTTCAACATGGTCTAAAAACCAAGTAGCAATTTTATTGAAATTTCAAAAAAAAAAGTAGCAATTTTATTGATGCAGCTTATCTCAAGGTTGCATATTACACATATCCTGTTGCAGGCAAAGACCTACAGTTGTTGCATGCGGTGGTAAAAATTACACCAGGTGTAGTTGATCTTATTGGTAAAATTTAAGTCTATGTGTGTCATGAAATGTAGCTTGCATTGTACATTTTTTAAAAACTATTGTACTGATAAAATTATATAAATGTAAAAAACATACTATCACGCCCACAAGTCAAAAGTAAATCCATATTTTCGGGGTCCTATTATGTCATCATATCCTGAATCCTTTTTCAATGGATTTTTTTATGTGTTTGACTCATAATTGTTACCCTGTAGGTGAATCACAATCATTTGTCATTAGACATTGCAGAAGAAGTAGTTATTTGCTTACATGATTGACTGTGGTTAGTCCATTTTACTTCTTGACTATTGGACAACCAGGTATATGTCTTATTCACCCGAGAATCCTAAAAAAGGTTGGGAGACTGTAAAAATCTAACCCCATTTATCGTGGAGTTGTTCTTGTTAGGGTGTATCCGGACTCTTCGGCTAGAAACACGAATTCGCTTGGAAAATAGTAACGGATTTACACGTGAAACCCCAAATGGGGATCGATTTTCATTACTTATCATAACCGAAAACAACCACCACCTCCAGCCGAAGCGTAAGTTCGCATTTCCAAGCTTACAAGCCCACATGCCACTAGAACAAGCATAACGAAAAGAAACTACATGTTTTTAAACCTACTCAGAGCCACTTCTCTGCAAGAACATCAAAGTGAACGGAAACACCTCCAGCTGGCCAGCGCCACCCTCGCAATAGAACAAGCAACAAAACAAGATACTCCAGAAACAACTAAAAACGAGGTCGGATGGGAAATGCAGCAACACAACAGTTGGTTGTATTATCAGTGTAAACAAAAGGACCGGGGTCCACAGTTCACTAGTGGTGTCTCTCCATATATAATAATAGCATACATGCGGGTAAACAAATTACAGCTGGGCAATTGACAGAATAAAGAGCTGCATAATGATGCATATACTAATGACATAATGTCTAGTGTGAGATTCATTTGGGCATTACAACAATAACCGTTCCAACTGCATCTATGACTAATAATCCACCTTCCGGTTAGCGTCCGCACCCCTTTCAGTATTAAGTTGCAAGCAACAGATTATTGCAATAGGCAAAGTGTGTAATGTAAGTAATACAATTATTCTTAGACAAAATACTACTGTTTTATCCCTAGTAGCAACAGTACATCTACAATCTTAGAGCTTGCTGTCACTACCCCAGATTAAATAGAGACATGAACCCATTATCGAGCATAAATACCCCCTCTTGGAGTCACAAGCATTGATACGTCTCCAACGTATCTATAATTTCTTATGTCCCATGCTATATTATACTAAGTTATTACATGTTTTATATGCATTTTATATAGTTTTATGCATTTTCTGGGACTAACCTATTAACAAGATGCCACAGTGCCAGTTCCCTGTCTTCTGCTGTTTTTGGTTTCAGAAAAGTACTTAAGGAAATATTCTCGGAATTGGACGATTTCTTTTCTGAAGTCAGTTTTTCATCGGGAACGTTCCAGAAAGCCGAACACGAGACGAAGTGGGCCACCGAGGCGGCGCCATCACGTGCTCACGCGGCAGCACTCCTGGCCGCGCGAGGGCCAGGTGTGGGCCCCTCGGGGCGCCACCGACTTCGCCCTTTCGCCTACAAATACCCCCCAGACTAAAAACCCTAATACGGTGTTCATATTTTCCTCCACGGGTCCCGAGCCGCCGCCGTCGTCAACACCAATTCGGGAGAGATCAGAACTTCTCCCCGGCACCCTGTCGGGAGGGGAATCGTCACCGGAGGCCTCTACGTCGCCATGACCGCCTCCGGACTGATGCGTGAGTAGTCTACCCTTGGACTACGGGTCCATAGCAGTAGCTAGATGGTTGTCTTCTCCTCTTGTGCTATCATGTTTAGATCTTGTGAGCTGCCTATCATGATCAAGATCACCGTTATGTAATACTTCATGTTGTGTTTGCTGGGATCCGATGAATATTGAGTACTAAAGTTATTGCTTCATAATATATCATGTGTGTGCTATTTAATGATCTTGCATGCTCTCCGTTACTTGTGTATGCTCTGGCCAAGTAGATGCTTGTGACTCCAAGAGGGGGTATTTATGCTCGATAGTAGGTTCATGTCTCTATTAAATCTGGGGTGGTGACAGCTAGCTCTAAGGTTGTAGATGTACTGTTGCTACTAGGGATAAAACAGTAGTACTTTGTCTAAGGATGATGTTACTTACTTACTTTACACACAGTGCTTAAGGCGATAATCTGTTGCATGCAACTTAATACTGAAAGGGGTGCGGACGCTAACCGGAAGGTGGATTATTAGTCATAGATGCGGTTGGAACGGTCTATGTATATTGTTGTAATGCCCGAATGAATCTCACACTAGACATCATAACATTGGTATATGCATTGGTTTGCTCATCATTATTCTATCAATTGCCCTGCTGTAATTTGTTTACCCGCATGAATGTTATTATTATTTATGGAGAGACACCACTAGTGAACTGTGGACCCCGGTCCTTCTCTTTAATCTGATAAACCACAAACTGCAAACCTGTTACTTTCTGCAAACAAACATCTTTCTTCCACACATACGTTTAATCCTTTGTTACAACAAACAACCTCACCGTTAAGTTGGGGCAAAGTATCTTGATTGTGTTGTGTGCAGGTTCCACGTCACTTACGTCCCAGAAAGCATTTTCTGGCGCCCTTACGTCGTAGATTTTTCTGGCGCTGTTGACACCTCGGGGGAATTCATTATTTCCTACTGGTTCGATAACCTTGGTTTCACAACTGAGGGAAACTTGCTGCTGCACTACTTCATACCTTCCTCTTGGGGTCTCGCAACAACACACCCACCGTGTGCATCAAGCATCTACTTGGCCAGAGCATCTACTAGCAACGGAGAGCATGCAAGATCATAAACAACACACAACATGATATATTATGAATCAAATGACGTAGTATTCAATATCCATCAGATCCCAGCAAACACAACATGTAGCATTACATAAAGATGATCTTGATCATGATAGGCAGCTCACAAGATCTAAACATGATGGCACAATAGGAGAAGACAACCATCTAGCTACTGCTATGTACCCGTAGTCCAAGGATGAACTACTCACGCATCAGTCCGGAGGCGGGCATGGTGATGTAGAGCCCTCCGGTGATGATCCCCCTCTCCGGCAGGGTGGCGGGAAGAGGTTCTGAACCCTCCCGAACTAGGGTTGACGACGGCGGCGGCTCCGTTAGGTTTTGTGGAAATGTGTTCGGGTATTAGGTCTTGTATTGTCGGGGGGTATTTGTAGGCGAAAGGGCGAAGGCGGTGGAGGCCCGAGGCCACGTCCTCATGTGCTGGCACGGCAGGGGGGGCCGCGCCAGCACCTGATGACGGCGCCTCGGTGCCCTTCTTCATTTCCTCTTCGGACTTCTGGAACGTGTCGGGAAAAATAGGGACTTCGGCATAAAAATCGTCCAATTCCGAGAATATTTCATTAATTGGTTTTCTGAAACAAAAAACAGCAGAAAACAGGGAACTGGCACTGTGACATCTTGTTAATAGGTTAGTCTCAGAAAATGCATAAAACAACACAAAGTGTATATAAAACATGTAGCAATTGGTATAATATAAGCATGGAACATAAGAAATTATAGATATGTTTGAGACGTATCAGCTCCACCTCCCTTTCCATCAAGCTGTTTTCTGGCGCCATCGCCAGGGAGACCTTCAGACGTGTTCTTCATCTCCTACTGGTTCGATAACCTCGGTTTCATAACTGAGGGAAATTTGCTGCTGCACTACTTCACACATTCCTCTTGGGGTTTCCCAACAACACCACCGAGTGCATCAAGTAATTTCTGGCGCCGTTGCCGGGGAGCTGAAGCACATCTTCAAGGGGAGTCTCTCACTTCTCAATCTCTTTACTTTGTTTTTGTCTTGCTTAGTTAAATTTTATTTCCTGTTTTGTTTGCTATTAAATATTAAAAACACAAAAAAAAATAGTTACTTGCATTTTATTTACTTTGTTGCTTCTTATTATCAAAAAACACAAAAAAATTAGCTACTTGCATTAATATTTACATTTCGGTTTTGCCTTAATATTGCTGAAATGGGAAGTACTGAAGTTGAAGTACGTTCGTTTAGGCAACAAGGAGGAGAGAATTTGAAAAATGCTTGGTATAGGATAAATGATGGTCATCATAGGTGCACTAAGATATATTACACCTTAATCCTTTTTAGGAATTTTTATGTTGGTATCACTAGTCGGTATAGGTACGTTCTTGACACTCTTACATGAGGTAACTTTCTGGGTACTCCTGCTTTGGAAGCTTGCAATTTAATTGAAAGTTTGGTAGGATCACCATTATCTACTAAAGAAATTAAAACTGAGATCACTCTGGAAGATGTTATTAAAAGGTTGCATTCTATGGAGATTTTTTTCTTGATAATGCTAGCAAGAGTAATGGATCAATAAAGGATATTAATGAAAGAATCACTGCTTTAGAAACTAGTAACACCCTTGATACTCATAATCATAGAATTGATGGATTAGAAGAGGCTATGGAAACTCTAAGTTCAACTTTTTCCTCTATTAAAACTAAGAAAGAGAAAGCTTTTGTGGGGAGGGAGCAGAAGTTCATCTATATTCCCAAACCGAAACCCCCTAGTATGCCTAAAAATGATGGTAGTGATCTACGTAACATGACACCTTCATGGATACCTAAGGCACCTATTACAACAAACCATGTCTTGCATGAAGTTATTGATGTTGATGATTCTTCTCTTGGAAACACTTGAGTTTTGCTTTCTGTGCCTAACTGAAAGGCGTTAAATAAAAACGCTTATGGGAGACAACCCACTTTTTATTTCTGTTATTTTATTTTCTTGAGTCAAGGAACATTACTACCCCTGTAGCAATTCCTTTGTATCTTTATTTTATTGCAAAGTTGTGTCAAGTTAAGTCTCTAGTAGAAAGTTGATCCTACATTTGGATTTCTGCTCAGGAACAGTTTTTCTGCTGTTCACCGTTAAATTCATAACTCTTTACAGAAACGTCGGAATGACCTGATATTTTTTGAGCATGATCCTCAGATATGTACGCAACTTTCATTAGTTTTGAGTTTTCTGATTTGAGCAAGTTAAGTGACTCGAAAAAATTCGTCTTTACGGACTGTTCTGTTTTTTGACAAATTCTGCCATTTATTTTGCATTGATTCTTTTGCTGTTTTTGAATGGATCTTTTTGTTCCATAAAATTCCAGTGCCTGTAGCTAATGTACAGTACCATGATAATGATTGTCTCCATGCAGAATATGAGAATTTTTTATTATGCACTAACCCTCTAATGAAGTTTAATTTGAGTTTGGTGTGGAGGAAGTTTTCAAGGATCAAGAGAGAGGATGATATGATGTGATCAAGAAGATGAAATAGCCTAAGCTTGGGGATGCCCTCGTGGGTCACCCAAGTATACTTCAAGAAGACTCAAGCGTCAAAGCTTGGGTATGCCTTGGGCATCCCCTTCTTCATCAACAACTTATCAGGTTATCTCTAGTGAAACTATATTTTATTTCTGCCACATCTTATGTGCTTTACTTGGAGCGTCTGTTTGTTTTTATTTTTGCTTTTGTTATTCTTGTTCTCTGAATAAAATGGATCATAACATTCTTGTGTGGGAGAGAGACACGCTCCGCTTTTTCATTTGAATACTCATATTCTTCATTTATATTTGTTGAGTATTCTTCTATAGCTACTGCAATACTTTCAGCTCTTATTTTTCATGCACCTCTTGTTCAGAGCTGTTAGTTCTCATATGTTATACTCTCTTGCTTCATTGTTAAATACTTGGAGAGTTTATGTTTTAAATAAGTTGATTGGTGTTTGGTTAAGAACAGAAAATGTTAAATGTGGTAGATGGTATAACTAAATGATACATAATCTTGTAGATCATTAAATTGTGTCACTTGAATCATTGATGTTGTTTTGAGATATTAATATGCTTAATGGTAAGACATGATGGTTTAGTAAAGTGGAATGATTAATGGTTGGTCTAGAAAATTTGAACTTGTGCCACACTAAATATCCAGTTGATAGCATAATGATATATGACTTCTAATGTTAAAAGCAACCGTAATGACTTTGTGTTATGCGCTACGGTCGGGGTCCCAACAGTGACTTGTTCATTTGCCACAGTCCCTCATGGAGTGATTTTCATTATGCCTTATAAGATCATATTTCTAGTTGGAATCTTTTTACTTGTGAGTTCTAAAGCTGCGGTTTTCATGGCATTTCCACCACCATATTTGCTAGCCTCTTCGGTACTTTGCATTGCCCTTTCTCACATTGAGAGTTGGTGCATACTTCGCGGGTACATCCAAAACTCGTGGGAGATCTTCATCATGTTCTCCTACACATAAGCCAAATATCTTCCTCAAAACATCCACCATACCTACCTACTACAGCATTTCCATAGCTGTTCCGAGATATATTGCCATGCAACTTTCATCTTACATTACATGACTTGTTGTCATTTATCATTTATATATTGCTTTGCATGATTCTATATAGTTGATGTGTGGTTTTACCGATGTTACGCTAGATCATTGCATATCCTGCTACACTGGCAGAGGCACCGTTTCATACACCATGTTTTATCCCTTATGAGATCCTTGTATCAAAAGTGTGTTGTCATATTAAAATGTTTGCCCCTAAAAGTGAAAAGAGCCATGGAGGCCATCGAAAAGAGAAACAGAAAAATACAAAAAAAATGGAAAAATAGAAAAAAGGAAAAAAGGAAAAGGAAAGAAAGAAAGAATAAAAATGGGGCAACATTACTACTCTTTATCCACACTTGTGCTCATGTTATAGCACCTGTAATATTCATAGTCATCATTTGTGCTCATGTTTAGCACATTTACTCCATATGAGAGAGTTTTCATGTTTTACTTGCATAACTATGTGGGGAACTGACGAGGGGTGTCCTCATCAATACCCATAGTCGATAGCCTAGGGTTAGAGTTATGAGGTAGAGAACGTGTAGCGCTGGTGAACTCGACGGCTGACAAGCGGGATTTACCCAGGTTCAGGGCCCTCGACTGAGGTAACACCCCTACTTCCTGCTTGTCTGTTATTGCTCTTGTGAATATGTGATGGTTACAAGGGTCCAGCGAGAGTTCGTCTCGCTAGGGTTTTGGAGGTTCTGATGTGCGTGTCCCTGATCGGCGACCCTCCCAGCCTCTATATAGGGGGCTGGGTCCCGGGTACGTAACCGACTAGGACTACAAGTATGGAAACTACAACCGACTATGGATAACTTGGAAAGCAATCTTCGTCTTGGGCCTTTCTTGATAGGCTTTGCCAGCCTATTGACAATTGGGCTATAGTCATTACGTGCACCAGGTACCCACACGATAGGATATCCGTTCGGTATATCCTCGTCACTAGCCCCCGAGTGCTTGGCTGATTCAGAGAATTAGGCATGGACTCACTTGACAGTGCACGTCACATGTTTGTGTTCAATATCGTATGCTTTGTATTGTCTTTCGACTATGAGCTCATGTTTTTGACAAAGGATTATCGACTTAGTAGGCCTGGATTTACTCGGTAGGTCGAGACCAGTTAACTGCACATTCGGGCAAAACCTTACTAGCCTTCAATCAAGTTCGAGTCCCCGGGCTCGAACCTGGAACACACTGGACAGACTCGACTCAGGCCGTTGAGGTCTTACTGAATCGTTCTGCAGTCTTAACTTTGCTACCCAGCGCGTCCGCCGGGATTTTCATCGCATCTGCTGATACGGAAAAGAATTAAGGACTTAACACTGCCGGAGTGGTCCTTAGCCCAGCTCGACCGATCGGCGGGTCTTACCTTTGCATTTTATGCATGCAGCATCCGAAGTGTCATCGACTGACGCAACTCGGGAATTTCTTTGAGTTTATGCCTTTTTTGCTTTTTGAATCTATCGGGTGCGCGACAGCGCTCCCGATGGGAGTAGCCCCCGAGATTGTGCTTTATTACTCGTAGTGAAGGATAATCTCAAATCAATGAGCGTTAAAGAAAATGTCAGTCGAAGACATTTTCACCCCCTCCAGATGAGATGCGTTTGAAGACACTCGAAGTGTATGCTTTTTAACTTAGTCGATAGACCTTTGAAGGATTCACGACTTTGTCATACGCCAGTCGAAGAAGTTTTTATCCCCTCCCGATGGGAGTATATTTGGCTTTGCTTGGATTAGTCGACTAGCTATCGACTATAGCCTTTGTATGTGTACTCGAGGAACTTTTGTATGACTGCATGCCATTGGTTCAGTCGACTGGCATATCGACTACTACCTTTGCATTCCATCAACCTGCCAACCGAGTGATGTCATGCATGACCACCGTGGCGTGTGCGCAGACCTTTGACAGGACTTGTCATTGTGGGTCCACTTGTTTGACCGTGGTGACCGCCGGTTCAGTTTTGATTTCACCGGACGTGGCGAAATTTCCGCGGACGTGATCATGGTTTTCCTTGTTTTTCGTGCGTCGTGGGCATTGTGGCGTGCGACGGTTTCTCTCCGATAGCGCCACGTGGCCTGGTGATTATGCGCAAACGGCTGAGATTATTTCTTCCACCGTGGTAACTACAGATCTCACCGCCGTGGATTAACTTCCCTTGCCATTTGCTTCCTCTGTCTCCTGCTCCTTGCGCGCGCTTCCTTTGCCCTTGCTCTTGCTCCTCCTCTGTCTGCCATGGCGCCGAAGAAGAACACGAGCGCCGCCGTCCCCTCTTCCTCTGCCAATGCTGGCAAGAAGAGGAAAGGTGCTGCGGCCGCCGCGACCTCCGCGGGAAATCCCGCCGCCGCTTTGAAGAAGATCCCCGGTGACTGGGTGAAATCTGCCATCACCGAGAAGAAGCTGGCGGCGTTCCGCCACACAGGCCTTCTCCCACCGGCCGACAAGCTCGCCGCCCGCGCGCCCTCCAACAGGGAGGTACTCCCTGAGCCCCGCGCCGGCGAGCGCGTTTGCTTTGCCGAATTTTTGCCTCGCGGCTTTGCTCTCCCGCTGCACGATTTTGTGCGCGGGCTTCTTTACGCGTACGGGGTGCAGATCCATGATCTCACCCCCAATAGCATTCTGCATATCGCCTGCTTCATGGCTTTGTGCGAATGTTTTTTGGGGGTGTCCCCAAGCTGGGCACTCTGGAAGTCCATCTTCCGAGTGCGCCACATGGTCCGTGATGGGCGTGTGTGCCCTCTTGGCGGGGTGGGCATCCAGGTCCGCGGCGACTGCCACTACTTCAACCTCAAGGCAGTCGACTCTGCCCAAGGATGGAGGAACAAGTGGTTCTATGTCCCCATCGACCAGGACGTGCGCCCGACATTCTCGACTGGGAGGACCCCGGTGAAGACGAAGGCGTGGGAGCATTCTCTCTCGACTGAGGAGAAGGAAGAAGCTGCCCCCCTTATGGAGAAGATCAGGAAGCTGCTGGGCACCGTTACTGGTGTCCAGCTGATGAGTACCTTCATCAAACGTCGAGTGTGGCCCCTGCAGCAACGCGCCCACCCGATGTGGCGATATGAAGGCCCGCTTGACGCCACTCGAATGAGCAATGTGGAGCTGTCACCCAATGAGCTGGACGCGCACGTGAAATACATCACCAGCATCAAGGCCGACGAAGTCATCGACTTCAACTCCTCCATCGCTCCTTTTGGGTTGGAGAACGCCCTTCCTGAGGTAAGCATTATCGACTGTACTATTTTTTGCCGTCCTTTGATTTCTGGTGTACCTTCCTTTTGAATGTTGTTTTTATGCTGGCGATCAGGGCCATTCGACTGTCGCCTCTCTTCCTCCCCTTCCCGAGTTTGGTCCTGCCGATGAGGCGGCTCTGCTAGATGAGGGGAAGAAAACCGTCACTCCTCCTCCCTCAGCTAACACCTCCGCCACAGAGGAAACGGAAGCCGAGGAAGTGGGCCAGGTTCGTAAGGGTGACCACCCTGCGACTGAGCCTGCCGCCAAGCATCGCCGTGTGCCTCGACAGGAGGTCTCGAGTTCTCACTCGGGAAGCGCGGAGCAACGGGACCTGGAGGATTCTGGCTGCTCTTCACCTGCGAAGGCCGTATCCCCTCTGGCACGGCGCTCACCATCACACTCGACTGGCCGCCTGAGCTTCGGAGGCCCCTGCCTCGACGTTGAGTCGGACTCAGATGAGGGCGAGCACAGGTATGTAGTTATGAAGTATTTTTGCTATATTCGCTTTTCGCTTGCTTTCATATTTTGCCTGAAACTCGTTGGCACTATTGCAGCAGCGCCAGTGACGATCGGGTGCAATCGCCTCCTTTTGTGGAGGAGTCGACTGTGGCCTCCCCTCGTGCTGAAGTGGACGTCGCTCAGACCACCCTGGTGGTTGAGGCGACGACCACCTCTTTGACGCCACCCGCTACCGCTTCGACTGCGCGCCCTTCCGCATCTGCGTCTTCCTCCTGGACTGACCATGTGAGTGTTTTCACGTTTTATGTGTTATGCTGCATCTTTAATCTTGCTGACATCCTTTTCAAATCTTTTCGAAGCCTGCCGTCCGTGACCTTGTCGCGGCTGGTAAAGCCTTTGTGCAGTCGGAGGAGGAACGGGTTGCTCTTCGCTCCCACCTCGACGATTTAAGCCGTAAGCTTTTCTGACTTTGTCCTGAGATTTTCCACTTGGTGTTTTGCGACTGAGCTAGGAGTCGACTATCTCAGGTGAGAAGGACGCCATCGCGAAGCAGTCGTCTGAGCTGGAGCAGCGACTGAAGGATCTGGAACGACAACTTGTCGACCAGCAGTCGCGTGCGAAGGAGGATCTGGACGATGCGCGGAACTCGGCTGCCTCGCGTGAGCAGGAGTATGCGGCTCAGGTGTCTGAGCTTGCGCGTATGATGGAAGGTTAGCAGGTTTTGCTTTTGCCTTACGCGCTTTTATTTGATTGTCTTTGTGTTGATTTTTGCCTCTTGTTCTCTTTTGAAACTGTGAAGGGCCTACTGCTTCATGGGCCTCCAAACACGAGGCGAGTGAAGACCTGTCACTCGACCGTGCCCTTGAGAAGTTGAGCGCTGCGCTCCAACACGCCAAGAGCTCTCTGGATACGTCCACTCGCACCCTTGGCGCTGTCTTCAAGGAGGTGCTTCCGTCGAGCGACGTGCCTGCCACCGCGCAAGGATTTGCGGACGTGCTAGGCCCCGGCTCTTCGACTGTGGCGGAGTTTGCGCGCGACTTGACGGTACGCGGCTCGGAATCCACCATCAAGCTTCTTCTTGGTAATGGCGTTGTTGCCGACTATGAGGCTGCTCTGTCTGATTTCCCGAAAAGGTCAGATGGGCAACCTATGTCCTTGAAGGGTGTGACCGAGGCCGCGACGCGACTATCGCGCACTTGTATCGATACCATGGAGCGCAGATCTGTTGCTGTCGCTGCCATGCCGAAGTCACGTAGGGCTAGGTCCGAGTCCGTGTCTCGCGTTTAGATTTTTGCTTTCATATTTATGTAATGAAGATTCGATGTCCAGCATGGGTGTCCCAGTTCCTGCTTTGTTTATGCCCTGGACTCTATAATGCGTTCTTTTCACTATGAATTCAGCGTTTGCTGTTTTGTCTTGATTCGTGCCTTTGCTTGAAATATATGATTATGCGCTTGCCAGTCGGACGATATCATCTCGCCTGAAACTTCCCAGCCGTGGACGGATACTCGAGCAGCCGCCGAAGCCCGTAATGACGCCAAGGTTTTGGCTTATGCGAAGAGGCGAGTGGTCACTCTAGAGCAGGAACTAAGAGCCACTCAAACGGAGTTGAAACTTCTTAAGGCAAAACCTGCTCTCGCCACCCAGCGTGAAGAGTATGTGCTTGGCGAAGTCGAACACTCGAACAGGCAGCTCGAAGGTATGTAATAAACGATTGCCTTTGTGATCTTCTTATGTCTTCTTTATAGCCTGTTGATAGCTGTTCGTCTGCAGTTTTTGTTCATAACTTCCAGGAAGAGGTGGAGCGGGTTAACGAGCGTCTAGACAACGCGACTGATAACCCGGTTTCCGGCCATCAGCATTTTTGGGTGGACAGGCATCGCGCCCGCGAACTCGCTACCCTTAAGGATCGAGTATTTCGCGGCGCGGTCCTACTCGAGCGTTGCCGGGCGGCATTTATGCGCATCAACCACTTCTTGTTTCCTGAGGGGCCGCAGCCGCAAGGAATTCATGCGCTGGTTGATCTGTTCCAGTCTGCAACTCCAATCCGGGAAGCTTTGACTCGAAGAGTTGTCCTTGGAGCCAACGCCGTCATGGGATATATCCGCAGCCAACATCCTTCCTTTCGCATCTCTTCACCCGCGGCTGGCGCGCGACTAGAGCAGAAATTTTTGGATAGGACTGCGGTTTCAGCGCAGGTGCTTGTGGACTGTTTTCACGACCAGCTCGTTGACTCGAACTTACCTGTAAAGGATGAGCCTATGTAGTTTGTGTAACTAACCAGCCCCCGAGTCCCTCGAGTGGGGTGTGAATAGAAAGATGTTTATGTAAGCCTGCATGTATCAGCCCCCGAGCCTTCGGGTGGGGTGTGAAAAGTAAGGCGTTTATGTGAGTTTGTATATGTACAGCGCCCGAGCCTTCGAGTGTAGCTGAGTTTTGCTGTTTATGATTAAGACCCAGCCCCCGAGTCTTCGAGTGTGGCTGAGTTTTGTTGTTTATGACTAAGACCCAGCCCCCGAGTCTTCGAGTGTGGCTGAGTTTTGTTGTTTATGACTAAGACCCAGCCCCCGAGCCTTCGAGTGTGGCTGAGTTTTGCTGTTTATGACTAAGACCCAGCCCCCGAGCCTTCGAGTGTGGCTGAGTTTTGCTGTTTATGACTAAGACCCAGCCCCCGAGTCCTCGAGTGTGGCTGAGTCGGGAGTGATTTGGCTTATGATAGTAAATTATGCGAGAAGAAAATCTTTCTTTATTCCAGATATTGACCAGCAAGCCGCCTCATTAAAAACCTTCCAGTCCCCTTAGGTACCCTGTAAGGAAAAGAGCGCGTCTGAAACCTGCTGGCCTTTCCGACATTTATGCTCTGTTACATTGATCGACTATGACATCTAGGCATAGAAGCGACGCAGGTGCGCCACATTCCATGGGTTATTTGATAATTCCCCCGTCTGGGCGTGCTTGAATCGATAGGCACCACCGTCGATGACTTCCGTGACGACGAAAGGACCTTCCCATGGTGATGCGAGCTTGTGCACCTTCTTCTGCTTCATCCGGAGTACTAAGTCGCCCACCATGAATGTTCTGGGGCGGAGTCGTCGACTGTGGTAGTTTCGGAGATCCTGCTGATAAACAGCTGTGCGGGCAAGGGCCGTATTGCGCGATTCTTCGAGTAGATCCACCGAGTCTTCGAGTGACTCGTTTGCGTCGTCCTCGTCGTACAGCTCGACTCTTGGTGCGCTGAATTTCACCTCTGGTGGCAGTACTGCTTCTGCGCCGTAGACCATAAAAAACGGAGTAAACTGAGTCGAGGCGTTTGGGGTTGTGCGCAAACTCCATAGTACCGCCGGGAGCTCCTCGACCCAAGCGCCTGCGGCCCTTTTGAGTGGTACCAGCAGTCTTTTCTTAATGCCCGTGCAGACGAGACCATTGGCTTTTTCAACCTGTCCGTTGGACTGTGGGTGCGCGACTGATGCGTAATTAAGCGCGATGTTCCACTCTTTGCAGAAGGAACGAAACTCCTCGGCTGTGAAGTTTGTGCCGTTGTCCGTGATGATGCTGTTTGGGACGTCAAATCGATAGACGATAGATTTTATGAAATTGACTGCTGTAGCGGCAGTCGAGCTTGTGATTGGGATCGCTTCTATCCATTTCGTGAATTTGTCCACCGCCACCAGTAGGTGAGTATGTCCTCCGGGTGATGACTTTTTGAGTGGTCCGACCATATCAAGCCCCCATTGGGCGAAGGGCCACGCGAGTGGTATGGTTTTGAGTGCTGATGCGGGTGCATGAGGCTTGGTGGCGAATTTCTGGCACCCAATGCACCTTTTGACGATGTCGTCTGCATCCTGGAGCGTTGTAGGCCAGTAAAACCCTGCTCGGAAGGCTTTGGCTACGAGTGATCGACTGCCGGCGTGATGCCCGCAGGTTCCTGCATGGATATCACGAAGTATAGTTTTTCCATCCTCAATTTCCACACACCTTTGAAACATACCTGAGATGCTTCGTTTGTAGAGTTCACCGTTGATGATGGTGTATGCTTTGGAGCGTCGAGTGACTCGTCGGGTATCTGCTGCATCGTCTGGTAGTTCGTCGCGTAGCATGTATGCTAGGAAAGGTTGAGTCCATGCTGGAATTACCTGCTCGCCCTGGCATAGTAGTACTTCGACTGGCGGATCCTCTGAGCCGGGTGTTTTGTCTTTGGATGTAGCAGTCGAGGTTGATGGGGGCCGCTGTTTTTTGATGGACCTGTGCTGGATTCGCTCCAGGAAAACGCCTGGGGGGACTTGCGCTTTAGTCGAGCCGATGTTGGCTAGTATGTCTGCTTCCTCATTGCTTTCTCGTCCAACATGTCGTAGTTCGCATCCGTCAAAGTCGCCTTCGAGTGTGTTGTAGAGGTCACGATATGCGATCATGTTGTCGGTTATGGCGTCGCAAGCTTTCATTGTCTGCTGTACGACTAGATTTGAGTCGCCGTATATCATCAGTCGAGTACACCCCAGCGCCTTAGCCATTCGCATGCCGTGGATCAGACCTTCGTACTCGGCCTCGTTGTTGGATGGTCGCTTGAAGTCCATCTGCAACACGTACTTGAGTTTGTCGCCTTTGGGTGATATGAGTATGACGCCTGCGCCTGCGCCTTCGTTCTTCTTAGACCCATCGAAATACATTGTCCATGAGTTGGACACATCCGGGATTCCTGGCAGCTGAGATTCTATCCACTCCGTTGTGAAGTCGGGTAAGACTTGTGCCTTGATAGCCTTCGGGTGATCATATGTGATCCCGAGTGGCCCGAGCTCGATGAGCCATTTTGCTACACGCCCCGTTGCATCGGGATTGGTGAGTATGTCCCCGATTGCTGATTTGCTGATCACTGTTATCGGGTGCTCCGTAAAGTAGTGGCGCAACTTTCTGGATGTTATGAAGACAGCGTATGCCAGCTTTTGGAAGTGCGGGTATCTTTGCTTTGACAGGGACAGGACTTCGCTGACGTAGTAGACTGGCCTCTGTATGCTCTGAGTTTTTCCTTCCTCCATGCGTTCGACTACCAAAGCCGTACTTACCACTCTGTTTGTGGCTGCCACGTACAGGTACAAAGGTTCTTTCTCCTTGGGTGCCGCCAGGATGGGGGGATTTGTGAGTATCCGCTTGAGGTCTTTGAAGGCTGCTTCAGCTTCATCTGTCCACTCGAACTTGTCTGCCTTCTTCATCAGTCGATAAAGTGGTAATGCCTTTTCGCCTAGCTTACTGATGAAGCGATTGAGCGCTGCTACTCGACCTGTCAATTGCTGTACCTCGTAGAGCTTTTTAGGTCTTTGCATGGTTAATATGGCCTGTATCTTTTCTGGGTTTGCTTCTATTCCCGAGCCGATACTAAGTACCCCAAGAGTTCTCCGGCTGGAACACCAAAGGTACACTTGTCTGGGTTGAGTTTGATGTTGTACCGATTGAGATTGTCGAATGTTTCTCGCAAGTCTGCGAGTAATGTGCTTTCTTCTTTCGACTTGATGACGATGTCGTCCACATAGACCTCGACGTTGTTCCCAATTTGCGTCTTCAAACAGTTCTGCATCATACGCTGGTAGGTGGCACCTGCATTCTTGAGCCCGAAGGGCATTGTGGTATAGCAATATACTCCGAGTGGAGTTGTGAAGGCTGTCTTCTCCTCGTCTTCGACTTTCATCCTTATCTGGTGATACCCTGAGTATGCATCCAGGAAGGATAAACGCTCGCATCCCGCAGTGGAGTCGACGATTTGATCGATACGCGGCAGTGGAAATTGATCTTTTGGGCAACACTTGTTGAGCCCGGTGAAGTCGACACACATTCTGGTTGCTCCTGTCTTCTTTTTCTCGACTAGTACGAGATTGGCTACCCACTCTGATTTTTTGATTTCTCGAATGAAGTTTGCTTTGAGTAACTTGTCCACATGCTTCTCTATGGCCTCTCTTTTGGGTCCGGAGACACGACGTATTGCTTGTTTGACCGGCCTAGTTCCTGGATTAAGCTGGAGGGAGTGCTCGGCGAATTCCCTGGGAATACCTGGCATGTCGGCTGCACACCATGCAAATATATCCCAGTTCTCACGGAGGAATTCGACGAGCGCGCTTTCCTATGCAGGAGATAGGCTTGTGGACACCCTGACTGTCTTGGCTGGATCAGTCGGGTGAACCTGGTGCTTCGTTATGCCGTCCGCAGTGCTAAACGTCTTGTCGACTGCCTGTTTCTTCTGTTCGGGCATGTATGTTGTGTCGTTGGTGAGCGAGAGCTCTTCGAGGGTTTGCTCCATACCGAATGTCTCGGAGATTTTGCTGAAATCGCGGTCGCAAGCATCTGACCCTTGAAAATTTCCGTTGATTGTGATGACTCCTTTCGGGCCTGGCATCTTCAACTTGAGATATGCGTAGTGTGGCACTGCCATGAACCGAGCAAATGCGGGGCGCCCTAGTATGGCATGGTATTGTGACTTCCAGTCGACGACTTCGAATTCAATCGACTCGGTTTTGAAGTGGTTTGCGTCACCGAAGGTGACGTCGAGCTGTATCGTGCCTTCTGGGAGAACAGGTTTTCCTGGAACAATGCCATGAAAAGTGTTTGTGGACTGGGGTAAGTTTTCGACTGACCTATTCATCCGGCGAAGTGTGTCGGCGAAGATGATGTTGATGCCGCTGCCTCCATCCATGAAGACCTTGGTCATGGCGTATCCGCCGATCTGAGCGTCGAGTACCAGGGCTGCGTGGCCTGGTCGGTAGACAGATGGTGGGTGATCTTCTCGATTGAAAGTTATTGCGGTTTCAGATCCCCGCAGGAAGTCTGGTATGGCTGGAGGTGCCATAACCGCCATGTTAACATGTCGAGTGTGAATCTTTTGCTGCCTGTTGGAGGGACGCCCTTTTTGGATCATGAACATCTGTCCTTGGGGCTTTGGGTACTGCTCCTCCGTTGCTTGAGGTATATGATGTATGGCTCCCGCGACTTGGCTTCCCGGGTTGTATGGTGGTGGAGGTGGTAATGCCGCGACTGGCTGTGCTGGTGGTGGGGCGATGTACGCTGGCGGTGCAGTCGAGGGTGTAGCTCTTCTGATTCTCGCCGCGTAATCAGCCACCATTTGTTCGAACTCTCGGCAATTCCCCATTGTGTGGTTGGAGATTAGCCTTCCGTCATCTCCCTTGAATAAGTGCAGCCTGCAGTCGTCATCCATCTTCTCTTGAAATGTTTTTTCTGGTTTTGTATCTGTTCGTTTGCGCCACTCTTGCCCTCGGTATCCAGCTACGCTGTTCGCGGTCGCGACTGCTTCGTCGGTCATTTGTTCGACTGCCTCGACGATCGTTCCCTCGACTGTCTCGGCGGTCGTCTCCTCGACTGTCGCGGCGGCTGTCGTTTCGACTGTCGCGGCGATCTTCTTGTCGTCTGTCGTCCTGGGCGTGATTGTCCTGCGAAAAACCTGCTGCTACGAATTTTACCTTATCGTTATCGCTATACCCACTTTTGCGTCTTCGTCTTCTGTCATCTCTGTCGTGGTGGTCTCGACTGCTGCGTCGATCCTCACGGTCATGTGGGGAAAGTGGACGCTTGGCCCTTATGGAATCTTCGCCATCCGCCCACTCGGTCGCTATCTTCATGAGTTCTGCCATGGATTTTGGCTTTTGGCGGCCGAGTGCTTCTCTGAAGTCTTCCCTGAGGACTCCCATGGTGAAGGCATCCATGGCTCTGTCTTCGGAGATTGTGCCGACTGAATTGCGGATGGCCGTCCATCGCCTGATGTATGCTCGAATTGGCTCGTCCGACCTCTGCTTGCAAGCCCGTAATTCCTCGAATGTTTTGGGCCTCTCGCACAGAGGATCGAAATATTTGATGAAGTCTTCCCGAAAGTGATCCCAGGAATCGTATGATGCCTCGGGTAATGCTTTGAGCCAGTCGCGAGCTGTGCCTTCAAGCATCAGCTGTATGTATTGCAGTGCCGTTGTAGTTGTCCCCCTCTGGCATACGACTGCGAGTTTGTAGTCCTCGAGCCAGCCTGACGGCTCTTGTTTGCAGTTGAACTTTGGCGTTGTTGGTAACCCGAACTTTTTGGGCAACTTTGCCTCGCGGATTCGTCTTGTGAAGCATCGTGCTCCGCAAGGTCCGGTATCGCGACCGTCACTTGAGTCGTTGCTGGCGGATCTCCTGGACCTGCTCCGTGAACGGCGACGACTCGAGTGTCTTCGTGTGCTACTCCTGCGAGGGCTTCGACTGTGGCGATCCCGCGAACGGCTTCTGCTGCGCTCTCTGTGCTTCTCCGACTGGAGTCCTTTTGCCGCGAGTGCGAGCGCCTTTAATTGCTGGAGATGCAGTTCTTCGGCTGGGTCGCCTGCTGGAGGTGCTGTCGCCTTGAGGTATGCTCCCAGCGATATCAGGGCACCTTCAGCTGTTTTGGGTGCTAGTATGCCGTCGGAGTCCAGGGTCATGAACGAATGTTCTAAGTTGCGAGTGACTCCGGATCTCTCGCCCTCTGGGATATTGGCGAATCTCGATCTATGCCTGTGCTCCGTCGCACTTGTGGAGCTAAGGGAAATCTGTCTTCTCCGCATACATGAGATGCTAGCTTGCCTCCTGCGTTCTTCGAGTGTTGCTCTGTACTCCTTTAGGCGCATTGCTTCTTGCCAATTGAAATAATTGTATGTCATCCACTCCTCTGGGGTCGCATCTGCTGGCATCATTGTGCAGTCCTTTATGATTTTGTCGACTTTTGCTGCCACCTCTGCTGTGATAGTTAGCGTTGTTACGCCATCTGGTAATGTGACTGGGCAAGGAAATTCTGTAGGCCTGCGACTAGCTGCTGCCGCTGAGGTTTCGGCGCTGAATGCAACGTAGACCTGCCGAGGTATGACCGGGGGATATGTGTATGTGCCATTGACGCCGGTTATGGGTTCGGAGTCGTCGTCCAAACTCATGTCGGAGTTATTGCTGAACTGGGCGTCAGTGTTGACGTATGCTTCGAGTATCTTTTCGGGATCGTCTTCGTTGCTGGAGAGGAACTCGTGATCCGCTTGGATCTCTGGCCCGGCGAAGTCGGCGAGGTAGATGCTGTCGCCCGTGTCTTCAGTTTGCATGTAGTCAGGTGCAGTGTCGAGTGCCGCGATGTGTTCGACTGTGGTGACTTGATAGTCAGACTGTACCCCATCATCTAGGAGCTCTTGAGCCAGGAGTTTATTGAACTCTTGGGTCGTTATGGAGTCGACTAGAGATCTTGACGGCGAGATTGAGTTGACCTTTGACGACGTAGCTCCTGTGCCTGCTGGCGATGTGGCCATGATAGATGGTTCTTCGAGTACGCTTATCTGATGTACAGATTGTGCCTCATCTTCCGGGAACTCTTGCGCCATGATCCTATTGAACTCTTCAGTCGCCATGGATGATGTCGGCGATGGGATCGTATCGATCTGTGATGAGGTACCTTCCTTGTCTGCTGGCGATGCGATCGCAGTCGATGGATCTTCGGGTGTCTTCGTTGCGATCACGTCGGTCAAGTCCTGCACACCGAGCTTGTCGACAAAAAATTGTGCTCCCCAATGGTTAGATTGAAACTTGAATCAAGATTAGCAAAAACTTCCTGTGCTTCCGATGAGTACGGCTTGATTCTTCTTGGCGATGCAGCTTGCGATGTTGGCGACTGATCGCCTGATGCTCCAACGCCAGTCAAGACTGTCAGCGCGTGGCTGTTTGCAGATGTAGTCGGCGAGTTGCCGTTTGAGATCGAAACCAGCGAATCCGTAGATCCAGCACTACCTATTCCCACAGACGGCGCCAATTGACGAGGGGTGTCCTCATCAATACCCATAGTCGATAGCCTAGGGTTAGAGTTATGAGGTAGAGAACGTGTAGCGCTGGTGAACTCGACGGCTGACAAGCGGGATTTACCCAGGTTTAGGGCCCTCGACTGAGGTAACACCCCTACTTCCTGCTTGTCTGTTATTGCTCTTGTGAATATGTGATGGTTACAAGGGTCCAGCGAGAGTTCGTCTCGCTAGGGTTTTGGAGGTTCTGATGTGCGTGTCCCTGATCGGCGACCCTCCCAGCCTCTATATAGGGGGCTGGGTCCCGGGTACGTAACCGACTAGGACTACAAGTATGGAAACTACAACCGACTATGGATAACTTGGAAAGCAATCTTCGTCTTGGGCCTTTCTTGATAGGCTTTGCCAGCCTATTGACAATTGGGCTATAGTCATTACGTGCACCAGGTACCCACACGATAGGATATCCGTTCGGTATATCCTCGTCAGGAACTTTACAATATAGAACTTGCCTTGTATATTCCAATGATGAGCCTACTCAAAAGTGCTCTATCTCTTCATGAGCAAACAAGTTAGATGCACCCCCACTATTTTCATTAGAGAGCTTTCATACACTTATAGCTCTATGTGCATCCGTTGTGTGGCAATCACTACTCCTTGCATAGTTTCGATTGTAAGACTTCCTCTTGTCTAATGATCACTTTCAGCAGTGTGAGACTTTCTTCCGTTGGCCTTCCAAAACCCCATTATTATTCTCTTAGCCACAACATACTGGTGCCAGGAGCCAACGTTGAACACTTGCTTGTTTTTGAGTGAACAAATAGAGAAATGATTTTCTACGTGCATATTGTTATTGCTTGACTTGATCCTTTCACAAAGTTGTCATGAGTGTTTGATTCATTAGATGATTATATTGTTGTTCTTTAAGCTCAAATCATCTTTAATATCTACTTTGCACGGTTGATTGTTCTCTAGTACTAATTCATTGAAAGTTTTGCTTTATTCTTCCTACTTGTTTATTCATTACTCATTTGATATCAATATAAACTACAGCTTTTATTCATTTGGTCTCACTTTACATGCATTACATTATTATATGATAAAGATTGTGTGAAAGCATGTCACTTCAGAAATTATTCTTGTTATCGTTTTACCTACTCGAGAACGAATAGAACTAAGCTTGGGGATGCTTGATACGTCTCAAACGTATCTATAATTTCTTATGTTCCATGCTTATATTATACCAATTGCTACATGTTTTATATACACTTTGTGTTATTTTATACATTTTCTGGGACTAACCTATTAACAAGATGCCACAGTGCCAGTTTCCTGTTTTCTGCTGTTTTTAGTTTCAGAAAACCACTTAAGAAAATATTCTTGAAATTGGACGATTTTTATGCTCAAATCCCTATTTTTCCCGACACGTTTCAGAAGTCCGAAGAGGAAACGAAGAAGGGCACCAAGGCGCCGTCATCAGGTGCTGGCGCGGCTCCCCCCTGCCGCGCCAGCACATGAGGACGTGGCTTCGGGCCTCCACCGCCTTCGCCCTTTCGCCTACAAATACCCCCCGACAATACAAGACCTAATACCCGAACACTTTTACACAAAACCTAACGGAGCCGCCGCCGTCGTCAACCCTAGTTCGGGAGGGTTCAGAACCTCTTCCCGGCACCCTGCCGGAGAGGGGGGTCATCACCGGAGAGCTCTACATCACCATGCCCGCCTCCGGACTGATGCGTGAGTAGTTCATTCTTGGACTACGGGTTAATAGCAGTAGCAAGATGGTTGTATTCTCCTATTGTGCCATCATGTTTAGATCTTGTGAGCTGCCTATCATGATCAAGATCATCTTTATGTAATGCTACATGTTGTGTTTGTTGGGATCCGATGGATATTGAATATTATGTCATTTACTTCATAATATATCATGTTGTGTGTTTGACGAGGTTATATAAAATGGGTACCCAATCGTGTGGGTACCTGGTGCACGTGACGACTATAGCCCAATTGTTAATAGACTGGAGAAGCCCAACAAGCAAAGCCCAAGATGAAGATTTTATACCATAGATAGACATAGTCGGTTGTACTTTCCATACTTGTAGTCCTAGTCGGTTACATACCCGAGACCTGTACCCCTATATAAGGGACAGGAGGGTAGCCGATCAAGGCCACGCCCAACCAGAACCTCAAAACCCTAGCGAGATCCACGTCTCGCTAGACCATTGTACTCACCGCATATTCACAATCAATACAGACAGGCAGTAAGTAGGGGTGTTACCTCAGTCGAGGGCCCCGACCCTGGGTAATTCCCGCTTGTCAGCCGACGAATCTACTAACACTACGCGTTCTCTACCTCATAACTCTAACCCTAGGCTGTCAGTCATGTGTATTGATGGGGACACCCCTCGTCAGTGTTGTTTATGATCTTGCATGCTCTCCGTTGCTAGTAGATGCTCTGGCCAAGTAGATGCTTGTGACTCCAAGAGGGGGTATTTATACTCGATAGTGGGTTCATGTCTCTATTTAATCTGGGGTAGTGACAGCAAGCTCTAAGATTGTAGATGTACTGTTGCTAATAGGGATAAAACAATAGTACTTTGTCTAATGATAATAGTATTACTTATATTACACACTTTGCCTAATGAAATAATCTGTTGCTTGCAACTTAATACTGAAAGGGGTGCGGACGCTAACCGGAAGGTGGATTATTAGTCATAGATGCGGTTGGAACGGTTATTGTTGTAATGCCCAAATGAATCTCACAGTATACATCATGACATTAGTATATGCATCATTATGCAGCTCTTTATTCTGTCAATTGCCCAAGTGTAATTTGTTTACTCGCATGAATGCCATTATTATTATTTATGCAGAGACAGCACTAGTGAACTGTGGTCCCGGTCCTTTTCTTTAAACAGATAATATAACCAACTGCAAACTGTTACTTTCATTCTCTGCAAACATCATACTCCACAGATACTTTTAATGCTTTGTTACAGCAAGTCAATGAGATTGACAACATCACTGTTTCGTTGGGGCAAAATAATTTGATTGTGTTGTGCATGCTCCACCTCCCTTTACATCAAACTGTTTTCTGGCGCCATCGCCAGGGAGACATTCAGACGTGTTTTTCATCTCCTACTGGTTCTTTTTTTTGATAAACACAGTACATACGCAGACTAAAGGAGGTGAACCCACGTGCATGGTGTACACAGGTACAAGCAAGGAACAGATTGATGAGCGATCCATGCATGATGGCTGCTTAGATGTACACGGCAACACCAAGGCGAGCTCGATCGGCTTCGCATGCACGCACAGGGCCTCCAGTTTGGGCCAAATCCTGTCAGCCAGACAGATTACTACTCAGCCCAACTACTCGTGTGTGCGGCTCCTACATCCAGCGTATCGGGCCGTCGAGCCGCCAATAAATAGACGACTATGTTTAGGGTTTAGACTGCCTAGCATATTGCTGCATCTTCGTGTACTCGATTTGTGTCCAACGACTAGATTAAGACCGCTTACGGAATCCCACCTTTCAATAAAGCTTATTATTTATCCGTAATTCTGATTGCATTATTAGTTCTTACTTGTTCCTCGATCGCAGGTAGAACTAGACCTTTTGGTCAGGCTGATCGTGCATCTTCAGGATCGGTAACCTCGGGAGATTGGTTTAGCGATTGCATTGGCGCTACGTACGTGTGCGTAGTAGTCGGATCGCCAAGGTCGACCTCCACCAGAATCGACGTATCGTCATCTAATCGAAAGATCGGACACCTTTGCCCTATCAAGTGGTTTCATAACTGAGGGAAATTTGTTGCTGCACTACTTCACACCTTCCTATTGAGGTTTCCCAACAACACCACCGAGTGCATCAATACTCCACACAAATTTTGCAGGCGAACAGGTGAAAAAGAAATGAAGGATTGTCTCAAAATTGACATCGTTAGGTAGGTGGTTATGATCCAAAAACGATTTGCTTTACTTTTGGTTTGACCCATTTTGGATCCATGTACTACTGACTAGGTTGCACGATCCTCTTGGGCCTGATGTCGAATAAGCCCATGTCTCCACATGACATAGTTGGTGAAGTAGAGGTAACAATTCCGCTCTTACAAAATTACTAACAATGTAAAAGTAAATACTCCCTCTATTCCCTTTTATGTATCGTAGGAAACCAAACGGTTGCACGTACAACCTATAGCAATATGTGCAACCATAATTAGGATCAGAGAGAAAAATTAACTGATCTTTATAAAATCTTCATCTGTTTTTTTTCTTCTCATGATCGGGGCATTTAGAAGGCATGATCGGCTGACTTCTTTTAAGCTTATGCTTATTCATAAGCTTGCTTATAGATTCCGGTGGGGGGAAACTGTGGTGGGGAGAAGCTGCAGAAACTCCTCAGGAGACTTCTTTTGGGTTTGTACTGTTTTGACTTGCTTGTTGTGATGAGTTGTAAGATGCCTGTTATGCCCCTGATTTTGGCGGGTTCACTTAATAAAATGTCATGTATTACATACCGTTGATGTAGAAACGAGGTTCTAAAAAATAAAAATAAAAAATCCATAATAATAGAAATCCTTACGTGACAATTAAAAGAAAACATGGTGTTATAAGTATAATTCATTACATGCCATAATAATCGAAATCCTAGGCTGCTTCCAACATAATAAGAATTAATCAAGCAACTATTCCTTCAGCGATGCTCTGTCGTAGTGCTGCCATAACGCTGTCAGATGACGATGGAGTGGGTCCACCGGTATAAGATGCGCTCTCCTCATGGACATATGGGCATCGGTCAAACCGCTCGAAATGTTGATCATATAGATTGGTGTCCCGAATGAAGTTATGCAAACACATGTTAGACTCTCCTTATTTTTCTCCCTTGTTTCCATGAGCTCAAGCATACGGTCAGACCTAGAGGAACTGCTACTTCCAGAACTCATCTTTGGTGTGGCCGTGGGAGTAGGTGAGTAAGGGCATGCTCTTTTTTTCTTGCCATGTTTATGCACAGGTGTAACAATAGGTTCATCATCAGCTTCACAACCTGATCCATCAACCTCGTCAATGTTGATTGTAGACCCAGAAGGTTGAACTTGAGAAGTAGGAGGCACTCTAGCAGCCACATTAGTCATAACATTCTTGTCAAACAATATCTTTAGGTCCTCCTCATCTTCTAGTGGAGCTATCCGAAACTTGGCTGCTTCGGGACACATCTGCATATCACAAATTGTTAATAGAGCATATCAAGAGAACAACATCTTGTACTGGAGCTATCAGAAATAGTCATTACCTGTATCTCATTAGCCCACCAATCCTCGCTAGCATCAATGGTATGAGTGACAGGATCAACACCTAAACCGGATGCATGTTGGAGCAATCCCTTCCAAACAGTGTAATCTTTTTTAAGTGTTTCCCACCTATTTTTCATTTGTTTCTTATCATATTGTCTCTTTGTGCGCTCATTGAACTTTTTAACCAGATTGTCATAACCTTGGCGAGTCAAAACTTGCACCGGACGATTATTTGCATTAACCTCTTCGATGCACACGTCAAGGAACACACGATGCGCTACGGCATCCCAACATGCTTTTGCCTGTTTAGGCTTCACAATCTAGATGCACAACATGTATATCATCAATTTACAAAACTAAAATTTAGAGCATAAGTGGTATCATGTTTTAACAGTAGGTGATTCTTGGAGAAACAATCTGTGAACCACAACCGAACTAGCAATTGCTCCTATGTACCACCAAGCATCAATACACATCATTCTTGAACCACAACCGTACTAGCAATTCCACTTATTTTTCACTTCAGTACATGTTCATGCATGGAAATCTGGGAAACGGGTGGAGATGCTACCTTCGTTGGTTTGGAGCTCGACATGGAGTCGCTGGAGGTGGAGCACGGACGAGGTCGACGTCGGAGTACCGCGGCAGAGGAGTGGAGCAGCTGGAGCTCGTCGTATCCACGAGGATGAGGCGGCGGCGTGGTGGTGACTCCGGGCGACACGCAGAGATGGGGAAGCGGGGCGGGAAAGGGAAAGGGAAAGGGGGAAAGGTGTGGGGCGGAGCCGGATCCGGCGGTGGCCAGCCGAGATCTGTGCTCGCCGCCGGTAGGAGAGACTGGCGGCGCGGGAACCTCCGGCCGGCGCTGGGGGAGGTGAGGTCGGGGTGCGGGGTGGGTCGCTGCGAGCGATGGGTGGGGATGGGGAGGTCTCGGGTGGGATTTTTTTCTTTTTTTCCTGTACCGGTTAGGTAAGAGATGAGAGGCGCGGGGGCAATCTGCTGGTAATTTTTGCAAAACGCTTCGCGGGCCGATCGACAGAAGCTCGGGAAACTGCTCTCACCCAGTTTCTCCCCACTGTGTGTAATTGGGCTAAAAGCTACTTATGCGGTGGGGGGAATCTGGAGAGTTCTTTTAAGCTTTTGGGCTTCTGAACCCAGAAGCAGCTCCACAAGCCCAAAAGAAGTCAGCCGATATGATCGATCAAGGTGATTGTTCGTAATATGGACATCAGCTCCGGGACTACGGCAATTAATAAATACAAGGAGATGGGGACACCCAAAGGCATGATCCTAGTACTCGAACCCGAATCAGCTGGAAGTGGTTGTGATGGTTATCGTTATTTATGGCAGGGTCGCTTATTTCTCAGAAGTTTCCTTCAAGATTGCAAAAGCTTAATAGTTGCTTGTCACATATCCTTTCCAGGATGTTCACTCGCCAGACGCTACATGCCATACAAAATATATTCAAACAGCATAAAAGTCACTATCTCTCGATCGGAATCAACTCAAAACGGGGGAGATTACCGTCTAACAGCGCATCATCTACAAATTATCAAGGAAAAAATATGCAGCCTTCGCGACTGAAGCGTGGTCTGGATCAATGATTGCTTGCTCGCAGCATAAAAACTAGTAACAACTAGGCTGCTAACTGGCCAATTGGTTCATGTAAATAGACATGCATGCGATGACCTGATCCAATTGGTTCCTTGTTGCACCAGCACGATGGAGACGATAATACTAGGCTAATATCGATGACCATCTACTCTCGTCCTTTCCCGCAAGGAACTCCCGAGACCATTACTGGTTCGCGTCAAGCGATCAGCTCAGAAAACACAATATAAACAAGTAGGTTGGAGCATTCATGGTGAACAAGCAAACTAAATACATTTCACAAAAATTTCTCATGTAAGCACACATTGGCCAAGTCTTGATGCATCGCTATCGACATCTTAGTACATTTTATGGAGTGACTTCCACGAAGCTGACCGGCCGGATTTATCTTTCATGCGATCATATCAGTTTGGTAGGATAATGAGTTTTCATAAAGTTTTTATCGTAACAAGACTTGAGCGGAGAAAGTGCGCCCACCAAATTGTTGGTTAATTTCACAAGAAACGTTTTAATTCTAAAACAATTACATGTACTAACTATGATGTAATAAGTGTCGCAGTTTTGAACTAATCGGAGGGAGTAGTATTAGTTCTTTATCGAATGAAATCAAGTAGCTATGTATATTTCTTAAACTCCGTATAGCAACTGGACATATTTTGTTGGGAGTGTATTTCATGGAATAGCTTATTTTGGGGTCAAGTAGATATGCACAAGTTGATTGACATGGAAATAAGGGTTCACATACTTGTAAGACGAGTTAGATTTTCTTATGACTAAGTTAAAATGTATAACCTCACTTCAGCGAAAATTGCAGCATGCACTTTCTCACAAACATGTTTTTGCACAATTCGCTAACACTACCACTATGATAATTCTACTTTTCACTGAAATAAAGTTGCACTTCTACATTAAGTTAAACAATACTCTCCGATGACACGTAGGATTAGTTAGCAATGGTAGAAATCCAAAACCGTGTACATAAGTATCTCTTAGACGAATAGGAATAGCAAATGCAAAGAAAATCACTTCTTGCATACGTGGTTTCCACATATTGATCATTTTGTTCATTGTCACAGCAGAATCAGTTTTCAATCTGCACAAGCTATTGTCTCTCCCAGATTAAGCAACTGTTTTCCAAACCCCCACCATGCATGGATTTCTATAGAGCCAACCCGGCCTATATATACACGAGATAAAGTCTCACTTTGAGGAGGCAGAGCAGGCTCTTCAATCAGCTTAATGGCAGAAGAAGCAGCGCCACCGTCCACGAGCCAGACGACGGCGGCAGCGCCCGCGAGCACCGCGACAACAGTGGGCGGCGTGGCGGACACGACGTTCAAGAGCATCGGCGACGTGCTGAAGCTGCTGCCGACGTCGACGGTGATCGTGTACGAGGTGCTGAACCCGATCGTGACCAACGCCGGCTCGTGCAGCGTGGCCAACCAGGCCGTCACGGCGGTGCTCCTCGTGGTCTTCGCCTTCACGTGCGCCTTCTCAGCCTTCACCGACAGCTACATCGGCGCCGACGGCAAGGTCAGGTACGGCCTCGCGACGGCCAGGGGCCTGCTGCCGTTCAACGACCCCGACGCCACGGGGAGGGACTTCTCCCGGTACAGGCTGCGGCTGCCGGACTTCGCGCACGCCCTCTTCTCGGTGATCGTGTTCGCGGCGGTGGCGCTGCTGGCCGACGCCAACACGGTGGCGTGCTTCTACCCGAGGCTCATCGATGAGCAGAAGCAGCTGGTCGTCGCGCTGCCCGTCGTGATCGGCGCCCTCGCCAGCGGGTTCTTCGTCGTGTTCCCTTCCACGCGCCACGGGCTCGGGTACCCGCCGATGACGCCTGCCGCCACCGCGCTTGCGTCGCAGTAGCTAGGCCGGACGGCGACGTCGCCTCGCTGACGCGAGGTGTGCTCTTGTGTGTTTGCCGCATGTTGCTTTTGCATCGACCTGTGATCTGTGTGGATTTGTTGTCGCAGGGGGTCCAAATGTAAAAAAGTAAAAGTTCGATCCCGTTTACCTGATTCTTTCTCTCTGGATGAATAGTTCGATCTTGTTGGGTTGATTGGTATCGTGATGTTTGCGTCAAAGTTAATCCTCGCTTTAAGACTAGCTTGGGTGTTTAGTTTCAGTCTCGTGTTTGAATGTCTTTTATTCCCACATGGATGGAGTAATATTGAATGTTTTTGCCACGGTTTATAGTTTTTTTTGTAACATATGACAATATAATATATGCCGACATTCACATGTACGAAAAATATAGGCACCGAAAATTGTAAAAACCACTAAGATTCCATCTCACAAGATGAGACATATGTGAGAGGAAAGAGTATCTGGTGGAAACCAACTTTCAATCAAAACCGGTGAAAACCACGAAAAATTATGTTTAAAAGTTTTAAAAATTCTCAACAAAATTGCATTGCATTGACAAGGTAGAGTTCTATATACGTACAATTTTGCATGTTAAAAATGTTTAGAAGCTATGAAAACGACAAAATCAACAGTGAACTACTATTCGGTGCTGAATTTGTCATTTTCTTAAATTCTTAAGAAAATTTGAGTTTCAACTTGCAAATTTGTATATCTATAGAAATTTATCTTCTCAATGTTATGTATTTTTGTTGATAATCTTTTAGAACTTCTAAACATGATTTTTCTGTGGGTTTGACCGGTTTCCACCCAAAGTTGGTTTCCACCGGATACTTTCTCGAGTGTTCCACTGGGTACTTTCTCGAGTGAGACAAAAGGTAGTCCCTCCATCCGAAAATAACTGCCGTGAGAAAAATGGTATTCCATCTGATGGAAATAACTAAGAAATATGTCTAGACCAGTACAATACCCCGCGCGTTGTGGCAAGAAGAATCTTTAGAAACTTTAATGTGTAAAAATAAAATTATAATATAGATGAAATATGAAGTGACGATAAAATCCCGTTCAAAAAACCAAGTTGTCAATAAAAGTATGAGGGATTCAATTGTAGTGGAGAAGCTAAATTTAATTGACGTGAAATGGTTGTGTGTTTGACCACCAATCATACTACATATTTTGGTTGATAATGGAATTTTTATTATGAACAAATAAAGAGATATGATGTGTTAAAAAAAGATGACATGGATTGTAGGGCTTAAAACAATTAATGGTATGTATACGTTGCATGTAAATATATACAATCATTAATGGAGTATATAACAGTGGGGATGGGCGGATGGCATGAATAATTTATTGGTTAAATAGTAACTGATGTGGATAGATTGCATGTTAATATAGACAACTTAAATGACCCCTTAAAGCAAGTACAATAAAGTTTAGTCATCAGGCTATAGCATTTTTCATGTCACAAAATCTAATGTGGAAGAGAGAGAAAAGAGGAAATAGAGTGAAGCCGGCGCTTCAGCAGTCGCCCGGCTATGAGCCCTCGCCTTCCAATCATGTGCATCATCAGCCCATAAAATTACTAGTTGAATATTCTACTACAGCAAAGTACAACCAGCCCGAAAGACATGTTATTGTACGTGAACAGGATTTTAAGTGATTATTACACGTGACGTTGCCTAGTAATACAACCGTCTGCGGGTGTTATTGTTGTCCTTGCTATTAAACTATTTATAATGGAGTAATATAGAGCGGTAACATGCAGATGTTACTAGTTTATGTTAATACCTTCTGTAGTGGATCGTGTCATATATGTGATAGCATAGAGAGAGATATTTATTACCTTGTAGACTCATTTTATATTGAAAAGTGTGATGTGATGGTAACTAGTTATGTTACTTCATTTGCCTCCCTCTTTATTAATTATGTGCCATGTCATTCTTTTTATCTATGTGACATGTATGTTAACACATTAGTTACTCCCACTATGTGCAGTCGTAGCAGGGTTTTGTTTTATAAAAAGTATAAATACATGCAAACATTCACATGATGAGACAAACGGTATTCTCTCCGCCCGAAAATAATTATTGCTGAGATGAGGGTATACAAACACGTTTCACGTTATTTTTGGACGTAGAGAGTCTAATCTTTACTTCGCTTGAAACGAAATAAGTGTGAAAATAATTATTTCTTACTAACCCAATATCTACTCCATGACGTACTTTAGATATATTCTATTACAATGTTAGTGATGTTGTCTTTATTTTCATGGTATTTTAGCAAGCGTACTAATTCTTTTTCTCGGCTAGATCGTAATCATTCTGCCCAACAATACTTGTCATCAACATAAATATATAATGTGAAAATAAAAAAATGTGCAAAACCTAGAATACCGACCAGCTTGCTCAATTCCTGGATCCGACACTGGGAGGTCCCGTGACCCGCCATTGTGCTGTCCGTCTTGCTCCATAGCGAAGCTCGAGGTCCCGTCCCCCGCCAGAGGCTGGCCGTGTTGCTGTGCTCTACGCTTCCGCATCTCCGGCTACACCTCACACAAAGCTGCTTGCTCTAGTTATGTAGCTTCCTTCCATGCATCAACAAATAATTAGGAGAGATGTTGTGATTAACATGATACTAAGAGGTAAGGGTAGCAATCATGCCCTCTTCTCCCTGATGTCCATGTAGATCGCCCTGGTGCGAGTTTGCTTGGGTGCAATTTGTGTGTAGCGACAGTAGCATGCTCGTATGGTTCTCTCTTTAATAATTTTGGTCGTGTGGCATTCTGTTGTAAAGCTGATGCCAATTTTTTCTACTACTAGCTTAGTTGAGTTCGATGCTATATAAAAAATTCATCCCAAATAACATGACAAACTATGCACCAGTTTGCATTGTGTGGATTTACAATTTAAATACCTGATGTCACGACTTGTTTCACCCAGCCACACAGTGACCCTAGACAACCGCATAGGATTATCTGGCTCCGTCCATAGACACATGGTGCATCCACGCCTCCTTCCCTGGTTGTGCATTCGCCACGGTCATGAATTCTGACATCAGCCGCATAGGATTATCTGGCTCCGTCCATAGACACACGGTGCATCCACGCCTCCTTCCCTGGTTGTGCCGGGCGCGGCTTGGCTGACGTTATGAAGAGAAGTCACTCGCTGACTTTGCTCTATCAATCGTTCGATGGCAATCAGACGATACAAAAGGAAATCTAACTGTTCGTAGTACTGTTCACCTGTACTGTTTGCATGAATACTGTTCACAGATACTGTTCCATCTCTGCTGTAGCATCGGATCCGACCCGTTGGTTTGTGATCCAGTGGCCGAAAATGAGCGAAGTCAGCGGTTACTGTAGCTCGCTGCCTTTGCTTCATGAAGTCAGCAAATCCAGAGCGGGTTGTGCCTTCACCGCGGTCATGAATTCTGACACCAGGTTGGGCTCTGCGAAGGCATCATGAGACTTGAGGCAGATGTCGCACGACTAGCGTTTTCTCCGTAGCAAAACACAAGCATTGCGCTAGTATTTTTTTGGCAAATATGTGCTAGTAAGTCTAAAATCATAGATGTCAGAATAGGACCTTCGGTCTCAACTCTAAACGAGGGAGATTAGCGTCTAACAGTCGAACATCTACCAAAGAGACATGCAGCTTTCGTGACTAAACGTGGCTTAGATCAATCATTGCTTGCTCGCAGCATAACGAAGCAGACCATGTAAATATTGAATCGGAGCCCCGCGTCGTCCTCCTCTGGACGGCTCGGGGAAACCAAACCGCCGCCACCGCCGGGGACTCCCCGCCTCCTTCAACCGCAACGCTGCCGCCGGAGGGGGCGCCGGCAAAGCCGGCCGCGCCCAAGGAAGGTGGCGGCGGGGCGTTTTTTCTTCCTGCGTGGAGCTCTCCCACGGCGACGACTCGAAGACGACGGCTGGGCGGCGCAGCAGTGAGGCGGCGTGCAGCGCTGCGGGCGGCGCGGCGGACTGCGGGAGGCGGAGGCGCCGTCGCCTGCAACGGAGGAGATGGGCGCGCCGATGGGCTTGGCGGGCCCGATCTGGGCTCGTCGGGCTCGGGCTGTGCGCGCTGATGCTACACGACGGATCGTGCGGGGCGCGGAGGCGGAGGCTCCGGCACGGATGCAGGGGGTGGCCTCTCCTGCCGACGTGTCGCGCGGTGGGCATGGTGGTGGCCGGGGTTGCCGGTGGCGATCTGCGGAGCTGCGGCAGTGTGGCGGCGGAGGTGCCGGCGCGGCAGCAAGGATATGCTGTTGTGGTTTTGGCATGCGGAGGAGCTCGGCGAGCGGCCACGGATACGGTCTCCCTTTTCGCAGCTCCCCTGGCTTCATGGGCAGCTCGAGCTCCGGGCGAAGGTCTTGCGTCGACTCCGGTCGCTGCCGGCGATGGCGGCGTCCTTTGGGCGTCGTTCCCCTTCTTGTTGGCATCGTCGTGGAGTTTCGACAACCGGCCCGACGGAAGTGGTTCAGTGGTCTCCGGGTGAAAGCCTAAGCTCCGTCGGGGGCGGGCGGCGGTGACGGACGCGTCACTACCTTGTTGGAGGCGTCGTCTTGGAGTCACCGGCTCTCTCGGTGCAGCGGGTCCGCGGCGGGTGGGTAGGCTGGCGATGTGGTCAGGGAGGTGGATGCCGGGGCAGCGGCCCTGGATGGTGGTGGTACGCCGAGGCGGCGGCCTCGGGCCCCCACGCTATGTCGGTTCTAAGATGCAGAGCCGTTATTTGCGTGTGTTTGGGTGGCGACTTGGATGAAGACTGCGCGGGCAGGAAGTTCGTCGACCCGACTGGATCGTCTTCGGGCAATGCGAAGGTCGATCTGGTTGCTACACCGGGGCGGCGGCCCCGGCACAGGTGGTTTTGGTGGCAGCCTGGATGAAGACTGCGTGGGCAGAGGGTTCGTCGACCATGACTGGATCACTTTCGGGCGATGCGAAGGTTGATCTGGTTGTTACGCCGGGGCGGCGGCCCCGGAGCAGGTGGTGTGTGTTGTGGCGTTTGTCGACTTGGGTCGTGTGGGCGGCGGGTTGGTTCGCTTGTGTCATTCTTCTGTACAGATTGTATGGTTTTTGGACCCGGTTTCCCTTATAAACTGGGTCAACTCTTTCCATCTATTCGGACGGTGGATACAACCACCTTATACCTCAAAAAAAAAAAAACTTTTTTTTTAGATCAATAGGGCCCTTGTAGGGGAAGCCCCGGTTCCATTTCTCAACGAAACCAGCGTTTGTGCTTAGTACAAAATAGCTAAAAACAGCTAAGGTTCTGGGAAGTAAAACGACAGCTACAGGTTCAGTGTTAGGAGCATAAAAACTTGCTAACTGCCAATCGGTTCCTGTAAAATAGACATGCATGCCACGACCTGAACCAACTTGCATTCACTTCCAAACCCATGTTCCTTTTTTTTGAGGGAATCCAACCCTATGTTCCTTGTTGCACCGGCACGATGGAGGCGATAATACGGCTAAGATCGATGACCATTTAGTCTCATCGACCTTCCCCACAAGGAACTCCCCATATCATTAGTAGTCCGCGTCGTGTTATCAGCGATCAAGCAAACCAAAACACATTTCAAGTACCCACTGGCCAAGTAGTACGTCGTGAATTCGTGATGCATTGTTATCAAGATCTTAGTAAAATTTGCTCACTGTCACTGACTAGACTCGAATTTCAAGGGAGGGGGATTTTCTTATGACTCAAGTGGACTTGGGATGAGAGTGCCTCTCATGGGTGTTTGGTTAGGCTTTATTTGATTTTTGGCTTATGAGTTGCAAATATATCTAAATAGGTGTTGTTGATGTTGTTTTGTCTTATACCATCATGCAATAATATCTAGCAAAAAGTAAAAAATATAGTTTTTTTTTTCTTTTGTGGCTTATATATAATTCAAACTCTATAACCCGATAAAAGCCCAACCAAACAACCCCTTACTCGAAGAAATCCTCATACACCGCCTTATTTGTAGGCACGACGAATGTACTCGTTTCTAAAGAGACATGGCGCTCTCGGGCACACATGAATTGTCGTTTTTTCCTTCCCGGCGTCACGCAACAGATGATGCACCTCTAGGTTCACGAGATGTGGGATGCTGCACCTGTGATCGGCAGAGAGGAACTATTGATCATCTCCTGGTGGATCTACGACAAGATGGTGTGGTCTCAAATCTTCGAAATGCCGATGAAGTCGAAGTTCTAAGGATTGTCCGGAGAAGTGATTTTTTGGTGGTCGAGAGAAATCCCTGTAGCACTTGCTTGTGAGTGTGCATTATCATTTCGAGAAAAAAAAAGAAGGAAGGGAGGAGACTTTCGACAAAATAAAAATCCACCATGCATTTCTTTAGAGCCGACGGGCCTATAAATACACGATAACCTTTTGACTTTGAGGAGGCAGAGCCTGATATAATCAATCAGCTTAATTATGGCAGAAGCGGCGCAGCTCCCATAAGCCAGACGACGGCGGCAGCGCCAGCGGGCACCGCAACTACAATGGGCGGCATGGCGGATACGATGTTCAAGAGCATCGGCGACGTGCTGAAGCTGCTGCCGACGTCGACGGTGATCGTGTACCAGGTGTTGAACCCGATCGTGACCAACGCCGGCTCGTGCAGCGTGGCGAACGAGGCGGTCACGGCGGTGCTCCTCGCAGTCTTCGCCTTCTCGTGCGCATTCTCGGCCTTCACGGACAGCTATATCGGCGCCGACGGCAAGGTCAGGTACGGCCTCGTGACGGCCGGGGGCCTCCTGCCGTTCAACGGCGGCGACGACCCCGACGTCCCGGGTAGGGACTTCTCCACGTACAGGCTGCGGCTGGCGGACTTCGCGCACGCCCTCTTCTCGGTGATCGTGTTCGCGGCGGTGGCGCTGCTGGCCGACGGCAACACGGTGGCGTGCTTCTACCCGGGGATAATGGCGCAACAGAAGCAGCTGGTCATTGCGCTGCCCGTCGTGATCGGCGCCCTCGCCAGCGGGTTCTTCGTCGTGTTCCCCTCCACGCGCCACGGGCTCGGGTACCCGCCGATGACGCCGGCCGCCACCGCACTTGCGTCGCAGTAGCTAGGCCGCACCAAGGGTGGAGCCAGAAAAAATTATGAGGGGGCCAGAGCAAAAAATACAGGTATAAGGGGGCCAGAGCAGAAAAATACATAGCTTTACACATAGAGATGCGGGGATCTACACGTAAATATCAAATCTTAGGGGGGCCAGGGCCCCTGCTGGTCCCCCTGTCTCCGCCACTGGGCCGCACGGGCGGCGACCTCGACCAGCTGACGCGAGCTGTGCTTTTCCGTGTCAATGTCTTGTTCGCCGCGTGTTGCTTTGCATCAACACGTGATCTCTGGATTTGCATCTGAGGTCCAAATGTAAAAAAAATAAGTTTGATCTCGTTTAACTCGATTCTTTATCTAGAAGAATAGTTGGATCTTGTTGGTTTGATTGGTATCGTGGTGTTCATGCCAAAGTTAATCCACGCCTTTAGACTAGCTTGGGCGTTTTGTTAGTTTTAGACTTTCAGTGCCCGCGTTTGAGTGTCTTTTATTCCAACGTCTATGGAGTCATGTTTTATATATACTGTATTTATAAAATTATTACTAGCTCTGTGTTTATGTGTACAGTATTGCTCACCATTTTTCAACCGTATATATATTTTGGAGACTTAAAATGAATCCAGTACCCTCTGAGTGTGTTTTGGATGATTGATAACGGATGCGTTCAGAGACTGACCAGTTTTATAATTCACACACCAAACTAGTCCCAAAGTTTTCTTTTTCTCGATGAAGTTTAAACCCCCACTCCCTGCAGTCTTTTTATTATAATCCAGCAAAATCTAGCAAAAAAACATACATGGATCAACAACCCAAAGCCACCTTGGCGACAACACTCACCTACCTACAAGCTCGGTGATGGGGCTAAAATGTCGTCCAGGCATCATGCCCTTACTTTACAACGAAGACCCACTCGTCTGATCCGGCGACATTACTGAGCTTCCCTATGGCTAGCCGGAAGCTTAGATCCGGTCCAATAGATACATGACGTGTATCGCATAAGCACACCCTGGAAGTTGTTGTCGCAGTCCTATCTCCATGGTAGAAATCAACGCATAGATCTTGCAAGGCATGTCATCGACGACGCTAGACAACGCCATTGCCATGCATGCGTCCATCATCACACGACCGCCATCGAGGCCCTGTTGTACCATACCGCCAAGAATCATCATTGTTGATGTGTAGATAAAACGCTGCTTCATCACTTAAGCCATCTACTGGTCCCTCAAGCTAAAGCGCACCTCCAAGATTAATGTCCCAGTGGGTGATACAGGAGCACTTCCATCGTGCAATCAACATATCTAGCTTTCCCCCGGAGGTAGCGGGGGGAGGTGTGTGCTTCACCTTGACAATGCCTTCAAGGAGACGACATACAAAAGCTTAGTAATCACCGGTTTTGACCACTGACAAAAAGCAGGGTTTTCCATCATAAATCTTGTACATCAGACATGCCGCCTTAAAAGATATCGTCATCGCCAGCCAAGCAGAACCAGTTCCAACATACATCATGGCCCATAGGAACCCGATCTAGGAGGCAACCTCCACGATCTGGATTGTCGGAGCCTTCTGCCCTGCAACCATGGGACCTGCGGCAAAAAGCACCATAGGGTTTTACACGGCCATCTGGACTGCCTCCAGCGATAGCATTGAGAATCTCCACTCCGCTTTACCATGTTGCATGGAACCCGAAAGCCACTAGAGAAGAAGTGTAACCATCATTGCACCACACGAAATTTGCCAAGCAGCACGGGTCGTTAGGGTTCATGATGTCGCCTAAGAGAGAGACGAGACGGGGTCTCTTGGAGTCCATGTATGGTTAGGCGTCGAAATAACTACGAGAAAGTCGACCCATCAAAATTGAATGAAGACGGTGCATACCGGTCGACAAGACGATGACTATGAATAAAAGTCTACGAGTCAAGTTAAAGAGAAGGGTCGAGGAAAAGCAAAAAACTGAGACTAAAATTTGAAATAGTTCCCCAATTATAGCTTCATTGATTTATAGAAAACTGTTCTGTTATGAGCGTTTAGATCTTCAGAATTGACTACGACTTAAGTATAACAGATGTTGAGTCAAGTTTATTGAGTGGTGAAAACTGAGGCCTCTATAAGTTGATGCTTTATGTACTCCCTTCATTTCACTTTTAGCATTTTTCCATATTTTTAGCCCTTTTCACATTTATATGTATACACATGTATCTAGACAGGTTTTAGTATACACATGTATCTTCTTTTGTAGAGACCTGAATAATAAATATGGAAATAGCACACTTTAAGAAGAATCGTCACGTAGAACCTCACTACATACCAAGGTGATTTTATTGGGGAGAGTCCAAATGAACCAGCATATTGCATTGCAACTAAGAGCAAAGGAAGAAAAATTCTCCACCTGGCTAGAAAGAGTATAGTCAAGCAAAACATCGTCACGGAGAGTTAGAACCATTATCACTTTAGAAATAATGAATCCGCATATACCCTATATCACTAGATTTTCTCATGATTATGTCGATTATGAAAAATGTAACTTTACATTAGTGAAATTGTAAACATAATACTCTTTCACCAAACATTTTCTTTTTGTGAAATTCACCAAATATTATGAAAAAGTGTAAGCTATACTTTTCACTAGCCTGAAGTTGTGTTTTTCAGAAATCAACTAAAACTAAAGTCAATGTTTTCCAGAAATTGATTTTAGTCGTAGCAAATCGTGCCACATAGGATCATGAAAACCATATAAAATTATCTGTGGGATGACCAGTAGTAGCAAATTTGAAGAAGTTTGGCAAACGTGGTCTCCCGTAAGGCACGATCATTCTGTTCTGTCACACCGCAATTCATTTTCCAATCCGCACAAGCTATTGTTTCTCCCGTACTAGTAGCCATGCACGTGATATATATTACATTTCTACTTTAGTGAGTTTTTTGGTAGGAGGGCAATAAAGTTTATGACTAAACCGTGTAAGGATGTATGAATACAATCCACATTTTTCATTAGTATAAGTTTGCACATGCAAAAATCAAAGTCTCGGTTCTTCATGCCATCATTAATTATTTTTTAGTCTAGCAAAGTGAAAGTCGTCCAAAAAAACCTAGCAAATTAATAAAGGTTAATTTTGAAATAATGATACTCCAGAAATGTTATCATTATGCCGAACATAGTATACTTCAAAAATATTAAATAAGTACCATGATACCGACCGAATTAATAAATACCTCATGTTCAATACTCCATTAAGTTTAACATCCAATAGAACGATATCCGTGGTTCTGTTATTTTGATGATAATTTTGAAATAGATTAAATAAAATCAGTAAAAATTACTAATAATAGTTTTCAATTGTTAAGAAAAATGACATGCTCTCAATCAGGACCCAAACACAATGCAATGGTTCTCCAGGACCCAAAAATGTTGTAACCAAAATCCCGATCGAATACCCATGTGGTAAAAAGAAGAAGAAATTAATTCGCCCGACAGGCCAACTTTATCCTTCCTCACTCTCAAGCGACCCCTCTCTCTCTCTCTCTTGGAGCTCCGGCGACCGATCCCTTCCACCCCTCCCAGCTGTTGCCGCCATATCCTCTCACCGGCGGCTGGGTCATGCTCTCCACATCCCCCATAGTCGCGGATTTTTGGCGCATGCGCGGCGCAATGGACATCCCGCTCATCGCCGATGTTGTCCACGTGGGGGCATAGCCGCTCGTGCCGCTAAGCTCGTCGGGGGGCCATGGCGACCAGGCTAGCAGGCTCCTCGGTGACCCCTCATCGACCCCTCATGGAGGCGGCGACCGTTCTGAAGCAATGGCTAGAGGAGGTCATCGACGTGACAGTGAACCCGCGTCAGGACTCAGGACGCCTCGATCCGATGTGGCGACAAGTTCTTCCACCTCCAAAAGTCTTGCACGCTGACTTCTTGAACTGTTCCATCCGGAGCTATTCCGTAGGTATTGGGCTTCATGTTACAGAGTTGAAGCTAAGATGTTGTAGATGTTTGATTCTTGGATTTTTAGTGAAAAAAGTTCGTTCTGCTTGTTTCAATTTATTGAAATGATTTTGATCTGTAACCTTGCAAGTATGAATGTGCATTGCTGACTGGAACTAAATTCTGCGTCTTTCTTTGATTAATTTTTGTTTAAGAAGCTGCAGAGTCTGTCATGCCTGACGATCCAGTTACCTGAACCAGGTAGCTCCGCCGCTTGCACCGTCCTCGATTCGCCGGGGGCCGGGGCCGGCTGCCGCAACACACTTACCTCGACTACTCCATCACCAACTTCCTGGCGGCAGTGCTGATCGCTCTTACCTTTGGCCAGATCGGCGTCGGCATGCCGGAGACGCCTAATTTCATCACCCAGCTCACCCAAGTAAATTATCCCAGCAAAAATGTAAATCTATAGGACTGAAATTACAGAAGTATGTTCGTTTTCATTCTTTCAGCCTAAAGTTTAACATATGTGAAGCAGCAACTTCAGTTGGTGCATTCGGATTTGTTCTTGAAGTCCAACTGTTCTAACTATCCATTGAAAATGTAGGATAACTGGCCGTCGATCATGTTCGCGATTGCCGGCGGCGTCATCATCACCCTCGGAACTATGGCCACGCAGTACGGCTGGGCTTATGTCGGGCTTTCGGTCACCGAGGTCATGGCCTCAAGTCTGAAGGTTGTCATAGGTAGTACATACACTGACAGGGTCTGATTGCTGCCTGCCTAGAATCTCTTGTTCACTCTTCCAATGGTGATTTCGTGGCAGGTATCTCCAAGGATGGCCAGACCTCTGAGCATGCTCTCCTTTCTTTCACTCTTGGTGTCAGGCTGAGAACTTGCTGCTACCACACGGTATGATTGCAGAAGTTATATGTTGCTTATTTATTATTAATTAATAGTAGTGCGTCTTTCATGTTTTTGTTCTTTTGAAATTTTAGACAGCACAAACGTGAATACGGTAGCACCACCTAGTAGAGCAAACAAAAACCAAAAAACTGAGAACATTCACCTTCAGGTGTCTTACCATTATCCTGTAGAAAATAAAACCATTTATTTCTTTTATTAGGCATGCTGGGCTGAATTTGGCATTCTGCAACTCCTACTCACAGGAAAAAATATTCACCTTCAGGTGTGTAACCATTATCTTGTGCGATGCCTACCTCTTCCGTTCCCTCAGTTTTTTTATTTCGTTGGATCTGTATAGATTAAAAATAAGTCATTATATCAGAACACAAGTGAGACATGTAAGCATAAATTGATTGTCCTTACCATTTGATACAGCCAACGGTGCGTGTGCTACATTATCTAGGCCATTTATCTTGGCAGTGGCACATTTTTCTGTTTGTAGGCTTCACACTGCTCTCATTCCCTTTGCCTTTTTATTTCCTTGGGGTCTGCAGTGTATCATACAGATCAGCACTCGATAACGATAGTGATTTGAGTGTTGGGTTATGAGCATTACCCAAAGAGTGGCTCTGGGCCTGTGCGGCTCGGCGGGTGGAGGTGGTGGCTGTCCCTCGCCGTGCTCTCCGACTCTTGGCAGCGAGGATGCCGAGTCTTTGCGGCAAGCGGCGCAACTTGTTCATCTTGCGACTGTTTTGGTGGCTCTTCCGTTGTCTCGGGTCGCCGGCGGCCGTGTGGCGCGTGTGGTGCGCGTCAATGCGTCTGGTGCAGGTCTTCGGTCATGCTCCGTGGTGGATCGTGGCCACGGGTGGCGCCCCTTCTTCCCTTGCCGGCATGGTGCTCGGTATGGGTCAGCGGAGTGTTGCGTCCGGTGGACCTGCTCTCGGTGTGCCTGTGTTGGATCTGCTTGCCTTCGTTGCAGAGTGGTCACAGGTAGTCTCCGCGAGGTGTGGGTGGCTGCGGTGGTGGTGGCGGCTAGTTGCTTGCCGGCGACAATCTGGATCGATATGGCGACGCGTGGTGTGTGGGTACCTCGGGTGAAAGCCCAGTGATGGCGGCGGCAGCGGCCGTCGTATACCTTCTTGAGGCATCACATGTTTGCTACCACACACCGTCGCATGTCGGTTCAGCTCCGGCGGAAACCCTTGATCTTGTGATCGGACGCTGACGACGCCTTGGTGTCGTTTCCCTCCTGGGGGCTTCGTCTTTGGAGTGGGCTTGTCGGCGCGGAGCTTTCTGGTGGTGGTGCGGCTGTTTTGGGGCCGACGGTGGTTTGTTTCTCTCCTCGGCTAGCCTTCAAGTGGTCTCGATCTCATGGATGTGCTTGCCCTTGAGCCTCGCGTGGGTGCTGTTGCGGTGTGGGAGCTTCGTGCTCTTGGTGGCGTCTCGGCTCACCTTTGCTCTTTGACGACGCAATGTATATCTCCCCCACTTGCTCTCGTCTTGATTTTCGTGGCGGAGCTCCCTATCTATGGTACTGTTAGGTGGTAGGCTTGACACTCCGATGATGATGGTGGTGCTCCTGAGTTGTGCCGCGGTGTTCGAGTCGCTTGCCGGTGCGGTGCGTGAAGCTGATCGCCGAGTATTAGCATTGTGTCCCCTCGACTGCACCCCTCACCTCTTGTGTCTCTTGGTAGCTATTGCTGTCCCTCTTCTAGTTGTCTTCTTTTTGTATTTTCTTTGTTCTCTCTTCCCTTGTGTAACCCCCTGTAAACTTCTCCATCTGTTGTAAGAACATGGCCCGCCAGGCTACTTTCGAATGAATGCAAAAAACGGTGGGGAATTCACTTCCCCCCCGCAATTCTCGAAAAAAAGAGAGTGGGTGTTGCTTATATCCTGAAGCGGGTTGCGCTGCCCATTGGGATTGGTAGGGGCCATACAGACTCTTCAATCCTGTGAATGTCAATGTTATACAGTGGTTTTAGGACCATAATTTTATGCATGTATGTTAGCGGAAATCTGGTTTCTCAGGGCTTTATTATTTTTGGAGAAAGCGAAAGTGAGCAGCTAAGTTGTTGTTCATTGGCTTAAACAATGGATTTATAGGGACACGTCAATATAGTAAAATATCACATAATGTATAAGCTTAGCAGGTTATCGTGAACTATAATCTGTACATGAAACAAATGATAATGCACTGTGCTATAGGCAGATGAAAAAGTTGCAGATCATGTTGATTTGTGAGTTTTGTTCTTGTTATCATGGTCTGAAAGGCTATGACAGCTTTTCTTGATAAATTACAGAGCATGCACCTGTTGTGCCGAGGAGTTCATGGATGTCAGATGGTGGTGTAGGATGGCGCGGGAGTCGTCAGCCTTGATGCCGCAGGATATCGTCTAGGGGCGATGATGCAACCGCGCTACAGACGGCGACGATGAACGCCGGTGGGCGACAAATTCAGATTATAGTTTGAAAGGGCATATATTGCACTGATGAGAAGAGTCTGAACCTATCTTGTCGAGGTGCATCGGCGCAGGCGTTGTCAGCCCACGATGGGCGGAGGATGGCGCGGGCATCGTCGAGGTAGAGACGGCGATGTTGAACGCCGGTGATGCAGATAGATCTGATCCACTAATTCGTCCCTTTTGTTTAGCGAATTTGAATTGCCAGTGAGGCTGATCGCGGGCGTATTGGTTTCCTCTAATTTGCCGTAATTTCTGCTTTCTATATTCCTGGTTTTTAGATTGTGGTGAGGCGAGCTACAGGGGCGTACCGTTTCGCTCTTGGCAGAGTTTTCGTCTGCCGTGAGAATTGCTACGCGCACCCAGTGTTGTTTTTTTTGGGTGTGGTGACGGTTAGATCTTGTTACGTGGGCATGATCGTGTGGTTGTGAATTGCGAAGTTTGGTCTGTGCATGTTAGATGGGGTGAACGTAGCGATGAATATGTTTGCTCTTTTAATGGTGGTAGAGATAAGCAACTGTTTTCAAACCTCCATGGATTTCTTTCAGCCTAATTATCCTATAAAATAAACTTTGAGGATGGGCATAGCTAGTATAGCTAGCTTAATATATCAGCTGATGACCGAAGAAGGAGCACCAGCATCCACAAGCCAGACGAAGACGACCTCGACCACAGTGGGCGGCATGGCGAACACGGCGTTCAAGAGCCTCGGCGACGTGCTCATGGTGCTGCCGACGTCCACGGTGATCGTGTACGAGGTGCTGAACCCGATAGTGACCAACGCCGGCGCGTGCAGCGTGGCGAACAAGGCGATCACGGCGGCGCTCATCGCGCTCTGCGCCTTCACGTGCGCCTTCTCGGCCTTCACCGACAGCTACATCGGCGCCGACGGCAAGGTCAGGACGTCAGGTACGGCGTCGCGACGGCCAGAGGCCTCCTGCCGTTGGGCGGCGGCGGCGACGACGCCGACGTCGCGGTGAGGGACTTCTCCAAGTACAGGCTGCGTCTGGCGGACTTCGCGCACGCCATCTTCTCCGTGATCGTGTTCGCCGCGGTGGCGCTGCTGGCCGACGCCAACACGGTGGCGTGCTTCTACCCGGGGTTCATGGCGCAACAGAAGCAGCTGGTCATTGTGCTGCCAGTCGTGATCGGCGCCCTCGCCAGCGGGTTCTTCGTCGTGTTCCCCTCCACGCGCCACGGGCTCGGGTACCCGCCGATGACGCCGGCCGCCACCGCGGTTGCGTCGCAGTAGCTAGGCCGCACGGGCGGCGAACTCGACCAGCTGACGCGAGCTGTGCTTTTCCGTGTCAATGTTTTGTTCGCCGCTTGTTACTTTGCATCGACCTGTGATCTCTGGATTTGCATCTGAGGTCCAAATGTAAGAAAGTAAGTTTGATCTCGTTTACGTCGATTCTTTATCTAGAAGAATAGTTCGATCTTATTGGTTTGATTGGTATCGTGGTGTTCCGTGTTCGTGCCAAAGTTAATCCACGCCTTAAGACTAGCTTGGGCGTTTAGTTAGTTTCGGACTCTCAGTCCCCGCGTTTGAGTGTCTCTTATTCCAACGTGTATGGAGTCATATTTTATACTGTACTAGAAACATACTCCGCGCGTTGTGGCGGGAGTATAATACCATGGGTATGAATTTGTTTACATAAATATACAACATATCACAATTGTTGAAAAGCTAAATTATTTGACGTGATTTTTTTTGTATTTCTTGATAAAAATAGGTGACATAGAAAATTGGACGATAAAAAGTAAATGACATGGATATGTTGCATGTAAGAAAATATTGGCTTTAATGAATTATTAGTGGGATGACATAGACATTTGGTTGGCTAACAGAATGGATAATGTGGATAACTTGCATGTTGACAAAGAAAATAATTAATACACTTAGTGGGTTTTACTTTATAAGAGGTACAGATTTATGAAATTATTACTAGCTTTGTGTTCATGTATACAGTATTGCTCACCATTTATCAACCGTTTATATATTTTGGAGACTTAAAATGAATCCAGTACCCTGTGAGTGTGTTTTGGATAATTGATAACGAATGGGTTCAGACACTAACCAGTTTTATAATTCAGACACAAAACTAGTCCGAAAGTTTTCTTTTTTCCCGAATAAAGTCTAAACCCCCACTCTCTGCATCCAAAAATATAGTCTTTTATTATAATGCAACTAAATCTAGCAAAAAACATACATCGATCAACAACCCAAAGCCACGTTGGCAACAATAGTCACCTACCTATAAGCTCGATGATGGGGCTGATATGTCGTCACAACATCGTGCCCTTACTTTGCAACGAAGCCCCACTAGCCTAAACCAACGTCATTACTGAGCTTCCCTATGGCTAGCCGGAAGCATAGATCCGGTCCAACAGACACATGACGCGCATCGCATAAGCACGCCCCAGAATTGTTGTTGTCATCCCATCTCCATGGCAGAAATCAGCATATAAACCTTGCAAGGCATGTTGTCGACGCCGCCAGACAACGCAACCGCCATGCATGCGTCGATCATCACACGTCCGTCATCGAGGCCCAGTTGCACCACACCGTAGCGGGGGAGAGGTGTGTGCTTCACCTCGACAATGCCTTGAAGGAGACGACATACAAAGCTTAGTAATCACCGGCTTTGATCACTGGCAAAAAAGTAGGGTTTTCAATCCAAAATCTTGTACATCAGACATGCCGCCTTAAGAGATATCGTCATCGCCAACCAAGCAGAACCAGTTCCAGCAGACATCATGTCCCATAGGAACCTGATCTAGGAGGCAACCTCCACGATCTGGATTGTCGGAGCCTTCTGCCCTGCAGCCATGGGACCTGCAGCAGCAAGCACCACAAGGTTTTACACTGCCATCTGGGCCGCCTCTAGCGAGAGCATTGAGAATCTCCACCGCCGCTCTACCATGTTGCATGGAACCTGAAAGCCACCAGAGAAGAAAAGTAACCATCATTACACCACACGGAATTTGCCAAGCAGCACAGGTCGACATAGGTTTTTTTAGGGTTCACAATATCGTCTAAGAGAGAGACGAGAGGGGGTCTCTTGGAGTCCATGTATGGCTAGGCGTCGAAATAACTACGAGAAAGTCGACCAATCAAAATTGAAAATGAAGACGATGACTATGAATAAAAGTCTACGAGTCAAGTAAAAGAGAAGGGTCGAGGAATAGCAGAAAAAATTGAGACTAAAATTTTGAAATAGTTCCCCAATTAGAGTTTCATTGATTTATAGAAACTGTCCTGTTATGACCGTTTAGATCAGAATTGTCTACGGCTTAAGTATAACCTATGTCGAGTCAAGTTTCTTTGTAGAGACTTGCATAATAAATATGGAAATAACACAATTTAAGAAGAATCGTCACATATAACTTCACCAGATAACAAGGTGATTTTATTCGGGAGAGTCCAAATGAACCAGCATATTGCAACTAAGAGCAAAGGAAGAAAAAATCTCCACCTGGCTAGAAATAGTATAGTCAAGCAAAAGATTGTCATGGAGGAGTTAGAACAATTATCACTTTAGAAATAATGGATCCGCATATATCCTATATCTCTAAGATTTTCCCATGATTAAGTCGATTATGAAATATGTAACTTTACATTAGTGAAATTGTAAACATAATACTCTTTCACCAAACATTTCCTTTTTGTGCAATTCACCAAACATTATGAAAACGTGCAAGCTACACTTTTCACTAGCCTGAATTGTGTTTTTCAGAAATCAACTAAAACTTAAACTAAAACTAAAGTCAGTGTTTTCCTGAAATTGATTTTAGTCGTAGCAAATCGCGCCACATAGGATCATCAAAACCATATAAAATTATCTGTGGGGTGACCAGTAGTAGAAAATTTGAAGAAGTCTTGCAAACGTGGTCTCCCATAAGGCACGATCATTCTGTTCTGTCACACCGCAATTCATTTTCCAATCCGCACAAGCCATTGTTTCTCCCGTATAAGCAACTGTTTTCAAACCTCCATGGATTTCTTTCAGCCTAATTATCCTATAAAATAAACTTTGAGGATGGCCATAGCTGGCTTAATATATCAGCTGATGGCCGAAGAAGGAGCACCAGCATCCACAAGCCAGACGAAGACGACCTCGACCACAGTTGGCAGCGGCATGGCGAACACGGTGTTCAAGAGCCTCGGCGACGTGCTCATGGTGCTGCCGACGTCCACGGTGATCGTGTACGAGGTGCTGAACCCGATAGTGACCAACGCCGGCGCGTGCAGCGTGGCGAACAAGGCGATCACGGCGGCGCTCCTCGCGCTCTGCGCCTTCACGTGCGCCTTCTCGGCCTTCACCGACAGCTACATCGGCGCCGACGGCAAGGTCAGGTACGGCGTCGCGACGGCCAGAGGCCTCCTGCCATTGGGCGGCGGCGACGACGCCGACGTCGCGGTGAGGGACTTCTCCAAGTACAGGCTGCGTCTGGCGGACTTCGCGCACGCCATCTTCTCCGTGGTCGTGTTCGCGGCGGTGGCGCTGCTGGCCGACGCCAACACGGTGGCGTGCTTCTACCCGGGCCTCATAGCGCAGCAGAAGCAGCTAGTCACGGCGCTTCCCGTCGTCATCGGCGTCCTCGCCAGCGGGTTCTTCGTCGTGTTCCCCTCCACGCGGCACGGGATAGGGTACCCGCCGATGAAGCCTGCCGCGATCGCGCTGGCGTCACAGTAGGCCGCCGGACGGTGAGCTCGATGGCGCTGACGCGCTGCTCCCAGCTGTAATCTGTGGATTTGTTGGCGCCAGGGGAAGATCCATATGTACGGAGTAAGAAGTACAGTAGGTTCGAAATTTCTCATTTTTTGTAGTGGTTGGTTTGATTGCTATCGTGATGTTCGTGCCTTGTGACTTTAGTTTTGGTCCCGTGTACGTTTGACTATCTTTCATTCTGAGATGGATGGATCATATATTCTGTATGACACGTGTGCGTTCTCCGAATTATCGGAAGCCTTGTTCCTCCTCCTTTCGAACCGAATAAAACATGAAAAAAAAAACTCGTTATTACCCCATGGAACACGCGTGCCGGCGTAGCTTTGCAGTAGGAGAGCATGAATGCCCCTTTGCAGCACATGAGGGATGATGGAAGTGCCGCCTCTCGCTCCCCCCTGAAGCACCGCCGACAGCGTTGCAACTACGTCGAGGGAGGCTTATAACATCACCATCTTGCTTGTAGCATTGCCATCGCCTTTGCAGCATTGGCGACGCCGCCATACAACTTGTAGCAGAGGCCATCATAATTTTCAGCTCCTGCCTTTGCAGCTCCCACGATTAACCTTTGCAGCATATGTGACGCCGACGACCGACTTTGTGGCATTGGCATCGGCATTGTGGAAGCCCTTTGCATATGTTCATAAACCGTCCCCGCACGTACAATAAAATCACCCTTGCTTCATCACCTCGACGGACCGAATGATTCGGTCCGAATCTTCACGGATAAGGCTTCCACATTGAGTTTTACATGGTCTTCCTTATATTTTATCCACCCATGTCTTATAATACCGGCCAAAAGCCTAATAAGCAACCTTGAATAGTTAGTAGGAGTAGTTAGAAAAAATATAACTTGCGTTGATTTGTTTGGTTAATCATTTCACCATCGTCGTTTGCACCAACTTTTTTATTCTCCTCGTGACAAGTAGCAAGATGGCCACATACATCACATGGCGCTCGGACAAGACTATAAACTTTCAATGTGTCTGGATTTCAAAAAAAAAACTTTCGATGTGTCTGGACCTTTTCTACTCCAGCTGATAAAAAAAAGTGTCGTGAGTCCTACATTCCAAATTGGATGACTTGTATGTGGCTACACGGCGTATAAGTTGCACATGAACAGTTCATGTAAGAGCATCTCTAACAGCTGCCCTATTTTAGCCTCCGTGCCCTTTTAGGGCACGAGAGGGCAAAAAACGCTCTCCAACAGCTGCCCTATCAGCTGCCCTATTTTGGGGCAGCCCCAAATTTTGCTCCTCTCTGCCCCATATTTGGGGCAGAGAGGACCCCCGCGCAAGCTGCCATATCCTTTCCATTTCCGTGCGCGCGACTCCAACCGCTGAAAGAGCATTTTCCCTCATGTGTGGTTTTGGTAATTAAATGACAATCTCTATGGACTAATGTTTGCATTGAGATATCTTATAGATCGTGTCCATGAGAATAGTGGAGTTCATGTGTTGAACTCTTGAAGCTCATGTGTTGAGTGAAGCTTATTGCAAGTATGTCTTGAAGATTCAAGACATCATCTTAGTGAAGAAAAGATGAGTTGTGCAAGACCAAGAGAAGCTTTCTCGAAAAGATCCTATGCTTGGAGCTTGCTATGGATACACGAAGACGAAGCTTAGCGAGACTCTCCCATTGTGAGCATGGGGGAGTATTTCATCAAGCATGTGCTTGGACGCGCAATCAAGAAAGATGAACCACTTGAAGAGATCAAGACAGTCATCATCCAACTCAAGTGGATTGCTCAAGGCAAAGGTATGATCTTGATAGGGCTATAGGATAGATAGGCGTACTATCAAGAGGGGCTCTCGAGTGAGTAACTTGATCGCATCTTTGTGGAGAGCTCAAACCTTTGCATAGTTGGCATATCATATTTCTTGGTTCTTATTTGGCTCTTATCCATGTGAGGAATTAGAGCTTGGTTCATCTTCATGCCAAGCGCTAGCTCATCCAATTCGGGATTTCATTCGTTCATCTTGTTGTGTTTTGGATGTTGGGTGTTGGTGCTTGTCGTGTTCCTCATGACAAGCCCAAGTGCTTCGAAAACGGTTTTACGTTGGCAAACTTCTTGCGTTTTCGGTGGCGGAAATATTGCCGGTTCGACCATGAGGAAAGTCCCACACCTTGCCATGTGTGGTGACTTTGCTCTATTTATGGGATGCAATATTTCCAGTTTTTGTAGCCCTGTGCTCGTCGCTATCTTTCCAACAAAGTTGGTTTCACCTCATTCGGAGTTCATTTGCAAAAGTTATAGCGGTTTTAGTTTGGCTGTTCTGAACCGGATTATTGGGGCCGGATATTTCGTTCCACCGGAATTTCCGGTTCCCCAACTCGTCCAAGAAATCGGCTAAGGAAAGAAGGAAAAGAGGTGCTGGACTCAACCGGAAATTGTGGTCGGATATTTCGATGACCCGGAATTTCCGAGTTGCCCTCAAAGAGCCTCGCGGAAACGGCTAAGGAATAGTTTGGTTTTGGTTCTGACTCCAGCCGGAATTTCAGCTCGGAAATTTCATGGACTCGGAATTTCCGGTTGACCGGAATTTCCGAGTCTCACTTATACCGGAATTTCCGAGTTTCGAAACAGCCAACGGCTATATTTCCTGGAGAGCTATAAATAGCCCTCCCCTTCTTCTTCCTCAGCACATCTAAGGCAGCACGTTTTCCCTCTCTCTCCTACTCCATTGTTGACCTTGGAAAGCTCACTTCCCTCTCAATCCCTCCATAGATTCTTGCATATTCTTTAGGGAAAGTTGAGAGGAGATCTAGATCTACAATCCTACCAATCCATCTCTCCTCTAAGTGAGGGGAACCTAGTGGATCTAGATCTTGGAGTTCCTTTGTGGTTCTTCTCCTTTGTTCTTCCTCTCTTCTCCCCCCATAAGCATTAGTTGCTTTTGGTGGGATTTGGGAGTGAGGGATTTGACTCCTTTGTGGTTTTCTTTGTTCTTCCTCTCTTATTCCCCCATAAGCATTTGTTGCTTTGTTGGAATTTGAGAGTGAAGGACTTGAGCACTTCGTGTGCTCTTGCCATTGCATTTGCATCGGTTTGAGCCCTCCACGAGGATTCGTGGTGGTGTTACTCGTGAGCTTGTTACTCTTGGGTCATTGGACCCTAGACGCCTTTTGTGGCCGGCCTTTTGTGGCCAAGACCTTTTGTGGTCAAGACCTTTTGTGGTCACTTGAGAGCCCCCAATTAAGTTGTGGGTGTGTGCCTCAAGACTTGGGAGCCCCCAATTAAGTTGTGGGTGTGTGCCTCAAGATTGTTGTAAGGGATTCGATCTCCGCCCAAAAGGGGATCAATAGTGGAAGGTGAACTCGCAACCTTTTGTGGTTGAGTTCATCAGGAGAAGAAGGTGAGCCTTGGTGGCGTTGCGGCTAACCTGTTGTGGTTGCGCACACCTCTCCAACGAGACGTACACCCTTTGGGTGGAACTCGGGAATACATCCTCGTCTCCGCGTGCCTCGGTTATTTCTATACCCGAGCTCTTTACTTATGCACTTTACATTGTGATAGCCTTCGTGCTTGAAGTTATATATCTTGCTATCACCTTGATACTTGTATTGCTTAGCATAAGTTGTTGGTGCACATAGGTGAACCTAGTATATTTAGGTTGTATGCTTGTTAAAGTAAAACACTAGTTTTATTCCGCCTTTATCAAGCATACCGGAATTTCCGGTCCATCTAGGCTCGGAAATTCCGGCTCCCCGGAATTTCCGGTCCATCTAGGCTCGGAAATTCCGGCTCCCCGGAAAAAGTTTTAAATCGCCTATTCACCCCCCCCCCCCTCTAGGCGACGTCTATCCGTTCAATTGGTATCAGAGCCAGGTTATCTCATTATTAGGACTAACCGCCTAGAGATAAAGATGTCGTTTAGAGATCTAGTGCACAATCCCACTTATAGATTCGATGGCACAAATTATGATGTTTGGAAAATTCGCATGCTTAATCTTTTTAGAGACATGGGTTCAAATTTAGAGAGTATTGTAGATATGGGTTTTTCTCCTCCAAAGGATTCACAAGAATTATCTTTAGAGGATGAGAAAAACTCTTATCTCGATACTCTAGCATCTAATGGTCTCATATGTGCTTTGAGCGATGTAGTCCTTGCGTCAATCATGCCTTTTCGGAGCGCTCATGAATTATGGACAAAACTTCCAGATATATATGAGGTGTCCAACATTTCCAAGGATGATTGTCTTCCTTCCACATCCGGACGTGATGAGCTCACGTCTTCCTCCGCTTCACCGACATGTGGTTTGCCACAAGGTAATGATATGGTGAGTGGTGATAGAAATTGCATTCTTGATGGTGAATCCACTATTAACTATACTTCTTACCCATCTTATTGCAATGCTCTATCTTTGGACTTAAACACCTCTAGCACTTCAAATGTCATAAATGCTAGTGTTGATAGTCCTTGCATATCATGTAGTAGTTGCTTAACTAAATCTCATGATGATATGCTTTCCTTGTCTTGTTGCCATGATCAAAATGTTTCTATTTCCTCTAGTACTTGTTTGGCTAACAATGTAAAGGAATCCCAACAATTGTTGGAACAAGACATGGACCTCAATGGTGTTTCAAGTAACTCTTCATTATCTTCATCCACTACTCTCATTTGCCTTATGGCTAAGGAGTCTAAGGTATCTCCTAACTTGAATTCCAATACATCTCATGATGATGATGAGGATGATGATGATGATGATGATGATACTAGTCTTGAAATTAAACAAGAAATTATTGCATTTGATAATTTCATGACTAACTTGCAAGGAGTTGGCAAGAAACACTTTGGCCTTCTTATGAGCCGTATAGGTGAGCTTGAGGATGTTCTTGAGCTAAAAGGTGAGATTGAGAGAGAAGATGCCCATGAAAAGGTATCTCTTCAATCATCTCTAGAAGATGAACAAGAAACTAATGCTCACCTTCAAGAGCAACTTGAAACTATCATGGAGTCTCATAACTCCATAATTGCTAAACTCACTAAAGAACATGACCATGCTATTGCTAAATGTAATGTGCTTAGTAAAGAAAATGCTAAGTTAAATAATAAGCTTGTCATGTTGTCTTCTTCCATTTCTAATGTTAATGATGCTTGTGCTACTAACTCCACTTCATGTGAAGCATCTATTTTGAAGGAGAATGTTGAGCTAAAGGCTCAACTTGATTTGCTAACTAGCAAGTATGGGATATTGGAAGAAAATCATGAAAAGCTTTCAAGCTCTAATGAGGATCTTCTAGCATCACATGCTAGGCTAAAGTTAGCTCATGAGGCGGTCACTACGAAGGTAACATCTTGTGGGCCTCTTGAGGACACTAGCACAACGTCTACTACTAATGCTTTATTGCAATGTGCTAGTACTAGTAATTCTACATCACATACTATTGCTAAATCTTGTGATGAATTACACTCCTTGCCTTGTTGCTCTGACAATGTAGCATCTACTTCCTCTAGTATGTGTGTTGAAACTAACCATGTAGAGGAACTCAAAGAGCTTAAGGCACAAGTCACTTCTTTGAAGAAAGACTTGAAGAAGTGTCATGAAGGTAAGTCCACCCTCGACAACATGTTGAGAGTGCAACAACTTCCTCATGACAAGAGTGGACTTGGATTCAACTCCAATAACAAGAACAAGTCCAATGTCAAGTTGAAGCACAAGTTCATCAAGAAGAAGGGCCAAGAACAAGTTAGTGATTCGGCCAAGATTGTGTGCTTCAAGTGCAAGGTTGAAGGGCACCATGTTAGATCTTGCCCATTGAAGAAGAAGCCTCTTAGCAAGAAGCAACAAGGGAAGCTACCTCAAGTCCAAACTCAAGCTTCCCAAGTTGAAGAACCTCCCCTTCCCAAGAAGAAAGGTAAAAGCCGACTTTGCTACAATTGTCGGGGGAAGGATCACTTTGCTTCTTCATGTACTCATGATAACTTATCCAACCCCACTACTATTGATAATGTTCATTCTCTTCGGAAGGATAAGCTCGGCAATGTGTTTGCCAAATTTGTTGGTACTCAAAGTGGTGTCAAGAAAAGAACCATGTGGGTTGCCAAGCCTATTGTGACTAACCTCTTAGGACCCAACTTGGTTGGGGACCAACAAACTAAAACTTGATCAATAGGTGTTGATGGAGGACATTGGAGACTTGACTTCATCATGAAGAATTAAGGGATCTTCGTCATCCATATTATCTCAAGTCAAGTCAAGTGGATTATATTGTCTTAGCATATATCCAATGCTCCTCCTTGCGGTAACTTGTATTTAATTCATATATATACATTGAAAGTTATTTGCACCCTTGCATGTGTTTGGTTTTGTACCTTACAAGTGTTTATATGTGTTGTGCACTCTACTTACTTATGTTGAGTAATCAAGCTTGTGTATGTTGGTTTGCACACCATGTATGTTTTGAGCCTCTTGCCTATTTGCTTTCATCTTAATTGGCTCTTATAAGGATATTAATGGACTATCCCATTTTGGGGGAGTGATGTGCTTTTTGGTAACTCACTATCCTAAAATGTGTATTCATGAGGACTACCACTTAGTGGTGATATATCAATGTTATCTACTCTCTTTGTGGTATGTCTTACTCATGAGAAATTCAAATTCTAATGTCCATTAATTATCTCTTGGATTTCTTTTGCCTCTTGTTAAAAAGATTGGATTATCACATTATGGGGGAGTAATAAGCTATGTGCATATTACAAGCCTAGAAAATGTGAACATGTGAGGTAGTGTCACCTAGAGTTGATATTGTTGATTATCTTGTTCCTAGGTGGCATGGTACTCAAACAAGTTCCATATTTGCTTAAATGCTTTTCGTTCACCCATCTTTTGGTATCTTGTTTGTGAGAGAGTTTCTTGATGCTTAGTATGATCATCGATTATTTGAAGCCATCAAGAATCTCTAGATAAGCATGTTTTTCAATTCTTTTATTTTGCCACATGCTTATGTTTTGTGAATATGATCTTGAATACATATATGTCATGTACCACCGAGAACTATCTCCATACAATCATTGTCTTTGACAAGTGATAATTATATTTGTGGTAAATTCTTTGATCATCTTCACATTGGCTACTGTTCATAAATTGTCTTATTCTATCGCCAAGTTTGTTTTGGTCTAACCACCCTTTTGTCATCCCTGCTTCATTTGGATCTTTTTGTTGCTCTACTCATAATTTGTGTTGTGCTTTATTGAGTTAGGAAAAGCAAGGATCCCATTATTGTGCATTTACACTCAAAGACTTAATTCTAAGTAATGCACTATTCTTGGGGAAGCTATCCTACATTGAGTAGAACATCATCCTTTTATTTGATATCGGGTCTTATTGATTTTCTTGAACTTTGTGTTCAAAAAGATATATGGAGGGTAATGATCCCACTTGTGTGCATTTTGTATTTACATACAAGATCTTAAAAATGCACTAATCATGGGGAAGCTACTCTATACTCTTTAGAACACTATTCTTTAAAATTGGTTTGGTATCTTATTGCTCTTCTTGAACATGACTAATGTTTTAACAATGTATATGGAGAGTGATGATCTCATTTGTGTGCATTTTGTATTCATATACAAGATCATAAAGAGTGCACAAATCTTGGGGGAGCAATCCTATATGTTATTTAACATTAGTTGTCTTCAATTGGTATTTGATCCCGATGACATGTCTCTTAGGAAGACAAACATTTTTCATCTTGGTACTTCGGACCATCATGAAAAGTGTAGAGGGTTATGGTCATTCGTTGACTATATTTTAATTTGATATCTTTTCATATTGGTATCTCCAATCATGTGTTGATTTGGGTCTTTGATATAATGTGGACAAATCTTTCTCTTGCCACACTTTTGTGTAGCTTCTTGATTTAATTGGTGTTTTGTCCAAATTGTATCTTATTTGGTTCTTGAAAGTTTTGTGCATGCATATTTACTATATGTATATCTTATGGCATGCTTAGTTTCGTTGATCCAATATATAGGATAAACTCCATCAAATCCTAAATGATTAAGATGTGCATGAAATTCTATTTCATATCAATATGCACATATTTATGTGGAGTTTGTCCTATGTATTGTAGTTGGTCTAACTACTTTGGACCCAATTAGTTTGGGTACCATTGTGTACTTGATTTATTTTAGGTACATGGGAGATGCATTGGAAGCTTGTCTCATATTAAAGAAGATGTCTTCACCATGTGCTTCTTGGAGCCAAGCTTGGATGATTGTGAAATCTCATCGTCTACACCGTCAATGCTATCTCGGTAACAAGTATCTAACTCATGCATATATTTCTAGCTCTCAACCATGTGTAGGTTGTTCTTTGGCATGAGTATGTGTAAGTTGCATTTGATATGGTTTTTGAAAAGTTCCTTTCAAAACATCTTCATTGCAAATGTGAGTAAGCCGGGATGATTACACATCAAGGGGAATATATATATAATCATTTTCATGATTCACCGATCCCCAATATGTTAATCTAGCAAATCTTCTTCAAAGTCTCTCATATGCAATATTGATGAATTCTCAAAATCATTTGCCTTATGTGATATTTGTTATCTTTATCGAAGCATCCCAACTATCACTTATCCTATGTGGATATTTGTGATGCTTTGAGACTTTGGTGTTGGAAGTTCATCTATACCCTTTAAGATTAATTTGAGCTATGTGCTTTGCTTTTAAGCAAAAATCTTATCGGTGTGTTTGTGACTTCCTCTTGGATATCATGTTTTTACCTTGTACCTATTCTTGTGTGTGCATGTTTCTTTGTTGACTTAGTGTCTACCTAGAAACTTATCCACATGAGAGTAGTTACATCTTTAATTGGTATTCAAATTTTTTAGTGATCACCTTTTATTACTTTATTGATTCTTTGGTAATCTCTAAAAGGCACAAGCTTTGTTTTTCTATTGGTATCACATTGCCTCTTAATAAGCTTGTGGTCCTATTTGATGTATCCTCTTTGGTGTGCTTGTATGCGAAATACATGATATGCACTATGTGCCTCATATTTTGAAAGACTATAGTGATGCCTTGGCTCATCCTTGTTTTAGTCTCCTAAAATGTATTTCCATGTCACACCCATCCTTTCTTGTTTGAGCAAGTCTTCATTTGTCACTTCTATTTCTTGTTGCTCAACATTTGTTTGTGTTCAAAATTATCTAGGAGGTAGTGAGGATTCCATGTTGTGCACACTATATTGAAATGCAAATCTTTCATTGTGCATGTACCTTGGGGAGTTCCCTCTTGATTTTTAGAACACATTGTTGATCTTATCATAAAATCTTCTTGTGCTCAATTGTTTTGTTCGGATCCCTTGCTTGCTTGCTTCTTTGTGAATGCATCCTTCTTTTGCAATTGTTATCCTTCTAGTGGATTTCAATTGGTATCTTTCTTGTGCAATCTTTGGATCCTCAATATAGTTTGATCCCCTCCATCTATTCGTCATTGGATATGTGCATTTGATTTCACTCATATCATGAGAAATGCATAAATCATGGAGGAGATCTTATTATGTTGTCCTTCTAAAGCTTTTCGCCCATTTCGGCAATCGTTGCCAATGGGGGAGAAGTTTTGGAGAGTTGTATGGAATTGGCTTTGTACTTTGCTATATTTGCCTTTCTTGCCTTTGCATTCGTTGCTTGGTTTTATATATAGTGGAAACTCCACCATCGGTAATAGTTGACAATATATGCAATGAATTCATGTTCATACACACGTGCATAAATTATGGGGGAGTTTGCACTATATATGTGGATGGACTAACATCACATACCTTTGTAGTATTTGATGTTAGTGCAACCACTCTTGTTCGTTAAATTCCATATTATTAACCCTCTCAAAAGAGATTGTCATCAATTACCAAAATGGGGGAGATTGAAAGAGCATTTTCCCTCATGTGTGGTTTTGGTAATTAAATGACAATCTCTATGGACTAATGTTTGCATTGAGATATCTTATAGATCGTGTCCATGAGAATAGTGGAGTTCATGTGTTGAACTCTTGAAGCTCATGTGTTGAGTGAAGCTTATTGCAAGTATGTCTTGAAGATTCAAGACATCATCTTAGTGAAGAAAAGATGAGTTGTGCAAGACCAAGAGAAGCTTTCTCGAAAAGATCCTATGCTTGGAGCTTGCTATGGATACACGAAGACGAAGCTTAGCGAGACTCTCCCATTGTGAGCATGGGGGAGTATTTCATCAAGCATGTGCTTGGACGCGCAATCAAGAAAGATGAACCACTTGAAGAGATCAAGACAGTCATCATCCAACTCAAGTGGATTGCTCAAGGCAAAGGTATGATCTTGATAGGGCTATAGGATAGATAGGCGTACTATCAAGAGGGGCTCTCGAGTGAGTAACTTGATCGCATCTTTGTGGAGAGCTCAAACCTTTGCATAGTTGGCATATCATATTTCTTGGTTCTTATTTGGCTCTTATCCATGTGAGGAATTAGAGCTTGGTTCATCTTCATGCCGAGCGCTAGCTCATCCAAATCGGGATTTCATTCGTTCATCTTGTTGTGTTTTGGATGTTGGGTTTTGGTGCTTGTCGTGTTCCTCATGACAAGCCCAAGTGCTTCGAAAACGGTTTTACTTTGGCAAACTTCTTGCGTTTTCGGTGGCGGAAATATTGCCGATTCGACCATGAGGAAAGTCCCACACCTTGCCATGTGTGGTGACTTTGCTCTATTTATGGGATGCAGAATTTCCGAGTTTTGTAGCCCTGTGCTCGTCGCTATCTTTCCAACAAAGTTGGTTTCACCTCATTCGGAGTTCATTTGCAAAAGTTATAGCGGTTTTAGTTTGGCTGTTCTGAACCGGATTATTGGGGCCGGATATTTCGTTCCACCGGAATTTCCGGTTCCCCAACTCGTCCAAGAAATCGGCTAAGGAAAGAAGGAAAAGAGGTGCTGGACTCAACCGGAAATTGTGGTCGGATATTTCGATGACCCGGAATTTCCGAGTTGCCCTCAAAGAGCCTCGCGGAAACGGCTAAGGAATAGTTTGGTTTTGGTTCTGACTCCAGCCGGAATTTCAGCTCGGAAATTTCATGGACTCGGAATTTCCGGTTGACCGGAATTTCCGAGTCTCACTTATACCGGAATTTCCGAGTTTCGAAACAGCCAACGGCTATATTTCCTGGAGAGCTATAAATAGCCCTCCCCTTCTTCTTCCTCAGCACATCTAAGGCAGCACGTTTTCCCTCTCTCTCCTACTCCATTGTTGACCTTGGAAAGCTCACTTCCCTCTCAATCCCTCCATAGATTCTTGCATATTCTTTAGGGAAAGTTGAGAGGAGATCTAGATCTACAATCCTACCAATCCATCTCTCCTCTAAGTGAGGGGAACCTAGTGGATCTAGATCTTGGAGTTCCTTTGTGGTTATTCTCCTTTGTTCTTCCTCTCTTCTCCCCCCATAAGCATTAGTTGCTTTTGGTGGGATTTGGGAGTGAGGGATTTGACTCCTTTGTGGTTTTCTTTGTTCTTCCTCTCTTATTCCCCCATAAGCATTTGTTGCTTTGTTGGAATTTGAGAGTGAAGGACTTGAGCACTTCGTGTGCTCTTGCCATTGCATTTGCATCGGTTTGAGCCCTCCACGAGGATTCGTGGTGGTGTTACTCGTGAGCTTGTTACTCTTGGGTCATTGGACCCTAGACGCCTTTTGTGGCCGGCCTTTTGTGGCCAAGACCTTTTGTGGTCAAGACCTTTTGTGGTCACTTGAGAGCCCCCAATTAAGTTGTGGGTGTGTGCCTCAAGACTTGGGAGCCCCCAATTAAGTTGTGGGTGTGTGCCTCAAGATTGTTGTAAGGGATTCGATCTCCGCCCAAAAGGGGATCAATAGTGGAAGGTGAACTCGCAACCTTTTGTGGTTGAGTTCATCAGGAGAAGAAGGTGAGCCTTGGTGGCGTTGCGGCTAACCTGTTGTGGTTGCGCACACCTCTCCAACGAGACGTACACCCTTTGGGTGGAACTCGGGAATACATCCTCGTCTCCGCGTGCCTCGGTTATTTCTATACCCGAGCTCTTTACTTATGCACTTTACATTGTGATAGCCTTCGTGCTTGAAGTTATATATCTTGCTACCACCTTGATACTTGTATTGCTTAGCATAAGTTGTTGGTGCACATAGGTGAACCTAGTATATTTAGGTTGTATGCTTGTTAAAGTAAAACACTAGTTTTATTCCGCCTTTATCAAGCATACCGGAATTTCCGGTCCATCTAGGCTCGGAAATTCCGGCTCCCCGGAATTTCCGGTCCATCTAGGCTCGGAAATTCCGGCTCCCCGGAAAAAGTTTTAAATCGCCTATTCACCCCCCCCCCCTCTAGGCGACGTCTATCCGTTCAACCGCCACGCTGAACGCCTCCGATTCCCCTCCACCGCCGCCCGATTCTCCGCCGCCGCCGCCGATTCGCGCCATGGAAGGGGACGGCGCGGCCTTCCCCGAGCACCGCACGCCGCCGGCGACTCTCTCCGCCCCGTCTGCGCCCCTCGGAGCCGCCGCGGCTGCGGTGAACCCTAGGGTTCTGCCTCATCGCCGGCAGGTCTTCGACGCGCCCCGCACCTCGTCTGCCCCGGTGAATCCGGCGCCGGCCGGCGCCGTGGAGCTCCCCGCGGCGGCGGCTCGTCCGAAGGCAGCCGGGAAACGAGTTCCGACGCAGGCGGCGCTCGCGGCGAAGAAGAGGAAGAAGACGACCGCCGGCCGCGGCCCAAAGCCACAATCGACCGGAGCCGACGCTGTTGCGGGCGACGAGCTTCCACCACCGGCACCGGAAGAGCTCGATTTCGAGCCATCTCCGACCCCCACGCCGGCCGCCTCCCACGTGCTCGATGAAATTCCCATGTGTGTCAATTGTTTCTTTTACAAATCCGGTTGCAAGTGATGGGATCGAGGAAGCAACCGTCGAGGACAAGGGTGGTGATGCACACGACACCGATGTTTGATGTTGTGTCTTGTTTCATGTGGTGAACTATGTCTCATTTTGTTTCGAACTATGTGATAAACTACGTCTAATTTTGTGAAACTATGCCATGAATTGTGCTAGGTTATGTTATGGATTGAACTAAATTCGTGTGTGCTATTTTTTTCATGTTTAAATATCATATTTGTGTGCATATGTCTATTTTTATTTCTCAAATGTCGAATTTACATGTCATTTGGTATAGGATAGGGCAACTAAAATAGGGCAGCTGTTGGAGAGGTAGTGCCCTAAAATAGGGCAGCTGGAAAAGTGAAAAACTGCTTAGTGCCCTATATGTGCTAAAACAGGTGACTTATATGTGTTAAAACACCCTATAAGATAGGGCAGCTGTCAGAGATGCTCCATCTCTAATGACAGTTAGACAGGATTGGAGGGAGTAGTGATTTCGGTAGAGTTGCCGGTAGGAAAGCAGAAACACCATGAAGTGCCGTGGGCCATGGGCCATGGGCCACGGCCCAGGTTGTCCTCGTGAAGCTCTAGCTGCACCACACACCACTCGCATTCGCCTGCGCAAGAGGAAATGACGGAAAACCACCAGAATTGGGGCCGAGGTGTCTGGATGCCACCGAAATTGAGCCTAAGGACACAAAACACCGGTGTTTGAGGCAAGTGAGTGACAAGTTGCACTGATTTGCATACAGTTTGCAGGTAATCTCTTATTCTGTAGTACTGCTTCTTATGATCACCCAACACTTTGTTCCTAGCTTGGATCCTTGCTCTGTATGCCATTCTCTTGTGCACTGTCACACCATAATCTTTCTTGGCCTTGTCAACTATAGAGCTGATGCCAGTATTGGGATTAGTCCTATATTCATCAATATAAGACTTGCTAAGCCATTTTGTGTTCACCCTAGTGCTTTTTGGTTCAGTTGGACAAATGTGTTCCAAATGAATTTTCTTAACACAAAAGGTTTTTTCAGTACCAATCTGAGAGGCTACCATGTTAAATTCACAGCCATATTTTTCTTTCTCTGTGCAGCACACTATAACTCTGTCTTTGCAATTCCTGTGGTACACAAAATTCCTCTGCTGAGCAATGTGTAGTCTGGACAATGCCTCCCTGAACTGATATACATCCCTAAAACACAATGAATGCATGAATTGTTGTTCTGCATTCTCTCTGTTCTCATCATACCACACCCTTTCTTTTGCTTTCTTTGCTCTACTCTTTCTTCCTTGAGGCTGTTTGAATGGCAAAGCCTCAAAACCATCATCATCTTCCTCTTTAAGGATACCTGCTTCCACTTCATCATCTGAAGGAGCCCAATCATTATGTTTTGGTATTTCAACCTGAGAGTGACTGTTGAATGTTGGGCCCTGCCTTTTAACTTTCTTCTTCAGAGGCTTTTGAACACAATCTGCATCTTCTGTAACAAAGATGTCTTCTACATCTGTGTCACCCTCACAATGTTGCAGTGGATCATCTCTTTTCCTTTTAATTTCTGCTATTCTTTGGCTCATCTCCTCTTCCTCTTTTCTTCTAATCTCCTCTGCATGATCTGGATCATACTGGCCCTCTGCCCACCAAATGTCATTCTCTTCAGCTATCCCTCTGTCCTCTTCTTCTTCTGACAACTGATTCTCATCAACTTGTGTGTGCAAGGTCTTGCAGTACACACTGTTCTGTGTCTGGTCATATTGTTCAGAGCATTGCTCTTGCTCAAATTGGTCTTGTTCTACTGTCAAATCAATGTGACATCGTGCTGGTTTGGCTACAAGTTTCACTGGCGACACAACAACTGCTTGTTTCTTCTTATCCCGCATAACAGTTAGTACAACTTTCTTGCTAGCTTCATACTTCCGAAGCATATCTTCCACCTTAGCACTGCTGTCAACTTCAGCTAGCCCATCGAGTCCCTCCCCTTCAGCTTGAACATAGTACATTGAGTCGCACATTCCATATCCCTCCTTCTCCATCACAGACAGCAAAGACAGATACCTAATATCACGTCGGCGCATTGATTCGTGCACAAATTTGACACCATCAAACTGAATATACAGATCCCACATCTCTGAATCGATCCTAATGCAAATGAAAACAAAGAATCAACCTACGTTCTCTTCGACAGCACAGCGAAATTGAAACAATGAATCAAGAATGCAAAATAAAAGCGAAATTGCTATCTCTAAGTCGACAATAGCACAGCGCAATTGAACTTACCCGTCGTCGCGGACGTAGTGGCTAAGATGGTCCTCGACTGAGCTTCTGCCCGCCGGCGCATCCAGCCTACACGGGGAAGGAGGAACCAATGCTAGCGGCGAGGGCTCGTCGCCGTCCGAATCCAGATCGACGCGGCCAGGGGAGAGGAGGAGGCTCGACAGAACGCCTCCACCGCCAGCATCGCACTCTCCGCCGTGTCCGTCATCGGCGCCGCCAGGGTCGCCCTCTGCTCCGCCGCCGCCACCTCCAGTCGTCATTGTTCCTCACGAGCTCAGGAAAGTGAGTGCGAGTAATCCCTAACTCGAGAGCTAACGGCCGTTACCTCCCGTCCGTCCCGCCTCGCCACGTAGGCCTGACAGTGGGACCGCCCGGTCAGAAAACAGGTTAAGTCGGATTAATTCGCAAATCAGTGCAACTTGTCACTCACTTGCCTCAAACACCGGTGTTTTGTGTCCTTAGGCTCAATTTCGGTGGCATCCAGACACCTCGGCCCCAATTCTGGTGGTTTTCCGTCATTTCCTCCCTGCGCAAAGAAAAAAGAACGCCATTTCTGCACTTCGCTTTACACGCGAACCACGAGCAGGCGAAGAGAGAGAGAGAGAGCGAGATAAACCGCTCCAACAAATCTCCACTCCAGTTCCGCCTCCGATCTAGACCCTCGCCTCCTCGCTCCCGGCCGTCCGCCGCTGAACACCGGCGCGATGCGGGGGCTAGGGTTCAGGCCGTTGTTGCTCCTGCCGCTGCTGCTGCTGCTGGCGCTGGCGGCGGTGGAGGTGGAGGTGGACGCGCGGTTCGTTGTGGAGAAGAACAGCCTGATGGTCACGTCGCCGACGGCGCTGAGGGGCCGGCGCGACAGCGCCATCGGGAACTTCGGCGTCCCGCAGTACGGCGGGAGCATGGCCGGGGCCGTCGTCTACCCCAAGAGCAACTCGCACGCCTGCGACGCCTTCGGCGGCGGCGGTAAGGAGCAGCTCTTCCGCACCAAGCCGGGCGCGCTCCCCAGCTTCCTCCTCATAGACCGCGGAGGTGAGTGCCGATTTCAATCTCTCGCACCCTTTGCTCCGCGGATTTGCCCTCTCGTGTACCTCGGCTGCGGGTTTGGGGGATTCGGTGATATATTTGGTGTGATAGCTATTGCAGTGTACTATACAAGTTGGGAGATGTTGATTAGAGCTGATTTACTTGGTTAATTTTGTGGGGGTTCTGCTGGCAGTTTCTGCCTGCCGCGTATCTAGCTGATTCTAGTAGTCCGTGAGTTTTTTTAGATGTAGTCGGTGTCGTGAGGTTAAGACTAGACAAAAGTGTATATTCTACTAAAAATAGCTTGAAAATACCCTGCCCGTTGCTCTGTGGTTTTTGGCGACATTTACTAGAAATAGCTTGAAAATACCCTGCCCGTTGCTGGGTGGTTTTTGGTGGCATTTCAGAGACATGCTGGCATGTCACGAGTAGGGAGGAAATTAAGATGCGTACTGTGATAGTGGCTGTATGGAGTATATACGATTTGATAGTGGCAAGAAAATTGAGTTACATGTCTGATATGCATATATACATGAAAATATATTCTCTCGTATGTTATTCTAGCTTGAAAACCATCATGTTTAATTGGTAGACGATGTTTTCTGTTACAAATTCAGCTCAGAAAAAGTTGGTGCACGTTAGCATAATGTATATGAAAATAACTGAAGGAGCGGATATGTGTAGTAATGATGGGGATATCTGTTTTGTTTTGTAGCCTGAATGCTTGATACATAAGACAAATAGAGAGGCTTTGGATCCAATGGTTACATGACACTTACTCTGACAACCAATAGCATGCAATAGAAATATGGGCAACTTGGAGATTTAAAATATTTCAAAGATAGGATAAAAGGTGTATTTTCTTCCAGATGTAGAGGAAAGTAATACTGAAAAAGAAATAAAACCAGCACAGATTTAGCTGCGCGTTGCTGATAGCAGCAGATTATTCATGTACATTGCTCTCTTCCTGCACACTCTCTATCAATAGAATCTCGACAAAAGAGTGATTTAACTTACTCATTGCAGCAAGGATGAATCAGACAATTAGTACTACTACCCAAATGGAGATAAAAATGCCATGCATGTTTTTTTTGGTTTGTGTCTTACCTTCTGATTCTGGTAGATCAGTTTCTTGGGCATTCCATTCAATAAGTATGGTGCGAGAAACTGATGGATTAAAGGTATCATAAAATCAGTGGTATGTTATATAATTATATACCAATGCAGGGTAAGAAGGATTAATTAGTAGCAGTGAGACATCGCTCACCTCTCCATTATAAGCTAATATCTCAACGTTGGCCCAAATATTCCTTCTTTTTCGAGAAAACGCAAAGACTTTGCGTTTCTTTTCATTGAACAGAGAGGAGGTCCAAATATTCCTAGAGCTGACAACGCATGAAGAGACTAATGTCAAATCTATAGACGCCATACTAGTACAATACATAGAAAAAATTAAGTGGTGAGGTAAACACTGAGCGCGTGATATGTTCTTGGCTGCAAACTATGAGAAAGGAATGCACAGGGCATGGTTGTGAATTAGTGCCTGTTGTGACCTTGCTTTTGTAAGGACATTTGTTGTCATATAACATGATCAAATTGATGTGGTAAACCGTAAATGCAGGACTAGGCTATTTTTAATTAATTTAGTGAACAAAGGGTAATGTACTTGCTTGTGTTTATTGCTTGTTGTAATGGGTAGGACCATAGGATACTTAAACTTCTTTACATGCGAAAACTTTCCATCCTTGTAATAGTTGTATGGGCATTTTAAATGAACTTTTTCTTCGTACCACAGAAAGGCGTCTAGTTCCGGAGTGTACCACTTGATTCAGTTGCTTCATTTTGATACCACTGAAATTCTCACTTATGCAAAAGAGCCGTAGCATGAGAGCTCTCTGCCTCTTTCTTTTCCCTTTCTCATAATTTTTTGGTATCTCTCGTCCTGCTTTCTTGGTATCATGCGACTTCAAAGCGAAGGATTTATGAGTCGTTTAAAGTGGCTGAGGTGAAGTTGAACTTGACGGGTTGGAATTTAGGCATTGATGTCTAAAATAGTTTGGCAGTATATTAGTGGAACTTGAACTATCTACACAAACAAAACACGTTGGATCAAACAAACCAACCAAAAAGCAACCCAATACCCACGAGGCACAATGGAAAAAGCAGTTTAATCGATGGGGACAACCACCCGTGAACCATAAAGTTGATTTTCTCAAAATGCTGATAATTGAAGGGAGAGAAGTAAGAATGGTTGAGGGAGTGGAGTGTTCATGCGGTTCTCAGTGGTATAAAGCGAACAGACAATTTTTTTTATTTATTAAACATCTATCCGTGAGTGGTAATAGACGATTTTGCACTTAAATGATTCCTCTAATCCATGTTGTTAAATTTGTTTGTTGGCACAGTACTACAGCTGGCTTCTGCAGTACTAACGATATATAGCTGTGATTTGATTGCCCTTGACGCATATAGATTCCTCGGCTCATTCTGAGGTTAGTTTGTCCTTGTGCATAGCAAGTCCACCATTTTGATGATCTTATCATGTTCCTGGGGTACATTATCGTGTGGTACTATAGTGCATGAAGGTGGTCAGTCCCACTACTAGTGTTAGTTGGAAGGTTTTTGTCTTACCATTCAAGTTACTTTCTTCCGTTTGATTTGGCATTGGTCTTGAAAGGGGATTTGCCAAGTTATTTAGTTTCCAAAATACCAGATTCAAAAGATGACTTTGGTCCAACTTTTGTGAAAGGGTGTATATTAGAAGTTCCAGTAAGCAACAAAGAAGAACGAACTAGTGATGAGTTTAGTTCATTTTCTATATTATTTACTACTCTCTCCGTTGTTCTTGACCCCCTTCCTCTTGAAGCAACGTTGTTTCGTGGCATATACATCACGTTTTTTGTAGTTTAGCTGAATTCCATGACCCGTGGAGTTACGCTTTTTGGCAGTTGAGTGTTTGTTTGATGGTATGAAACAGTAGATAATTGTGTCCTTCCTTTTTGACACGTTGCTACTGATCATGGTGGTTTCTTATATCTTCTATTTGATTCATGATGTGCATGGCATTTCATTAACTGAAGTGTCACGCTAGCCTGCGTTTTTTTGGCAGTTGAGTGTTTGCTCAATGGTATGAAACAGGAGATAATTGTGTCCTTCCTTTTTGACATGTTGCTACTGATCACGGTGGTTTCTTATATTTTCTCATTTGATTTATGATGTGCATGGCATTTCATTAACTGAAGTCACGCTAGTCTGTTGTCTGCCACTTTTTCTCTTTAGTCCTATCTGACCACAATCGTCTCCCACTTTTACAATGATATCATTTTGCAGCAATAAGAAACTCCATTTAGCTTTCTGAATGATCATTGTTGAAGGGAGCTCTACTCCTAGCTAGCTGTACACAGTTCACAATTTATTTTGTGAGGTCAAGTGATAATGGTGCTATTATTTTGTTAATTTTCTACATCAGAGTTTCACTCAGTTCATTTGATTCCTCGGTTTGACCTATTTTCTGTTTGAGCCAAATAGTCCAAGATAGACACCTTTAGAGTCATTGTAGTGTTCATCTAGTTTTGGCTACTCAATTTAAAAAGGCTAATATTTTTCTCCATCTATGTTATCTAGATTGCCTGTTTGCCAAGAAGGTCTGGAATGCACAAAATGCTGGTGCTTCGGCAGTGCTTGTTGTTGACGATAAGGATGAGCCACTGATAACAATGGATTTACCTCGAGAAGATGATGAGGCTGCAAAATATATACAGAACATAACTATCCCTTCTGCTTTAATTGATAAAAAGTTCGGTGAACAATTGAAGAAAGCTGTTAAAGATGGTGAAATGGTAAATGTGAATCTTGACTGGAGGGAGGCTGTCCCACATCCTGATGACCGGGTTGAGTATGAGTTGTGGACAAATAGCAATGATGAATGTGGGCCTAAGTGTGATATGCTAATGCATTTTCTGAAAGAATTTAAAGGAGCTGCACAACTACTTGAAAAAGGTGGTTATAGTCAGTTCACACCGCATTATATTACTTGGTACTGCCCTCAAGCATTTGTGGTCAGCAAACAATGCAACTCACAATGTATAAACCATGGAAGGTACTGTGCACCTGATCCAGAGCAAGATTTTAGTACCGGCTATGAAGGAAAAGATGTTGTTGTAGAGAACCTGAGGCAGCTTTGTGTGTTCAATGTTGCAAATGAGTTAAAAAAACCATGGATCTGGTGGGATTATGTGACTGATTTTCACATAAGGTGCCCAATGAAGGAGAAGAAGTACAATAAAAAGTGCGCAGAAACAGTCATAAAATCACTAGGTTGGTTCCTCTTTTCTTTCTGAGACTTACCTTCACCTAAGCATGTTAATGTAATTAGTACAACCTATTTTTATTTGAATTAAAATACCATGCACATTCTATTAAGGAACACGCATAAGTTCTGATGCATTTGAAGTAACATGTATACATACATAGTTTGTAGCAGTTTAGCATTGTATGCCATCAGGTACCCTGGTGATAAGAAATGGCATCACTAATTCCGCATGAGTGTAACAACCATAGTGATTTTGCACTTAAACAGGTTTAGACGTGAAGAAGGTTGATAAGTGCATGGGAGATCCAAATGCTGATTCTGACCACGCCTTGCTTAAAAAGGAGCAGGACTCCCAGGTGAAACTGTCCTTAAGATGAATTGGTTATGTGAAACCTATAGATAAAATTGAAGCAGTGCAGTCTATTATCAATAAAATTTATCATCTTTGATACTACTTTCAAATCTTGGGGTTTAATTGTGATCTATATGTTATGTAGATTGGGACAGGGTCAAGAGGAGATGTTACCATATTGCCCACTCTTGTTGTGAACAATCGACAATATCGAGGTAAATTCTCCACAGATCTTGTTTTAAGGCTTTTACCAAATTGCATCTGCTCTAGATGATTCTAACCTAGGAAATAACAGGAAAGCTAGAAAGGAAAGCTGTCCTCAAAGCTCTTTGTGCTGGCTTTGAGGAAACTACTGAGCCAAATGTTTGTCTGAGTGATGGTAAAAATAAGAAACTTGTCTTTCCCACACTGTACATTTTTTGAATATAGTGCTGACTGTAGAGTGGTTTTAACACAGACATGGAAACTAACGAGTGTCTGAGTGATAATGGAGGTTGCTGGCAAGACAAAGCTGCTAATGTAACAGCTTGTAGGGTATGTATGAAACTATGAATAGGTCGATGATTACTGGCCATCATGGTCTTGGGTTCTTAACCGTTCTCCTGTTTTCTTACTTGCTGTCTTCGATACTTGTTCAGGACACTTTTCGTGGCAGAGTATGTGAATGCCCCACATTCAATGGCGTGCAATTTAAAGGAGATGGCTACAGCAACTGTGAAGGTAATATTCTTTTGGTCTTCATGCTTGTGTCGTAATCAATAGGCTTAGCAGTAGTACTTCTTGGCTAGGTTTACAGCTTACGTACATGAATGACTGTTGAAACAATTATCTTTCAGTGTGGAATACTGTAATTTACAATTCCTTGTTAACACTGCATGCGTCGGTAAGGGGTTAATAGTGAAACCATGATCGATCAACATTTTACACTGGTTAGTGAGTTCTGGTGTTAAAACTTGTTATATACTGAAGCTAAATTAATTTAAGAGAAGCAAGTTTAGTATAGTTATCTATATGAATGCTAGTGTCTCTTAAAGCATCAAGAAGTAGGTAAGCCATTGGGGAATGTGAAACTGTGCTGCTATGTTATCATGCTACATTTAGGTTTTGTGTGTATTTGTTGTAGACTCACGCTGTGGGGAAGAGGTATAGGAAATCAAGAGTTCAGTCCATATGGCAATATGAGTTTTATATTTTAAATAAGTTCAGTCGTCCAGCATTTTAGGATAGTAGGTTAGTATAATTGTCCATACCCCAGAATACATGGGGCAGCTGGGTATTTATATTGCAACCTTTTCATATGTACTTCCTACCCAATCTATCTTCTTTACTACCTCATTATTGGTGTGTATCTGATACTGAGGACTGAAGGCTCCAGTGATCTCACAAGAAAACATGGGAAGAAATGCATGAGTCAATCTTGTCTTGCTTCAGACAAATAAATAGGTGGCATTAAACAAATAAATACAAAAGAATTGGAAATTCCTTGCCATCAGGACCATTAGTATTGTTTGAACAAGATAGATGAAGAACTCTTACAAGCACACATCAAGGAAAGTATATTATGCATGTATAATGTTGAGGGAAGAGTCCATGTAATGAAGTACGAATGAAGAAAAGGGCGAAGGAAGCAGGGTGCACTTTACATGGACAACTACTGAGTCCACTTGCTAGCTTCATTTTCTTCAGTTCAAAGTTACATGTAAATTTGGATGGTGATGCCGAGCTAAAATGTGATATAGATATGCCTATTAAGACCCAAAGATATGAAACTAAGCCATCATGGCTGGCCCTGTGAATGTTCTATTTAAGGAGAGACCAAGATACAACCATGAGGCACCTCCTTGCGGAGCACACACCCCTGTCTTGGTGGGCTGGGCCTGGTCGACGCTCAGTTCTATAAGACCCCGAAATATCAGATATTAAATGGACATACTATATGTTCTTACAGTTTTGTACTAATTACCTGTTGCTTATCAGGCTAGTAAGCACTGAATGATTAAGCAGTTAAAAGTTCATGATCGTGGTCTTAGTCAATCTTTTCAGAATTAGCCATAGTGTAATGTTGACTTCATGATTTTCTTTTGGAATAGATGATTTACAGCGAGAGAAGTTTATATTGAATAACTATTTTATTTACAGCTGCTGGACCAGGAAAATGCTTGATAAACCATGGTGGGTGTTGGCATGAAACTCGCAATGGGAAAACATTCTCTGCTTGTCAGGTATGTTTATGCGTGTATCAGAGTGCATGCAAGAACTCATACTAAATTCTAATAAGTTATCTCATACTCAATTTATTTCGCAGGAATCAGGAAATGGAGATTGCAAGTGTCCAGCTGGTTTCCGAGGGGACGGTGTTAAAAAATGTCATGGTACTCTTAGCCTAAACCCCCCTTACCCACCTTTACCTCAGAATAAGGGATGTTCTACCAATGGTCCCATAAATGGAGGAAAAATAGAAATTTACGCCGCAATACTTCTCTTTTCGCTATGAATTTCATTGTCAAAATAGTCTCACTTTTCCCTCGCAGGAACAACCGATTCTCTTTTTGTCTGACAAAAATAAGTCCTGCAGTTTGCTGTCCTACTAACCTAGTGCATAAAACTCATCTAAGAATACCTAGTACATAAAACTAGGCCACACATAAACTCGGAAGATGGATGTTTGACATGAATATTCCTTTTATTATAAATCTTCTGCTAAACATTATATATTTTGTGACATAGGCAATCAATATTAGTGTAGTTCAGCAGATACAACAGTTCTTAAACTGTAGCTTACTTTTCATTTAACTCAGACATTGATGAGTGCAAGGAGAAAAAAGCTTGCCAGTGTCCTGAATGCAACTGCAGAGATACATGGGGTGGCTATGACTGCACTTGCAGTGGAGACCTTTTGTACATCAAGGAGCATGACACTTGCATAAGTAATTTTTACGCTTTGAATCTGTTTGTTGTATCTATCTTTTTTTTTTGTATCTATCACTTAGTCTTCTTGTATGGTTAATCCGTAGGTAAGACAGCAGTTCAGGCTAAAGCAGCATGGGCTGCCGTTTGGGGGATCTTGGTAGCCTTGGTTGTTGTGGCAGCAGGAAGCTATATGGTATACAAATACAGATTAAGGGTAAGCTAGCTTGTACAGAATATTGTCCTCATTCATGAACCTAGTGAAATAATATGTTCTTGCCATCTCGAATGGTTTGTTTGGAACTCCTGTTTATTAGTTCAATATAGATTACTCGTGTGCTGCAAATGGTTGCTATGTTATCCCTTGTTTCTATCAGCCTTATGGTCTTCTGGATATGTGCTGTTACATGTTGAGACATTGGATGCATTGAAGAACAGTAATCTGCTACATGGCACATGCATGGGTTATTGAAAACTGATGCACAGATTTATATCATTTAGCAATCATGTCTTCCTTGTGTGATACACTGACAGTAAATCTCTTTTGGCATCTCTCCATGTACTATGTACTGCTTGCTAAACCTAAAAGATGGAAACATGTCATGTTCTGTCAGCGGCAATGTTCTGTCCTTGGAAAAGAGAAAAAAAGATGATAGCCAACCATAATTACTTTGTAAATCATATATCTTTATGATTAGCATGCCCACCTTTTCATATTAGCTTACGCAGCCAGTCGATTGGATATAGTTTGCTATGTCTACTGGTGGATTTTATAGATATAGCTTGTCTATTGATTCTGTAACTAGTTTCGCCATGCTGTGACACACAATTAGATTGGCAATTCAAGTGGATTTAAAAGGGCAGTCGAATTTTGTATGTAGATATGAGAACTTGACTTAATATTTTGCCAAGTAACATGCAAAGAAAACTAGAAGTGTAACCAGTGACCATCTTCCACTGTAGCTTATGGTTCCCACTTCCCAAAGCTGATGTATTATCCAATCCCTTATGATGTTGAGTTTCATTATGTGCTTTAATTACTAACCATTTCCTCTCTACAATCGATCTAAGATACTGTAGACATGCCCAAATACACGATTTCTTCTCATCTTAATTAACATACATGTCTATTAATTCCACGTGTTGTTTCTTTCAGTCATACATGGACTCCGAGATCAGAGCTATCATGGCACAGTACATGCCACTGGACAGTCAAGGAGAGGTCCAAAACCATTCACACGAAGACCATCCATGAAAAAAAGCGCAATCTGCTCGCGCACATCATCAAACACGTACAACTGACAGGCAGAAATGTGAAGCTCGAGCCGCGATGGGAAATGCAGAAATGAACCGGGAGGTGAATGACAGCTTGATTTTAGAGTCCCCATGAATGTGGGATTTACCTACTAATTTATCTGGAGCACTTTCGCCATATATTTCACGGTTAGCTCCATTTATGCAGGTGCACCACCCGTGTAGGTTATAGAACTCATGTGATAGTAATTTATGGCTATAGCCAGGTACGGCTACCCACTTTAGTGTAATGACCTTAAGAGAACCATTTGACAGTGTCTTGTGGAATGTGGCATCTGCTCTATGTATGACGTGGGTACTCAGGCCCCTTTGAAACTCCTGGTCTAGAATAAATAACTGAGGGCATCTGTTGTGCTGCAAAACCGGTTCGTTCGTGTTGGTGTTCTGGTGAACTTGATGAAGTGTATTTGGCTGTTCGTTGGGTAGATTTTCTAGGTGAGGCTGGCGAGAAGGCGGTACCTCCAGAGTGTATGTGGAGGTTTGGTCCTGCTGATATGGGTGTTCAATTCTGGTTGGTTGTAAAGGTGTTGTCCGCTGATTTTGGGTTCTAAAAATCGAAGGTTTATGGGTTCTACCGGAAGTGGCTTTGGCATTCCCTGAAGTGGTGGCAACAACACAGAACTCATCATAAGGTGTATCATCTTCCACCGTCAACAACACAGACAACCGTTTGCACGTACTTCTAAACAAATCCTCTCTGCTCCACCATGACGTTGGAGACAACGTCGCAACAACATGAACATAGCAGGAGGAACAACATGAACATAGCAGGAGGAAAGACTCATCTGATGGATTCGCCGTCGTCTCGCCGACACCATCCAAGAACTCTAAATCCACTGACCTTAGTGGCGGAGTCAGCCTTACAAAGGCAGCTAGTTGACGGGAATTTGCCCATGGAATTGCTAGCCAATTCTCGATCCCTACCATAGCTTGCACGTAGATTCATGGGTAGAGCCCGGGCAACTGCTCGGGGCCGTCGGGAGGTGGCTCCACCACTGACCGGACTGAAAGATCGGCAAGTACATAATGCCATCAACTCCAAGACGTCGCCATGAAGGACAACGGCGGTGTGAAAGTAGAGTCGAAACAGATTTATTTGATCGAGCGCCGCTCCCACCATCTCAATCGGCCTAGCAAAGAAGACAAAAGCTAACCCTAAATATTAGGTCGGAACGGAGGAGAGAGGTCCCTCCTCCCTCTTGCCGCCGTCAGAGCAGCAACCGGAGGAAGAGAAGACCAAAGCCAGCGTCTTGACCGGTGGAGATAGGGAGAAGATGGCCACCGCCACCTCTACCGCGAGAGAAGGACAGGAAAACGATATGCCTAGCATTTTTAGGTACAGATGTACCTAGAGGCATATTAGTGTGTAGATTCTTTCATTTCATCTCGTACATAGTCCGTATTGATTTAATTAAAACATTTTATATTTTGGTACAGAGGGGTATAATATTTTATCAACCTACTGGAGTACAATACAATATAAAGAAGACATACACCATAATCCCGTGCCTAGGCGAATCGCCGTGTTCCCGTCTCTAGTCAATGCCCATTGTGCTTGATAGATTGTGATTTTGTGAGAGCATCCCCCATGCCTTTTTCAGGTGTGTACAAGTAAAAGAAGTATGGGATGGTCTGGGCATTTTTCAGGTAATAAATGATGCTTAGGTTCAAGAGATCAATGGTACTCATATACTTGAGTCGTTATTGTTGAATTATGCTAATTTTACAATGCTCCCTGAGATGTCATTGTGAGGGCATCTCCAGTCGTTCGGCCCCCCCCAGGTTTCGATTCGGCGCTTTTTAGCCTTAACGCCGGCCCGGACCAAAACCTGGGGGGGGGGGGGGGGGGATTTCACCAGCCGTTCGGCGCCCCAAGAAAAACACATGGAACATAAATTTAAAAGTTCTTCTTCCCGCCCCAAAAAACAGCCCGAGTTCGGCGATCACAGCGGCCACAGTTGGGCAATCATACAAAAAAACGCCACAGTTGGGCGATCACGGCCACATTCGGCAGATCAGGCAGAGGCCGGCGCGGCGTCAGAGTCGACGTCGAAGACGGGCGCGGTGGTCGGAGCTGGCGCCGACCTTGGAGTGACATCCTCGGCGGCCTCGAGGTCGACGACGGGCGCGGCGTCCTCCAGGTCGATGGCCGTCGCAGCAGTAGTGGCTGCAGGCTGAACGTCCGGCGTCTCGGCTGGAGTGGCTGAGCTTGTCGGGCTGTCGCAGGCCGCGCCCATCGGGGTGGTGTCCGGCTGGTGATGTCGCTAAGGATGAGGCGGCGCCGCGCCATGAACCATGCCCTCACCTCGGGGTCCATCGCGTCCGGATCGCCCCTCATGAGGAAGGCGAGGTCGTGGTTCCTCTTCTTCGCCTCGGTGCCGGTCCTCAGGAGGTCGAGCTTGACCTTGGAGTTGTCCATGACCGCCGCCCACCTCTGCTTGGAGGTCTCCTCTCTTTTGGCGGCGTGGATCTGGGCGTCGGCGATGCAGGTCTCGATTGACGCCTGGAGTTTCGCCGATGCCGGCGCGGCCTCCCTCGCCGCTTTGGCTTTCTTGTTGCCCATTGGGGGACGGCCATCAGACGCACCTACAGCCGCCGCGTCCGGGGCATAGTCCTTACCGCCCTTGGCCAGCGAGCGGCGTGCTTCCGTCCACTTCTCGCACCCGTCGATGACGAGGAAGACGTGGAGGTACTTGAAGTCCGTCTTCTCGTCGTCCTTGTACGCCTCGAGCATCCGGGCGATCTCCATCTCCCGGTTGGCCCCGCTCTTCGGCCTGTGGGCGACCTCCTCCTGTATGCCATGCCACTTGTTGCAGGCGGCCTGCATGAGCGCCCAATGGTTGGCCATCGCCTTCTGGCTGCGCTCCGTAACGCACCCGGCGTAGTCGGGATCGATCATCCGGCGCTCGTCGTACGCCGTCTTCACCCGCTTCCAGTAGTTGTCCAGGGCCTGGTTGGCGCTGATGATCGTGTCCATGCTGGTCACCTTCCATGCCTCGGCGAGAAGGATGTCGTCCCTGGTCGTCCACTTGATGCGAGGCTCGGCGGGCGACTTTGGGTTCGCGGCACCCTTGCCCTTCCTGGGACGGCGGCCGCCCGTGTCGCCTTCCGGGGCCAGACCTTCGTCCGCCCCCTCGGCAGCCTGCGTCTCATCTCCTTCTTCCTCCGCCTATGCCTCCGCTTCCTCCGTGACGCCGCCATACCCGCCGCCCGCGAGAAATTCCCCGCCCGAGGCCGACAGGAAGCCCGGGGCTGCCGCTGCCGCCGCCGAGCCCGTGGTGATGATCTCGTCCATGGTGAAGCTGCTGTCTTGGTGCATCCCGAGCAAGGACTGCGCGGCGAAAGTGGGGGAACGGCGAGGTGGCGGCGAAGGCACGTAGCCCGGCGAACCGACGTACATCATGGGCGGATGATGGGGGAACGTGAGGTTGGGGTTGAAACCTCCATGGGGTTCGGCGTCGGCGTACCCAGGATAGTACCGAGGAGACGCGCTCCAGCGCAGCGACGGCGACGGCGAAGCGGCGGAGGCTTGGCTCCAACCGAGAAACTGGGGATGGGGACGCAGCCGGGGCTTGATTCCAGCCGGAGTTGGCGGCTCCACTTCTTCATCCGGCGCCTCCGCTTCCTCTTCCTCTTTTTCTTCCTCAGCCACGGCTTCGCCCGCGGCCTCCGCCAGCTACACGGCCAGCTCCCTTTGCCGCTGCTTGGTCTCCCTCTCCCGGCGCTGGAGATTCTCCGCCTTCAGACGCATCTGCTCGACGATCCAATATTTGTTGCTCATGCCCGGCGGCTTCTCCTTCGACGCTCTCGGCTTGCGCTTCTTCTTGCCGGGCATGGAGGCGGTGGCGGAGGTCGCGGGGATGGCGGCGGCGGCGGCTGCGGCGGCTCGGGGTCCTGTGAATTTGGCGGGAGCCATGACGGCCAGAACTGTGAGAAATGGCGGGATCGGGCGGGAAGGGAGAGATATATGTGGGGAGAAATGGGGGGAAAGATCAAAGTTTATGGAGGGAAATCGCATTCTCTCGCCGACAGGTCTGGCCCGCGCACGCCTTTTGCCCCCCCCCCAAGCGGAACCCAGGGCGCTGGGTTTGGGCTGGGTTCGCCGACGCGAAACGGCGCGAAAAACGGCGCCAACCGGCGCTAAATCGACCACTGGGGGAGCGGCTGGTGGATTTTTGCTTGCGCCGGCGCTAAAAAGGCCTCCTGGGAGGCGCTGGAGGGACGGCTGGAGATGCCCTGACCTTGCTACATTGGCGATTTGGTATATCTGGCGGGAGCGGCGGAAAGCTACACATGGTGAGCCTGTCTAGAAGCCATTGCGGTCGGCCCAATCTATCATGGCATTGGCTCTTAATTACAAAAAAAAAATCAATAAAACGGGTAACCGACCAATTAGTAGGCATGGATGGGAGAAGCAAACGGGGGATTTTGTTAAACTGAATGTAGATGCAACTTTTGACATAAACACTAATTTTGGTGACACTGGTGTCATCATTCGAGATCACTGTGGGTCTTTTGTTTCAGGTGGAAGGTGAAGTCTACACTTTGTAGAGGATGCCGCAACAACTGAAGAATGTGCGCTACGTGACGGTCTCCTACTTGCTGGCGAGATCGGATGTAACAAATTGGTGGTCGAAGCAGACTGTTTGGAGGTTAATGAAGCAAATTCTCTGGGCGGCAGCAGCTATATAGTAGATGCAACTTTTGACATAAACACTGGTTTTGGTGACACTGGTGTCATCATTCGAGATCATTGTGGGTCTTTTGTTTCAGGTGGAAGGTGGAGTCTACACTTTGTAGAGGATGCCGCAACAGCTGAAGCATGTGCGCTACGTGACGGTCTCCTACTGGCTGACGAGATCGGATGTAACAAATTGATGGTCGAATCAGATTATTTGGAGGTTATGGAGATCATGCAAACTGAAGCAGATTCCCTGGGGCGGCAGCAGCTATATATAAGGAATGCACTTTACTTTGTTACGATTTTGCACACGTTAGTTCTGCACGTTGTCCTAGGGAGACCAATATGACAGCTCACGAACTTGCTAAATTTAATGAGTACGAAATTATAGTATTTGGAGTTAATTACGTTTTTAGTCCCACAACTTGCACCGTTTGGACGATTTAGTCCCACGTCTTGTAAATTGGACTAATTAGTCCCACAACTTGCACATGTTGAACGAATTTGGTCCAACCAGCGCACGGCTTGCCACCGTGAATATTTACATTTTGGTCCTTTTGTTTTTTAGTATTTTGTTTTAGGTCCTTTCACGCGTGGGTCAAGCGATGCAATGTAGGGTTCCGGAAATATAGGTATTTCCTTTCCTGGACCAGACCTTCTCGTGACGCAGCATGCTGCGGCGACGAACACCTCACCTAGACGGGTACGACGCAAAAATCGACCACTCACCTCAGTATGCAGACCAGTTCTTCTTACTGGCGTCGTAGGCGGCGGCGGAATCCAGTAGACCTCCCCGGTCACCGGCCACGCTGGCACGACAAGTGTCATCACCCAATTGACTATGGACTAAAGCATTTCAGAGGTACAAGTTCTGGGACTAATTAGTCCGTTCTCCAAGATGTGGGACTAAAACGTCCAAACGGTACAAGTTGTGAGACTAAAAATGTAAATTACTCTAATATTTGACATGGCGATCCTATATTCGAGCTGATGTTTGGCATGGCGATCCTGTAATCTCAAACGATGAAATATTATTTCCAATTAATAAAGTCCCCATGATAGCTTTCCCCCCAAAAAAAGACATGGCATTTTCAATAGAAGGAAAAGATGGGAATCCAAAAAGGTCCGTTTGTGCATATTGGGATTGAACTCAAAACTCCCATATATAAATCAAGAAGAAGCTCTACAGTTGATCAGATTTGCGATCGATGAAGGCACTTACGACGATGTCGACGACGCGCCGTCCATGGGAGGACCTCCCCAGGGCCGGTCCTAGGGGGGGGGGGGGGGGGTGGGCGAGAGGGGCGGCCGCCCCGGGTCCAGAAATTTTGGGGGCCCCCCAGGTATATGTATAAGGTATATGTATATATCAGTATATAGCTTTAGTCAGTGTGTAAATAGAAAAGAAAAATACAATGGACTTAAAGTAGGCCGGTGGATGATTGCCTATGGGCCTGCTAGCTAGCAATTGGGCCTTAGGAACGTTGGACAGGAGGTATACGCAGCATATGGCTGGCCTCTTGGCAATACGTGATCGACATGGAGTCGTCCGGCCGGCCGGAGAGTTGTTCCTTCCATATAACGATTCGCAGTTAGCCAATATAGATCAGACGCGTCTCGCGATCGCGATCCTGATTTCCTGGTCGTCTCTTTCTCTCGCGTGATCCGTCTACAACCACATCGCCTATTCGCCTCTGACGCCTCTAGTTCTGGTCTTCTGGATCGATCCGGATCCCCATCGGCCATCGCTCAACTCGACGTCTCGTCGCCAACAACAACGAGTACTGATCTTTCACAACATCATGTTCATACTTTTGTGAATTCCTTAATTTAGGTTACTAATTATTTGTTTTTTGTAGGGCCGTCATGAAGAAACCTCTATCCGGTAGTGCGAAAAGAAAAAGGAGGGAGCAAGAAAAGAAATTTATAGACTCACAAAGAGGATCTCTTCATAAATATTTGAAGACTAATACAAGCACTTCAACAGATCCAAATAGATTGGCGTTGGTTCCCTGGGTTCCTGTGGGGGAACAAAGTAATACTATTAATCTTGAAGACAATGGTGACACCGACGCGGATGATAACAATGTGAGTGATCATGAACACGCATTTAATTCATCTCATACAGAATCTGCTAGTTTTGATGAGGAACCAGTTCGTGTGGATATTTATGACCCGACAAATTGGGGTAATCTTGATAATAAAGCAAGGGACACATTAGTGGAGAAGGGGCTTATTAGAGAAAAATTATTGAAGTTCAACTTATTTGAAGTCAATGGACGGTTCTCAGATTAAAGACAATTGTACTACATTTGCAAATAAATTCTCTCTAGCTGGCAAATGTGATATCGAATTGGATGATCTAGTTTCTGAGTTAAGTCTTATGCAGTTGACCTTGCCAGATAGAATAATGTTTGCTCTGGAGATTTTTCAGTTTGTGAGAGAAGCGGATTATCCTAATATTTATATTGCTTATCGGATCTTATTTACTATGCCCGTGACCGTCGCATCTGCGGAAAGAAGCTTTTCAAAGTTAAAATTATTGAAGAACTATTTGAGATCTACAATGTCACAGGAGAGGCTAAATGGTTTGGCAACTCTATGCATCGAGAAGAAGTTATTGGATGATCTTGATATTGATTCCATCGTTGGTGATTTTGCATCTAGAAATGTCAGGAGAAATTTTTAGGGTTTTTTCCCGCAAGGGTTTTCCACGTAAAATATGTGTCTCATTTCTCTCATTAATTTTTTTTATCAACATAAGGGCCCAAATTCTAGTCTCGCCCCCCGGGTCTCTGAATTCTCAGGACCGGCCCTGGACCTCCCACCGGAGCTGCTGGACCTAGTGCTCCAGCGTGTGCCCTCCCATAGCCACACAGACCGTGTCCGCCTCCGCGCCGTCTGCCGTCCCTGGCGCGCCGCCGCACGCCTGCAGACTCCGCAGCCGCCGCTGGAAGTGGGACCTTGGCTTGTCCTCCAAGACGGCACCTGCAGGCTTCCCAATGTTGCCGTCCACCGCATCCCCATCCCCAGCGACGTCGTCCGTTGCGTCTCCACCGGCAGCCATGGGCGGGCACAAATGTATTCATGGGTATTCAGCTGAATACCCATTATTTTTAGCTAAGAAAAATTAGGTAGTATTTGTCTATCCTAGCCCAGCGAATAGATTTGTCCCCTTGGCCCATAGCCCAACATCAGCAGCGTAGCTTCCGTAAACGATAGTAGTACTAACTCGGTCAGTCCAGCGAAACAACGCAACGAGGGCACTGACAGCGGTTGATCAATCTGTTGCCGAGGAGATTAGGCGCTAGGAAGGATCCCGAATGCGGCGACCGGCGTTCAGGCGCTAAGCTGCTACAGCGACGGGAGTATCAGGCGTTTAGGCAATTCATTCACGGTAGGTTCTGAATCCTTTTCTATTGAACAATTTGTCAATCTGTGTGTCCGTACTTTTTCAGTGAACAAATTGTGAACCTTCAGATTTTGCATTGGATTTTTTTGTCTGACTTTGAATACCCAATGCCAATATCCTGTGCCCGCCACTGCCGGCAGCATGGTCTACCTCGTGCACTTCAACGGGAGGTGCTCCCTCATGAACCCTTTCTCTCTGCAGACCACCCCTCAATACAGTGGCGGAGCTATGTTGAGGTCAGGGGGGGCCGCCGCCCCCCCAGCCCAACACCAAAACCTTTATCTGCTACTACTGGTTGAGAGCATTCGGCCCCCCCACGCTCAGCCAGGGCCGGCCCTGAGGGGGGGTCGCCCGCCCCGGCCCCCGAATCGTAGGCCCCAAGCTAGCTTACGCAGTGTATTAGTGATGGCGCCATTAGAGCAGGTCTGAAGGTTTTTTTGTTTCCTCTCGTACGGATCTAGGGAAGAAGAACGAGTAGTTACGGTCTACTACTTGGGCCTGGGCCATTTGTCCTTTTCTTAGCCTGGTCCTTTCTTGTATTTTCGTTAGCTAAAGCGGGGAGAAACCAGTGGGCTAAATGCCTACACTATAGCCACAAGGCCCAATAAATGAGGCATACATTTGTAACTCATGGAAGTTCAGAGCCTTCAACTTGCGTATATCCTTTTGGTAGATTCTTTTTAATTTACTTCTACATACATTATGTGCTACAGTCAGATCATATAATTTATTTTAATGCTATAGGATTGGTTACGGTTCAGTGTTTAATTTTTTTTTTGGTCTTTCGCCCCCCCCAACCTTTTTTTCAAGCTCCGCCACTGCCTCAATACATCAACCCGGAGCTCCTGTGGTGTCGCAAGGCGGTGCTCATGCCGGATCGCAACACCATCGCCGTCGCCGTCCGGACAGTGCTGTCCAACGAGGTCGCCATCTCTACGCGCTCGCCTCGCCGATCAGGATCAACCTTCGTCGACATGATGTGGAAGCCGCCAGAGGGCACCGTGCGCGACATTGCACTCTTCCAGGGGAAGCTCTGCGCCCTCACCACGACGACAATCATGAACTGGGGGCGGCGCTCCCGAGACCTTTTCGTCCTTGACGTCGAGGACGGCCAGGTAATTAGCGCGCAATGCGTACTCAACACCTCAAACTCAGAGAAGCGCGCGAAACCCTACTACCAGAACACGTACTACTACCTGGTCGCATCCGGCGACCGACTGCTGATGGTGGAACAGAGGAGGAGCAAGAAGCCCAACGGTCTGCCGCCTAGATTCGAGATTTTCGAGGCAGCTGAACTGAGCAGCGGCCGTGGTGGGCGCTGGAGGAAGACAGATACGTTGATGGGTCGAGCTCTCTTCGTAAGCGAAGGCTGCTTCGAGTCGCGTCCAGCCGCTGCCGACGACAACGATGGCCGACGAGTTGGGCCTGAAGAAGACTGCATATACTTCCACTCCATCTGCCACCATGACACAAGGAACCTCTCCTCCGGCGTGTATAATATGACACACAAATCATTGTCCATGTTCCATCACGACGCGATGACGGGGGAACATTACGGGCCGTGGTCGCCGGGAGTTGAGACGCCAGGGTATAAGATAAGTGCCGTTTCGTTATTGAAATGTGTCAATCGGGTGAAATGTTTCACCCTGTGTTTTATCTTATTTTTGTTCATGCCGTGCGATCTATCCCATTTTTCATATAGCCTATTCACCAAGGCACCGTCACAGGGTTAAACTTTCAAGACATGTTCAGATTCATTAGTTAGTGTTAATTATATTTCCTCCGCGCATTATGCTACTTGAGTATTGTGGGATCACTTTGAAAGTGGAATGTGCTTCTTTTTTATGGTTGCTGGAACAACTATGGTTTGTTATAGACATCGTTGAAAGCAGAGGGGGCTTGTGAGGGGATAAATTTAGGTTCCTATTTAATACTTGAGAATCAGCCCTTCCTGATACTCATGCAGTTTATCCTGAGGATCAGGCTTGGTTATAAATCAAGATAAAAATTCTGATACTCATGCTTAAAAGTCTGTGTGCATCCCTAGTTGTTGCAGAGGCCGGGGAAGTGAAATTCTCCCCCAAACAATTTCGATATGTTGTCAAACACCAGACCCTCGCGTCGCTCTGTGTAGAGCGACTCGGGGGAACCCTTCCACCCAGCCGCCAGCCACCGCTACCCTCCGTCCCTTCCCCCGCCGTCGTCGGAGGAGGTAGGGTTCGTCCGACGGCGGACGAGCCTGAGCAATTTCCTTCAAAGTCATTGTCTCAGATCTGATCTATCATGAAATTCCGGCCGGCCGGGGGCCGTCGTCCACGATCTATGCCCGTGCACCCAGCGTGCATCCTGTGTGTGGCATCCTATGTGTGCATGGCGCATGACCGTGTTGCAGTTCTGGACGACGATTAGCCCATGCGCACGCATGCCCTTGCATGGAAGTCGTTGTGGCTAGCTGCCTGCCTACAGCTCCGGAAATCAATCGGAGGGCCGGCGAGATCAGGAGGCCGCGACGCCTAGTGCGACCGGAATCAGGTCATGGCTTCAGCCACGTCGATGGCCAGTCCTCTGATTTGGCTCTAGTGTCGGGTTCCGGATGTCTCCGACGGCGATCTCGTATGGATTTTATGATTTTTACACCTAGAGACTGTTGTATTTGAGGGAATTCGGTCGCGTCGGAGGGAGTGGCGTGAAGCTCTGCTTCTATGCCATCATGGGCAAATCCATGGTGTAGTCAGAGGCGGGGAATGTCATGAAAGCTGAGATTAAAGGACTAGCAAATGACGATTGGAGGCTTTGCGACGATGATAAACTTGCTAGGAGTTGCATGAGGCCGAGCAGCGGTATGTTAGTGGGGGCAACATCACAGGTGAAGTTCAAAGTTCTACCTTTCAGGGTGAAAATCCAAGGCCTGATCTTAATTGGTTGTGCCTGGCAATGCTCTTGCTGAAGACATTGTTTTGAGAGCGGGGACTATTATCTTCAGGGTGAAAACCCAAGGTCTGGCCTTAATTGGTTGTGCCTGGTTCTTCTTGAAGACGTTGATTTTGAAGATTTGGACATCAGGTGGTGTCTTGGTGGTGGTTGTGCGGCTGCCGCAATGACTGTAACTCTGTAGCGGGATTTTTCTTTTTATTTCTTCTTCTTATTGTCTTTCGGCTGTGTGCATCCATAATAGTTTTGGTTATTGCGTTGTTGCAGATGCTGGGTGTAATTTGTATCCCCACGATATTAACATACTCTTTATCTAAGAAAAAATCACTATGCACTTAGTTAAGCTATTATGGTTGTAATATTCAAATGCTTGCGTACCCAACGTGTTTTGATGGAGGAAGGAACAAATAAAAACATATGCATGCTCCACGTACGAGCGGCGAGCCTGCTTGTTTCTCTGTATGATCTTGTCCTGATCTTCCATGAAATCTGAGTTAAGTTGCAGAGACCATGTCAACATCCGGGACCAATGGTTGCATGTATATAATTGGCCAGAACCATCTCATCTCGCCTGTGTTCCATACAGGTTATCTGCACCCTTCAGATGCAAGGGCCACATGCCCGGCCATGCACGTTCGTGATCTACAACCAGTTGAGCTATTTTCATGGTGGTTGAGGTATCATCATGTAATCAAACCGTCTGGACCTTGTGTCTATGTATAGTACTGCAGGGTATAGACCCGTATACATCAGGCCGTACGGTGGACTGTATCGATCCAGTAGTTGTGAGCAATCGGCATCAGACATAATACCACACAGCAGTAGAGCATATCGGTTTTGGGTTTTCTCTTGTTTTATTTCCTTGATGAAAGAACATAATGAGTCCATTGGCTCTATCCATAAAATGCCTAAGAGCAAGCTAATTGATTATGATGATGGAGACAGTGCTCTTGTAGGAAACAAAGCAGGTTGTCCGTGTTCCCCTACAGAAACAAAGGTGACATCCAAGGACTCTGTAGTACTGAAGCTGAAGCAGTTTTCTTTGCTCTAGCAAGATTCTTCGGGCTGGTGTTTATTTGTCTAGTTTTGTTTTTACACAAAGAAATTTAACAGTTCGCGAAAATGCTCTCCTTCAGATAACTTAGTTAACTCTCTTCCTTTTTGTAATACTCCAGAGCACAAGTTACAGCTGTGTGTGCTGTCCATATCACTTCTCTTTTACGGCAGTCTGTTTTGGTTAACAATTTGGGCAACAGAGACCACCCACCCACTCGGAGCCATCCTGAAGGTAAACTAAAGAAAGACCCAAGGCAGTAACCAGCAGAATGCATGGAAGCCATGCTAAAAATACATTGCTTCCTCTTCCTGGTTACTTATACATCAAATTCTTGAGTCCCACTCCAACCACTAGCCAGCCCAGCCGTTATACACAATTGAAAGCAACCCACATCACCTCTACTACCAACAACGGCAAAAGAATGAAAGGGAAAATAAAAGAGAAAACGTGGAAACTCCAATTGGAAACACAGAACACTAGTATGAAGATTTAGCTGCCCATATCCCTTTTCTGGAGCCCTTCTTGCCCACCATCTTGACCACCCTCTGTTTCCGGCTCGCGGCCGCGGCCTGCTGCTCCCCGTCGGCGGTGGCGTCCGGTAGTATGGTGACGTCGACCCTGACGATGTGGTGGTCCGAGGTGCCCTTGGAGGAGACGACCGTGTAGGACCCCGGCACGAACTTGTAGGGGGAGTCCGGCGACGCCAGGATGTAGTCCACCCTCGTGCCGTACTTGCACGTCCCTTGCACGTCTGGATCGAGTAGTTTCAGGTGTAATTAAGGTTCTTATACAGGCGGTTCAGTTCCAAAGTAAATAAGCAGAAGAGACGATGTGAGAATCCTATGTGTCTGTCTGTCACCTTGGCCTTTGGCCACGACCACGACGGCCTCGCATTCCCCGGCGAAGTCCTTGGCGTCGACGAACTGCTTCCCCTTGAGGTACCTCATCACCTCCACCTTGGGCGTCGGCTTGCCGATCTCCTCGTAGTACTGCGAATCAAATCATCGTCAGAATTTGCACACGAACTTGTTATTTTTTCAGCCAGTCTTACACAGAGAGAAGTGTTTTTTTTTTGAAAGGTACATAGAGAGAAGTTACTACGTAGGTACCTTGACGATGTCTGCCCATCTTTCTGCTGAGTAGTCGGTGCCGTCGAGTGCGTTGAGGCCGCCGGCGAGGATGTGCGGGCCGTCGAGGGAGCGGAGCATGGTGCTCACCTGCTTCATCCTCCAGCTCTCGTCCAGGTGGTCCAGGTGCGTGCAGTGGAAGTGCACCTCCCCGGCCTTGGGCACCTCGATCGTCGCCCTCAGCACGTTCCTGCATCGAAGCCATGCCGTTTTCTTCCATCAGCAAATCTCATTCGGACAATGCCGCTTTCAGAAACCAACCAATCATGCAGACTGACTGACAGGGCCCTAGCTAGTTATGCAGTTATGCTGGAGCAGCGATCGATCGGGGCAGGGGAATTATTCAGCCTCATGTCATGTCAGCCTGGAGATTTTGTGACGACGACGACGATATCGCGCGGGAAAACAGGAACAAAACGGAACGCCGCGCAATAACTTCTCCATTGCATGGCCGGGGGCCGGGAGTTGCTGTCCATCTGATCCGAACCAACCGTCGCCCCGGCAAGAAAGGCCCTGCACAGCTGCACAAACAGCGCAGCAGCTCACAGTTCCTCCATGCATGAGCCATGGCAAGGTCGATCGGCTCTGCTTTTTACTCTGTTCGAAGCACGGCCGGCCGTTCGCCCTTGGATAATTGTGGACGCCGCCAATGCACTATGCAGCAGCTCCACCTAATCCATGGTTTATGCAAGCATGCTGCTTGATGTGCTACTAAACAATGCCAGGGTTAGTTAGTACTAAGTTAAGCATCAGGGATGCGCCACACCTACTCCTCTAGCATCTTGCTGCTTGTCGGACTCGGATGTGCATGTATTCCTGGGGCCAGGTTGACTCCACCGGTACTGGCAGGTGAAGAACCTACTACTCCACTTTGGAGTTGGGCTCAAAACACGGGTCAGCCGGAGACGGAGTAGTTGATTCCTGGTTAGTTAAAAGAACGTGCACAGGGCACGCTTTGCTTCGATTATCAATTTATATCATAGGACAAGGATCGAACTTCCTGGGGGTTGATTCCTTGGGACGAAAAACAAACGAAATTCGGCAGCAATTACTTGTGCAAGTGCCCGAAACACGTGACAAGAATTGCACGAACGATCAGAATCTGGCTGAGCTAGCGGGCGAGCGTGCTGGACCAGCCAATAATGCAGAGCAGAGGCGGAACAGAACAGCTCGCGGCGCACCGGGGTCCGGGGGTGCGCCGGTGGGCATGCGCCAACCGCCGTCGTCCATGCCAAAACGAGCAGCTAGCTAAGCTAGCAAGATGCTAGGAGAAAAAAGCAGGACCCAGGCACAGCTGTGTCGTCGACGAGCCACTGTCCGGTAACAGTCCGCCACGAGCGCCGGTCGGGCAGGGCACGAGGACGTGGTACGGCGCAGTAATGTCGCACTGTGGTTGTTGCAGAGCGGAAGGGAATGGAACATTCATGCATTCACTCAGATCATGACGCCGACAGACATGACTCGCAGGAGCAGGAGCAAGAAAACGAAGGGAGGGAATGGCGGACGTACGTACCGGACGTCGGACTGGTCGGCGACGCGGAGCGCCTTCCAGCGCTTGATGGGCCAGCGGGAGAGCACGGCGTTGCCGTACTCGGGCGCCCAGCTCTCTGCGAACACGTACCGCATGCCCAGGGCGCTCGCGAGGTCCGACAGCGGCCGCATCCCGCGCTCCTCCTCGGCGCGCACGTTTTGGAGCCCGATGATGTCGGCGCCCGTCTCGCGGAGCACCTCCTCCACGCTCCGCCGGCGCGCCGCGTCGAGGCCACCGACGATACCCGGCTGCGGCTGCTTCGGCCTCCTCGGGCTGCTCGTGCCGCCGCCTCCGGCGAGCCGGCCGCTACGGTCCAGCGAGATCTCGTTGTCCTGCAGGTTGATGGACACCCGCGCCTTGCTCGGCGCCCGGGACAGCAGGCTCGCCTGCGCCTTCAGGATCCCCTTGGGCCGCGGCCGCGCGCCCGTGCCCGTGCCGCTCCGGCGCGCGGCGTCCGCCACGGGGCTGCCTGGGTCCTGCGCCTGCACGGCGGGCGCCATGGAGAACAGCGCCGCGTTGAACGTCGCCACGCGGATCGTCACCGGATGCTGCCGTCCCTCCCCAGGCGCCGAGCCGTCGCGCGGGGTGCTGGCCTTGCCGCTGCCCAGCCGGCGCACGCGCACGGTGACGCGCGCCTTGGACGGCGCCGGCGCCGCCTCGGCCCCAGCGCTCCCGCCACCGTGCCGGCGCCTGCGCGGGCGCGGGTGCAGCGCGCGGAGGCCGGCGAGGAAGCGGCGCAGCATGTGCCTCAGCGCGGCCACGAGCATTCCACGCCCGCCGTCGCTCGACCGGCGCCGGTGCGCAAGCAAGCAAGAAAGCTCCTTCGATCGCCTGCGTTTGCGTGCTGCGCGCCCAGTGTCTTGCTCGTGAGTGCGCGCAAAGCTATGGCTTAGCGTAATATACTACTGCTCCTTCACTTGCTCCACGGCCGCCCAGGCCAACGACGGCGACGGCGACGGCTTCGCTTGGCTCAGCTCTGCTTTTGCTTCGCTTCCGCCCCGGATTTTGTACTGGCAGTAGGCTACTAGTAGTACCGGCTGCTAGCTTGGACACACGTCGAAACGGATCGCGTGAATGTACGTGGTCACAAGCGAGATCTGCTGTTGGTTGCTGCGGCATCGTCGTTTTCCTTTACCTGTGTGTAATGTACACGGTACACCTACCCGCTTCTCGACGGTATCTTCTTCTCTGCCCAACCGTAGCATACCGATCGAGTTACCTTTTTGGGTAGACCACATAAGAACAAGGTCGCATCTTTCCGAGAATCCGCGGTGACCACTTTGCCCCCCCTGCCTCCACCGCCGGCGACGACGCCGCGGGTCCCTGCCTCCTCCCTCCGTCGGAGGGACGGAGGCAAGTGGCGTGGCGACGTCGGGTCGGAACAAGGTGTTCTTGTTTGACTTGTTTTCTCCCTATCTCCAGGTAGTGATATAATTGGCGACGAATTGAGCTCGTAGGTTGGTCCTCTTGTCGTCTTTCGGACTTGGCGAGATTACTTTCTTAGTGTGTCGATGACGTTTGTCATAATTTGGTTTTGGATCGTATATTGCAACAAGTCTGCTCATTGACTCACGAAATCTTGTCAGGATGGTGCTTCCTTGGATCTAGCAATGGCGGAGAGTCGGTGTCTCTTTCGACGTGCGCCTTGGCAATGCTGAAGGTGGATGCCAGATGTTGTGTGTGTGCAGGAAATGTAAAGATCCTTTGATATTTTTAGGTCTCTTTCCTATTTTTTTTGGATAATAATTGTTTTTGTCCGATATTTTCATTTATCAATGTGATATATTGTGGTTGCCATAAAAAAAAGCACCGGCGGAGTTAAACATAAGATCATAAAATATTACTGGTTCGCATTACTCTACCAATTGAATATCTGATTTTTACACTTTTGTAATGTCGTCTCATCCTAGGAGGAGAATTTTTTTTCTTTTTTTGAACAAGGATAGGTCCCGAATCCGAAGGGCCTAGATACTGCATTAAAAGTCCAGCGGTGCAATACACATTACAAAGAGGACCCTGAAAGAAACAGGAAAAAGAAACAAATCCTCATCTTTTACATAGCAACCCCTAGACAAATAAAGGGGGACGCAATCCGTCTTCTTCGCCAGCACCGACGAACGGAGAGCGGGGAGGAGAGATGAGGAGAAGAGAATCGATGATGGCCTACATACACAGTTTGAGGAAAGCCGATGGACAACGGTGGCGGCCCCGGGCTGCCGGCTCTATCCGGCGACTCCAACCACTTCCACGGGCCGGGAAATGAATGTCAACTGAAAACCAAATCGGCTCCCTGGGGAATATCAGGTGCGGCGGTGCAGATCATTTTGCTTCCTGCTCACGAGCGTGGCGTTGCAGCGTTAGTGTACATGCTATGCGAATAAAAAGACTGTACGTGTACATTTTGTCGCTGATTCGGACACGTCGATCGGGACGTACGAACGTTTCAGTCATGTAAGTGATCTCCGTGGTGAAGCGGTTAAGCGATGTGACTTGGACGCTAGCTAGAGAAGTAGTGGAGGTTGATGTCATGGGAGGATTAGTTAAGCAGTTGCTAGTTCCATGCATGGTCTCAGTCCACGGCTGGATTTATTAGCTGTTTGTGGGTCTGTGTCTTCGATGATGCAAATAAAAACCCAACACGGCGTAAACAAAGCGTTGTCATTTTTTTCATCCGCGGCGACTCATACTCGATCTAAAATGCGTTGGTTTCGAACACGCATGAACAACTCTTCTATCCTACCTTCGTTTGCCCCTAGTCCGTCAAACAGAGGTTGAACCCCCACTACAATTTTTCCTGTCTCAAAACCAAGCTCTGGCTCATGCCTAAGCCTGGGCACTGTCCGGTGCGAAACTGGTCAAACCGTGAAACCACACCGCACCGCACCGTGTTTCTGGTTTCGATCGGGTTAAGGCGGTTTACAGGTTCAAACCGGGAAGGAAAAGCTCATGCTGGTTTGAGACCATCTGAAACCGGGTAAAACCACAGAGACCGTCTCGTACGCTACAGGTTCGTCCCAGAACGCGCACGCGCCGTCTTCCGGCCGTCACCGGCTGCTGCTGCTTCCCGGTTGGCGTCGCCCCGAAGGTCTTTCTCGACGGCGGCGGCGTGGCGGAGCTCGAAGGCGGCGGCGTGACGGAGCTCGACGACGGAGGCGGCGTGGCGGAGCTCGACGGCGGCGGCGTGACGGAGCTCGACGACGGAGGCGGCGTGGCGGAGCTCGACGGCGGCGGCGTGACGGAGCTCGACGACGGAGGCGGCGTGGCGGAGCTCGACGGCGGCGGCGTGACGGAGCTCGACGACGGCAACGGTGCGGCGCGTTTGACGGTAGCAGCGACGCGGGGAGCTCGACGACGGGAGCGGTGCGGCGGCGACGGCAGCGACGGCCCGTGGGAGCTCGACGGACGCCAGCTGCGCGGCGGAGTTTGACGGCAGGACCTCGCCGCGCCGCCGAGCTTGTGCCGCTGTTGTATGACTACGAAAATCCATTCCCAGAACGTTCACACCAATGACGAGGCACGCATGGTGGAACTACTTGACGAACAGCCAGAGCACGCCGTATGTGACGGCCATGGCGAGCCAGCCGCCCACGAGCACCCTGAAGCCGGACCTCGCCGATGGCCATGGTGCAGGCGCCGACCGCCAGCCCGGCGATCCCCGACAGCAGAATCGTCCTGCCAACGGCGTTGTCGTTCACCGTGCTGACGCCGATCATGATGGACGCCGCGGAGATGAGGCTGTCGTTGGCTTCGAATACTGCCGCAGATAGACGAGGCTAAAGCTGATCGATCAACTCATTAAGATTCTACGAGCTAGACGATGTGTACACCGGTGCCAAACCGTATAACGAAACCGCACCGACCCGTGATATAGCCTCCCAGGATAACGGTCCGAACGAAACCAAACCATTTGACACCGGGAGGGACGGTCTTGTTTGGGAAACCACCTAAAACCGTTGGAAACCGTGAATGCCCAGCCTTACTCATGCCCTAGCATGGTCGACGCCCCTGCTGGAGCTGCCCCCCCCCCCCCCCCCCCAAGAAGCCAAACAAAGGGTTCACCGCGGGGCCAAGCAGACCTCGAAGCGGGGCGCTCGGAGGAGGAAGGAGAAAGCGCTCGTAGAAGCCGCTGACTAGGATCGGGTCGATGATAGTGATTTGATTGTCGTCAGGGCCGCGCAAGCTGATATCCTCAAGATAGGCGTGGTTCTGCCTGCAGGAATGGCCCCAACCACGGTGGCCAACTCGAACGCCTCGACGTCCTGGCCACCAAGGTCGAAACGCTCTACGACGCCATTGCCATCGCATGCATACGGCTACCTTCCCGGAAGTGTGTCGCCGCGGTTCTCACCGAAAGTCGGGGATTCAACACCGACCGCAGGGGACGATGAACTTTCGTTGACCGGTCCGGATGTGATCAACATCGAGACCGAGCCAGTTTTTTTTCCCGAAAATGTCAAGACTCCGCCCATGCATAAAAGAGGATTAGCCAAAGAGGCCCCGCATTGGAAAAAAGATTGAACTCGCCCTGTGCCTCAAGGAGGCCTGGCTCGAGGACATGGATCTCTCCATCTCTATCCCTACAAAGAAGGTGTAATATTTCAAAAAAAACACGGGTACTATATGGACCGAGAGTGATCACATCTCAGTCGTTTTCACAATATTGTATACCGACAATGAACTATGATCGAGATGGCCGAAAACCATGACCGAGATGGTCGAAACTAGGCGCAGTTATTTTTGGGTTTGATCCTGTATGACGTCATGGCAATATTATTTATGTGATTTGTTGCTATATTTTTTTGTTCTAATTTGCTAAATGATTTACAAATTTTAAAAACCTGGCCGGACGAACCAGATGGCTCGCCCTGTTGGATGCAATGGCATGGGAAGGGCGAACATGAGCCAGACGCATGTCCATTCGACAATCCAAACAGATAAACACATGGACATATTTCATATTTCGTGTCTGTTTTGTTTTTCGAAATTAAATATTTCATGTCTGTTTTGGTTGTCCCATTGGAGTTGTCCTCACAAATCCTCGATCGTCGATATCATAATACTTTGAAAAACGATCCTACTACATCGGTGTAGTTCTGCCAGGTTCTTAGCGCATCTCCAACGGCCCGACGCAAACGGACGTCCGCGGTCCGTTTTTGTCCGGAAATGTCCGGGGACGGGAAAAACCCAGCCCAACGGCCCGACGCATTTTGCCCGGACCGTCCGCGGAGACGCAAACGCGGCCCAAATTTGGGCTCGTTTTGCGTCGTCGCGGACGGTCTGCGCTGTCCGCGCGTGTCCGTGCCCCTTTGATCGGGACCCGCGCGTCAGCGACCGCGACACTGGCTTCGTCTCCCGAGTACGCGACGACTCGAGGAAATCCTGACGCGCCGCCTCCTCAGCGTCTGCGCCGCCATCAATGGCGACGCCTGAACTGGCCGCCGTCTCCCCTCCCCCGTCACCATTTATTGCGCGTAGAACGCGTCCTCGGCCGCCGTTATAAAGGGCATCGTGGCCACCTCCAACGGCAGACCTCCTCCCACCTCCCACCTCCCCATCTCCGCAGCCACCATGACCGGACCGTGGCCATTCAAGAAGGTGAAGAAGGAGCCCTCCAGCGGTGCGTCCTCGTCGCGCTGGCCATCGCCACCACCGAAGAAACCCAGATCCCGCCCATATGTGGGCGTCGACCTGGCGTACGCCCTGTTCGAGGGCAATCTTCCGGTGCCCGTCGGCGACGTGCACCTCCCCAACGACTGGCACCTCAGCTCGAGGAGGGTGTCAGTCCCGCCGGTGCCAAGGGCCGGTGAGGTGTGGATGATGGAGATCCGCCGCCGCCGCAACCTCCTCCCATCCGACCTCCGCGACGACGACCAGTTCCACCCCGACTCCCGGTGGTGGGATCGGCCGGGGTTCGAACGCGACGCCAGGAGGCGCGCCGGCCTCCTCAGCGATCGCGACTTCGACTACCACGCCGCCGTCGTCTGGGTGCCTCCGCCACCGCCGGAGTGGGAGCCCGCGGAAGAGGAGCCCGAGGAGGACGCGCCGGCCGCCATGGAGGAGGAGGAGGAGCTCCCACTGGCTCACGGAGGAGGAGGCCCTGAATGGGATCGCAGGCAGAAGACAAAAAAATTCTAACAACGATAACCTTAAAACTAGCCAGGATCTATACTATGCACATATAGTAATACGGAGGAGATCGGTATACATACCCTTGTAGACCGAAAAGCGGAGATTACGCTCCCGCACAAGCGTTGTCGATGAAGCCGACGAAGACCTCGAGGTCGTGTAGAGGAAGCAGACCTCCAGCACCACTAGCGTGGCACCTCGCAGGGCGTTACACACGTACGGTGAAGCCGACGAACTCCGGGCTCCGATCCAGGGACGAAGCAGCGGAATACTTGGACCGGGAGACCAGCAGCACGGCGGTGTGCGTATGGTGGAGAGAACTTTTCCTTGGTGCAAATCCAACAAGGGAATCACGGGATCAAGGAGAAAGAGAGAGAGAAATTGGTGTGCTTTAAAGGCCAAGGGGCACCTGTATATCTAGGAGAAAGGGGGCTGCCAGCCTTGCTGGCCGGGCGGTGTGGGACTAAACTCCCACACCAGCCCCCCCTCCTTGGTGCGCCGGCCTAGGTGGGCCCCATGTGGCCCACCTAGGGCTGGCCGAACTCCCCTCCCTCCCTTGGGGGGGACCTTCCCCCCTTCATGGGCCCTCTTTGCATGAGAAGGCCCATTTAGGGTATTTTGCATTTAAAAATTCAGGAAAAATTAAATAAAATATATTTAACTATTAATTACATTAATTAATATTAAATACATATTACATAATTTATTCCGGCTCCGAAAACTATTTCGTCGCTGCCCGATCTCCATCGGATCTTTCCCGGGACGCTCCCGGTGCTCTCTGTTAATTTCTCTTCCTCTTCCGGTCTATTAAACTTGTCGACTTCCCTTAAGTGTGTTACCCTAGCGGTTCGAGATCTCACCAGACATGATCGAGACATCCTCTCCGATCAATGACTAATTCGTGGACCGAGGATACCCAGAATTAATCCCTGCGAGATAACGAATACTTTGTCGTTCGAACCTAGACGTCTGAGTCTTAAACCTTTTGCCATGGCGATACTTAGCGTGTCCGAGACTCGTTCATAGATATCACGATACCTAGCTTGATCTCGTTACCGACACCGCTATCTTCTACTCGTCCATGATATTATGTCCTGGTGACCTAGTCACATGCTTGCAAGCTCATTTGACATAATCTCACCGAGTGGGCCCTAGAGTATCTATCCTGCTATGCGGACTGGCAAATCCCGCTCTTGATCCCTCGTCTCAACATACTCCCTTCCGACACCCGAGAGGGACACCTTTATTGTCACACTATTAAGATATGACGTTTGATGCAATCAAAGTGTCTTTCAGGAATAGTAATAAGAGTTTATCTCACGGTCAAATGCGTAATGACTACGTCCTACAAATATTGGGTATGTACATCACGTCATTCTCCCAATGACATGACTCCATTGTCAACTGACATCAATGTCACATGATCGGGAAGTCTCGATCATCAATTGCCCAATGAACTAGTTAGATAGAGGCTACTAGGGACCTGGTTGTTTATCTACCAAACGTGTATTAATGTTTCCGCTTAATACAGTTATAGCATGGTATAAAACATATAATGAACAATTGAGATATGATGAATAAACTATCTTTATTAAGTGCCTCTAGGGCATATCTCATTCAGTCTCCCACTTGCACTAGAGTAACACTTAATCTAGTTTACAACTTGGTAAAAGCTCAACACCCATAGCAACTTGGTGCATGCTTGTCTCATGGAAGGGGAATACAGTCAACAGATCTCACAGATTGAGACCTATATGTGCTTTGCAACACTTCTATGTCAGCTAGTTTGACATCATCGCGTATCTTACGGTGACGGTGAAATATATCTTAGTCGATGGAGTGAGACTCGAACCTTCGCGTAGCATGGGGCTTAAAAGTCTAAGAGATCTATTAAGGGGAACCACATATGCTCGGAAAACTGCTCAGTCCAATCATACTTGCTACTTCTGAGGTTGCCATATATTTCTATACCTATTTAGATTATGCGACAGTGCATCCATATGCGACTTCGCAAGCTAACCATGTCTTTCTTCAAAATAAAGGACATCTCCTATATGAGATTTCTAGTCTTATGGGTCAGTGTCATAACTTGCATCATCGTAACCGTTTTACGGCAAGTTGTCTTTCCACTTTTACCCTTTACCAGAAAACATATCTTTAATTCTCACAGACACTAAAGAATATACTTAACGTTTGTTCATTGATCCACACAAGTATCACTCTAGAACCCGTTCGTCAACCAAGAACTTGGGTCACACCAAGTCGAGCTTTCAGTCTGATAGAATCTATGTCTGAGGCATAGAGAATGTCGAACATCATTTTCTTTCATCAGCTATCACTGAAAATGCCAAGATAAACTTAATATTTTACCTAGTCATACAAGTAAGAACCTTTTTATTCGCTTGTTCTATTCTGAAACACTTCAGAATCTTAACCTAGGAAAATATTCCGACCTAATGTTATTAAGCCCCTTTTGATCTATACAATTATAGATCGGATGCCTAATACTCCTAACTTCATTCCTAGAAAATTTAATCACTTAAATAATCCGTTATACTTTACTAGAGTATCTGTATCATTCTCAATATGTCGTTACATATAAAATCATGAATTACACCTAGCTCCCACTCAAATATGCCTTCCACATATAAGATCAAGAAAAGCTACTTAGCTCCCACTCACTTCTTTGCAAATGCAAGTTTCTTCAACTATTTTGGACAACTCCAAAATCCTTTGATCACATCATCAAAGTGAAGATTCCAGCTCCGATATGCTTGCTTCAGCCCATGAATGGTCAGCAGAAGTTTGCATACATGTTTAGCATCCTCAGGATCACCAAACCATTTCATTATACTAATTACAACTTTCTTAATGATACCATTAAGAAACATGGTTTCCTTATCCATCTATCAATTTCTCAATTTGAAATTATAGTAATTGCTAAACGACCCCGAATAGATTTAGGCTTCGCCACTTGAGACAAAATCTCGTTGTGGTCAGCTTTTGAATCTGTCGGAACCGTTTCACGACAAATCGATCCTTATCAGTGTCTACTCTCTCATAAAATTCCATATTCTATTAACAGCCTAGATGCCATCAAGAAGATCTCCCAAGTCATTACCTGGTAATCGTACATGGATTTTATCTCAGATCATATATGACTCATAGCCATTTCTCGGACTTAGGTCTACCATCTATTCTTCGTAGTTCATAGGTCTGTCATATTCCATTAACATGACCTTCATAACAAGATTGTCGTACCACACAGTGTGGAACATAACCTCGTACGCCTACGTTCTTAGTGTGAGCTCAGAGCATCATGATCTTTATCATCAGCTTCTTTCCAGTTGAGTAGCATGACACCGGAAACACTTTCCGTTGCGCCACTCTGATGTCTGGAGAGAAAGTTCATTAACTTCGTCTTGCTCTACTTTCTTTCCCACTTATACCCTTGGACAAGAAACTATTTCTTTTGCAAGTTATATTCCGGTAACGTTTTTGCCTATGTCGTGAGACATGTACCCAACTAATTCTTTAGGTACGGTACACTACAAAGATTTATCCATTTTAGGTTTGATCACATTGAAACACTAAATTGCTGAAACGACAATCTAGGCTAAAAGCCATGCCATCACTTATATGGTATTGTCTCCATGGATTTAAATGGTTTCCCTATTATCTAACGTGAATGTTATGTTTCTACCATATGACTCCAATGATCACAATAATTCGATAAGAGATTTATTTACCACACACTATCCGATAGGGTGTGATTACGACGTCCTAACATACCATAACACTATGGTGTTCCATGCGACGTAATTTGTGGAACTCTTCTCACAAGTCTTTCAATGATATGCCAACATTATAACTCAAATCTTTATTTACTCGATCTGTATCGCAGGAATTTGATTTTCTTGTTAAATTTATTTTCTTACTTCATTCTGAACTTGTTTGATCGAATCAAAATTTTCAGACTAACATTTCCTAAGTGGATATCCATATATCTACTCGGAATATTCATGAAGTTTGTGAAATAAAGACTTCCACTATACGTTAAAGTACTTCATTGATTCACATACACCCATATGCATGATTCTCAACAAGTTATACTCAAAACGTTCAGTGAAGTTTACGAAATAAATGTCTCCACTACACGTTAATTATTTCATTGATCCACGTACATCTATATGCATGATTATCAATAAGTTATATGCCCGCTTTCCGAAAACGGTGTCTTAGTTATCTTGCAAGTGTCAAAAGATCAAATCTAAGTACTTGTAGATCCATCCGTATGGAGCTTGTTCATTGACTATAACATTGACATGACTTAAACGGTAGTGTCACACGAATGTGGTGTCTTTATTAAGTTTGTATCCTTTGGCATTAATATTATGAATGTGGGAGCTTCTACCATCTAAATTCAAATCGGCTTATGATCATTACTTCATAAATATAGTACAACGATTTTGTCACTAACATATATGAACAAGTGTCTTGCTAGAGAAAACACACTTATAACGATCATACTAACAGGCGATCATAAAAGAATTTATTCAAATGGTAGATCTAGAGGGAGAGTGTCTATGGCCATCACAACATTTTGTCTGCCATCATCAACACACATTGTCGACTCATCCTTCCAAGCTACTCAAGTAGTAAATCTGGTTTTCATAAAACATGACTAGTATCAAAAACTTAGTCACTACTGCGAGTACTTGATTAGGTAAAACATGCATAACGTGTATATCATATATACACCATCATCATTGATGACTTCCCGGCGATCTGTTTCATCTTCTTGATTCTTCCAACGCAATCAAGAACCATGAAGGTGAACGATTCCCCTTACATGACATAGTCTATGACAAAACATTTGCATCTGGCAACGTTGTCTGTCATGCAGTGATCGAGCTGAGCGAAGCGTCTCAATGTCATCAAGTATGACCAATGTCATCGAGTATGACCAGTGTCAGCAAGTATGACTGCCACGTGCTCCTTCAATGTATGTATTCTCTTTCATCTTGATTGAGAAGAAAAACAGTCAACGTACTGATAAACTTCATCAACCCAACTTTAGGTGTATCCTGAGTTTAGCGATCATCTCATATGTTCGCGATCTAACAACTCGCACACACCGTTAATTCTCTATGGCAGAGATCATAGCATACACTGGACTATGATGATATTATCCGAACAAAAACTTGATAATCCAAATTATCCTTTTGTTAACGGAATCTCCGGGTTTATCTCCTAGCGGGTATTGTATCACAAAGAGGTAATGGTTTAAACAAGGAGTATACTCAATCTAAAGTATAAAACTATAAAGTTTGGACCCAACCTTTTAAGTTTCTCAATCACAGGATTGCGCCTAATTTTTAAAGAAGGCTATTACATCGGTTAATATCTACAAAGGTTTTGCAAAACATAAAGACTTTGTTCATTATAAAATAGGGTTCAAGTTTTAATAAAATAAAACTATCAGAACTCACACTCAAAACGAATATCACTCTAATCGTTTTAGTGATTACACGATCCTCATCCGTTATACAACCCCTCATCGTCAGAGCCGGCAACATAACTTCAAAGGTAGACATCGACATGTCAATCACAACAACTCTGTGACTCATGCTTAACCTTTCGGTCACTGTGTTCCGAGGCCATGTCTGTACATGCTAGGCTCGCCATAATAACCTTCAGCGTATACGCTTGTGCAAACATGTCTTACACCCATTGTATGCGAACGACGATATGTCTGACACCCGATCGTTACGGCCTGCCTCGTAACGTAGAACTTTCTTGGTGGTGCACGCCGAAGGGAGAACACTAATGATATTTTGGAGGGATCATCTTATATTACTACCGCCGTGTGGCTAATATATACTAATATATATATACACACAATATAAGATGCAAACAACAACATAACATCAAATGTGATGCGATGTGACATGGTCCTTGCGCCGATGGTCTCCTTCGCGCCCACAGTTTATAAACAATTTAATAAACCTACCTTGACCATATCACATTGCCCCTGTAAAATAAAGTTAGACGCGTTTTACTTTATCTTTTGCGTATTTTACGTGGCTTGGGGCTGTCGTAAATAGAACCGCTTCATACCTACGAACTTATGACCACAACAACGATCAAATAATTACATATTTATTCATCCCTTTCGGGCCCTCCATTGAAAATGCAAAGCCAACTAAAGAGAGAGAAACAGACACCCGCCATCCACATATACGGTACCAGCCGTATGTCAGTAGTGGAACCAGTCTCGCGTAAGCGTACGCGTAAAGTCGGTCCGGGCCGCTTCATCAACTCAATGCTGCCGACATTGCAAGTGCACGCGAGAGGGTAGCAAATAAAAGAACGATGTCCCCATGATAAACACGGGTGCAACTAGCGTACAGCTATATCTACGCATAGATCGGCTCTGATACCACTGAAGGGGATCGCAGGCAGAAAACAAAAAAATTCTAACAACGATAACCTTAAAACTAGCCAGGATCTATACTATGCAGATATAGTAATACGGAGGAGATCGGTATACATACCCTTGTAGACCGAAAAGCGGGGATTACGCTCCCGCACAAGCGTTGTCGATGAAGCCGACGAAGACCTCGAGGTCGTGTAGAGTAAGCAGACCTCCAGCACCACTAGCGTGGCACCTCGCAGGGCCTTACACACGTACGGTGAAGCCGACGAACTCCGGGCTCCGATCCCGGGATCAAGGAGAAAGAGAGAGAGAAATTGGTGTGCTTTAAAGTCCAATGGGGCACCTGTATCTGTAGGAGAAAGGGGGCTGCCAGCCTTACTGGCCGGGCGGTGTGGGACTAAACTCCCACACCAGCCCCCCCTCCTTGGTGCGCCGGCCTAGGTGGGCCCCATGTGGCCCACCTAGGGCTGGCCGAACTCCCCTCCCTCCCTTGGGGGGGGACCTTCCCCCTTCATGGGCCCTCTTTGCATGAGAAGACCCATTTAGGGTATTTTGCCTTTAAAAATTCAGGAAAAATTAAATAAAAATATATTTAACTATTAATTACATTAATTAATATTAAATACATATTACATAATTTATTCCGGCTCCGAAAACTATTTCGTCGCTGCCCGATCTCCATCGGATCTTTCCCGGTACGCTCCCGGTGCTCTCTGTTAATTTCTCTTCTTCTTCCAGTCTATTAAACTTGTCGACTTCCCTTAAGTGTGTTACCCTAGCGGTTCGAGATCTCACCAGACATGATCGAGACATCCTCTCCGATCAATGACTAATTCGTGGACCGAGGATACCCATAATTAATCCCTGCGAGATAACGAATACTTTGTCGTTCGAACCTAGACGTCTGAGTCTTAAATCTTTTGCCATGGAGATACTTAGCGCGTCCGAGACTCGTTCATAGATATCACGATACCTAGCTTGATCTCGTTACCGACACCGCTATCTTCTACTCGTCCATGATATTATGTCCTGGTGACCTAGTCACATGATTGCAAGCTCATTTGACATAATCTCACCGAGTGGGCCCTAGAGTATCTATCCTGCTATGCGGACTGGCAAATCCCGCTCTTGATCACTCGTCTCAACATACTCCCTTCCGACACCCTAGAGGGACAACTTTATTGTCACACTATTAAGATATGGCGTTTGATGCAATCAAAGTGTATTTCAGGAATAGCAATAAGAGTTGATCTCACGGTCAAAGGCGTAATGACTACGTACTACAAATATTGGGTATGTACATCACGTCATTCTCCCAATGACATGATGAACGGACAGATGTCGCCTAGAGGGGGGGGGGGGGGGGGGTGAATAGGCGATTTAAAACTTTTTCCGGGGAGCCGGAATTTCCGAGCCAAGATGGACCGGAAATTCCGGTATGCTTGATAAAGGCGGAATAAAACTAGTGTTTTACTTTAGCAAGCATACAACCTAAATATACTAGGTTCACCTATGTGCACCAACAACTTATGCTAAGCAATACAAGTAACAAGGTGATAGCAAGATATATATATATATGACTTCAAGCACGAAGGCTATCACAATGTAAAGTGCATAAGTAAAGAGCTCGGGTATAGAAATAACCGAGGCACGCGGAGACGAGGATATATTCCCGAGTTCCACCCAAAGGGTGTACGTCTCGTTGGAGAGGTGTGCGCAACCACAACAGGTTAGCCGCAACGCCACCAAGGCTCACCTTCTTCTCCTGATGAACTCAACCACAAAAGGTTGCGAGTTCACCTTCCACTATTGATCCCCTTTTGGGCGGAGATCGAATCCCTTACAACAATCTTGAGGCACACACCCACAACTTAATTGGGGGCTCCCAAGTCTTGAGGCACACACCCACAACTTAATTGGGGGCTCTCAAGTGACCACAAAAGGTCTTGACCACAAAAGGTCTTGGCCACAAAAGGCCGGCCACAAAAGGCGTCTAGGGTCCAATGACCCAAGAGTAACAAGCTCACAAGTATCACCACCACGAATCCTCGTGGAGGGCTCAAACCGATGCAAATGCAATGGCAAGAGCACACGAAGTGCTCAAGTCCTTCACTCTCAAATTCCAACAAAACAACAAATGTTTATGGGGGAATAAGAGAGGAAGAACAAAGAAAACCACAAAGGAGTCAAATCCTTCACTCCCAAATCCCACCAAAAGCAACTAATGCTTATGGGGGGAGAAGAGAGGAAGAACAAAGAGAAGAACCACAAAGGAACTCCAAGATCTAGATCCACTAGGTTCCCCTCACTTAGAGGAGAGATAGATTGGTTGGATTGTAGATCTAGATCTCCTCTCAACTTTCCCTAAAGAATATGCAAGAATCTATGGAGGGATTGAGAGGGAAGTGAGCTTTCCAAGGTCAACAATGGAGTAGGAGAGAGGGGAAAGTCGTGCTGCCTTGGATGTCTTGAGGAAGAAGAAGGGGAGGGGTATTTATACCTCTCCAGGAAATATAGCCGTTGGCTGTTTCGAAACTCGGAAATTCCGGTATAAGTGAGACTCGGAATTTCCGGTCAATTTCCGAGCTGAAATTCCGGCTGGAGTCAGAACCAAAACCAAACTTTTCCTTAGTCAATTCTGGAGGGCTTTTCTGGGTGCACTCGGAAATTCCGGTAGACGGAAATTTCCGAGCACAATTTCCGGCTCGCATCAGAACCCTTTTTCTCCTTTCCTTAGCCGTTTTCTTGGATGAGCTGGGGAACCGGATATTCCGGTAGAGCGGAAAATCCGGCCCCAATAATCCGATTCAGAACAGCCAAACTAAAACCGTTATAACTTTTGCAAATGAACTCCGAATGAGGTGAAACCAACTTTGTTGGAAAGATAGCGACGAGCACAGGGCTACAAAACTCGGAAATTCCGGTATAAGTGAGACTCGGAAATTCCGGTATAAGTGAGACTCGGAAATTCCGGTCACCCGGAAATTCCGAGTCCATGAAATTTCCGAGCTGAAATTCCGGCTGGAGTCAGAACCAAAACCAAACTATTCCTTAGCCGTTTCCGCGAGGCTCTTTGAGGGCAACTCGGAAATTCCGGGTCATCGAAATATCCGACCACAATTTCCGGTTGAGTCCAGCACCTCTTTTCCTTCTTTCCTTAGCCGATTTCTTGGACGAGTTGGGGAACCGGAAATTCCGGTGGAACGAAATATCCGGCCCCAATAATCCGGTTCAGAACAGCCAAACTAAAACCGCTATAACTTTTGCAAATGAACTCCGAATGAGGTGAAACCAACTTTGTTGGAAAGATAGCGACGAGCACAGGGCTACAAAAACTGGAAATATTGCATCCCATAAATAGAGCAAAGTCACCACACATGGCAAGGTGTGGGACTTTCCTCATGGTCGAACCGGCAATATTTCCGCCACCGAAAACGCAAGAAGTTTGCCAAAGTAAAACCGTTTTCGAAGCACTTGGGCTTGTCATGAGGAACACGACAAGCACCAAAACCCAACATCCAAAACACAACAAGATGAACGAATGAAATCCCGATTTGGATGAGCTAGCGCTCGGCATGAAGATGAACCAAGCTCTAATTCCTCACATGGATAAAAGCCAAATAAGAACCAGGAAATATGATATGCCAAGTATGCAAAGGTTTGAGCTCTCCACAAAGATGCGATCAAGTTACTCACTCGAGAGCCCCTCTTGATAGTACGCCTATCTATCCTATAGCCCTATCAAGATCATACCTTTGCCTTGAGCATTCCACTTGAGTTAGATGATGACTATCTTGATCTCTTCAAGTGGATCACCTTTCTTGATTGCGCTTGCTAGCACATGCTTGATGAAGACATCTCCAAATACTCCCCCATACTCCATTATGGGAGAGTCTCGCTTAGCTTCGTCTTCATGCCTCCATTGCAAGCTCCAAGCATAGGATCTCTTCAAGAGGTTCTCTTGGTCTTGCGCACCTTATACTTGATGACGATCACCACATGACGTCATCCTCCATGAGCTATATGAAATCTTCATTTGATGCAAGCCCATGGGAAGATACCTAACCCCACATAAAGATACCACACGCACATATATCATGGGTTAGTTCACAAAGCTATACGAACACGTGTTTACCATCCCAAGAGATACATGATCCCTCTTGGTACATCTTGTAGCTTTGTGTGTTGATCAACATCTTGATCAACCTTGTATCTTCCAAACTTTCTTTGCTAATATGATGTCTTGACTCCTTCAAGACATACTTGCATTGTGCTCAACTCAACACATGACCATCCATCATATACACCTTTAGATGGAACCTTGGTCATCAAATAAGCTTCAAGAGTCCAACACATGAACTCCACTATTTGCATGGACAAGATCTATAAAGATATCTCAATGCAAACATTAGTCCATAGAGGTTGTCATCAATTACCAAAACCACACATGAGGGAAAATGCTCTTTCACATGACTCCATTGTCAACTGACATCAATGTCACATGATCGGGAAACCTCGATCATCAATTGCCCAATGAACTAGTTAGATAGAGGCTGCGAGGGACATGGTTGTTTATCTACCACACGTGTATTAATGTTTCCGCTTAATACAGTTATAGCATGGTATAAAACATATAATTAAGAATTGAGATATGACGAATAAACTATCTTTATTAAGTGCCTCTAGGGCATATCTCCTTCAGACCCTCCACGCCGCCATGATCGAGAGCGAGCGGGAGGAGCTCGGGCGGTGGCCTGGCCTCATCACAATGCTGAGGGCCTCCGCGCTCGCGCGCGACGGCGCGTCCAGCAGCCGCGGCCCGCCACTGCTGCCAGTGAAGCAGGAGCGGGGACTGGAGCAGCCACCGGAGCCGTGGTCTCCGTGGACTGCCGCTTCCTCCTCCTCCAGTGCTGCTCCACCGCCGCCTCCAGCCCCAGTGCGCGCGGCGGCGTGGTCATTCCCCTGAGACCCGCCAGCGTTATACCACCTCACCGGCGAGGACATCGACGAGTAGTAGTCGCCGGCGGCGGCTGAGGAGAAATGAATGTCAACTGAAAACCAAATCGGCTCACTCGGGAATATCAGGTGCGGCTGTGCAGATCATTTTCCTTCCTGCTCACGAGCGTGGCGTTGCAGCGTTAGTGTACATGCTATGCGAATAAAAAGACTGTACGTGTACATTTTGTCGCTGATTCGGACACGTCGATCGGGACGTACGAACATTTCAGTAATGTAAGTGATCTTCGTGGTGAAGCGGTTAAGCGATGTGACCTGGACGCTAGCTAGAGAAGTAGTGGAGGTTGATGTGATGGGAGGATTAGTTAAGCAGTTGCTAGTTCCATGCACGATCTCAGTCCACGGCTGGATTTAATAGCTGTTTGTGGGTCTGTGTCTTCGATGACGCAAATCAAAACCCAACACGGCGTAAACAAAGCGTTGTCATTTTTTTCATCCGCGGCGACTCATACTCGATCCAAATTTGGGTCGGGTTTGCGTTGGTTTCGAACACGCACGAACAACTCTTCTATCCTGCCTTCGTTTGCCCCTAGTCCGTCAAACAGAGGTTGAACCCCCACTACAATTTTTCCTGTCTCAAAACCAAGCTCTGTTTCATGCCCTAGCATGGTCGACGCAACCGCCGTTGCCCCTGCTGGAGCTAACGCTGACCGGCCCGCGGTTGTGCATATCACGACCGACCCCCCCCCCCCCCCCCCCCCCCAAACAAAGGGTTCACCGCGGGGCCAAGCAGACCTCGAAACGGGCGCCGAGGAGGAAGGAGAAAGCGCTCGTAGAAGCCGCTGACTAGGATCGGGTCGATGATAGTGATTTGATTGTCGTCAGGGCCGCGCAAGCTGCGTGGTTCTGCCTGCAGGAGTGGCCCCAACCACGGTGGCCAACTCGAACGCCTCGACGTCCTGGCCACCAAGGTTGAAACGCTCTACGACGCCATTGCCATCGCATGCATACGGCTACCTTCCCGGAAGTGTGTTGTAACAACCCGTAATTATTACCAACAATAATTATTCCATAAGTATAATTTATGTAGTACAACTCATATCACAACAAAAATATTTACATTCGCTCAACCAATAATTTATACATGCCTTTAAATGGTATAGTCTTTTATTACAGTTTTGGATAGTATATGAAAGGAAAACTTGCTGGCTATTTGACTATCCAGCCAAATGTGGACACATAGAAGACACATGATGACCACATAAAATATCTTCCCACTAGAGCAGAAGTCAACTAGAAAACAGTGGCTTAGGCATGGGCTCTGCTTCCAACCAATCGGAACACACCACATTTCTCTCACAGTGAGATGGGGATGGGCAGCCACTACCAGCCAATCGGAAAGACTTCCTGGTGTTAGATAAGGGAGTAGAGCAATCAGGCTAAGGCAACACTCGTAGCATTCAGACTCTGTCTCCAAGCAGCCAGACCAAACTTTCTTCCTCATAGCTCTTCGTCTCTCTAGACACAGACAACAAAAATCCAAGAACAATAAGTGAAGATGGTGACTTGAGTCCACCAGCACTGAATCGTAGGGGAGCAGGCCTGGAAGGGGGCTTGTCTGCATTGCATTGAAGAAAGGTGTTTCTCTCCCTACCACTTCTTTTTCTCACTCTCTAGTACGACTCACTTATCACATAGATTTATCACCAGCAAATAAGCTAGAAGCAACAATAGAAAGAGGTAGCAAATCTGGGATTTAACACCCTTACACTAGTCTGCACATTAGTGACATTTTGAGAAGTTATACTAGCCTAAATACTGACTTTAGACACAAGAGTTTGACCATGGATGCACTTGCAGGCTAGAACACATCTTGAGTACTAGGTACTGCAGGATTTAGGGCTAGAGTACTCACCGGTAGTTGGAGTCGGAGAAGCTCCAGTGCAGCCGCGCGCCGGCGACCTGAACCTGGAGCAGAGGTAGAACATCCCAGGCTCCCAGCCGCACCCAACCTGAAATCCAAATGCAGAGCAAAATTAGAGGATTCGTGGTAGAATTGGAAGGGGAAAACTTGTGGAATTGGTTCAGAGGAGAGGAGAGATGTAGGATCCAGTAGCCTGTAGGAATTCATCGCCGTTGCTGGCGATTTGGGCATGAGCGACCTGGGCAAGAAGGAGCAGCTTGAGGATTAGAAGCGTACATGCGTTGCTTCTGTACTAGGACTAGTCGATGTGCATAGAGTAAGGACTAGCAAGAGAGAAGAGAGTGAGCAGCACGGTGCACCGGTTACTAGTAGTACTAATCAGCTAGGAGGATTTAAATAACTCTAGCTGTCCAAGATATTAACAAATTCCAAATACATATTTATTGACGACGTAGGTTATTCTTATATCCAGTACTCGATTTAGTCTCGGTATTTATTCGCCGAATTTCAGGAAGCGAGCAAGCGCCGGTGGAGAAACAACTACTGAACCAAACTGAGTCCGAGTTTGAATACGACAAGTCAGGCAAGCTCTCTTGGTCATGTAGAGTAGAACTAATTTCTTAAAAACCTATTATCTACCATATTATCATCAACTTGCATAAAATGAGTTTGGAATAAATTGTGTGTGTGAATGATGAATCAATGGTCTCAGTTGATGGAGCAGCTGGATCATTTATACAATTATTTGACGAGTAGAGAGCGCCTAGATGGAACTGAATGGAAGGTGGGGCTCTCTACATAGGATTATCATATAGGATAAGATACTTACTGTCACTTGTATTGTGGACCGTACAAATACCGTATCGACCATAGACCTGTCAATTAATGGCAGGCGAAGCTTATTCCTATCAAGTCATTTTACTATCCACAAGCTAATGCCGGATGGGTGCATTAGTTGTTTGCTAATGCCGGATGGGTGCATTAGTTGTCTGCTATGATATTAAGCAGGGTGAGTGTTGAGTACCTTTGCTCCACACAACGTCTAGAGAATACCTAGACGGGTGGAGGTATAATGTATGCAATGGGGAAAGGTTTTGAACTCTGACAAATATCAGAGTTAATATGGGTAAAGTGGTACAGCCTGCGCAGTGCTAAAATAAATCATGATCATGCCTGTCTCCTGGATTGGAGGCTACGGGAATCTAACTTGGGTTCTATTTCGCGGTACAAGTGACTAATAGATTTCTCTAAATTATAACTGTGTTTTCTGCAACCAAACTCTATTTTTAAATGTGTGGAGTTGGTGTAGGACTTGTGTTTGAAGATACACTATCATGAATATTTGCATTCTGCTATTTGAGCTTGCTGAGTACTTTGTACTCACTCTTGCTATTAACCCTTTCCTTAGGGCAAAGAAAGTGTGAGTTGCCTATTAGACCAAGTGAAGCATACGTTGGGGAGGGCTACTGTTGTGCATCGAACCTGAATGTGAATCCGGTAGATGGGATGTACGATCTGGACACCATCTATGGGGGTTGGGATGAATAATTATCATGTGATCCAAACCTATGTAATTCAGGGGATCCATCAGCCTGTTATCTAGTATATGGCTCGCGAGTACTCAATTATGAGATCATGTAATAAATGGCAAACATGTGAAGCCTAGTCGACATTAAGCCCTGTGTGGCATGGTATTGTAATACTTGAACCACTCTAGCTATTCTCTGTTGCATATCTCTGAGGTGGCTTATTATTTGACAAGACGTAGTTTGTCAAGCAATAATCCACAGACCGGTGCCATTATCCATGTTGATAATAGCGGGTCGTTACAGGTGGTATCAGAGCAATGGTTCGAGGGCCACACAGATAGTTAGAGATGGTTAGGTTACCTTAGTCTAGGCCAAGGTTTGCTATATTGCGATATTTAATAATCAATCCTTATCATCAAGTCATCTGGTATATTGCACTACCATTTAATCCCAGCCCGTGTTATTTTGTAGATGACTACCATACTAATTAGACACGTGTTGCAGGATGGTTAGAATTAGAATTCCACCATCAAGGGTTCGTGGCCACCACGTACTTCTGCTTTGGCAAATGATGCAGGAACTCGGGGCTCCATGTCCTCAATTCTTTGAGGAGATACCAGATGATGGGACAGTCTCTTACCGACGTGTGGGAGTGATAATCACGGGTGTTCCATCAGACATGGACTTCTATGTGGAGCTCTCTACAATGCAGCGATCGTACGACGATAGCATACCCATGCAAGAAATTGCCAAGGAAGCCATGCATGGACTGCGATCACGCTTTGGAGGCCACCTACGCACCACCAGCTACCGTGACCTGCCAGCACTTGATCTAGGGAATTTTGGACAGAGCAACAACCAGGAGTCTAGTGGTACAGAAGACGTCGGATCCTCATCATCTCAGCCAATGCCAGCGCCTTCCGCAGTTAACACCACATCGAGTATGACAATGATCGCAGACATGATGATGTTCCATACCATGAAGGAGGAACTTATTAGGCATCAAGAAGCTACTCATTTCTGGTTCCACAGCTTCCAGATGAGCGAGCAGCATAGATCAGCCCTTCATGGAGCTCTAAACATGTTGGTGCCTGGAGGTCCTCTTAATCCTATATTGGTACCAGATGA